>CM049426.1:262604391-263854391 GCA_026929855.1 Poa annua | reverse complement strand
CCTCCACGGGCCAACCCCCACGAGGGCAAGGGCAAGCCTCCAGAGGCCAACCCCCTTGAGGGCCCAGCGGAGCCCCTTCAGGCAGAAGACACCAAGGCTACACCGACTACCCTTGTCGAGCATCCAGTCTACTTCGTCAGCACAGTACTACGCGATGCTCGCAAGCGGTATATAATGCAACAGAAGCTCCTCCTCGCACTCATCAACGCCTCAAGAATGCTGCGACACTACTTCCAGGGGCACCCAATCACGATGGTTACCTTGTTTCCCCTAGAGCAGATCCTGCGCAACCCATATGCCACAGATCGTGTCGCAGGATGGAATATAGAGCTACATTCATTCAATTTGCGCTTCGATACCACAAGGGTAATCAACGGAAGAGCGCTGGTAGACTTCGTCGCCGAATGGACTGGCCCAACCCCTGAAGAGCCTTTGGGAGAAGAACAAGAGCCCTCTGGAGACAAAATGCCCAGCCACTGGACCATGAAGTTCGATGGAGCTTTCGCTTGTCGCCACGGTGGTGCTGGCGTGGTCCTTATCTCACCAAAAGGCGACAAGCTATATTACGCGGTCCAGCTGTGCTTCGGAATCAACAAGATCTCGAACAACATCGCTGAGTACGATGGTCTGCTTGCTGGCCTACGCGCCGCAATCGCCCTAGGCATCAAGCACCTACTCATCAAGGGCGACTCCCAGTTGCTCGCCAACTTCTCCAACAATAGCTATAAGCCTAAGGACGACCACATGGCTGCATACCTTGAAGAGGTCCGCAGGCTTGAGAAGCACTTCAGGGGAATGGTGCTCATGCACATCCCAAGAAAGGAGAACCAAGAGGCTGATGACATCGCCAAGCGCGCATCAAAGAGGCAAGCTCAGCTGCCAGACGTCTTTGAAGAAAGACCCGTCAGGGCATCCATAAAGCAGCCTCAAGAGGCCACGCCTGCAAGCACAGACGAAGCACTCCCGCCACCACCTGCAAACGGGGCTCCAGATTGTGGGCCCCCTACAAGGGAACGTCTGTTGCTCACAACGGTGCATCAAGAAACATGATGGATTGAGGAGATCAAAGGCTACCTCGACAAAGGGATCCTTCCCAAGGAAGATGTGGAAGCGGAGCGAATCGCCCGCCAAGCAAAATCTTACCAAATCCTCGAAGTGAGTCTCTACCGCAAGCGCCCAAACGGCACCGCGCTCAAATGCGTTCCTCCTGAAGAAGGAAAAATGCTGATCAATGACATCCACAGCAGGGAATGCGGCCACCATTCATGCGCTCGCACCCTCGCAGGCAAATTCTTCAGGAGCGGTTTCTGCTGGCCTCAAGCACTTCAGGATGCAGTTGACATCGTCCAAGCATGTGAAACCTGCCAATTCCACGCCAAGCAAATCCACCAACCTGCGCTGGGGCTACAGACCATTCCGCTCTCCTGGCCGTTCGCGGTCTGGGGGCTGGACATCCTGGGACATTTCCCAACAGCGCAAGGGGGATATCGCTGCCTCTTCGTGGTCATCGACAAGTTCACTAAGTGGCCCAAAGTGGAGGCGACGTGCACAATCACAACAGGCGTGGGGGTGAAATTCATGAGAGGTCTGGTCTGCCGCTTCGGAGTGCCTAACCGCATCATCACCGACAATGGCTCGCAATTCACCAGTGGCATCTTCAGAGCTTACTGCGAAAGAATGGGCATCAAGCTCTGCTTCGCCTCAGTCGCACATCCGCAGAGCAACGGACAGGCTGAGCAAGCAAACGCAGAAGTCCTTAAGGGCCTAAAGACCAGAACCTTCGACATCCTCAAAGGCCACGGCAAGGGCTAGATCAACGAGCTACCCTCGGTGCTCTGGTCCATCCGCACAACGCCACCCAAGCCTACGGGGGAAACACCGTTTGCCCTCGTCTATGGAGCCGAAGCAGTCCTCCCCGCAGAGATAAAGCATGGATCCCCACGGGTCCTTGCCTTTAACGAGGACCAGCAAGATGACCTCCACAACGACGACCTGCTGCTTCTCGAGGGACTACAACGCCGCGCTGCCCTCCGGGCGGCCAAATACCAGCAGGACCTGAGGCGCTACCACAGCCGCAAAGTGCGCTCGCGTACCCTGGAGGCAGGCGATCTCGTCCTCGGGCGAATCCTCTCCAGGGAAGGCCTCCACAAGCTGTCCCCAATGTGGGAATCTTCAAGCATTTTTTGTCTCAAAAGGTTAAAAGCTCACGGCTTAAACCTTCAAGATCCAAAGGCTTCTCTCGAGGGTCAACCCTCCAAGCTTTCCTTGTAACGAGCCACCTCAGGCCGTTGAGAGTCTCTGCCACTAATAGGTGGTCCCCATGCTTCGACATGGTCAGAACATTAACTTGGCAACTCCAAGCATAATGAGACAATTTCGTTCCCAAGTGAACTTAGCGCTACGGCGCCGCTATGTAATATATGGTGGTGAGTTTTATTTACGCATTACTTCGTTTAAATGTGCGCTTATATCTCTCCACATGCGTACCTCACGAGCGGGGGCTGAGTACGGTGCCAGTGCCTCAAATGACACACCAGCAGCACTGCAAAATCCAAGGATCCGAGCTCTGGCTGGAGGGAAAGATCCCACAAACACGCCATCTCTACAGAGGACCTTGGTACTTACTCTCCTCGCGAGGAACGCCTGAGGGGACCTATAAGCGCGCACGAGTCCCCTGTACCATGCTCTAGCGTTTGGATTCGCCCCTCTAACATCTACAGGGAAGAAATGTCCCCACAAGCCTGAGCAGGCATCCGGGAACGATCCCTCAAGAGGACCTCCTCGCCAGGCAAAAATCCTCTACAGGGCGAAAACCTCGAGAAGCTAAGTCTCGCACCCGCGCCTTAAGAGCGTTTTCCCCTCTAGCGAACGTTCCCCCTCAAGAGATTTCGCTTTCCCTTACGCTTCATGGACTACTCGTACCTTTAAGGGGGGCACTTGAGCATCGCGACTCAGGGCTCTTACCTCTCCTAGGTCTAAACTCCCCCCGGCCTTGCGGAGTTATTGCTCCTGCATACCGAAGTGGCGGAGTCATGGCACGAAGAGAAGGGTCCTACCGATCCAGAGAACAAATAGACATGAAGATGAGTCCAAAGAGACCTCTCGATGGGCAAACAAGCTAAAAGCAAATTGCAAATAAGAGTATATTACATGCCAAAAGATCGCAAATGTCTAAACATAAGATTGTTTCAGATACAAGCGCACGGCGCAATGACGTGTAGCTCAGGCGGAGGTGTCATCGTCTTGGACCTCCTCCACTGCGCCCTCCTCGGTCTCGGCAGAGGCGGCCTCCTCCTCGATGTCTTCCGCCGCAGCCTCCGCACGCCTGAAGCGGTTGCAGAAAGTGTCGGCTTGCTCGCGGAGGGAGTTGGAGAACATGCGCGCATCCTCGCCTTGGGCGGCCTCCGTCACGGTGGAGAAGTCGAAGCCTGGCGTGAGGATCCTGAGGTTGGTAAAGATACAATCAACGACCACCCCCAGGAGCTGCCGGCTCTCGTCCTCTATCATTTCGCGAAGCTCGGCGACAGGGCCCTCGAGCGCCGTGAAGAGCTGGTCGAAGTAGACCAGGTACATGGCAGCGTCACCACGGCCTCGGACCCCGGTGTGCGGCGCATCCGCGCCAAGATGCGCAACGAGCTCGTTGCCCCGGGCAACCAGCGCATCGAACATGCGCTCACGCTGCTTCGTAAGCGCGCGAGTCGCCTGGGCAGAGTCTGTCGCCTCCGTCTCTTATGGGCCAAGTCATGGTACTCCTGAGACTTGGTCAGTCAGAACTTCTTCTCGCGCTCCGCAAGGGCATCCACCGCCTCCTTCTTCTTCTCGACGAACCGCTTCTCGAAGCATTCATAAGCACGCCTTCTTCATCGCAGGAGCTCCGCAGTTCCTCTCGTCGTACTTCGAGAGCGCCTGGACCAGGTCTCCTTCGCGCGCCTCAAGCTCCTCGCGCTGGGTGGCTAGGTCCTGCTCTGCCTGAAGCCGTTGCTCGTCGCGCTGCTGCAGTTTCTTCTCCTTGAGGGCCAGCTGCTGTTCACGCTCGGCAATGCCCTGGCGGTCCCCCTCCAGGGTTGCCTGCGCGGCCTGGTGGGCAGTGAGCAGCTGAGTCTCTAGTTGGCCCAGCTCGCGGCGCTTCTGCGCCAGCGAGCCCTCCATTGCCTCGGGCTCGGCCGTGGCTTCGCGCAGGAGCTCCGCAGCGACATCATGTTCAGAGGCCTCCCCCTCCTCAATCTCCTCTTCCACGGGGCGCAAGGGAGCCACCACGAAGGCATCATCATCGCCTGACGAGATGTCACAAACCTCGTCAGTGAATGGCCCGGCCCTCGAAGAAGACAACTCCCCTGCCGTGGCCTCATCCTCACCTAGCCTAGCTCCGTAGGCCGAGGGACAGTCCGCCCCCTCCGCTCCTCGCGTCGCTGGCAGTGGCACCTCCATTCCCGCCAAGCCTATCGGGGTGAACGGAGGAATCCCCTCCAAGATGGCCATGCGCTCCGTCATGTTGTATTGGTAGAGAGGCCGGAGCGTCATGGGGAGCTGATCCACGGCAGGCACCGTCGGGTTGACGAAGAGCGCTGACAGGACATTGTCGACGGTGTCCTTGTCGTTGTCCTCGCAATGAAGCCGCATCTTGTCGTTCGACCCCGAGTACATCCACATGGGCACCGAGTGTGCCTGAAGGGGAGCGATGCGGCGCGTCATGAAGTCCGCCACGATGATCTGCCCCTTGAGTCCCTCCTCGCGAAGGAAACTCAGGCGCCCCATCAGGCTTGTGTTCCTCGCGCCGTCGAAGGTCGCCTTGCCCCAGTGGAAGTTCTTCAACGGTGGCTCGTCGGGGATCTCAAGGAAGGCGCAGGGATGCTCCACCCCGACGAAGAACCACTTCTGGCGGAAGTCGTCCACCTTCTTCGTCACCGAGATGACGGCCTTGTCTTCACTCCATGACATGGGGATGTAGACACTCCCCATGCCGTCGACGATGAGGAATGAGACGCACCCGGAGCGCTCATTCTTCGCCGTGCTCCGGAGCGCGTAGAAGCACCAGAATAGCCCCACCGTGGGCTCCAAGCCCAGGTATGCCTCGCAGAGGTATGCAAAGACGGCGAGGATGAGGATGGAGTTGGGGTGCAGATGCAGAAACTGCACCTGGTAGAGCGCCAGTACCGCCTCCAGGAATGGCGAGAAAGGCGGCACCAGCCCGGCGGCGAGGCAGTGCTGGAAAATCGGAAAATACCCTCGCGGGTGTTTCCCATGCGCTGCGGGCTTCAGCGCGGTGGCGCCGTGCTCATTCGTCCGGTCCGCAACCAGGTAGCGAACCTTGGCGAGGTCCTTCTCGTTGACGCGCACGCCCAACAGCGCCGCGCCCTGCACGACCTCGGAGGCCTCAGCCTGAGAGGAAGACCCTGCAATAGCCTTGCCCTTGCTCTTGAGGGGACTCATCGTTGGTGCTCGGTGTGTCTCTTAAGGCGGAAGGAGGAGAAATCGCCGAAGAGAGTGGAGGCGGAGGGCTCGAGATGGCGGAGGCTTCGGCGAGAAGAAACGGAAACAGTAATGGCTCCCTACTGCGGCGCTCGGGCTTTATGTCACCTCGAGGAGCAATTACCGGTGAAGGGAATATTCCCCAGAGGCACTTAATAAACATAGTTTATTGGCAATATCCCAATCGTTCATTATATGTTTTATACCATGCTATAACGGTATTAAGCGAAAACATTAATACAGGTGTGGTAGATAAACAACCAGGTCCCTAGTAGCCTCTACTAAGACTAGTTTCGTTGCGCGATTGATGATCGAGGTTTTCCGATCATAGGGCATGGCGCCGGTCGGCAATGGAAGTCATATCGTTAGGTGTAACGATGTGATGGACATACTCAGTATTTGTAGGACATAGTCATTACGCCTTAAGACCGTGAGATCAACTCTTATTGTTATCCCTGGAAGATACTTTGATCGCACCAAACGTCATATCTTATCTAGTGTGACAATAACGGTGATACTTTTGGGTATCGGAAAGGGGTAGTTGAGACGAGGGGTCAACAGCGGGATTTGTCAGTCCGCATAGCCGGATAGATATTCTAGGGCCCACTCGGTGAGATTATGTCAAATGAGTTTGCAAACATGTGACTAGGTCACCAGCTGACATAATATCATAGACGAGTAGAAGATAGCGATGTCGGTAACGAGATCATGCTAGGTATGGAGATATCTGAGAATGATGCTCGAACACGCTAAGTATCGCCATGACAAAGGGTTTAAGACTATACGTCCAGTTTTGATAGATGAAAGCCATTCGTTATATCATAGGGATTAATTCATGGGGTCCAGGCCTACGAGTTAGTCGACGATCATAGAGGAGTCTTGATCGTACCTGTTATTATATCGAACCGACAGGGTAACACACTTAAGGGTTTTCGACAAGACACCCGGAAAGGAAAGAGATCACCGGGAGCGTCCCGGGAGGGGTCCGATGGAGATCGGGCAGCGCCGAAAGAGTTTTCGGAGCTAGGAAAAACTATATATATTATGTTTGATATTAATTAGTGTAATTAATATGCAAATATGATTTTATATATTTATTTTCGAATTTATTGAGGCTGATTTCCATAAATGGGCCTTCTGGTCCATAAATGGGCCTTCTGGCTGGCAAGGTTGGCTCCCCCTGGGAGCCTATATAAGAAAGGGCACCCCTGGCCTTTTAATTCACCAATTAATTCCCAATTTCTCTCTCGATCTCGTGGTTCCCTTGTCGGAGCCGCGTCGAGTAGAGGAGGGGGATCTCTTCCACTATAGCCCGCTGCCGCGCTGCTGGTGTTCCGGTCCAAGTCTTCCGCTGCTCGTCCTGGACTGGAGCTTCGGAGGCCGTCGTCTCCACCGTATGTGTGTGACGCCCTGCGAGGTGCGGCGCTAGCGGTACTCGGAGGCCTACTTCCTCCACCCGACCTCGGGGTCATCTTCGTCGTCTTCTTCGCGCCGAGTTCTTCGCGACCTAGAGGTCGGCTACGTCGTCTTCGTCGTCAACGCTTGTGCGGGAGCGTAATCCCCGCTATTCGGTCTACGAGGGTATGTATTCCGATCTCCGTCGTACTACTATATCTGCATAGTGTAGATCTTGGCTAGTTTAAGGATATCGTTGCTAGGAAAACTTTTTTTTTCTGCACACGATCACCTTCAGTGGTATCAGAGCCGATCTATCGTAGATATAGCTGTACGCTGTTAGAACCCGTGTTCTGCACGGGGGCACCGTTCCTGTTATTTGCTACCCTCTAGCGTGCACTTGTGATTCCAGCGGCATCGAGTTGATGAAGCGGCCCGGACCGACTTTACGCGTACGCTTACGCGAGACTGGTTCCACTACTGACATACGGCTTGTACCGTATCTGTGGCTGGCAGGTGCCTGTTTCTCTCTCTTTAGTTGGCTTTGCATTTTCAATGGAGGGCCCGAAAGGGATGCTTAAACATGCAATTATTGGATCGTTGTTGTGGTCATAAGGTTCGTAGGTATGAAGCGGTTCTATTTACGAAAGCCCCGAGCCACGTAAAATATGCAAAAGATAAAGTAGAAGCGTCTAACTTTATTTTGCAGGGGCTATGTGATATGGTGAAGGTAGGTTTATTGAATTGTTTATAAACTGCGGGCGCCAAGAAGACCATGGCGCAATGGACTATATCACATTGCATTACATTTGATGTTTTGTGTGCATCTTATATTGTGTGATTGTGTGTATAGTATACATTAGTTACACGGCGGTAGCTATATAAGATGATCCCTTCAAAATACCACTAGTGTTCTCCCTCCAACGCGCACCACCAAGAAAGTTCTACGTTATGAGGCAGGCCGTGATGATCGGGTGTCAGACATCTCGTCGTTCGCATACAGTGGGTGTAAGCCATGTTGCACAAGCGTCAGCGTGGAGGTTTTTTGGTGGCGAGCCTAGCATATTCAGAAATATGGCCTCGGAACAGGGAGACCGAAAGGTCAAGCACGAGTCACAAAATTGGTGTGGCGGACTTTTGTCTACTCTTGAAGTTGTGCCGCCGGCTCTGATGATGAGGGGTGGTGCAATGGATGGGGGTCGTGTAATCGCTTAAACGACCAGGAGGGATGTTCGTTTGAGTGGGAGTTCGGATAGTTATTTTCTAAAATACTAGAACTCAGAATATAATGAACAGAGTCTGTTTTGCAAACCTTTGTAGATTTTAACCATTGTGATGGCATCTTTTTCAAATTAGCCGCATTCCTGTGTTTTGAGAAACTTAAAAGGTTGGGTCCAAACTTCATAGTTTTATTCTTTAGCTTGAGGATACTCTTTGTTTAAACCGTTAGCTCTTTGTGTTACAATACCCGCTAGGAGATAAACCCGGAGATTCCGCTAACAAAAGATAATTTGGATTATCGGATTTTGTGCGGATGAAATCATCATAGTCCAGTGTATGCTATGATCTCTGCCATAGAGAATCAACGGTGGGTATGACTTTTTAGATCGCAAACATATGATATGGTCGCTAAACTCAGGGTACCCCAAACGTTGGTTTGATGAAGTTTATCAGTACGTTGACTGATTGTCTTCTCAACCAAGATGGAAGAGAATACACACATTGAGGGAGCACGTGGCGGTCATACTTAATGACATATGTTCATGATTAATGAACATTGAGACGCCTCGCTCAGCTCAATTACTGGATGACAGACATCGTTGCAAAGTGCAAATCCTCTGTCATAGACTATGTCATGCAAGGGGAATCGTTCACCTTCATGGTTCTTGATTACGGTGGAAGTATCAAGAAGATGAAACAGATCGCCGAAAATCATCAATGATGATGGTGTATATATGATATACATGTTATGAATGTCTTAGCTAAGCAAGTACTCGCAGTAGTGACTAAGTTTTGAACTAGTCATGTTTTGTGAAAACCAGGTTTACTGCTTGAGTAGCTTGAAAGGATGAGGCGACATTGCGTGTTGATAATGGCAATCAAGTTGTTGTGATGGCCATAGACACTCTCCCTCTAGATCTACCATTTGGGTAAATTCTTTATGATCGCCTGTTAGTATGATCGTTACAAGTGTGTCTCCTCTAGCGAGACACTTGTTCATTCATGATAGTGACAAATTGGTGTCCTATATTTATGAAGTAATGATCATATGCCGATTTGAATTTAGATGGTAGAAGCTCCCACATTCATAATATTAATGCCAAAGGATACAAACTTAATAAAGACACCACATATGTGTGGCACTATCATTTAGTCATGTCAATGTTATATGCATTAGCTCCACACTGGATGGACCTAAAAGTCCTAAGATTTGATCTTTTGACACTTGCAAAATAACTGTGACACCGTTTTCGGAAAACGGGCATATAACTTATTGATAGTCATACATGGAGATGTATGTGGTTCAATAAAGTAATTGACGGGTAGTGGAGACCTTTATTTCGTGAACTTCACTGAACGTTTTGAGTATAGCTTGTTGAGAATCATGCATATCGGTGTATGTGAATCAATGAAGTACTTTAACGTGTAGTGGAAGTATTTATTTCATAGACTTCATGAACATTCGAATAGATATATGGATATCCACTTGGGGAATGTTGGCCTGGAAATTATGATTCAATCAAACAAGTACAGAATGAAGTAGGAAATAAACTTAACAAGAAAATCAAATTCCCGCGATGCAAATCGAGGAAATAAAGATTTGAGTTATAATGTTGGCACATCATTCGAAGACTTGTGAGAAGAGTTCCACAAATTACGTCGCATGGAACAACATAGTATTATGGTGTGTTAGGACATCGTAATTGCACCCTATCGGATAGTGTGTGGTAAATAAATCTCTTACCGAATTATTGTGATCATTAGAGTCATATGGTAGAAACGTAAACACTCACGTTAGCAAATAGAGAAACCATTTGAATCCATGGAGACAATTGTAACATCCCAAAATATTAATATAATTACTAATGCAAAAATGTGGGCCAACAAAAACTTTTCTTATAAAAATTTGTGTATGTTTAATTCTTGAGTATTGTTGTTTGCTTGCTTGCAAGATTGTTGAATTCTAGCTCTAATTAAAAGTTTGAAGAAAAGAAAACAAAGGAAACAAATTAAAAAAACATAACACCATGTGACCCATGTCACATTATTTTCCAAAGTAAGAAGCATAATTCTATTTCAAACCTAAAATCAGTGGAGTAATATTATAAACACTCCTAGTTGACTTCCACAAACTATTCCCTTTCAATTTTCAAATACAAAAAAAACCTTAAATTCAAATTAGAAATTCATTATTGAAATATTTCCAAATATTTCAAAAAGACTTTGTATCACTTACCAATAATGTATTTAGCCTAGATCCTAAGTTTGGACCCAAAAGAATTAAGCAAAGTAAGAAAATTAAATAGCCAAAGTGCACACTGTTTTGGTTCAGGAAATTCAGCAAACACCTTCTGTGCATCGTGTGTTCTTCCCAAACCCGAACCAAGTCGCGGATCAATCGAGTGAATGCGAGTTTATTTTGTCAAATTGAAGCCCGCACTGGACTCCCCTCTTCACCACAATCACGCCGCACCCGAGGGCGAGCCAAATGATGGTCGGGATCGGCGAGGAGACGCCGGCGACAGCGGCAGCCGTGCGCACGTCGCCGTGTCGGCACTGTGGCCGCGGCGACGCCGCGCCGTGCCGGCCGCGCTGCTCCCTCTCTCTCCCTCCCTCACCTCCTGGCTCCCTCGCGCGGCAGCAGCACGCACCAGCAGCCACCCGACCGCGCCGCGCCCGCGCCATGCCGTGCACGTCGTGCACCGCCCGAGCGCGCTAACGGCCGGCCCGCCCCGTCGAACACGCGCAGCTCGCGCCACGCCTCCCCACCTTGCCCACCCGGTCCCCCGAGCACCCCGCAGCGTAGCCGCACCCCTCCACCGGCCTACGGCGAGCTCGCACGACCGCAAGTGCCCTCTGCACCGCGTCCACCGTGCGCCGCCCGGCCGCTATAAAATTGCACCCCGTGCCCCTCTTCTCCTCCACACCTCGCCACCACCTCTCCCCCTCACTCGCCACTCTCTCGTGCACCGCTAGGGAGCCTAGGCCAGGGCAGCAAGGCCTCAGGCCGCCGTGCCCTCCTCGAGCCGCCGTGCCCGAGGTAGGCGACGACCACGGCCGGGCCGTGTTTCTCCTCCCCTTCGCCCCCCTCTGCCCCCAACCTCTTCCCCATACGCCCCGCACTCACCCGCCCCCTTTTCCCCTCTAGTTCGTGCACAGGATCGACGCGGGCGCCTCGCGGGAGTTGGAGCACGGCCGAGGAAGAGGAGCTACTCGCCGCTGTCGATTGGAGCCGCCCCAGCACGCGCCGCTCGTCCCTAGGCCTTCCCCGAGTCGCCGCCGTCGTTCTGCACCGTCCGCACGTCCTGCCGAGCCCCCTAGGTGAGCCTCTGTCCTCCTCGCTGTCGCCGGAGCCGCAGCGCCGCTCGGTTTTGGTCGCCGGCGAGACGCGCGATCTGAGCCGTTGCATCTTGATCCAACGGTGGCGTACCGATTCGTTTTAAATGAATCCCGCGCGCGCTCGCTGAGTCTCTGTCCAGTAGGCCCCACCCGTCAGGGTTTTCAACATTATCCACTCCTGGTTTTTATTTCGAATTTAAATTTAATTAGAAATCAGTACTGAACTCAATTTTAGAAAATCCATGACTTTAGATTTACAACTCCAAATGAAGCAAATCCAACTGTTCTGGAAAGCTTATGAAAATATCTTTCCAACCCAATTGGTTTCACTCCATTTGGATATATAATAAAAATACACTATTCAAAATACCATAAATGGTTTAAATTCTAAACTAGTTTGTTTCTGATACTCTGTTAATCCAAATTAGTTGAAACTAATTTTATTAGGTCACATTTAACTATGGTTAGTCATCCCTAAAAGGGTTTAATTTTTAGATGAATATAATTTAAATAATAGCCAAAACCTTATTAATTGGCTTCTGGATTCAAAAGAATGTGTAGGGAGTTTGGTAACTCCAAATGACCCAAATCCAATTGTGTCATCTTCTACGCATCATTAGCTTTCTGTAGAATTTTAGTTTGTATTTTTGTGACCAACAGAACTCAATCTATGCAATTAAACATGTGCAACAAGTTTCTGCCCTAATTAAAATACAATGGAATAATGGTTAAATCAATTAAATTGAAACCACATAGTGTTGTTTGATATGTGGAATGATTAATTAGAACCTCTAAGAGTGTATTGCTATGATGATTGATTGAATAGGCTAGTGATTGGTTATATTGATTGCTTGTGTATTAGACGAGAACGTTGCCGGCTATATCGAGGAGGAAGGATTTGTGGAACCTGAAGACCAAGACCAAGACCACTTTGTTGAGCAAGGCAAGCTACTCTCTGAGCTTGCGCATAACTTATGCATCTAGATTTACAAATCATTTTCAAAAGCAAAGGTTTATAAAACCCTTTTTCAAAAGTATATAGAGATTATTTTGCCACCATATGTAGAAGTATATGCTAAAACTATAGGATGGAAAAACCAAGATTTGTTTATTCAAAACTCCTTTGAAACTTGTGTGGATATAAAGCACTATGATATGGTGTTGAAGTAAAGAAATGGAGAAAGGTGGTTTTTGAGAAAAGCACATTGTGTCATAGTACTTACGTCGATCAGCCGATACTCTGTGCGACCACATTTACCCACATATGGGAAAGGGATTAGTCATATAGTTTGCTCTTATTAGTATGGGACACTGCATCAACGGAGATGACTCTGTCATGCATGAGGGAATGGTTTGACGACCTACCCCTGACCTGGGTCCTCGCTCCAACTCTATGAGTAGATAAGGAGGAGGATAGAAGGATGTCCCCTATACACCGCCAGATAAAACCTATGAGTCCTCACACTTAGATTCCGACGGGCTGGGTTAAGTGTCGATGGAAAGTATCATATGGGCAGGATCCTATACTAGCATGAGCAAAGGACAGACTAGGGTCGGTGACTCAACTTCGCATACCCCTGGTATGGCGAGACGTGGCAGACACGATGAGTTATCGGATGGGTGTGGGAAAAGCGTGCTACCTCTACAGAGGGTAATTAAACTATTCGAATAACCGAGTCCTCGGATATGGACAGTTGAGAGGCCCTACTTTGACCATGTGCAAGTTTTGGGAAAAGATTTGAGTTTTAAAAGAAAAAGGAATTGGAGAATGTTCCATACACCTATACTAACGGATCGGTATGAGGTAGTTGGAGAATAATTACCATAATGGTTTATGGTCGGAAAAAGGAGGAGTTTTGGAAGAAAACTAATAACATTGAGATATTAAGAGTAGTTATAACCTCCTTATCTTCTTCAACAAAGATACAGAGATGTCTTAAATAAATAAAAGTGTGAAACTAAAATTGAGACTAGTGCACTCATGTTGGAGTAGTTTGCGAGTACATTCAAATGTACTCATACTAGTTTTGTCTCTGGCTATTGCCGTAGCCAGACTTCGAGGAGCCCTACGCCCAGGAAGAGTATGGCGATATCTATGCCAACTAAGGATCTTCATAAGTCGACTGCCTGTCGGGTCATCGCTAGGATTTGATGTCTACTACGCCTTATTTCCGCTGATTGTTTTGGTTTGGCCCTTGAAGGCACCTATGTAAGACTTGGTCTAAATGGCCATTTATGTAAGACTTTAATTCGGTATTGTAATGGATGTAAACTTTGGTATTCAATTCGGATTATGTGCAACGACAGACTGATCATGGGATCGTTGTGTTAAGCATAATCGGGTACTTCGGACAGCTAGTCCGGGGTAACCCACAGAATTGGTATCAGAGCCATCTCGACTTTAGGAGCCTTAGATTAGCATGGTCGCTAGGTAGTTATTACAAAAGTTAAGTTTTAAAGAAAACAAAGGAAGGAATTAGTTTAAAAATGCTTATCTCTTACCCTGTCACTTATGCAAAGTTTCTCTTCTTACAAACTACTAAGCTTTCTCTCATATTCATAAAAATTTGCCACACTTGTCATTTTAATAAACTTAAAAATCTGCTCACATATTGTCCCTTCCATTAAAAATTTTATATACTTGTCATGTTACTAACTTAAAAATTTGACTAAAAATTATAGATGGCGATCCATTTCACCGAGTTCGTTCAGCTTGAGAAGGACGGCAAGTTGATGTTCGAGAAGGACTTGTTCGAGTTGACCAAGCTGCTAGGTCGTCCCACTCCTGAGTTTAAGGGAGCCCAGGTGGACGCTCCCGGTAACGGGAACCTGTCCTGGTTGATCGAGGCGTCTGTTCGCGGGAACATCAAGTCCCCCGGATCCAGGACACTCACCTTCACCATCATGGACGTCCACTGGGACGATGGACTGTGTCGTTCCATGCAGCGGATGCTATCCCGGCTTTGTGAGGAACACAAGGCGGAGCTGGCAAACTCTCGTTTCCAGTTCTACGGGAGGCGCACCATCGATGGACACCCTATTCGGTCCCCTCTACACCCGACATTCGGAGAGTATATCTTGGACATGGAGATTATGCTCTTTCGCACCTAGAAGGATCTGAGGTGCGCTAGACTTCGGTCTCACTTTGATCGCCTCTCGCTCAAGGAGAGTCGCGAGAGTGAGGCACAACTGAAGACTGAGAAGGCCGATCTTCTTAAGAAGGGAACCCAGATGAGGAAGACCATAGCGAAGCTCCGCAAGAAGGTTGCAGAGCAGGATGAGCTGATCGAGGATTTGGAGCTCCGTACTGACGAGATGGAGGAGGAGGGCGAGGATCTCCGCAAGGAGAACGACGCTTTCCTCAGTGACGATGATGACTATCTGGAGGAGATGGACTATGAGGAGGAGGATGACGAGGAGGAGGATCCAGAGGAGCCACCCTACCAGTCCGATGCTGACATAGCAGAGCCTGAGGTTCCACCTTAGTAGGCGAGTGACTTGAGTACTACCGCAGGATTAGGTCGACCCCCTATCGCTAGTAGATTCAAAGTTGTGGTTCTTTTGGAGCTTTCACTATGTACATTAGCTTAAGGGAAAATGTTGTAGGCTTGATATGGTGAACTCTTGATGTAATTGTTGTGCTATATGAATGTGTGCTAGTCTTGTTAATCTGTGTAAAATGTTTCTCCTATAATCCTTAGTAAATCAACCTCTACGCAAAATCAATCTTTTCCTTGGTCAAACCCCTTTTTGCTTGCCCCTTATACCCGGTGTGCTTCAGGATGGTGGACACTCGTCGCTCCAACACGGATGGAGGACCACCACCCCCACCGGAACCAACCACCGCCCAACTTCTTGCGCTCATCATGGAGGAACGCCAAGCTGCCCGGACTGAGCGTCAAGCTCATATCGCTGCCCTGCAACAGATCGCTGCCGCTCACAACAACAACAACAACCACAACAACAACCACAACAATGGCAATGGCAATGGCAATGGCAATGGCAATGGTGAAGGAAATCAACGGTCCACTTTGAGCGACTTTCAAAAGACCAACCCACCCACCTAATCCAAGGGACTTCACCCACTTGAGGCCGATGACTGGCTTCGCACCATTAACAACAACCTGGAAGTTGCAGCCGTGGGAGAACCTGAGAAGGTGTTGTATGCGACCCACTATCTTGCAGGACCAGCACGGTCTTGGTGGGAAGCTACCAAGGCTCTCCAGCAAGCTGGTTATGTTATCAACTGGGTTGATTTCCAGGAGAAGTTCCGCAAGAAGCACATTCCCCGCGGACTCATTGAGCGGAAGAAGGATGAATTCCGCAAGTTGCGGCAGGGAAGTAGAGATGTGGTCGGATACCTCGATGAGTTCACTGACTTGTCTCGGTATGCTCCTGATGACGTCGACACCGAGAGGAGGAAGATGGAGCGATTCATGAACGGACTTCATGATGAACTGCAATGCGCTTTGGTTATCCATGACTTTGTTGATTTGGAATCACTTGTGGACAAGGCCATCCAGTTGGAGACCAAGCGCAAGTCCATGTTTGAAGGTCGTAAGAGGAGAATGATTGCCCAGGAAGGTTCGAGCAGCCAGAAGCCTCGCACCCACCCACCAAACCCCAAGCCAGCCTATCGACCACCACCAAACCCACGCCCCAATTACCCTAACCACCCAAACAACCCAAACAACTTCAGCCGTCCCAATGACAACACCCGTCCCGGAGGGAACTCTAACAACTTCAACCGCAATGCCAATGTTTTCTGTTTCAATTGCGGCACCAAAGGTCACTACTCCAAGGAATGCCCCAATCCTAAGAAGAATGGTCCACGCCCCGATGCACAGGCGCCGAACAACGGCCAAGGCCGCAATGGCAATGGCAAGAACCCCGCACCCCGCGGAAATGTTGCTGTTGCCAAGGGACGCCTGCACCACATCAATGCTGAAGAGGCCGTGGATGCACCAGATGTTGTGCTGGGTACGTTCCTTGTCAACTCAGTACCTGCAACTGTTCTGTTTGATTCTGGTGCTACTCATTCTTTTGTTACCCAAGAATTTGTTGCTAAGGGAGGTTTAGTCGGAAGCCTCTTACCCAAACCCATGGTCATCCAAATCCCAGAATCCTTCATAGATACCAAGTCATTTTGCCCGGACGTTTCCCTTGAGATCAAAGGGGAAAAGTTCCTAGTCGACTTAATCATTCTAGGGACCCAAGGAATAGATGTCATACTGGGTATGAATTGGTTAGCCAAGTACCATGGTCGAATTGACTGTGCCAGAAGAGCTGTATCCCTCACCACCGACAAAGAAGTAGAAGTGGAGTATGTGTCACAAACCAGTCGACCCCAACCAGGATGCCATGAGAGCATAGCTCGACCCACCCTAGATGAGATCCGTGTTGTTCACCTGTTCCAAGATGTCTTTCCTGAAGAATTGCCTGGTATGCCACCGGATCGGGATATTGAGTTCATCATTGAACTTATCCCCGGGACAGCCCCTATATCCCAAAGACCTTATCGGATGAATC
Organism: Poa annua; assembly: GCA_026929855.1. Classification (NCBI taxonomy): domain Eukaryota; kingdom Viridiplantae; phylum Streptophyta; class Magnoliopsida; order Poales; family Poaceae; genus Poa; species Poa annua. Next base: position 263,837,438 of record CM049426.1, on the reverse strand, counting down.
CGGAAGAACTGGTTGAGTTGAAGAAGCAGTTAGCAGATATGCTCAGCAAAGGACTTATTCGCCCAAGTGCTTCACCCTGGGGATCACCCATTATTTTTGTGGATAAGAGAGATGGTACCACACGCCTGTGTGTGGATTATCGCAAGTTAAATGATGTGACCATCAAGAACAAGTACCCTCTCCCAAAGATCGAGGATCTGTTCGATCAAATGAACGGAGCCCGAGTCTTTTCCAAGATCGATCTTCGGTCAGGGTATCATCAGTTAAAAATCCGAGAGACAGATATTCCCAAGACTGCCTTCACAACCCGTTACGGTTTATTTGAATACACCGTGATGTCCTTTGGTCTGACCAATGCCCCAGCCTATTTTATGAATCTCATGAACAAGATCTTCATGGAGTATCTTGACAAGTTCGTGGTAGTTTTCCTTGATGACATCCTTATTTACTCCAAAACTGAAGAAGAGCATGCTGAACACCTGCTTCTAGTTTTAGCAACCCTCCGAGAGCATCAGTTGTATGCCAAATTTAGCAAGTGTGAGTTTTGGCTCAGTGAAGTAGCATTTCTCGGACATGTTGTATCTGCGGGAGGAATTTCTGTTGACCCAGAGAAGATCCAAGCCATTGTGAACTGGGAAGCCCCAACTAGTGTGACTGAAATCCGAAGCTTTCTCGGACTAGCGGGATACTACCGCAAGTTCGTTGAGGGATTCTCCAGTATAGCCAAACCCCTTACCCAACTGCTGAAAAAGGACAAGAAATTTGAATGGACTCAGAAGTGTGAAGAAAGTTTTCAGGAATTAAAGAAGAGATTGACCTCAACCCCTGTCCTGATTATGCCAGACGTCACCAAGAGTTTCGACATGTATTGCGATGCATCAGGTCTAGGACTTGGTTGTGTTCTGATGCAAGAAGGCAAGGTGGTGTCGTATCTGTCTCGACAGTTGCGACCACATGAAGAGAACTACCCAACCCATGACCTGGAGTTAGCCGCTGTTGTTCTTGCTCTGAAGACGTGGCGCTCCTATCTGGCGGGACATCGCTGCGAGATCTATACGGATCATAAGAGCCTGAAGTATATCTTCACTCAGAAGGAGTTAAATTTGCGACAGAGAAGGTGGATGGAATTAATCAAGGATTATGATATCGGTATCCATTATCACCCTGGAAAGGCTAATGTAGTTGCCGGTGCCCTTAGTCGCAAACCCTGCACCCTGAATGCCATGATCCAAGCAGAGCAGCCAGCCCTGTTCAAAGAGTTCAAAGATTTTGGACTAGAGCTTGTTAGCCGCGGTTATCTCGCCCATTTAGAGTTAGCTCCAACTCTGATAGATCAAATCAAGGAGGCCCAGAAAGGTCATGAGAGCATAGAAGGAATCAAGAAGAATATTTCTCTCGGTAAAGCGCCTGGTTTTACCGAGGATGCAGAAGGAGTGTTGAGATTCAATGGTCGTATCTGTGTCCCCAATACCTCGGAACTCAAGGAGTTAATCCTAAAGGAAGCCCACGAGACCCCTTACTCAATCCACCCCGGTGGAACCAAGATGTACCAAGACCTTCGTGAAAGATTTTGGTGGCACGGAATGAAGCGAGAAATTGGTGTTTTTGTAGCCAAGTGTGATATTTGTCAGCGAGTCAAGGCTGAACATCAGCGACCCGCTGGATTGCTTCAACCCTTAAAGATTCCCGAGTGGAAGTGGGATGAGATTGGAATGGATTTTATCACCGGACTTCCAAGGTCCAACCGAGGCCATGACTCAATATGGGTCATCGTTGACAGGCTGACCAAAGTTGCCCATTTTATTCCCGTCAACACCACCTATCGGGGGAATCAGTTAGCAGACCTGTATATTTCCAGAATAGTAAGCCTGCATGGTGTGCCTAAGAGGATTGTATCAGATAGAGGCACACAATTCACCTCAAGGTTCTGGAAAGCCCTACACGAAGCCCTCGGAACCAAGTTAGCATTTAGCACAGCTTATCACCCCCAGACCGATGGCCAAACTGAACGAGTGAACCAGATATTAGAGGACATGCTTCGCGCATGTGTCCTAGCCTATGGATCCAAATGGGAAGATTGTCTTCCATTTGCAGAGTTCTCCTACAACAACAGTTACCAGTCTAGTATGCAAATGGCCCCTTTTGAAGCCCTTTACGGCAAGAAGTGTCGTACACCCCTGAATTGGTCCGACACCGGAGAAGGCAAACTGTTTGGACCAGATACCCTCCATGAGGCTGAAGAGCAAGTCCAGCTTATCCGTGAGCGACTCAAGACCGCCCAATCCCGTCAGAAAAGTTACGCAGATCACAAGCGTCGTGATGTCACCTTCAGTATCGGAGATTATGTCTATCTCCGAGTGACACCCCTTAAAGGAATGCAGCGTTTCCATGTCAAAGGAAAACTGGCGCCAAGATATATTGGACCCTTCAAGATCCTTGCCCGTCGAGGAGAGGTGTCATATCAACTGGAGTTGCCTCAGGAGTTAGCAGATTACCACGATGTTTTCCACATTTCCTTGCTCCGGAAATGTCTTGAAGTTCTTGACCAGCCTGATGTTTTCAAAAACATCGACCACCATTCTATCGACCTGAATCAAGATCTGACTTATCGTGAGACGCCCCTCAAGATTCTCGACGAAGATGTTCGTCTTACCCGAAGGCGCGCGATCAAGTTCTACAAAGTCTAGTGGACTAACCACTCTGAAGATGAAGCCACGTGGGAACGCGAAGACTATCTTAGAAGCGAATTCCCAAACCTCTTTAGTGTCCAGACCTAGCAAATCTCGGGACGAGATTTATTTTAAGGGGGGAAGTATCTGTAACATCCCAAAATATTAATATAATTATTAATGCAAAAATGTGGGCCAACAAAAACTTTTCTTATAAAAATTTGTGTATGTTTAATTCTTGAGTATTGTTGTTTGCTTGCTTGCAAGATTGTTGAATTCTAGCTCTAATTAAAAGTTTGAAGAAAAGAAAACAAAGGAAACAAATTACAAAAACATAACACCATGTGACCCATGTCACATTATTTTCCAAAGTAAGAAGCATAATTCTATTTCAAACCTAAAATCAGTGGAGTAATATTATAAACACTCCTAGTTGATTTCCACAAACTATTCCCTTTCAATTTTCAAATACAAAAAAAAACCTTAAATTCAAATTAGAAATTCATTATTGAATATTTCCAAATATTTCAAAAAGACTTTGTATCACTTACCAATAATGTATTTAGCCTAGATCCTAAGTTTGGAGCCAAAAGAATTAAGCACAGTAAGAAAATTAAATGGCCAAAGTGCACACTGTTTTGGTTCAGGAAATTCAGCAAACACCTTATGTGCATCGTGTGGTCTTCCCAAACCCGAACCAAGTCGCGGATCAATCGAGTTAATGCGAGTTTATTTTGTCAAATTGAAGCCCGCACTGGACTCCCCTCTTCACCACAATCACGCCGCACCCGAGGGCGAGCCAAATGGTGGCCGGGATCGGCGAGGAGACGCCGGCGACAGCGGCAGCCGTGCGCACGTCGCCGTGTCGGCACTGTGGCCGCGCGCCGTGCCGGCCGCGCTGCTCCCTCTCTCTCCCTCCCTCACCTCCTGGCGCCCTCGCGCGGCAGCAGCATGCACCAGCAGCCACCCGACCGCGCCGCGCCCGCGCCATGCCGTGGACGTCGTGCACCGCCCGAGCGCGCTCACGGCCGGCCCGCCCCGTCGAACACGCGCAGCTCGCGCCACGCCTCCCCTCCTTGCCCACCCGGTCCCCCGAGCACCCCGCAGCGTAGCCGCACCCCTCCACCGGCCTACGGCGAGCTCGCACGACCGCGGGTGCCCTCTGCACCGCGTCCACCGTGCGCCGCCCGGCCGCTATAAAATTGCACCCCGTGCCCCTCTTCTCCTCCACACCTCGCCACCACCTCTCCCCCTCACTCGCCACTCTCTCGTGCACCGCTAGGGAGCCCAGGCCAGGGCAGCAAGGCCTCAGGCCGTCGTGCCCTCCTCGAGCCGCCGTGCCCGAGGTAGGCGACGACCACGGCCGGGCCGTGTTGCTCCTCCCCTTCGCCCCCCTCTGCCCCCAACCTCTTCCCCATACGCCCCGCACTCACCCGCCCCTTTTTCCCCTCTAGTTCGTGCACAGGATCGACGCGGGCGCCTCGCCGGAGTTGGAGCACGGCCGAGGAAGAGGAGCTGCTCGCCGCTGTCGATTGGAGCCGCCCCAGCACGCGCCGCTCGTCCCTAGGCCTTCCCCAAGTCGCCGCCGTCGTTCTGCACCGTCCGCACGTCCTCCCGAGCCCCCTAGGTGAGCCTCTGTCCTCCTCGCCGTCGCCGGAGCCGCAGCGCCGCTCGGTTTTGGTCGCCGGCGACGCGCGCGATCTGAGCCGTTGGATCTTGATCCAACGGTGGCGTACCGATTCGTTTTAAATGAATCCCGCGCGCGCTCGCTGAGTCTCTATGCAGTAGGCCCCACCCGTCAGGGTTTTCAACATTATCCACTCCTGGTTTTTATTTCGAATTTAGATTTAATTAGAAATCAGTACTGAACTCAATTTTAGAAAATCCATAACTTTAGATTTACAACTCCAAATGGAGCAAATCCAACTGTTCTGGAAAGCTTATGAAAATATATTTCCAACCCAATTGGTTTGACTCCATTTGGATATATAATAAAAATACACTATTCAAAATACCATAAATGGTTTAAATTCTAAACTAGTTTGTTTCTGATAGTCTGTTAATCCAAATTAGTTGGAACTAATTTAATTAGGTCACATTTAACTATGGTTAGTCATACCTAAAAGGGTTTAATTTTTAGATGAATATAATTTAAATAATAGCCAAAACCTTATTAATTGGCTTCTGGATTCAAAACAATGTGTAAGGAGTTTGGTAACTCCAAATGACCCAAATCCAATTGTGTCATCTTCTACACATCATTAGCTTTCTGTAGAATTTTAGTTTGTATTTTTGTGACCAACAGAACTCAAGCTATGCAATTAAACATGTGCAACAAGTTTCTGCCCTAATTAAAATACAATGGAATAATGGTTAAATCAATTAAATTGAAACCACATAGTGTTGTTTGATATGTGGAATGATTAATTAGAACCTCTAAGAGTGTATTGCTATGATGATTGATTGAATAGGATAGTGATTGGTTGTATTGATTGCTTGTGTATTAGACGAGAACGTTGCCGGCTATATCGAGGAGGAAGGATTTGTGGAACCTGAAGACCAAGACCAAGACCACTTTGTTGAGCAAGGCAAGCTACTCTCTGAGCTTGCGCATAACTTATGCATCTAGATTTACAAATCATTTTCAAAAGCAAAGGTTTATAAAACCCTTTTTCAAAAGTATATAGAGATTATTTTGCCACCATATGTAGAAGTATATGCTAAAACTATAGGATGGAAAAACCAAGATTTGTTTATTCAAAACTCCTTTGAAACTTGTGTGGATATAAAGCACTATGATATGGTGTTGAAGTAAAGCAATGGAGAAAGGTGGTTTTTGAGAAAAGCTCATTGTGTCATAGTACTTACGTCGATCAGCCGATACTCTGTGCGACCACATTTACCCACATATGGGAAAGGGCTTAGTCATATAGTTTGCTCTTATTAGTATGGGACACTGCATCAACGGAGATGACTCTGTCATGCATGAGGGAATGGTTTGACGACCTACCCCTGACCAGGGTCCTCGCTCAAACTCTATGAGTAGATAAGGAGGAGGATAGAAGGATGTCCCCTATACACCGCCAGATAAAACCTATGAGTCCTCACACTTAGATTCAGACGGGCTGGGTTAAGTGTCGATGGAAAGTATCATATGGGCAGGATCCTATACTAGCATGAGCAAAGGACAGACTAGGGTCGGTGACTCAACTTCGCATACCCCTGGTATGGCGAGACGTGGCAGACACGATGAGTTATCGGATGGGTGTGGGAAAAGCGTGCTACCTCTACAGAGGGTAATTAAACTATTCGAACAGCCGAGTCCTCGGATATGGACAGTTGAAAGGCCCTACTTTGACCATGTGCAAGTTTTGGGAAAAGATTTGAGTTTTAAAAGAAAAAGGAATTGGAGAATGTTCCATACACCTATACCAACGGATCGGTATGAGGTAGTTGGAGAATAATTACCATAATGGTTTATGGTCGGAAAAAGGAGGATTTTTGGAAGAAAACTAATAACATTGAGATATTAAGAGTAGTTATAAACTCCTTATCTTCTTCAACAAAGATACAGAGATGTATTAAATAAATAAAAGTGTGTAACTAAAATTGAGACTAGTGCACTCATGTTGGAGTAGTTTGTGAGTACATTCAAATGTACTCATACTAGTTTTGTCTCTGGCTATTGCCGTAGCCAGACTTCGAGGAGCCCTACGCACAGGAAGAGTATGGCGATATCTATGCCGACTAAGGATCTTCATAAGTCGACTGCCTGTCGGGTCATCGCTAGGATTTGATGTCTACTACGCCTTATTTCCGCTGATTGTTTTGGTTTGGCCCTTGAAGGCACCTATGTAAGACTTGGTCTAAATGGCCATTTATGTAAGACTTTAATTTGGTATTGTAATGGATGTAAACTTTGGTATTCAATTCGGATTATGTGCAACGACAGACTGATCATGGGATCGTTGTGTTAAGCATAATCGGGTACTTCGGACAGCTAGTCCGGGGTAACCCACAACAATACCATACGAGTGATGGCATGGCTTTTGAGCCTGGATTGTCGTTTCAGCAATTTAGTGTTTCGATGTAATCGAACCAAAAATGGATTAATCTTTGTAGTATACCCTACCTAAAGAGTTAGTTGGGTACATGTCTCACGACATAGGCAAAATCTTTGCCGGGATATACCTTGCGAAAGAAATAGTTTCTTGTCCGAGGGTATAAGTGAGAAAGAAAGTAGAGCAAGACGAAGTTGGTGAACTCCCTCTCCAGACATCAGAGTGGCGCAATCGAAAGTGTTTTCGGTATCAAGCTCCACAGCTTGAAAAAGCTGATGATTCAAGATCATGATGTTCTGAGCTCATACTAAGAGCATAGGCATACGAGGTTCACTGTGTGTTACGACAATCTTTCTATGAAGGTCATATTAATGGAATATGATAGACCTACGAACTACGAAAAAGAGATGGTGAACCTAAGTCCGAGAAATGGCTGTGAGTCATTTATGATCCGAAATAAAATCCATATACGATTACCAGGTAATGACTTGGGAGATCTTCTTGATGGCATCTAGGATGTTGATAGTATATGGAGTTTTATGAGAGAGTAGATATTGAGCAGATTCGATTTGTCGTGAAACAGTTCCGACAGACCACGTGAGACTTTGTCTCAAGTGGCGAAGCCTAAATCTATTCTGGGTCGTTTAGCAATTACTATAATTTCGAATGAGAAATTGATAGATGGATGAGAAAACCATGGTTCTTAATAGTGTAATTAAGAATGGTTTGTAATCCTGAGGATGCTAAACATGTGTGCAAACTTCGGTTGTCCATTCATGGGCAGAAGCAAGCATATCGGAGCTGGAATCTTCACTTTGATAATGTGATCAAAGGATTTTGGAGTTGTCCAAAATAGTTGAAGAAACCTACATTTGCAAAGAAGTGAGTGGGAGCAAAGTAGCTTTCCTTGATCTTATATGCGGAAGGCATATTTGAGTGGGAGCTAAGTAGCTTTTCCTTGATCTTATATGCGGAAGGCATATTTGAGTGGGAGCTAGGTGTCATTTGTGATTATGTATGTAACGACATATTGAATGACACAGATCCTCTAGTAGAGTGTGAAGGATTATTTAAGTGATTAAATTTTCTATGAAGTTAGGAGTATTAGGCATCCGATTTATAACTGTATAGATCAGAAGGGGCTTAATAACATTAAGTCGAAATATTTCCTAAGTCAAGATTCTGAAGTGTTTCAGAATAGGACAAGCGAAGAAAGAGTTCTTGCTTGTATGACTAGGTAAAATATTAAGTTTATGTTGGCATTTTCAGTTATAGCAAATGATGTTCGATATTATCTATGTATCAGTCATAGATGCTATTAGATTGAAAGCTCGACTTAGTGTGACCCAAGTTCTTGGTTGAAGAACAGGTTCTAGAGTGATCCTTGTGTGGATCAATGAACAAACGTTAAGTTTATTCTTCAGTGTCTATGAGAACTGAAGATAGGTTTTCTAGTAACGGGTAAGAGTGGAATGGCAACTTGCCGTAAAGCAGTTACGATGATGCAAGTTATGACACTGACCCATACGACTAGAAATCTCATATAGGAGACGTCTTTTATTTTGAAAATAGACATGGTTAGTTTGCGAAGTCGCATATGAATGCACTGTCGCATAATCTACATAGGTATAGAAATATATCGCGACTTTAGAAGTAGCAAGTGTGATTGGACTGAGCAGTTTTCCGAGCGTAGGCGGTCCCTTAATAGATCTTTCAGACTTTTAAGGCGCATGCTACGCGAATGCTCGAGTCTCACTCCATCCACTGGGATATATTTCACCGTCATCGTAAGATACGGGATGATGTCAAACTAGATGACATAGAAGTGTTGCAAAGCACATATAGGTCTCAATGTGTGAGATCTATTGACTGTATTCCTCTTCCACGAGGCGAGCATGCACCAAGATGCTATGGGTGTTGAGCTTTTACCAAGTTGTAAACTAGATTAAGTGTTACTCTAGTGCAAGTGGGAGACTGAAGGGAATATGCCCTAGAGGCACTTAATAAACATAGTTTATTGGCAATATCCCAATCGTTCATTATATGTTTTATATCATGCTATAACTGTATTAAGCGAAAACATTAATACAAGTGTGGCCTCTAATAAGACTAGTTTCGTTGCGCGATTGATGATCGAGGTTTTCCGATCATAGGGCATGGCGCCGGTCGGCAATGGAAGTCATATCGTTAGGTGTAACAATGTGATGGACATACCCAGTATTTGTAGGACATAGTCATTACGCCTTAAGACCGTGAGATCAACTCTTATTGTTATCCCTGGAAGATACTTTGATCGCACCAAACGTCATATCTTATCTAGTGTGACAATAACGGTGATACTTTTGGGTATCGGAAAGGGGTAGTTGAGACGAGGGGTCAACAGCGGGATTTGTCAGTTCGCATAGCCGGATAGATACCCTAGGGCCCACTCGGTGAGATTATGTCAAATGAGTTTGCAAACATGTGACTAGGTCACCAGCTGACATAATATCATAGACGAGTAGAAGATAGCGATGTCGGTAACGAGATCATGCTAGGTATGGAGATATCTGAGAATGATGCTCGGACACGCTAAGTATCGCCATGACAAAGGGTTTAAGACTATACGTCCAGGTTTGATAGATGAAAGTCATTTGTTATATCACATGGATTAATTCATGGGGTCTAGGCCTTCGAGTTAGTCGACGATCATAGAGGAGTCTTGATCGTACCTGTTATTATATCGAACCGATAGGGTAACACACTTAAGGGGTTTCGACAAGACAACCGGAAAGGAAAGAGATCACCGGGAGCGTCCCGGGAGGGGTCCGACGGAGATCGGGCAACGCCGAAAGAGTTTTCGGAGTTAGGAAAAATTATATATATTATGTTTGATATTAATTAGTGTAATTAATATGCAAATATGATTTTATATATTTATTTTCGAATTTATTTAGGCTGATTTCCATAAATGGGCCTTCTGGTCAAAAGAAGGCCCATGGGGGGGGGGAACCCTCAAGGGAATTTTGTGGGGGAGGCTTGGCCGGCCTAGGTGGGCCAAATGGGGCCCACCTAGGGCCGGCGCCCTCCCTAGCCGCACCAAGGATGTGGGATAGTCCCACATTGCCTGGCTAGGGAGGTTGGCTCCCCCTGGGAGCCTATATAAGAAGGGGCACCCCTGGCCTTTTAATTCACTAATGGATTCCCAATTTCTCTCTCGATCTCGTGGTTCCCTTGTCGGAGCCGCGCCGAGTAGAGGACGGGGATCTCTTCCACCATAGCCCGCTGCCGCGCTGCTGGTGTTCCGGTCCAAGTCTTCCGCTGCTCGTCCTGGACTGGAGCTTCAGAGGCCGTCGTCTCCACCGTATGTGTGTGACGCCCTGCGAGGTGCTGCGCTAGCGGTACTCGGAGGCCTACTTCCTCCACCCGACCTCGGGGTCATCTTCGTCGTCTTCGTCGCGCCGAGTTCTTCGCGACCTAGAGGTCGGCTACGTCGTCTTCGTCGTCAACGCTTGTGCGGGAGCGTAATCCCCGCTATTCGGTCTACGAGGGTATGTATTCCCATCTCCGACGTACTACTATATCTGCATAGTGTAGATCTTGGCTAGTTTAAGGATATCGTTGCTAGGAAAAATTTTGTTTTCTGCACACGATCCCCTTCAACCGGGACGTGGTGGGACCCCCCACGACGCACGCCCCAAATCGCGTGCATCCGTTACTCGTCTGAGTGCCTCGTGGCTTGGGCCGTCCGGGCACTTTGGGCCCACGATGCTCCGCCTGCGCCCATGGGCTCACTCGCACCCATCGCGGGCCCGAGGGCTTCTGTCGGCCCAGTGGAGACTGGGGTATGAAGAGCCCACTCCACCTAGGCCTCGCACGCGGGCTAATCAGACAAAACGACTAAGGACCAAGCCTCGCCGCTTGGCGAGACCCTCGAGAGGCAATTCCCCTCGAGGGCCTGAAGAGCAAGCAAGGGCCTCAAGGGGACCCTCGCTTCAGGAGACCCTCCCGAGGCGCAACGCGCCTGGAGGGAAGTCAACAAGAACCCCTCCACAGGCCTCCCCAGGCCTGTGGGGAAACGTCGCGGCCAAGGAAGTACGGCGGGGCGCACATGGCCTCTGCCACGCACACGTGGTCACGCAGGCGCTCCCGTTGCGGTTTTGGTGATAAAGGGGTCAATAAAGTAGCGCCGCCAGCCCCAGGACTGCCAAGACCTTCCTATCTAGCGATAAAGCAGCTGGACGGCGCAACCCTCCAAGGAGAACGTCATTGCGGGCTCCACCTCAGAGACTGCCGTCCTTGCGGGCAGCACTGCGCGGTCGGCCGCTGGTCGGCCACCGCGCCCAACTTTATTGATGATGGACCGCGTGAACGGATAGACGTCGCCTAGAGGGGGGATGAATAGGCAATTTAAAAACTTTTTCGAGAAGCCGGATTATCCGGTCCAAGAAAGACCCGGATATTCCGGTATGCTTGATAAAGGCGGAATAAAACTAGAGGTTTACTTTAACAAGCATACAACCTAGATATAAATACTAGGCTCACCTATGTGCACCAACAACTTATGCTAAGCAATAGAAGTAACAAGGTTATAGCAAGATAGATGACTTCAAGCACGAAGGCTATCACAATATAAAGTGCATAAGTAAATAGCTCGGGTATAGAAATAACCGAGGCACGCGGAGACGAGTATGTATTCCCGAGTTCCACCCAAAGGGTGTACGTCTCGTTTGGAGAGGTGTGCGCAACCACAACAGGTTAGCCGCAACGCCACAAAGTCTCACCTTCTTCTCCTGATGAACTCAACCACAAAAGGTTGCGAGTTCACCTTCCACTATTGATCTCCTTTGGGGCGGAGATCGAATCCCGTACAACACTCTTGAGGCACACACCCACAACTTAATTGGGGGCTCCCAAGATGACCACAAAAGGTCTTGGCTACAAAAGGCCGGCCACAAAAGGCGTCTAGGGTCCAAGAACCCAAGAGTAACAAGCTCACAAGTATCACCACCACGAATCCTCGTGGAGGGCTCAAACCGATGCAAATGCAATGGCAAGAGCACACAAAGTGCTCAAGTCCTTCACTCTCAAATTCCAACAAAGCAACAAATGCTTATGGGGGAATAAGAGAGGAAGAACAAAGGAAACCACAAAGGAGTCAAATCCTTCACTCCCAAATCCCACCAAAAGCAACTAATGCTTATGGGGGGAGAAGAGAGGAAGAACAAAGGAGAAGAACCACAAAGGAACTCCAAGATCTAGACCCACTAGGTTCCCCTCACTTAGAGGAGAGATGGATTGGTGGAAATGTGGATCTAGATCTCCTCTCTCTTTTCCCTCAAGAAATAGCAAGAATCATTGGAGGGATTGAGAGATCTCAAAGCTTTGGAGATCAACAATGGAGGAGGAGAGAGAGCACCAAAACTTGGGAACCATTGGGGAAGATGACCCCTTAAATAGGTTCCCAACAAATCTGCCCGTTGGGGGCAGTTTTCCCACTCGCCCGGAAAGTGTTCTCTGGTCAAACCGGAAGTTTGGGCGGAAGTTTGGCCGGAACTTTCCGGCCGGCCGGAACTTTCCGGCCCAGGGCCGGAACTTCCGCCCCTGACAGAAACGTCAACACGAAAACGATGATATCTTGACCATACGAACTCCGTTTTCGATGATTTTTGGCTCGTTGGAATCACCACGAAGAGCTCTATAAGATCATGCAGAGAAACATCATAGTCCAACAAGTGAGGTTAAAACCAAATGGGGAAATAGAAAATCTCTAGATAAGAGAACAACCGGTAAAACCTCCAACATAAAAAACGCAACAAGTTTTCCAAAGTAAAACCGTTTTCGATGAACTAGAGCTTGACATGGAGATGAACCAAGCTCTAATTCCTCACAAGGATAAAAGTCAAATAAGAACCAAGAAATATGATATGCCAAATATGCAAAGGTTTGAGCTCTCCACAACGATGCGATCAAGTTAGTCACTTGAGAGACCCTCTTAATAGTACGCCTATCTATCCTATAGCCCTATCAAGATCATACCTTTGCCTTTGAGCATTCCACTTGAGTTAGATGATGACTATCTTGATCTCTTCAAGTGGTTCATCTTTCTTCATTGCGCGTCCAAGCACATGCTTGATGAAGACTTCTCCAAATAGTCCCCCATACCCATAATGGGAGAGTCTCGCTAGGCTCCGTCTTCATGTATCCATAGTAAGCTCCAAGCATAGAATCTTTTCAAGAAAGCTTCTCTTGGACTTGCACCACTCATCTTTTCTTCACTAAGATGATGTCTTAAATCCTCAAGACATACTTGCAATAAGCTTCACTCAACACATGAGCTTCAAGAGTCCAACACATGAACTCCACAATTTCATGGACATGATCTATAATGATATCTCAATGCAAACATTAGTCCATAGAGATTGTCATTCAATTACCAAAACCACACATGAGGGAAAATGCTCTTTCAATCTCCCCCATTTTGGTAATTGATGACAATCTCTTTTGAGAGGGTTTATAATATGGAATTTAACGAACAAGAATGGTTGCACTAACATCAAATACTACAAAGGTATGTGATGTTAGTTCATCCACATATATAGACCAAACTCCCCCATAATTTATGCACGTGTGTATGAACATGAATTCATTGCATATATTATCGACCATTACCGATGGTGGAGTTTCCACTATATATAAAACCAAGCAACGAATGCAAAGACAAGGAAGGAAAATACTTAAGAATAAACCAAAGTACAAATCCAATTCCATACAACCCTCCAAAACTTCTCCCCCATTGACGATTGCCAAAATGGGCGAAAGGTTTTGGAAAGGTAACATAATAAGATCTCCTTCATGATCTATGCATTTCTCATGATATGAGTGAAATCAAATACACTTATCCAATGACGAATAGATGGAGGAGATCAAACTATATTGAGGATCCAAAAATTGCACAAGAAATATATCAATTGAAATCCACTAGAAGGATACCAATTGCAAAGAGGGAAAACATTCACAAAGAAGCAAGCAATCAAGGGATCCAAAACCAATTGAGCACAATAGGATATTATGATAAGATCAACCAAGTGGTCTAAAAATCAAGAGGGAACTCCCCAAGGTACGTGCACAATGAAGGATTTGTATTTCAATATAGTGTGCACAACATGGAATCCTCACTTCCTCCTAGATTCTTTTGAACACAAAAAGGTGCAAGATTGTATAGTTAAGAAAATAAGTATACCTTGCAACAAACAAATTTTGAGCAATAAAGGAGAGAAGTGGAAAATAAAGACTTGCTCAACCGGGAAAGGATGGGTGTGACATGGAAATACAATTTAGGAGACTAAACACGGATGAGCCTAAGCAACACCATAGTCTTTCAAATGATGAGGCACATAGTGCATATCATGTATTTCGCAAACAAGCACACCCAAGAGGATAAATCAAATAGGATCACAAGCTTATTAAGATGCAATGTGAAACTAAAAGAAAAACAAAGCTTGTGCTTTTTAGAGATCACCAAAGAATCATGGAAGTAATAAAAGGTGATCACTAAAGATTTTGAATACCAATTAAATATGTAACTACCCTCATGTGTATAAGTTTCTAAGTGGACACTAAGTCCACAAAGAAACATGCACACACAATGTAGGTACAAGGTAACGCACGTGGTATCCAAGAGGAAGTCATAAATACACCAATAAGATTTTTTGCTTGAAAGCAAAGCACATAGCTCAAATTATTTTTAGAGGGTATAGATGAACTTCCAACACCAAGTTCTCAAAGCATCACAAATACCCACATAGGATAAGTGATAGTTTGGATACTTCGAGACACAAAACAAATATCACATAAGGCAAATGATTTATGAGAATTCATCAATATTGCACATGAGAGACTTTGAAATGAATTTGCTAGATTAACATATTGGGGATCGGTGAATCATGAAGATCATTATATAAATCCCCTTGATGTGTAATCATCCCGGCTTACTCACATTAGCAATGAAGATATTTTGAAAGAAACTTTGCAAAAACCATATCAAATGCAACTTAGATAAACTCATGCCAAAGAACAACCTACACAAGGTTGAGAGCTAGAAGTATATGCATGAGTTAGATACTTGTTACCGAGATAGCATTGACGGTGTAGAAGATGAGAGTTCACAATCATCCAAGCTTGGCTCCAAGAAGCACATGATGAAGACATCTTCTTTTAAATGAGGCAAGCTTCCAATGCATCTCACATGTACCTAAAACAAATCAAGTACACTATGGTACCCAAACTAATTGGGTCCAAAGTAGTTAAACCAACTACAATACATAGGACAAACTCCACATAAATATGTGCATATTGATTTGAAATTGAATTTCATGCACATCTTAGCCATTTAGGATTTGATGGAGTTTATCCTATATATTGGATCAACGAAAGTAAGCATGCCATAAGATATATAAATAGTAAATATGTATGCACAAAACTTTCAAGAACCAAACAAGATATAATTTGGACAAAACACCAATTAAATCAAGAAGCTACACAAAAGTGTGGCAAGAGAAAGATTTGTCCTCATTGTATCAAAGACTCGAACCAACCCATGATTGGAGAAACCAATTTGAAAATATATCAAAAGAAAACAAGGTCAAGGCTAAACCAATGAGCATAAGAAATAAATCAAACAAGCATGCTCGAAGGTTTATCTCATCCAAAAAGGTAGACTAGGAACCATGGGATGAGATAGCCAACTCCACAAAGAAGAGTAAGGTTCCAACAAATGAACCAAGCCCTCTACAATTTTCATGATGGCACAAAGTACCAAGACGAAAAATGTTTGTCTTTCAAAGAGACATGTCATCGGGATCAAAAACCAATTGAAGACAACTAATGTTCAATAACATATAGGATTGCTCCCCAGGATTTGTGCATTACTTATGATCTTGTATTTGAATACAAAATGCACAAACATGGGATCATCACTTTCCAAATATATTGTTAACCAATTAGTTATGTTTAAGAAGAGCAATAAGATACCAAACCAATTTTAAAGAATAGTGTTCTCAAGAGTATAGAGTAGCTTCCCCATCATTAGTGCATTTTTAAGATCTTGTATGTAAATACAAAATGCACACCAGTGGGATCATTACCCTCCATATATCTTTTTGAACACAAAGTTCAAGAAAATCAATAAGACCCGATAACAATTAAAAGGATGGTGATGTTCTACTCAATGTAGGATAGCTCCCCCAAGGATGGTGCATTACTTAGAATTGATTCTTCGAATGTGAATGCACAACAATGGGATCCTTGCTTGTCCTAACTCAAGAAAGCACAACACAAATTATGAGTAGAGCAACAAAAAGATCCAAATGAAGCAAAGAAGACAAAAGGTAGGTTAAACCAAAACAAACTTGGCAATAGAATAATACAATTTAGGAACAAAAGCCAATGTAAATATGATCAATAATTTTACCACCAATATAATTATCACTTGTCAAAGACAATGATTGTATGGAGATATTTCTCGGTGGTACATGACATATATGCTCAAGATCATATTCACAAAACATAAGCATGTGGAAAAAGATAAGAATTGAAAACATGCTTATATAGAGATTCTTGATGACTTCACATATTCAATGATCATACTAAGCATCAAGAAACTCTCTCACAAACAAGATACCAAAAGATGGGTGAACAAAATGCATTTAAGCAAATATGCAACTTATTTAAGTACCATGCCACCTAGGAACAAGATAATCAACAAATATCAACTCTAGATGACACTACCTCACATGTTCACATTTTCTAGGCTTGTAATATGCACATAGCTTATTACTCCCCCATAATGTGATAATCCATTCTTTTTAACAAGAGGCAAAAGAAATCCAACAAGAGATAATTAATGGACATTAGAATTTGAACTTCTCATGAGTAAGACATACCACAAAGAGAGTAGATAATATTGAAATATCACCACTAAGTGGTATTCCTCATGAGTACACAT
The DNA here is from genome assembly GCA_026929855.1 of Poa annua. Lineage (NCBI taxonomy): Eukaryota > Viridiplantae > Streptophyta > Magnoliopsida > Poales > Poaceae > Poa > Poa annua. The sequence goes on along the minus strand of CM049426.1, from coordinate 263,820,723 downwards.
TTTAGGGTGGTGAGTTACCAAAAAGCACAACACTCCCCCGAAATGGGATAGTCCATTAAAATCCATAAAAGAGCCAATTAAGATGATAGCAAATAGACAAGAGGCTCAAACATACATGGTGTGCAAACCAACATACACAAGTTTGATTACTCAACATAAGTAAGTAGAGTGCACAACACATATGAAACACTAGTAAGGTACAAAACCAAACACATGCAAGGGTGCAAGTAACTTTCAATGAGTACATATGAATTAAATACAAGTTACCGCAAGGAGGAGCATTGGATATATGTTAAGACAATATAATCCAATTGACTTGACTTGAGAGAATATGAATGATGAAGATCCCTTAATTCTTCATGATGTAGTCAAGTCTCCAATGTCCTCCGCTTACACCTATTGATCAAGTTTTAGCTTGTTGGTCCCCAACCAAGTTGGGTCCTAAGAGGTTAGTCACAATAGGCTTGGCAACCCAAATGGTTCTTTTCTTGACACCACTTTGAGTACCAATAACTTTGGCAAATACATTGCCAATCTTATCCTTTCGAAGAGAATAGACATTGTCAATTATAGTAGAAGGGTTGGATAAGGTACCATGAGTGCATGAAGAAGCAAAATGATCCTTCCCACTACATTTGTAGCAAAGGCGGCGTTTACCTTTCTTCTTGGGAAGGGAAGGTTCTTCAACTTGGGAAACTTGAGTTTGGACTTGAGGTTGCTTCCCTTGTTGCTTCTTACTAGGAGGATTCTTCTTCAAAGGGCAAGATCTCACAGGGTTCCCTTCAACCTTGCACTTGAAGCACACAATCTTGGCCAAATCAATAACTTGTTCTTGGCCCTTCTTCTTGACGAACTTGTGCTTCATCTTGTTCTTGGACTTGTTCTTGTTGTTGGAGTTGAATCCAAGTCCACTCTTGTCATGAGGAAGTTGTTGCACTCTCAACATGTTGTGGAGGGTGGACTTCCCTTCATGACACTTCTTCAAGTCTTTCTTCAAAGAAGTGACTTGTGCCTTGAGCTCTTTGAGTTCCTCTACATGGTTAGTTTCAACACAAATACTAGAGGAAGTAGTAGCTACATTGTTAGAGCAACAAGGTAAGGAAAGTAATCCATCACAAGATTTAGCAATAGTATGTGATGTAGAATTACTAGTACTAGCACATTGCAATAAAGCATTAGAAGTAGAAGTTGTGCTATTGTCCATAAGAGGCTCACAAGATTTTACCTTCGTAGTGTCCGCCTCATGAGCTAACTTTAGCCTAGCATGGGATGCTAGAAGATCCTCATTAGAGCTTGAAAGCTTTTCATGATTTTCTTTCAATATCCCATACTTGCTAGTTAGCAAAGCAAGTTGAGCCCTTAGCTCAACATTCTCCTTCAAAATAGATGCTTCACACAAAGTGGAGTTAGTAGCACAAGCATCATTAACATTAGAAGTGGAAGAAGACATCATGACAAGCTCATTGTTTAACTTAGCATTTTCTTTACTAACCACATTACATTTAGCAATAGCATGGTCATGTTTTTTAGTGAGTTTAGCAATTACTTCATTGTTTAACTCCTCACTAGATTCCAATCTCTCCTCGAGGGCAACCCGAGTTTCTTGCTCTTCCTCAAGAGCATTCTCAAGATTGTGGACCTCACCCGCGGAATCACGAGCAAGACCCCACCCTTCATGACAACGGGTCTCCATAGCCTCAAAGGTCTCCTTGAGCTCAACAAGGGTGGTCATGATTTCTAAGAAGCTCTCATGAGCTATTTTATTATTTAAGAGAGCATGAGAGACAATATCAAACTTCTCCTTAATTAGATCATCATCATCATGAGATATATTGGAGTGCACGGTAGGAGATACCTTATACTCCTTAGCCATTAGGCAAATGTGAGTAGTGGATGAAGACGATGAAGAGACACTTGAAGCACCTTTGAGGTCCAAGTCTTGTTCCAACAATTGTTGGGATTCCTCTACATTGTAAGCCAAAGTACTAGAGGAAATACAAACATTTTGATCATGGCAACAAGACAAGGAAAGCATATCATCATGAGATTTAGTTAAGCAACTACTACATGATATGCAAGGACTATCAACACTAGCATGTATGACATTTGGAGTGCTAGAGGTGTTTAAGTCCAAAGATAGAGCATTGCAATAAGATGAGTGTGAAGTATATTCAATAGTAGGTTCACCATCAAAAATACAATTTCTATCACCACTCACCATATCCTTACCTTGTGTCAAACCACATGTCGGTGAAGTGGAAGAAGACGTGAGCTCATCACGACCGGATGTGGAAGGAGGACAATCATCCTTAGAAATGTTGGACACCTCATATATATCTTGAAGTTGTGTCCATAATTCATAAGCGCTCCGAAAAGGCATGATCGACGCAAGGACTACATCGCTCAAAGCACATATAAGACCATTAGATGCTAGAGTATCGAGATAAGAGTTTTTCTCATCCTCTAAAGATAATTCTTGTGAATCCTATGGAGGAGAAAAACCCATATCTACAATACTCTCTAAATATGAACCCATGTCTCTAAAAATATTAAGCATGCGAATTTTCCAAACGTCATAATTTGTGCCATCGAATCTATAAGTGGGATTGTGCACTAGATCTCTAAACGACATCTTTATCTCTAGGCGGTTAGTCCTAATAATGAGATAACCTGGCTCTGATACCAATTGAACGGATAGACGTCGCCTAGAGGGGGGGGTGAATAGGCGATTTAAAAACTTTTTCGAGAAGCCGGATTATCCGGTCCAAGAAAGACCAGGATATTCCGGTATGCTTGATAAAGGCGGAATAAAACTAGAGGTTTACTTTAACAAGCATACAACCTAGATATAAATACTAGGCTCACCTATGTGCACCAACAACTTGTGCTAAGCAATAGAAGTAACAAGGTTATAGCAAGATAGATGACTTCAAGCACGAAGGCTATCACAATATAAAGTGCATAAGTAAATAGCTCGGGTATAGAAATAACCGAGGCACGCGGAGACGAGTATGTATTCCCGAGTTCCACCCAAAGGGTGTACGTCTCGTTTGGAGAGGTGTGCGCAACCACAACAGGTTAGCCGCAACGCCACAAAGGCTCACCTTCTTCTCCTGATGAACTCAACCACAAAAGGTTGCGAGTTCACCTTCCACTATTGATCTCCTTTGGGGCGGAGATCGAATCCCGTACAACACTCTTGAGGCACACACCCACAACTTAATTGGGGGCTCCCAAGATGACCACAAAAGGTCTTGGCTACAAAAGGCCGGCCACAAAAGGCGTCTAGGGTCCAAGAACCCAAGAGTAACAAGCTCACAAGTATCACCACCACGAATCCTCGTGGAGGGCTCAAACCGATGCAAATGCAATGGCAAGAGCACACAAAGTGCTCAAGTCCTTCACTCTCAAATTCCAACAAAGCAACAAATGCTTATGGGGGAATAAGAGAGGAAGAACAAAGGAAACCACAAAGGAGTCAAATCCTTCACTCCCAAATCCCACCAAAAGCAACTAATGCTTATGGGGGGAGAAGAGAGGAAGAACAAAGGAGAAGAACCACAAAGGAACTCCAAGATCTAGACCCACTAGGTTCCCCTCACTTAGAGGAGAGATGGATTGGTGGAAATGTGGATCTAGATCTCCTCTCTCTTTTCCCTCAAGAAATAGCAAGAATCATTGGAGGGATTGAGAGATCTCAAAGCTTTGGAGATCAACAATGGAGGAGGAGAGAGAGCACCAAAACTTGGGAACCATTGGGGAAGATGACCCCTTAAATAGGTTCCCAACAAATCTGCCCGTTGGGGGCAGTTTTCCCACTCGCCCGGAAAGTGTTCTCTGGTCAAACCGGAAGTTTGGGCGGAAGTTTGGCCGGAACTTTCCGGCCGGCCGGAACTTTCCGGCCCAGGGCCGGAACTTCCGCCCCTGACAGAAACGTCAACACGAAAACGATGATATCTTGACCATACGAACTCCGTTTTCGATGATTTTTGGCTCGTTGGAATCACCACGAAGAGCTCTATAAGATCATGCAGAGAAACATCATAGTCCAACAAGTGAGGTTAAAACCAAATGGGGAAATAGAAAATCTCTAGATAAGAGAACAACCGGTAAAACCTCCAACATAAAAAACGCAACAAGTTTTCCAAAGTAAAACCGTTTTTGATGAACTAGAGCTTGACATGGAGATGAACCAAGCTCTAATTCCTCACAAGGATAAAAGTCAAATAAGAACCAAGAAATATGATATGCCAAATATGCAAAGGTTTGAGCTCTCCACAACGATGCGATCAAGTTAGTCACTTGAGAGCCCCTCTTAATAGTACGCCTATCTATCCTATAGCCCTATCAAGATCATACCTTTGCCTTTCAGCATTCCACTTGAGTTAGATGATGACTATCTTGATCTCTTCAAGTGGTTCATCTTTCTTGATTGCGCGTCCAAGCACATGTTTGATGAAGACTTCTCCAAATAGTCCCCCATACCCATAATGGGAGAGTCTCGCTAGGCTCCGTCTTCATGTATCCATAGTAAGCTCCAAGCATAGGATCTTTTCAAGAAAGCTTCTCTTGGACTTGCACCACTCATCTTTTCTTCACTAAGATGATGTCTTAAATCCTCAAGACATACTTGCAATAAGCTTCACTGAACACATGAGCTTCAAGAGTCCAACACATGAACTCCACAATTTCATGGACATGATCTATAATGATATCTCAATGCAAACATTAGTCCATAGAGATTGTCATTCAATTACCAAAACCACACATGAGGGAAAATGCTCTTTCACCGCGTCCAAGGACGATCCCGCGGTGGTGGACTCCTGCTCCTCCGCGCCACTGTCGTGTGGGAGCCACCTTGGACGCTAAGCGGAAGAAGAACGCCGCCGACGCCTATAAAATGAGCAAGACCTCCATCGTAGAGAGGGTCGTCCAATTGCTTGCTACAATACCTATAAACCCTAGCATTACTGAGTAGAATAGCCTCTGGCTGGACGAGGAAGAAGATCATCGCTTCTCTCCCCAGGCAAGAACCGCCTCAAGGGGGCTCTCGGCAAGCTCTGATGTACTGTAACCTCCATACTTCAATACAGACAAGCAAGAGTAGCGGTCTTACCTCCTCTCGAGGGCCGTGAACCTGGGTACGGGCTGGTGTCTATCTCTGTCGTGGGTGTTTCGTCTCCAGGTCCGGCGAGCATCGTCGCCGTGCCCCTCGAGGGTCTTGACCTCCGCGTTCAGTCCCCTTCACGAACTACCCTTCAGGAAGTGACTACCCCTGTTCCTAGGGAGTCATAACCCGACAGTAGATATCTTGTTTAGTGAGTTTGAATGCTTGTTCTAAGATGAAATAACTAGTTTTGATGCATGCTTAAGCCTCTAGCAAGTCACTATAGTAGTTTCTCTCCATTTAGTTGGCTAAAAATCGATTTTTATGATGTTTGTTGAAAATTTCAGAACAAGGAAGGAAATGCATTTGCACTAGATCCTAGTGAGATAGTGTTTGGATGCGAAGTTCAAGGTGCATAGAGAGGAAGGAGTATACCCTGCCGTCTACCCGTGCTCGCAATTCATGGAATTCGCGGGGATTACGCAAGACTTCCATACTCTCATGTCAAATGCAGGACTGGAACGCTTTCTTGATGATCAACCTTTCCAATATGCTATTTTGTCTATGTCGGTGGTGCAGGATTTCCGCTGCAAGTTAAACTCATCTAACCCCACCGTGCATTACAAAATTTACAACAAATATGTGTACTTGCTATTTGGTGTTTTCTGTTAAGTGATGAGAGTTCCACATGGAGGATCACTTGAGAATCCAAAGGGGAACCCAAGGCTATTGATGGATGTGTATGAAGAGATCTTCTATGGGAGGAGCTTCTCTAAGGAGGACGGTAAAATCAGGATTATTCATCTCCCTTCCATTCGTTATTTCGCATACTTCATTGCTAAGTGTGTGCTAGCCAGGAGCTGGTAAACTAGGCTTGCCTGATTTAGCTTTTCTAGCTGCTGATTTGCGTCGTGATAGGACTTATAACTTGGGTGCTCTGATTGCTCACCGTGTCGCTACTAACTACGAGAAGGGGGGAATTTGTGGAGAACTAGTTGCTTCACGATTATTAGCTTTGCATTGTTTGGAACCCCATCCTCAGGATTTGTTGCTGCCTATTGAAAAACTTGATATTGATTCAATGAGGAGGCATGAATTTATTGTTGAAAATGGTAGCTTGCATTATCTCCCTTACACCATAACTTTTCCAAAGAAGAAATACTACAAAGTAACTACCATTGAGAGAATTGTTATCTTCCATGCGCCTCTTCTTAACCTTGTTGGCAGGGAGAACTTATCAGTCTCAGAGGCTGAGTTGGACACACTTGGGGAGCAGCCCGGCCCGGATAGTAGGGGCCATGACGAGGAGTATGGGGGTGGTTTCATTCAGCCCCCAGAGACATCCAGCCTCGTGTACCCAGATCCGGGGTATGCAGGACCTTCGGAATCTTCTTCCACTACAACCGATGTGGAGTATGACTACACGGGGCATAACCCACAGAGTTGGGGCGATTATTCACCTTAGGATTGATCTCCACTTAGTCCAAAAGCCTAAGCTTGGGGGGAGGTATACCGATTGCACACTTATCATTCAGTGCTTTATATATCCAGGTTTTGTTTTAGTTTTCTTTCTTTCGTTCATTTGTTTATGCTTTGTTTGCTTTCTATAAACTCAAAAATTCCAAAAATATTTTGGTTATTTCTCTTGCTGGTTTGTGTTAGTAGCTAGTATTAATATGCTTAGTATTTATTTCAGTTCAGTATGCAAAAACACAAAAATATTTTGCTTTGTTGTGTGTTGTTTCGCGCAGGGACATATTTCTTCTGTCCACCGTTAAATTCATAACTTCTTTACAGAAATGTCAGAATTACCTGAAATTTGGTGTGCATATTCCTGGGATGTGTACGCAATTTTCATTAGTTTTGAGTTTTGTGATCTGGGCATGTTAAGGTACTCGAAAAAATTCGTCTTTACTAGTTGTTCTGTTTTTAGTTTCTAAATCCAAAAACCCAAAAATATTTGTTGTTTCTCTTTTCTTTTGTATAGTTTGTTTCAGAGGTCATTATCTTCAATTACTCCGTGGAGCTTGGTTATTATTTCATATCTTTCATGCACACAAGTGATAAGGCAATTATGATGATCTACGACAATTTTGAGTTGCGTAAGAGGCTGGTAATGAACTCTATTTTTTTCTCATTCTTGTTCATATACTCATTCATGTGAGCATGATTAGATGGTTTGCATAAGGTATATGTCGATTGGTAGATTCTTAGTAGTTTGTGTTCTCTTATGATCGTTTCCAATTTATTCATGATGGATGTCATGTCTCTTTGGATATTTGCTTGCATTGCTTTGCTCATAATAGAATATGACACTGTGGTATCCTCCTCTGACTAATTCATTTGAATTGACTCGGCACATTCTTACACATGTTATGACTGAAAACAAAAAGTCAATTAAGCCTTGATGACATATTTTGACTCAGAGTTCTTGTATCTTTATTATACCTCCGTTCATTCTTTTTCATCGCAAGCATGATTATAACGGTTATTGCTCTCTTGAATTGTCGCTTTCCCATCTTTTGCTAGCCTCCACTTGTACTAAGCTGAGATAATGCTTATGCTTCCAAATCACTGAAAACCAAGTTACTCCAAAGAGTCCACCATTAATACCTATGCATGGTAATTTCAAACAATTCAAGTAAATTCGCATGTGCTACCTTAAAAACCTTCAAACACTTCTTAATTTGTGCCACTTTTTTAAGCTCATGAGGAAGTGGTAGTTGGTCTTGTTATCTTCCATACTAAATAAGTAATTGACTTGCATGCTACATCTGCTCGTCACTAATTTTGCAAAGGGCTGGTTAGACCATTATAATATAAAAAAAAGGATTTGAGAAAATAAAATAGGCACTCCTCCATGGTTTGAGATTGTTTGGTGGGCACCCAAGGATTCGGTTAGCCATGGTTTGTTAGCAAGGTGGGGAGGAGTGTCAATCTATCAAAATGAATATAAAGATGCATATTATAAGTGATTTGTTTGAAAAATAATCGGAACCGCTCTCAATTTGCTTAGTATGGAAGATAACAAGAACTCTATTGCCATTCGTTAACCTAACAACCACCACTCAAAAACAATTTTACCTATAGTTTCAAAATGATAAGAAGCTCTAGCACATTTGAATCCCTACTTCCCTCAGTTCAGGGCATATCTTTTACTTTACTGTTGAGTCACCATCCTTCTTTGAGCACCTTCTCGAGAGCATAATTGTCATTCTTAATGTAATGTACTTGTCCTTAATATGTTAACTGTGGTGTAATCTAGATGCTTTTATCTTTGATCTCTTTATCTCTAGTCTTCCCTTGAAACACAGAGGTGCCTGGCCATTTATGTTTTGTTGTTACTTTCGGGCAAGCGAGATACCACTTATCATACTTTCTTATGATCTTTGCAATCCTGTGAATATAATTGGCATCTTTTCATGGTTTACATAACTATTGGGTGACACCGTTTATATGTCTTATTATGAATAGTCTAAGCATTTGTCCTCATAATGAGAATAATTACATCACATGAGCAAAAGAGTTCGTGAAAGTCCTTTTATCGCACTCAGTTGTTAACTGAATTGCTTGAGGATAAGCAATAAGCTAAGTGAAGGAGATATGCCCTAGAGGCAATTAATAAAGTGAATTTCTTTATCATATCTCGTTTGTTCATAATACGCTTTTGTGTCATGCTATAACCATATTAAGCGGAAACATTAATACAGGTGTGATGCGAAAACAACCAGGTCCCAAGTAGCCTCTACTAATACTAGTTTCGTTGCACGATTGATGATTGAGGTTTCCCAATCATAGGGAATGGCGCCAGTCGGCAATGAAAGTCATATCGTTGGGGGAACGATGTGATGGACATACCCATATTTGTAGGGCGTAGTCATTACGGCTTCGACCGTGAGATCAACTCTTATTGTTATTCCTGGAAGATATTATCGCACCAAACGTCGTATCTTATTAGTATGACAATAACGGTGATACTTTTGGGTATCGGAAGGGAGTAGTTGAGACGAGGTGTCAAGAGCGGGATTTGCCAATCCACATTGCAGGATAGATACTCTAGGGCCTACTCGGTGAGATCATGTCTAATGAGCATGCAAGCATGTGACTAGGTCACGGAGACATGAGACGAGTAGAAGATAACGTTGGTTGTAACGAGGTCAGCTAGGTATGGAGATATCTATGAACGACACTCGGACACGCTAAGTATCGCCATGGCAAAAGGTTTAAGACTTTACGTTCAGATTTGATAGATGAGAGTCATTCGTTATATCACAGGGATTAATTCAAGGGGTCCAGGCCTACAAATTAGTCGTTGATCAGAGAGGAGTTGTGATCATACCTGTTATTATATTGAACCGCTAGGGTAACACACTTAAGGGGTTTCGACAAGACAACCGGAAAGGAAAGAGATCACCGGGAACGTCCCGGGAGAGTTCCGATGGAGATCGGGCAGCGACGAAATAGTTTTTTGAGCTAGAATAAATTATATATAATATGTTTGATATTAATTAGTGTAATTAATGTCTAAAGATGATTATATATATTTATTTTCGAATTTATTTAGCTTGATTTCCCTAAATGGGCCTTCTGGTCGAAAGAAAGCCCAAGAGGGGAAAAATTCCCTAGGGAATTCGGTTGGGGCCAAGGTGGCCGGCCTAGGTGGGCCAAATGGGGCCCACCAGGTGGCCGGCGCACCAAGGGCTGCCGCACCAGGCATGTGGGATTAGTCCCACATTGCCGCAGCTTGGCTCCCCCCCGGGAGGCTATATAAGAAGGGGCACTACTGGCCTTTTAATTCACCAATTAATTCCCCAATTCTCTCTCGATTTCGTGATTCCCTTTGTCGGAGTTGCGCCGTGTTGAGAGGGGGGTCTCTCCACCATAGCCCACTGCCGCGCTGCTGGTGTTCCGGTCCAAGTCTTCCGCTGCTCGTCCTGGACTGGAGCTTCTGAGGCCGTCGTCTCCACCGTACATGTGTAACGCCCTGCGAGGTGCTGCGCTAGCGGTGCTGGGAGGTCTGCTTACTCTACAAGACCTTGAGGTCGGCTTCGTCGGTGTTCATCGTCAACGTTCGTGCGGGAACGTAATCCCCCTTTGGGTCTACAAGGGTATGTATTCCGATCTCCGTTCGTACTACTATATCTGCATAGAATAGATCTTGGCATGTTTTAAGGATATCGTTGCTAGGAATTATTATTTTTCTGCCTACGATCCCCTTCAGTGGTATCAGAGCCAATCTATCGTAGATATAGTTGTACGCTGTTAGAACCCATGTTCTGCACGGGGGCACCGTTCCTGTTATTTGCTACCCTCTAGCGTGCACTTGTGATTCCAGCGGCATCGAGTTGATGAAGCGGCCCGGAACGACTTTACGCGTACGCTTACGCGAGACTGGTTCCACTACTGACATACGGCTTGTACTGTATCTGTGTCTGGCGGGTGCATGTTTCTCTCTCTTTAGTTGGTCTTGCATTTTCAATGGAGGGCCCGAAAAGGATGCTTAAATATGCAAAAATTGGATCGTTGTTGTGGCCATAAGTTCGTAGGTAAAAATAGGTTCTTTTTACGAAAGCCCCAGTCCCGTAAAATATGCAAAAGATAGAGTAGAAGCGTCTAACTTTATTTTGCAGGAGCAATGTGATATGGTCAAGGTAGGTTTATTAAATTGGTTCTGAACTGCGGGCGCCAAGAAGACCATGGCGCAATGGACTATATCACATCGCATTATATTTGATGTTATTGTGTGCATCTTATATTGTGTGATTATATATATATTAGTTACGTGGCGGTAGTTATATATAAGATGAGCCCTTCAAAATACCACTAGTGTTCTTCCTCCAACGAGCACCACCGAGAAAGTTCTACGTTATGAGGCAGCCGTGACGATCGGGTGTCAAACATATCGCCGTTCGCATACAGTGGGTGTAAGCCATGTTGCACAAGCCTTACGTGGAGGTTATTGTGGCGAGCCTAGCATATGCAGATATGGCCTCGGAACACGGAGGCCGAAAGGTCGAGCATGAGTCACAGAATTGTTACGATTGACAATTGTCTACCCTTGAAGTTGTGTTGCTGGCTCTGACGATGAGAGGTTGTGCAATGGATGGGGGTCGTGTAATCGCTTAAACGACGAGGAGGGATGTTCGTTTGAGTGGAAGTTATGTTAGTTATTTTCTATAAAAATACTATAACTCAAAATTATTATGAACAAAGTCTTATGTTGTTGTAAATTCCATTGTAGATGCCTCACCCCTCCTTTAACCTAGCCATGTTCCTTGAGAAAGAGAAGCTTAAGACCAATGGGTCTAACTTCATGTCCTGGTTACGCGATCTGAAGTTCCTTCTTGAAACCCACAAGGTGGCTTACATCCTTGAAGCCCCCTTAGGTGATCTGCCAAACACCGCCTCATAAACTGATAGGATTGTCCATGAGGTTAAGGCGGAGATTTCTTCTTATGTCCAGAGTGGCATGCTCTTTGCCATGGAGGCTGACGTGCAAAACCATTTTGAGAGTAAGAGCGCTTATGAGATAATCACTGGACTCATGGTTGTTTTTGCACGACAAGTCATGGCTGAGAGGTTTGAAGCTACCAAGCTTTTCTTCTCAGCCCAGATGGAAGAGCACGGCGATATAAGTGAGCACTTAGCCAAGATTTTTGGCAGCGTTCAGCTCCTGAGTGATCTGGGAAATGTGATCCCAGAAGAGTTGGTTATTGATAGGGTCCTGATTTCTCGGCCCCCTAGCTATAAGAACGCCATCGTGGACTAAGGCATGAAAGGGACGTCAAAAACCCTGTCGGAAATCCTGAAGATGCTCGAAGTGGCCGAATTAGATATCAAGATGGAGAAGATGGTGGTGACCATCGGATCACCTAAGCGCGTCTGCCCCAAGTACCTGGAGGACAGGAAAACAGGCAAGATAGTCGACAAAGAGCAAGATATATTTGATATACATGTTATAGATGTGTACCTTACATCCGCCTGTAGCAACACTTGGGTATTTGATACTGGTTCTGCTGCTCATATTTGTAACTCTCAGGAGGAGTTGCGGAATAAGAGGCGTATGGCTAAGGATGAGGTGACGATGCGCGTCGGCAACGGATCGAGAGTCGACGTGGTGGCTGTCGGGACGCTCCCTCTACATCTACCATCGGGATTAGTTTTGGTTTTAAATAAGTGCTATTTTGTACCATCCTTGAGTGTAAACATAATCAGTGGGTCTTGCCTGTTACAAGATGGTTATTCATTCAAATAAGTATCAAGTGGTTGTGCTATTTCAATGAATGATATCTTTTATGTTGATGCTCCCGAGATTAATGGTTTATTCTTGTTGAATCTCAATCGTAGTACTCACATCCATAACATAGATGCCAAAAGGAATAAGTGTAGTGATGATACCGCCATGTATATGTGGCATTGCCGTCTTGGTCATATTGGTGTAAAGCGCATGAAGAAACTCCACGCAGAATGACTTTTGGACTCGTTGGATTTTGGAACCCTCGATACACGCGGACCATGCCTTATGGGCAAATGACCAAGACACCGTTTAAAGGTTTCGTTGAACGGGCGTCGCACTTATTGGGAGTCATACATACAGATGTGTGTGGACCAATGAGCGTGTCGACACGCAATGGTTATCGTTACTTCGTCACCTTCACCGATGACTTGAGTAGATACGGTTATATCTATTTGATGAAACACAAGTCTGAAACTTTTGAAAAGTTCAAAGAATTTCAAAGTGAAGTTGAAAATCAGCTTAACAAGAAAATCAATCACCTCTGATCCGATCGTGGTGGCGAGTATTTGAGTTTTGAGTTTGGCACACATCTGAAGGCCTGTGGCATAGTGCCACAATTTACGCCTGCTGGAACGCCACAACGTAACGGCGTGTCCGAGCAACGTAATCGTACTCTATTGGATAGTGTCTGGTCTATGATGTCTCTTACCAATTTGCCTGTATCCTTCTGCGGTTATGCGTTAGAAACAACCGCATTCATTTTAAATAGGGCTCCGTCCAAATCCGTAGAAACGACACCGTATGAATTATGGTATGGCAAGAAGCCTAAGTTATCGTTTCTCAAGGTTTGGGGTTGTGAGGCGTATGTTAAGAAACTACAGCCCGACAAACTCGAACCAAAGTAGGAGAAAGTTGTCTTTGTAGGATATACGCGGGAAACCGTGGGATACACCTTATACAACCAAGATGAGGGCAAAATGTTTGTCACGAAGACCGGCACCTTTCTAGAGAAGGAGTTTCTCGCGAAAGGAGTAAGTGGGAGGAAGGTAGACCTCGATGAAACCGTTGATCCTGAACTCGAAATTCCGAGTAACGCAACGGAAGCTGTTCCGGAAACGTCCACCACAGATGGAGTGGGAGAAACTATCGAGAAAAGTATTCTACCTCGTAAGTCTGGAAGATCTCGTATCGCACCAGAATGGTATGGCAACATGGTTTGCACCGTCATGTTAATTGAACAAGACGAACCTACAAACTACAAGGAGGCAATGGCGAGTCTAGAGTCCGAAAAATGGCTAGAAGCCATGAAATCCGAAATAGGATCCATGTATGATAACAAAGTGTGGACTTTGATGGATATTCCCGAAGGGCGCAAGACCGTCGAGAATAAATGGATCTTTAAGAAGAAGACTGATGTTGATGGTAATGTCACCATCTATAAAGCTCGGCTTGTCGCAAAAGGTTTCCGACAAGTTCATGGGATTGACTACGATGAAACTTTTTCACCGGTAGCAATGCTAAAGTCTATTCAGATTTTGTTAGCAGTTGCTGTGTATTACGATAATGAAATATGGCAGATGGATGTTTAAACACCATCCTAAATGGAAACATTGAAGAAGAGTTGTACAGGGTACAATCGGAAGGTTTTGTCGATCCAGAAAATGCTGGCAAGGTATGCAAGCTTCAACGCTCCATCTATGGATTGAAGCAAGCATCTCGGAGCTGGAATCTTTGCTTTGATGAGGTGGTCAAAGGTTTTGGATTTGTCCAAAATTTGGAAGAGACCTGCATTTACAAGAAAACTTGGATTGAAGCAAGTATCTCAATAAGACAAAGGAAATGTTCCTTGTCTATGGTGGCTGCGATGAAGAACTTGGCGTAACAGGTTACTGAAGGAGATATGCCCTAGAGGCAATTAATAAAGTGTATTTCTTTATCATATCTCGTTTGTTCATAATACGTTTTTGTGTCATGCTATAACCGTATTAAGCGGAAACATTAATACAGGTGTGATGCGTAAACAACCAGGTCCCTAGTAGCCTCTACTAAGACTAGTTTCGTTGCGTGATTGATGATCGAGGTTTCCCGATCATAGGGCATGGCGCCAGTCGGCAATGAAAGTCATATCGTTGGTGGAAAGATGTGATGGACATACCCATATTTGTAGGACGTAGTTATTACGCCTTCGACCGTGAGATCAACTCTTGTTGTTATTCCTGGAAGATACTTTGATCGCACCAAACGTCGTATCTTAAATAGTATGACAATAACGGTGATACTTTTGGGTATCGGAAGGGAGTAGTTGAGACGAGGGGTCAAGAGCGGGATTTGCCAATCCGCATAGCAGGATAGATACTCTAGGGCCCACTCGGTGAGATCATGTCTAATGAGCTTGCAAGCATGTGACTAGGTCATGGAGACATGAAATCATAGACGAGTAGAAGATTGCATTGTCGGTAATGAGGTCAGCTAGGTATGGAGATATCTATGAAAGACACTCGGACACGCTAAGTATCGCTATGGCAAAAGGTTTAAGACTTTACGTTCAGGTTTGATAGATGAGAGTCATTCGTTATATCACAGGGATTAAATCATGGGGTCCAGGCCGACGAATTAGTCGTTGATCAAAGAGGACTCTCGATCATACCTGTTATTATATCGAACCGCTAGGGTAACACACTTAAGGGGTTTCGACAAGACAACCGGAAAGGAAAGAGATCACCGGGAACATCCGGGAGAGTTCCGATGGAGATCGGGCAGCGACGAAATAGTTTTCGGAGCTAGAATAAATTATATATAATATGTTTGATATTAATTAGTGTAATTTATGTCTAAATATGATTTTATATATTTATTTTCGAATTTATTTAGGCTGATTTCCCTAAATGGGCCTTCTGGTCGAAAGAAGGACCAAGAGGGGGAAAATTCCCTAGTGAATTCGGTGGGGGCCTAGGTGGGCCAAATGGGGGCCACAAGGTGGCCGACGCACCAAGGGCTGTCGCACCAGGCATGTGGGATTAGTCCCACATTGCCTGGCTGGCAGGTTGGCTCCCCCCCGGGAGCCTATATAAGAAGGGGCACCCCTGGCCTTTTAATTCACCAATTAATTGCCCAATTCTCTCTTGATTTCGTGATTCCTTTGTCGGAGTTGCGCCGAGTTAAGAGGGGGATCTCTCCACCATATCCCGCTGCCGCGCTGCTGGTGTTCCGGTCCAAGTCTTCCGCTGCTCGTCCTGGACTGGAGCTTCGGAGGCCGTCGTCTCCACCGTACGTGTGTAACGCCCTGCGAGGTGCTGCGCTAGCGGTGCTGGGAGGTCTGCTACCTCTACACGACCTTGAGGTCGGCTTCGTCGGTCTTCATCGTCAACGTTCGTGCGGGAAAGTAATCCCCGCTTTCAGTCTACAAGCGTATGTATTCCGATCTCCGTTCGTACTACTATATCTGCATAGAATAGATCTTTGCATGTTTTTAGGATATCGTTGCTAGGAATTTTTTTGTTTTCTGCCTATGATCCCCTTCACTAAGCTTGGGGGGAGTTGATACGTCCAAAACGTATCTACATTCCCGAACACTTTTGCTATTGTTTTACCTCTAATTTGTGTGTTTTGGATGCAATTAACACGGACTAACGCTGTTTTCAGCAGAATTACCCTGGTGTCTTCTTTTTGTGCAGAAATATCAACTTCTGGGAAAAAGCCCAAAAGACATCCGAGATTTTTTTTTCATCCGAGGGTACCCAGAACCACGAAGACCAAACGGAGAAGAGGCTCGAGGGGCCCACACAACCCCGTGGCGCGGGGCCCATCTGGCCGCACAAGAAGGTGGTGTGGTCGCCTCGGCCAACTCCTCGCGATCCCCTCTCGGCTATAAGTCCCTCCTGACCTAAAAACGCTTGGGGGATATCCAATTTTCCAGAGAACACCACCGTTCACCACAGCCATCGCGAATCCTAGTCCGGGGACCAAAATTGTTCCGGCACCCTGCCAGGACGAAGAATCAAAGGGGAACATCGCCATCATCATCGCCAACGCCTCTCCATCAACCATCCATGTTTCCCCCATCCATGAGTGATAATTCACCGCTTTAGGCTTGAGGGGATGGTAGGGATTGGATGAGATCACTCATGTAATAGCTGTAAGATTGTTAGGGCATGGTGCCTAGTATCCGTTATCGGTGTTTTACGTCATTGTTACAATTTGTTATACTTAATGCTTGACACTAGGGCCCGAGAGCCATGATTTCATATCTGAATTTGTTATCGTATCATGATAATAATCATTGTTTTGGATCATATCTATGAGTTGTATACACATATTATTGTGCGGAACCGATGGCCCCAAAGTGACAACAATTGGGATAACAAGAGGGAATGGCTATGATGTGAGGATCACATGTATTCACGGAATGCTAATTCTTTGCTCTGGTACTTTATTAAAAGGGGTACCTTAATTGTCAGTAGATTCCCTAGAGGCTCCGCTACAAACGGGCTGGCAGGACAAAAGATGATTTGCAAGTTTCTCATTGCGAGCACACACAACTAAATTGGAATGCATGCTTATGGTTAGTTAATACTTGGATGTTTTATATTATTTATCTGCAAATGCCTATGCTATGTTATTAAATGAATTATCTTATCCATGCAACGTCCATACATTCGTCCCCATGCCTACATTATTTTAATCTTGATGTCTACCGTAATCACAATCGTTGTCTTAATTCTTCTGCTACTGTATCTCAACTATAAAACTTTTGCTATTGATAATCTGCCTCGAACAAGTCTATTCACAGGTGCAGCTGATCTGACAAATCATCTATTAAAGTTTATAAATATTCTTTGGCTCCCCTTGTGTCAAATCAATAAATTTGGGTTTTACTTCCCTCGAAGACTGTTGTGATCCCCTATATTTGTGGGTCATCAATGATTTATTAACAAATATAAACATGTAAATATTTCACTGGGTAATGCTTGAGATTGATGTTGAAAAGGCTATCGTTGGTGTCTTGGACCCATTATCGAAACCTGTTGAAAAGTTCGACGACACGAAACAGATGCTCTAGAGGTAATTTTGTTCATTATCACAATCGGCCTCGTCTTTTCAAATATAGCGTAATTAGTAAATTTATTAACTAATTTTTCTATACTGTAAACTCAAGGGTTTGGGACAAGTTCACCTGTTTCCACAAGGTCGGTATACAGAAGAAGCTCACTTTTAAATGGAGAGAGATAAGCTGTACTAGCTAGGTCCACGCATACATATATTTAATTTTAGTCTCACAATACCATTTTTTTTTAATTTTTATTATTATTTGATTGGATTCCTATCTTATTCTCTCTTAAAGTGCGCGAAGAGCAACAGCGCACCAATTTGTGTGGATTCTATGTCTACGAGTTCATTCGAATTCACATCAATGAGGGGCAGACTGGAATCGCGTACGTAAACAATATTTTCAAACTTGTTCACTTTTCAAATTGAATTATTTTCATGATGATTGATATATTGGTATTGATATCTCCTTTTTAGTTTGAGACGATCCGGAACAGGCTTGATGCAAAAGACCGCCTACTGCCAATTGCGGAGGAAATTGCGGGGTTCTGCTTGACTATGTCTTAAAGCAAGGCGCGGAATGCAGTATGATCAAGCCGAAAAAGACCATCCCGAGGAAAAAAAATGGGGTCTAATGCCTCTTTGTCATATAATGATCTCTAGGTTGAAGTGTTCTTCCGGTTTTAGACATGATTTTCCGGTTGTAAATATTTGTTTCGGAGAACTCGGTCGTGTATTCATGATATATATTATATAGTGGCGTATAATATGCAACTCGGTCTTGTTTGAAATGAAACATAAATATCAAAAACACAAACACAAAAGAATCAGTAAAATAGAAAACAGGAAACAAAAAAAGAAAACAGGAAACAGAAAAAAAAACAAAAAACATATATATACGAACCGGGACAACTGAGAGCCAGCCAAAGGCTGGCTGCTTTGGCCACGTGCCCCACCTATTGGTCCCGGGTCGTGGCGTGCCTGGGATAAATAGGGGTGGCTATTTGTCCCGAGCACGTGCCCGGGACAAATAGCCCTCCTGGCCCGGAATCATTGGCTAGTTCTGCTCTAGTGACGTGTTGGTAATCTGCTCTCTTTGAGATTTCCGATTTCCTGCTCTATTTGTATTATTTCAGTAGATGCACACAAAAGAAAACTGCATCTAAAAATGATGGAGCGTAACCATCTATTATTTCATTTTGTGTTTTTTTATTATACTGGGATGACTTAGACATGGCTCAACCAAAAAAATATTCAGCCAAGATTGTTTTGATGCTTCAAGCAATTTTTAATCTTGCGTGTGATGCTTTACCATCTATACCTATTGCGACCAGTCTATGTACACCAGAAAAGGAGTACATCTCATAAGATATTAATGTCAGTTTGTATCAGGACTAGTTGTTCTTTTTTGGGGGTTTGATGTGCTCTGGCCCAGTAAAACCTTTATTTTTCTCGTGTTGCTTGAACTTGTAGTGGTTAGTTGTAAACTGTGGACGGTTGCTTTATTTATAAAGTGGGTTGCAAGACTGTGTTGAGAAGGAGATATTAATGTCAACCACACCGAGTATAGTTTTATGTTTTGTGTTTCTTCTGTTCTCAGTAGATATCGATGCTATCTCCAGCCAATATGTGTGTTTTGAGGGCAATGCATACATCCAATAGGCCTTCAATTACAAATATTTATTTTAACACGTTGCTAAATCCATTGTACCCACTACGTACCTAGTATATTTTCCCCACAGTTTTACCCCTTGAAATATATAGTTTTATATCTCATTCGCATACTAACATCATCCCTCTTTCCATCAGATTTTTCATGTCACCTTCGTAGTAATACAAACCATGCTCAAATGGTTTTCATCAAAGATTGAAGCGGGCATGCAAAGCATGGTGTATTTTGTTGTATGTAGTCTCATAGGTTGGTCAAATAATTTTTATATTGTTTCATTTAACGTACATATAGTTGTATTGGAGATTGTTAGCAATACCTCACAAATTTTGTTTGTTTTCGTTTTAGAACATATCAAGATTTAATTGTGAGACGTCTTCATTTTAGATCCCAACAAGTTAATAATGAAATGCAAAATAATGTGCTTCATTGCTGGTTAATAATAAAGTTTAACTGGTGTTTTTTATGTTGGAACACTGGTATAATACATTAACTGATTTTATCGTTGAATCTTATTTTCCTTTGGATAAAGTATGTTTTCAAACTCTGCACCACTTAACTCAACCATATACTGAAGTTGCCAGTTTTTTACAAGGTTCCTACTGAAATTAAAAATAGGTTATAAGTTGAAGAATTGGAGCAATGAGGAGTGATCATTCATACAATTTACATTTAAATAATTTGGAACTGTTGAGATGAGTCTGAACTTTTTTTTTATCTTATCTGACATTTTCATCGTATAATACATCTCCATGTTTATTTAAAAAAATACTAATGTCCTGCAGCAACGCATCATCTAGTTCTGTTATATGGTTGTCTCCATAACATTGATGATCTCTTCAGTTTCCAGGATTTAGCTTGTTACATACGTAATTTACTTCAGTACATAAAATAAAAAGAAAATTGCACCTCGGTGTTCGAAATAAACGATTTGGACATAATTGTTCTCGCGTGATCATCTACGGTCGCTATCTTATTTGGCTTACGTAGCGTGGCCAGACCCAGCACCTGACTGATCCAGGGACCATGTGTGCCTGTATCTAGAACTGCATGGTGTATTGAGCAAAGTCATCCGAGATGTGTAATCCGGCCCAGTGACAGAATGTACGGGGCCGGTCAAGCAGGTCCGAAGAGTTGCGTTTTTTTTGGCAAAGCCATATGATCCCACGCGTGTCGCCAAAATTCCTCATTCTCTCAACATTGTTCACTAACCGTAGTTTATATGTAACTTGTATGGCGACGGCAGCATTCCCTCTAGCTCATAGATGAGGTCGCCATGTCTGGAGTTTTTTTTTTAAATAATACGATTTTTTCTGCGAAATTGCAAAAATAGTGCGTGGGTATCATTTTTTTCAGATGTAGCGCGCCGTCGGCACGGGTAATGCCGATCGGCGTGGGCTATGCCGAAAAGTCTGCGTCGGCTGGGCCCGCACCGACGGCTGCATGCGCTGCCGCGCGTCAGGCCGGCCAGCCACCTTTCGGCACGGCTGGTGCCGACTTCCACCTTTCGGCACGGGTCGGGCCGATCTGGGCCAGAATAAATTCCGCGCAACGCCGGCTCCCTTCTTCCACCTCGCGCGGCCGGTTCAGTTCGCTCTCTTCTCACCTCTCTGTTCTCTCTCTTCCCACAGAAATACACACAAATACACTGCCAGATCTCTCTCTTCCAACCTCTCTGATTAGATTAGATTGTTAGGAAAGGAGAGAGCAGGAGTAGAGCTTGAAGGATCTGTTCCTGGAGTTGATCTTCGTGGATTCGTTTTGAGAAGAAGAGGTGGAGTATTGGAAGCAATGGAGGCCAAAAAGGGTGGATGACAGTAGTGGGAGCTCGTGTTGGAGGAGGAAGTGTGGTGGTGGAGCAGTGGTGGCGGTAGATTGAGGCCGGGAACGGATAAATCGGGATTTTCACGCATCAAGGGTAAACCCTAAGTAATCACTAGATGAATCTTGTTTAGTATTATGTATGAGTTAGTTGTAAATTTTTTGTGTCGATGGATGTGATAGTTGTAATGTACAAATAGTTTGTCGGTGGCTGTATGTTATGTTGTCGGTGGATGTCGGAAAAAAAACGTTAGAAGTAGTTTAGATTTATGTTAAACGGATGCGTTAATATAGTTGTATAAATAATTTTGTCGGATGGATACGTTAAAAAGTTGTTATATAAATTACTTTGTCCGATGGATGCGTCAGTGGGTGGAGGGTGGTTAGTGTGGCGGTCGACATTTATGGGTGTATGTCAGTTCTTTGTTATTATTTGAGGACTATTAGTAATATTGGTAATATTTTGGGTGGTCGCAATATTTTGTAGCGTAGTATTTGACGGAATTAATTTGTTTAGGTAATGGAAGTCGTTGATTTTGTTGTGCACTTCGGCGTCGGTAATGTCCGTGTTACGGAGACTGGGGTTGATCTTAGTGAATTTAACAATATGGTGATGCAGTTGCCAGACCCAGAGAGAGCTAGAATAGCAGCAGTGCAGGAGTTTTTCACTGGAAATTTTGGGTATAATCCTAATATGTTTACGGTTAAGATTCAGTCAGTGTGGTGCAAATCCCGTACAAATATTTTTCGGGAGTTGTTACCGCTGGATCGAACTGGTCAGTGGATAGCTTGGCTAGCATCATGCAAACGTCGAGGCACCCAACCAGAAATCCTACTGATATTTTATCCGAAGCAGAACAATTTAGAACAAGGAGGCGGAGATTTTCAGCATGGAGAGAGCAGTGATGCTACTCATTCAGAAAATGTGGACATTCCTGAACAGTATGAGCCATCACTCAGTGTTGAGTCGGAAGGGCCTCCGCCACTTGGAGAGGCTGATGCGGATGAGTATGAAGGTACTATGCAAGAAGAGATGTTGGCTGAAGATGAGGATGGTGTTGCAGAAGATCTTGATTCAGGTGATGAAGATGTTGGAAATGAGGATGAGGTAGATAATGATGAAGAAGATAATGTTGGAGATGTGCCGCTTCCTGAGTCCTGGAATGTCGACACTTTGCCGATTCCTCACTCGTGGGATCTCGACAAGTCGAATATGACAGCTGTGGATGATGGATATCATCCGGCATGGGAGTACCGAAGGAAAAATGTAAGAATCGGAGTCCAGTATAACACAAAGCAAGAGTTGAGGGAAGCCGTGATTGAGTGGGCATTGTCCACGCAAAGGGTTTTCCGTACTGAGGTGTCAAATAGTCGATATTTGACTATGAGCTGCATTAATATTGACTGTCCAGCAAGGGTGCATGCTCACGTACCGAAGTACGACGTGCTTTGGGTGGTTTTAGATGTCGTACCACACACATGTGAGATCTCTAGTACGGTGCCGAACCATCCAAACCCGTCTTCAACTCTCATTGCACGACTCTTGTTCAGTGAGATAGTGCGGAAGAAAGACATGACCGCGAGAAGCATTCAGTTGGCAGTTAAGAGTAGATGGAAAACAAAAATTCTTTATGGGAAGGCTTGGAGAGCGAAGCAGAAGGCTCTAGAAATGAGATTTGGGACATTTTATGATGCTTAAGATAATGCTGTCAAAATGGTTTCCACGTTGAGAGAGCGAAATCCTGGTACAGAGGCAACCGTCCAACTAGTAAAAATTCCTGGGCATCCTCAGTTGGCTGTGTTTGGCAGGATGTTCTTCTCTTTCGCCGTATGCATTGAAGCTTTTAAGTATTGCCGGCCAGTGTTGTGCATCGATGGCACATTTCTCACGGGCAAGTACAAGGGTGTTATACTTACCGCAATAGGTGTGGACGGCAACGGACAAATCGTTCCTGTTGCATTTGCCTTTGTTGAGAGTGAGAATTATGATAGCTGGTTATGATTTCTGAGGCTGTTGAAAAGCGGTGTTGTGAAGGATAGGCCAAATGTATGTATTCTTCATGACAGGCATGCAGGTCTGTTGAAGGCAATCAGGAAACTAGAGCAGCCCGCCGATGATGAACAAACTCCGTGGACTGATGTGCAGAGTCCATGGTGCATGAGACATATGGGTGCTAATTTTTATTCTTGCTTCAAGAGTAAACGTCTTATGAATCTGTTTAAAAGACTTTGCAATGTGAATCAGCAACGGAAGTATGACTTTTTATGGCAGAGGCTCGCCGAATTCACACAGAACCAAGTGAAAGAAAGAAGAGCTGCACAGGCGACGGCAGTTGCTGCTCAGGTGGCGGCGGCACAAGCGGCAGTAGCCGAAGATTCAGAACCAGTTGGGTTGTGTGATTTGCCTGCAATTGATCCACCTGGCACAAAGAGGAAGAAAGGAGCACGCATCCGGAATTTTGAAGAATGGATAGAGAAAGAACCGCCAGTGAAATGGTCTTTGTTGCACGATGCACATGGAGCGAGATATGGCATCATGACAACCAACCTTGCGGAGATATATAATTTTGTCCTTCGAGGTAACCGTGGTCTGCCACTTACAGCTCTCGTCGAGGGGATTATGCATGGAACAATGAATTATTTCAGAGATAGACGTGTGGAAGCCGTGAATCATTGTCAGTGGTACCCTGGCACACCTTACTGTCGCAAGATAAGAACATACATGGAGAAGAAGACACAGAAGGCTCGGTTCCACAACGTGGTTCGAGTAGGTAATGAAGAAGCTAGGTATGAGGTGCGCCTGCCGACAGACAGATTTGGTGATAGCGTTCAGAGAAACCATGAGGTGTTCATTACTGACGGATATCCGCCAACTTGTGAGTGCACATGCAACAAACCCAGACTTCTTCACCTTCCATGCTCTCATGTGTTAGCAGTTTGTGGTCAGTTGGGCTTGCATGCAGCCACATTCGTGTCACCATATTACATGAAGGACGCACTGGTTCAAACATGGACCGGGGAAATGAGAGGTTTCCGAGTCGAAGGTAACTTCAACACGGTTGAAGAGGCTAATAGAGAAATCATTCCTCATCCAGCAAACATGCGGACTAGTAGAGGACGACGTCAGACACGGCGCATCCGGAATGATATGGATGAGTCTGAAGCAGGTGGTTCCACTCGTCAGTGCCTGCTATGCAATATGTTCGGCCACAAAGAGAAACATTGTACGAAATTCCCCCAAGGAGGCGCAACGGTTCGTGGCCGAGGCACCCGAGGAGGAAGGGGAAGAGCAAATCGTGGCTAGTATTGTGTTTTCAATCGTATTTGTAATAATTAAGTACAATGGGACGATGTTGTTTGTTGTAGGGTATCTGTTTTAATTCGTATTTGTAATAATTATGTACAATGGGACGATGGTGTTTAATTCGTAGAATTGTTTAAAGTGGTATTTCTACTAGTATGTTCATGTTGTATAACTTTGCAGATGGCGGGTCGTGCTTTGCTTAGTGCCGATGTTGATTCAAAGCATCGTGCTAAGATATGGGAGTCAGTGGTTCGATCAACTGCCACATCACCAGGTTATATGGGAGCCATATCACGAGTCGCGGATGCATGCACGATACCCCGGCGGGATTTCTTCTTTGTGCACCAGAGACCGTGCATACTGGATGACTACACATCGGATTGTGTTCGACGTCTTGGTGGAGGAGATGTCCCAACACCGTGTTATGAGACAGTTTGGACTTCGCCAGTGGCCGGTGCCTCCTACTAGAGCTACACTTTCTCAGCACGTGCACAAGTAAGAACTACAACTTGTATTTAAAATGTGGGGTACTATTGTTGTTCTAGTACGTACTTATGCTATGTGGCATTTCGCAGGAAAGGACGGCAGGGAGAGAGATCGCTCGCATCTTATATGCAGACGATCCTACCATACATACAAGAATGGGGGAGTGCGACGGATCCGGCAAATTTATGGCCCGCGGAAGCACCCTTTGTGCTTCTTGATTTTGAGGAGTACCTCCGGACGTACAGGCTCGCCTGTCGCACTCGTTTGGTTACGAGTGCCGACCCTGTCGACCTTCCTGGGGCTGATATCACGGCCATGTACCCAACACAGGGAATCGGGGCTCGGGGAAACACAGCGGTAAGTGGTCTAGTTTCAGTACTCTACTACGCACTGTACGTACTACAGTAAAAACATATCTGACACTTGTTTTATATTTTACAGGCCGACATTATAGCAGATATTCAGGCGGACGTCGATGTGTACTACCCCGTCGTTGGTGCCCAGCACCAGTCGTGGTTCAAGCGTCTACAGGACAAGCTACGACGGGCTTATGGTGTGCTCGCATGCACCGATGCTGGGGACGTTGTTCCACGCCATGCACCCCCGCGTCCCCCACGACACTCCTCGGCACGGCTCTTAGGTGCCGCACAGGTATCACCACCCCGTGACACCACTCGTCGGCACGATCCACGCCCATGTTTTACACCTCAGCAGAGTCCTTGCATACGCCCCACAGATCACACATTTGCGTCTACCTCTCGCCAGCCCGACGCTATCGACCCTGGTCCATCCCAGCCACCTCTTTCACAGATTCCAGTGTATGTGTCGGGTCCTTCACAGCCAACTATGTTTATGCCGGCAACTTCACACTCGCCATTGTTTATGTCGGGTCCTGCACAGCCTCCACTCTTTATGCCGGGTAGTTCATCCTGGCAGGCAGACACACCACCGTTCACCGGGATGCCATATTCGTACGGTTATGGGGGCGGACCACAGTTCGTTGGAGCATCACACCAGCCGCAGATGGCCAATCTTACGGGCCAGTACTCTCAGCAACTAATGCACGCAGGTTAGAATTTTTAATTTCTCGTACATATATAATTTATATCCAGACAACTCACACTAACATATTATCTTGTGCAGGTGCAGATCAGGTGTACAACTCTCCCCAGTACGACTTGGACACCACTCAGGCATACGCGCCTTCGCCACCGATGCCCACTCAGCAGACACCACCTCCGGAGACAGCCCAGCCAGACGACGAGCATGACGATGCGCCGTTGCAAGGCCGCGGAATGCGGCAACACCAGGCTCCCACGCGTTTGTCACCTTCCGGCCCTCGGCGAAGGAGGACGCGGTACCGTCGTCAGGTCGACGAGGACTGATTCTTTTACGTATCAGAGACATATGTTCGCTCTTTTCCATGTACCGTAAGACCTATGTATGAGACATATGTATGCTACTTCTTTCCCTTGAGGCGCGAAACGGTACAACTACTAATTAAGCGATAAGATACAACAAACCTCGATTACATACCGATCACACCACACAACAATAGAAAATGAAGGTACAACTACTAATTAATCGATACTCAAAGAAAGATACAACATAACTCAAATTTAGATTCTACCTATCTCCCATCAATGCAGCCTGCACCATCCGCAGATTTAGCACCCTTGCCCTTTGACGATGATTCAGGCTTCTTTCCCGCACCCTTGCCCTTTGACTATGATTCAGGCTTCTTACCCGCACCCTTCCTCGATGTTTCTGCCTTCTTCTCCTTGCCCTTACGCACAGCTTCAGCCCGCTTTTCCTTTGACGACGGCATGAAATCGTCGTCATCATCGCTGGAGTATACCCAGAGAAACGAACGACCGTACCTCTCACGTATGTCTTGAGTTCGATGAATCGGCGCATTAGTAACATGCCTATCGAACTTATCCGCAAGCCTCAAGACTTCAGCACGGATTTGTTCTGGGGTCCTATACGGAAACCCATCTCGGCATAGACTCGCCCCTAGCAAAGCGAGATGTCTCTCACTACCAACAATTTCTTCAAGTGGAATTTCCCTACCATCTACCTTCAAATAGGTGACAATCTTAGCTAGCTGCTCGGATGCGGCTATATGAAAGTCGGACACACACTTCTCACAAGGTACAATACACACCATGCTGGCGCTCTTTGAGAGTACCCCGCTTAGCCTAGAGTGGTTTTTATAGGACATTTGAGGTGAAAACGGTCGCGAGAAATGGTGCCGGGCGGGAGGAACGGGCGGGAAACGGTGGCGGGAGAATTTGGGCGGAAAACGGTGGCGGGAGAATTCTCGCGGGAAACGGTGGCGGGAGAATTTCGGCTGGAAACGGTGGCGGGAGAATTCTCGCGCGAAACGGTGGCGGGAGAATTTGGGCGGGATACGGTGGCGGGAGAATTCTCGCGCGAAACGGTGGCGGGAGAATTTGGGCGGGATACGGTGGCGGGAACAAATTCTGTAAGAAACCTTGCCCTCCACCTCTCTGAGCACATTTCGGCACGGCCCATGCCGAAATGTGTTGGCACACGAGAACTCACGCAGGGCCATGCATCCGTCGGCATGGCTACTGCCGACCGAAACGTTTCGGCACGACCCGTGCCGATCGGCACGGCCCAAGCCGACCGCGCCCTATTTTTGATATTTCCGGATTCCGCGCGCTAGATTCCAAATTTGTAATAAAAATTCGTATTATTTAAAAAAAAACTCCCATGTCTGCAGGTGACAGGTGTTAGCTCGAACAGCGTTGGCCGTATCCCCTCCGGATCCTGCTCGATCTATGCTGCTAGCTCGAGTGCGCAAACGATTGTGCGTGACCTCCCGTTGATCAAGTTCCCAGAATGCTAAAAAACGGTGAGGTGATAATCTCTATCACAGAACTGTTATAAAAGATAGCAAGAAACGACGAAAAGCGGAACGATCAAACCAACGGGGACACGAGATTTTAACGTGGAAAACCCCTCTAAACAAAGGAGAGGAGCAATACTTCACTATATCGGGGTGAGGTTACAAACGCCATGGGTTTACAATGTGTGGTTTACCCCAACAGGTGATTTACAAGATGTATTTATAGAGGACAGAAACCCTAAGTCGGTTGCGATTCGACTCGGATACGATCCGGGCCTCCGCTTCGCTCTGAAGTTAGCCGCTCAACACTTCATCTTATGAATTTTGGATCACCATAAAACAACAAGAACATCACCTCGGGTGAATTTTCTTCTGCTGCAAGACGCACCAGGCATGGTGATAATCTTCTGGCTTGTTGTTTGTATGGTTTGTTTTGGTCTTGTTCGTCAGTTCTGTAGTTCATCTGTTACTCCTTTTGGCACAAGGGGTGCAATTTCTAGCATTGCTGCAGAGTTATGTGGACTGTATGTTTGTAAAGGAATTTTGGATGAAAATGTTGCACTGGCAGCTGAAGGCAGAAGCCCTAGCGGAACAAGAATCGAAGGTAGAAGATAAAATTGTTTCAGTCACAATTGAAGTGCAAGAAGAATCCAAGGTAGAAGATGGAGATGCAGCGGAAGAGCAGTTGAAGCAGTTGGTCCTGATCACCGGATTGTTGATTTCAGCGTTACAAGTAGGCAAAGAACTAGTTGGGCTAGTTAGATTAGCTATCATGGTAGTAAGTTAATCACTGTGTTGATTGTCAGTGTAGTGGTTAGCAAGTTAGCATGAGAATTTGCAATAAAATAATTTCTCTAGAAAATGTAGTCATTTTCTTATTTGTTTCTAAGCGTGACAATGTAATGATTTTGATTAAGTTAAGTGAGAAATATATTGATGTTTACATTGTCAATGCGACAAATATAGCTTGTTTATCTTTAGGCAATAATCTATGGGTTAATTGGTTCTGTGCCATACCTAGATGAGTTATATCGGTATGTGTCATACCCGCGTTGTTTCTCTGATTTGTGCCCTGGTTTGCTCGCATATCGCCCAAACAGTCGTTTTTTCTATGGTCAACCTACTTTGACCCGCACTTGGTCTGACTAGTAGGGTCGGCCAGGCGCGGCTCGGTTGGAGTCTCGTGGGGTCGGCTAGTGTGCGCTCGGTTGGGATTTTGAGGCGTCGGCTTGGGGTCGGGGGACTTGTTTAATCAAGGGAAAACGCCGATGGGGCCCACGTGGTCTTTCTTCCCTGCCTTACTGATGTCGCCCATAGAACCTCCGATGAACCCCCAAGAAGAGAGCAAAACAGAGCAATAGGATTTGGACTGAGGGAGGAGAGCAGGGTGATTGAAGGCTCAAAGGAGCTCCATCACCATCGCCATTTCCGTAGCCGGCCAGTCTTCCGTCGCCCGTCGAGAAGGAGGGACAAGCAAGGAGCTCCATCGCCCACACCATTGTCCGGACGCCTTCGCCGTTTGGGGTTTTTTGGTCGCCAACGGTTTCAGATGCAGTCCATCAACCCCATTTGTCGCCGATGGTCAGTGCTATCTTCTCTATATGTTTCATTTTCCTGTTTGGTGCATTATATGTGAGTGGATTTGATTTTGTATTTGGATTGCGGAATGGGGAAAACCTTAGGTTCCGCCTGTTTATCTAGTTCTAAATTTCATTTGTTAAACTAGGATTCCGATAGCGATAGCTATAGCAATAGCGATAGCGATAGCGATGGCGTCGATCGCTGTGCTCTGTGCAATTACGAAGCAACTCTCTGTCGCACACTAACTCGTGGTTCCACTTTCAAAGTCCCGATGGAACACGGTTTCAAAACGGCCGTTGTAAGTATTGCCTTTCAAATTCGAGGGAATGTCATTTGTTTTTCCTTCAATGAATGTCTTCATAGTTTCTCCGGTTTGGTATTACATGTAGATTTTGCCATGCCCTTTAAGATATCTTCTAGATCAGGGATAGGGACTTGGCCCTCGTAAGAACTGGATGGAGGCTAGGTGTCCGAATGGAGACCAGTACTTGTTCTACCTGGATAAGTGGGTAGAAGAAGACGCAGAAGGGACATATCTTGTTAAGCAGCTAAGCGGTAGCCCGAACATCCATTTATACCCGGAGATCTGTGGAACGCAGTGGAGAGCACTATGTGAAGGCTGCGGCATAGAGGAGGGCGATGTTGTCAAATTCGCTTGGAATGAAGATCTGCATTTGTTCAATGTTGAAGTGACTAACAAGCATAATGCTGCAAAACCACTTGTGCAACACACGGGTATGCTCGTTTGTGCTCGTTTTCTTATACATTGAGTAGTTTACAAGTTTTATGAATGTTTTCCTCTCTTTGATCAGAGTTTCAACATATTGACGGACGTTGCAAGCCAGCCCTCGTGCCGAGCATATTTCACGAACCGAGAGATGTCACCTATTCAGAAATGAATGTGATATCTCTCGTTTTATTGCAATATGCCACGATGGAGTTGGAAGAGATCCCTCAATACTACGTGCGCAGGATTGAGAATGATTCTATAGATGAAGTTTCTCTGGGTATTCTGATACGATGCTCATGTTCTGTCATGTGAATGATACCTCAGTTTTGTCATTTGAACTATTCTGATATGATGCTCATGTTGTTTTGATAGCATCTCAAGATTGAGTTACTAGATGGCTACCCCGAGGTTTTTCCACCGCTTGAGCTCATTTTACGGCAAGATCAAGGAGTTTCTCGTCTTTTGGGGAATGATGTCGAGATATTTGGATAATATAATGTGGTCAACGGCTACGATTACCTCGAGTTCGAGAGGAACTGGGATCTATTCTGCGAGCAACTTCCGATTTGATTTGGTGATCTCTACGTTATCAAGGTGATCATCAAGGTGGAGTACATCCAGCTGACATTTGAGAAGATCAGCGAAGAGATCGAGTAGTCGGACGAAGAAATCGAGCAGTCGGAGGAAGAAATCGAGCAGTCGGACGAAGAGATCAGCGACCCCAGCGAAGAGATCGACAAGTGGGTTGACGAGATGATGTCCGGCTTTGACGACGTCAAAGAAGAGACTGATTAATATTTCTAACTGTTGTATTTTGGTCGGATGTAATTTGGTTGAACACCTTATGGGCTCTAGGCATGAACTGTGCACGTTTGGTTTCGATCAAATAAAAAAATCACAAAAGATTCATTTCATTGTTACTAAGCAGCATTTGCACTTTGTTTTTCATTTTCATATGTAAACTTCTTTTGGAGACGCTAAAAGTGTGTTTGACCAGGTTTGACCAGACATTCAAATGATCATAACTGATTAAAAAAAATCGAAAAAATGTGAAACTAGCGCACATTGTCTTATTATGTGACATAGTTATGATAAAAAAATATAAACCTGGATTCAGTTCATTTCATGAAAAATGGTATGCACAATTGAGTTATCACGTACAAAGAGTTATATAGTTCAAAGAAGAGTGAGAGGATTTAGGTTTCGATAAAATAAAAAAAAATCACAAAAATCACAAAATCTTCATTTCATTGTTACTAAGAAGCATTTGTACTTCATTTTTCATTTTCATATTTTAAACTTCTTTTGGAGACGCTCAAAGTGTGTTTGACCAGGTTTGACCTGGCATTCAAATGATCATAAATGATTCAAATAAAATCGAAAAATGTGAAACCAACGCACATTGTCTTATTATGTGGCATAGTTATGATAAAAAAAATATAAACCTGGGTTTGGTTCATTTCGTGAAAAATGGTATGCACAATTGAGTTATCACGTACAAAGAGTTATAGTGTTCGTAGAAAAGTGAGAGGGTTTAGGTTTCGATAGAATCAAAAAAATCACAAAAGTTTATTTCATTATTACTAAGAAGCATCTGCACTTCGTTTTTCATTTTTATATTTTAAACCTCTTTTGGACGAGTTAATTTCATGAAAAATGGTACGCAGAAATGAGTTATCACGTACAAAGAGTTCGTAGACGAGTGAGGGAGGGTTTTGGTTTCGATAAAAATGCCTTCTTAGCCACTTCAAAATGAAACTTGGACACTTTATCAAACTTTTCAAAACCCCGTTGAGTGCCTCCAAACCTCATTTGAACAATGATTGTCGATCTAACCCTACCGCTGAACTGCAGCCATTTGATCGTCCTCTAGAAGGAATCTGGCAGACTCGGGGCACATTCTGCGATCTGATTGGCGGTGCTCATTCTGCACAACCTGTTCGATGTCAAAAATGTCGAACTAAGCCACACAAAAAAAACCATATATATACATCCATGAGCAAATGTTAGCAACAAACTTTGGTAGGCGATTACGAAATCCGGATCTGACCAACAAATAAACGAGGCGAAGCAAAAGCAACGAGACATGTGGGGGTTCTTTCCGGCGGCAGGGATTGAGTAATGCTCAGCAAGAAAACCAATGAGTCGATTAAGAGTGTTATATAAGATAGCAAGAAACAACGAACAGCGGAACGATCAAACAACGGGGACACAAGATTTTAACGTGAAAAACCCCTCCAAACAAAGGAGAGGAAAAAATCACGGCGCCAGCCAGCAGTACTTCACTATATCGGGGTGAGTTTACAAACGCCATGGGTTTACAATGTGTGTCTTACCCCAACAAGCGACTTACAAGATGTATTTATAGAGGGTAGAAACCCTAAGTCGGTTGCGATCCGACTCGGACACTATCCGTACCGTACCGCGGGGGCTGCCGCCCCCGCACCCCAAGCCTCCCGTCGATGGGCCTCCGCTTCGCTCCAAAGTTAGCCGCTCACTACACATCGTCATATGAATTTGGATCACCATAAAACAACACTACACCTTGAGACAAATTCCATCTTGTAGTATGAACGAGAACCTTCACCCCTGAAACAACAAAGTGAACACTTTCAGCGTCAAATAGCCTCTTGGGCTAAACAGTGATACCAACTAAGGCTGAGCATAGCTCAAACTTAGATACATGAACATGCTTTGTCTTCATATCAGCCGGATTATCAAGAGTACTAATCTTGCATACCTTCAACTTACCTTGTGCAACAACATCACATACATAATGGTATTTGATGTCAATGTGCTTTGTTCTCTCATGGAACATCTGATCTTTAGTAAGGTAAATGGCACTCTGACTATCACAAAACAGGTTCATGCAAGTATCAACTCCACAAAGCTCAGCAAACAAACCTTTCAACCAAACGGTTTCTTTAACTGCTTCTGCAATGGCCATGTATTCAGCCTCCGTGGTGGATTGGGCAACAACCGGTTGAAGTGTTGCCTTCCAACTAACAGCACAACCAGCAATGGTGAACACATAACCTGTGAGGGACCTCCTCTTATCCAAATCGGCAGCAAATCTGAATTCACATAGCCAACGAGTCCCTCACCAGTTCT
This sequence comes from Poa annua, assembly GCA_026929855.1. Lineage (NCBI taxonomy): Eukaryota > Viridiplantae > Streptophyta > Magnoliopsida > Poales > Poaceae > Poa > Poa annua. The sequence goes on along the minus strand of CM049426.1, from coordinate 263,787,756 downwards.
GCCAAACTTCAAGCAAGCATCAGACGTGCCACATAGGTACCTGAAAATCCACTGAACAGCTTTCCAATGTTCTTTACCAGGATTAGCCATGTATCTACTCACCAAGCTCATAGCATATGATAAATCAGGACGTGAACAGACCATAGCATACATCAAGGAACCAACAGCACTAGAATAGGGAACTCCAGACATGTACTCCAAATCATCATAAGTAGAAGAACATTGAGTAGATGACAACTTAAAATGAGAAGCAATAAGAGTACTAACAGACTTTGCATCATGCATGTTAAAACGATGAAGAACTTTCTTAATGTAATTCTGTTGACTAAGAAATAAGAATCCAGACTTTCTGTCACGTGTTATTTCCATACCTAGGATTTTCTTAGCAGCACCAAGATCCGCTACTCAAATTCGCTACTCAACTGTGACTTGAGAGCAGCGACATCGTTCATGCTCTTGGCAGCAATCAACTTGTCATCGACATATAACAGCAAGTATATAGGCGATCCATCAACCAACTTAATGTACACAAAGCTATCAAATTCAAACCTCTTAAAGCCATGTGACAACATAAATGAATCAAACCTTTTATACCATTGACGAGGGGATTGTTTCAAACCGTAGAGAGACCTTTTCAACTTACAAACAAGATCCTCCTTACCCGGCACTATGAACCCTTCTGGCTGGTCCATGTATATCTCCTCCTCCAACTCTACATGCAGAAACGCAGTTTTAACATCTAACTGCTCAAGCTCAAGATCACGCATAGCAACAATGGAGAAAATGTCCGAATAGAACTATGCTTGACAACCGGAGAGAAAACATCATTGTAATCAACACCAGGAATTTGACTGAAACCTTTTTCCACTAACCTTGCCTTAAATCTTGGAGGCTCACTTGGAGACAAACCCTCCTTTCTCTTGAAGATCCACTTACAGCGGACAGCCTTCTTTTGTTTAGGCAAGCGCACAACATCCCATGTGCAATTCTTCTCAAGTGACTGCATCTCCTCTTGCATAGCAGAGATCCATTTATCACGATCACTTGTGGCAATAGCTTCAGTATACGTGGACGGTTCATGTCCATGCTCCACCTGTTCTGCACAACTTAGAGCATAATTAACAATGTTACACTCCTCAACTAACCGTGTAGGTTTAACAATATTTCTCCTTGTTCTGCGATCAGCAATGGCCTGATTTTCTGGCTGCAAAACAGGAGGTGAGTGCTGAACAGTATCATTATCAGAATCATCTGATGTATCACCATCATTGTCAACGATGAAATTATCCTTTTCCACAGCGTGCTCCACCTCGACACGAACCTGTTCCTCATCAGAACTTTCTGAAACATCTGAGGACAACTTATCAAAGTACATAACGGATTCATTGAAAAAAAACACTCCTACTCATGAATGCCTTGTTAGTTTCGGGATTCCACAACTTATATCCTTTTACTCCCGAACCATAACCAATTAAAACAGACTTAATAGCTCTCGGCTCTAACTTTCCATTATCAACATGAGCATAAGCAGTGCAGCCGAAAACCTTAAGCTGTGAATAATCAACAGGAGTACCAGACCATACCTCAATGGGAGTTTTCTTGTCGAGGGGAATAGATGGTGACATGTTTATCAAGTAACATGCGTTGGCAGCCGCCTCAGCCCAAAAACACTTACTCATGCGAGCGTTAGATATCATGCAGCGAGCTTTGGACATAATAGTTCTGTTCATCCGCTCCGCTACTCCATTCTGCTGAGGCGTGTACGGGATGGTGAGGTGCCTGACAATACATTCTATTCTGCAAAAATCATTAAAAGCATTCGAACAGAATTCACCACCATTGTCAGTACGAAGTATTTTCACATTCCTCTCAGTTTGCCTTTCTATCATAGCTTTCCACTCTTTAAAAGCAGCAAACGAATCATCCTTATTTTTCATGAAATAAGGCCAAACTCTCCTAGAGTAATCATCAATAATAGTAAGCATATAACGAGCACCACCATATGAGGGCTTACGTGACGGCCCCCAAACATCAGCATGTACATAATCAAGTGTACCTTTGGTGGTATGAACGGAAGCATTGAACTTAACTCTCGTGTGCTTACCAAATATGCAGTGTTCACAAAACTGCATCTTACCCAAACTGCACTAATGCAGCAACTCTCTCTTGATCAATTCTGCCATACCAAGTTCGCTCATGTGTCCAAGACGCTTATGCCAGAGGTTAGTTTTATTTGCGTCATCATGAGAAACAGCAGTAACAGTACCAGATAAAACGCTGCCTGGCATATTCCCTTCACTAAGAACATATAAATTAGCAGAATGAGAGAACCTTTTGATACCTTCAGTAGTCTATTCCCGCCGGTATACTTGTACCCGTCACAATCAAGGGTACTGAGCAAGATCAAATTTCTCGCCATGGTTGGTATGTGCTTCACGTCCGTCAACGTGCGTGTCATGCCATCATGGGTCTTGATCTGAACTGATCCAACGCCAACAATGGTGCATTGCTGGTCGTTTCCCACACGCACAAAGTCTCCAGTCTGCACTAACTCATAAGAACTGAACCAATCTCTGTTACAGCAAATATGAAAAGAACATGCAGAATCTAGAATCCATTCATCCTGACATGAAACACATGTAGCTAAAACAGCTAGGCATTTGCCATCAGAACTACCATCAACAACAACAGCCTCACCAGTATCATTACCTTCATTATTTTTCTGTTGGTAAGTACCTTTTCTTTTCTCATTGTTCTGCAGTTTCCAACAGTCATCAATGCTATGGTTAGTCTTCTTACAATACCTGCAGAACTTATCACGGCCTTTAGACTTTGAGCGACCTCTGTCGCCCTTGCTCTTGTCTCTGTTGTTGTTGTAGTTGTTGTTGTCTCGATGTTGAGGCCTTCCACGGACCTCCAAAGTATCACCCTTCGAAGAGGATGACTCCTCCTTCTGTACCATACCCTTCATCTTTTCCCTCGTCATGAGGGTCTCATAAACTTCAGAGGTGGTTAGTTCATCACGACTAAGTAGTATAGTATCATGGAAATTTACATAGGAATTTGGCAGCGAAACTAGGAGTAAGAGGCTAGATCTTCATCCTCATATTTTACCTCCATCGACACTAGGTCGAAAACGATCTCCTTGAAGATCTATATGTAATTCATAACAAAACCACCTTCTTGCAACTTGTGCGAGAACAACTTCATCTTCACATGCATCTTGCTGGTTAGATCCTTGGACATACAGATCGACTCCAGCTTAGCCCATCTTGCTGGTTAGATCCTTGGACATACAGATCGACTCCAGCTTAGCCCATAGCGCGACTGTGGTATTCTCCTGTAGAACTTCTTGCAGGATATCATTAGACAGATGCAGTTAAATAAGAGACGTAGCCTTACGGTCCTTCTCTTCTCATCGGCGGACCACTCGGCCGCCGCCTTATCGCCGAATTTCTCCAGCGCTTTGTCAAGATCATTGGACTGTGCGAGGATCGCACGCATCTTGACCTGCCATAACGAAAATCTCGTCTTGTAGTCCAGCAACGGTAAATCGAACTTCATCGATGCCATCCAAAACCCTAATCTGAAAACAGATCTGAAACACGGGCTCTGATACCACTTTTTATATAAGATAGCAAGAAACCACGAAGAGCGGAATGATCAAACAACGGGGACACGAGATTTTAACGTGGAAAACCCCTCCAAACAAAGGAGAGGAAAAAACCACGGGCGCCAGCCAGCAATACTTCACTATATCGGGGTGAGGTTACAAACGTCGTGGGTTTACAATGTGTGGCTTACCCCAACAGGCGACTTACAAGATGTATTTATAGAGGGTAGAAACCCTAAGTCGGTTGCAATCCGACTCGGACTCGCTTTGTACCGTACCGCGGGGGCTGCCGCCCCCGCACCCCAAGCCTCCCGGCGACGGGCCTCCGCTTCGCTCCAAAGTTAGCCACTCACTACACATCGTCATATGAATTTGGATCACCATAAAACAACAAAGAGGGGATCCAACTTCGAACCTGAAGACAGCCAGGATCAATGAACACAGAAGAAGAAGGGAGGGTTTAAGCCGGGTTTGCCGTCACCCACTCCCCTTTATTAACCTTTAGCCGTCACCTTCTATTTCCTCACACTGATTAGTGGAGCCAGGGACCGTGGGTAGGTGAGAAAGCTCGCATGACATGTAGACCCCATAGGATGAGCGGTCCACCTTACAGTGAGAGTGCGAGGTAGCGGAATGGTACACTGCAAAAAGTTGGGCTAAGGGGTTCTGCCGGTGTCAGGACGAGAAAGAATCCTATGGGAACAAGGATCACCTGAAATGCAGCTACCATCACCGTGACAGCTGGGGCCGCCGTAGCGAGGGCCCACCGGCAGGGACATATCTTTTTCCATGGCACAGGTTTCTTTTTTTTAGACAAAGTGAATTTATTGATATCAAAAAAATACCAAATACATCCACCTCTGCAACAACGTAGTGCCCTAACGGCTTTACGGATGTACACAACCAAAGAAAAAATGTACAATATAAAGTTGGAAGTCCCGCTGGAGCGATCTACTCCTCGAGACAGCAGCACTAACACCACCAAGAGAACACCAGAAGTCCAGCTTCTCCGTAGGTTTTCACCCTGAAGAAAATCCTTACACTCAAAACAATGCCTCCAACAAGGTCATTGTCAGGCACAACCAATTAAGGTCAGACCTTGGATCTTCATCCAGAGACATAAGACTTTGAACTTCTCATGTGCAGTCGCCCCACTTACAAACTGCTGCTAAAGGTCTCGAATCACCCAGCCAATTCTTTATCGCCACGAAGACACAAACCACCATTGCTAGTCCTTAGATCCTGCTTTTCATGACATTCTCCGTCAGCACCATGGAGCGAGAAAGCGTGCTACATAGAATTAACAGCCAACAGAGTTTCAAAGCGCTCCATCTGAAACCAAACGGTCAGATAAAAATATGGGTGCGCCCGACCGAATACCCGATCCAGCAATCTCCAGGCATGAATCGTCCAATGGAGTTCACTGGCTAAACCTTTTGGAACACGACCGTCCAGCTAGATCGATAGGACAAACATCCGGCAAATATTCATCTTGTCGTCAAAAGAATCCTGACCTCACGAGTTGGCCGCCATCTTTCTATGTCGCGGCCTCCCCAACTGTGGAGCACTGGGCGTGCGCGTGGAGTTCAGAAGATCCTGCTCCTTACGTCTTGCCCGTGCAAATCTGTGGACGGTGGCCGGTAATCTGTGGACGGTGGCCGGTAGGAACACCCTGAACATCCAGATCAGATCTGTACCATGCGTCATGTCGTAGTATGCCGCGATCCATCCGCCACTGTCCTGTCCGATCTGGACACGGAGTTGGACGTACAATCCGGGCCAGCAGGGCAGCAGGCTACCAGCGATTGCAAGTTGCTCCATGCACGATCACAGGGCGTTGGCGATCGTGGCGTGTAGCTTGACGGCCACCTGCCGGAGCACAGATCAAATCGATTCCAGACGAAGACTTGGACGAAAGCCTACAGACTTATTCGGAAAAAAAAGGGCAGGACGTCCCGCCGCCGCCGTCCTCCGTTGGACGTCCTCCTCCGGCGACGGCGGGGAGAGAGAGATCGGGGATTGGGGGCCGGCGGCTGGGGTGGTTGCTTCCCCCGAGTCGCCCAACCTGGACGACGCGAGGGTCAGAAAAAAAGATGGTCTGCAGGTTTCTTGCCAACGCTTACGTAACAACTGGCAGGCATGTTTTGACTGCTTTCTTCCTCCTCCGCTAGCTGGCCGCCGCGGCGTCGCACGACGCAAACGTTTCTTCTCGATCGGCCTCCGCCGGAAACGAACCATACTGGTGTTGCTTGTTACGAGCAGTATGGAGTTTCGTTGCCTGCCGTGACGGGACGCTACTTTCGTTTACCGTACGTGCAGTGCACTAACTCGACCGGCTCTGATCGAGCTACTCTCAAGACTCAGGGCTAGCTTGGATTATTGATCGAAATTTTGTATGCGCGCGGCGGGTTTAAGGCTTTTAAGGTAAACTGATACGTCCAGATTAAGGGGATCATCTTGCATGTGCTGGAGGAAGTACGTACTCTATGTAAGGGCATCTCCAGTCGTTCGGCCCCAAGGGTCCAAAACGCCCACGATTTACGTCCCCCGCGACACTAAACGGCGTTATTCTAAAACTTGGTGTAACGTTCAGTCGTTCCCCAGACCAAGATTCGGCCCACGAAATTTAAAAATGGCGCAAACATAAAATTGGCATAAACAGAGGCGATTTCATATAAATAGGCGTAAACAGAGACGATTTCATTGATTTTTTAGGCACACATAAGGCACACATAGACGATTACAGAGATTTAAACTCACCGATTACAGGGATTTAAACTGAAAAAATGAAAACATGTCGGCCCTAACCGAACAAGCCGAGCCTGGCGGCGATCGCCTGGCTATAGTCGGGGTCGTCGCCGTCGTCGTCGGAGCTGTCGTCCTTGCGAACGCTGCTCGGGCCTGCGCCGTCGTCGTCGTGGAACCACCTGTTCTACTGCAGGGTCCGCGGCGGCTCCTCCTCCTCCTCCTCCGGCTGCTCCTCCTCATCCTAGCTGTCGGGGTCGAGGATGACGTACGGGATCTCCACGGGTGGCGGGGAGGAGGGATGCGGCGACGGGAGGCGACGCGGACGCGGTTCGCCTCCACCTCGGCGAGGAGCTGACGCTGGCGCTCCAGCTCCTGCTCCGTGTACTCGCTGAGGCTCCACTGCTCGGCGAACGTCGGATCCGACGGCTGCATCGTGTTGAAGGAGGCTTCTTGGGCCACCTTCAGGCCGGGCCACTCCTCCTCCTGGTCCTCCTGACGTGGCGCGGGAGTTGCTGCCCAGCGAGACGCGGTGGCGCGGGTCTCACCGATGCGCAGGGCGCCGCAGGGCGCCCGGAGTTGAGGAGGGGAGGGGTGAGGGAGGCGTAGACCGCCCCCGCCAGCGGAGGGGAGAGGTTGGCGTACCTGGTGCCGGCGAGCGACAGTCCGGAGGAGGAGGAGGAGGAGCCGGAGCCGGAGGAGCCCGCGCCCATCCGGCGCGGCATCCACGAGCGCGGCGGCATCGTCAGTCGTGGCTCGTTGCCGCGCTCGATGTAATCGAGCACCCACGGAAGGGTGCGGTTCTCACCGCCCCACCACCGCTTGCGGCCGACAGAGTTGCAGCGTCCCTCCACCGGGCCATTCCTCCCGCAGTCGGCGACGTCCTCGTCGTGGCGGCGCCGGAAATACTCCGACCAGAAGCCGTCGTTGCCGACCGCTCTCCAGCGGCGTTCGGCGGCCTGGGACGGGTTAGGGAAGCGCGGACCTCCTCGATAGCAGCCCAGTACTGCTCGTCGGTAGGGACATGGGGCATGGGGATGCCTCCGGCGCTGAGCTGCCAGCCGCCTGCCCGGCAGAGGCGCTGGGGACGCGCATGTTCGGCGGGTACGGGTAGCCCGCGCGGTACAGCGCCCAGGCCTCCTCCTTGTGGAGGTGGCGGCGGCCCCAGCCGTTCAGGGCGGCGGCTTCGTTGTAGGCCATGGCTGCTAGGGGTGCTCGGCGGTGTGGAGGAGAGGGGCGAGAGGTGTGAGACAGAGGCGGCGAGAGAGAGGAATGGCGATGGGCGGCGAGGCTCGGGGGGTTTTATAGCGGCGCGGCCAAGCAAAGGGGCGGCGGTGGGTGGCCATAACTGTGCGTCGCGTGAACGCGCCACGCCATTACTCCGGCAGCGTTTGACTGGGGGAGCTCACCGGCCGGCCGCCACGCCATTACTCCGGCAGCCTTTGACCGACGCGGGAGCCGAGAAGACGAGCACGGCGGTTCCTGTTGGCGTCATTTTCTCCCGCGTCGCTGACAGCGCTGGCCCGCGTCGCGTTTCGCGCCAATTCGCCCCCCAGTCCGAACCCGGTGGGCTGGGTTTCGCCTGGTAGCGCCGGCGCTATTTTCCGCCGAAACGGTGCTAACTGTGCTTTTGGGAGGCGGCTGGTGGAAAAACAACGCATTTTCCTTCCACCGGCGCTAAAAAGTCCTCTGGGGGCGACTGGAGATACTCTAAACATCGGAAGATCATCCACGCATCCATGCCACCGTACATGCGTGCATCCAGTGCTGCCGTGTGTGTAAGGCCTTATATGTGTGTAGTGTGCCAACGGGAGCTGTGTGTGTACAGTCTACGTTCCGGCGCCATAGCGCTAAGAACATCTCCAATTATGTAAAGACATATGTTTGAAGGCTAGCGAGCTCTCTCAGCCTTCCACATCTTCCTCAGTCGCTGGTACGTGGGCATTTTATTGTCTACGGGCGTGGCTTGCATCTGGAGGTTTCCTTTGGTGGGTCCGGCCTGTCAGTCGGCCTTGGGCTGCTTCGCTCTCTTCTTTCTTTATTTTCGTCATTGTCTCTCCCGTGTTTCTTTCTCCTGGGTTGCGTACATCCGGAGATTGCGGAGATTGCAGGAGACAAGGAAGATGTCACACTAGTAAAAAAAGCCTACTACTGACAAACATATTTTACTTACCGCCAGTGATAACACTTACCGTGTTCGCCAGCGGTAGCGGCGGTTACCGCTGGCAAATGAAGCCTATCCGCCAGCAGTAACAACTACCGCTGGCGCACAAAGTATAATGCGCCACTGCTAATGTCGTTACCGCTGATTTTGTGCCCCAGCGGTAGAATTTCAGAAATTTTTAAAAAATATGCAATTGGCTTTCCTTTTCATATCTTTTTCACTGGTATGAAAAGGAACGCCACCAGCAAATAATCAAGAATTAAAATAAAGAAGAAATAATATGAAATAATATTCATACATTCGTTATTTGTCAAAAAAAATCTCATTGTCCAACAGTTCAAGCACACCATCACATTAGTCAATTCCATAGAATTTTACAAAATGAAACAATTTGAACTGTCGAGGAATGAAGCAACTATGCATACAAATTTAAACTACTAGCTAGGAAGCAGATCATTAGTAAGTTCATTTTTTTCTTTTCATTGGACGAGGTACTTGAAGTAGCCGGTGCCGCAGTGCTGGTTATGGTGCTTGTACACGATGCGCTCGAGCACCCCCGGCCTCCGCTCCAAGTGCCGCATCGCTGCCCACAGCCACTGCTCCTACCCTTCCTCCGCTGGTTCAAGATGGTACATAACTCTATATTATCATCACACTACAATCTGTAATAGTTGTATCAACTAAATATGAATACTACTCCCATGCTTTCAGATCATGTGCAACTACTAGCATATCATGTGCATTTCTATTTAGTGAGCATACTTACATGAAACAAGTCTCAGCTGAAATAAAAAAAATGCATCATATGCACTGGATACTCAGGTCATGTGCAACTACTAACAGATCATGTACATTCCTATTTAGTGAGCATAGTAGGTATGGTCATCTCGACTTCATGTTCAACGCTCATAATTGAAGAACTGCCAGGGCACGACGCGGAAGAACTACAAAATTCCTGGTTGCAAAGTACTCATAGTAAACCTACAGTAAGTTTGGGGCTACACACACTAATGTGGCTATCTACTAACTATGTACATATGTCTAACAACATCACTTGCTATCTGAAGAGCTTGGGAGCAAGTTAGGCCAATCTGAAACACTTTCTATCCTTGTAAATAAGTTCATGAATAGCAAACTGGCAGCTCTCAAACACTGCAAATCTCAAGCAAGTCTGCACCTACACAACAATGGCCTTCCCAAAGCATAATATGATTTTAACTAGGATTGGACATGTACAGGAGCATGAAGACAAGTCGTAATCACACTTGTTGGTTCCGGAGAGGAGTCCAATTCAACACGAGGAGAACAAAATAAGAAATGAGCCTTTGTATCATACCTTTTATACCATAAATGAAGCTAAGGTTGGGTTGTTAGAAAATTAATGTCTGCAGCTCCAGGATGCGACCGCCATCTGTTCCTCCTTGCCTCCCCACCTTCATTCTTGCGCCACGACGAGCTCCTCCTGCTGGCCGAAGTCACCGAGCAGCAGGAGGCAGGAGCTCCTTCCGGTCCTTATCTTCAGCAGAAGGAGGTATCTCAGCTGCAGCTTGGGCCGTCCCAGATTATAAGAACATTTAACCATCTGTTAAATAATGCATCTAATGGACACTAAAAGGGAAGAAGAAAGGGACTTCATTTGAGTCTCACTTGCACTGTAAATTTCTTGCTCTATGGCTGGCTCTGGATCTCACTGAAGATAGCTTCGATTATTTTTGTGCTCTGCAACAGTAATTGTCTGGACACGGTAAAATGAAAATTAGTCCCCTTTGTTTTATTACAAAAGTGTATTGGAATGACAAGATACAAAAGCTTAAGACTTGCACTAGGATATGAGTTCATTTATCATGTGAAGAAACTAGTACGTGGGGGAGATGAGTATCTACTTATAAAATAGCAAAAGCACTAGGGTCGAGGATTACCTTAAGGTAGCTGATCCAAACAGGAAGGATATCAGTTCTTTCTTGTAATAATGGAGTCGGGGACGGAGCATACGCCTGGGACGGAGAAGCAGCGTGCCCTCCGAGCATCATCCTGCGGTGGACGACCATGCTAGCAGAGCACCGGCGTCGGAGCCGGCCAGTCGTGCGCAGGGACAGACAGATCCAATCGGGGTGGATCTACGGAGGTGAGAAAAAAGGAGGCCCGTTCCCTCTTCACCTCCCTTCCTCCTTGGAGTCCTGGTCGGTGAGGAGCAGAAGGGGACTTACGGGTGCGGGGCGAGCGAGGCAGCGAGTGGAGCGGCCAGCGAGGGCGCCGTCGTCTCGTGGGAGATGGCGAGGGGCGGCGCATCCCCACAGGTGCCCGGGGAGGGTCCTCGGACGAGCAGCGGCCTCGCGGGAACCTCGACGTCGTCGACGGGTTGAGCAGCTAGGGCGTCGCCATCGCGGGAGGGGAGGCGGCCGGCGGAGCACTGGAGTGAGTGAGGAAGAAAGGGGGAGAGAATGAGCAGAGGTAGCATTGAGTGCGTGGAGAGGGAAAATGAGGGAGAGAGGAGAGAGCGCCGCGCTATAGGGCGGTAGGGCCTGCGTAGTGAGCGCTGGCGAAGCTAGATTTGGTTCGGCAGCTGTAAGTTTTGTTGCTGGCGCACACGTATATCCAGAAGTAATGGGTCATAGTGGGTATATTTGGCTTATATTTACGTGTTTGCCAGCGATTGTTGGCGCACATTTTCATTTGTTCGCCAGCGCTACTCTAGTGGCTATAAGTCTTTTCCTACTAGTGCATGTGACACCAGTTCGAGTCGCCGCCCCGAGGTAATTTTGCCCTTTTCTCAATCTGGAGCTTCGAATTGGACGGGGGGCCGCTCGTTGGCTTGGGTCTCGCCGAATCCGGCCGCCGCCGCCCCATTTTTCCTCTACCGTGCTCGATTTTCTGGTAGCCGCCACGTGGAGATGGGCTGGAGCGGAGGGACTGGCGGTCGCGGCTGGGGATGGGAGCCGAGGTCACGGCCGTGGATTGGAGGCGAGGGGGATGAGTCTGGAGAAGGAGAGGTAGTCGGGACAAAGGATGGGAGGTCGTGGCTGGGGAATGGAGGTCGCGATAGAGGAGAAGCTGGCGGCCCGCGAGGGAGCTCGGGGCAGAGGATGGGAGCTGGGGGCCGAGCTCGGGGAAGGCGAGAATGGGAGGTCGCCGGTGTTGGGAAGGAGATGGGTTGGTCGCCGATGCTTGGGAAGGAGAGGACGGGTGCGTAGGGTAGAGCTGAGAGGAGAGGGAGAGATCACGACAGGTAATTTAACTAAAGAACTACACTGCTTTGTGCTGAATTTTAATGATAGAATAGTTGAAACTGCTCGTGATATGTACTGATAATTATACTTATTATATAGATGGACAATTTAGATAACTTATATGTAGAGAGCAATGGATGTTTTCTAGACATGCTGAACTTTGAGGCCGGTGACAATTCTTGGGGCGGTGGTGGCGGACATGAGGGCAACGGTGGCGGATTTGTTGGCGGTGATTGGATGTCGGGTGAAGCCGGCTGATACGGGCGCAGCACAGCAACAACATGAGCACCAGGGTAGTGGAGGCAGCATCCTCTCCAGTCTGGTATCCTCTCTCTGCCCCCACGTGGTAGCTTGTTGAAATTGTTGCTTGTTGAAATTGTTGCTTGTTGAACTAGCAGTAACTTGTTGAATACTTGAATCTGAACACTCGAACACAATATGAATGCTCGAGTAGCAATAGCAGTACCGATCTAAACAAACTAGGCTGTTTTGTGGCCTCGGGGGATGGGGAAAAATGTGCCTGTAGATTTGTTAATTGTGCCAACATATGAGTATATTTTGTATTTTGGATGCAATTTCCATGAGTCTTTGGATACAAATCGCGAGTACCATGGATCAATAGCTCAAGTAGCACTGCAGCGTTTATTTTCTCATGTCAGGTTTACTAAGACCATATACACTATGTGTATGCGATTCAAGAACAGAAACGATCTGGTGGCGTTTGGCTGCTATGTATAGCATCGACTCAAGAGTAGAAGTGGGATCCATCCAGCAAATATTAAAATGTTTCCTCCAACGCTCGTTACAGGTGCTCAGCACTTGTTAGCTTTGCATGTGACTTGTGAAAACATACTTTATTGCAAGGAATCGCTTTACAAGCGAATCATGTCAGGAGTTCGCTTCTCTGATCTAAATTTTTGAATCGATGTTGTACTATGTATGGAACTGAATCATTGAGCCTTTTGGTTCGCTTTGCTACCACATAGTGGATGGCCTAACGGTTTAAGCAAGCTTTGGATTATTGTACTTCTATAAAATGGAGAGCTACGGTGGTACCTCAACTAAAGTAGGAAATAGTAATACTACTCCTAGAAACATCAAGATATATGCCCATACGGCAAGTATGGACATCATCCTTGGGTTATTGAAATCAGTTGCTAGAAGGTCATCCAGGGACATGTAAATCAGAATCCATGCAATTAGTGTTCAAATGTTGTCATAAAATATAAAGCTATCATAATGTTTAAAGTTATTTTATCAAAATTAAATGTAATTATAGGGATTTAAACACACGACCGAGTAAACCACTTTAATGAGAAAACATTATTTCTATATACTAGAAGAGTTACATATTGTATTTTTTCAAATGATACCGAATTTTTTGGGCGATATTGAATGCAAGCTTTATCTTTAGATATGCAGTAAGCACTCATGTTGAGCCTAGAATTGGTTGCCGATTATTTATATAAAAGCCTTGTGACGGGGTCATATCTCTCGGTTAGGTACATCGGGTTTCGTATACGGAGAGAAGTATGGCGGCTGGTGGTTCCGGACGGCTGACAAGCAAGTATTTACCCAGATTCGGCCCTCATTGGGAGGTAAAGACCTACTCCTGCTTGTCTGATCTTATATTGATGATGATTACATGGTGGCCTTGATGGCGATTGAGTTGGCTAGGGCTAGATGCGTTGTTGCCTATTGTCCATTGTGGTGTCCTCTTTTTGTATACCCCTCCCTGTCTTTATATATGGAGCAAAGGGGATTTTACATGAGAGTCCTAATAGACTACAAATAGGAGTCCTTGTTTTGTCCTTCAAGTTATCTCCTTAGTAGCTTCATGGTCTTCATTGGGCCACCCGGTGGGCCTCCTCTTCATTATACGTCATAGTGGGGTACCCGTAAGGTATACCCATGTCAGTAGCCCCCGAGTGCCTGGTCGACTCGAAGAGTAGTGCAGGGACTTATAACTTCATAGATCTTCAGGTGCTCCTTGTGTGCGATGGTTGGTTGCCGTCTTCAGTCGGTATTGTGTCGAGTGCTTAATTCTTCGAGTGCTTTTGTCTTGATAATTCTTCGAGTGATTCTGTCTTGATAATTCTTCGAGTGCTTTTGTCTTCGTAATACTTCAAATCATCAGTTGCGCGATCAGAGCTCATCGGGTGTGCGGCCAGCGCTCCCGATGGGAGTAGCCCCCGAGACTATGTGCGACTCCCAGAGTCGGGCATAGGGTCAAGTTGTTCTAGTCCCATGTATTTTATCTTCTGTTTCTTGATTCCTCATATCCTATGAGCAAATATAGCAAAAAGATTGAAGTATCAAAATTAGTTACTGTAATTTGTCTTTATTGGGCGCTCCTTTGTACCTCCTGTTGAGGATATAATGCACGAGATTTTCACGACTCGAGATATTTGATATATATATATATAGGTATATGGAAACCCTATTCTGCACCCACGTGCAGGATAAATTATTTTGCACCCGATGTTTTTTACATTGTTTTTATGAAAAAATATGTTTATGATCCGAATAATTACATTTATTTTTTCCCATAACTAAAAAATCTACATAAGAAATGCAATATATAAGTCTTAATAGTGTAAAAATAGGTAAAATTGCATATTTTACGTAATATTTTTTTATATGCCACATAAATAAAGTTTTACGTGATGTTAATATTTTCTTATATTGCTATTAACTTATATATATATATAGGGAAACCCTATTCTGCACCCATGTGCAGGATAAATTATTTTGCACCCGAAAGTTCTTACATTGTTTTCTATAAAAAAAAAATTATGATCCAAATAATTACATTTATTTTGCCCCATAACTAAAAAATATACATAAGAAATGCAATATACAAGTCACAATAGTGAAAAAATAGGCTACAAAGCGTATTTTACATAATATTTTTTATACACCATATAAAAAAAGTTTTACATCATGTTAATATTTTCTTACGTTCCTACGAACTTACGAAGTACGGCAAAATTTACGTGACGTAAAAATTCTTTACGGTTCAAAAGATACGGGGTGGGTGTAGAATAACTATTCTACTCCCAGGGAGTCAAATAGCGCTACCGTATATATATATATATATATAGGGAAAATACTGTATATGTTACAGCATTGTGGCGAGTGCAATCTGTGCCGTGCATGCGCTTTAAGATCTGTGCGCATGCGTGGTCCAAATATTGCCACTCGTTATATTGTTGATTTATCGGAGACACGATGTTATTTCTCTTTTGAGATGGAGTGAGCAGGAATAGACCACTAGGACTGCTGCCTAGCCTGGCTTGTGGAGAGCGATTTTTTTGTCCTGACCTCTCTCATATTCCTTTCTTCTCCCCGTGACCTCTCTCTCTCTCTCGTGACTCTATCTCGTTTCCTCTCTCCCGTGGGTAGCACATATCCCTTCCCTCTCCATCCCTTACCACATCGACCCACGGTCACCTTCTGACTCGTGACCCCTCTCTCTCTCCCGTGACACCTCTCCTCTTAGCACAGCCACCCACCCCCACCTCTCCTCTCAGGACGAATTCGCCGTCCTCGCGCACCGTAGGCGCAGGGCTCGGGCACCGCTTGCGGGCCTCCTTGCTCGCCGACGTGCGCCCCACACAGCATCCCCGTCGTTCCGGCGTCGCTCCCCTAGGGCACCGGAGTGGAGGTCCGTAGCTTCTCGGCCCCGATGGCGCCGCCGTGGGAGAGCAGCAGGCAGCCACCTTCCGCAACGGGGAGAGCAGTAGGCCCCGACCCGACTGCTCGTTCCGCACCTCACCGCACACGAGCGTGCGTCGCTGGATCTCCTCGCCCTCCTTCCTCAGTTCATCTCCATGCCGACACCTTATCCACTCCTACAGCAACGTCTACATGCACCGGATGGGAAGGGGAGGCACCGGACGCGTAGGTCGCCGTCCCCCTGCCAGATTCGTTCCCGTACCCGGCCGCTTTGGTGCTCCCCGAGGTCGCCCGCACCAACTCGACCACCGGCGACCGCGGCTCTACTGCTCCTGCTGTGGGTGGACACGGGGCTCGTCCCGGAGGCCACCGCGAGGGGGTACGGCCCCAAGCTGTCCCCGGAGGCCGTGGCGCGGGTGGGCCAAGAGGCGCGCCTCGCGCCTGCCGGTCTGGCGCACAAGTTGCGGCTCTTGGAGCGAGGCGTCGGGCAGCTCGGCGCCGAGCGGATCCACAATTGCCGCTCCAAGGAATACGTCGCCGCCAGCCTCCGCGAGCAGGGCGTGCCGTTCGTCGTCCTCGAGCGCGAGGACTGCATCGCCTCCCTCTGGCAGAAGCGCACCTACGACCGCCTCAAGATCCACCTCCCCAAGCAGTTCTGCCAGCTCCCCAGGATGCCCTTCCCAGCCGACTACCCGAAGTACCCCACCCGCCGCCAGTTCATCCAGTACCTCGAGACCTACGCCGCCACCTTCGACGTCAAGCACGAGTTCGGCAGCACCGTGCAGTCCGCGCGCTACGACGAGACGTCCAGCCTCTGGCGCGTGCACTCCTCCTCCGCCGGCGCCGGCGAGATGGAGTACATCGGGCGCTGGCTCGTGGTCGCCACGGGGGAGAACGCCGAGAGAGTGATCCCCGACATCCTCGACCTGGACGGCTTTGCTGGCGAGGTCGCCCACGTATCGAACTACAAGTCCGGCGAGAAGTACCGCGGCAAGAGCGTGCTCGTCGTCGGCTGCGGCAACTCTGGGATGGAGGTCTCCCTCGACCTCTGCGACCACGGCGCGCTCCCGTCCATGGTCGTGCGCGACGCCGTGCACATGCTGCCCCGCGAGGTCTGCGGCCGGTCCACCTTCGAGCTCTGGTTTGTCGACAAGCTCATGGTGTTCTTCGCCTGGATCATCCTCGGAAACCTCACCAGCTTCGGCATCCGCCGTCCTACAATCGGCCCGCTCACGCTCAAGAACACCCACGGACGCACCCCGGTGCTGGACACCGGTGCCATTCAAGATTAAGTCCGGAGACATCGCCGTCGTCGGCACCGTTTATTCTTGGGTAGGCACCGATGGAGTCACACATGGGCTCCGTCTGTGTTCTCTGCGCGCACCGTTTATGCTTGTGTGATTTTCTTAATTGTATTGAGAAGAAGATGTTTCATAAAGTTCATCAAGCATCGTTGTTATAGAGGAGGCACAAAAGTCTTTTCTGAATGGCTCCGTCCAGCAACGAACATAGCATCCTATACATTACTTCTTAATAATGTTGATTTGATTTTGTCCACGGGAATAATTAAAGGAACAATTCCGATTTGAAGAACCGTATGGTAGCCAAAAGGTGTAGAACGCAAATAGCATAATTTGGGACAAAACCGTTCGTCAGGCAAAACTGTAAAATGAAGTGGATTTTTGGATGTATCGGGCTGGACGCATGTGACCACGGGACAAGGACCAGTGCATGCAACACGGGACCAGTTTCCATTTTTGTTGGCAACAGCCCCCATTCCTCTTTGGTAATTCTCTCATAAGCAACCCACCAAAAAGGAACCCCTCTCAATATTCGGCATCAATCCCAAAGCAAACCAACGGTGCCGATTACCACCTCCCTAGTTATGCAACATACAAAAACCTTGTCATATATATATATATATATATATATATATATATATATATATATATATATATATATATATATATATATATGCTTTCTTTCGCCTCATGGGATGGATGGCATAGAAGGCCTGATTCAACCGACGGATCGGGGTCAAGTTAATTCGTGACTCGGGCGAAATTTCTTACTAGCCTACTCAATCTCGAGTCCCCTGACTCGAAACCGCCAAGACCGTTCAAGTTCAACTCATGCCTGTCGGGACTTACTTGTCAGAACCCGGTCATAAATAAAGTACCCTTAGCGCGGCCGCCGGGATTTTGCTTCATGCCTGTTGGCACGGAAATTTAACGGGTCCACATAGCCTGTATGGGCCACATGGCCTTATTCAGGTCTTACCGTTGCACTTGTTTGTATAGCATCAAGGAGTAGACATGGGTAGAACATCCCGGAATTGTTATAAAGATATTTTTATAAGATCCGGGAGGTACTCGACCGGATTTTGACTGCATACGAGATCATGTTGCTCCAAATATTCTTGAGAAGATTCCGATCCGTCAACTGTAATTCCTCTTCGACTGACGCTGATCGTCGACTGAAATTATCAGGTGCGCGACAGCGCACCCGATGGGAGTAGCCCCCGAGGCTATGTTTAATTGCTTGCAATTGAGCGTAGGCTCAAAATCACAGTCGAAAATATTGCGGGTACCCTCCCGACGGGAGTAAATTGCTGAAGTATGAAGCGACTGAGGAGATGCTCAACTCGTCTTTTGCATCTAAAAAAAATGACTTGAAATAGTGGCTAATTGGCCAATTAGTGTACACAAATATAAGATGTTGGAATAAAAGAGTATTGTGCATGTTGGTAAACCGAAATATCATAAATAAATACTTATCTTTGAGAAATAGTATAGATGGCGAGTGATACGTCTACAACGTATCCATAATTTCTTGTGTTTCATGCTATATTATACCTTTTTATTACATGTTTTATATGCATTTTATATAGTTTTATTCATTTTCTAGGACTAACCTATTAACAAGATGCCACAGTGCCAGCTGCTAGTTTTCTGCTGTTTTTTGTTTCAAAAAAGCACATAAGGAAATATTCTCGGAATTGGATGATTTCTTTTCTGAAGTCCGTTTTTAATTGGGAACGTTCCAGAAAACCGAACACGAGACGAAGTGGGCGACCGAGGCGGCGTCATCACGTGCTCACGTGGCAGGGAATCTTCTGGCGCGAGCAGGTGATGTGGGCCCCTCGGGAGTCCACCGACCTCGGCCTTTCGCCTACATATACCCCTTCGGCCAAAAACCCTAGAACGTTAGACGATTTTTCCTCCACAGGTCCCGAACACCGCCGCCATCGCCGACAAGATTCGGGGGACAGAAGTCTCTGTTCCGGCACCCTGCCGGGACGGGGAATTGCCCCCGGAGCCATCTCCATCGACTCCACCACCATCTCCATCGCCGTTGCTGACTCATACGATGAGGAGTGAGTAGTTCTCCCCCAGGGCTGCGGGGTCTACGAAAGCCATGTGGTTTATCTCTCTCTCCCATGATATGATCTTGCAAGTAATCATGAGCTTTGTAATCTAGTTAAATATGTGATGCTACTCTTTGTCTATTATGCACTCTAGAGGTTACTTTAATATGAACTCGGGGGTTATTCACGTGTGTAATGGTGACAGTGTGTGCACCGTGTGTGATTCCCTTTATGACATTGTTGGCGTTGGTTTACTCCGACTTGAGGGTGCTCTTGTAGCCCTACACATTGAATGATGTTTGTTATCCAACATGAGAGTGTTTGAGAGTAGTGTTTATTTATTTAACTTTGATGTCATTGTTGAGAATGTCCACTGGTGATAGTAGGATCCCTATGCCTTGTTTCTAAGCATCAAAACACCGTTTCCAATAAGTTCTGCTACATGTTTGCTTGCTGCCATTTTTATTACATATTGCAATTACTACTTATAATCATCCATATTACTTGTATTTCACTATCTCTTCGCATAACTAGTGCACCTATACATTTGAAAAGCGTATTGGGTGTGTTGGGGACACAAGAGACTCTTTATATCTTAATTGCAGGGTTGCTTGAGAGGAATATGTTTCACCTCTACCTCCCTAAGTTCGATATACCTTGGGTGATCCACTTGAGGGAAACTTGTTGCTGTTATACAAACCTCTACTCTTGGAGGCTCAACACTGTCTACAAGAATAGAAGCGTGCGTAGACATCAGCGAGCGGAGTCGACACGGTGAGTGTGGCGGTGGATAAAGTGATGCTGTGGACCGGAGTGGACGCAGCCCCGAGTGTCGAGTGAGTCCGGGTGACTTGTTAAATAATCTGTTAAGCCGCAGCCCCCGAGCGTCGAGTGCGACTGGGTGATTTGTTGAATAAGCTGTTATGCCGTATCCCCCGAGTGTCGAGTGCTACTGGGGCAGATAGTAGATAACTGGTAGTCGACGCGGCGGACGGAGTCAACGCGGCGGATGAAATCAACGTGGTGGATGAAACGGAGTCGACGCGGCATTGGGTGCGGCGTTTTAGTCGAAAGATAATCCAGGCGGCGGACGAAGTCGACGCGGCAGAGGGTGCGGCTGTCTAAGAAAACCGATGCGAGTTTTTAGAAAACTCGACTTTAAAAATCCGAAGTAGGTCAAACAGAACCTGATTTTAAAATTGTAATGCGAGTGATGTTAAAATCTCGACTTTTGAAAGATCCGACGCGGTTTGTTCATAACCCGACTTTGAAAATTCTGATGCAAGTAATAAAGAGCCCGACTTTAGAAATTCCGACACAAGTTGTAAAGAACATGACTTAAATAATCCGATGCGGGTTGTTAAGAACCCGACTTTGAATATCCGATGCGGGTTATGACCCGAATTTAAAAACCAACGCGGGTTGTATCCCGACTTTGAGAAATTCCACAGATCATCCAATATATCCACCAATGCGTGGTTTTGGACAACAAACAATATGATTGGTTGTAAGACAGAAAAAATGGAAGTAAATGAAATTTTGCTCGTAGCGATAAATTGTAATACTAAATTTAATTATCTGCGAGATTTAGAAGACTTGGCGAAGAAAGTCGACCCAATGGAGTGGCATGGTGATTGACCAGGCGGAGTCGAAACGACGACTGTAACACCCAGCCCCCGAGTATGTCTTGTCGAGTCGGTGAGTCGAAGTCGAAAAAGACACCGGAGTCGGCCAATCAGGCGGCGTGACAAAGTTGTTGTTCTTGACGATGACGAAGCGTCAGCCACCGAGTGTATGTAGACCCTCCCAGGAGCAATCTATTGTGTCAGTGTAGAGGTTGGTGAACAGCCGATGAAGACGGTCGCCACAACGTGCATGTGCAGTCATTTTTCGGACTCAGCCAGTATGTTGGATACGCGCGATTAAAGATGATGCGTAGTTCTGATGATGCCGCTGCTGTCGCAGGTTGTTGTCGTAGGACGAAGTTGAAATTTACCTACACATGCAAACTCAGGGCAGATTTTATCCTCGTAAAAGTGATTAACACAACATATATTGTACTATATATTAAGGGAGGAGAGAATGGCGCCCTGGGAGCGATCGGGGTACTGTTCATTGTGAACAGTACCGGGCGCTTTCAATTTCCCCCCCTGCCAAGGACCCAGATGTAATTCCAAACAAAGTCGAGGACGTTTTTGCAAAATCATCTGCACAGACATCCCCGAGCCTCCTCTCTCTCCCGCGACCTCCGCCCTAACCCTAGAACTAAAATCGGCCTCATTTTCCCCCGAGTCGGCCTCCTCCGACCTGCCCCGCCGCCGCTGTCCATCCCTCTCCCGCCGCCGTCCCGCCCCAGCCACGGCCCTCCTCCTCTCTCTCTCTCTCCCCGTCGCCCCCCTCCTCCAGTCCCCGACACGGAACCTGACTCGCCGCCGCCACCGTTTCATGGTGCTCGCGAGGGCACGGAGCCCGTCGAGGAGACCGCCCTGATCGCCAGCGGCCGCACCGCCACATGCCCACACGCCGAGCTCGCGCCTGGCCGAGCCCCTGCCCACGCTGCCGGGCCCTGCGCTGGACGAGGAGAGGGCCTTGCGCCCCTTTTCTTCCCATCTTTGCCACCATTCGTCCTCTTCCTCTCGCGATTTCTACATGTCGCCGAGCGACGCCGCTGCAGTTTTCTCCACAGTACGTGCACGGCCGCTGAGATGGACAAGGAGGTTTCTCAATTCTCCACGTTCCAGCGGAACATGCTCTGATCGATAAGGTTTCTATTTTCCTCATGCGAACAATAGCTCCTGAGTTTATTTGGATTACGCTTCATCAATTAATTATTGTTTACGCCCTTTTCAACCAACTGTTCAGATTTCTACCAGCTGTTTTATTATAATTTAACGGTACGCAGGTTGTAAATTCCTTCCGGTATCAAGTCTCTGCAGCAGACCAACTAAACAAATAAATCACCCTCAGTTACAGTCGATGGGTGCAGTACTGTAAGGTACTCTGGAATATTGCATAGCATGAGATTGCAGGGCAAGAATTGACGATATCAAATCTGGCCACTCGGGTTCATTAGCTGACTCAAATACGCAAATCCTCTCACAATTCTGCCACCGTTTTTAGCATTACTTGCCAATTTGTTGTCTTCTGATTCAAGCAGTCAGCTTGATGCATCTGGGCAAACACAACACGCAAGCACACAAAATCGATTTGCTAGCCAGATTTGTGTCGTTCCTGGTCAGTCCCCTGTTTCTGGTTGATTTCTTTTCTTAATCTTAGTTGATCAACTACTGGGTACATTATATTATACAATTTCTACTGCTATCTTTGGTTTGCTGAATTTTAGTGGGGCGTAGAACAATATTATAGAAGTGCTACTGCTATCTTTGGTTTCCTGAATTTTAGTGTGATGTAGAGCTGAATTTTGGTGCTGCTGGTAGCTGTTAATTTGCACTGATCTGTAGATGTTGCTAATTGAGCTTTGCTGCGACTCATTGCTAGCTGCTAACTTAAAGTTGGTGTTTTGTGTCACTTATTTGCAGATGGAAGGTAATCCATTTTTGGTGATTTCCTATCTTAGAACAGAGCATACGGTTTGCTTGGTTGCACAATTATGTTGCCAGTTGTTCAGTACAACATGCATATTTGTAGGTTGAGCGATTTTCTGTGCTGTTTAGGCAAGTTGGCTTTTAAACAAACCAGTTGCTTTTTATCTGTAGGCTCCCAATTTCTATGGTGTATGCCTCAAGATGGTACTTTATTTGCCTTCTCTTCTCTTAGTGCCTGATAATTTCAATCGCTTCACTACGATAGTTTATTTATTTTGAATCTATCTATAAGATTATGGCCTCATAATTTCCATGGTTCAGTTTGTGCTTTTACAAATGATCACATAGTTAATTCAGCTCACAACTATGACTATGTTGAAATGTTTTTGTTTTATAGGATATTTACTTATTAATCAGCTAAAGTATATATGTACATACAATTATTTGTAGCAGACCTAACATGGAGAACCTCAATGGATTTAAGGAGATAAATAAACGACATTCCCACATGCGATAGTTTCCTATTCAGTAGGCATGAGGGCTTTTCCTAAATTATATTTTTAATTTTATGTTATATGTCGATTGGTTTTTCTACTAAAATAAAAGATTAGAATCGTTTGATACAACCATAGAGCAAAATTATTAATACTAAAATACGCATCAAGGGCGTGGCGTGCGCCGCGCTAAATTCAACTAGTAGAATATTAAAGATAAGGTCAAATAGCATGTTGAGATTGACAAGCTAGTTAATGGAAAAATCTGATCTGCTTCCTGCATGCATGCGACTGGTAGAGTTTTTTTTTAAATAATACGTTATTTTATGGCAAATTCGGCCGGTATTATGCGTGTCCGTGGAATTTGAACATTAGCGCGCCGTCGGCCCGTAGGGGGCCGAAAGCTGTCTTTCGGCTCGGGGGAGGCCGAAAGTCCTATGTCGGCGCACTCGCAGGCGACAGCTGCATGCGCAGCACGGGTGGCAGGCTTGGGCCCGCCTCTGTCGGCTCGGAGCGGAGCGAAAGGAGACTTTCGGCTCGGGGGAGGCCGAAAGCAGGCAGATAAGAATCTGCCGGCCGCTCCACCGACGCTCACTTTCCTCTTCCTCCTCCGATTCGTTTTCTCTCTCCTGTTCTTCCTCTCCACCAAATGAGCAGTCGATTCGATCCAAAATAAATTGTTGCAAGTGATTAGATAGTTAGAAAAGAAGAGAGAAGTGCTGGGGCATCAAGAATCTGTTGATGGATTAGGTTTTCTTGGACTTCTTTTGGTGGGTGGAGGTGGAAGATTGGGAGCAATGGTGGTCAAGAATGGTGGAAGATAATGGTGTTTGAGAAGGTGGTGTTGTGGTGGAGGTTGGAGGCGGTAGATTGAACCCGGAGAGTTGTGTCGACGGGATCAACACGCGTCAAGGGTAAACCCTAGTTAGTCACTAGCTAATTTATGTTTAGTGTAATATTAGTTTGTGCATTAGCGTAAATAGTGTAGATATTTTTTGTTTTATTTGTTAGTATAGTGTCATAGTCTAGACATTTAACCGGTGGTAGTAATATTATTAAGTGCTTGTATTAATGGTCGGTCATAAATAAATTTGTTTAGGTCATGGAAGTGGTTGATATTATCGTGCACTATGGCGCCGGTAATGTCGGTGTAAATGAGTCAGGTGTTGATTTGAGTGAATTTGGTAATATGTCGATTCAGCTTACAGACCCGATGAATTTGAGAATAGATGTCATTCAGCAGTATTTCACAATGAATTTCGGGTTTGATCCTAATAGCTGGACAGTTAAGATTCAGTCAATATGGAGCAAATCCCGTACAAATATTTTTCGGGAGTTGTTACCGCTGGATCGGACAAGTCAGTGGACATCTTGGCTGGCATCATGCCAACGCCGGGGTACACAACCAGAAATCTTGCTGATGTTTTATCTGAAGCAGAACAATATGGAACACGGTGGCGAGGGTCCAGAGCATGGACAGAGTAGTGAGCATACTGGATCAGAAAATATTGATTTGTTTGGCTCTGTGGTAGATATTTCTGAAAATTATGAACCAGCACTTAGTAGTCAGTCGGCCGGATCAACAGAAGTAGGGGAGGCAGATGGGGATGAGCATTCAGGAACATTACAACAAGAGATGTTGAATGAAGATGAGGATGGCCTTGCAGAAGATCTTGATTCTGATAATGAAGAGGATGATGAGGAGGATGTTGATGATGTGCTTATTCCTGACTCTTGGAATGTGGACAAGTCGAACATGACAGTCGTGCATGACAGACCCTCTTCGTCATGGGAGTATCACATGAATAATATTCAAATCAGTGCTCAGTACAGCACAAAGCAGCAGCTTCGGGAAGCCGTGATTAAGTGGGCTTTGTCCACGCAAAGGGTTTTCCGCACTGAAGTCTCAAACAGTCAATATTTGACTATGAGTTGTGTTGATATTAACTGTCCAGGAAGGGTGCATGGTCACTTACCCAAGTATGACGTGATGTGGGTGGTATCCGGCTTCGAGCCGCACACTTGTGAAATATCGAGTACAATGAGTGACCATCCAAACCTGACTTCAACTCTCATTGCACGCCTCTTGTATGATGAGATAGTGCGGACAAAAGATATGGTGGCGAGGAGCATTCAGTTGACGGTTAAGGCTAGATGGAACACAAGCATTAAGTATGGAAAGGCGTGGAGAGCAAAACAGAAGGCTCTAGAGGAGAGGTTTGGGACATTTTATGATGCATACGATAATGTTGTCCGTCAAATTACCACATTGAGCGAGAGGAATCCTGGCACCCATGTATCTTTGCAAGTAATTCAGATTCCGGAGCAGCCAAATTATACTGTATTTCGCAGGATGTTCTTCTCGTTCGCAGTATGCATCGAGTCATTCAGACATTGTCGCCCAGTCCTCCTCATTGATGGCACATTTCTCACAGGCATGTATAAGGGGCAGATACTAACCGCGATTGGTGTCGACGGTAACCAACAGATCGTTCCAATTGCCTATGCCTTCGTTGAGGGGGAGAATTATGAAAGTTGGTTATACTTTCTCAGGCAATTAAAAGAGGCAGTCGTGAAAGATCGGCCAAATGTGTGCATACTGCATGACAGACATCCAGGCATATTGAAGACAATCAAGGCACTTCAGGAACCTGGTTTGGAAGAAACTCATCCCTGGACTGACCTGCATAGCCGATGGTGTATGCGTCATCTTGGTGCAAATTTTTACTCATGTTTTAAGAGTAAGAGGCTGATGAATCTGTTCAAAAGACTCTGCAATATGAATCAGGAAAGAAAGTATAATTTTCTGTGGGAAAGACTAACTGAATTCACGAACAAACAAGTGAAGGAAAGAAGAGCTGCACAGGCAACAACTGTCGCTGCTCAGGTGGCAGCGGCTCAGGCTTCGCAGGCTTCTGCGTCGCAGACAGATGAAGGGGATCCTGTTGGATTGTGTGACTTGCCTGGAATTGACCCACCTGGAACAAAGAGAAAGAAAGGAACTCGAATACGGAATTTTGTAGAGTGGATAGAAAAAGAGCCTCCCGTCAAATGGTCTTTGTTGCATGATACACATGGAGCACGATATGGCATCATGACAACCAACCTTGCTGAGGTATACAACTTCGTACTCAGAGGTAACAGGGGTTTGCCACTCACAGCATTAGTCGAGGGGATTATGCACGGAACAATGACATATTTCAGAGACAGACGTCAAGAAGCCATGGAACATATTGAACGTTACCAACACACCGTATTGCAGGAGGATCATACTGTACATGGAGAAGAAGACAATGAAGGCACGTTTGCATGGCGTCATTAGAATTGGTTACGAAGAATCAAGGTATGAGGTGCGCTTACCGATTGCGAGATTTGGTGCTGCTAATGAGAGGAGAACCCACGAGGTTACAATTACTGATGACGCACCGCCAACTTGTTATTGTACATGCAACAAGCCAAGACTACTTCATCTCCCATGCTCACATGTGTTGGCAGTATGTGGGCAGATGGGTATGAACCCATACTACTTCGTCTCACCGTACTATATGAAAGAGGCAGTGTTGCATACCTGGACCGGAGAGATGGCAGGATATAGAGTTGTCGGTAACTTCAACAAGGTTGATCCGTCAACGCGAATATACATTCCCCATCCAGCCGACAAAAGGACAACCAGAGGAAGACGACAGTCGCGACGCATCCGGAATGATATGGACGAGGCTGAAGCAGGTGGAAGCACTTACCAATGCTTGCTTTGCACTATGTATGGCCATAGAGAGAAGCATTGTCCTGAATACAACCAGAGAGGTGGTCCTTCAAACCAGCGAGGGAGAGCAGTTCCTCCACACGGACGAGGAAACGGAGGCAGAAGAGGAAGTGCACAACGTGGCTAGCATTGGGCTAGGATCTTTGTGGACTATGTTTTTATTTGTATTACGAATAATATGTCGTGTGGACTATGTTTTGTATTTGTAATATGTCGAGTGGACTAACTGTTTTATTTGTAATTTGCGCTACATACCATGGTTTTATTTGTAATTTGCGCTAGATACCATGATTTATTGTAGTATGCAGATGGCTCGACGTACCTTGCTTGATGACACGATTGATGCCAAGCATCGGGCTAGGATCTGGGAGTCAGGTACTCAGCCTCCCCGATTACGTACGCGGACTGCAGGAGCTAATTGGCCGTTGCACCCCGCTTGGATTGATCGGTACGTGAAACTTTATAACTGTGTTTAACTATGTATTACATATAAATGTGTTTAATTTATCTCACTGATTTAACTTTGTATGTGCAGATTGGCTTGGTTAGGTCTATTACCACTTGCTCGTTTGGTCGAGATGAGTGATGAGATAGAGGTTCTGATTCCGCCAGAGGAAGTCGGCCAAGAGGCCCAACACCTATACCGGAGTGCTAGTAGTCGTGTCGGCGTGGACAAGTCACTTTTGAGCTACCTAGTTGATCGATGGAGGCCCGAGACCCACACGTTCCACTTCCCGTGGGGGGAGATGGCACCTACTCTTCAGGACGGGTCATATTTGTTGGGACTCCCGTTAGCTGGCGAGGTGATTGGGCCGTCGGAGACTCCAGTCGGTTGGTGTGACAACATGCAAGCACGGTTCGCCGGCGTGAGTCCAGAAAATCCTGAGTTGGAATACAGTTCGCACGGCGTGAGACTCGCGTGGCTCACCAATTTTAAGGTAAACTTAATTTTGTATTTCCTAACTAAGTAAATTTTATTGCTTACTTCTTATTGTTCAATGTGTCCGTACTAACTTAATTTGCCTTTCATTGCAGCTTGAGAAATTAGGATACCCTGAGGTGGTTCTGAATCAGACGCAGATTACTAGAAGTCTGGAGGCCTATCTGGTGTGGCTATTTGGCAAGGTGATGTTCACCGAGACTCACCAGGACACAATTACTGCGCGATGGATACCTGTGGCGCAAGAGATTGCGGAGGCGCAGATGGAGGGGGACATCACGCCCCGTAGTTTCGGGTCTGCAGTCTTAGCCGCTACGTACAGAGCCATGTGCAACGCGTGCGTGAAGAGTAAGGAAACCTCTTCGCTACTTGGATGCCCGCTTCTTCTGCACCTTTGGTCTTGGGAGAGGTTCCCTGTTGGCAGACCTGCCGTCGACGCGCACATTCCTTGGGACTACAGACTCATGGATCATACTGAGGTCGATGCGCCTACGTTCGGCAGCACGTGGGCACAACGAGAGGTAAACAATCTATTATATTCGGTTATGTACTATGTTATTTTTCGGTCAACTAAATAGTCTATTATATTTACATACAGCGATGATTCAAGGGTGACCAAGTGCGGAATTGTTATGGATCATTCACTGAGTGGTTCGATGGGATTCAGGACCACCAGGTTATTTGGGAACCATACAACCTCGTCGCAAGGCAGACTAGATTTACTGGGGGGATTTCTCTACTGTGCACGAGAGATCAAAGGTACTGGTTCACACGAGCTCGTATTGTGTACGACGTATCGGTAGAGGAGATGTCACAACACCGGATCATGAGACAATTCGGAGCACGCCAGCTGCCGGAGCCTCCGAGGCGACCTCACCTCCCTTCCCACGTGCACAGGTAACTCTTCTTGCTTAAATTAATCTACATGTATTTATACTGCATCCTACATCTACTAGTTTTAAATTAGTCTACACGTACTT
Source organism: Poa annua (assembly GCA_026929855.1). Classification (NCBI taxonomy): domain Eukaryota; kingdom Viridiplantae; phylum Streptophyta; class Magnoliopsida; order Poales; family Poaceae; genus Poa; species Poa annua. The sequence goes on along the minus strand of CM049426.1, from coordinate 263,759,240 downwards.
ATACTGCAGGTTAAGTCGCCAAGGAGACATACCACTTGTAACTTGGCTGCAGAAGGTCCAACCGTACATGGCTCAATGGGCGACTGCGACCGTGATTGAAAATGTGTGGCCGGTAAATGAGGCGTTTGTGCGTACTGATTTTGAGCAGTATCTACAGGCATACAGACAAGCCACTCGCACAAGGTTACTTCCGTCGGCACAGCCTGATCAGATGGAGCCAGCTACTGTCACCGACATGTACCCACTACACGGCATCGGAGGGCCGCGGTACTCTGCGGTACGTACGGAAAATATGATCATCCACTGAATATTCTATGTCATAATATAAATATCTAACATTTTTCGTTATTACACAGGCTGAGCTGCTAGCTGACATTCAACATGATGTGAGTACGTACGAGCCGCCACCTGAGTGTGTGTCATGGTTCAGACGACTAGAGGACAGGCTTCGTCGGGTGTACAGTGTGCTTACCTGTTCTAGGGCTACCGATGTCCGCGTCCTCCACGGCACTCTACACGCACTACGGATACACATGTATCACCTACCCAGCAGAACACACATCGGCATGACCCAAGACCTCGTTTTACAGCTCATCAGCCTATGAGCACACGACCTACGTTCGAGGTCGGTTCATCCTACGTTCGAGGTCGATTTAGCACCCTTGCCCTTTGACGATGATTCAGACTTCTTTCCCGCACCCTTCCTCGATGTTTCTGCCTTCTTCTCCTTGCCCTTACGCACTGCTTCAGCCCCCTTTTCCTTTGACGACGGCATGAAATCGTCGTCATCATCGCTGGAGTATACCCACAGAAATGAACGACCGTACCTCTCACGTATGTCTTGAGTTCGATGAATCGGCTCATTAGTAACATGCCTATCGAACTTATCCGTAAGCCTCAAGACTTCAGCACGGATTTGTTCTGTGGTCCTATACGGAAACCCATCTCGGCATAGCCTCGCCCCTATCAAAGCGAGATGTCTCTCACTACCAATAATTTCTTCAAGTGGAACTTCCCTACCATCTACCTTCAAATAGGTGATAATCTTAGCTAGATGCTCGGATGCGGCTATGTGAAAGCCGGACACACACTTCTCACAAGGTAAATTACACACCATGCTGGCGCTCTTTGAGAGTACCCCGCTTAGACTAGAGTGGTTTTTATAGGACAATTGAGGTGAAAACGGTCGCGGGAAATGGTGGCGGGAGGAACAGGCGGGAAACGGTGGCGGAAGAAACGGGCGGGAAACGGTGGCGGGAGAAATAGGCGGGAACGGCTGGCGGGAGAAACGCGCGCGAATCGCTGGCGGGAGAAATAGGCGGGAACGGCTGGCGGGAGAAACGCACGCGAATCGGTGGCAGGAGAAATAGGCGGGAACGGCTGGAGGGAGAAACGCGCGCGAATCGGTGTCGGGAGAGATAGCTGGGATGTGTGGAAAAAATGCATGCAACCCTCGTCTTCTTCCGTGCGGAAACAGCCTTTCGTCTCGGGCTGGACCGAAACCCATCTGCTTTCGGCCCGGGCAGGACCGAAAGTGTCCTTCGGCCCCTCCTGAAGCGAAAGCAACTTTCGGCCTGGCCCAAACCGAAAGTTGCAGCTTTCGGCTCTCTCCGGACCGACGGCGTGCTAGTTCTAAAATTCCACTGCAACGCGTACTACCGACCGAATTTGCAATAAAATAACGTATTATTTAAAAAAAAAACTCGCGACTGGTAGCCTGCAGCGATTCTGGCGGGTGATGACACGCGCGGAGCTGGGTGTTCTGTTCGCTTGCAGCGATTGCGTTAAGGTATGCACGTAGACTGTTTTGATCCACCCGAACGCGAGTGCTAGTTGTGATGGACTGCACCATCATTGAACTCTGTTCCTGTCTGACCCGGACCCTGACGCTGCTGGAGATCCAGCATGCACCATGCATGTGCATGCATCTTCTTCCTTGGGTTATGTGCCTCCATGCTGCTTGTTGTTGGCGATCGTGTGTGCTGATCTAGTGGTCACTACGATCATGATCCCGCTCGCCTGCTGCTGCTCAGCTGTGGTCTGGATTGAAGCACCGGTGGAAATGGGGGCTTAGTCTCGGTTCCAGAGACGCTGTAGTCAACCGATACTATCAAGTTGGGACTAGAGCCCTCACCCTTTGGTCTCTGCTCAGCATAAACTGAGACCGGAGCCCCCACCCAATGAGCGCTACGCACGTGGCCGCGGCAGGGCGAATCCTTTAGTCTCGGTTTGTGTTACGAACTGGGAGTAGGGTTTTATTTTTTTTACATTTTCGGTTTTTTTTCTTATTTCAGTGTTTTGCTTTTTTTTATTTCGACCGGTTTTCTGGGTAGGGGTTTCGGATGGTACCACGTCGATGTGTGATGGTAGGGGGTTTCGGATGGTACCACGTCGATGCTATAGTCGATGCGTGATGGTAGGGGGTTTCGGATGGTACCACGTCGATGCGTCGGGTAGGGGTTTCGGATGCTACGGCTTCGATGCGCGAAAAACACGTATAAATTATTATACAAAGCTAGATGAAGTTGCATCATGCACATATACAATTACACGAAGATCATGTGTTGATAAACATACACAATTAAGTAGCGCGTGGTATATGAAGATCACGTTTCCCGGTTCAGATACTTAGAAGTACTTTGTTACGTGGAGATCACTATTATATGTCCGCACCACCAGGGGTAAAATAGTGGTACTCTCCGGTCTCCGGTATGACATGGGCTAGTTAAAATCCCGTCAATTCCTCCGCAAGTGCCCTGAAGCGGGTCTTTATTCGTAACTCGTTGCGGTTTCTTGCCAACTGTAAAAAAATGATATCACAATGAATACATGAGATATGAAATGAATAAAACTCATCACGATTGATGGTACAAAAATAATGTTGTGACTAGAGCTTTACGTACTTCAATACTTCTTTTGATCTTCAAACTCTCGTTGACAACAGTGTGCATGTACTCGCAAACGTAGAATCAACATAGATCAGTCCCTATTGGCTGTTTAAGGCAAGTCTATAGAAGAATAGAATTTAATCAAATAATAATAAAGTATGATAATAGTGCATGGGCCTAGTTATAGTACTACTTACATCATTACTACGTCATAGCAGTTTCTCTGACCATCCACTGATCGGATGTTCCGCGAGGAATATTTTCCAAAAGCTGCATGACAAGAAAATGAATGAATGAGTCATAAGTTCTTTGATATTAGGAAATGAATGAAAGAGGCGATAAGAAAAGAAAGTACCTTGCCACCAAATCAAAACAGATCTTGTATTGTTTAGGGCATTTTCTTAACGAGTCAAGGACAACAATTTCTCCTTTCCGCAAGTCAATAACGATAAGAATGTAGTGGTAGCTGCGCACGTTTATAAATAGTCATGCATAACTCATCAATTAAACTTAACATTGGGTGAGAAAAATAGAATGTGTAATAAGCAGTAACACTCACTTGAAGTTGTAAGGCCATAATATATATTTTTTGTAAGCTTGTCGCTTGAAAAACATTAGCAAATTCTCCGGTGTATCCTTGTTAACTCTTGGATCAATTATGTTTTCTTCGTGCATTATAGAGGGGTCAATGAACCAAATGTGGTTGATTTTCTGCTTCTTGCATTCAAGCATCTTCATTCTGCGTAATAAAGCACACAAAATATTATAGAGAGGATTATCACAGATAATGAACGAGTAGAGCTAATTAAAACATTAAATTACAGGAATAGATCATTTACAGACAATAGGAACTCAAGATAGCTTTGTCGAGGGCCCGGAGATTGTATAACTGAAAGAATTTTGGCGAAGTAAATGACAATGGAGTATTCTTGGAAATAATGCTCTTCCTTAACTGCCATCATGAGAGCGTCTTTATTCGTCTCCTTTACGGTATTCTTGTACCAGTCTTGAAATTGACGCATTCTTGTGGGTAAGTCGTTGTCGACAAAATTCTCCCCGTGAACATAAGTACGAACAACATCCGCGAAGGGGATATCATCTCCCGAATATACCAGCTCCCGCACATTGATGTTTTTGAAAAGTCTGTCATCAAGCACCTTGAGCGGGGGAGGGGGGGGGTGGGGCGACTGTGCGTCTTGTTCTCCGAGTTGGGCAACTTTTTTCCCCTTTTTTCGATCGATCATCCATCTCTTCGTCATATGACTTACCAATGTTACGATCATAGTCTGTTGGCGGCGATGGTGGGGGGTTGTATAGGGCATCGATGCAACGGTCAATTTTCTCCTGAGGAATTCCGGCAGTAAATTTTGCAGGAGGCAATTGTTTCGCTAGCAATTGTTTCGCTAACGCTTTCTGTTTCACGCCAGCAAGCCAGGCATCTGTATGTTCTTTGCAGGCGATATTTGTTTCCTCGACGGTTCTCTCCCAAGGTAACTTTAGAGTAGGCGGCGGTGTTTTCTGCTTTCTAGGTTTCTTTCTAACAGGAGAACCAGACTGGCGCCTACTCGAGAGCGACTTAACACTCTGACAGACTGGCACAGACTGCGATGGCCTCGCGCTGGGGACCCTCTCGGGGGGCGGTTGGCTCTGCTGTTGAGCTGGAGATGGACTCGGTCTGGGGTCCCTATCGGGAAGGTGTGGGCTTTGCTGATGAGGTGGAGATGGACTCCGTCTTTGATCCCTCTCGAGGAAGAGTGGACTTTGCTGGTGAGCTGGACTCCTAGAACGAGGAGTGGACTTTGCTTGTTCTGAAAGGACGATGTATTTCTTGGGCCATAGGGCGAAGCCATGCTTGACGTCTGTCAACGTCTTCTCCTCGTCACCTCCAGGAAACTCAAGTTCCAAGGTTTCAAATCCCGCCATAATTTCGTCCACCCTGACACGAGCGTAGCCATCTGGAATTTGACCACAATGGTAGAGTTCTCCAGGTTGAATTACTAAAGCTTGCCCCACCACCACCTTCAAAGTTATGTTTCTCATTGCTATATGTAGCTCACAACCTATAGGCTCTGTGATGTCATCCACTCGGTAGGGACCATCGACTTGACGCGTGGAACCAACGCTGCTTCTACGCTGAGATGGGGCGGCATCTGCTTCATGATCTAATTGGTCCCGCTCCTGAGGTTCCGTTCTTTGCTCCTTCAATGCTTTTATTTCCGCCCGTGTCTCCTTCAGGCCACGTTCCAATTCTAATATCCGGTCGGCCTCCTTCTTCTTACCTCTGCTACGGCTTCTATAAGTGTGAGCGGATTCCGGCCACACAGTGTTAAACGTAGCACCGCCAGGATAGGCTCGAGCTCGTCCAACATGTTCAGGATTCCCCAGGGCCCGTGTCAGCTCGTCATCCTCTCTATCGGGTTTGAACACACCATTGCGAACATCATTAATTGCATCTTCAAGCTTCTTTTTGATTTTATCAACGAGATCCTTCCATTTTCCTTTTCCAACAATATCTCCGGTTACTGGGTCCAACCCTGCCCCATGCGCGAACAACCAGAATTTTGACCTCTTGGGCCAGTCAAGTGTCTTTGGACGGACCCCTGATTGAAGCAGTTTTTCTTCATAGGCTAACCACTTAGGAATGGCGCTCTTGTAGCCACCTGTCCCCAATGTATGGTGGTGTACCTTCAGCCCAGCATTCAACTTATTTATTGAAGATCGGGCCACAGCCATAGGTGATTCCCTATACGCCTTAAACGCCGCCCATTCAGATTCTAACTTCTTCCCTTGTGCTCCACTGAAATCTGGCTCTTCTTTTGTTTCTTCATATTGATTCCATAACCTTTTCTTCCAGTTCCGGAATTGTTCCGCCATCTTAATAAGAGTCCACTTCTTGAGGTTGTCCTTCTTCACTTTAGAGAGATCTGGCGGGAGGGTGAAATGTGACAACAGCGTGTTATAGACCAAATCCTTAAGAACTTGGTGGACATAACATGGGTCCTCCACATCTGTGGCCGCCGCCTTATTCCATTCGCGTATGCTGATTGGGATCATGTCCCTAACAATAACTCTAGCTTGACTTATAAGATTGCTGCGGTTCTATTTTGGTTCGAGCGGTTCGCCAGAATCAGCAATTTCCTCAATCGGTAACTTTGGATCCTTGCTCGTCATTCTTTTTGCCTTGCCTCGAGGAGCACATGGTGGCTGCTTTTTGCCAGATTTGCTCGATCCGGATGGCTAAAAGAAAAATAAGTCGTTAATAAATGCAACATAAATTAATTAATGCATGTAGTTAACAACAACATATCGCCATATTTATTATAAACACATATACACCTCTCCGCCGGAGTTTGTTATCACCACATCACGTGACTCCATTCCATCACCAAATTCGTTCAAAAATTGTTCGAAATCATAATCATCTACATCTCCTCCAGCTCGGGCATCCTTAAAAATAAGTTGTTCCATTTGGTCTTCCATCTCCTCGTCTCGTTGAAATTGTACTACTTCTATCTGCTCGTCTCGCAAGTGCTCCATAGCTCAAATGTACCTGCAATCCATAGCTCGAGCATTATAATCAAGTTTACATTTATTCATCTGAAAAACAGTGTGTGCTCATCTTGCATATCTAACACAAAACAATATATGGATCATATTTTATAATTTTGCATATCTAACACAGAATCATCTTTTTTTAACCATATTTCTTGCTATATCTCTTGCTTATATCTAAAGTATCATGTCTAGAGAAAGTTGAGTGATTTTCTGTCCAAAAGATGAAGGCATTGCACTTACTAAGCTTTGCAAGTGGAAGTTATTTAAATTAGAAGCATGATCAGTGCAAAATATATAGGGATAACAAATTAATCCTAGCTAGCAGAAAATGCACATCCAATAAACTGATACATCAGTCTTATATTCCAAGCTAGCAGAAAATGCACATCCAATAAACTTTACATAAGGCCACTAATAAATTTTCACCGTCTGTACAATGTTCAGTAAATTCAGAATTATGTATATCACAAGTTATAGCATGAATGCATAGAAACAGACAAGCAGGGCAGCGACGAAGCTCCTTGAGGTCAGCCTTGGTGAAGATGAGACCGACGTTTCCTTCAATGAATCAGCAATTAAGCAAGCAAATTGGAAATAGACCTGTTAACATGTAGATAAAATTCATAAATCAATGAAACATACTAAAGTACTTGTAACATGTAGATCAAATTCAGAAATCAATGAGGTATATGCAAATACACTTCCTCACCAAGAAATCAATATTGTATGTGCTAATAGAAACATAACATATGCCCAGATCATATAATTAGAAAAGAAATACACAAAAGCCTAAGAGCCTTGCTACTTTCAGAAAGACTAGTCAGGGCACAATACAGAATTTACCTCCAAAAGAAACATTGAAGATTATGTCTAATTCCTGAGCTCATAGTATGCAAATTAATTCTTTAGTGACACAGGCATCAACCAACCAATGCATGATGTAAGAGTTTAGCAAATATTAGCAGCAATAGACAATGTTACCATCTAAAAGCATCCCAGTAAGGAAACATATAGCAAATATTAGCAGCAATAGACAATATACCACGAAATACAACAGGCATAAAAAACTGCATGAACTAATCCTAACAAAAAACAGTACATTCTAGGTCCTAATAACAAGATTACCTATGAAGCTTAATATGTAGTTATAGGACATTCTAGGGCCTAATCATCATCACCACGAAATCATTCAAACCCTAATGCATGAACTAACCCTAACAATAAACGATACAGACTTGCAAACACCTAGCCCTTAGCAAAAATCAGTGCATGAACTAACCCTAATGCGCCGTACGGCAGCGTGGGAACTAGCTAGGGAGGCCGAGGGAGGGAGGGGACGAGGCATACCGGCGCTGGACGGCGGCGTGGTGGGCGGCGTGGTGTGCAGAGGCGCTGGACGGCGGCGTGGTGGGCGGCGTTGTAAGGGTCGTGGGCGGCGTGGCCTCCTCGTGGTGCGGAGCAGACGACGTGGCAGCGCGTCAGATGGCGAAGCGGCAGGGCGCTGGACGGCGGCGCGTCGGAGCAGAAGGGCGACGGCGCGGCGACCTCGAGGCGGAGCGGCGAGGCGACGACGGCAAGGCGACGACGGCTTTGGAAGATTTGGGGAAAGATAGGAAAAGTTCGAGCCATGACCACCCTAAACGGCGCGGAAAAGACCTTTAGTCTCTGTTCTAGCCACGAACCGAGACTAAAGGCTCTTTAGTCGCGGTTGGTGTTACCAACTGTCGGGGGGCTGCCCCCCGGGTAGGGGCAGATCCCGGAATAATTCAATAAGGTGCCAACAGTACTTGACCTTTGGCGAGAGCAAGGGACACCTCCTGGAGTGCTGAAGGGGCAACTTGACCCTTGAGCGCTGGTAGAGTGCAAAGTGCCTCCTGGCAGGCGCAAGGGTCAGCTCTAGCAACTATAAATAGACACCCCCGGCCTTCACAATGGCAGCACAAGCATAAGCGGATGGTTCCTCTAAGAACTAGCTTCTCGAAGATGTCTTAGCTGGTAGGCCAAGACATCTTCGGGAGGCTAGGCCTAGAGATGCGCATCTACAGACGAGCTCGGACACCTCCGGAAAGGATCTCGGATCTCGGGCTCCGAGGAGACTCCCGGAAGGAGGTGTATTCGGTTTTACCGGATAGATGGTCCGGGTAAGTGCGAACCGGAGTATATATTTCGGTCTTGATCTTATGTAGGAGAGTCTCACGGGGGCAAGCGAGGAGGTAGCCGGCATGAGGGATCCCGGTAGGCCGTCAACGGTCTATAGCAGGCTTTCCCGTCTGTTGCGGGGGGAAGTACCATTCCGCCTGACACGGAAGCATGGTCACCTCCCGCCTGACACGGAAGCATGGTCACCTCCCGCCTGACACGGGAGCGCGTCAGGCGGTACGACAACGGTACGACAAGACCTGACATGCCTAGCCCGGCAATCCGGAAAAGGCTATCCGGGATGGGCAAAGACATGTCCTGTCTCTGACAGGGAGACAATGATGGTTCAGGACGGCGCCTGATGTCCTTATCGAGATGATGACGAAGGGGCTATGCCGGATAGCGCGGCGACTAGGTCGCACTAGCCGGTGACGACGTGCCGTTTAGGCCTGTCCGGTGGGGCCAAGCCGGTTTAGGGTTTCCGGCCCTCCTGGCTGGAACTCTATAAAAGGCGCCATAACTGCTTCTGTGGAGAGAGGACCAACTTGGGAGCCAAAGCTATAGTTGCATTTACTCCTAGAGCATTTACTTCCTCATACCTTGAGTTCATCTAGCTCTTCTTGTTCTTCACTTGGAGAGATCTACGAGCAAGTTGTAGCCCTTGTACCACACTTATATAGAGAGGAAAGGCAGGAGTAGGGGTGTTACCTCCTCACGAGGGCCCTGAACCTGGGTATATCGTGTGTGTGTTGTGTGCCTTCGTGCATTTGTTCTTGTTTGTTAGATCTTCCCCCTCGCGCTTTGATCTTGTTTCTCGTTCTTAGGAGATCTCGGTTACACCGGGATCCTCCTCGCGTGGGCTATTCAGCTCTCTATCCCTCCCCGGATCCACCAACGTCCATCGGCCCCACAAATTAGCCATCCTATGGCATCTGCCGTGACACCACCACGACAGTTGGCGCCCACCGTGGGGCTGACAGAGGCGTTGGCTGGTGTACACATCTGGACGGGCTCCCCCGTTCATTTCGACGTTCGGGTTCTCTCTGGCCTGGTCGTAAGGCTAGGGGAGATGGACTTCATCTGCGACAACGCAGGATGCTTCCGGAACAGACCCTTTCCGGTGAACGGATGGCTCATTGACTTCGGTGGTTTCACCACCTACGTCGCCACCGAAGTTATCTGTAGCTACCCAGACGTGGTCCTGGAAGCTGAGGACCCTCCCATGCTCTGCGCTGCTCGGGGTCTGCGTGTTGGTCGCCCCCCGAGTTCTGTCGCGGTGATGATGGTCGGGGCAACCGAGGAGGAGTACCAGGACGCTGACGGCGATACCGGGAGCGGCCACATCCGTTTGGCCAAACCTCCTCAGGAAAGAGGTGCGGCCCGGGATGGCGATCCACAGCCACGGCGTCGTCCGGATCCCCTCTCGGGCCTAGTGGCCAAGTTGGCTGTACCTGTAGCTGCTGAAGCGGATACCCAGGCCACTTCGGCTGAGCTGGAGGAGCAGCGGAGGTTGCTACTCGCTGAAGCACAGGAGATCGCCGAGATCCGTCGTGAACTCAATGCCAGTCTCCGGGAGTACAACGCCGCTCACGGATTCCTTAAGATAGACTCCCGAGACAAGCGCATCGCGGATCTGCGCAAGAAAGGAAGAATGGTGAATGAGGAGCTGGCAGGTGGAGCCACAACCAGTCGCACGGGAAGCCGGATCTCAGCGGGGAAGCCGGTGTACAGCTCACCGGCGAAAACTCTTAGGGCTGCAGAGGCCGCCATGGCAGAGTTGGTAGGGTTATCCGGTGAGGCCCTACGCAAGCAGCAGGAGCGAGTAAACGAGTTGGTAATCGAGGCCAACCGTCAGAATCAGGCATTCAAGAAGAAGAACCCCGGGGCAGGATCCCAAGTGCACTCAGCTAGACCCAATAGCCAGAAATCGGACGGGGAGGCCTCTTCCCCGCATCCGAGCAAAAGCAAGAGCAAGAGCCGGAGCCGAGGTTCCGGGAAGAATAAGCAGCTACAGACCTACGATCCGGCCTTCGCCGGTATCCAGCAAGCCGGGCAGCATAACTCGGGGCAGGCGGGAAGTACCCGTGAGGATGGTAACCTGGGTGTAGGAAACAATAACCCGGTCGGCCGTGGTAATCCACCCCGGAACCCTCCTCATGTTCAGGGAAACCCACAAAGGGAGGTCGCCTCTGTTCCACAGCAGGCCGTGATCCCGGCGCAGAACAGGCTCAAAGATGGCAACTCGAGACTGCAGCAGCTCGGATATCAGCCAGACGAGAACCCTTTGGGATCTCGGATAGGAACTAGACAGCTGAATCTGGCAGATGCCAGATTCCGGCTCGACCGGATTCACCAATCCGAGCTAGTGGAAGAGCAAGGGCCTCCGGGACCTGCCTGCTTTGGACCCCGGATCATGCGGGAACCACCTGTTCGGAATTTTCAGCTCAGCAGGGGTGCCAAGACCTATGACGGCAGCAAGAAGCCGGAGGACTGGCTAACCGACTATGTAACTGCAGTAAGCATAGCCGATGGAAACAGACGATGGGCGGTACGGTACGTACCGCAGATGTTGGAAGGACCTGCCCGGATCTGGTTGAACAACCTGAGAACTGGTAGCATAGACTGCTGGTTAGACTTTGAGGAGGCATTCATCAGCAACTTCACCAGCACGTACAAAAGGCCAAACAGGCCTCAGCAACTCGCCATCTGTAGGCAAAGGAGTAACGAGACTGACCGGGAGTATCTCACCCGGTGGAGCAATATTCGCAATTCTCGCGAAGGAGTGGTAGAGGCACAAGCCATCTCCTGGTTTGCACAAGGATGCCGGCATGGCTCAATGTTGTGGCAGAAGTTGCAGAGAAAGATGCCGACGACCTTGGCAGAGACCATGCGCATCGCCGATACCTACACGCTTGGAGATCCCATGCAACCCCTAGTGGATGTCGGTGACTCCAACAGGAGGAATGCGGGACCTCGGCGTTCGGGACCGAGCAGGAGCCATGATCGCCAGGATTTTGGCCAGAAAAGGAATCACCCCGAGTACCACCATGCCGCACAGCACGTCGCAGCAGTGACCCGGGAGCAAGAGGATGCCGGCAACAGCCAGTGTCAGAAGACAGGTGGCCCGACTTGGGGTCAAAGTCAGGAGGTGCAAAAGACCTGGGTGGAACAAAAGAAGCCCCTGACATATGAGGAGATGTTGAACAAGCCATGCTGCTATCATACTCTGGAGGCCAACAAGCCCGCAAACCACTCGACTCGGCAGTGCAGCTGGTACCAACGCACATTGCAGGAAGGCAGCTCGGGAGCTGTTCGGCCGAGTGCTCCGGCATCTCGGCCCAACATTCCGAGACCCCCTCCTCCGACGTCGGGGGCCAACGCTATCCGAGTCAACCCGCCTCCGCGAGGACCCCCACCTCGGCCAGTGAATATGGTGCACACCCGGAACGACAACGGTGCAGGCCCCAGTAACCAAGCCGGACAGCAGCAGGGCAACTACCGGGAGGCACATCAAAGTTATGTGGTCTTCGTGACCGAACCCACTGACCGGAGAAGTGTGCGGCAGCGTGCCCTGGAGGTGAATGCCGTGATCCCAGCGGTGCCCAAGTTCTTGCACTGGTCCGAGATGGAGATCACATGGAACCGGAAGGATCACCCCAGGGTTATGCCCAAGCCGGGAGCGTATGCCTTGGTGGTGGACCCAACCTTTGTCGGACCCAACCTGAATGTCCGCTTCAGCCGAGTTCTGATCGACAATGGCAGTGCCATTAACATCATGTACAAGGACACGATGCTGAAGCTGGGGGTGTCCATGAACACCTTGCTGCCTACCGAGACGACCTTCCACGGCATTGTGCCCGGAGTCTCTTGCTCGCCCATGGGAAAAATCTGGGTTGAAGTGTTGTTTGGAACTCGGGAGAACTGCCGAACCGAGAGCTTGGAGTTCTAAGTCGTGGACCTCGAGAGCCCGTATCACGCACTGATCGGCAGGCCGGCCCTGGCCAAGTTCATGGTCTCAACCCACATGGGCTACCTGAAGATGAAGATGCCGGGACCTAACGGCGTGATCACCATCTCGGGAGACCACAAGCGCTCCATGGAGTGTGCCTCGGCGGGGTCATGCTTAGCTGAATCCCTGGTGATCGTAGAAGAAAAGAAGAGGATCTAGCAGGTGATGGCAATGGCCAAGACCTCCCAACTCGGAATGCCCGGGATGGTGAACCCGGAGCAGGGTGCGTCATTTCAGCCCCCCAAAGAGACCAAGAAGGTGGGTGTGGACCCCAGCAACCCGGAGCGCCAAGTTATCATTGGCAGCAACCTGGACGGCAAATAGGAAGGCGAGCTCGTCGACTTCCTCCGTGAGAATCGGGATGCTTTTGCGTGGTCGAGTGACGATCTGCAAGGTGTCCCGAGGGAGTTGGCTGAGCACTCTCTGTTTGTTCGACCGGATGCGAAGCCGGTGAAGCAACCAACTAGGCGTCTCTCGGATGAAAGAAGAGCCGCCGTCATGGAGCATCTGGCTATACTGCTGGCTGCGGGATTCATAATGGAAGTGCTGCACCCGGATTGGATATCGAATCCGGTCTTGGTAGAGAAGAAGAAGGATGATCCCCTCCTGCTTAAGGTGTGGCGCATGTGCATCGACTTCACCAATCTCAATAAGGCATGCCCGAAGGACCCCTTTCCACTGCCCCGGATAGATCAAGTGATAGATTCCACTGCCGGGAGTGAGCTTTTGACATTTTTAGATGCATATTCTGGTTTTCACCGGATACCTTTGAATCCGGATGATCAATTGAAAACTGCTTTTATTACCCCTTATGGGGCTTATTGCTATCGTGTCATGACTTTCGGTTTGAGGAATGCTGGTGCTACATACCAGAGGTGCATGCAGAAATGTTTGCATGACCAAATAGGATGGAATGCCGAGGTTTATGTCGATGACATAGTCATAAAGACAAAAGAAAAAGCCTCACTAATAGATGATCTGAGGGAAACATTCAAGAACTTAAGAAGATTCCGGATGAAATTGAACCCGGATAAATGCACATTTGGTGTTCCGGCGGGGAAATTACTCGGTTTCCTCATCTCAAGCCGGGGAATCGAGGTCAACCCGGGTAAAATTCGTGCTATCGAGAGCATGAAGTTGCATGTACGTCTCAAAGATGTGCAGAAGTTCACTGGTTGTCTTGCATCCCTAAGTCGGTTCGTCAGTCGACTTGGGGAGAAGGCCTTGCCCTTGTACCAATTGATGAAGAAAAGCAAAACATTTATTTGGACCCCGCAGGCTGACGCGGCGTTCAACGATTTGAAGAGGATGCTCTCAACAGCACCCGTGTGCATCCCCATTACCCAAGGAACCTATGCTGCTATATATTGCTGCAACCAACCGAGTAGTCAGTGTGGCAATGGTGGTAGAAAGGGAAGAAGGGGGCAAGCTGATACAAAGGCCGGTGTATTACCTCAGTGAGGTGATCTCGGAATCCAAACAGAACTACCCACACTACCAGAAAATTGCGTATGGGGTGTACATGGCAGTAACCAAGCTCAAGCACTACTTTCAGGAACACCCGATCACAGTGGTATGCGAAGCTCCTCTGGCCGAGATCATCGGTTGCAAGGACGCTAGCGGCCGGGTAGCCAAATGGGCCATCCAGTTGTCTCAATACGCTCCGGCATATGAGAGACGAGATGCCATCAAGTCGCAGGCGCTGCCGGACTTTTTGGTAGACTGGGCCGAGATGCAGTATGAACCTCCGATGCCGGATTACAATTTCTGGAGGATGCATTTCGATGGCTCAAAGGCTAAGATCGGATTGGGTGCCGGAGTGGTCCTCACTTCCCCGAAACAGGATGTACTGAAGTATGTTCTGCAAATCCATTTTCGGGCATCTAACAATGTCGCGGAATATGAGGCCTTGGTTCATGGGCTGAACGTCGCCAAGGAGATCGGCATCCGCCGGATAGAGTGTTTCGGTGACTCTGACCTCGTAGTGCAGCAGGTATCGGGGAATTGGGATGCCCTTGATGCAAACATGGCCTTATACAGGTTTCATGTGCAGAAAATATCCGGTTTTTTCGAAGGATGCGAGTTCAAGCACATACCCAGAGGAGAAAACGAGGCAGCGGACGTCTTGTCCAAGCTCGGGTCATCTCGGGATGCCATCCCACCCGGTATAGCTCTGGAGCATTTGAGGAAGCCATCTATTCAACCCTCACCCGTGTCGGATTCTATCTTCATCCCCAAGGAGCCTGGTTCAGATGCCGTACCCATGGAAGTAGATGTCGGGAGCGTCACATCGAACGCGGGGACTGCATCACAGTGCTCAGAGAGGCAAAGAAAGATGATGATGGAGGTGATGTCGGCAGAGCCAATGGACATAGACGCTCCCGTGTTCCCGGTTCGACCTGTCCCGGGATGGGCACAACCCATTATGGCTTATATCTTGGAAGGAACCCTCCCGGAGAATGAAGTGGAAGCCCGGCAGATAATGCGAAGGTCAAAAGCATACACCGTCATCAATCAAGAGTTGTACAAGAGGAGTGTCACTGAGGTACTCCAGAGGGGTGTAGAACCGGCAGAAGGACAAGAGATGCTCCTGGAAATACATCAGGGGGAGTGTGGACATCATGCATCATCCCGGGCCCTGGTGGCGAAAGTGTTCCGGCATGGGTTCTACTGGCCCACTGCATTACAGCAAGCAGAAGATATTGTCCGGAAGTGTGGAGGATGCCAGAGGTTTGCTCACCGGATACATATGCCGGCGTGAGCACTGAAGACAATCCCTATCACTTGGCCATTCGCAGTATGGTGTTTGGATATGGTCGGGCAGTTCAAGCCGGCAAGAGGCAATATGACACATATACTGGTTATGGTGGACAAATTCACCAAGTGGATAGAGGTCAAGCCAATCCGGAAGTGTGATGGACACACCGCTGTGCAATTCCTGAAAGACATCATCTTGAGATACGGGTACCTGCACAGCATTATCACGGATAATGGCACCAATTTTGCTGTGGGGGAATTCGCTCGATTTTGTGCTGAGAAGGGAATCCGGCTGGATGTAGCATCAGTTGCACACCCGGAAGCGAACGGGCAGGTCGAAAGAGCAAATGCATTGGTCTTGGCCGGCATCAAAGCTCGGTTGATCGAGCCACTGGTGAGAACTCCGGGATGCTGGATAGAGGAGTTACCGACGGTTTTGTGGGGTCTCCGGACCACACCGAATAGATCTACCGGGTACACGCCATTTTTCATGGTATACGGTGCCGAGGCAGTACTCCCGACCAACATACAATATGATTCCCCGAGAGTGACAATGTTCACCGAGACCGAGGCAAAGGAGGCCCGAGAAGATGATGTTGATTTACTCGAAGAGGCAAGGGAATTGGCACTGTGTCGGTCTGCAATTTATCAACAAAATCTCCGTCGCTATCATAGCCGGAAAGTGCACCCGAGGGTGTTCCGAGAAGGGGATCTTGTGCTGAGGCTCATCCAACGCACGGCCGGAATGCATAAATTGTCACCTCCATGGGAGGGACCTTTTGTGATAAGCAGGGCATTGCACAATGACTCTTATTACCTTGTAGATGCACAGGAGGCTAGGAAAGGTGTAATGGACAAATCCGGTGAGGAAACCAAGCGTCCATGGAATGTAGCACTACTTCGCCCCTTTTACACATAAAGGGCTCAGTGTATGTTGTATCTCAGTTTTCAGTATTAATGAAAGTAAGGCACCCCGGGAGGAACCCGGGGACTGCCTGGTTATGTGCCTATTTTGTTTTTATTTTGTCAAGTTCATTTGTTGTTTTATACCGGCATCTCGGGAAGGAACCCGGGGACTTCCGGGTAGCTGTCTTCTGTATTATTTGTATGCCGGGAAAGTTCCGAGTTCGATTCTCAAAGTCAGAGTAATGTATGTCATGTGAAATCGTCTTGTGACTCGACTGACGCACGCCGAAATGGTAGTCAAGAGCAAAGAAAATCAAATGTGGGGAACACGAAAATGGTCTCGGGGACTCGGAGAAGGAACTTATCCGGCATACCTATTTTTTGCTAACCCAATTATTTTTTATGTCGGGAATTCGGTTAGCCAGAACTCGGAGTGTCTTAAGTAATGTATGCCGTATGTGGAGTTTTGTGACTCGACTATCGAACGCCGAAATGGTAGACAAGAGCAGAAATTACCTAAGTACGGTAAACATGAAAAGCAACCCGGGGACGCGTAACAGAATAAATTGACATAACTTGTTCGGATAGATAACTAGGAGCGGAGCTTAAATATTAAATAGTGTATGTTACATCTTGCACCCGGCATCCCGGGGATTTAACGAATCTACTCTTAAGTCTTTCTAAGTGGTAGGAGAAGTCGGCTTCTCGGCGGAGACATCAGCAGAAGCAGCGACCTCGGGAGCAGCAGCGGGAGCAGCAGCAGGAGCAGCAGTGGCTTCAGTTTTGGCGGCGGTACTCGGGGCATCGGGGCGCACCTCGGCCTGAGAGGCCTCGGGTGTTGGAGAAGTAGCAACATCCCGGGGAACCACGATCTCGGGCGCAGCACCAGAGGCAGCATCATCTTCTTCAGGAATCTCATCATCCGCGTCGCCGGTCGCACCGGTTTCTTCGTCATCCTCATAGTCGGATTCAGAGTCAGAAGCAATGACGCTGGCGGTGAAAGCGCGGATGCTGGACCACGAGGCGATCCGGTGCGCCACCTATTGTCGCCGCTGGACCTTAGCCGGATCACTGCACCACGGCGAGATCGTCCGTAGGCGCTGGATCGCGTCCAGGTCGAGGCCTTCGTACCAGCTAAGTACTTGGGTCAAGACCTGGTCGGCACCAGCCCGCGCACCGGAGCGCTTCCAAGCGTGGATGCGCCTCCCGGCACACCGGAGTGCGCTCGCGAGTTCGGCGACCGAGAGCGTCGCGCGGATACTCTTCCACAGCGCGCCGTGGACGTGGATCGCAACACTAAGCAGCTCCGTCCCGATTGACCGGAGAGGCACTATCCGGGCTTTCAGGGCGGTGAGGTGGTCCTCAATATCCTAGGCATCCGAGACAGCACCCTTCCCGGCACGCTTCTCCCGAGCAGCAGCAACGGCAAGAACAGCAGCCTCCCAGGAGTGCTCGAATTCCCCTTTAAAAAGAAGAGCTGTCAAACGACTAGGGCATAAGAGGAACAACAACAAAAAAAGAGAGCAAGGAAAGCATGGGGGATGTCGGTCCACTTACTGTTAAGGTCCCGGTTCAGTACAGTTAGCTCGGAGAGCCAACTATCGGACCGTGACCGGAGAAGATCCAACCCGGTCTCCGCGAGATGCGCGCGCTCCTCGGACTGATCCAAGGTTTCCCTTTGTTTCTTCGTCGCCTCAACGAAGCGCGTCTTCATCTCGGTCGCAACAGCCTTGGCCTTTTCAAGCTCGCCGTTAAGTCGCGCGATCTCGGCTTGCGCGGTAGCGAGGGCGGCCTTTTGATCTATCGAGATCTTGCGCGCAGCATCCCGCTCCTCCCGGAGGCGCCCCTCGCACTTCTTGGACTGACCGAGGTCAGCAAGAACTCGGTTGAAGATGCTGCAACGTTTCTTGCTGCACTCCTGAAATCAAAACAAAGAAGGATGAGGTCAATCCGGGAGAAGATGTAAGGAAATCGGGAGATTCCGAGATCAATAGCAAGTAAAGGCTAACCGGTGGGGAGGATCTCGGGGACTCGGTGTCCGAGTCCTAAAAAAAATTTCTCTAAGATTGGAGCCTAGTGGTCTACTATTCGGTGGAATCTAGAGCACTAAGCACCAATCTCGGGGACTAGTGGTGATGGAGCAAATTTTGAAACAGGCTAACCGGTGGGGAGGATCTCGGGGACTCGGTGTCCGAGTCCTAAAGTTTTCTCTAAGATTGGAGCCTAGTGATCTGCTATTCGGTGGAATCTAGAGCACTAAGCACCAATCTCGGGGACTAGTGGGGAAGGAACAAATGTTTATTGGAGAAAGAAAGGAAACAAACTTACCTCGGTCACCCGAGTAACATCTAGCGCGGCCACCTGGAGAGCGTGCAAAGCTTGAGCGTTGCGGCTTGGGCCTGCAGCGTGCAAGTCTCCCACGGTCTCGGAGGCGTCGGCGGCAATCCAGGCCTGGTTGTATTCATCAACAACGCGTATGCCGGAGCCGCCGGGCGCGCGAATAGCAGCAACGTCCCGAGATCCTGGAGGCACAAAGGAGCTTACGGTGGCTCGCAACATCCGCAGGGCGGCAGTAGGGATCTCGGCGGGAGGCGGTGGTAACGGTGAAAACTTACCCGTGCGCAGCGCCAAGTCTTGGGCCGAGGATGTTGGAGCAGCAGTAGGTTTGGCAGAGGTTGGTTTCTGCCCGGCAACCTTGCCGCGCGACTTCGCAGCAGATTGATCGGCTGGCCGGGAGGAGGCTGCGGGCCGTTTCTCCGGCGCAGTCTTGTTCGCGGCTTGCCGGGAGGGACCGCTGGGCACAACCTGCCGGGGAGGGCTCAGGATCTCTGCCTCAAGCCCGGGCACCCGGCGCGGACTCTCCGGAAGAAGAATGTCTCCCGAGGTGGTCGTGGCCTGCACCAGGGTCTCATCGATCACCGGGCATGCATCCGGATTCACAACGGAAGCCGGTGCCGTACCGGAAGCAGCAGGCTCGCTTCCTCGAGTAGAAGGGCGAGGTGGAGAAGAGGCAGCCCGAGCCGGGCTGGGAGTCCGAGTTCCGGGAGGAGGAGGAACAGCGGGTGACGGGAGGTCGAGTGCGTCCCTGAAAGAAAATATATCAGTAATAATTTATGGAGAAGGAAAAGTCATGTAGCATAAGGCAAAGAAAATGTACCCGGAATCCATAGTGGGAGGACCCTTCTGCCGGCGCCGAGGAGGCTTCTCGGCCGTTTGTTTGTTCGGCTTGCTCCTCTTGGGGGGGGGGTGCCGGAGTTATCGGCAGCGTCGGTGTCGGAAGCCGCACGCTTCCGGCTCTCGGCGCGTTTGGTCACGGCCGTCGGCTTCGGAACCACTGCTGAGGCCCAGTTGAGAGGGAGAGCGTCAATCACATCAAGAATTTGGCAGTCAATCTCGTCCTCATCATCCGAAGAAATGGAAATTGCCTCTGAGGTTGAAGGGTTACCCGGGGCGGCAGCTTTCACCAGAGGAACGGCAAGGTGCTCCTCACCATCGGGATCCTCCCTCGGCATCTCTTCCGGTACTGGGAAGTTCGGCGCGAAATTCCTGTTGGCGTGGATAGCGTCTTCCTCGATTTGCCGCTCGAATAACTGCGCAAATAAATCACCAGATGATACCCATGTCGGTTTCCAGCCGAACCCGGGTGCGAATGCAAGTTTACGAAAGGCAGACAGGAGCACCTATTTCAGGGGCTTTTTCCGGGATCCCCCGATGACACCCCAAGAATAGTCATCCGTCATCTTTGTCCGAGCAATAGCTCGAACGCGTCGGACGACCGCAGCATGGTCTAACCCAAAAATACTGGTCCGGGTAGGGTCTAAGTTCCCGACCATATGGCACATCTTGTGTACTCGGGTTTGGAGGGGGCAGACGCGGCGAATGATGAAGCAACGCAGGAGATCACCACCGGTCATCGTGTCGGTCAGCACGTTCAGGACGTCGTGCATGCACCTGACCTCTTCGGTGTCGGGGTACCGTTTCCAGAGGTTGAATTTGCGCGGAGGACCTATGACAAACTCCGGCAGGTTGATGAAGTCCGGATTCGAGGATCCCGGAGCATCGCCCGAGCTCGCCCGGTTCTTCACATAGAAGAAGTTGCGTTGCCACTTCCGGCAGGACTCTAGTCCCTTGACTATTGGGAATCCGGAGTCAGCACGTGGGATGACGGTGGCAGCTCCGCAGTCGACCAAATCTTTTATTTTCTGGTCCGGATTAGGGATGACTTGGCGACGAAGGATGAAGTACCTGGCCCAGACGTCCAGGAATGGCCATACACCGAGATATGCTTCCGAATAGGTGGTGAAGACCGAAAGCATCATGATGGCATTGGCTGAGAGATGATGGGGTTAGAGGCTGTAGGTGTCGACTGTTTGGTCTCGGATCCATCCCAGCACCCCCGGATACTTTCTTCACCCATGCCGGAGGAGTCCGCAGAAGTATCCGGGCTACTCTGCAGGCGCAGTGGCAGTTAGTCGGGGTTAGTCTATCGGGAGCTAAGATGTCGGATCGCAAACTCCTAAACACAACCGAGTTCAGGGCAAGTAAGATCTACCGTGTGCTGATAAATCGAAACTAAAGTGAGGAAAATAAGCTCGGGCTAAACTCGAACAGGACACAATGCGAGTGAAAGATCTAAGTCCTACCGCAATGGTGCATCCCCGCCGCGCACCCCGTGCTTGCCGCTCGAGTCGTGCTCGTCGGCGGCGCAACCGCGCATGTGTTAGGGCACGGCCGAAGGCGAAGTATCATTCTACTAAAGAAGATCATCGGGGCGGAGAGAACAACTCACCGGAGAAGAGGAGGTCGATGACGCGCAAGAGGAACGGCGGCGTTCGGGCTCCGGCGAACAGCGAGGGCGGCGAAGTCCGGTCTACGGACACAACTGCGGCGGTGCGCTCGAGACGACGGTGGCGGAGAAGTGAAGGAGAGGAAGAAGAAGAGGAGACCGTTCCGGTCCCCTATTTATGGGGGGATTCCGGAGCGGTTTCCAGTTTCCCGCCCACGATCTCCACGATCGTGGGTGGGATCTATTTTGTGCAGCGCGGCACGTGGCGCTAGCCGGAGCGCCCGATCCAGCCACACCGAGGGCCACACGGCCCCAACGGTTGGGCTTCGGATCGGCTGCGGCTCCCGGCGCGCGAACCCAAGCGACGGCGTGCTCGGGCATAGGCACTCGAGTGCATTTCTGGTCGGACGAGACGTCGGATGGGATCCAGCTCGAGATCTCGAGTTCAGTACGGAGCCAACGGTCAAGATTCACTGAGACTGCACTATCCGGTTAGAGGCTTCGTCTCCCGGTTAAATCAGTCTCGGTAAGAAGATCTCGGGAAGAACCGACTTCGGCAAGTAATCGAAGGATGGTGTCATGTGTTCTCAGAAAGTAATTGTTATTAAAGCTGATCCCGCACATCATCCGAGGTCGCTGTGCAGCACCAGCTTCGGGGACTAGTGTCGGGGGGCTGCCCCCCGGGTAGGGGCAGATCCCGGAATAATTCAATAAGGTGCCAACAGTACTTGACCTTTGGCTAGAGCAAGGGACACCTCCTGGAGTGCTGAAGGGGCAACTTGACCCTTGAGCGCTGGTAGAGTGTAAAGTGCCTCCTGGCAGGCGCAAGGGTCAGCTCTAGCAACTATAAATAGACACCCCCGGCCTTCACAATGGCAGCACAAGCATAAGCGGATGGTTCCTCTAAGAACTAGCTTCTCAAAGATGTCTTAGCTGGTAGGCCAAGACATCTTCGGGAGGCTAGGCCTAGAGATGCGCATCTACAGACGAGCTCGGACACCTCCGGAAAGGATCTCGGATCTCGGGCTCCGAGGAGACTCCCGGAAGGAGGTGTATTCGGTTTTACCGGATAGATGGTCCGGGTAAGTGCTAACCAGAGTATATATCTCGGTCTTGATCTTATGTAGGAGAGGCTCACGGGGGCAAGCGAGGAGGTAGCCGGCATGAGGGATCCCAGTAGGCCGTCAACGGTCTATAGCAGGCTTTCCAGTCTGTTGCGGGGGGAAGTACCATTCCGCCTGACACGGAAGCATGGTCACCTCCCGCCTGACACGGAAGCATGGTCACCTCCCGCCTGACACGGGAGCGCGTCAGCCGGTACGACAACGGTACGACAAGACCTGACATGCCTAGCCCGGCAATCCGGAAAAGGCTATCCGGGATGGGCAAAGACATGTCCTGTCTCTGACAGGGAGACAATGATGGTTCAGGACGGCGCATGCTGTCCTTATCGAGATGATGACGAAGGGGCTATGCCGGATAGCGCGGCGACTAGGTCGCACTAGCCGGTGACGACATGCCGTTTAGGCCTGTCCGGTGGGGCCAAGCCGGTTTAGGGTTTCCGGCCCTCCTGGCCAGAACTCTATAAAAGGCGCCATAACTGCTTCTGTGGAGAGAGGACCAACTTGGGAGCCAAAGCTATAGTTGCATTTACTCCTAGAGCATTTACTTCCTCATACCTTGAGTTCATCTAGCTCTTCTTGTTCTTCACTTGGAGAGATCTACGAGCAAGTTGTAGCCCTTGTACCACACTTATATAGAGAGGAAAGGCAGGAGTAGGGGTGTTACCTCCTCACGAGGGCCCTGAACCTGGGTATATCGTGTGTGTGTTGTGTGCCTTCGTGCATTTGTTCTTGTTTGTTAGATCTTCCCCCTCGCGCTTTGATCTTGTTTCTCGTTCTTAGGAGATCTCGGTTACACCGGGATCCTCCTCGCGTGGGCTATTCAGCTCGCTATCCCTCCCCGGATCCACCAACGTCCATCGGCCCCACAGATTAGCCATCATATGGCATCTGCCGTGACACCAGCACGACACCAACCGGGACTAAAGGGTTCTTGCTGGAGCCTAGCGGCCCTTTAGTCTCGATTGGTGTTACCAACCGAGACAGATGATTTTTTTTCCTTATTTCTTTTTACTGGTTTACTTATTTTTTGAATTTTTTTTGGTTTCTAGTTTATATTTATGTTTTGTTTTATATTCTTTCATTTTAAGATGCCAAGGTGATTTCTTCAAATTATTTCATAAATTATTTTAAGTGGAAAAATGAGGATTTTTGTGAAGGTAGTATAGAAAATATGATTCCAAATGGCACCCAACTAATTTTCACTAAGAGTGGTGCACATATGATGGATGATCCCCATGTATGAGTTTTTTCTTTGAATTCTAACTAATTTCCCCTAGTTAATTGAGTTTATGTTGATTTATCGAAAGTAATTCAAATTTGAACTACAACTGTTTGGTAATTTGGTCTGAAACTTTTGGAAAAATCATTTTAAGTTACACAACTAGTGGTTATATCACCATGATAGTTCTAGAAAATATCACATGTTCCGATGATTAGTCATAGCGACCGTTTTGATCGTTTTAAAGAAAAAATGTAATAAAGTGATAAACACCTCAAAAAATCAAACCCTTTGGCATGGGCACCTTATATGTGTACTAGTTGCTATGAAAAATTATAAACTTGATTTTTGCCAACATTTGCACAAAAATTATTCACAAAAAGGTCTATCATGTATGAACATCTAGAAGTTTCAAGCCAAATGACTAAGTTATGGTCATTTCGACGACATAGTTTGTGATAAAGATCTCATACTCCACAGATAGGTGCATATTGGTATATTAAACAATCTTACCAAAGGGATTCTTCTAATCCTTTTCATAAATATAATTTTCCTTTTTTAAGTGGAAAATATGAGGTTTTTTGTGAAGTAAGTACAGAAAATATGATTCCACATGGAACCCAACTATTTTTCCCTAAGAGTGGTGCACATATGATGGATGATCCCCAAGTATGAGTTTTTTCTTTGAATTCTAACTAATTTCCCCTAGTTAATTGAGTTTATGTTGATTTTTCGAAATTAATTCAAATTTGAACTACAACTGTTTGATAGTTTGGTCTGAAACTTTTGGAAAAATCATTTTAAGGTACACAACTAGTGGTTATATCACAGAAACATTGATAGTTCTGGAAAATATCACCTCTTCTGATGATTAGTCATAGCGACCGTTTTGATCATTTTGAAGAAAAAATGTAATAAAGTGATTAACACCTCAAAAAATCATATCCTTTGGCATGTGCTCCTTATATGTGTACTAGTTTCTATGAAAAATGATAAACTTGATTTTTGCCAACATTTTCAAAAAAAGTATTCACAAAAAGGTCTATCATGTATGAACATGTAGAAGTTTCAAGCGAAATGACCAAGTTATGGTCATTTCGACGACATAGTTTATAATAAATATCTCATACTCCACACATAGGTGCATATTGATATATTAAACAATCTTGATAATGGGATTCTTCAAATTATTTTCATAAATATCATTTTCCTTTTTTTAAGTGCAAATAATGAGGTTTTTTGTGAAGTAGGTACATAAAATATGATTCCAAATGGCACCCAACTATTTTTCACTAAGAGTGGTGCACATATGATGGATGATCCCCAAGTTTGAGTTTTTTCTTTGGATTATAACTATATTTCCCTAGTTAATTGAGTTTATGTTGGTTTTTCGAAAGTATCAAATTTGAACTATAACTGTTTGATAGTTTGCTCTGAAACTTTTGGAAAAATCATTTTAAGGTACACAACTAGTGGTTATATCACAAAAACACTGATAGTTCTAGAAAATATCACCTCTTCCGATGATTAGTCATAGCGACCGTTTTGATCGTTTTTAAGAAAAAATGTAATAAAGTGATAAACATCTCAAAAATCAAATCCTTTGGCATGGGCTCCTTATATGTCTACTAGTTCCTATGAAAAATGATAAACTTGATTTTTGCCAACATTTGCAAAAAAAGTCTACACAAAAAGGTCTATCATGAATGAACATCTAGAAGTTTCAAGCCAAATGACCAAGTTATGGTCATTTCGATGACATAGTTTGTGATAAAGATATCATACTCCACGCGTATCTGCATATTGGTATATTAAACAATCTTGCCAAAGGGATTCTTCAAATTATTTTCATAAATATCATTTTCCTTTTTTTAAGTGCAAAAAATGAGGGTTTTTTTTGAAGTAAGTATAGAAAATATGATTCCACGTAGTACCCAACTATTTTTCACTAAGAGTGGTGCACATATGATGGATCATACCCAAGTATGAGTTTTTTCTTTGAATTCTAACTAATTTCCCCTAGTTAATTGAGTTTATGTTGATTTATCGAAAGTATTTCAAATTTGAACTACAACTGTTTGATAGTTTGCTCTGAAACTTTTGGAAAAATCATTTTAAGGTACACAACTAGTGGTTATATCACAGAAACATTGATAGTTCTAGAAAATATCACCTCTTCCGATGATTATTCATAGTGACCGTTTTGATCGTTTTTGAGAAAAAATGTAATAAAGAGATAAACACCTCAAAAAATCAAATCATTTGGCATGGGCTCCTTATATGTGTACTAGTTGCTATGAAAAATGATAAACTTGATTTTTGACAACATTTGCCAAAAAAAAATTCACAAAAAGTTCTATCATGTATGAACATCAAGAAGTTTCAAGCGAAATGACCAAGTTATGGTCATTTCGACGACATAGTTTGTGATAAAGATTTCATACTCCACACATAGGTGCATATATGTATATTAAACAATCTTACCAAAGGGATTCTTCTAATCCTTTTCATAAATATCATTTTCCTTTTTTTAAGTGGAAAAATGAGGTTTTTTGTGAAGTAAGTACAGAAAAAATGATTCCAAATGGCACCCAACTATTTTTCACTAAGAGTGGTGCACATATGATGGTTGATCCCCAAGTATGAGTTTGTTCTTTGAATTCTAACTAATTTCCCCTAGTTAATTGAGTTTATGTTGATTTATCGAAAGTAATTCAAATTTGAACTACAACTGTTTGATAGTTTGGTCTGAAACTTTTGGAATAATTTTAAGGTACACAACTAGTGGTTATATCACAGAAACATTGATAGTTCTAAAAAATATCACCTCTTCCGATGATTAGTCATAGCGACCGTTTTGATCGTTTTTAAGAAAAAATGTAATAAAGTGATAAACACCTCAAAAAATCAAATTCTTTGGCATGGGCTCCTTATATGTGTAATGGTTTCTATGAAAAATGATAAACTTGATTTTTTGCCAATATTTGTAAAAAAAGTATTCACAAAAAGGTCTATCATGTATGAACATCTAGAAGTTTCAAGCGAAATGACCAAGTTATGGTCATTTCAACGACATAGTTTGTGATAAAGATCTCATACTCCACACATAGGTGCATATTGGTATATTAAACAATCTTACCAAAGGGATTCTTCAAATTAGTTTCATAAATATCATTTTCCTTTTTTTAAGTGGAAAAAATGAGGTTTTTTTGTGAAGTAAGTACAGAAAATATGATTCCAAATGGCACCCAACTATTTTTAACTAAGAGTGGTGCACATATTATGGATGATCCCCAAGTATGAGTTTTTTCTTTGAATTCTAACTAATTTCCCCTAGTTAATTGAGTTTATGTTGAGTTATCGAAAGTAATTCAAATTTGAACTACAACTGTTTGGTAGTTTGGTCTGAAACTTTTGGAAAAATCATTTTAAGGTACACAACTAGTGGTTATATCACAGAAACATTTATAGTTTTAGAAAATATCACCTCTTTCGATGATTAGTCATAGCGACCGTTTTGATCGTTTTTAAGAAAAAATGTAATAAAGTGATAAACACCTCAAAAAATCAAATCCTTTGGCATGGGCTCCTTATATGTGTACTAGTTGCTATGAAAAATGATAAACTTGATTTTTGCCAACATTTGCAAAAAAAGTCTTCACAAAAAGGTCTATCATGTATGAACATCTAGAAGTTTCGACGACATAGTTTGTGATAAAGATCTCATACTCCACACATAGGTGCATATTGGTATATTAAACAATCTTACCAACCGGGACTAAAGGTTTCCCCTGCATACAACCCAATGGTGGCAAGACATCTCTGATGATCTATAACCACCCGACAAGACTTCTCTGATGATCTGCAACCATTTGGAACGGTCGCAGATCATCAGAGACGTCTTGCCACTGGTTGCCCAAAGATGTGTCCGCCGAGGGGAGGGTTCACCTTCAGCCTTCATTGAGTGCTCTCTGCTACCCGTGTGCTGCCAAAATGAACTACAATGAGTAGACACTGAGTGATGAACATGTCCGAGAGGGGGGCTATATATAGGGTATGTGTGCTTCTTTAGTCCCGGTTGGTAACAACAACCGAGTCATGTGGGTCACGAAGTGGCCGTGATATTGCTGATCCAACAGCTCAGAATCTCTCAAAAGAAACACACCTCTGATCCAACGTCTCACAAGCGCTAGAAAGAAACACACGATCCGTGTGCTTCTTTAGTCCCGGTTGGTGTTAAGATGTGTTTGTTTTGAGTGATTCTGAGCTGTTGCATGGGCACTATCATGACCAGTTCGTGCGTCACATGACCCTATATATAGCCCCCTCTTGAACATGTTCGGCAGTCTTTGTCTCCTCATTCTACTTCGTCGACAAAATACAAAGCATTCAGATTCTCTGCATATGCCCAACGGTGCATTTGATATGCAGCCACTCACGAGCCACCGTTGGGCTGTATGCAGGTGAAATCGTGTGTTTTGTTCCATGCATCTACAAAATACTTCAGTTCACTTGTTCTTCTGATACAAAGCATTC
Source organism: Poa annua (assembly GCA_026929855.1). Classification (NCBI taxonomy): domain Eukaryota; kingdom Viridiplantae; phylum Streptophyta; class Magnoliopsida; order Poales; family Poaceae; genus Poa; species Poa annua. The sequence goes on along the minus strand of CM049426.1, from coordinate 263,731,321 downwards.
AGATATTACACATCAACAATAATGTCCCTATCTAGTGTTTACTTGTTCTTCTGATTGCACCGTAACCACGGACAATCTTCTTCATTTAACTTGATACTTGGATCAGTGTTGACTTTGAAGGGTGGAATGTCATGAAACTTATCGTAATCTTCTGACATGTCTGTCTTGTCCTCCACTCCCACAATGACTCTTTTCCTTGAAAGAACTATGTGGCGCTTTGGCTCATCGTGTGATGTACTCGCTTGCTTATCTTTTCTTTTTTCGGTAGGGTAGACATGTCCTTCACATAGAAAACCTGAGCAACTTCACTGGCTAGGACGAATGGTTCGTTCTCGTATGAAAGATTGTTGAGATCCAATGTAGTCATTCCGTATCGTGGGTCTACCTCTACCCCGCCTCGTAGGTTGAACCATTTGCACTTGAACAAAGGGACCTTAAAAGTAGGTCCATAGTCAAGTTCCCATATCTCCTCTATGTAACCATAATATGTGTCCTTTGTCCCGTTGCAGTTTGTTGCATTAAAGCGGACTCCACTGTTTTGGTTGGTGCTCTTTTTATCTTGGTTGGCTGTGTAAAATATATTTCCATTTATCTCGTACCCTTGAAAAGTCAATATAGTTGAAGCTGGTGATGTGGCCAACAAGTATAGCTGTTCTTCAACATTGGTGTCATTAATGAGACGTCTTTTTAACCAACTGCTGAAAGTCTTCATGTGTTCTCCATCAATACAATCTTCAGATTTCTCCGAGTATTTGGAGCGTAAAACATTCTTGTGTTCCTCGACATACGGACCCACCAAACTGGAATTATGTAGAACGGTTTCGTGTGCTTGAATGAAAGAATCCCCGTCTTGACATATTGTTGCTTTCTTTCCTAGGGTGCCTTTTCCATGCAGTCTCCCCTCATGACGTGATTCAGCAATACCGATCGGCTTCAGATCAGGAATAAAATCTACACAAAACTCAATGACCTCCTCTGTTCCATAACCCTTGACGATGCTTCCTTCTGGCCTAGCCCAGTTATGCACATATTTTTTAAGACTCCCATGACCTCTCAAAGGGGAACATGTTGTGTAGAAATACAGGACCGAGAACAGAAATCTCTTCGACTAGGTGGACTTCAAGGTGCATCATAATATTGAAAAAGGTTGGTGGGAACACCAACTCGAAGCTGACAAGACATTGGACCACATCCTTCTCTAAATTTTTTAGAGTTAGTGGATTGATGACCTTCTGAGAAATTGCATTGAGAAATGCACATAGCTTCACAATGGGTTCTCGAACATTTTCCGGTAGAAGCCCTCTCAATGCAACCGGAAGTAATTGTGTCATAATCACGTGATAGTCATGAGACTTCAAGTTCTGAAATTTTTGCTCTGCCATGTTTATTATTCCCTTTATATTTGATGAGACGCCAGATGGAACCTTCATACTGCAAAGGCACTCAAAAAATATTTTCTTCTCTACTTTAGTAAGAGCGTAGCTTGCAGGACCTAGCTGATTCTCTGAATGAGTATCGTCTCGATGCATCTCTTCGCTCATACGTTGATGGGGCTGCCTTCCTTTCGGTGCACCTTTTTTTGACTTCCCATCTTTTGACTTCCCATACACGCCCAAGAAGTTTAGCAGGTTGCAGCAAATGTTCTTTGTCACGTGCATCACGTCGATTGCAGAGTGAATCTCTAGCATTATCCAATATGGCAGCTCCCAAAATATAGATTTCTTTTTCCACATGGGAACGTGGTTGTTTGCGTCATTCGGAACAGTGAGTCCGCCAGGACCCTTTCCAAATATTACATTTAAATCCTTGACCATATCATGTATAACAGAACTAGAAGGGCGGGTAGGCCTCGGCCGATGATCTGCCTCACATTTGTAGTGCTTGCCTTTCTTCCTTAACGGATGCTTGGGTACAAGAAACCGACGATGACCCAGGTACGCATTCTTGTTACCTAAATGTATACTATCGGTCTCAGCTAAACAGTGCGTGCATGCATTGTATCCCTTATTTGACTGTCCTGAAATGTTGCCAAGAGCAAGCCAATCATTAATGGTTACAAAAAGCAAAGCTCGTAGATCAAATTCCTCCAGTTTGTGCTCATCCCACACACGTACACCTTCTTCACGCCACAACTGCAAAAGTTCTTCAACTAATGGCCTGAGGTACACATCAATGTCGTCGCCAGGTTGCTTCGGGCCTTGAATGAGCACTGGCATCATAATGTACTTCCGCTCCATGCACAACCAAGGAGGAAGGTTATAGATACATAGAGTCACGGGCCAAGTGAAGGGGTTACGGTGCAGAAAACAATAATTTTTCTAGCGTACGAAACCCTAACTAGCCAGGATCTATCTATCTAGTACATGTGATAACGGTGGCGGAACGGGTTACATTACCTCCATGTAGACCGATAGCGGGGATTACGCTCCCGCACAAGCATTGACGATGAAGTCGTACGTAGCCGACCTCGAGGTCGCGGAGAACTTGCCGCGATGACGAAGACGATGACGCCGGGATGTCGACGATGATCTGCGTCGACGGGCGTCGGGCGGAAGAAGGCGGGGCGCCGGCACCAGGGGTGGTGCGCCGGCGGCTGCAGGGGCGAGACGACGTCGCCCAGGCTCTTAAAAAAGAGTTATCTCCGAGCACTCACAAACCTACGGAGCTTAGCGACAACCCCCGGTCATTCAGATCCAGCTGAAATCGCAGGGGTAGATCTTATCTGGAATCCCGCAGGGCAACGGTGCCCAGCGGTATAGCTTAGGTGGAGAGAGGGGGCAAAACGGGCGGAGAAACAGCTCGGCCGGCCTGCAATACAATTAATTGTATTTTCCAATGAATTAATCCAATTAATATGCCTTGCTATATAAAGGGGGAAGGGGGTGTGCAAACCCCTTGGCTCCCCCATGTGGGACTAAAGGAGGAGAGGGGGGGAGCCCGGCGCACCCTCCTAGTCCAACTCGGACTAGGGGCCCAAGCCCCCCCTTCCTTGCTTGGTGCGGCTCCCCCTCTTGGGCCCTCTTAGGGCCCATGTAGGTGGGAGTCCCCATTTTCCTTTATTTAATTAATATTAAATTAATATAAAAATCCCATTAATTCATAATTAATATATTTATATATAATTCAATATCCCATGACTCCGAAACAATTTCGGAACCACCCGAACAACTTTCGGACATCCCTGGAACCATTCCAGACCTTCCCGGAACTCCTTCCGGACCACCAGAACTCTTTCCGGATCATTTCTCTCTCTCCAACAAACACCTACATTATTTCAGAACTTATCTCCTACTGTTGCTAAGACCTTAAGTTTGTTACGCTACGGTTCGAGAACACTCCAGACATGGTTGAGACACTCCGCTCACCAATGACCGTCAGGGATACCTGGATGTATATGACAGCCCCTGTGCATTCTACGAATATCGTCGTTGAACCATAAATATGATATTCATTCTGTTTGTCTCTACGATACTACATTGTCCGAGATATGATCGTAGACTCACCGATGTCTTTGTTGTATCTTGTTACCGACGAAGGTTATTAACTCGTCTGCGATATTACATCTCCATGACCTAGTCACAAGCTGCGCAGCTATATAGATGTAACCTCACCGAGTGGGCCCAGAGTATCTTTCCATTACAAGAATGAACAAATCCCGCTCTTGATCCTTACGTCTCGATGCTCTTTTGGAATACCCAAGATGGACATCGTTATTGTCATGCTATATAAGACACAACGTTTGATGCTCTCAAAGCACCCCTACGAAGCATCAATAAGTACGGTCTCACGGTCTAAGGAACAAGCTATCATATTCTTATATATTGCAAATGAAAAACATCGTAATACGATCTTATTGCAATACTTTGCGTATGTCCATCACCTTATTCAACTAACAAGATGACCCCATTTTCAACCGACGTCATTGTCCTTGATCGGGAATCTCGATCAACTGTTGCCCAATGGACTAGCTCATATAGAGGCTTGCTAGGGACCTGGTTGTCTATGTATCACACGTGTATCAATAATTCCGATTAATACAGTTATAGCATAATACACAAACCTATTATAAACTCATGAGATAATGCAATAAATACTACCAATATATTTGCCTCTAGGGCATATCTCCTTCACCAAGTGCTTTGACTGGAGCTCTGCTCTCCAAAAGGATTAAAGCCATCTGTACTTAGACCAAATCTTAAGTTCCTTGCGTCATCTGAAAATGTCGGGAACTCTGTGTCAATTTTTCTCCACTGTGACCCATCCGCGGGGTGTCTCAACATCAAGTCATTTTTACGATCTTCTTTGTGCCATCGCAACAACTTGGCATGCTCTCTATTGCTGAACAAACGTTTCAACCGTGGTATTATAGGAGCATACCACATCACCTTTGCAGGAATCCTCTTCCTGGGGCGCGGCTCGCCCTCAACATCACCAGGGTCATCTCGCCCGATCTTATACCGCAAAGCACCGCATACATGACATGCATTCAATTTTTCGTGCTCGCCGCGGTAGAGGATGCAGTCATTAATGCATGCGTGTATCTTATGCACCTCTAATCCTAGAGGGCATACCACCTTCTTTGCTTCGTACGTACTAGACGGCAATTCGTTATCCTTTGGAAGCATCTTCTTAACTATTTTTAACAAATTTTCAAATCCCTTGTCAGAAGTACCATTCTCTGCCTTCCATTGCAGCAATTCAAGCGTGGTACCCAGCTTTTTCTGGTCATTTTGACAAGTTGGGTACAACAATTTGGCGTGATCAGCTAACATACGCTCCAACTTCAACCTTTCGTTTTCACTTCCAAAGTCCATTTGTGCATCACGAATGGTCCGACGAACATCATCGTCGGGCTAATCAATAATGGGATCTTCTTCAGTTTCGTCTTCTCCCATTATAGTATCACTGAACCAAGGATACTTGTCATTATCCTTCTCTTCTTCATTTTCTTCCATGATAACCCATGTTTCTCCGTGCTTGGTCCAACAATAATAACCAGGCATAAAACCATTATGCAAGAGGTGGGAGTGAATGACTTTTGAGGTAGAGTGATCACTCATATTCTTGAAGGCACTACATGGACAACGAATAAAACCATTCTTCGGCTTGTTTGCCTCAGCCACATGGAGAAAATTATGCATGCCATCAATGAAATCAGGACATTATCGGTCACCGTACATCCATTGTCGGTTCATCTGTATTACATAAAAGTATATCGAACCCCATTATTACACTACTACCATGAATAATATGTAAGAGCAAATTAATTAATACAATGTCATCCATTAAAATAAGAGTAGAGTAGTGACAACTGTTAATACATAGTTCTCATAAAACATACATTAACTGAAACAAATATAAAAATTATCTAAAGAATTTAAATCCAACAACAAATGCGATCAAAATCGCAACTAAGGTAAATGCTGAACCCACGACATAATGATACCAAGCCTCCCGATTAATGGCATATTTTCTAATCCTTTTTATCTTCAAGCGCATTGCATCCGTCTTGATCTCGTTACCATCGACCATGTCGGCAAGTTTGAGCTCTAATTTCATCTTATCTTCTAAGCATTGAAGATAAAGATCTTCACTTCTTTTCCATTTTGCTTTCAAATCATTGTTTTCTTTATCCAAAAACTCGACAATAGGGTCAGGTTCAATTCTGGTTCAACTACCTCCTAGATAAAAATAAATCTATGTCAAGTTGGTCGCCATAATTGCCAGAAACACAAAATGAAATAAATAGTTTTGAAAATATACCACATCTGAATCATAGACCGGACGAGGACCGACGGGGACGGATATCAGAACCATGACACTATACATATAATACAAGTTATAAAATTATACAAGTAATAACTATACATCTAAACCATAAAGCTATGTTTTTAAAAATCAAATCAAATAAAATATAGAGGCTCACCGAGGTGGTGCCGCTGACGGGACGGTGCGGGCGATCGACGTCGATAAGGCTCCTCACGACACTACAACACATAAATCATAATTTAGTTTGAGCTCAAATTGCACATATGAAACAAATGAAATCCTAACTTGGGCATTTCATCAAACACCTTGCTTGCACAAGAAATTTGAAATGAGCTAGAGAAGAAACGCCGAAAAGAGGATGAAGCGGCTAACCGTAGGGTGTCTTCAATCTTTCAAATGTGGCAAAATATTATGGATTATTTAGGCTTGGGGAGCGGAAATGGAGGAGAAATGGAGAGGAAATTGTTTTGAGCTCGGGCTCGGTGTGAAAAATGGAGTGAGCCGGGGGTGGAAGAAGTTGATAAAGTGAGGATCTTTAGTCCCGGTTCGTGTTAGGGACCGGGACTAAAGGGTTCTGGCGCTGGGACCCGCCTCTGCTGCCGCATGAAGTGGACCTTTAGTCCCAGTTCCTAACACGAACCAGGACTAAAGGTCCCTCGCAAAATCGCCCTGCGGTGTTGCACCCCTTTAGTCTTGGTTCATTTCTAATCCGGGCTAAAAGGGTGAACTAAAGCCTCGTTTTCCACTAGTGAAGGAGATGACGCGATCTTCCGACTTGGCTCGGATCGTCACATGACGGACTGCGGGTTCGTTGATCCGTGGCGACGAGTCGCCACTGCTGTTGTTGATGTAGATTCATCGTCATTGCTGTTGTAGATTGGATCGGATCAGCCGCATGTGAGGACGTTGTCGTCATCAAGTCCCCATGCGTTGATCTTATACGGCGAGTCGCCGTCGTTGTCGATGAAGATTGGGGCCGCCACAACCGTGAATCCAACACGTTGTTCTTCACACAAACGGCGCCAATTGACGGGTGTAAACCCTGAAGGAGATATGCCCTAGAGGCAAATAAATAAGTAGTATTTATTGCATTATCTCATAAGTTTATAATAGGTTTGTGTATTATGCTATAACTGTATTAATCGGAATTATTGATACACGTGTGATACATAGATAACCAGGTCCCTAGCAAGCCTCTATATGAGCTAGGCCATTGGGCAACAGTTGATCGAGATTCCCGATCAAGGACAATGACGTCGGTTGACAATGGGGTCATCTTGTTAGTTGAATAAGGTGGTGGACATACGCAAAGTATTGCAATAAGATCGTATTACGATGTTTGTCATTTGCAATAGATAAGAATATGATAAAAATATATTAATTATGAATTAATGGGATTTTTATATTAATTTAATATTAATTAAATAAAGGAAAAAGGGGGCTCCCACCTACATGGGCCCTAAGAGGGCCCAAGAGGGGGAGCCGCACCAAGCAAGGGGGTGGGCCCCATGGGGGGTTCGGCCAGCCCATGGTGGGGGCGCACCACCCCCCTCCTCCTTTGTTTAGTCCCACATGGGGGAGCCAAGGGGTTTGCACACCCCCTTCCCCCTTTATATAGCAAGGCATATTAATTGGATTAATTCATTGAAAATACAATTAATTGTATGCAGGCCGGCCGAGCTGTTTCTCCGCCCGTTTTGCCCCCTCTCTCCACCTAAGCTATACCGCTGAGCACCGTTGCTCTGCGGAATTCCAGATAAGATCTACCCCTGTGATTTCAGCTGGATCTGAATGACCGGGGGTTGTCACTAAGCTCTGTATGTTTGTGAGTGCTCGGAGGTAACTCCTTTTGAGTAGCCTGGGCGACGTCGTCTCGCCCCTGCAGCCGCCGCGCCCCTCTCCTCTCTGCCGCCGGCGTACCACTTCTGGTGCTGGCGCTTTGCCTTCTTCCGCCCGACGCCCGTCGACGCAGATCATCGTCGACACCCCGGCGTCATCATCTTCGTCATCGCGGCAAGTTCTCCGCGACCTCGAGGTCGGCTACGTACGACTTCATCGTCAACGCTTCTGCGGGAGCGTAATCCCCGCTATCGGTCTACATGGAGGTAATGTAACCCGTTCCGCCACCGTTATCGCATGTACTAGATAGATAGATCCTGGCTAATTAGGGTTTCGTTCGCTAGAAAAATTATTGTTTTCTGCACCGTAACCCCTTCAGTGGTATCAGAGCCGATCTATGCGTAGTACTGCTGGTACGGTTAGAACTCATGTTGAATGAGGGCGTCTTTCTTATATTTGCTACCCTCTAGCGTGCACTTGCGATGCCTTCGGTATTGAGTTGATGAAGCGGCCCGGACCGACTTTACGCGTACGCTTACGTGAGACTGGTTCCACTACTGACATACGGCTTGCACCGTATCTGTGGCTGGCGGGTGTCTGTTTCTCTCTCTCTAGTCGGCAAAGCATTTTCAATGGAGGGCCCGAAAGGGATGCTTAAACATGCAATTATACGATCGACGTTGTGGTACAAAGTTCGTAGGTAGGGAAGCGATTCTCTTACGAATAAGCCTATATGCCACGTAAAACTTGCTAAACTAAATAAAGCTAGAGGCGTCTAACTTTGTTTTGCAGAGGCGTTATTTTATGTGACATGGTTACGGTAAGTTTTGATATTACCCGTACTGTCGGAGGCAATGGAGGGCTCTGTAGACTCGGAGCCATGCCGGGGCGCCGGGGGCTAGGCACATGGCGCCATGAAGGTCCAGGCGCATCGACCATGTCACATCGCACTTCATTGCATCACTGTTGTGTGCTGTTATGTGTGCATCCTATTGATTGCTTATATGCTAGATATACAACGGTAGCATCATAAATAGGATGATCCCTAACAAATATCAAAATTGTGTTCTCCCTCGTTGCGCACCACCAAGAAAGTTCTACGTTATGAGGCAGGCCGTGATGATCGGGTGTCACACATCTCGTCGTTCGCATACAGTGGGTGTAAGCCATGTTGCACGCGCAGGGTCTTCGAGGTTTGATTGGCGAGCCTAGCATACTCAGAGGTATGGCCTCGGAACACGGGAAGATCGAAAGATCGAGCACGAGTCACAGAGTTGTTGTGATCGACATTTTATGTCCACCTTTGAAGCTGTGCTGCCGGCCGTGATGATCGGGGGTAGTGTGGTGGATGAGGGTCGTGTAATCGCCATTATTATTTTTAGGGATAATAATCTTGGTGTGGTGTGTTTTAGGTAATGAGATTATAAAACTAAAACTCACCTACATATTATAAACTTTTCCTTACCTCTTTTTGCGATCGCATCTGTAGACTATGCAACTATACTTCGGTTACTTCCTCAAGAGCCCGGATGCTACATTAGAAGCCGACGGGTCCAACTTCATCAGATGGTACAGCGGTTTTAGAAACATTCTCGAACACAACAACATTCTATATGTTCTCGATGAACCGTTAGGAGAAGGACCAGGAGATTCTGCTAGCGAGGAGGAGGAAGATGATTTCCGTAGGCGTCGAGACATATTCATTGAAGTGGAGATCACCATGACCGTATGCCTGGCACCCGAGTTGAAAGAGTTGTTTCGACGCAAGGAGCCAAGCGTCATGATTGATGCGATAAAGACACACTCCGGGGATGAATTAAAGCGTGAGCAATTCAGGCAGCTTAGAATGTTCCAGACCATTCACATGGAGGAGCATACCTGTCTGAAGACACATTTGAAGAGATTGTATGACATCTACTTCCAGCTGACGATGGTCTTCGATTACTGGATGGCATATTCTTGTGCCATTCGGACTGTCCTGATATCTCTGCCTCCTAGCTATGAGAAGCATGTACGCAAGTACATTTTGAAGGCCGATGATATGAAGTTCTACAAGTTTGTGTCTGAATTCAAATCTCTGAAGGTTGATTCCATCGAAGGAGAGATCTTCGATGCTACAGGTATATATTTGATATATGCAGAATTATGAATTCGCCTCTTGGTATATGATGAAGTATTTGATACTTGTTCTGTTTGTGAAACAGGTCCTAATTATCACATATATGCGGCGCAGTTTGATGTGACCTGGCGCTGAAGCTGGTAATCAAGGAGTTGATGGCCTTTTGGTGTTTACGTCCTCAAGTTATCATAGTTATCATTAATAGTTTTTGATAAGATCTTTTGTAATAGTGAGCGAGTGTGTGTGTCTTGATTGTTGCAAGACAAAGTTATTCATGTAATAAGACAAGTTCAGTTGTTTTATGTTATGGAACAAGTCAGTTGTTTTATATTATGAATAAAGATTCCACATCTCAGTTACATTGATTGTATGATAAGTATTCATAATTGTAGAAATGATAAAATAGCGTGTCCTATGAATAAGAGTTCTATTACTAGAACAAACACCATCGAGTTTAGTCATGAAGGCAATGAAAGAAGTAATGGATGTTTTTGGTCCATTTAAGTATTTCGAGTGCCGAGTTGATTAAGCTTGAAATCAAGTATTGAAGTTGCAATACCAGAGAAAATTAATTGAGTGTCATTTTTAATGATTAATGAATGGTGTTTACTGTTTGATCCGAATTCTCCTATGATTTTGGTAAATAGGAGTATTTCCCCGACAAATCATAAAGTCTGAAATTAATTTGATAATAGATCAAATGGGGGTTTTCAGAAGAAAGATTAGTGAACATTGTATTCACAAGATTCGATCAAAGGACAATATTTTTGAATTATGGTTTCAACACAAAAGGACTTGTGGAAATTTGTTTCACAAAATTATAATGTCATATATAGTGATATGTGGGGAATTATAATCATGCTCTATTTTAAATAAAGTGTGGTCCGTCAGAATCAGTCTTAGAATCTCCTAATATGTTCGAAACATTATAGTCAATGTCCACTTTAGAAAATAGATGTTTTTCTCAACAAGAATTCGTGAGATCGACAATAGTGTCGACATGTATATGATTACACGATAATTCGGTATATACATGAATAGTTCTTTGTAGAATACTCGCATTGAATGGGAGTGTATTCCAAAACCAAATAGAAACAAAACTCAGTTTGTTGTCTATGTAATTCCGAGGAAAATATGAATTTTCGAATTACGGATTATGGATTGGAATTAGAAGCTTGAAATAAAGTGTCATACATATGTTGGAAGGTGTTCCAAAGAGTATATGTCTGCTAATGAAAATTTGGTGATTAAGAGTGAGGGAGACTAGAAAATTGTTTTCTGCTTGCAATCCTCTTCATAAAGATCATAATATTTTCATGAAAGAAACTTCTAAATAAAGTGTTGTTATATTTAATATTGCTGTCAGGTCACAGCACTGTATTAAGTATTTCATATCTTGTTGACAGATCTAGGTGCACTTTATGAATACAAAGAAAGTTGAGAAAATATCGGAATACGAACAAAGGCTTTTTCAGCCTGGAAATCCAAGTTACATTTAAAAGGATTAAGAGAGTAATTGTTGCTGCAATTCTTATTAGAGGAATAAGATTGTTTAATCGTCATATAAAGTGTTATATGAAAATGTGACTATAAGAAAGACGCGGTAGCATGTCTTGTCAAGAAATGTGTCTTGGACAAGATCAAATTTGTTGACTACATTTATGTAGACATGCTTGAAGTCTGAGGGATTTGTATTAATGTAATACTGTAGTTTGTATTAAATTCGAATTGATGGTAGATCAATGATTTTGGTTTGACCAAAATGTCGATTTAAGTGGGAGTCATAGTTAGTTTACTCAGGTGGAATATGTAAAGAACATATTTTTGAGTGGGAGCTTAGGAACTCAAATATGTGGATAACATGTTTTTGAGTGGGAGCTCGTGTTATCAAATATGTGGAGACATAATTTGAGTGGGAGTCGAATTCATCTTGTGTAATTAGCACATTGTGAAACTGTACCAATAGAATAGGATGAAGTTGTGAAACTATTTGAAAGTTAGTATCTATTTTGAAATAGAACGGGAATTTTAAATAGTTAGTCGAGTTGTTTTGGATTATATCTGAGGAGTCAGAATAGAATCAAAAGGATGGTCCTTTGGAATCCAATTGATCATTAAGAGTAATGATGCATGAAAGTAATGGTTGTATGACATGTGGGTCTATTATGTAATATTAGACATCATACAGAAACCATATTATCTGCTCGATGAAGTATAACCGATGTTCTTGGAAGAAGAGCAGTTATGAAAGTAAATTTAGAATTTACTGGAAGTAGAGGTGTGTTAGTTGTTGGACTGACATTAGAATGTCAAGTTTTCTGCATTGGTGTGAAAGTTTGTAGATATCGCGAGTTTGTAATTGTTACAAGGGGCTCTGTATGGCTGAGTGTGTTTTTAGGGTAGTTATCTGGTTAGTATAATCAGAGTAAGCGCTGGGAAACAGAAGTCTCACTTAGTTACGGTGATATCAAGCAAGTTGATGTCAGTGAATCGCAAAAGCATGTACAATCATGGATTGTGCAGTAACACTCTTCCACAAGCAAGCATTATCAAATGATTCTTATTTGATAAGGGATTCTGATAAAGTAAAATGCAACTAGTTTATTTATACTCTAGTGCAAGTGGGAGATTGAAGGAGATATGCCCTAGAGGCAAATAAATAAGTAGTATTTATTGCATTATCTCATAAGTTTATAATAGGTTTGTGTATTATGCTATAACTGTATTAATCGGAATTATTGATACACGTGTGGTACATAGACAACAAGGTCCCTAGCAAGCCTCTATATGAGCTAGGCCATTGGGCAACAGTTGATCGAGATTCCCGATCAAGGACAATCACGTCGGTTGACAATGGGGTCATCTTGTTAGTTGAATAAGGTGGTGGACATACGCAAAGTATTGCAATAAGATCGTATTACGATGTTTGTCATTTGCAATAGATAAGAATATGATACCTTATTCCTTAGACCGTGAGACCGTACTTATTAATGCTTCGTAGGGGTGCTTTGAGAGCATCAAACGTTGTGTCTTATATAGCATGACAATAACGATGTCCATCTTGGGTATTCCGAAAGAGCATCAAGACGTAAGGATCAAGAGCGGGATTTGTTCATTCTTGTATTGGAAAGATACTCTGGGCCCACTCGGTGATATTGCATCTATATAGCTGCGCAGCTTATGACTAGGTTATGAAGATGTAATATCGCAGACGAGTTAATAACCTTCGTCGGTAACGAGATACAACAAATACATCGGTGTGTCTACGATCATATCTCGGACAAGGTAGTATCGCAGAGATAAAGGGAATGAATATCGTATTTATGGTTCAACGACGATATTCGTAGAATGCACAGGGGTCGTCATATACTTCCAGGTATCCCTGACGGTCATTGGTGAGCGGAGTGTCTCGACCATGTCTGGAGTGTTCTCGAACCGTAGCGTAACAAACTTAAGGTCTTAGCGACACCAGGAGATAGGTTCTGGAATATTATAGGAATTTGTTGGAGAGAGAGAAATGATCCGGAAAGAGTTCCGGTGGTCCGGAAGGAGTTCCGGAGAGGTCTGGAATGGTTCCAGGAATGTCCGAAAGCTGTTCGGGTGGTCCGAAAGAGTTTTCGGAGTCACGGGATATTGAATTATATATAAATATATTAATTATGAATTAATGGGATTTTTATATTAATTTAATATTAATTAAATAAAGGAAAAAGGGGGCTCCCACCTACATGGGCCCTAAGAGGGCCCAAGAGGGGGAGCCGCACCAAGCAAGGGGGTGGGCCCCATGGGGGGTTCGGCCAGCCCATGGTGAGGGCGCACCACCCCCCCCCCCTCCTTTGTTTAGTCCCACATGGGGGAGCCAAGGGGTTTGCACACCCCCTTCCCCCTTTATATAGCAAGGCATATTAATCGGATTAATTCATTGAAAAATACAATTAATTGTATGCAGGCCGGCCGAGCTGTTTCTCCGCCCGTTTTGCCCCCTCTCTCCACCTAAGCTATACCGCTGAGCACCGTTGCTCCGCGGAATTCCAGATAAGATCTACCCCTGCGATTTCAGCTGGATCTGAATGACCGGGGGTTGTCGCTAAGCTCCGTATGTTTGTGAGTGCTCGGAGGTAACTCCTTTTGAGTAGCCTGGGCGACGTCGTCTCGCCCCTGCAGCCGCCGCGCCCCTCTCCCCTCTGCCGCCAGCGCACCACTTCTGGTGCTGGCGCTCTGCCTTCTTCCGCCCGATGCCCGTCGACGCAGATCATCGTCGACACCCCGGCGTCATCATCTTCGTCATCGCGGCAAGTTCTCCGCGTCCTCGAGGTCGGCTACGTACGACTTCATCGTCAACGCTTGTGCGGGAGCGTAATCCCCGCTATCGGTCTACATGGAGGTAATGTAACCACTTCCGCCACCGTTATCGCATGTACTAGATAGATAGATCCTGGCTAATTAGGGTTTCGTTCGCTAGAAAAATTATTGTTTTCTGCACCGTAACCCCTTCAAACCCGGCAAATCCCTCGGTTAGGTACCTCGGGTTTCGTATAGGGAGAGAAGTATGGCGGATGGTGGTTCCGGACGGCTGACAAGCAAGGATTTACCAAGGTTCGGCCCCTCATTGGGAGGTAAAGACCTACTCCTTCTTGTCTGATCTTGTATTGATGATGATTACATGGTGGCCTTGATGGCGATTGAGTTGGCTAGGGCTAGATGCGTCGTTGCCTATTGTCTATTGTATATGAAGCCAAGAGAGTTTTACATGAGAGTCCTAATAGACTACAAATAGGAGTCCTTGTCCTTGTCCTTCAAGTTATCTTCTTAGCAGCTTCCTGATCTTCATTGGGCTACTCGGTGGGCCTCCTCTTCATTATACGTCATAGTAGGGGTACCCGTAAGGTATACCCATGTCACCTTGCTTCTTTGTTATCTCAATAAAAAAGATGATTTCCATCATGTTAGTAGTGTGCTAGGGAGTAGAGCTTTAGGTAATTCCTTTTTCTAGATAGCTGATTGTACTTAATGTTTGTTTTGTGCTTGGTTAGATGTATTGATTCTATTGCTTTGGTTTGGTGTTTTTTTATGGAGATGGATGGTGCAGTGAACGTATGCGGCGACCCCTATCTCCAGTGCGTGCAAGCTTATCATGTGGTCGAATGCCTGAAGCTACAGGCTGAATGTGATCCATTGTTTGAAACCACGGTATTGTGTTCTATTCTTGAAGCCTGAAGCTACAGGATACATTTGAATGCCTGAAGCTACATGATACATTTGATTCCTCTTCAATACTGTGGAATTATGTTCTATTCTTACTTTCTTAGAATATATATTTTCGTGTAATACTAGCTAAGTGTCGCTGTTTGACATATTCTTAAAATTTGCATGGCATGTGTATAACTCATTATTGCAGCTCTCGAAACAGGCTCTCGCCCCGCTTTATAAATAAAGCCACACCGTTTGAGACCGCTGCTGGGCCAGACAGCACAACGCCCAAAAGTAGCTGCTGGGGCGGAAACAGCAAAAGCACGCACAAAAGAAAGGAGAAGAGAAAAAAAGAAGAAACAAATGCCGACAACGGCGGATTGACATAAGTGACCAGGCTCCACGACCACTACGCCCACCAGGCCTCGCACCAAGCTCCTAGTGCTCCAAAGCGCCGGTACCTAACAACACCTTCAAGAAGGGATGCGACGACGACGACGCTGCCGCCAAGGGTTTCCCCCGGTACGCGATTGAGGAGAGGGGACCACCCGTCGCCCTTCAGGAAGGACTGGCGGCACCCGTAGGCGCCACCGCGCCGGAGTTGAACATGCCAATTAGGATTTCTCCCGGTCCCCCCTCACCCCAGGCGCTCTGGAACACTCCACCAAACCGCCCACCACCCAACGCACGGCCGCGAAGCCGTTCACACTGTCTCCCCACGGAACAAAGAGGAGAGGCCTACACACCGAAGAAGGAGAGCCGGGACTAGGAGCCGCAGCACCGCCGACGTGCGGGAGGCACCAACCTCCACCGTCCGAGACGGTAACCGACCGGACACAATAGCAGGAGCACACCAAGCCCGCAAGCCCGGCCGGGCCCCTCGAGGCCCGTGAAGTTCCCACCGTTGCGCTGCAGAAGGCACGACGTTGGAGCTGCGGCCCCACCTCCAAGCTGCTCTCCACCACCAGTGTATAACAAACCGCGCTAACGAGGATTCAGACTGACCCGCCTAAAACCTAGATGGGGTCCGAAGACCCAGATCTGGGCCGGGGGCGGCGCGTCAGTTCAGCACCACACCGAACACGGTCCGGCCGCCAAGAGGAGGCGCCCCAGCCCTAAGACCGGCCTAACCCAACCCGGACTGCCCCGAGACCTGGATAAAAGCACCGTCGCAAGCCGAGCAGCACCGTGGCCGAGCTCCCCACCAGGGAGCATCAGCGCGCGGGAAGGGACGGACCCTACGCGGGTGTTGGGAATAGCGACACCGCTGCCGGTAGATCCGGGCCCACCTAGCCCAGATCCGGCCCGCAACAGTGCAACACGTATTGGCAGATCTGCGCCCGCCTGGCCCAGATCCAGCCCGCACACGTGCCGGCAAACCCATCTGCACCACCAGCTACCACCACCTCGCCAGGCCACCATCCCCCACGCCACCAGCAGGAGCCGGCAGGCCAGATCGAGCCGAGCCCGCCACGGCCAGATCTGGCATCTCGGGGCGCCACCAAGCCGAGGCAACCGCCGCGCCCACCATCCACGCAGGAAGACAGCAGGGGAAGAGGGCTGCCACCCCGTCCACCCACGACAGACAAGAGCAGAGCCGATGTCGTCGCCGCCGCATCAGGGGTGAATCCCCGTGACCGCGCCGCACGGACCACCAGAGCGAGGACGAGGACGCCGAGCCGGGCCACCGCCGCCGGCCGGGGACGCCAAGGTCGCGCCTCCACCACCACGGGCTCACGCCGCCAACCGGAGCCGTAGCGCGCAAGGAGAGCCCCGCCGCCGCCGTCCTCCGGCGTGGGCTTCACCCAGCGGACTCATCCGGCGGCGGCGGAGGGAAGGAGCAGGGCTGGAGGAGGGGGTGCGGGGCGGCGGCGCAAGATTTCCCCCGAGCCGCCCTTGGGGACGACGCGGGGGTCGGGAGAGGATAGCCAGGCCAGGGGTCTAAAGTTTTTGTCATTATTGCAGCTCAATGTGTTACCCCTAAATTTACGGAGCTTTAGGAATCCCAATAATTCTTAGCTGATGTGTGCTCTGGCTTATGAAATAATAATGGACCAGGTACCATACAAGCAAGGAAATCCTCGCGTGCTCCATCATGGCACCTCAATCTTCTAACTCAATTGTCTTATGTTTGATTCCTGGAGGACATGCTGTTCCTTATGCACTTATCATCTCATGTACATTAAATGTTGATGCACAGTGCAACTGCAACACTTACTGTTATGCTTAGTAATGCACACTTCATTGCAACAGTAAGTACAGAGGTCCCTTTCTTTATTTACTTCTGAACATGTATTTTGTACACCAGACTCCATGGAACCTGAGAGCAAAATCGTAGTTGTCTGGTCTTCTTTCTATCAGGCTTCCTATCCACTTCAGATCAGCTACAGACTTATTGTGATTTTAGCACCTTTGCTGATCTTGGTCTCATTAATTCAAAGAATATAATTTGACTAATAACAATGTTGTTTTCTCTGTCACTCATTAACTCAATGATATTTTCTTCCCCATGCGTACTGTTATACATGACAGGATACATCAAAACACAAAAGGGTACGCCTTGCTAGCCTCTGATCATACTAATGTTATATATGTTTCTATTGCCATGTCTAATACTAACTCTATAAAACTTCACTTTCTTATAGCTCTATAATGTGATGTCTTATATAGTGTAGCAGAAATGATCGCTTCGACGTACACTTATTTCGCTACATCTCTGAGACAAATTGCACCCTTTTTTTATCGAATTAAAGGATTTACTTCTCTGTCAATGTGTTTATTTCAAGCGTCATATTTTTAGTTCTCATGAGTAAATAGTGTAAGTAACTTAATTAATTGAGCAACAGTGAACATAAATGTGGATTCGCTGGTGAAACACATTATCACAGTAGTATCCATGTTTAGCCAATGTATTGGTGAATTTATTGTTGCTAACGAATCCCCGACAGGCAAAAACACAAATCTACTGATCGCATGTTTTGACTGAGACAAAACGCCAAACACATAATACGCTAGCCACACCCTGCAAGAACGGTAAGCCGACGGCACGGCGAAACGCGCTACTCTGTCTAGTACATGATTTTGCTAACGGCAGGGGCCTGTTGTGTTACGCAGAGAGAGAAAATGCCCTTATTAAATTTGCATGCATGCACAAATAGAAAGAAAAACTGATGTTATCCCACATAAAATGCAAAATTAAAAGAGTTTATAGCCCAAACGATTAATCCGATCGAGAATCTGTTTTCACCGTTAGAATAGTCATGACGAGATTTTCAAAACTAGATCCCATGTCGATATGTTCTGACGACTTTTTGTTTGCCCAGAAGTTACCATCCCGTAACACATAAGTTACCAAGTCTTGTATACGAAAGTTACCCACCATATTAGCGATTAGTTTTTGGTTGAAAATAGATCATTTTTTCATATATTATTAGATCTTTACTAGCTCTAAATTACACATATTACTTTAAGATGGTAAATTTATCATGCATGTATAAGTATTAAGATGATAATTGTCGATTTCATAGTGAAACTACACATACAAAATATTGACATTGTGTTCATAGATATTATTTAGAGGACATGGTAACTACATCAATTTCGTGGTGGATAACTACGACATGAACACATGTATAACTTCATAAATAATGAGTGTGTAACTCCATCAATATTGGGTGAGTTACTATTACATAGAGAGTATCGTAACTATATCGTTAGCATGAAAACACATGAGTAACTTTAACAGTATTGCGAGAGTAAATTTATCAGTATTGGATGATAACTACTACCAAGAGAGTAGGATAATTATATATAGCACGTGACTAGGTATAAGCCGCCAGCTATTTGGCATCAAATAGCATTCATTGGCATGCATGCATGCTGATGTCATCCCACATTAAATACTAAGCTCGAAAATTGTAAATGTTTTGTAGGTCAAACCGTGTAACCGATTTAGACTCCGTTTTCACCGATGAGCTAGTTACAACGAGATATTCAAAACTACATCTCATGTTGATATATTTTGACAACTTTGTTTTTCGTCCCAAAAGTTATCTACCTATAGCACATAAGTTATAGATACTGTACTATATTAACAATAAGTTTTCGGGTGCAATAGCTTGTTTTTTTTTAGTTTTGAAGTTACCACACCTAGTGTTTCATAAGTGGATATCACTTTGGAATGCTGAACAAAAAAACTGTGCATAAGTTGGTAACTATACACTGAAACACCACTTTGGAATGTTGAACATAAAAACTGTGCATAAGTTGGTAACTATACACTAAAACACCACTTTGGAATGCTGAACAAAAAAATAGTGCATAAGTTGGAAACTATACACTGCAACACCAATACAAATTCATTAGTATTAGGAAATTCATAAGCAATAGGATGATAATTATCCATTCCATAGTGACTACTATACCATATGATGGGGATTGTGTTTATAATTATTGATTATTTAGAGTACATGGTAACTACATTGATTTTGTGCAGAATAACTTCATAGGTATGTAGTAGTAAGTTAATCAGTATTGTGTGGGTAAATATAACCGAAAGGGTATGGTAACTATATTAATTTCATGGTGGATAACTTCATAGGTATCCGGTAGTAAGTTCATCAGTACTGTGTGGGTAAATATTATCGGAAGGGTATAGTAACTACATTAATTTCATGGTGGGTAACTTCATAGGGGACTCATGTGGGGCCAGCCAGTGGCGGAGCCAGCACATAGGCATTGGGTTCAGCTGAACCCAACAAAATTGTGATAATCCTTTTATACTTTAATATTTAATTGCTCCAATTACTAGTATGAACCCATGTGTAAAAGAGAGTGAACCCACAAGGCGATGTATAGGGTAACTATTGAAAGCGAGCAAAAGACAACGACGAGTGAAATGCATGCATAGTCCTCAAACTTGTTGACCATGTCTAAAATGGTCTTTAAACTTAGTAAATGATTCAGTACGGTCCTCATTCTAGATTAAGATGTCCACATATGGTCCAAAACTGTATTGAACCCATATTTTGCTGACATGAGGATATATATATATACATATATATATATATATATATATATATATATATATATATAGAGAGAGAGAGAGATAGTTGCAGCCTAGAGGCCATGATTGGGGATAGATAGTCCACTACGTCTGTTCTGTTTGAATCCTTGCGTATGTTCTACCGCTAGCACGACCTCTCGCATCAGGTCAACGCCGCCGTCCTCTCTCCTCGCCGACGGCCCTACATGCTCACTGCTCGCCGGCGGCTACTGCATCCTCGCCGCTCGCCGGCGATCCTGCTCCGCTGCTCGCCGACCCGCGACCCCATCCTCTCAGCTCGCCGGCGACCCCAGCCCCACTGCTCGCGGCTCGCCGACAAGCTCCGACAACGGTGCTACCGCCAGAGTAACACCAATCACCACTCCACCATTCCACGAGCGCTTCGTCACAAATGACACGCGGCCGTGGCGGCCGGCCGGCGACAGCCTTGACCTCAACGCTGATCCAGATCCCGACGGGCCGGCCACGCCGTGCCCAAAGCAGCAGCATCCACTAGTCGACGAGGCGGTCGACTCGTGCATCTGTGGGCGTGTCATTTCCCTCCTCCTGCCTGCGCGGCTCAAGGCATACGCTCTACAGGCGCCGGTGCACGCGTGTGCTGAAATTTTAGTATACTTGGGCCAAGGCCCAACTAAAATCCGAAATTCTAATGGCCCATACTTGTTGGCTGGTTGTGCATGTACGTGACTAATGTTTGGTCTCATACTGCTTGTGGAGTGTGAGCTGCACCACTTTATATAGTGGGATGTTCTAGTACTAGTATGAGCTAGTGAGAACAAGAGAATATGAAGAGTGCCACACGCGCGCTCCTCCTCCTCGCTCGCCACGCGTCCTAGGCTATGCTTTTCATAGCATTGGCTATAGACTTTTGATAATCAAATCTGAGGTACCCGACATGCATAATGGTACGATTATGGAGTCGAATGATGTGACTTTCTTTGAGGACATCTTTCCCGTAAAGGGTATGTCCAGCTCATCAAATCAGGATATACCTAATACATCTAGTCAGGAATTAGATGAGATTCCTGATCCTACCATTTTGATAGAACACACTGATAAACCCGTGGAGGATGACAATGAAGCTCATGTTAGGAGCAAGAGACAGAGGACTGCTAAGTGCTTTGGTGATGATTTCATTGTGTATCTTGTGGATGACACCCCCAGTACCATTTCAGAAGCTTATGCATCTCTTGATGCTGACTACAGGAAGGAGGCTGTCCGTAGTGAGATGGATTTCATCTTACCTAACAGAACCTGGGAAGTTACTGATCGTATTATGGGTGCAAACCTGTAGGATGTAAGTGGGTGTTCAAGAAAATTCTTAGGCCTGATGGTACTATTGAGAAGTACAAGGCGTGGCTTGTGGCCAAGGGTTATACCCAGAAAGAAGGAGAAGACTTCTTTGATACTTACTCACATGTTTCTAGACTGACCGCGATTCGGGTGCTACTTTCATTGGCTGCCTCGCATCATCTTCTCGTTCATCAAATGGACGTTAAGACAACTTTTCTAAATGGAGAGTTAGACGAGGAAATTTATATGGATCAGCCTGATGGTTTTGTAGTACCGGGTCAGGAAGCAAAGGAGTGCAAGCTATTAAAGTATTTATACGGCCTTAAGCAACCTCCTAAGCAGAGAAGTTTGAAAGAATTTAACTGCTGCAGATTTCGTTGTTAACGAATCCGATAAGTGCGTATACTATCGACATGGTGGGGGCGAGGGAGTTATTCTATGTCTGTATGTCGATGACATACTGATATTTGGAACCAATCTTGATTTAATCAAGGAGGTTAAGGATTTCTTATCTCACTATTTTGAGATGAATGATCTTGGAGTAGCTGATGTAATCATAAACATCAAGGTGTTGAGAGATGGTGATGGTGGGATTACACTGCTTCAATCCCACTATGTGGAAAAGATCTTGAGTCGCTTCGGGTATGACGACTGCAAGCCTTCTCCGACACCATATGATCCCAGTGTGTTGATTCGAAAGAATCAGAGGATTGCTAGAGATCAACTGAGATATTCTCAGATCATTGGCTCGCTTATGTATTTGGCTTGTGCCACGAGGCCTGACATCTCTTTTGCTGTAAGCAAGTTGAGCCGGTTTGTTTCCAACCTGGGAGATGATCATTGGAATGCGCTTGAGAGAGTTATGCGCTATTTAAAAGGCATTGCAAGCTATGGAATTCACTATTCTGGTTATCCTAGAGTACTAGAAGGTTAAAGTGATTAAAATTGGTTATCTGATGCTGATGAGATTAAGGCCAAAAATGGTTATGTGTTTACACTCGGTGGTGGAGCTGTTTCCTGGAAGTCTTGCAAGCATACCATCTTAACGAGGTCAACTATGGAAGCAGAACTCACATCATTAGACACAGCCACTGTTGAAGCAGAGTGGCTTCGAAAGCTTTTGATGGACTTACCTGTGGTTGAAAAACCCATACCCGCTATCCTTATGAACTGTGATAATCAAATTGTGATAGTTAAGATTCAAAGTTCTAAGGATAATTTGAAGTCATCAAGGCATGTGAAAAGGAGATTAAAATCTGTCAGAAAATTGAAGAACTCTGGAGTTATTGTGTTGGATTATATCCGAACGTTTAAAAACTTGGCAGATCCTTTCACAAAGGGTTAATCACGTAATGTTATAGATAATGCATCAAGGGAGATGAGTTTGAGACCCACCGTATGAGTTGTCCATAGTGGTAACCTACTCTATGTCATCGGAGATCCCGTGAATTAGAAGTGGGAAACAAGCAGTTGGTCGGCTGGGAGGAGAGTATCCTTACATTTTACTATCCCACTCCGCAAAGATGCAATACTATCCTAATCTGCATGGCAGGTTGATATTTATCTTAATGTGTTCCAAGAGGCTAACTTTTATAAGCGGAGATGCTATCCTGCAGAGCATCTCTTGAGGAATACACCTATATGAGTCTGACTGTTAAACGTCGCAGTATATGAGAGTCGGGTGCTCTTTAATAAACTCATGAAAGGCCTTGGAGTATGACGTATAAGCTCCACACCGCGGGGAAGCCTTGCGGTAGCCTAGTATCGGTCAAGGGCTTGTGTGAAACTAGGTCGCGGCAAACTTGTAGTTCAAGGCATAGTCCACTATTCAATTTGCGGTCTAACATAGCATAAGTTTCTAAGTGGAGTTCAACTTAACAGTCCCCACTAAGCAACGATATATAAAATAATGTTTGGAACAAAGTGGTACACTGTGCCCATGAGACTTTGTGGGGGATTACTGAAATTTTAGTGTACTTGGTCCAAGGCCCAACTAAAATCCGAAATTCTCATGGCCCATTCTGGGTTGGCTGGTTGTGCATGTATGTGACTAATGTTTAGTCCCATACTACTTGTGGAGTGTGATCTGCACCACTTTATATAGTGGGATGTTCTAGTACTAGTATGAGCTAGTGAGAACAGGAGAAGATGAAGAGTGCCACACGCGCGCTCCTCCTGCTCGCTCGCCTCGCCACGCCACGCCTCGCCTCGTCACGACACGTCACGACGCGCCGCGGGTTGCGGGAATCTCGCCGAGCCGAGCTTATACTTTTTATGTTCGGGAAAATCTATGAGTCATTGATTAGTAATTAACGGACGCGTTAATTACCTTGTCGTTTTCTGATTCCAATGGGATCGTGGGGCATTACCGACTTGATCATGACTTACAGGCCACGTCCTACCCGACTCGCATCATATATACAGCCCGGGGCAAACCCTAGCCGCCACTACGAGATACATGGTCTCACACCGTTCCAGAGCATTGATCCGCCGTCTACCAAGTCTTCTCCAACCCGTCTTCCGCCGTGCACCGGTTGAAGGGACAATAGGCGTCCGGAACCCCGCCTCTTGTGATCCTGTACGGGAGAGGGGAGATCAGGTTTTTGGGG
Source organism: Poa annua (assembly GCA_026929855.1). Lineage (NCBI taxonomy): Eukaryota > Viridiplantae > Streptophyta > Magnoliopsida > Poales > Poaceae > Poa > Poa annua. Next base: position 263,707,437 of record CM049426.1, on the reverse strand, counting down.
GAACGCACTCGCGCGACTACTGGCTTCGAGTTCTTCCCCAACGTCGACTTCTTCCCTGACATCGCCAGCCTCTTCATTGACGACATGGGCGACGACACGGGGAGTTCCAGCGGTGCGACTGCCGGTGTACCGTATGTGTTCTTGATCTTCCTATATGAAGTTTTACTAAAGTTCCTACTTGTAGTATGTGCTCTAGATTCAATCCGTTTATCTATTGTTTGCGTATATCACATGATTAGTTTAATTTGTATTATACTAATCATGAATTAATCTCTATTATTTGAAATTAAATCATATGCTAAATTGCCTAATTACTCAACAATCCAAAAACCTGATTATAGGCAATTAGCACTTGCTAGCTTTATCGCGTCAACGAGGCCGTTTCCCTTTAAAGGGGTTATGTATAAGCGGTGGCGCATGAGAGCACTGTTATGGTTTCAGAACATGAACTGCTATGCTGTCACCAAAGGCAAGCCTGATGGCGAGCTTGACCCTACACAGCAGGAGTCTTTCGAGAGGCTCGACAACATGTTTAAGAGTGCCCTTTTGAGTATTCTTGACGATTCCATTGTGGACTCGTATATGTCGTTTTCTAACGGCAAGGACATGTGGATGCGCTCGAGGCCAAGTTTGGGGTCTCGGACACTGACAACGAGTTGTATGTCATGGAAACTTTCTATGACTACAAGATGACTGATGAGCGCCCTGTTGTTCAAAACGCTCATGAAATACATTCACTCGCTAAGGACCTTGAACACTTTAAGTGTATCTTACCCGACAAGTTTGTCGCCGGTGGCATTATCGCCAAGCTTCCACCTTCATGCAGCAACTTTGCTACCTCTCTGAAATACAAGAGACAAGAGTTTTCCATTTCGGATCTCATTGGGTCGCTTGATGTGGAAGAGAAGGCGAGAGCGAAGGATACACGTGCTCGAGTTACCGAGTCTGTTTCTAGTGCCCATGTGGTATAGAAGAAGAATTACCAGCCGTCCCACAAGCCCAAGTGACAAGGTTATATCAAACGGGTACCCCTCATGTGGGTACCTGGTGCACGTAATGACTAAATCCCAATTGTCAATAGGCTGAGGAAGCCCAACAAGCGAAACCCATGATAAGACTTCTACTATAGATAGCATAGTCGGTAGTACTTTCCATAAGTGTAGTCCTAGTCGGTCACGACCCGAGACCTGTACCCCTATATAAAGGACAGGAGGGAGACCGACCAAGGACGCGCCCAACCAGAACCATGAAACGCTAGCAAGATCGACATCTTGCTAGACCCCTGTACTCACCGCATATACACAATCAATAACAGACAAGCAGGAGTAAGGGTTTTACCTCACTCGAGGGTCCAAACCTGGGTAATTCCCGCTTGTCAGCCGATGAATCTACCAACACCACACGTTCTCTACCTCATAACTCTTACCCTAGACTAATAGCCATGGGTATTGATGGGGACATCCCTCGTCAATTGGCGCCATCTGTGGGAACATGTTTGGTTGGATCTACGGATTTTTCGGTCCAAATTTAAAACGGCGACCCGCCGACTTCTTCAAAGGGATACACATCAGCAATAGTAGATCACGTCCAGATCATAGGCGACCACTCGCCAAAAGCAGCGTCACCAGCAAGGATCAGTCCATACTCACCCGAACATCAGGAGATTTACTCCAATCTCGATACAGGTTTTGATCTAACTAGTGGGGAACATAACTTTTTTGTTGATCAACTTGGTCTGCAGGATTTAGTTGAACAGATTGCAACTCAGCCACTTCAGAAGAAATCGACTGAGATCTATAGCTGGCCAAACGGGACGGGCCAAATGGGCAAGGCACGCCTTTTTTGGCCCGGCCCAAGCACGGCACGGCACGACTTAAATAGGCCGCGGCACGGCACGGGCCCGTTAGTGCTTGGACCTCTCTTCGACTTGAAGCACGCGGGCCGGCATGGCACGGCACGATTAACTATTTTCATCTTTTTTTAAAAGATTTTATACATATTTTTACTTATTTTATTAAATTTTATAGCTATATTTATTTATTTTTTGAATTTTACAGCTATTTTTATCGTGTCGTGACGTGCCTGACATGCAGGCGTGCCTTATTCGTGTCGGCGTGCTCGTGCCTAACTTCAAACCACGGCCCACGTGCCGGCCCGGCACGACACGAATAGAATCGTGCCGCTATGTGATGTGCCGTGCCTAGCATGCCCGTGCCGTGTCGTGCTGGCCCGTTTGGCCAGCTATACTGAGATCACATCTACAACACACAAGAAGGATATCCCGTCGTAAATTGATCTGATCCCGCCACCACAATCCCCCATGGATTCAATGACATCCGCATAATTCAACAAATTCATGGCAGATGAGTTCCCTGAAGAGGAAGGACTGTCGACTAGCTCAGTCGACGATATGATCATATCGACGGCTTCGGATGGAAGCACTGGAGCGCCAACATCACAGATCGATCCGATCTCGTCCATAGCAGGATCCATGTCCACAAGGGAATTCAACGAATTCATAATGCAAAACTAGATGGAAGAAGAAGTGTAGTCGACCTTCCATATCAACCCAACCGAAGACCATATGCAAATCGATGTTCCAGAAGAAAGATTCCACCTATCCGAGTATGATGAGCCTGCAGAAGACAGCATACGTCTGGCCGACTTCACCAGCGCATAAATCCAATCTCCACATCATGCTGCCATCGACTACGACAAACGTATGCAGCAAATAGAAGATGGCGAAAAGCGTAGAGCGGGATAGCGACATCGAAGCAGCATATGAAGAACAGTCAGACTACAAATATCACTACCACATACCCCAGCAGGTTTACATGGCAACAGTCGTAGAAACATCAGGAAACACAGCCAATCGACAACCAGTCGAGTACCCCCGGACGGTCACCTTACCAGATGGTACCACCACTCTGGACATCACGGCAGAGATGGCTGCAAAGGTGACAAAGGTCATTAAAGAGGGCATAATGATGCCAACAGACGCAACTCCAGATGAGTTGGCAACATACAACTACTTCAACTGGCAGGAATCGCAGCGCTTGAAGTAATACAGAGCAACACTCGAAGAGCGAAGAAGGCAAGCAAGCATATTAAGCGCACACAGACGACAACTATCCATGAGTTCTACAGGAGCAACCGAGGCATGACGCAGATCCAGATTCGACAGAATCCCCGAACATGAAAGGGCAGCCGTCACTCGAAACCTGAACAACTCATTCCTAACATTATTACATGCCTTACATTATTACATGATCAAGATTGTGTTTAAGCATGTCACTTCAGAAATTATTCTTCTTTATCGTTCTTGTCTACTCGGGACGAGTAGAACTAAGCTTGGGAATGTTGATACGTCTCCAACTTATCCATAATTTCTTATGTTCCATGCTATGTTATATCATGTTATTACATGTTTTATATGCATTTTACATAGTTTTATGCATTTTCTGGGACGAACCTATTAACAAGATGCCACGGTGTCAGTTCCCTGTTTTTGTTGCTTTTGGTTTCAGAAAAGTACAGAAAGAAATATCCACCAAATTGGAAATAAATCAACCAGGAAATATTTTTGGAATATTTGCGCCACGAAGAACCGAAGACGAGACGAAGAAGGGCCGCGAGGGGCCCTCACCACCTGCTGGCGCGGGCCCCATCCTGGTCGCGCCAAGAGGTGATGAGGCGAGCTCGGGCAGCCACCGACCTAGGTCTTTCGTCCATAAATATCCCTCTGACCTAAAAACGCTTCACGGTTAGACACTTTTTCCTCAACGGGTCCCGAGCGCCGCGGCCATCGCCGCCAAGATTCGGGGGACAGAAGTCTCTGTTCCGGCACCCTGCCGGGACGGGGAATTGCCCCCGGAGGCATCTCCATCGACTCCACCACCATCTCCATCGCCGTTGTTGACTCCTACGATGAGGAGTGAGTAGTTCTCCCCCGGGGCTGCGGGATCCACGGTAGCCATGTGGTTTATCTCTCTCTCCCATGATGTGATTTTTATGTGATCATGAGCTTTGTAATCTAGTTGAATATGTGATGCTACTCTTTGTCTATTATGCACTCTAGAGGTTACTTTAATATAAACTTCGGGGTTATTCACGTGTGTAATGGTGACAGTGTGTGCACCATGTGTGTGATTCCTTTATAACATTGTTGGTGTTGGTTTACTCCGACTTTGAGGGTGCTCTTGTAGCTCTACACAATGAATGGTGTTTGTTATCCAACATGAGAGTGTTTGAGAGTAGTGTTTATTTATTTAACTTTGATGTCATTGTTGAGAATGTCCACTTGTGAAAGTAGGATCCCTAGGCCTTGTTTCTAAGACTCAAAACACCGTTTCCAACAAGTTCTGCTACATGTTTGCTTGCTGCCGTTTTTATTACAGATTGCAATTACTATTTATAATCATCCATATTACTTGTTCACTATCTCTTCGCATAACTAGTGCACCTATACATCTGACAAGTGTATTGGGTGTGTTGGGGACACAAGAGACTTCTCGTATCTTAATTGCAGGGTTGCTTGAGAGGAATATCTTTGACCTCTACCTCCCTGAGTTCGATATACCTTGGGTGATCCACTTAAGGGAAACTTGCTGCTATTCTACCAACCTCTGCTCTTGGAGGCCCAACACTTTCTACGAGAATAGAAGCGTGCGTAGACATCAGTCATTCACCTGAATGGTTGATTGACACTGGTGCCAATGAACATGTTTGTGTTCATGCCTCGATGCTCTCTTCTTACCAGGTCACGGGGATTTCCCCCGTGCTGATGGGTAATGGGTCACATGCTTTTGTTCGTGGAGTCGGTACGGTTGATCTGAAGTTTACTTCGGGGAAGAACGTTCATCATGAGCCTGCCATCAATAAAAATCTCGTCAGCGGATTTTTGCTGTGTCGAGATGGTTTTAAGTTGGTTTTTGAGTCCAATAAAGTTCTAATATCTAAGTATGGACTATTTGTTGGAAAAGACTATGAGTGCGGAGGCTTGTTCCGCCTATCTTTATCGGATATATGCTCCAAAGTTATTAATCATGTTTGCCACGACACTGAGTCTAATCTTTTGCATTCACAACTTGGTCATGTTAACTTTGGTAGGATGACGCGGCTAGCTAATTTGGAGTTAATTACGAAATTCACTAATGTGAAAGGTTCCAAGTGTCAAGTGTGTGTTCAAGCTAAACAACCCCGCAAGTCACATAAGGCTGCGGAGGCAAGAGACTTGGCACCACTGGAACTTATACATTCAGATCTTTGTGAGATGAATGGTATATTTACGAGAGGCGTAAATAAATATTTCATGACGCTTATCGATGACTCCACTAGATATTGTAATGTGTATCTCCTGAAAACAAAAGATGAAGCTTTAAACTTCTTCAAAAACTATAAAGCTGAGGCAGAGAACCAACTTGATCTAAGAATAAAACGGCTAAGGTCTGATCGTGGTGGAGAGTACTTTTCCAATGAGTTTGATTCTTTTTGTGCGGAACATGGTATAATCCATGAGAGGACGCCTCCGTATTCACCTCAGTCAAATGGGGTAGCCGAAAGAAAGAACCGAACTCTAACTGATTTGGTTAGCGCCATGTTAGACACTTTGGGTCTCTCAAAGGCATGGTGGGCGGAGGCGCTATTGACAGCTTGTCATGTCCTAAAACGAGTTCCCGCAAAGAACAAAACCGTTTCTCCATTTGAGCAATGGGAAAGGAAAAGGTTGAGACTCTCTTACTTACGTACTTGGGGTTGTTCGGCGAAAGTCAATATTCCAATTCCCAAGAAGCGATAGCTAGGACCAAAACCGTGGATTGGGTTCTCCTAGGCTATGCTTTCCATAGCATTGGTATAGACTTTTGATAATCAAATCAGAGTTACCTGACATGCATGTTGTTATGATTATGGAGTCGAATGATACGACTTTCTTTGAGGACATCTTTCCCATGAAGGGTATGTCTAGCTCATCAAATCAGCATATACCTAATACATCTAGTCAGGAATTAGTTGAGATTCCTGATCCTACCATTTTGATAGAACACACTGATAATCCCGTGGAGTATGACAATGAAGCTCCTGTTAGGATCAAGAGACAGAGGACTGCTAAGTGCTTTGGTGAAGATTTCATTGTGTATCTTGTGGATGACACCCCCAGTACCATTTCAGAAGCTTATGCATCTCTTGATGCTGACTACCGGAAGGAGGCTGTCCGTAGTGAGATGGATTCCATCTTACCTAACGGAACCTGGGAAGTTACTGATCGTCCTTATGGGTGCAAACCTGTAGGATGTAAGTGGGTGTTCAAGAAAAAGCTTAGGCCGGATGGTACTATTGAGAAGTACAAGTCGCGGCTTGTGGCCAAGGGTTATACCCAGAAAGAAGGAGAAGACTTCTTTGATACTTACTCACATGTGGCTAGACTAACCACGATTCGGGTGCTACTTTCATTGGCTGCCTCGCATCGTCTTCTCGTTCATCAAATGGACGTTAAGACAACTTTCCAAAATGGAGAGTTAGACGAGGAAATTTATATGGATCAGCCTGATGGTTTTGTAGTACCGGGTCAGGAAGCAAAGGTGTGCAAGCTATTGAAGTCTTTATACGGCCTTAAGCAAGCTACTAAGCAGTGGCATGAGAAGTTTGAAAGAACTTTAACTGTTGCAAGTTTTGTTGTTAACGAATCTGATAAGTGTGTATACTATCGGCATGGTGGGGGCGAGGGAGTTATTTTATGTCTATATGTCGATGACATACTGATATTTGGAACCAATCTTGATTTAATCAAGGAGGTTAAGGATTTCTTATCTCACTGTTTTGAGATGAAGGATCTTGGAGTAACTGATGTAATCTTAAACATCAAGCTGCTGAGAGATGGTGATGGTGGGATTACACTGCTTCAATCCCACTATGTGGAAAAGATCTTGAGTCGCTTCGGGTATGACGACTGCAAGCCTTCTCCGACACAATATGATCCCAGTGTGTTGATTCGAAAAAACGAGAGCATTGCTAGAGATCAACTGAGATATTCTCAGATCATTGGCTCGCTTATGTATTTGGCTTGTGCCACGAGGCCTGACATCTCTTTTGCTGTAAGCAAGTTGAGTCGGTTTGTTTCCAACACGGGAGATGATCATTGGAATGCGCTTGAGAGAGTTATGCGCTATTTAAAGGCATTGCGAGCTATGAAATTCACTATTCTGGTTATCCTAGAGTATTAGAAGGTTATAGTGATTCAAATTGGATATCTGATGCTAATGAGATTAAGGCCACAAGTGGTTATGTGTTTACACTCGGTGGTGGAGCTGTTTCTTGGAAGTCTTGCAAGAAGACCATCTTAACGAGGTCAACTATGGAAGCAGAACTCACAGCATTAGACACAGCCACTGTTGAAGCAGAGGAGCTTCGAAGGCTTTTGATGAACTTACATGTGGTTGAAAAACCCATACCCGATATCCTTATGAATTGTGATAATCAAACTGTGATAGTTAAGATTAAAAGTTCTAAGGATAATTTGTAGTCATCAAGACATGTGAAAAGGAGATTAAAATCTGTTAGAAAAATAAAGAACTCCGGAGTTAAAACGTCTAAAAACTTGGCAGATCCTTTCACAAAGGGTTTATCACGTAATGTGATAGATAATGCATCGAGTGAGATGAGTTTGAGACCCACCGTATGAGTTGTCCATAGTGGTAACCTACTCTATGTGATCGGAGATCCCGTGAATTAGAAGTGGGAAACAAGCAGTTGGTCGGCTGGGAGGAGAGTATCCTTACATTTTACTACCCCACTCCGTAAAGATGCAATACTCTCCTAATCTGCATGGTAGGTTGATACTTATCTAAATGTGTTCCAAGCGGTTTACTTTTATAAGCGGAGATGTTATCCTACGGAGCATGTCTTGAGGAATACACTTATGTGAGTTTGACTGTTAAACGTCGCAGTCTATGAGAGTCGGGTGCTCTTTAATAAACTCATGAAAGGACTTGGAGTATGATGTATAAGCTTCACACGGCGGGGAAGCCTTGCAGTAGCCTAGTATCGGTTAAGGGCTTGTGTGAAACTAGGTCGCAGCAAACTTGTAGTTCATGGCATAGTCCACTATTCAAGTTGTGGTCTAACATATCACAAGTTTCTAAGTGGAGTTCAACTTAACAGTCCCCACTAAGCACCGATATATAAAACAATGTTTTGGAACAAAGTGGTACAATGTGCCATTGAGACTTTGTGGGGAATTGCTGGAATTTTAGTGTACTTGGGCCAAGACCCAACTAAAATCCAAAATTATCATGGCCCATTGGGGTTGGCTGGTTGTGCATGTACATGACTTATGTTTAGTCCCATACTGCTTGTGGAGTGTGAGAAGCGCCTCTTTATATAGTGGGATGTTCTAGAACTAGTATGAGTTAGTGAGAACAATAGAAGATGAAGAGTGTCACACGCGCTCCTCCTCCTCGCCTCGCCTCGCCTTGTCACGACATGTCACGATGCGCTGCGGGTTGCGGGAATCTCGCCGAGCCAAGATTATACTTTTGCTGTTCGGGAAAATCTATGAGTCATTGATTAGTAATTAACGGACGCGTTAATTACTTTGCCGTTTCCGATTCTAATGGGATCGTGGGTCGTTACCGGCTTGATCATAACTTACAGTCCACGTCCTACCCGACTCGCATCATATATACAGCCCGGGGCAAACCCTAGCCGCCACTACGAGATACATGGTCTCACACCGTTCTAGAGCATTGTGTCACCGTCTACCAAGTCTTCTCTATCCGTCTTCCGTCGTGCACCGGTTGAAGGGACAGTAGGCCTCCGGAACCCCGCCTCTTGTGATTCTGTACGGGAGAGGGCGATCAGGTTTTTGTGGAGCGCACTCGCACGACTACTGGCTTCGAGTTCTTCCCCAACGACGACTTCTTCCCGGACATCGCAAGCCTCTTCATCGACGACATGGACGACGACACGGGGAATTCCAGCGGTGCGACTGCCGCTATACTGTATGTGTTCTTGATCTTCCAATATGAAGTTTTAATAGAGTTTCTACTTGTAGTATATGCTCTAAATTTAATTTATTTATATGATTATTTTAATTTATATTATTCTAGTTATGAATTATTCGTTAATTACAAATTCAATTATATGTTAAATCGCCTAATTACTCAACAGCGTGCACGGCCTAAGAGCCTGGTACCTCCTTGCATTCTCGGCGGTGCGGCTTGTCGTAAACTCTTAATCATGCTGGAGCGCGACCTAAACAACATCCGCAAGCTTGAGAGTTGAGAGGTAGTCCAGGCTCACCTCTATGCTGCTCGCCATGGCCTATATATGTCAGGGCGCTCGTCACAAGCTCATGCTCATGCTCGTCACCCCCGTTGCTGGTTTTGTTTCTGAAGAAGAGATGCATGCGCTGAGTTGAGACGAGCTGCAGATGCAGATGGCACAATACGATGACATGTCAGCAAAGTATACGGGTTTAATACAGTTTTGGACGGTATGTGGACATCTTAAGTGAGAATAAGGACCATAGTGAATCATTTTCTAAGTTCAAGGACCATCTTAGACATGGCCAACAAGTTTGAGGACTGTGCATGCATTTCACTCTGGCGTGTACATTATCCATATATAGATAAGCTAAGTCTAGTGCTTTTCCAAAATAACCCAACTATGACAACAAGCCGGCCATGCTCAATGTAGGTTTCAAAATGGAGTTGAAATTAACGAAAACAATCGTTTCCATTTTTTCTTGTCTCAACGAGATTGAAAATAAAACGAAACCCCAAAAACTAATACGGGAATGGGGAACGACGCAAATATGGGACGCATATGATATGAAAACTAACATTTGTCAAGACAAAATAGTAGCTTAATACTTGGTTCGCGCAATAGAGATGTAGTTACCAAACAGCTTATGGTTTGGACAAAAAGTAACTGACACGTTGTTCAATAGTTTGACAAGCACATAAGACTGTACACATAGCTAATTTCACAAAGATAATAACTTAATAAGGCTGTCTATCATGGTCAAATGTATTGCATGCCGTCTCTAAGGGTGTTTCCAATGTGAGAATAGGGCTTGGTCTTAAGAAAAAAACAAGCTAATACCCGGTCTTAAATATTGTGTGCGTCAGTCATAAGCAAAAGATTCTTATGGTCGACTCTACCGCTATAACCCGGCCACATGGAATAGAAAAAGATTTCTTTGATTCTTCTCTACCACAGCTTGTGCATGCATGATACGATTGCATGCATGGTAGGATTCTATCGCCCCGCCTACATGCATAGAATAACTAAATTAATGAGCAAGTGGAGTTGAAAAGGGATAAAAACTGGAAGGTGGGCTCCATCTTATTTTTGGTGATGGGTCTTAAGCATTGGGAGGATTTTAGTTTGCTATACTGTATGTAGTAGGGCCCAGCTTATGGTCTCCTTAAATCTTAAACATTTGAGACGTCCTAAGGCTGCGAGCACCAACAATAATTTAGTTGCTAAGATCACACACCTATGTACCAGCACATTAGGGGAAAACGCAAGCCACACAAGCTCCTCGCTTACATACAATAGTCTTCTCTATCTTAAGTTCTTAACTAATCACCTCTCGACGTCAGCTCTAATCCTAGTGGGACGGGTATTGCTGACCCCGGTATCTACTCCTTGACAATATCTTGCGGACCTCGTGGCGGTTACCTTGGTGAGACAACGGCGACTTCGTGACCATGGTGGTGCTTGTTTGTGGGTGGCTAGTCTGGTGGTGTCAAGGCTTTGTCCTTGCGGGGCTCTATGCGTTGAATTGCCCAAGGGTTGTGGATAGGGTTTGTTCGGTAGAAATCCTTGTCGGCTCGGCCGACACCGACGGCATCGTGGCTACCGTCCATCCGCTCTCGTTTATGTGCCGGGGGAAACCGTAGGACCAGTTCGCTGGCCCGGGTGACAGCTCATGCTTTCCTTCTTGAAGGTGCTACCTGGTACTATACGACAATTCGATCATAGGATCGTGGTGGTAATTCTTCGGAGGGCGTAGTGGCTTCGGATCTCCATCGTTTAGTCTTTTCCGTCTATGTCTCCTTTTATTTCTTCTTTTCTTTTCTTTCGGTGTGTGTTTGATGTTGCCCTTCGTGTGGGTTGAGTCTCTTGTTGGTTGTATCGGTTGGTTGCTATATTAATAGCGAGGCTTCAGCCTGTTTCGAGAGTGGGACGGGTAACTTTAAGAGACGCTAGCCTGCAACGTTACAGGAAGGCCTAAGTGTTCTTTTGGGCTTTCAGAATGATTTCTCAGAGAAGCTGTCTTACCCTCAACTTTCTGGAGAAGTCATCATCAAAATTTAGTTAGTCTTTTAAATTAATGTAGACTAGTTAGAAGTATAACTAAATTTATGAGGTGACTTCTCCAACAAACTGGGGTGAGGGTACCTTCTCCGGAAAGCCGTTCTGTAAGACCAAAAAACCCGGGCCTATGATATTAGCAATCATCACACTAAGATATAAATAGTTTTGCTAGCAAATGATGCCACCAACTCGGGAGATAGTACGCGGGCATGGTTGGTTTGAATTTTCATGAAAAAGCTACTCCCTCCGATTCATAAAAAGTTTCGGCTAGGAGCGACACTTTTTATGGATCGAGTATTTGTTTTTGGTGTAGCCATCCAGAGGCAATCCCGACATCGTTTACCCCTCCAAACATTGTCTTCAGGAATCTCATATTTCTCTGTTGTTCGTGAGAATTCATGAAACCACATCTTTTATAGATGGTTTTACATTAGAACAAAAGGTGGTGGTAAATCATGTGCATTAGCCGGATGACCAAGGGGCTAGATGCCGCCTTCGACGCGTCTAGGGTAGGCTGACGTGCCAAGTTAGCTATATAACACCTTGTGCCTCCTCTGAACTCCGTCTTCGTGTCAAAATCTTCATTTTTGGGAAAAATTGACGTGCCAAAAAACTTTGATCAAATTGATACCCTGAATGTTCCTAAAAGTGAAAATACGAAGGAAAAAACAAGTTTCATTTTGTGCAGAGTTAAATATAGAAATAACTAAATTTTGTGGAAAATCATGTAATTATTAAAAGTAGTTGTATAATGATATGATAAGAACAACAGGATGTATAAAACCACAATACACTAGAATTTCGTTGATACATTTCAAACGCATACGGTCCCATTATTAATTTTACGCTTGTCCTATTTGATGAGTTAGTATGGCATTCCTAGCTCTCTGACAATAATCTCTCCATCCGGGAAAGGATGTCATAAAAATGGACATATCCGAAGCACTTTGGACTAAATTATTACGAGGTGTTAGAGGTTACTCTACATTCCTTGATTTCGTCGAAGAGTGAGTCCACAAGAAAACTTACCCCAAGGCATCCCAGCACAACACTCGGTCACCTGCAAACCGCAGCCCTGTTATCTTCTTCTTTAGAACGAGGACCCGGTCAGCTGCAATCATCGCAAGGTTTCTTCTCCATGCAAATAGAAATTGGGAGCACCATTTATTCTTGTTAAAATTCAACAGCTCCAAAAAATATCTTCAAGTCGCAACCTACGGAGTACCTGAGAACTGAGAAGCAAACAAGGCCATAAACCCAGTGTTCGTTCGTTCGTTCCTCGAATCATACGCGTGTCATGCTGTTATCCCATCCAATTTGTACTACCGGACTGTTCCCAGCTATCCACAGCAGCACCCGCCCGGCCGGTCACCGTCCCCCACACGCCGACGGGAACAAACCTCGCGACAGCGACGGCCAGGCGGACCTCCCCGGCAGCCCGTCATCCACAGGATCCCGCCCGCGCGCTCCCGTGGCCGCACACCCGCCCCGTAAAATCTCCTCCACCTCTGCCCGTACGTCGCCGTCGCCGTCACCACCACACACACCGGGGGAGAAAACGAACGCGTCCCCACGACGATGCTCCATCGCTGGCGCTGCCGGCGTGCGTCCATCGGTGGCCACAAAACGGGGCCGCGAGGGCGAGACGACGTCCGTGAGTCGACCACGGGCAGGATTGCATTATCCTCTCCCTTTGCGCCGCTCTACGCCACCGCCATCCTTTCTCTCCTTCTTTCTTTTCAGCTGCTCTGCTTCGATTCTGCAGGGCCCTGGATTGGTTGATAGATTGGTAGCTACGTCCAGCTGCTAGCTGCTATTGGGAGGCGCCGCACCTGAAGGTTGGTTGATCCTCCTCCGTCTTTTTGCTCTTTTTTTGGTTGAGCTGTGCATGTATTTGTGTCCTTTCATGGTAGGTTTGGTGCTTTCCTTTTATGTATGTGCTTACCGTTTCTCTACTGGCGTCCCCTCCTGGAAGTAGCTTGATCTGCTTTGGATAATGGAACAGTGAGGGTATATATGTTCCATTCCATGTAGTACCTACGTACCTGCTCTACTGTACTGTCCTATCAGGTCCGGCATGTTTCAGCAGACAATTGGTTTATTGCCTTGTCTCTGTTCATAAGGCACAACAGGGTTGTTAGTATGGAGACTTGTATGGTGAGGGTAGAAAGTGGTGGTTCCCATCACCTGTTCTTGTGAACAGTCTCCTCAAATGTAGTATGCGACATCCGAGGCGATTGCTCTGCGTTCTTTTCTGTTCCTTCTCCACGATTTATGTACATGGCTCGCTGAATTTTGCGATGACAGCATCGCAGTAATAATTGAATTTTTTTTTGTTCTTCAGTGCAGCCAGCGATTTTGCAGATGGCTGCTCGGCCATAGTTGCACCACCGCTCGAACCAGTCTCGCCACCGGCGTCTCGCAGCAGCTAGCACGTGACGCGAGCCATGGCGGGGCCAAGCAGATCGAAAGACGCGGTCGACGCGGTGGAGAAGTGGATGGCGTTCCCGTCCGGGTCCGGCGAGGAGGACACCGGCTTCACCCTCCCGACGCCGCCGTCGCTGCTGGCCGGCTCCAGCGGGAAGGAGATCGTGGAGGAGCCGGGCGGCTCGGACGGCAAGCAGCAGCAGGGGTGGTGGCCCAAGCCGCCGGAGCAGCAGCAGCAGCGCGGGCGCGCGAGCGGCACCGGCATGGGCAGCGCCAAGTCGTCCATGGAGGGGCGCGCGTCGTACGAGGCGCTGCCCCGGGTGTCGCAGGAGCTCAAGGACGCGCTCTCCAACCTGCAGCAGACGTTCGTCGTCTCCGACGCTACTCGGCCCGACATCCCCATCATCTACGCCAGCGCCGGATTCTACACCATGACTGGCTACTCAGCCAAGGAGATCATCGGCCGCAACTGGTACGTGTACGCGCTACGTCTTCTTTCTTGATTATACGTATGATGCATAATGTGAGGAGGAGCTCTGCCTCTGCTCTGTGTTCAGCCGGTTTCTTCAGGGCCCGGAAACGGACCAGAACGAGGTGTCCAAGATCAGGGACGCCGTCAAGGCCGGCAAGAGCTTCTGCGGCCGGCTGCTTAACTACCGCAAGGACGGCACCCCGTTCTGGAACCTCCTCACCGTCACACCCATCCGCGACGACAACGGCAAGGTCATCAAGTTCATCGGGTAATTCATCAAAATTCCACGCTGTTGCCCGTGCTGTGCACGTCTGCTGTTGCTGTTGCCCGTGCTGTGCTCTGATTTGTGATAAACTCCACGTACGGGATGATGCACAGGATGCAGGTGGAGGTGAGCAAGTATACGGAGGGGCTGAGCGACAAGCGCATGCGGCCGAACGAGCTGCCGGTGTCGCTCATCCGCTACGACGGTAAGCCGCAGCACGCGCGCGAAACTCTGCCTTAACTCCATACCATCGATCGTCTCTGTCAATGGGCGCTGATAAATTATCTTCATTGCTCGCTGGGAATGCAGACCGGCAGAAGGAGAAGGCGATGTCGTCGATGACGGAGGTCGTGCAGACGGTGAAGACGCGGCGCGCGGACTCGCCGGAGCGGGAGCCGCCCAAGGCCAGCGACGCGGACAAGATTGTCATCAGCTCGCCGCTCTACACCCCCGCGACGCCGTCCGCAGGCGGCTACAAGTCGCCCCATTGGGACCTGAAGAAGGAGGAGACGCGGCTGAGCAAGATGATGAGCGGCCGCAAGTCCGGCCGCTCCTCCCTCATGGGGTCAGTCCAGTCCCCCACCATTGTACATTTATCACACTGAATAAATTCTTGTCCTGACAAGTGCAGAGTCTGTATCTTTTCTTGGCAGGTTCAAGGTGGGGAAGAGGAGCTCGGTGGGGAGCAGAGAGCCGGTGGTGGTGGAGGCGCCGGAGGTGAAGATGACAGTGGAGCGCACGAACAGCTGGGAGCGCGCGGAGAGGGAGAAGGACATCAGGCAGGGTCTCGACCTGGCCACCACGCTCGAGCGTATCGAGAAGAACTTCGTCATCACGGACCCCAGGCTCCCGGACAACCCAATTGTAAGCGCGCAGAGATTGTAATATTGTTCATCAAAAGATCACGACACTTCATTTCAACTGACCAAATTGTCCAACTGGTCTGTTTTTTTGCTTTTGCAGATCTTCGCGTCTGATAGCTTCCTGGAGCTGACGGAGTACACGCGAGAGGAGATCCTGGGGAGGAACTGCAGGTGAGAAAGTAACAAGTATCTACATAACCTTGAATAGCAGTAGTTCGTTCTGTGAATAAACTCTTTTTTACCGAAGCATGAATAAACCCTGCTTCAAGATTTTTGTTTGTTAACTGCACATCTCATGAACCCTGCTTCATAATTTTTATCCTGGTTTTAGTTCAAATTTGATTGGTTGCTTAAGAGGTCGACCAACCATTGTACAAAATTCCACGAGTCTCGCGATGATGCCGAAGAAAACATCACCGTGAAAAGAAACATAAATTATCCAAGGAGTCGGAGAACATCATACTGAACCGCCTCCACGAGAATTCAAACCTATCTACATGTCGAACATGATCACCAAAGGTTTCACCCCCTCCCTCCGCCGGAGCTATTAGCAGAGGTGGTCAGAACACCACTAGTGCCGACGTGCGACAGTGTTGTGAAGGTCTACTCCCTTCTCCGCCTTTTGGGAACAAGAGGAAATGAGAGATTGGTAGTTTAGCTAGATTAAGAAAAAAACGATAAAGGTGCGAGAGGGGCTTGTCAGGTCCCCCAATCTCCATTGAAATTGATAAGTCTTCCGGATATGTCCCACATGATACCCCATTACACATAATTCTGAAATCAATTTTCTCAGATTTAATAAAAAAATAGCTAGATAATTTCCTCGCTTCAAGACTTGTTTTCATACTAGTTTAATTGCTCAAGGACAAAAACCTCCCCAAATTTTACCAAAACCCCACAAGTTTGTGAAAAAAGAAAATACTCGACCAACCGATAGTAACGCCATGATTCAGAAAATGAAGCTATTTTAGAACTGGAAAATAATTTTCTTTGATGGTACGAACTAGTAGAAACTAAATAGAAGTTTTTTGTAGTTGTTCTTTTGGATTGTGATTGAGGGCTACTCTGGGACGCAGTTTAGTGGGCCGCCCACGAGATAAGAACCCAGACTGGTCTGCGGAGCTCCTTTCAATATCGACAAAAAGAAAACTCCTAAGCCAGCACCAAAGGCGTTACCTAGGGTTTTTCTAGGGTTTGGGCGACTGCGGCGATTCTCGGGCGCCGGAGGAACCAGCGACGGGATTCTTTCCTGCAAGCGCTTGCTCATCGTCTTCTCCTCCTGTTCGGGCTGATTAAGGGATCGACTAGTCTGGTTGCCCGACCTTGGCGGGGGTGAGAGCTTTCGACGGTGAGGTGCGGAAGGAATCGTAGGGCGACTCATCTGCCATGGCGGCGGAATCATCGAAGACGGGAGCGAGGAGATCGGGCTCTCGGAACCCGGACGTGGGCGATCTATTCAAGGACCTAAAGTTGCATGATGCTGAACTTGATGATGTCTTTTTAGGGAAAGAGGAGGTAGGAAATCTGCCTGCGGTGAAGTGGATGGCGGCGGCGAAACTCCTCACTAGAAAGAGCTTTAGCCCAGAAACCATTGAAACGGACCATGGTTGCGGCATGGAACCTGGCACAAGAGATCTCTTTTAGGACGGTGGAAGCAAACCTATTCACAATTCAAGCAAACTGTCTGGGAGATTGGAGGAGGATCACTGAGGAGGGTCCGTGGCTGTTTCGCGGATATGCACTGATGATCGAACCTTTTGATGGATCGACGGCGATACCACCTGTGTTACCATCAAAGGTGCAGGCGTGGATTCAGATCTACCGTATCCCACCGCTGTTTAGGACGAAGGTGGTGATTACCCAGCTAGCTAGGAGAGTTGGGGAGGTTGAGGCTGTGGAGATGGCAGCTATTGCGTCTGACCATGGAGAGTTTCACCGGGTTCGTGTGAAGCTAGACGTTGCTAAACCGCTGACAAGATTTGCACCTTTGAGTCCGGAGGGGTATGAGCGGATGCTGTTACAAGTGAAGTATGAGAAGATCCCACGCTATTGTGAACATTGTGGCTTGATGGGACATGAGTTTCTGGAGTGCGGATCGGGAGAGTTTGCGGAAGATGAACTGCAGTTCGGACAGTGGATGAAAGCTGATGAAACTAGCTAGAAAGTGGGAACTCCGGGAGCGAGGATGCCTCGTCCGAGTGGAAGGCAGGAAGGTTTTGGAAGGGGCCAACCGGGCACCCGGGGTGGTCGTATGGGAGGCCGTGGCTATGCTGAGAGGAACTATCGCAAGTGGAAACCAAAGAAACCAACAAGTCAAGAGGGCAATGAATCTAGGAAACGCAATTCTCAGGATGCAGGGCTGAGCAAGGGAAAGGACGATGATCTCGCCGATACGGCAATAAGCCCATTAAAGAAAAACCCAAGGGTAGAAGATCAGGAGAAGGAGACTGGAGAGAATGAGCAGACTGCTAGGAGGTTGGATATGTCTGTGCGGGCGGGTGACAAAAGTGCTGAACTGGGGGAGAAGGTGCCACCACCGCCTCCAGCTTATGTGACACCGAGTGAGCAAAAGCGTTTGAATAAAATGAAAGCATGTGTGAAGCCGAAGGAGGGGGAGGAAGCAAACCATAGTGAGAGTGTTAACAAGTTGGCGGACTCCTGCGAGGAGTGCCGCCCGAAGCAATGAGTTTCTCAAGTTGGAATGGGCGCGGACTTGGCATGTACGCGACAATTAATGAGCTTCGCGATTTTGCGCGGAAACATGCCCCATCCGTGTTGTGTGTTGTTGAGACTCAACTTCACAAAACAAGGGTGGAAAGACTAGCTCATACGCTAGGTTTTGACCGGAGTTTTGCTGTTAGCAGTTCCGTGAGGAGTGGTGGGATTGGTATCTTCTGGAAAAATGACATTAATTTGAGATTATGTTGTACTCTCAGTACCATCTGGATGCTATTGTGTCAGCTCGTGATATGGACCCGTGGCGTCTTACCTGTGTGTACGGAGAGGCTTGTGCTAGTGAACATCATAAGACGTGGGAGGTGTTGAAATTTATCCGTTCTTCATCAGCGCTTCCATGGTTATGCATTGGAGATTTTAATGAGGTGCTTCATCGCTCGGAGCATATGGGGGTTAGGGAGAGAAGCAATGCCCAGATTGCAGCGTTTCGTGAAACGGTGGATGTGTGTGGACTGCTCGACCTGGGATACGTTGGATCGCCTTAGACTTTTGAGAAGCGAGTTATAGGAGGGAGATACTTCCGTTCACGGTTGGATCGAGCGCTAGCTTCGCCAAGCTGGAATGCCAGATATCCTTTGGCACAACTTTTCCATAAGATGCTATTAACTCTGATCATGCTCATCTCTTACTTCATTTTGATGGTATACAGGAACAGAGAACAGTGGCTCGGAGGCCGTTTCGGGATGAAGTTATGTGGGAGTCACATGATAGTTTTGACCCAATGTTGCATGAGGCCTGGCAGCGGAAGGGGGAAGGATCCTCCACTCGGGAGATTAAGGAAAAATTAAATAATCTTTCAGGGACTCTGGTGAAGTGGAAAACTGAAACCTTTGGGAACGTTAGACGGCAACTGCGAGAGCTGAATACTGAATTTGAAAGACTGAGAGGCCTGCCGGGGAGAGTGGGACCGTCTTATGAGGAGATCAAGGTCCGGCAAAGGATTGTTGAATTGCAGCATAGGGAGGAGACCATGTGGAGGCAACGATCAAGGATCCAATGGCTGAGCGAGGGTGATAAAAACACACACTTTTTTCATCAAAGAGCTAACCGGAGGAGGAAAAAGAATAAGATCACGCACCTTAAACGGCCGGATGGAGTGATGACCGAAGATGATGAGGAGCTTAGTGATATGTCAAAGGCGTTCTTTGGCAATCTTTACACATCGGAGGGTACACAACATATGGACAGGGTTTTAGAGACTGTGCCTAGGAAGGTTACACCAAAGATGAATATTGATCTAATGGTTCCTTTCACGGAGGCAGAGGTTAAAGTCGCTCTTTTTCATATGTTCCCTACTAGAGAACCGGGTCCGGATGGATATCCAGCTCATTTTTTCCAGCGAAATTGGAACCTATGTGGTAAGGAAGTCACAAACTCAGTTCTTCGGATCTTTAGAGGAATTGATAGCCCGGAGGAAATAAATAACACTTTTATAGTTCTGATTCCAAAGGTTGCTAGCCCCACTGAATTGGGTCAATTTCGCCCAATCAGCCTGTGTAATGTGATATACAAAATTGCCTCAAAGGTTTTGGCTAACAGGTTGAAAAAGATTTTACCGGATATTATCTCTGAAGAACAATCAGCTTTTGTCCCGGGTAGACTGATCACGGATAACATAATTACAGCTTATGAGTGCTTGCATTTTATGAAAAGGAATAAGGCAAAAAAAATCGACATTGTGCTCTAAAGCTGGATATGAGGAAAGCCTATGATCGAGTTGAATGGAATTATTTGGAGGCTATTATGCTCCGGCTAGGCTTTGATGTGGGCTGGGTTAGCCTGGTGATGAGGATGATCTCCACGGTGTCATTCTCAGTTTTATTTAATGGATCGCCTTTGGAGTCTTTTAAACCTTCGAGGGGAATTCGTCAAGGTGATCGATATCTCCCTATTTGTTCTTAATAGCAGCAGAGAGGGCCTCTCGTGCCTCTTAAAAACCAGAATTGTTCCATCATCGAGCCTAAATGGGATTAGGGTGGCTAATACTGCTCCTGCGGTAAACCACCTTTTATTCACGGATGATAGCCTGTTGTTTGTTAAAGCAAGTGCGGAGGGAGCTAATGAAGTGACAGAAGTTCTAGAATCTTATTGCCTAACTTCTGGACAGAGAATTAATTTTGATAAATCATCCATCTTTTTTAGTAAGGGGTGTGCTGAATCTATGAAGGAGGAGATCAAGGGCATACTGAATGTACCTAATGAGTCGTTAAGTGAAAAGTATTTGGGAATGCCATCAGATGTGGGCCGGTCAGTGAATGGAGCTTTTAAATATATTCGTGGTCGTGTTTCGAAACAGGTCCAAGGATGGTTAGAGATGATCCTGTCGGCGGGTGGAAAGAAGATTTTGATTAAAGCGGTGGCACATGCTATACCCCTATATTCCATGTCATGCTTTAAGTTATCAAAGGGTTTATGCGAGAGTTTGAACTCGCTTCTTCGCAACTTTTGGTGGGGCTGCCGAGAGGGGAAGAGGAAAACTTGTTGGGTCTCGTGGGAGGAAATGACAACACCCAAAAACGTTGGAGGGATGGGCTTTAGGGATTTTGAGCTGTTTAACTTAGCGCTACTAGCCCGGCAAGCTTGGCGCATCATCCAAAGTACAGAGACACTAAGTGCACATATTCTGAAAGCGGTGTACTTTCCGGAGACAGACCTTCTTAATGCGACGTTGGGTTCGCATCCTTCACAAATTTGGAGAGCCATTGTTGAAGGCCGAGACTGTCTAAAGCAAGGGCTGATACGAAGGATTGGTACAGGGGAAAATACAGATGCTTGGCATGATAACTGGTTGCTTCGGGATGGTTTTCTGAGGCCAGTAGCGTGTCTAAAAGAGGATCCTCCGACTAGAGTCTCAGAAATCATTGATCTGACTGGGGCGTGCTAGAATTTACCAAAGTTGCGGGAGTTTTTCCAGCCCATGGATATTGAGTTAATTAGATCGATCCCAACTAGTACAAGGAGGTTGGGAGATTTCTAGGCATGGCATTACGAGCGCACGAGCGCTCGGGTATTTTTTCTGTCCGCTCGGCTTACCGCATGCTCACAGAAACTAAACGCCGGCGAGAGGCGTGGTTGGAGGGTACAACGACGACGTCTGACCACCGTGGAGAAGAGCAGAGCTGGAAATCGTTGTGGCATATTAAGGTACCATCAAAAATTAAAGTCTTCTTGTGGCGTCTTGCGAAGCAATCTATACCGACAGCAGACATGAGACATATGAGAAATATGGCGGACAATAGCTCTTGTGTGTTGCGGAGCTACTGATTCCTGGAGGCACTCGCTGCTAGAGTGTGTAGCGTCACGGAGCGTGTGTGCGCTGGCTCCGGAATCACTGACAGAACACATGGATCATACACCTGAGACTGATGCAAAGCAATGGATTTTTCTCATGATTGATACATTGCCGAATGAGGAGCTGATCCGGTGCCTGGTAACGTTTCACTCAGGCACATAAAATGACGCCAACTCGGGCTGTGGCGGAGAGGTGGTGTGCTCCGCCGGAAGGATACGCTAAAATCCATATGGATGCGGCGGTGAAAAAAGACCAGACATGTGGTGCGGTAGCGGCAGTATGCAGGTCAAGAGAGGGGTTGTACCTCGGAGGCTCTTCCGTGGTGGTTCCTGGCATAACTGATCCTGGGACACTAGAGGCGTTGGCATGCCGGGAGGCCATCGCCTTGGGACAAGACCTTTCGCTAGGACGGTTGGTGATTTCTTCGGATTGCCTCGAAGTGGTTAAGAGCATGAGGAGTGCGAACCTGGGAAGATTCAGCACAATTCTAAAAGAGATCAAGGCAAGTGTAAGCGGATTCTCAGCGATGAACTTCATCCATGAGAAGAGGGAGTTTAATCGAGAAGCTCATAGCTTGGCTGAGTTTCGTACGTTTAGTGTGGGTCGTCATACTTGGCTAATTGATACGCCAGATTTTATCCCTACTCAACGTTGTAATATTTTTGTGAACTCGAAGCAGCAAGTTTCTGACGCGCTCTTCCTCACCAGGGTACCGAAAGGGACTGGGAGGTTTTTAATGAGACGGCTTGCGTGCTGTAATAAAATGCTTATTCTAAAAAAAAAAGACAAAAAGAAAACTCCTCTCAGTATAGCACCAAAAGAAAACCAAAAGAAGGTCCTGCTAAAATAAAATTCCAAAAAAAAAGGAAAAAATGCAGAGCCTGAGCATAACGACGCCGTACGGCAAGCAGCGCATCGCCCCACGGCGGAGGCCACCGCATTTGTCGCCGCCACGGCGTGAGGTGAAAGCCCTCCATACTCTGGGCCTGGTACCCAGCCATTGGCCGTCACCACCTGCCTCTTCCCCCCCCCCCCCCCACCCACGTCGCATCCTTGATGGGGAATCGCCGCTCCTGTCGCGGCGGCCTCCTCCGCCAACTCCCCAACGTCCGGGAGGGACAATGTCCCTCCGCTCTCCTATGTGTGATATGTGTTATAGCCGCCGCTTCTCCTTGGCGATGTCCCATGGGTGATTGCGTATGTGTGATTCTGTTCTATAGCATTTGCCAATGCTACTTCTTTTTTCTCCAATTTTGTCCATTTTTATTATTCTGTTAGATGATTCAACGAGACTCTTCTGCCGCTTGCAGATTTCTTCAAGGGTCCGAGACCGACCAGACCACTGTCGACAAGATCAGGGAGGCCATCAGGGAGCAGAAGGAGGTCACCGTCCAGCTAATTAACTACACCAAGAGCGGTAATTTTGCTTCATCTGCTGGTGACAGATTAGCTTGGACTTCCATTATCTCTGCAGAGTTACATTCTAATTCTGCTCGCTTTAGGCAATCGGTCGTTACGATGTTGTTGCTATTTCTTGTTGAAGTCTGATGTAGTTGGAATTTTTCTGATCGTATCTTCTTTTGCTTGATGTGGATCAGGGAAGAAGTTCTGGAACTTGTTCCACCTGCAGCCTATGTGGGACCAGAAGGTACCTGAATGTTACTGCAATGCTGAATTTCTTCTGGAGCTTGCAATCTTTACATGGATGCGGTCAACATGGTGTGGTAATGACTGTGCATTTGCATTGTACTATGGATATAGGGGGAGCTTCAATACTTCATTGGTGTGCAACTCGATGGAAGCGATCATGTCGAACCCCTCCGGAACCGTCTCTCAGAGACCACTGAGATACAGAGTGCAAAATTGGTAGGTCAGCTCAGCTTGAATATTCTTCACTTCAACACTATCAAACTACAGTTTTTTCAGAAAATTTTGCGTTCGGGAAAAATGGATTATATGAATACAGATATAGTTTTTAAGGTCCATGGCATGATTTCGTGATGATTTTTGTTCTAAATTTGAATACAAAATTTCAAAAATATACTGCATATTGTCTTTGCAAGAAATGTGAACTGTAATGCTGGTACTGTAGTCAACATTCTATATGTAAAAACCTAGCAGTCACATGCTGTTCCTTTAAAACTTTAAGTGTGCTAACTATTTGTAGTATGAGATCTAACCAGGTCAAAGCTACAGCAGGCAATGTAGATGAAGCAGTCAGGGAGCTTCCTGATGCCAACTTGGTAAGGTACATCTACTTTTTTATAGTTCGGTGTGGCTAAAGGCATCCTCAGTCAATATTGTTTTGGCAGGTTTTGGTCTTGATTGATATCTTGTGAAAGCAAATTTAATGACCGACATAAATTTCTTAGTTTTTCGTAAGTGAATAATACAAACTCAACGATGCAACACAAGACATAATATCTTAAAATTTAATGAAATGCTGGCATACACATTGGACTAATTAGATGGGTTGCTCCTTGCCATACACGACAGATTATGTTTGACAGAATATTGTGGACATAATTTAGTTAAATTAGAAACGATACACTAAAATGATGATAATGATGTTATAAATGTGTTGGAGCGCTTTATTGTGTAGCCAGTTCTTTTTGATTTGGTGAGACATCACACTATCTGTTACTTTCGCAGAGACCAGAGGACCTGTGGGCTCTTCACTCACTATCTGTTTCTCCAAAACCTCACAAACGCGACAACTCTTCTTGGAAAGCTATAGAAAAGGTGCGTTATATCCACTATTTTACAAGAGATATTTTGTATGATTGAAGTAAAAATAGCAGATTCAAATTGTCCCAACCTACATGATACCAGAATACATTGTAATATCAAATTGTCCCAACCTAGATCCAGCCAAACATTTCTGTATAGATAAACGAGAGATGGGATTGTATGGACCTAGGAGCAGCAGCTCCAGTGTCCAAGGCCCTATGATGGCATGAGTCATCATTCCGTTTAATGTCTATAATAAACGATAAAGTTACACGGTATCCATCCATGTCCTTCGAATATAATAACTTGGGACTGCATATAGTGCTTTAAGACATGTGTTGTTAATTTGTTACCTTATAGTGTGGGACCAATACTGTTTTATCTTTATGTTTGTTTGGCTCTACTTTCTGGCAAACATGCTTATGAGATGTTAGAAACAAGCAAGGAACAAAACGGGGATGATTCCTCATTACCCACATTCTTTTGAAGTTCTTTTTTTGGCATTGCAGATTGTAGAAACAGGAGAGAAGATTGGCTTGAAGCACTTCAAGCCTGTAAAGCCTCTAGGATGTGGTGACACTGGCAGGTACAACTCAACAGTCTTCTATACTGTATGGGTTTCTAAAATTTTAGTTGATCTCCATTTAGTCTGATAGACTAAAATTCTACAATTTGACTGTAACATCAAAGTAGTGAAATGCCGACACAAGTTTTCTCTATTTTGGAATAAATAAAATAGCTTTTAACAAAGAGGTGTCAAATAATTTTGTTGTTGTCTCTTGCTTAAAAACAAGGATTTCTAATGAGCTTCGGTATAATGATAATTTCCAGATTTCGAAGGAAGTTAGTATGATCATCTATGTACATCAGTATTTTCATATTTCCACTCTTAGAAGAGCAGCCTGTTTTACTTGTTTTGAGAGTACAGCACTGCAGGGCTGCAAGAACATTATCTTGTTATGAGATTATTTATGAGGATATGTCTGGTTAATTCAGTTAGCTTGGCCATTTTATGTTTAATTCATGTATGTAGTAGCCATCATTTATGGTTTGTCTGAACTAACTTCAGTGTGTAAGGCGATCCCCCAAATATGGAGCTCTGTATTTTGTAATAAATTTAATTGCCCTGTTTGCATTTAGTTATATTTATCTTAGCAAATGTATAGCACTTTAATTGTACTATCATTCTATTTTGTTTTCAGTGTACACTTGGTTGAGTTGCAAGGCAGTGGTGAATTATTTGCAATGAAGGCAATGGACAAATCAGTGATGATGAACCGCAACAAGGTAAATTTTGTAGATTAGTATGACATGCTCTCTCCCTGAGAGGAGTGAGGAAGTGTGAATGGTTTATTGTATTAATCCTATACTCGAGGAGCAATATGTCAATAATACCATTGGCAACTACAACCTAAATATGGTGGTAGTAGGAAATCTGCCAGTACTGAGTAGGCGAGTACATAGCATTATTGTGGGCACAGTTCAGTACATACATAATTTATTAATTTTTCTTTGAGCAATTTGTATACTAGTATAAGATAATTCACATGGATGAATACCATTTACTTATTCCAATACACCTCTTAAGTTCGCTCATTCATTCTACACATGGCTGTATTATTAAACTAGGTAATTACCATCTGTACCAGTTTCTTTTCTAGCTGATCTAGTATTTCATAAAAGTGGAAAATTATTCACATATTCAGACTTACCACTAAAGCTCGTTTGTTCTACAAATAATGTGTGTTCAAAGTTCAGCTACTTAACCCCGCACCCACACACACCCACAGTGTGACCTGTAGTAAGATTGTCGCACATTGTTGTTTGCCTTTGTTTTTGGTCATCCTTTGTTCTTAGCTTTCAGACTTTTCAGTAGCTTTTGTTCGGTTCGTTTTTGGTTTTTCTGTTTGTAAGACCTTCCTGCCATCTTGGTGGTCCCTTCTTAAGAAAAAGACACACACTTAGGTGTGGGTTCGAGAAAAAAAGTTGCTACCTAATACGTATGACCACTAGAACTCAACGAATCGGTGGATTGATTATCTTAATACACAGGTACACCGAGCTATTATCGAAAGAGAAATATACTCTCTATTGGATCATCCTTTTCTCCCGACATTATATACTTCATTTCAGGTTAGTCCTGTGACATGCGACTTATCTGTGTTATAGTAAACCAAAGCTATAAGGTGGTTCTTTTAAGAAGATTGGAGCCCCATACATAGTGCTTAGTGTTAGCCTGCATGGTCCCTAATAACGTATTTCCAAATATATTTCGAACGTTTATTACTGAATCTTATTGTCTATTTTTCAGACGCCAACACATGTTTGTCTCATAACAGACTTTTGTCCCGGAGGAGAATTGTTTGCCGCGCTTGATAAGCAACCCCTGAAAATTTTCAGAGAAGAATCTGCAAGGTGTCTGCTAAAAAAAATTTAACATTTTACTCCTCAGTACAGGCACAATACTATTTCGAAATCATAATTAGCTTCCAAATTTGTCTTGTTATTTCATTCTTGGCTTGTCAGCTTTGTACTTTCTAATACGGAAAATAACTTCCTCCAAGAAAAATACCACTGAATCCTACACTTAATACCGTGACCCTGTTCAAGACTTGCCAAGTCCTTTCCTAGTATTAATGTATTATATTTAAAAAAATCCTAATATGACATATTAAATGCTTGTCTAAAATATATCTTGTATACTATAGATACTGGAACCAAAAACTTAATGCCATAATGGAGGGACATTTTTTTCCTTTGGAATTACTAGTTATTCAAATTTTGCGTGTCTGGAAATGGAACTAAGGTTGTACCTTTGGGAAGTGAGAGCTCTAGCAGTCTGACACGATTTTTTTCCACGAGACTGTTCTGGAGATAAATGTTAGATGTGGGGTCAAAGGAATCCACAAATTTTTGCAAATGAATTTTACAATCAAGATATTCCTGTCCTAATCAACTACTATTTTTCCTGGCTCTAGAAACTTGCTGTGTTGATGTGATGTTTCTATACTAGTTCCTTCTGTTTCTATATTTGAATATTTTGCTAGCTGACATAATCTTATCTATACACAGTGGCACCTAAGAGGATATGGCTATGCATGTTTAGGAAATTTAGTCACTCTGATATACTTCTTTTACCGCTTCACTGTATGGTTATAGTTCTGGTAAATAATGACATCAAATACTTGTAGTTTATACTACATAGTTTGCGTGTGTAAAGAAAACATCTAGCTCCTCACCACCACAAGACTCTCCACTATTTTTGTTCTTTTGTTTTCCAGTATAATTAATTACTGAGATTTTGCAATGACAAGATCTTATGTTAAGAATATGACTACTACTACTTCTATTTTGTTTTCCTTGGCACTGTTTTGATCTACATTTTCTGCAGGTTTTATGCTGCAGAGGTTGTGATTGGTCTCGAGTATCTTCATTGCCTTGGTATAGATATGTGGTGCTCTACTTGTATAGTATTTTTTTAAACAGGCCGATTTTGGTATTCTGTTTGATATATGAGGTCTGTATTGCATATTTCTGATGCAGGCATTATATACCGGGATCTAAAGCCAGAAAATATTTTGCTCCAAGACGATGGGCACATTGTGCTGACTGATTTTGATCTCTCATTTATGACTTCTTCGAAACCCCATGTAAGTTGAGGAAAATATCTCCGTGGGCTATTAAATCCTGTGTAGAATAACTGATTGAGCCTTTATCAGCTAGTGATTTATTCACCAGTTGTATTAATAGAATATGCAATGTTGCTCGGTTTTTAAGATTTCTATTGGTTATGTTCAATTATATATCTTCATTTTTTGTGGGAATTTCTAGCGCTTCTCCCTGTTTTTCATCTGTATCTTGCTTTTAGTATATAACAGATTGCTTCACAATAAATACTACAGTAGGTCAGAACACTTATGATGCTTATCTCCCTGCAGGTTATAAAGCATTCCACATCATTAAAACGAAGGAGATCCAAAGAATTTTTCCACCCTTCAGTCGTCTCAGATCCTTCCACGCCATCAAATTCGTTTGTTGGAACTGAAGAGTACATTGCTCCGGTACAATACCTTGCTTAGTCATTGCATCATTAGCTTGTTGGCTTTATTATATATATTCTCGCTGTTGGATAATTGTTTACAACATAATCTTAATGTAACCTGCATCATCATAAGATGTTAAAAGGCTGCCTCTATCAGGAAACTGATTATATTTTCCTAAGCTTGTAATTAGAAAAGTTAGATAATGTTTCTGAATTTGACGTTATATAAATCTCCGAAAAGTCTTATTTGAATAAATTTAAATATTATATGGCCAAAAAACATATTGTTAACATGAACTTATGGTAAAACACCAGCTATTTTGTGAGTACATTCTAACAGAGAGAGTTGAATTTGTTATCTTCCAAACATTTAGTTTTTCCAACTAACGTGCTATGTGCTGGTTATTGTAGGAGGTCATCACAGGTGCAGGGCATACAAGTGCCATTGATTGGTGGGCTCTTGGTAAGGCAATAACAAACTAATAATTGTATTTTCATGTGAGGACCTCATGTACATGTGTTTAATGCATGCGTAAAAATGGGCAAGTGTGTTTCTTTCCTCTTTAATTGGAGTTATAGTAATCCCATGAAAGGTGTAACTGTAAGTAACTGAAATGTCGAGGGTCAGCGAAATCTCATGATAATAGTGGTTGTTGACTGTTCAGTGCTACACCACTGGTTATACCTAACTTCTAGTGGATAAACATTGTGCTTTCTGTGACGTAGATCGGTAGATATGTTCATTTATCTGGAACATGTTTTGATATTTATATCCACCATAAGTTGACTCTAATAGGTAATGTATTAGAAAATGTGTTAGAAAAACATGCACTCTTAGTATCCGCAACAATGAGAGCTTGTGTCATATGCATTATTCTAGTGGTAAGGTGATGTTAATTATAGTTAGTACTGAAAGGTCAGCTAACGTCCTTTACATGCTATAGGAATTCTATTATATGAGATGTTGTATGGGCGTACACCTTTTCGAGGAAAGAACAGGAAGAAGACATTTTATAACATCCTGCACAAAGATCTTACATTTCCTAGTAGTATCCCGGTAAGAGTTTTTCTCTTTTTACAAAAATAAGATCTACGCTGCGTCGCTGTTAGTTTGCCAATCATTACTGCTCAAATTGTTCAATTTAAACTGTAAAACTTGAGTTCAGTTATAATCTGCATATTAAGATGTATTGTTACATAACTGTTTTACAACATGGAATGAAACGCATCATATCTGTCTTGGATTGCTTCAGTATAGTATATTTGGTTTGTTTGTGTATTTAGTTTGTCAACGGAGATACACTCTTCAGGTTAGCCTGGAAGCGAAGCAATTAATCCATGGACTACTTCAGAGAGATCCTTCTTCTCGCATAGGCTCAAATACTGGTGCAAATGATATCAAGGAGCATCCTTTCTTTGAAGACATCTATTGGCCACTTATACGTTGCATGGTGATCTAAAAGTTTTGAGCCTTACAAAAGTTCCAGAGAATTATAGTTTACTGTGTTGCTAATAATCTAAAATTAACTTTCGGTGTGCAGACCCCCCCGGAGCTTGATGTTCCATTGAAACCAATTGGCAAGGAAACTCTACCCCAAGTGAAACCCGAGGAAGGTGTTCTTGATACATTTTAAGGTGAAAATAGCGCAGGGTGATTCCTAGACTGAAAAATATCACATTTATGTTTTGCTTCTTTGTAGCCTGATAATAGTGATTTTTGCACGACAGATTGCACGACTTCAACATGGTAGGGATGGTTGTTCTTAACCATTTACAGTATTAATTTCTTAGGAGGCTTGCTTGTCGTGCATGATTGAAGGAAGTATGCCCCTTTGGTCTTCAGTGTTTTCTCTTGGAGATGCCTCAAGATCTTGTACATGAGCTGTTCTTTTGGTTAGATTAGGAGCTTAATGTATCACGTAAATATGATATTCTTGTAAATTTTCGCTCTTCCTGAGATGATTTGATAAGTTGATGTACATGTCATGGATAATTTACTTTCAGAAGTTTTTTGAAGAATTGCTTATCCTCAATAAAGCTTTATTTATGTACCATAATATAAGGAAATGACTTATTACTGTTATTAATTGCTCTTGGTTAACACATTTACAAAATATTTTATTTGATGTATGCATTTCTTTTCTTTCTGTTGGAACAATGAAAGTCGAATTCATTGTGTTTACATCATGTTCTTGTTTTAACAGGTTTCAAAGATGCCTTATGCTTCGTTTGGATGTATATATTGGGACTAGATATTGGATATTCGTAAGATTTGGGTACCGAATATCTCAATTGTGGCTGTTTGGATGTGCTTAGCATTCAATCTGGGTTTTCGGCTTCGATATCTCGCCAGGCCACGCGAAAGCAAAAGTCGCCCCGACTCAGGACCTTTTGTTTGGGCTTCCTGTAACTTTTCACCAAAATAAGCCATCCAAACGAACCAAAAGACATCGCGGTGGGACGGAAAAGAATAAGAAAGGCGGCGGCTAGGGTTTCAACCCTAGTTGTTGCCGCCGGCGTCATCTGCAACTTCATTGTCGCCTTCGTCTAAGAATTGACGGGTCCTCACCTCCTTTAGGTGTCGCTTTGGCGCTAGGAGGGGTGGGGACCTTGGACCTGCGCATGGCGCTATACAAGGGTCCTTAATGTTAGAGCTTGGTTTTGGTTGTTATCTTCTTTGTCAATGGAGATGGTATCGTTTGCAATAAATGATCTTCCGCGCTTCGATAGTCGGCGAGATCTCCTTCTCGACGTCAATGGTGGCTTTGGAAGATTAAATTTTTCTAGATATGATTCTTCAGATGTTGCTTCGTCAGATTAATCTTGGATTGTTTCTCATGGTTGCCGCGAGGAGGTTTGTCCTCGCGTTATCTATCCCGGCTACTACGTCTTCAGCAATGGTGATTCGTTCTCTCGGCTCCCACCGTCATCGATAAAGTGGCTCGGTTATTTGTCCCTGGAATATCAATGGTGGTGCTCTTGCCGATGTTGCTTGATTAATTTAATGGCTACGTGCGTGCATAAAGCCTTGGCACTGCGGCTCAAAATTAAAAAGGGAGAACCTTCGGTGGTATTCACAGGTGTGTGGTTTGATGGTTTTGACGTTGTTCTACGACTGCTTTCAGAAAAAGTAAAAGATTGTGTCATGGATGTAGAAAGGGCTGGAAGATCTCATAGATTTGTTAGTCTATATTAGCTTTGTTTTTATAATTGATATAATCGTATACTCTTTGTTGGTTTAATATATGTGGAAAATTTTAAAAAAAGACATCACGGTACGTTTGACTTTGCCAAAGTCCATCGATTCCTTCGTATGGAAAAAAGCACCGATGGAGGCGCTTCCCGAGCTTCCCACCTTCCCATAGGAGCATGCAAGTGTAGTCATGTCGTTACACGAAAACTGCCACCACGCCCACCATGAAGATCCCCAACGCCTGAGCGTTTTTTTCCCACCCTCCCGGCGGTAGCTTCTTTTTTTTTCCGAGTTGATAGCATAAAACTATCACATTTGAGAGGTCAATATCAAAAAACTACCACTTTCATTTTAAATCGCACAAAACTATCACATTTTTTTGAATTTTTCTCAGAAAACCCAAATGGTGAGCTGAGAGCGAATTGACAGTGATTCTGACCATCCGGGCCCACCTGTCAAGCTGACGTGACGAGCTCAGACAAATTAACCCATAAACTGACTGTGGGGCCCACTTGTCTGTACAATAAAAAATAAAAAAATTCTGAAAAATGTAAAAATATGCGAAAAACTGTTTAAAAAAGAAAAAATCTGAGAAAAAAAAAGAAAAATCATTTTTCCCCTCTTCTCAGGCAGTTGACCGAGCAATCACCAGGAACAGCGGGGCGGGACGACAACGTTCTCGGGCAGCTCGTCCTGGCCGAGGATCCGGCCGGGCCACCAGGATCCATTGCGGCGGCGCAACCAGACTAGCGCCCCCACCTCCCCGTCCGCCCCCGTAACTTCGGCGGGGGACTCGTCTTCTCCACCGACGCTTCCCATCCCGACACCTTCACCGCCCACCACCATCACCTGACCCTCCGTCTCAAGACAGAAATTGAGACGGCGCGGCGAATCGTTCCAGTAGTTCTTCCGAGGAGAGGACGGGGACGGCGCGTGTGCTGCACTCGAGGAAAGTGGTAGTTTTTTTTTTGACATTGACCTCTGTGAACGCGTCGCCCCAGCGAAACCCTCTCGAGCGAACGCCCCCGCCGCACCACCGTGCCCCCCCCCCCCCCCCCCCCCCCCCCCGCTCCCCACGCCGCACCACCGCGCCTCTCCCGCCGCCGCACTTCGCCGCCCTGGACCTCGCCGTCGCTGTCTTCTCCACTCCCTCGCCGTCACCTCGAGCGACTGCCCGATTCGCGCCGTCCTCGACGCCAGGACCGCGCCGTCCTGCTTGGTGAGACAATCCCTTCCCATTTTCCTCATCGATGCTTCCTAGTTTTTGTTTATTGGTACCGCATGAAGAGATATTGTTCCCTGTAGATGCTACTGCTTGCTTTTATCTGTAGGTCTTGTAGTAATTCTTGTAGTAAATTAGATGACCTCCATTTATCAAAAAGAGCATGTATCTACAGTTTAGATGACTTTAGAACGGAGGGAGTACAAACATGCCACGGTTACGATGCAAAGAAAAAAAAGTAGAAACACTTATCAAATCGGGGGGCATTCCGGACATCTCACAACTAAACACAACAAATAATCAAAACCTCTAGAAGCCCAAAAGAAGTGTCTAGGAGCTTTTACCCACTCCCCACCAAAATCCATAAGCAGGCTTATGAATAAGCAGAAACCCAAAAGAAGTGTCCCTATCTATCTTCAGTTCTTATAAGGCACTTACACTCCTAATTACAAATTACTTGTTTTGTTGGATGCTTATGTGTAATGCCCACCGCAAATTGTCCCAAAAAATGCACTAGATGACTTGAAAACCTGATGCCCTTACTAGATCCACTCTACTAGTCGTGTTGATTAGTCTTAGATAGTCTCTTAGTTGGCGAGAGGCGAGTTGACGACTCAAAAACCTTGATGCTAACATTTTTTTTCTACAGAGCTTAGTCTTCAAAATAAATGGGAGACAGAGAAAGGCGATTGGTGTTCGTCACAGTAGGGACTACATGTTTCGATTCTCTTGTCAAAGTGGTAGATTCTGAGGAGGTCAAACAAGCACTGCTGCAGAAAGGTTACACTCACCTTATGATTCAAATGGGCCGAGGCACATACATACCATCACAGGTAACATTTCTCTCCATATTGCAGCCAATTTCCTGTGTGGGGTTTTGTTTAGTGAACTGCGCCTTTTAGTATGGAGATCTTTTTATGAAAAATACGGCATCTGAAGAGGTTGTGAATGTGATGCAGATACTTCTGTTGAAAAAATCAATTACATTTTGTGACACATATACCACACTTATCACATGAACAGAATCCAAAACTTGCAAAGTTCAGGTTATAGTTAAACAGGAAATGTGGCAAAAGGAAGAAGATAATAGATATTGACAGAGGAAGTTTGATCATTAGGCAACATAGGAAATTCACACTGTTTGACCTAAGTGCTTATTATGATGTTCAAAGTTTCATAATTAGCATTCAGGAAAAAGGTAGAAATCTTATGGCTTCATTAGCATTTTAGGTATCTCTTCCTTATGGATTCATTAGCATTTGAGTTACATGTACAACACACAATAAAGAAAATAAGAGCTAGAAAAGAAAGAGAACTAGCTGTTTAACTTCGTCAGCAGAAATGGTGTTTTTGTCCCTCCTTTTTGCGGGAGCACATGGCCCACAGCTGCATCTGACTGCCAATTCCTAGGAACAATCCATGCCCTGTCATTCGATTGTTCTTGAAGATCTGATCGTTTATAGACTTCCAAAGGATCCAAAGGCAGCCAACAGCTGATCAAGCTATATCTGTGCTCTGTGTGAGAGCGGCCAGATCAAGTTGATCTGCCATGCACCTGTCTGGCACTATGCCTGCACTGTGCATCTCTGGTCTGATGCAAATGTATGTATAACTAGATATAGCAAGTTGAGTTGCTCACATGGCATCCATTTTTCGTACCAGAATGAGGTTAGGGTTCTAGAGCCAACTATGCAGGAGGTTGATTTTTGCACAGACTGAACCAGCGGTAGGAGGGAGCGCCAGAAATGCATATCTTTGTGATCTGGCGTGCTCAGAATATGTTGCTGCAGGTACAGTTGAGTCAACCAAGTAAAACACGGACCAGCTGCCACCGACAGCAGCTTGGAGACCAAATTTGCCACTAGGGATTTGTCATGGAAGTTCCAAGTTTCTTATCATCAGCCCTCCCTGAGATTTTGGCAAAGTGACCGTGTCCCTATAGGTGGGAATACCAATTTAGTTACTAGAGCATTGTGCTATTATTCATTAGAAAGTTGAAATAAGCTGAGACAATGAAGGATTTCAAGGAAAAATGGGAATTAACTTACTCATATCAAATGATTTCTTGCTGATATAAAACTTCATCTACAAATTGCTTCGCTTCTGTATGTTCAAAGATAGAGCATACAATTTGATTTCCAAATAATACTACACAGTTTATATACTTAAATAATTGGCAGAACAGAAGGCCTTCTTATGTCCTTATTATAACGTTCTAAGCGGTATTTTCTGTGAATCGTTCTGCCATCCTTGTGTTAACGATTGTTATTTGTAGGTTACATAGATATTTCTTTTTGCTTTAATGTCTTGATCAGCTGCACTTTTTGACTAATTTATTTGGCATCGTATGGTAAACAATTATAACATAGACATTTTAAAACCAAAGATCTTGATTCTAACAGTCAGCACTATTTTAACTATACGGTGGTATTGCAAACTTTCTCGTACAGTCCCTTCCTTTAATCTCCAATAGTCTATCAATTTTTATTTCCACAACTGGTCTCTAGATTAAATCTACTCTTGAGTTCCTGATACCTCCATACTTGGAGCAACTTCACTGTGCTGTACTGCTAAACTCCAATAACTTATTCTGGTTGGTATTCCTAGGCTCATGTTGGTTATATGCTTATTTTAGTCTAAAAGGAAGAGAGGGACTCATGTAGTCAGTTTCTGTTGGTTCACTGCCAGTAAATTGAAATTTTGGCTCTAACTATGTGTATGAACTCTGAAGCATTAATTTCTTATGGAAATACAGGCTTCGAGAAACTCAAATCTTCAAGTTGAGCATTTCACGTTTTCACCAAGCATTGCTGACTACCTAAGAGAAGCATCGTTAGTCATCAGTCATGCAGGTGATGATCGAATCTGAATAATGGATTTTATTTATTTATGAGATGGTAGATGCCCTAAGCAAACTCTTTCGTACTGATATTGTCGCAACACTTAAACCTGTAAAAATCTCTTATGGATATTGTGGTTTCAACCTCAAACTACTTTTGTGCCGAGAAGGAAATAAGTACAACAGACTAGCTTTTCAAGATATGTCCCCTACTAGCTGGTCGCTATAGTGAATTGTACAGTTTGTGAGAATATTACATCATTTAAAAAAAGTACCTACTAAATTGCCGTTACTCCTTAGTGATCATGGAAGAATCAAGACTTATAGCTATAGCACTTATGTAGTCCCTTGGAATCAAACTTGTTACACTTTTAATAGGCTTATGGAAATAATATGTTGTCGGATGTTGCATTTTAGAGACATCCATTGTCAGAAAAAAACCTCCCAGGCTATGGTTCACTGAACTTACTGCTGACAGGTTCTGGAAGCATATTTGAGACGCTGCGACTGGGCAAGCCTCTTGTAGTAGTTGTTAATGAAGATCTGATGGACAATCACCAAAGCGAGCTAGCAGATGAACTGGCTGAGAGGAATCACCTTTTCTGCGCCCATCCACATACGCTGAAAGAGACCATCGAGGCGATGGATCTGAATGTGCTCCAGCCTTACATCCCAGGAGACTCGAAGCCAGTTGTTGCACGGATCAACAAATTTCTTGGCTTTCCTGTGGATTGCTGATTCCATGTATTCTCTTCATACATAGAGGAATGCCGAATGGGGATATGGGAAAATGGTAAGATGGACTGCACACCTGCGTCGAGCTGAGGTCTAAAAAATGTGTGGCTGTAGGCTGTACACAATTATACTTGTCTGGGTTTGATTTCAGTTTCTAGATGTGATCTGAGCATACTGAACTGAAGTTACCACAGAGTAGAAAACTTGAAGTGTAGAGTTTGTGGATGCTTTGAATGATATGTTTGTACTCTCTCCGTTTCACAATATAAGATGTTTTAGATGTTGCACATGTTGTGTAGATCCAAACTAAAATGAATGAATATATTTAGTGTCTACATACATATATATACATGTGAATGTGAAAAGTGCTAAAACATCTTATATTATGTGGAACGGAGGGAGTAGCTCTCAATTATCAATTGTGTAGTATATTATACCATCGGACGGATGTACTTCGTTTCTGATCAACACAATAAAATTGCCAAATGCATGTGCACAAGAACATATCTTCCCTGCTAGGCTGCTACACCGGAGGCTGTGGTGCGCCCGATAACTGGTACCTTCTTATAGAGATTGTGAAAATTTCTGCGAAATATTTAGCATGAACACACATAATGTACCTACCATGTTTTTTTTTAAAATCCGTCACCACCACTTTATCAAAGTCAGCAAGCCGGCTCATTAAAAACCTTCTAGTCCCCGTCGGTACCCTGGAAGGAAAAGAACGCGTCTGAAACTTGCCGCTTTTTAGACAAAAAGAGATACATCGTTTATTATATCTTGCCGAATGAAACTAGGTGGATCCGAATCCCAAAAAATAGCATAATTTAAAGAGAAGGTATGCCTAGCTAAATTATGAGCTACAACATTAGCTTCTCTTGGACAATGTTGGACAGATATGTGGCCAATGCTATTGACCTTCAAGAAGCAATCAATCAGAATTCAATCAGAATTGCTGTATACGGGCTCCATATCTCAACTTCTGCATTGAAAGCATTTACAAGCTCAAGGGAGTCTGATTCAATAATTACCGGAGAGTATCCGATCGTTTTTAGAAGTGATAAACCCCTTTGTAAAGTTGTGGCTTCCGCCGTTGCTGCATCTAACAGGTGTGACAGTGGCCATCCCGCCCCGGCGATCACAGCGCCTCGATGATCTCGAAGAATAGCCGCCGCAGCGTCCCGGCCATTGGGATAAGCAGCATCAATATTAAGTTTATAGGAATGGAGTCTTGGTTTTGTCCATGAGATAACATGTGGCGATCGATTGGAAACAACTCCTCTGAAGTTAGTTGCCATCCCAAGTATTGCAAAAGTTGAGCTTGCCGGATTAGCTACAGTATTCCCCTCCACAACTTCTCTTCTTTGCCACCAGATATACCATGCACCAACGGCAATTGCTTCTTTCAATCCCAGTTCTCCCAACGAGTCAACCTTCAGTTTCTGGTTACGTAGTATTTCTTCAAGCACATCTGAGCCAGATCTATCGATCCAAACCAATGAATCTATAACGTCTAAAAGTCCTAGCGAGCTCTAGACCTGTCTCGCCCTAGGACACAAGAATATCAGATGCTTAATGTCTTCAGCTCCCGATTTGCAAATGGGACACACACTGAAAGTTTTTATATGTCTGTTGGCTAAGATGGCCACTCCCGGAGTAGTACCATGAAGAGCTTTCCAAAGGAAATTTTTTATTTTTGCAGGAACTTTTAACTTCCATAAAATCTCCCACACCGGGTTGGTGCTAGCTGAATTCTGCCTGCAAGAAGAGTTCAACT
This sequence comes from Poa annua, assembly GCA_026929855.1. Taxonomy (NCBI): domain Eukaryota; kingdom Viridiplantae; phylum Streptophyta; class Magnoliopsida; order Poales; family Poaceae; genus Poa; species Poa annua. Next base: position 263,669,522 of record CM049426.1, on the reverse strand, counting down.
TATTGACAAAGTTATGTTCCCATTGTGCATAATAAGCTGATCGCACAGAGAAAGAATACAATTTTGTTAAGTTCCAAGCCACAAAGTCCTCTGTCATATGTTCGTGGAGAGGTATCCGTAGAATTCTGTCCGCATCAACTTGATTAAAAATATCACGGATTTATTGTTCCTTCTAAGAGTGAGTATCCTAATCAATCAATTCATCAATAGTCCGAACTGTGTTGATTTCTTTTGGTGTAAGAATTTTTCTACAAGGACTACCTGGTATCCATGGGTCAGCCCAAATGTCAATACAGGTGCCCGATCCCACTCTCTAGATATAGCCTCGTTGAAAAGTTGCCAAGCCCGCCACAATGCTTTTCTTGGTGAACGAAGATCCACTCTTCAGTCCGGCTTTCAGAATATCACAATTCGGATAATATTTGGCTTTCAACACTTTTGCACAGAGAGAGTCAGGTTTTGTGACCAGTCTCCAAACCTGTTTAGCTAGCATAGCTTGGTTAAAAGTATATAGGTCACGGAAGCCCATACCCCCATCTTTCTTGGGATTCATATTTTCCACCAAGCCATCCAGTGCATGCGTTTCTTTCCTCTGTGTCACCCCGCCAAAAGATTGACATTGCATCTATCATCTCCGTGCTAAGATTCTTAAGAATCTGAAACACTGACATTGCAAAGACATGAATTGATTGGATTACAGCTTTCAAAAGAATTTCCTTGCCTCCCAAAGATAAAAGTTTCTCGTTCCAATTCTCCAGTCTTTTGATTAGACGCTCCAACAGATGTATGAAGCTATCAGTCCTATCAAGTCCCACCATGACTGAAAGACCCAAATATTTATTAGAAAGAGCCTCGGCCATGATATTCAATTCGGTGCAAATCACATACTTTGTATCTACATGGACATTAGGGCTAAAAAAATATGTTGCATTTCGACTCACTCACCAACTGACCTGAGCTTGCACAATATTGATCAAGTGCCTGTCTCAACGAGGTTGCATTAGATAAATGTGCCTTCATGAGGATTAAGGAATCATCAGCGAAAAGTAAATAGGAAACTGATGGTGTGTTTCTACAAACCGTAACTCCTACCTACCATGTTTGTGCAATGTCAGATGAGAAGTTAAAAGTGAAAACACAGCTTGGAAAAACGGTCAAAGTTATATGTAAAATAGTAACTAAACTGAATTGACATGTGGATTTGACCAGTACCGCTTTCTTAAAAAAAAGACAAAAAAATTGCCATTTCATTTATTCGAAACAACAAAATCAGTACAACACAATATCGCGCACTCACTCAGCCCGCCACGTGACGGCCATATGAAACACGGGTCCGTTTCAGATCCAGATCCAGTTTTAAATAAGATGTACAAACCCATACAACACCATATATAAAAACAAACTTAACTAGTATAACTACACATATATGATTGTACATACAACTACACAGACCACGTTGTACAGATCATGTTATACAAGTAAACAGCAGGTTGTACAGATCAAGTTGTACAACTATACAGATCAGGTTGTACAAAACAAGACTGAACGTACAACTACACAGATCAGATTGTACAGATCAGGTTGTATGTACAACTACAATCAGGTTCAGTTGTATGTACAACATAACAGGTTGTACGAAGTATACACAATCCAAAGTATAAAAAAAAGTTCGTCGAAACCTGTCAACAATGGATCTAGTTTTGAAGACCTCGACGCGAGGAGTTAAAAAATGAAAATCATTTGTAATTCGGATAAACGGTTCTCGAGATATTTCATTTTGAAAAAAAATCTCAAAATAAATGCACGCTCGATTGAAGAAAAAAAAAGTTTGCAAATAGAGCTCTTTTTCTAACGATTTCCCACAAGGCCACAATATCGCACACACGAGCCGACGACTCTTCCACTCTAACAGCCCACGAAGGCACGAAGGCAGCCCAGAGCCCAAGAACTTGCCACTGAGGCCAGGAAGGCAGCCTGGAGCGAAGCGAAACGGGAAGCATTACGCGAGGCAGAGCTGCCGAGTCCCCGCGCCCGCCCGCCGCCGCTCGCGCCGCCTTCGTCCTGCGCCCCCGCCGCAGCGCCGACATCAATCGAAGCGGTTGTCGTCGTCCACCCGTCGCGCGCGGCGGTCGCCGCCGGCCGCCACCCACTCGTCGTCCGCCCGTCCGTTGATTCGTTGAACAGTTTGACCTAGGTAAAAGTTCCCCATTTTGCTGCCCTACCCTCCAAAACATTTATTTCTCTTAGATAAACTAGTTTAGGCTTGATTTTCTCTGTTTATTTAGCATGTAGGAGACGATTTAGTAATTCTTTGATTCGTTTTGTAGTCTACAGGAAGAATAAAAGATGGGTAAAAGAAAAATGACGATTTTTTTCAAGGTTTAGCTATTGAAGATGTAGTCATGGGATGCTCAGATCAACCAAATCATTGATTTGGTACTATACATTTTCATATTTTGTCCAACTGAATATCATGCTTCAATTCATATTATCTACCCAACTTAGTTTGCATTGAAAGTGGCGCAATTTTTTGGAAGATTTTTGTCCCTTAATTTTTGGCCTGGGGCGTGAGCAATTCCTGGCTACGCCGTTGCCCCAAGCTAGTCAGGGAATTGCCAAGAAACGAACCATTCTTGGGTCGCTTTATTCCAAACTAATTGTCGGCTGCTGCTTGAAAAATAGAAGAGAATCCGGTATTATCCCCCCAATTCCCCCAAGAAAATTCGTTTTAATTGCTCAGAAATTGACGGCGCAGGTTTTACAGGAGTTTATCTTGATTGCGGGGAAGATTTGTGAGGGAATGGCTAATCTTGCCAACATGTTTGCTGCCCTTGACCTGGACGACGAGGGCGATGAAGAGGAAGTGGAACAACCAACATCCAGCAAGCCAGCAGGACCAGCTGCTGCTACCAAGAAAATTGGTAAGGGCGCACTTTTTCTTTCGGTCCTCCCAGTATGGATTGGGAGGCTGTGCTCCAGTTAGTCCGTTGCATGCGATTTACTGTAAGAATTGCATGGTTCGTCAATTATTCCATTTGTATTAAAGCCTGATCACTTCACCATCATCATGAATGATGATACTTAAAATACGCTAAAAATCTAAAGGAGAAATCATCTGTGAGTGCGTGCAAAGTTGATTAGTATCCAAATCAACCGACCAGGCTGAGCGACATGGACAACATGTACATATGACCTTCCATTGTTTCTCCTGGATCTTAATGGAATCATGAAAAACCATGTTCATCTTGCGCCTACACGATAGACAATTGAACAATGTGGCAACATTTTAACTTAAGTTCTGCCATGTTATAGTTAGAAGAGAAATTATAAAGTTACATTTCCTCTTTTTAAAATTAAATGTTAGTTTCTATCCAGTCTTCTTAAGAACCACATTCTTTGCAGATGGTAGCATGGAGAAACGCAAAATGATTGTAAACTATGATGGTGAAAATCTGACTTCATCGTCGAGTGAATACAAGATGCCATTGGTGTGGATAGACTTGGAAATGACTGGTGAGCCTATCTTCATTTATTTGTATACTGTATGATATGGTTCATACCATTTTCTAAATATTTAATAGGCTTATGGACTTTAGTCCTCATCTGTTAGATACATTTTTTTGGGTGCATTTTAATTTTCAGAACTACAAGTTGTAAAACTTAAACAAAATAACATTTGAACAAATTAGAAACCACAGAGACTACCTGTTGTGTCAGCGTCAGTCTTGGTTGAATGGCAGATATTAGTACTTAGTAAATTGACCTTACTAACTTATTAAACTGGGGCATATAGTCGACGACGTACTGATTGTTTCTCCATTTCATTAGTCTTGCTTGTTAGATATTTTCACCTTTTACATTTCTAGTGTTCAGTTCTAGATGCAATATAGTGTTTACATTTTTTCTGCAAACATAGTTGAGTAGTAACAGTTGGTCGGATTTCATATTGATACAGTGCAGATATCTTTCCTGCCCTAAAACAGTACAAAGCACATTACTGTTTTTCTTAGTATCGTAAGTCAAGAATGAACATGTTTTTTCTGTTTTACAGTGCCTTGTGGGCTTTTCACTCCACTCTATAGTTATTGTTCTCCTATAGCTCTTATGTAGATATGTCAAACTAGAATTATGTTTCCTCTGTTGAAACTCGTACTGTCAATTTTACACCATGCCAAAATTATGACTAATGGGCCACATGCTGGTTTTTGATTGTTTAGGTTTGGATATCAGAAAAGATCGCATACTGGAGATTGCTTGTATTATAACAGATGGTAAACTTACCAAACGAATAGAGGTGGCTTTTAAACTAAATATTATTGGTTTGATGTCATGTGCAATGCTATGATATGCTAGTTTTCTTATTCCAGTAACACCTTTGTTGTAGTACAGAGTTCTAGACCCTGAGTTTTGCACGAGAGTAGCTTCTTACCTGTACTCTGTTATTTAAGGCTGCTGATGTTGCTAGTTCATCGAGTATGTGGATAAGGCCACTAACCTGTGACCCTTAATCATCAACCTGAGCTGTGGTTCATGCTCGTTTGAGAACTGAAGTAGCTCAAAATTGTTAAATAAGATTTCCAATTGTATCAGGACTATGTAAGTGCTAAGTTAATTTATTGTGTGGAGACTCTGTGTGAAGGGATCACAATTAGATTATGGGTCGATTTTTACTACACTGTATACTAAGTGAAAATTAGGATAGTGGCAAAAATGACCTGATATGCCATCAGCTTCTGACTAAAGGATGCATATACTTTGCATAATCTTCTTAATCTATCCCCTTGCAATCTAAAATGAACCATGTTGTTTGGCAAGTTCACTCTGTAATTCTAGCTGTTATTACGACCTCTGCAATTTGATCACCACTGACTCTGGCTATCTACTTACATCATACTCAAATAGTGTTGGGTATCTGAGGTTATGTAGGCAATTTGCTTTGTCATTTCTTTGTTGCCAACCTATTGGTGGTAATTTCTGCTGGTATGACATCGCTAGACATATTGCTCAACATAGCCATTATACTGTTTTTTTTTGCAGGGTCCTGATTTGGTTATAAGACAAAGCAAGGAATGCTTAGATGACATGAATGAATGGTGTAAAGTCCATCACAGTGCCAGTGGTAAATACGTTATATTCGTTTTGAAGTGACATGTGATCATAATCTGTTGCACATGTAACCAATTTAGGACTTGTGATTTAATCTGCTGCTCTTTTAACCAATTTAGGACTGAAGGAACAAGTACTACGAAGTGAAATTTCTGAGCATGATGCAGAGAAACAGGTATGCTAGTCCTTTTTCTGGTAGTCTGACTTCTCTGAAAGTGTTCATATAATTAAAGCATATTATACTAGAAACCTCAAAAAAACATTTCTACTAGCTACTGCTTCTATGAATCACACACTTGTATTGTTTTATTATATGACCCACCAGTCCAGTCCACCACATATTACTGATACAGACACATTGTTGGAATATTTTATTTGGATAGAGAATGTAGTGATATACGTTGCAAATGTGGGGTAAAAATACATGCAGTCAGGAAGATTTCTTGTTCATATTGTTTGATAACGGGTGATAAGGTCGTTTGCCCAGATTAAAGAGTATTATTAACATGTTTCTATTGAATAGTCTTGAATATAAATATATTTGTAGCAATCATGTGTCTATTGTAAAGTCCTTCTTTATATGTGTTTGGCTGTTTGCTTATCCTTCCTGCCTCCTAGGTAAAGGAAATTTTGAGCTATGACTGGTTATTTGTTTATTTCAAACAATCTACAACTTGTACTGCTATGCTAGCTTGTGTGCTTAGTGTTACGCTGTACCATAGTTTGTCTCCCAAGAATTGTCTTAGGCAGCGCTAAGCGACACCCCCCACCTCACCCGCCTATCCGATTTATTTTATCCTGTCAGTGATTTGGCACTAGGTGCTGTTATGCTGCCTGACTAGCACCTAGTGCCCTGGTCAATACTGATGTGCGACGCTGCTATTTCTGTGGTGCTACTATTGTGTACAAGCATTTTGTTCTTTCCTTCCAATTATTGCTGATATTATGTTTCTGAGAAATATCGATTTCTCCTTCCCTGATGTTCCTTTATTCACTCTAACTTCTTCTAAGAAAGTTTCCCGTGAGAGCTATTTTCAGGTATTAGACTTTATTATGAGGCATATTGGTTCGGCAACACCACTGATAGCTGGGAATTCTATCTATACAGATTTACTATTTTTGAAGGTTAGCAATAGAAAGAACTTCCTTAGCTATCTGCTGAAAGTGAAATGGTTCATACTATTTTAGCTTGCCAGTATCCTTGCATGAGGGAGGACTCAAGTTTACTTTGTGACTTTTTGCTCTGACACAGTTTTGTGTTTTTATATCCAGGAGTATATGCCACAGCTTGCAGGCATATTCCCTCATGTAATAGTTGATGTGAGCAGCATAATGGCTCTGTGCATCCGCTGGTTCCCCAAGGGTAAAAGTTATTCACCAATCTTTACCAATTTAGTGTTTCACAATTCATATTTTCATTTTAAGCTTGTGTTTTATCAGCTGTGATTGTGGCGTGTCCTCATGAATTATCGGACTATATTTTGCATATTTCACCCCCCAGAGAGTAAATCCATATATTTTTCATAGTGACCTCTAGATAGTTACAGACATTGTATGATTTTCTAGTTCTAACTAGTCAATATGCTTTCAGTCCACCTGCTTATCACATGCTATGCAATGGTGTGTATACCAAGAACATAAAATTGTGCAGACCACAATTATGAAAATGAAGCTTTTATCATTTAGGATTCTATTGTGAAATCAGTTTTTTTGGTATTTATTTTCATCAAAGTGCCAAATGCCGATAATGTACTATGGGATAGCTTGTATGCCAACATTTTGAACATAAAATTTGGTTTTGCAAAATATCTTGCTTATTTTGAATAGTATTGCTGGGTGGTGTAAAATTTGAACAGTTGGGGTGTTCGTAATGATGTTCCAGTTGATTTGATGGGTTCATAGATATGATTGGCGCTGCGAACTAATGACTGTTCATATTTTCTTGTTATTTCATTTTTGGTATGTATGCACACGGAGTACTTGTGAAAATCTGCACTTGACAAGGCTCTGCTAATGTTTTTATTGACCTTTTCACAGAAAGGAAGCAAACTCCAAGAAAGCAGAAAAACCACAGGGCAATGGGCGACATCAGAGAGAGCATCAAGGAGCTGCAGTTCTACAAGGATAACATCTTCAAATCACGGCAGTCTAAGCAGTAGCCTGTTGGGACAGTTCTATGTCTGAAAATGTTTTTTGGTGATGATCCTTAGGTAGATTTGGGAATGCTTAAATGCTTCATGTGCGCTTGGAGTAGAGCCGAGATTGTATTTACATATACGCATTATCACACCCTTATGTAAGGTTAAATTCTGTTTTTTCTCCAGAAGTGTCATATTAAAATTTCAAATCCTATGAAATTTCCATGGTGAGTATAATTCTGTGGTCAAAAGGGTAGGAATGTGACCATTTCTCTAGGAGTGGCATTATATATTTTTCCTCCAAATTTTCTTTGTTTGAAAAGGGACCCGAAACGTTCACTGTTTGTAGACTCTTGAAGATTATATCGCAGTTTTCTCCACTTGATGTGGTATGACAGATAGATGAGAATAAATGACAATACAAATGCTTAGCCGTAGCTTCAAATTAATTGTCGTGGATTTAGGCCCAGTTCTTTTGGACCTTCTCAGCAGCTTTTCAGTAAAAATAAGCCAAAGCCAAAAAGAACTCGATTTTAAGCCGTTTCCTGGGGCAGCCGACTTATACAAATCTTTCAGAGTGGGAAAAAGCCCGGGTACCCCAACTTCCTGCACCAGCCCGCAGCTTCCTGAAAGTGGAACGAAGCGTTATTTCGACTTGCCCCTGTTTGACACGAAAATTACAGAGATTGCCACCGCAATGACTCCACCCGAACCGGTCATTCTCTTTTCTCTCTTCTAGCGAACAGATTTTCCCCCTCTTCTCTCTCCCGAACGGCCCACCCCGAGCCCCAGATTCCTCCACCGTCGCCGCCTCCTCCTTCGCCGCCGCCGCATAGCTGTGACCACTCCTACCTCCGCGTCCCAGAACCTTGTCCCTCCTGATCCGACCCCATGACCGGAGGATAGCCCGGCCATCTCCCGGCCTGGATCCAATCGATCCCGAGCTCGGCTGCGATTGCCACCGCAGCGGCCATCCATCGGCGTCCAGCGGCCCGCCTGCACCTGCCTCCAGCGCCCCGTCTCCAACTGCCTCGTCCAGCAACCGACCGGCCTGCAGCACGCAGTCTCCAGCGCCCTGCACATGATTCCCCTCCACCAGCCTCCACCGATCTGCTTCTCCTTGCCTACCATGTTGCCTCTGATTCGAAATGGTGATTTGATTTTCGGAGATGAATAGCACGTAGATGCGTAGCTAGCAGCTGACCTGATCGATTCTTGCTTATCGATTCCTGCCGATCTCCGTGCCTAGCAGTACAGTATGTGCATGCCCCGCTAATCCAAATAGTGTAGTGAAGTTTTAGCTAAATTTTTTGTAGAGATGCACGGATGTGGTCAAGTTTCAACGAGCTCCACTAGTAAATGATACGGTTAGGAATATGTTTTCTTAGAATTATTAGATCATATTTGTATCTATTCTTGCGAATAAAACATTTGAATATGTTTCCTCCGATTGGGTTATAATCAACTATAACAATGAATCACATTATTATTTCAATATTTAGCAATTAATATGATGTTCGAAATATTATTTTGTGATCATAGATCTAAAAAAACAGCACAAATATAAATTTATCATAAGGGCGTTACCAACTTTTCATCATACAACTCAGACAATAAGCTAAGACAAGGAAGCCCAAAAGAACTGGACCGCAATTTCTGCTTGGCTTAAATCCACAACTGCTTATCTGGACAGCTCTACTTAGGATGGCTTATGCACAATCCGAATCTCAAAAAAACTGGGCCTTAGTATAATTAACTTGAACTGGAGGATGTAGTAGGTACGCTATTGAAGATAGTCAATATACCCACCGACCTCCCCTTCTCTAAGCTTATAAAGGGCGTCGGTGAGTGTTTCACATCTTACCTCAATAACTAGTTTCAGTTCTTACGTAATCTTCTTTTTAGCCATAGCTGGATCCTACTACCAATCTTACCTCGCTCACCTTCTTAGGCTGAACTACGTCAGCATGTTTGGAATGCGAGGGATCCGGAAGCACATCTCTTGTCTTTGGGCGATGGGCGTTGCAACAGATGCATGGCATGCCGTCTTCAACCATCGGATACGGAAGGCGGGACCCAGACGCGAAGGTGGAATAGAAGGGGATTAGGGCATCTCCCAGTCGTTGCGCCCCAGGCTCAAATAGTCGCTGTTTCCCTGCCGCGTGGCGCCAAACGGCGTTAATCTAAAACTTGGGGGTCGCGGTTTCCAGTCGTTCCCTAGCCTAAGATTCAGCCCATGCAATTCAAATATGGCGTAAACTTAAATTTGACGGAAACAAAAGCGATTTCATTAATATTCGGCGCAAATAAAGATGATTTCATTCAAATTGGTGCAAAGAGACGATTTCATTGATTTAGACGTAAACAGAGACGATTACAAATAAGAAAACTAAACTAGTTGTTGAGGAGGCCGAGGCTCGTCGTGATCGCCTGGCTGTAGTCGGCGGCACCACCGTCGTCGTTCGAGCCGTCGTCGTCCTTGCGCCAGTTGCTTGGGCCTGCACCGGCGTCGCCGTGGTCGTACCACCTGCTATGCTGTAGGGTGCACGTTTACGGCTCGTCCTCCTCCTCCTCGTCGCTCGGGTCGAGTACGTAGTACTCGATCTTCTTCGGTTGCGGCGGGGGAGGGATGCGGCTGCGGCGGCCGGTGGCGACGCGCTGCTCGCGCTCTGCGCGCCTACGCTCCGCCTCGGCGAGGAGCTGCCGCTGCTGCTCGAGCTCCTGCGCCGTGAACTCGCGCAGGCTCCACGAGTCGGCGAAGTCGTCCACCGCCGGCTGGATCATGTTGAAGGAGGCCTCCTTCAAGCCCGGCCATTCCTCCTCCTGTTCGTCCTCCGGCTCGGGTTTTGGCTCGCGCTTGGGCTTGATGACGCGCGAGAACCATCCGACCGGAGATGCCGCGCTCCGCTGGCCGATGCGGAGGGTGCCGCTGCGCATGGGGGCAAGGCGCCCGGAGTTGAGGAGGGGAGGAGTTGAAGAGCTTGGCGACCTGCGCGTACCTGGTGGAGGAGCTGAGCACGGGCCGGAGGAGGAGGAGGTGGTTGCCGCGGAGGAGGACGACGCCATGCGCCGGGGCGCCCAGGCCGACATGGTGAGCTGGGGCTCGTTGCCAGCGGCGATGTAGTCGAGCACCCACTGTAAAGTGCGGTGCTTGCCACCCCACCACCGCTGCGGCCGTGCGCGTTGCAGCGGCCCTGCACCGGACCGTTGTTGACGCGGTCGGCGAGCTCCTCCTCACGGCAGCGCTGGAAGTACGTAGTCCAGAAGGCATCGTTGCCTTCTGGCTGCGACCTGGCGCCAGGCTTGCCTTGACCTCCGCGATGGCGTATTCACGCTCGTTCTCCACGGGGACGGGCGGCACGGGCACCCCTCCCGCGCTTAGCGTCCACGGTCCATGGCCGCCGGTGGCGCCGGGGACGCGCATGTCCGGAGGACATGGGTACCCAGCGTTGTAGAGTGACCACGCCTCCTCCTTGCAGAGGAAACGACAGCCCTAACCGTTCTTCACGGTGGCGTCCATCTTCTCGGCGGCGGTGGGCTACTGGGTTGCGACGGTGGAGGGGAGAGTGTGAGTGTGAGGCAGAGGCGGCGAGAGAGGAACGGCGATAGGCGGCGAGGCTGGGGTTTTTTATAGCGCCGCGCGGCCAGGCGAAGGGGCAGAGAGGCGGCTGCCATTACTTCGCGCCGCGTGCCCCTTCGATTGGACGTCGCAGCCGCACCACGCCATTAACTCCAGTAGTCTTTGACTGAGGGAGCTCACTGGCCGCCCGCCACGTCATTACTCCGGCAGCTTTTGACCGATACGGGAGCCGAGAAGACGAGCACGGGCGGTTTCTGTTCCGCGTCATTTTCTCCCGCGTCGCTGACAGCGCTGGCCGGCGTCGCCTTTCCCGCCATTTCGCCCCAAGGCCGAACCCAGTGGGTTGGGTTTTGCCTGGGGACGCCGACGCTATTTTCTGCCGAAACGGCGCTAACTGGTCTTCTATGGGGGCCGGCTGGTGAAAAAATGATGCTATTTGCTTCCGCCGGTGCCAAAAAGGCCTCCTAGGGGGCGCTGGGAGACGAGTAGATATGCCCTTACGGGAGAGGGAGAGCCGAGTTGACTGCACGGTAGCCATAGTAACGGAACGCCTGAAAAATCTTGTATGATTCCAGACCTTTTTTTAGAGAGTACGCAATTGCGTACTTTCACTTTATAGAAGATTAAGAGAGGTTACAGAGTTTGACAGATTGTTGCACTCAACTACTACCAAACATTGCCACCACACCACACCGCAACTACACACAACCTAGTGGACTACTCTCGCAAAATCTGAACTGCCTCCTAGATTGGCTAACTTCCACTGCTTCCAATCCTCCATAATTTGCTCCACCAGAGCCACTGCCGGAAGATCCCCCTAGAGTTTTGGAAAGCCCTAGCATTCCTTTGTTTCCAGAGTCTCTTTTTTGCCAAAGTTCCTTTGCTCCCTGAGGCACCAATCCTGCCACTTCTCATCCAATCTTGATTCAGCCACCTGCAGGTCCCATCTCTGTATGCATCTGAACCAAACCTCTCTTGAATATACACATTGAGTGAGAATGTGGTCCACTGTGTCCACCTCCTGTAGACAAGTGAAGCACTCCGACGACTCCTCCTGTAGCCCATGTCTGAATTTCCTATCTAACGTCCAAAGCCTCGCTTGCGCCGCTAACCAAGCAAAGATCCTGCATTTTAAAGGAGCCCAGCTACGCCAGATTGTGCTTGCTCCCTGCAATCTCAGCGATCCCTGACAAAGCGCTCGGTACGTGGACTTAGCCGAGTATTTCCCCGTCGGAGAGCACATCCATCTGAACCTATCATCTGCCAAAGGATTCCTCTGGAGATTTCCGATCGTTGTGTAGAGGTTTATACATTGTGTCACCCCTTCCAAGGACATCTTTCCTCTGATGTCCTGCACCCAACTATGATTCAACAGCGCCTCCTAGACCGTTCGCCTGTTGGCGCACGCATCACTAATTGTCTGCGCCGTAATCGGAGCCAACTCCTTGACCGCAATTCCTTGTAGCCAGCGGTCCTTCCAGAACAAAGTTCTGGCGTATGATTCCAGACCTCAAAACTGGCTATAAGCATGCGGCGTGAGAGGACAGATCCGTACAGTTGCAGCAATGCCCGATGCGGCATCAGTTTGATTACAGTAGGAATGGGCTACTTACAAGGTCAGTGATGGTTCTCTGACAAGCCGATTTCACTAAAAAAATATCGATCGAGCAACCATGAGGAAAACTGATTTCTCCATTATTTAATGTAGCATTCCGATTTTTTATGATAGCTATAGATATTATTATGGCTCGTTTGGCACAAACTTCAGTTAAGTATATTGTTACCGAATAGATATAATGGTTTATAGTACATAAAACCACAAGATAACAAAAAGAACCACAAACAAGTTCACACTAATTAAAAGCCAAAACAAACATCTTTCGTGATATCATCACTAAAAAGTCCATAACCACATGTCACAAATGGTCAAAATCACCATTCTTAAGTCTCACAAGCGAAACATGTTAGTCTATGATTTTACAAAATTAAAATTTCATCTTGATTTAAAGCAGAGGAGAAGATATGAAATTTAATCCCGTTAATGAACTCAATTTTAAGTTTTTTACATTAAGAAACTCAATGAATCTTTCCATCGAAGAATCTATCGCTACTACAATTATTTTCTGAAAAAGCATGATCACCAAGGTCTGCGTTGATTTGTAGAAAACTTTTCCCACCAAGGTTTGCATTGGTGTTCACCAAGATCTGTTATGAGTTATCCATCGTCTTAAGAAAAAAATATCTTCGGCAACGCTGAACATATTCCCAAATCCTTTTCATTCAAACATGAAAATAATACAATATTCTGTGAGCTTCACTAGTGCAGGCGGTGGCGACGCCTCTGTTGCCGTTTCTCACCTTGGAGACGCCATCGAGACATGGTGCTCGCCTTCTATCCGAAGCGGGTGGGCTGCTTTTTAGAAGTTCAACCCAGTTTTGAATAAAAAAAGGGGGCGGGAGGGATTGACCTTTCTAACGCGCCACCTCGGGGGTAACCCTAGATCTTGGCATCGTTCTTGAAGTGGTGATCGGCTCGATGGACTTGTGGGTGCGTGAGATGGTTGGGTCATCGCGGCGAGGGTGATGGGGCTGTTGTTGCAGCGATGCTAAGGTGTTCTCTTCGAGACTTCTGTGGCAATGATGACAGGGATAAGCGATGTCAGAGACATGGCTTTGGTTGAGTTAGTCGTCTCTTCTCCGATGTGTCTGTGGGTTTTTCTCGGCGTGTTTGTTGCCGAGAAGTCGAAGTTGTTGTGGTGGGTTCCCGGTGGTGAAGGATGATGGGCGGCATGAGTTCTATTCGGCGAATTCCATGGCGCTAGCCAGCCTGGTTTTTTCTTTGTAGCTCTTGGCCAATGTTGGATATATGATGTCTTGTCACGACGGTTGAATACTGGCGTGGATCTTCTTGTTTGCATTTACTATCATGTCATTTTACTTACACACCTTGTGCTTGACAACCACTTGGTGAGGTTGAGTAAAAAAACAATTTATTTTGTTTTGTAGGTTACAAGGAGGAAGAGGAGATAAATCCTTTACACACAGATCCCGAGAGTTCGATAAAACCCTCAAATCATCCTCATGGGGAAAGAGTATTCCACTACTACACACTCTGCACTTTAAGTCTCAACCTAACATCAATCAAGACTTTTTAGATATTAGTGGTACATCGACTGAAGAAAACAGAAATAATAGTGTTATCATGCTATGGTTCAACTCCTCAAAACATAGAATTAGAAACTTTAATGGCGAAATATGTCTTGTACACAACTTAGCGTTGAGATTCTACGGTCTAATGGTTAGGATGAGACTATGATACTGAAGGGGTTACGGTGCAGAAAACAATAATTTTTCTAGCGATCGAAACCCTAACTAGCCAGGATCTATCTATCTAGTACATGCGATAACGGTGGCGGAACGGGTTACATTACCTCCATGTAGACCGATAGCGGGGATTACGCTCCCGCACAAGCGTTGACGATGAAGTCGTACGTAGCCGAACTCGAGGTCGCGGAGAACTTGCCGCGATGTCGGAGTCGATGACGCCGGGGTGTCGATGATGATCTGCGTCGATGGGCGTCGGGCGGAAGAAGGCAGAGCGCCAGCACCAGGGCTGGTGCGTCGGCAGCAGAGGGGGGGGGGGGGGGGGGGGGGGGGGGGGGAGGCGCGGCGGCTGCAGGGGGCGAGACGACGTCGCCCAAGCTCCTCAAAAGAGATGCCTCCGAGCACTCACAAACATACGGAGCTTAGCGACAACTCCCGGTCATTCAGATCCAGCTGAAATCGCAGGAGTAGATCTTATCTGGAATCCCGCAGAGCAACGACGCTCTGCGGTATGGCTTAGGTGGAGAGAGACCCCCTTCCTCAGCTCGGCGCGGCTCCAACTTGGGAACCACGAGATCGAGAGAGAAATTGGGAATTAATTGGATTTTCCTATGAATTAAATCAATTAATATGCCTTGGTATATAAAGGGGGAAAGGGGTGTGCCAACCCCCTTGGCTCCCCCATGTGGGACTAAAGGAGGAGAGGGGAGGGGGGGTTCGGCCGAACCCCCCTTGGGCTTTCCCACTCCTAGTCCAACTCGGACTAGGAGGCCCAAGCCTCCCTTTCCTTGTGGGGTGCGGTTTCCCCCTCTTGGGCCCTCTTAGGGCCCATGTAGGTGGGAGCCCCCTTTTTCCTTTATTTAATTAATATTAAATTAATATAAAAATCCCATTAATTCATAATTAATATATTTATATATAATTCAATATCCCGTGACTCCGAAACTATTTCGGAACCACCCGAACAACTTTCGGACATTCCCGGAACCATTCCATACCTCCCCGGAACTCCTTCCGGACCACCAGAACTCTTTCCGGATAATTTCTCTTTCTCCAACAAACTCCTATAAAATTCCAGAACCTATCTCCTAGCGTCGCTAAGACCTTAAGTTTGTTACGCTACGGTTCGGGAACACTCCAGACATGGACGAGACACTCCGCTCACCAATGATCGTCAGGGATACCTGGAAATATATGACGACCCCTGTGCATTCCACGAATATCGTCGTTGAACCATAAATATGATATTCATTCCCTTTGTCTCTGCGATACTACCTTGTCCGAGATATGATCGTAGACACACCAATGCCTTTGCTGTATCTCGTTACCGACGAAGGTTATTAACTCGTCTGCGATATTACATCTCCATGACCTAGTCATAAGCTGCGTAGCTATATAGATGCAATATCACCGAGTGGGTCCAGAGTATCTTTCCATTACAAGAATGAACAAAATCCCGCTCTTGATCCTTACGTCTTGATGCTCTTTCGGAATACCCAAGATGGACACCGTTATTGTCATGCTATATAAGACACAACGTTTGATGCTCTCAAAGCATTCCTACGAAGCATTAATAAGTATGGTCTCACGGTCTAAGGAATAATCTATCATACTCTTATCTATTGCAAATGACAAACATCGTAATACGATCTTATTGCAATACTTTGCGTATGTCCACCACCTTATTCAACTAACAAGATGACCCCATTGTCAACCGACGTCATTGTCCTTGATCGGGAATCTCGATCAACTGTTGCCCAATGGACTAGCTCATATAGAGGCTTGCTAGGGACCTGGTTGTCTATGTATCACACGTGTATTAACAATTCCGATTAATACAGTTATAGCATAATACACAAACCTATTATAAACTTATGAGACAATGCAATAAATAACACTTATTTATTTGCCTCTAGGGCATATCTCCTTCAGTCTCCCACTTGCACTAGAGTACAAATAAACTAGCTGCATTTTACTTTATCAGAGTCCCTTATCAAATAAGAATCATTTGATAATGCTTGCCCGTGGAAAAGTGTTACTTGCACAATCCATGATTGTACATGCTTCTGCGATTCACGGATATTAACTTGCTTGATATCACCATGTTGTTCAACAACATATATGCAAACACCGCAACTAAGTGAGACTACCGCTTCCCAGCGCTTACTCTGATTATACTAATCAGATAACTGCCCTGAAAAACACACTCAGCCATGCAGAGCCCCTTGTAACAATTACAAACTCGTGATATCTACATACTTTCACACCAATGTAGAAAACTTGACATTCAAATGTCAATCCCTTAACTAACGCACATCTACTTACAGTAAATTTCAAATTTACTTTCATAACTGCTCGTATTCCAAGAACATCGGTTATATTTTATCGAGCAGATAATATGGTTTCTGTATGATGTCTAATATTACATAATAGACTCACATGTCATACAACCATTACTTTCACGCATCATTACTCTTAATGATCAATTGGATTTCAAAGGACCATCCTTTTCATTCTAATCTGACTCCTCAGATATAATCCAAAACAACTCGACTAACTATTTTAAAATTCCCGTTCTATTTCAAAATAGACACTGTCTTTCAAATAGTTTCACAACTTCATCCTATTCTAATTGATACAGTTTCACAATGTGTTAACTACACAAAATGAATTCGACTCCCACTCAAATTATGTCTCCACATATTTGACAACACGCGCTCCCACTCAAAAACGTGTCATCCACATATTTGAGTTCCTGAGCTCCCACTCAAAAATATGTCCTTCACATATTCCACCTGAGTAAACTAACTATGATTCCACTTAATTCGACATTTTTGTCAAACCAAAATCATTGATCTATCATCAGTTCGAATTTAATACAAACTATAGTATTACATTAATACAAATCCCTGAGACTTCAAGCATGTCTACATAAATGTAGTCAACAAATTTGATCTTGTCCAAGACACATTTCTTGACAAGACATGCTCCCGCGTCTTTCTTATAGTCACATTTCCATATAACACTTTATATGACGATTAAACAATCTTATTCCTCTAATAAGAATTGCAGCAACAATTACTCTCTTAATCCTTTTAAATGTAACTTGGATTTCCAGGCTGAAGAGCCTTTGTTCGTATTCCGATACTTTCTCAACTTTCTTTGTATTCATAAAGTGCACCTTGATCTGTCAACAAGATCTGAAATACTTAATACAGTGCTGTTACCTGACAGCAATATTAAATATAACATCACTTTATTTAGAAGTTTCTTTCATGAAAATATTATGATCTTTATGAAGAGGATTGCAAGCAGAAAACAATTTTCTAGTCTCCCTCACTCTTAATCACTAAACTTTCATTAGCAGACATATACTCTTTGGAACACCTTCCAACATAAGTCTGACACTTTACTCCAAACTTCTAATTTCAATCCTTAAACCATAATTCGAAAAATCATATTTTCCTCGGAATTACATAGACAACAAACTAAGTTTTGTTTCTATTTGGTTTTGGAATACACTCTCATCCAATGTGAGCAATCTACAAAGAACCACTCATGTATATTCCGAATTATCGCATAATCGTATACATGTCGACACTACTGTCGATCCTACGAATTTTTGTTGAGAAAAATATCTATTTTCTAAAGTGGACATCGACTATAATGTTTCGAACATATTAGGAGATTCTAAGACAGATTCTGACAGACCACACTTTATTTAAAATAGAGCATAATTATAATTCCCCACATATCACCATATATGACATTATAATATTGTGAAAACAAATTTCCACAATTCTTTTGTGTTGAAACCATGATTCAAAAATATTGTCCTTTGATCGAATTTTGTGAACACAATATTCACTAATCTTTCTTCTGAAAAACCCCATTTGATCTATTATCAAATTAATTTCAGACTCCATAATTTATCGGGCAAATACTCTTATTTACCAAAAGCATGGAAGAATTCGGATCATGCAATAACACCATTGATTAATCATTAAAAATGACTCTCAATCAATTTCCTCTAGTCTTGCAACTTCAATACTGTATTTCAAACTTAATCAATTTTGGCACTCGAAATACTTAAATGGACCAAAAAATATCCATTACTTCTTTCATTGCCTTTATGACTAAATTCGATGGTGTTTGTTGTTTGGACACATAATTTTATCATTCCCGCTATTATAAATGTATATCATACGCATAATGTAATTGAGATGTGATGAAAATTACTCATAACATGAAACAACTGCTTTGTTCCATAACATAAAACAACTGATGTGTTCTATATGAATAATTATGTCTTGTAACATTCAAGACACCAAACTAGATTACATTCTCACTATTACAAAATGTCTTATAAAAAACTATTGATGATAACTGATATGATATCTCGAGGGCGTGAGCACTACTGGCCATTAACTTGCCATCACTTGTGCTCTGTCACGTCACCCTTCGCCACATACTTGTGATAATCAGGGACTGTTTCACAAACAGAACAATTATCAAACACTTTTCATCAAATATGAGAAGAATACATTTATATCTTCGTATATCAAATATACCCATAGCGTCGAAGAACTCTTCTTCGATGAATCAACTTTTAGAGATTTGAACTTGTTCACGAACGTGAAGAAGCTCACCGTGTCTCTATAGCATATTCACGCACATGCTATTCACAGCTAGGAGGTAAAGCGCAATCTCTATTGCACTGGAGTTCGCTATCTAGAAATTGTAGATATTCGTAAGCCTGAAGTAGATGTCACACAACTTCTTCAACTGAGTCTCCAGACAGGTATGCTCCCCATGTGAATGGTCCGGAACTTTCTAAGCTGTCTGAACTGCTCAAGACTCAATTCATCTTTGAAGTGACCTCTGATCGCATCAATCACGACATATGGCTCCATGTGTTGAAACAACTTTCAACTCAGGTGCTAGGCATACGCTCATGACGATCGTCATTTCCATGAACATGTCATGATGCTTACGGAACTCATCATCTCGCTCCTTGCTATCAGAATCATCTGGTCTAACTCCTAACTAATGTTCTAGCACATATAGGATGTTTGTTGTGTTTGGAGAATGTTTCTAAAACCAATGCACCAGCTGATGAAGTTGGACCCGTCGGCTTCCAAGGTAGAATCCGAGCTCTTGAAGAAGTAACCGAAGCGTAGTTCCGTAGTCTCCAGATGTGATCGCAAAAGAGGTAAGATAAGTTTATAATATTTAGGTGAGTTTTAGTTTTATAATCTCACTATCAAAAAACACACCACACCAAGATTATTATCCCTAAAATAATAATGGTGATGACACGACCCCCATCCACTACACCACCCCCGATCATCACGGCCGGCAGCACAGCTTCAAAGGTAGACATAAAATGTCGATCATAACAACTCTATGACTCGTGCTCGATCTTTCGATTTTCCCGTGTTCCGAGGCCATACCTCTGAGTATGCTAGGCTCGCCAATTAAACCTCGAAGACCCTGCGCGTGCAACATGGCTTACACCCACTGTATGCGAACGACGAGATGTGTGACACCCGATCATCACGGCCTGCCTCATAACGTAGAACTTTCTTGGTGGTGCGCAACGAGGGAGAACACAATTTTGGTATTTGTTAGGGATCATCCTATTTATGACGCTACCGTTGTATATTTAGCATATAAGCAATCAATAGGATGCACACACAACAGCACACAATAATGATGCAATGAAGTGCGATGTGACATGGTCGATGCGCCTGGACCTTCATGGCGCCATGTGCCTGGCCCCCGGCGCCCCGGCATGGCTCCGAGTCTACAGAGCCCTCCATTGCCTCCGACAGTACGAGTAATATCAAAACTTACCGTAACCATGTCACATGAAATAACGCCTCTGCAAAACAAAGTTAGACGCCTCTAGCTTTATTTAGTTTTGCAAGTTTTACGTGGCATATAGGCTTATTCGTAAGAGAATCGCTTCCCTACCTACGAACTTTGTACCACAACGTCGATCGTATAATTGCATGTTTAAGCATCCCTTTCGGGCCCTCCATTGAAAATGCTTTGCCGACTAGAGAGAGAGAGACAGACACCCGCCAGCCACAGATACGGTGCAAGCCGTATGCCAGTAGTGGAACCAGTCTCGCGTAAGCGTACGCGTAAAGTCGGTCCGGGCCGCTTCATCAACTCAATACCGAAGGCATCGCAAGTGCACGCTAGAGGGTAGCAAATATAAGAAAGACGCCCTCATTCAACATGAGTTCTAACCGTACCAGCAGTACTACGCATAGATCGGCTCTGATAACACTGAAGGGGTTACGGTGCAGAAAACAATAATGTTTCTAGCGATCGAAACCCTAACTAGCCAGGATCTATCTATCTAGTACATGCGATAACGGTGGCGGAACGGGTTACATTACCTCCATGTAGACCGATAGCGGGGATTACGCTCCCGCACAAGCGTTGACGATGAAGTCGTACGTAGCCGACCTCGAGGTCGCGGAGAACTTGCCGCGATGTCGGAGTCGATGACGCCGGGGTGTCGATGATGATCTGCGTCGATGGGCGTCAGGCGGAAGAAGGCAGAGCGCCAGCACCAGGGCTGGTGCGCTGGCAGCAGAGGGGGGAGGCGCGGCGGCTGCAGGGGGCGAGACGAAGTCGCCCAAGCTCCTCAAAAGAGATGCCTCCGAGCACTCACAAACATACGGAGCTTAGCGACAACTCCCGGCCATTCAGATCCAGCTGAAATCGCAGGAGTAGATCTTATCTGGAATCCCGCAGAGCAACAACGCTCTGCGGTATGGCTTAGGTGGAGAGAGACCCCCTTCCTCAGCTCGGCGCGGCTCCAACTTGGGAACCACGAGATCGAGAGAGAAATTGGGAATTAATTGGATTTTCCTATAAATTAAATCAATTAATATGCCTTGGTATATAAAGGGGGAAGGGGGTGTGCCAACCCCCTTGGCTCTCCCATGTGGGACTAAAGGAGGAGAGGGGAGGGGGGGTTCGGCCGAACCCCCCTTGGGCTTTCCCACTCCTAGTCCAACTCGGACTAGGAGGCCCAAGCCTCCCTTTCCTTGTGGGGTGCGGTTTCCCCCTCTTGGGCCCTCTTAGGGCCCATGTAGGTGGGAGCCCCCTTTTTCCTTTATTTAATTAATATTAAATTAATATAAAAATCCCATTAATTCATAATTAATATATTTATATATAATTCAATATCCCGTGACTCCGAAACTATTTCGGAACCACCCGAACAACTTTCGGACATTCCCGGAACCATTCCATACCTCCCCGGAACTCCTTCCGGACCACCAGAACTCTTTCCGGATCATTTCTCTTTCTCCAACAAACTCCTATAAAATTCCAGAACCTATCTCTTAGCGTCGCTAAGACCTTAAGTTTGTTACGCTACGGTTCGGGAACACTCCAGACATGGACGAGACACTCCGCTCACCAATGATCGTCAGGGATACCTGGAAATATATGACGACCCCTGTGCATTCCACGAATATCGTCGTTGAACCATAAATATGATATTCATTCCCTTTGTCTCTGCGATACTACCTTGTCCGAGATATGATCGTAGACACACCAATGCCTTTGCTGTATCTCGTTACCGACGAAGGTTATTAACTCGTCTGCGATATTACATCTCCATGACCTAGTCATAAGCTGCGCAGCTATATAGATGCAATATCACCGAGTGGGCCCAGAGTATCTTTCCATTACAAGAATGAACAAAATCCCGCTCTTGATCCTTACGTCTTGATGCTCTTTTGGAATACCCAAGATGGACACCGTTATTGTCATGCTATATAAGACACAACGTTTGATGCTCTCAAAGCATTCATACGAAGCATTAATAAGTATGGTCTCACGGTCTAAGGAATAAGCTATCATACTCTTATCTATTGCAAATGACAAACATCGTAATACGATCTTATTGCAATACTTTGCGTATGTCCACCACCTTATTCAACTAACAAGATGACCCCATTGTCAACCGACGTCATTGTCCTTGATCGGGAATCTCGATCAACTGTTGCCCAATGGACTAGCTCATATAGAGGCTTGCTAGGGACCTGGTTGTCTATGTATCACACGTGTATTAACAATTCCGATTAATACAGTTATAGCATAATACACAAACCTATTATAAACTTATGAGATAATGCAATAAATAACACTTATTTATTTGCCTCTAGGGCATATCTCCTTCAGATACTACTATATGATACCATACCTGATGGATGTAGCATGATATCTTAATTTCTTATACACAACTTAACGTTCAGATTCTACACTTCAATAATTAGGATGAGATTCTACATATTCCACTTTTTTTTTACACACATTACTGTGGAGGAGAATCTCTATGGTTAGAACTTTTTATTTCATTTCTTTCCAGTTCCTTCGGTATAATGACCTCTCTCCATCCGACCTCCGACGTGCTGCTATATACACATCTCATGCACTTTTCCTCCTCTCTACTTTATGCTATCTTTGATTCCCTTGGCTCTGGTTTACTACCGTTGTGTGTGAAAGTGCATGTGCCCTCTTGTGTGATTTTTATCATTAATGACAATCTCTATGGATTAATATTTGTATTGAGATACCCTTATAGATCTTGTCCATGGGATAATATTGGAGCTGATGTGTTGGACTCTAGAAGATTATTTGTTGATCAAAGTTATATTCAAGGGGTAGTGCTAAGTTGATCAATATAAAGACTCAAGTTGATCAACACAAAGAGAAGAAGATGAGGTGCAAGTTAAATATGGTCCATCTCGAAATATATCATTTGATTGAAGATTTCTATGGAGACATGAAGACGAAGCTAAGAGCTCACATAATATAGTATGGGGAAGTGTTTGGAGAAGTCTTCATCAAACATGTGTTAGCAAGCGGAATCAAGAATGGTGTTTCATCTTGAGAGAGTCAAGATTGTCATCATCTAGCTCAACTGGAATGCTCAAAGTGAAGGTATGATCTTGGTAGGTTTTATCCTCTTCCGGTCTCATGTTGTTGGGAGACCGGGTTATATGATAGATATGCGTACTATCAAGAGGAGCTCTTGAGTGAGTAACTTGATTGCATCTTTGTGAAGAGCTCAAACCTTTGCATACTTATCATATCATCTTTCTTAGGTCACTACTTGAAACGGAATATCCGGTTATTCCTAGGTCCAGCGGCTACAATTGAGGGGGGGGGGGGGGGTATAAATACGCCTCCCCTTCCTTTTCCTTCCAGTAACCAAGGCAACACGATCCTCTCCATCTGTCTCTTCATTGTTGACCTTGAAAAGCTTGCTTCCCTCTTAATCCCTCCATCAGTTCTTGCATATTCTGAAGGGAAAAGTGAGAGGAGATCAAATCTACATTTTCACCAATTCATCTCTCCTCTAAGTGAGGGGAACCTAGTGGATCTAGATTTAGAGTTCTTGGTGTTTCTCCTTCTTTCTTCTTCGTCTCTTATTTTCCCATAAGCATTTGTTGCTTTGTTGGAAATTGAGAGTGAAGGACTTGAGCACTTTGTGTGCTCTTTCCATTTGCATTGTGCGTCGGTTTGTGCCCTCCACGTAGTTTTTTGAAAGTGGAAGTTTGTAAGCTTGTTACTCTTGGGTCATTGGATCCTAGATGCCGTTTGTGGCATAGACTTTTTATGGTCAAGACCTTTCGTGGTCATTTGGGAGCCCCAGTTAAGTTGTGGGTGTGTGTCCAAGATTGTTGTAAGAGAATCGATCTCCGCCCAAAAGAAGATCAATAGTTCAAGGTGAACCAAACCTTTTGTGGCACAGTTCATCGAAGATGAACCTATCGTGACTTGAGACCGACATGTGGTGGCGGCTCACACCTCTCCAACGAGACGTACTCTCTTAATAAGGAGAAATTCAATAATACATTATCGTCTTTGCGTGCCTTGGTTATTTCTATACCTGAGTTCTTTACTTACACACTTTACATTGTGATAGCCTTCGTGCTTGAAGTCGTTTATCTTGCTATCACCTTGTTACTTGTCTTGCTTAGCATAAGTTATTGGTGCACATAGGCGAGACTAGTATATTTAGGTCGTATGCATGTTAAAGTAAAACACTAGTTTTATTCTGTCTTTATCAAGCATACCGGAATATCCGGCGGATAATCCGGCTGCTCGGAATAAGTTTTAAATCACCTATTCACCCCCCTCTCTCTAGGCGACGTCTGCCCTTTCGGTGTGTGCTGCTCTCCGCCTTCTACCACCAACGAGTTTCTGAGAAGCAATCCATAGTTTGTTAGGTCAGAAGACACCCATGAGAACATAAAACCAGTCATATAGTGAGCGGTATCATAAACTAGTTCATGCATATTATGATATCATACTCCATCCATCATGTATAGTATCATATAATAGTATCATAGTCTCATCCTAATTATTCAACTATAGAATCTCATCGCTCAGCTTCATTAGGATTATTACATAGTCTGAGCAACTCACATGTGGGTCCATTGAGTAAACTCTTTGTACTTGTCCAACCCATGAGTTTGCAGGTGTCCTACCCATGAAATTTGTAGGCACACCCGTGCCCATAGGTCCAAATATCCGGAGATACCCGAATCTATGAATATTATTGCCATCACTAATAGAAACACATAGATAAATCTTTTTCTTTACTAGAAGAAACTCTTTTTCTTAAAAGCTACTCCCTGTGCCCACAAAAGAATGTACTTCTAGCTTTTTTGGAGAGTCAAAGCATCTCAAACTTTGACCGCGTTTACATACAAAATATAACAATCTTTATGAAATCAAATAATTTAGGATGAAAATATGTTTTACCATGAATATACTAGTACTAATTTGTTTGCGTAAATGTTGGTGCCTTATTGTACAAACACGACCAAACTTAAGAAAAATGAATTTCCAAAAATGTTGGGAGCACTCTCTCGTATAAGGAGGGAGTACTCTATTTGTAAACTGATTTTGGTGGATAGTCAATGCACCCACCGACCTCCCCTTTTCTAAACAGTACTTACGCTTATGAAGGACGATGTGCGAGCTCAATAAATATATTCCCAATTCTTATGCTATGGATCGTACCTATTTTACATTGCTCAACCTCTTAGCCTAAAACCCCTCAAATCAACACGGATGGAACTTAGGGGAGAAAAATGGCATCCACAATTAGAACTAGTTATGTGCGCGCGAGTAGCCTGTTTGGGAATGTGAGGAATCTAGAAGGAAAAAGTCTACTTCTTGTGCCAACATATTTCTTGCATAGACTCCGATTGGGGGTGCTTCGATTCAGGTAGGAGAAAAACTGAAGAGGTTCGTGCACTGGATTGTTGTATTGTTCAGAAGAGAGGCGGCTAGTTGATATGTGGTTCGGCTCTAACCAAATTTACTTATGCGTGCCAACGGAGCATCATTTCAGTGTTAATGCGCAGAAGTAAATTTAGTTATCTTTTGTTTTTTCTGAGAGCTTATCTCGAAGGTTACAAAACTACATGTATGTTCATAACTTGTATTGTCATATAATAGGGTGATCTATATATCAGTTCATATCTTATTACAGTAAGCTAATTTCGTGTTGGCTGAACCTGGATACTAGCTGTTTATTTTCTGTGAACTAATTTCATGTTCATTGCAGTTCATATCTATAATAGAGTGATCTACTATATACTAGCTGAAAAAGGAGTTACTTACAGCCAAACAACAGCAACTTGCCAAAATTTTAGCCATGTCTTAGCTTTGGTCATACCAAAATCTTGATAACGATATGTGAATCCTTTTGAACTTTGCAACGTTGAATCGGGGTACATATCGAAGCGTTGTTTGCCTGATCAGTGTAACTGTAGGAAAATTAATTAAGGTCAGTCGTGAGCCTCCAGGCCAAACGTATTGATTGATCTTCTATACTCTATAAACGCCACGAGAACCTGCTCCTCCATAAAGTATAGTAACATCTCAATCATATCCATCTACTTTTCATCACCACATCAACCTGCTTCCTGTTTCCGAGTCGTCCTCTATCTACCACGATATAGACCCATCACCTATGTCGTCGAAGCAACATAAAACCAGTAGGATCCATCAAGCAAGAAGCAAGCCCGGAACACAAAGCTTTGCCTCCTCTCCCATCAGCCATGGCTCAGGTTCCGTCCGAAAGTGCCCCCGAGAGTTTGTCAGAAGATGTCCTACCCAAAAAAAGCCAGCTCAAAGATTTCATATCCACACTGCCAGCAAAACAAGGGTGGTCACAACCACTGATCCAATATAAGAATTTCTGGTTTCGGCCTCAGATGCTCGAGAACATCTTGCTAGTTGAACAGGCCTACAACTACAAACCTCGCGCCGAGGACATCCTCCTCGCCACACAACCCAAATGCGGCTATGTTAATATCTTATACATTTGTGAATTACTGGCATATATATACAGATATATGTTGTTAGAATACTGTTTTTTCCCATTATTAATCAACGCGGCTATATGGTCATAGCTACGCTATAGCCCGGCTATAGCCTTTCGTAGCCTCTGAAATCGTCGGGGCTAAACAAAATAGCCGGCTATTTTAAACAGAGGCTGCAACTTGTCGATGGACAGTGCTTTCAGTATGTTCTGTGAGGGGTTCTCGCCTTATGGCCCCTTCTAGGATCACTGCCTCGAGTACTGGAAGGAGAGTCTCTCAAGGCCTAACAATGTTCTTTTCTTGAAGTATGAAGATATCATGTCAGATCCGGTGCAAGCTGTGAGGAAGATAGAAGAATTCCTTAGGGTCCCATTGACCGAAGAGGAGGAGAGCTCTGGTGTTGCCAAAGAGGTGGTGAGGCTGTGTAGCTTTGAAATGCTCACCAGCCTACAAGTTAACCAGGTTGGAGGCGTTGATTGGGGAAACAAGGTGTACCTTGATAATTCTGTGTTTTTTAGGAAAGGAAAAGTAGGAGACTGGGTAAATCACATAAGGGCATGTACAATGGTAGAGAAGATCGGCTTTCTCTTAGCTCTCCACGTCACTTAGAGAAGGCAACAAGTAGTAGTCATACAATGCGTTAACTCTTATTGTCATCTCTAGCAATTAATGAGAACTAATTAAATTTAGTAACAAATTATGTTAATAAGGGAAGGCATATGGTACAATGCACAAAATAGTATTCTCTTAATTTTAAGAGATCATCTCTTAGGTAAGGGAAGGCAACCCTCTCTCTCTTCATTCTCTTTCCTCCAACTAAGCAAAAATCTGACGTGGCATCTCTAAGGGAAGGTGAAAGAGCATTTTCCCTCATGTGTGGTTTTGGTAATTGAATGACAATCTCTATGGACTAATGTTTGCATTGAGATATCCTTATAGATCTTGTCCATGGAATGGTGGAGTTCATGTGTTGAACTCTTGAAGCTCATGTGTTGAGTGAAGCTTATTGCAAGCATGTCTTGAAGATTCAAGACATCATCTTAGTGAAGAAAAGATGAGTTGTGCAAGACCAAGACCAAGAGAAGCTTCTTGAAGAGATCCTATGCTTGGTGCTTGCAATGGATACATGAAGACGAAGCTTAGCGAGACTCTCCCATTGTGAGCATGGGGGAGTATTTGGAGAAGTCTTCATCAAGCAAGTGTTTGGACGCGCAATCAAGAAAGATGATCCACTTGAAGAGATCAAGATAGTCATCATCCAACTCAAGTGGAATGCTCAAGGCAAAGGTATGATCTTGATAGGGCTATAGGATAGATAGGCGTACTATCAAGAGGGGCTCTCAAGTTAGTAACTTGATCGCATTCTTGTGGAGAGCTCAAACCTTTGCATACTTGGCATATCATGTTTCTTGGTTCTTATTTGGCTTTTATGTTGGTGAGGAATTAGAGCTTGGTTCATCTCCATGTCAAGCTCTAGTTCATCGAAATCGGTTTTACTTTGGACAACTAGTTGCGTTTTCGGTGGCGGAAATATTGTCGGTTCTTCCGTGAGGAAAGTCCCACACCTTGCCATGTGTGGTGATTTTACTCTATTTGTTGGGTAGTCTTCGTCGCTATCTTTCCAACAAAATTGGTCTCACCTCATTTGGAGTTCATTTGCAAAAGTTATAGCAGTTTTCGTTTCGATGTTCTGCTGATTCGGATTATTGGGGCCGGATATTCCGCCCTACCGGAATTTCCGGTTCCCCAGCTCATCCAAGAAAACGGCTAAGGAAAGGAGAAAAAGGGTTCTGACTCCAGTCGGAAATTGTGCTCGGAAATTTCCATATACCGGAATTTCCGAGTGCCCCCAGAAAAGTCCTCCAGAAATGGCTAAGGAAAAGTTTGGTTTTGCTTCTGACTCCAGCCGGAATTTCCGAGCTCTCTTAGACCGGAATTTCCGGGTGACCGGAATTTCCGGGTCTCTCTAGACCGGAATTTCCGGATGACCGGAATTTCCGAGTCTCACTTATACCGGAATTTCCGAGTGTCGAAACAGCCAACGGCTATATTTCCTGGAGGGGTATAAATACCTCTCCCCTTCTTCTTCCCCAGCAAATCCAAGGCAGCACGACTTTCCCCTCTCTCCTACTCCATTGTTGACCTTGGAAAGCTCACTTCCCTCTCAATCCCTCCATTGAATCTTCCATATTCTTTAGGGAAAGTTGAGAGGAGATCTAGATCTACAATCCTACCAATCCTTCTCTCCTCTAAGTGAGGAGAACTTAGTGGATCTAGTTCTTGGAGTTCCTTTGTGGTTCTTCCTCTCTTCTCCCCCCATAAGCATTAGTTGCTTTTGGCGGGATTTGGGAGTGAAGGATTTGACTCCTTTGTGGTTTCCTTTGTTCTTCCTCTCTTATTCCCCCATAAACATTTGTTGTTGTGTTGGAATTTGAGAGTGAAGGACTCGAGCACTTCGTGTGCTCTTGCCATTGCATTTGCATCGGTTTGAGCCCTCCACGAGAATTCGTGGTGGTATTACTTGTGAGCTTGTTACTCTTGGGTCTTTGGACCCTAGACGCCTTTTGTGGCCGGCCTTTTGTGGCCAAGACCTTTTGTGGTCAAGACCTTTTGTGGTCACTTGAGAGCCCCCAATTAAGTTGTGGGTGTGTGCCTCAAGAGTTGTACGGGATTCGATCTCCGCCCCAAAGGAGATCAATAGTGGAAGGTGAACTCGAACCTTTTGTGGTTGAGTTCATCAGGAGAAGAAGGTGAGCCCCAAAGGAGATCAATAGTGGAAGGTGAACTCGAACCTGTTGTGGTTGCGCACACCTCTCCAAACGAGACGTACACCTTTGGGTGGAACTCGGGAATACATCCTCGTCTCCGCGTGCCTCGGTTATCTCTATACCCGAGCTCTTTACTTATGCACTTTACATTGTGATAGCCTTCGTGCTTGAAGTCATATATCTTGCTATCATCTTGTTACTAGTATTGCTTAGCTTAAGTTGTTGGTGCACATAGGTGAGCCTAGTTTATATATCTAGGTTGTATGCTTGTTAAAGTGAACCTCTAGTTTTATTCCGTCTTTATCAAGCATACCGGAATTTCCGGGTCACTCGTGTACCGGATATTCCGGCTACTCGGAATTTCCGGTCACTATTGGACCGGATGTTCCGGCTCCTCGAAAAAGTTTTAAATCGCCTATTCACCCCCCCCCCCCCCCCCCTCTAGGCGACGTCTATCCGTTCAGAAGGCTGACGTCACCGCATTGTACATGCCCTAAGCCAAGAGATGGGCGAAAAGTTAGACCGCATCGTCCAGGAGAAGCTCCGATGCGGGCTTGTGTTTTGATTCTTGAGTATTTCTTATGTTTTACTGTATGTCCTTATTTGATTATGTAGCTTGTTGCACATGTATGTGAGCATGTGTCAGCTGGTTTGGTTCTTCTATTTCTCTTAAATCTAAATCTGCACGCTAGGATGTTACGTGTCATGGTTGTGTACATCTTTTTCATGCAGAGGCCGGGGATCCACACCCCCTTATCTATCTAAAAAAGGATGAGTCCAGGTTTAATTAGGTTTAAGTTTTGAAACTGAAAAAGAAAACTTCTTTGTACATGCTGACAATTGGGTGCTGAGAGGCAACTTAAAAGTCATTAGAAACGCTTCGGATCAACAAGAAGATGGGTATCAGAACTGATTAATCAAGACACAAAGACATGGTATGAGCAGCTTGCAAAATCTATTTTCCATGCTGCCGATGTTGATCATATATTTATATTCTTCATATGAAATTACCTATATTCGTGGGTGAGGACTTCCTCGCCTGTCACTTTGAAAAAAGCGGCGTGTTCACGGTGAAAAGGGCATACAAACTAGGACTTGAGCTTCAGGATACTAGCACTTGGGATGGCATGAGCAATAGGCCTACAGATGAACGACATCTTTGGAAGATGATTTGGAAGGCGAAATTAAACTCCACCCAAAGGTAAGTGTTTAGGTGGAAGCTTGGAACGAACACTCTTGGTGTCCAAGTCCATAGGCGCCTGATTGGTACAAACTGAATCTCCATGCTGGATTTTTGGGGGCTCTTTTACGGTACAACTTACTTGTACCGTGGGCTAGTAGTATTGTTAGGACTAGTGTAGGAAACTTATCATTATAAGTTTTTTTTTTGAAATTGTTATATCCTTCCCCTATGAAGGCTTGTTTGGCTATCGGGAAGAAAAAGAAAAAGGCAGGATACCAAACTACTAGTGGCAAATGCAAATTTCCCTGTACACCATACATGGCCTCCACCACGGGACAGATCACCCAAGGTGGGAAAACACCTCTACTGCCATTTGAACAGCATGGGAAAGGAAAGGGAACGAGAGAAGTTAAATAGATCATCATACTGTACATATTACCACAAAATGCTCTCACTACATACAAAATTGTCATCAATTTCAGAACATAACATATTTATTCAGGAAAAAACAAGAAATTGAGAATAGAACCCTCCAAAACTCATTAATTGTCACGGGGATATTCAATTTTGAATTTGCAACAAACCACCTCATATTTTCAAACTTCCAGTCACAAATGCATTCTCGAGCGGGAGTTGAAGCTCGGCCCCTACCTCATCCTCCGCTCCGCGGCCGTCCACTTGCAAGGGGAGCCTCCATTCACCCGAATCACGTCTCTTTTCCAACTCCAACTAACAGTGCCGTCGCCACGACTCGTCACCTACGGAGCTCCTCCCGGTTTCCCAACCCCCAAGTCGCCTCTTAGGTGAGCTCCTGATCATATAGGGCCACTTTTCTCTCTCCATTGCAATAGTAGATGCTCCGTGACCTGTAAATTATGAACTCTTGTGACCTGCAATTGCCAAATTGTAGAAAATCGGAAAATGAAAAGGAAAGTGCAAAAATTATAGCTAGTTTGTTTTTTATACAAGTGTTTTCTTAACTACTTCTCTAACTATCTTGGGCATAATAGGTTGTTGCAAGCCATCAGTGTTCTTCAGCCATGGGTAACATGAAGGGGATCGTGGGCAGAAAACAATAATTTTCCTAGCAACGATATCCTTAAACTAGCCAAGATCTATTCTATGCAGATATAGTAGTACGAACGGAGATCGGAATACATACCCTTGTAGACCGAAAGCGGGGATTACGTTCCCGCACAAACGTTGTCGATGAAGACCGACGAAGCCGACCTCAAGGTCGTGTAGAGGAAGCAGGCCTCCGAGTACCGCTAGCGCAGCACCTCGCAGGGAGTCGCACACGTACGGTGGAGACGACGCCTCCGAAGCTCCAGTCCAGGACGAGCAGCGGAAGACTTGGACCGGAACACCAGCAGCGCGGCAACGGGCTATGGTGGAGGAGATCCCCGACTCCTCTTGCTCGGCGCGGCTCCAACTTGGGAACCACGAGATCGAGAGAGAAATCAGGAATTAATTGGTGAATTAAAAGGCTGGGGGTGCCCTTTCTTATATAGGCTCCCAAGGGGAGCCAACCTTGCCAGCCAGGCAATGTGGGACTATCCCACACAGCCTGGTTCGGCCAAGGGAGTGCGCCGGCCCCCTGGTGGGCCCCTTGTGGCCCACCTAGGCCGGCCCTCCTGGCCCCCACCGAATTCCCCTAGGGAATTTTCCCCTCTTGGGCCTTCTTTCGTCCGGAAGGCCCATTTAGGGAAATCTGCATTAATAAATTCGAAAATAAATATATAAAATCATATTTGCATATTAATAA
Organism: Poa annua; assembly: GCA_026929855.1. NCBI lineage: Eukaryota > Viridiplantae > Streptophyta > Magnoliopsida > Poales > Poaceae > Poa > Poa annua. The sequence continues at coordinate 263,637,284 of CM049426.1, read as the reverse complement.
CACTAATTAATATCAAACATAATATATATAATATTTCCTAGCTCCGAAAACTCTTTCGGCGCTGCCCGATCTCCATCGGACCTCTCCCGGGACATTCCCGGTGATCTCCTTCCTTTCCGGTTGTCTTGTCGAAACCCCTTAAGTGTGTTACCCTAGCGGTTCGATATAATATCAGGTATGATCAAGACTCCTCAATGATCAACGACTAACTCGTAGGCCTGGACCCCCTGAATTAATCCCTGAGATATAACGAATGACTTTCATCTATCAAACCTGAACGTGAAGTCTTAGACCTTTTGCCATAGCGATACTTAGCACGTCCGAGTGTCGTTCCATAGATATCTCCATACCTAATCCCGACCTCGTTACCAACGATGTTATCTTCTACTCGTTCATGATCTCATGTCTCTGTGACCTAGTCACATGCTTGCAAGCTCATTAGACATGATCTCACCGAGTGGGCCCGAGAGTATCTATCCTGCTACGCGGACTGGCAAATCCCGCTCTTGACCCCTCGTCTCAATACTCCTTTCGAATACCCAAAAGTATCACCGTTATTGTCATACTAAATAAGATACGACGTTTGGTGCAATCAAAGTATCTTCGGGGAATATCGATAAGAGTTGATCTCACGGTCAAAGGTGTAATGACTATGTTCTCCAAAACTGGGTATGTCCATCACATCACTCTCCAGCGATGTGACTCTCATTGCCGACCGGCGCCATGCCCCATGACCGGGAAACCTCGATCATCAATCGCGCAACGAAACTAGTCTTAGTAGAGGCTACTAGGGACCTGGTTGTTTACGTATCACACCCGCATTAATGTTTCCGCTTAATACGGTTCTAGCATGACACAAAAACCTATTATGAACAAACGAGATATGATAAAGAATACACTTTATTAATTGCCTCTAGGGCATATCTCCTTCAGTCTCCCACTTGCACTAGAGTACAAATTAATCTAGATTACAACTTGGTAAAAGCCTAACACCCATAGCTAACTGGTGTTGTTCATGCTTATCAAGCGGAAGAGGCTTCGTCAGCGGATCTGCCACATTCAGATCCGTATGCACTTTGCAAATCTTCACATCGCCTTCTTGTACGTACTGACGTATCACGTGGAAGCGTCGGAGAATGTGTTTGGCGGTGGAGTGAGTCCTTGGCTCCTTGGCGTTCGCAATGGCACCCGTATTGTCGCAGAAGAGGACCACGGGGTCTTGCACGCTCGGGAACACTCCAAGTTCGATGACGAACTTCCTCAGCCACACAGCTTCATTCGCGGCCTCGCAGGCAGCAATGTACTCCGACTCTATTGTAGATTGTGCGACTATGGGTTGCTTCCCACTTCTCCAGCACACGGCGCCTCCATTCACCTTGAACACGTAACCTGTCTGTGACTTACAGTCATCGGGGTCTGAGCAGAAACTTGCATCTACGTAACCCGTTACGCCAAGTTCCTCATCGCAGCCACCATACACAAGGAACATTTCCTTTGTCTTATTGAGATACTTAAGAATGCTCTTAACAGCTATCCAATGCGGCATTCCAGGATTACTTTGGAACCGGCTTGTCAAACTTAGAGCTAATGCCACATCTGGTCTAGTACTCAACATTGCATACATGATCGATCCTATGGCTGAAGCATAAGGATGTTTCGTCATTTCGGCCTTACCCAGTTCCGTCACCGGACACTGCGCCTTACGCAATATCTTATTCTTGATAACCGGCAGAGAACCCTTCTTTGCCTTCTCCATATGAAAACGCTTCAATATTTTATCAAGATAAGTACTCTGACTTAGTGCTAATAGGCGCCTTGATCTATCACGGTAGATCTTTATGCCTAATACATACGCAACTTCTCCTAAGTCCTTCATGGAAAACTTACTGTTTAAATATTCCTTCACGCTATTCAGAAGTTCCACATCATTCCCTATTAGCAATATGTCGTCAACATACAGTGCTAAGAACACAACCGAGCTCCCACTCATTTTCTTGTAAATACAGGTCTCTTCCACATTCTGGATAAATCCAAAACCTTTGATTACCTCATCAAAGCGAAGATTCCAGCTCCGAGATATCTGCTTCAATCCATAGATGGATCGCTGAAGCTTGCACACCTTGTTAGCACTTCCTGGATCGCCAAAACCTTCCGGTTGTACCATGTACAACTCTTCCTCAATGTTTCCATTCAGGAAGGCCGTTTTGACGTCCATCTGCCAGATTTCATAATCATAGTAGGCAGCTACCGCTAACAAAATCCGAATAGACTTAAGCATCGCTACCGGTGAAAAAGTTTCATCGTAGTCAATTCCATGAACTTGTCGGAAACCCTTTGCGACAAGCCGAGCTTTATAGACGGTCACATTACCATCAGCATCAGTCTTCTTCTTAAAGATCCACTTATTCTCGACGGCCTTGCGCCCTTCGGGAATATCCACCAAGGTCCATACTTGGTTATCATACATGGATCCTATTTCGGATTTCATGGCTTCAAGCCATTTCTCGGACTCTAGACTCTCCATCGCCTCCGTGTAGTTCGTAGGTTCGTCTTGCTCGACTAGCATGACGGTGCAAACCATGTTGCCATACCATTCTGGTGGGATCCGAGATCTACCAGACCTACGAGGTAGAACATCTTCCTCGACAGTTTCTCCCACTCCTTCCACGGAGGACGTTTCCGGAATTTCTTCCGTTGCGCCACTCGGAATCTCGAGTTCAGGATCAACGATTTCATCGAGGTCTACCTTCCTCCCACTTACTCCTTTCGCGAGAAATTCCTTCTCTAGAAAGGCACCGGTCTTCGCGACAAAAGTTTTGCCCTCAGCTTGGTTGTAGAAGGTGTACCCAACGGTTTCCCGCGGATATCCTACAAAGACGACTTTCTCCGACTTCGGTTCGAGTTTGCCGGGCTGTAGTTTCTTAACGTACGCCTCACAACCCCAAACCTTCAGAAACGATAACTTAGGCTTATGGCCATACCATAATTCATACGGCGTCGTTTCAACGGACTTGGACGGAGCCCTATTTAAAATGAATGCGGCTGTTTCTAACGCATAACCCTAGAAGGACACTGGCAGATCGGTAAGAGACATCATAGATCGGACACTATCCAGTAGAGTACGATTACGTCGCTCGGACACACCGTTACGCTGCGGCGTTCCGGCGGGCGTAAGTTGGGGCACTATGCCACAACTCTTCAGATGTGTGCCAAACTCAAAACTCAAGTACTCTCCACCTCGATCGGACCGGAGATGCTTGATTTTCCTATTAAGCTGATTCTCAACTTCACTCTGGAATTCTTTGAACTTTTCAAACGTTTCAGACTTGTGTTTCATCAAATAGATATAACTGTATCTACTCAAGTCATCAGTGAAGGTGACGAAGTAACGATAACCATTGCGTGTCGAAACGCTCATTGGTCCACATACGTCTGTATGTATGATCCCCAACAAATCCGACGCCCGTTCAACGAAACCTTTGAACGGTGTCCTGGTCATTTTGCCCATGAGGCATGGTTCACATGTATCGAGGGATCCGAAATCCAACGAGTCCAAGAGTCCATCGGAGTGGAGTCGCTTCATGCGCTTTATACCAATATGACCAAGACGGCAATGCCACAAAAACATGGCGGTATCGTCACTACACTTAATTCGTTTGGCTTCTATGTTATGGATGTGAGTACTACGATCGAGATTCAACAAGAATAAACCATTACTCTCGGGAGCATCAACATAAAAGATATCATTCATATAAATAGCACAATTGCTTGACACTGATTTAAATGAATAACCGTCTTGTAACAGGCAAGACCCACTTATAATGTTTACACTCAAGGATGGCACAAAATAACATTTATTTAAAACCAAAACTAATCCCGATGGTAGATGCAGAGGGAGCGTGCCGACAGCCACCACGTCGACTCTCGATCCGTTGCCGACGCGCATCGTCACCTCATCCTTCGCCAGCCGCCTTCTATTCCGTAACTCCTCCTGAGAGTTACATATATGAGCAACAGAACCAGTATCAAATACCCACGTATTGCTCCGGGCGGATGTGAGGTACACATCTATAACATGTATATCAAATATACCTTTCTCTTTGTCGACCGTCTTGCCAGACTTCCTATCCTCCAGATACTTGGGGCAGTTGCGCTCAGGTGATCCGATGGTTACCTCCATCTTCTTCAGCTTGATTTCTAATTCGGCCACTTCGAGCATCTTCAGGATTTCCGACAGGGGTTTTGACGTCCCTTTCATGCCGTAGTCCACTATGGCGTTCTTATAGCTAGGGGGCAGAGAAATCAGCGCCCTATCAATCACCAACTCCTCTGGGATCACACTTCCCAGATCACTCAGAAGTCGAGCGCAGCCAAACAACTTGGCCAAGTGCTCACTGATATTGCTGTGCTCTTCCATCTGGGCTGAGAAGAGAAGCACTGTTGCCTCGTACGTCTCAGCCTTGACTTGTCGTGCAAAAACAACCATGAGTTCAGTGATTATTTCATAAGCACCCTTGTTCATGAAGCGGTTTTGCAGGTCAGCCTCCATGGCAAAGAGCATGCCACTCTGGACATAAGAAGAAATCTCCGTTTTCACCCCATGGACAATCCTTTCGATTTCCGGGGCAGTGCTGGGAAGATCACCTAAGGGGGAATCAAGGATGTAGGCCACCTTGTGGGTTTCAAGGATGGACTTCAGATCGCGGAACCAGGACACGAAGTTAGACCCATCGGTCTTAAGCTTCTCTTTCTCAATGAACAGGTTCAGGTTAAAGGAGGGGTGAGACATCTACAATGGAATTTGCAACAACATAAGACTTTGTTCATGATAATTTTGAGTTATAGTATTTTAGAAAATAACTAACATAACTCCCACTCAAACGAACATCCCTCCTGGTCGTTTAAGCGATTACACGACCCCCATCCATTGCACCACCCCTCATCATCAAAGCCGGTGGCACAACTTCAAGAGTAGACAAAATCGTCCGTCACACCAATTTTGTGACTCGTGCTCGGCCTTTCGGCCTTCCTGTTCCGAGGCCATACTTCTGAGTATGCTAGGCTCGCCACCAAAGACCTCCACGCTGACGCTTGTGCAACATGGCTTACACCCACCGTATGCGAACGAAGATATGTCTGACACCCGATCATCACGGCCTGCCTCATAACGTAGAACTTTATTGGTGGTGCGCGTTGGAGGGAGAACACTAGTGGTATTTTGAAGGGATCATCTTATTCAGCTACCGCCGTGTAACACACACAATCACACAAAATAAGATGCCCACAAAACATCAAATGTAATGCAATGTGATATAGTCCCTCGCGCCATGGTCTTCTTGGCGCCCGCAGTTTATAAACAATTTAATAAACCTACCTTGACCATATCACATAGCCCCTGCAAAATAAAGTTAGACGCTTCTACTTTATCTCATGCATATTTTACGTGGCTTGGGGCTTTCGTAAATAGAACCGCTTCATACCTACGAATCTTATGACCACAACAACGATCCAATAATTGCATGTTTAAGCATCCCTTTCGGGCCCTCATTGAAAATGCGAAGACCAACTAAAGAGAGAGAAACTGTCACCCGCCAGCCACAGATACGGTACAAGCCGTATGTCAGTAGTGGAACCAGTCTCGCGTAAGCGTACGCGTAAAGTCGGTCCGGGCCGCTTCATCAACTCAATGCCGCTGGAATACACAAGTGCACGCTAGAGGGTAGCAAATAACAGGAACGGTGCCCCCGTGCAGAGCACGGGTTCTAACAGCGTACAGCTATATCTTACGATAGATCGGCTCTGATACCACTGAAGGGGATCGTGGGCAGAAAACAATAATTTTCCTAGCAACAATATCCTTAAACTAGCCAAGATCTATTCTATGCAGATATAGTAGTACGAACGGAGATCGGAATACATACCCTTGTAGACCGAAAGCGGGGATTACGTTCCCGCACAAACGTTGTCGATGAAGACCGACGAAGCCGACCTCAAGGTCGTGTAGAGGAAGTAGGCCTCCGAGTACCGCTAGCGCAGCACCTCGCCGGGAGTCGCACACGTACGGTGGAGACGACGCCTCCGAAGCTCCAGTCCAGGACGAGCAGCGGAAGACTTGGACCGGAACACCAGCAGCGAGGCAGCGGGCTATGGTGGAGGAGATCCCCGACTCCTCTTGCTCGGCGCGGCTCCAACTTGGGAACCACGAGATCGAGAGAGAAATCAGGAATTAATTGGTGAATTAAAAGGCTGGGGGTGCCCTTTCTTATATAGGCTCCCAAGGGGAGCCAACCTTGCCAGCCAGGCAATGTGGGACTATCCCACACAGCCTGGTTCGGCCAAGGGAGTGCGCCGGCCCCCTGGTGGGCCCCTTGTGGCCCACCTAGGCCGGCCCTCCTGGCCCCCACCAAATTCCCCTAGGGAATTTCCCCCTCTTGGGCCTTCTTTCGTCCGGAAGGCCCATTTAGGGAAATCTGCCTTAATAAATTCGAAAATAAATATATAAAATCATATTTGCATATTAATAACACTAATTAATATCAAACATAATATATATAATATTTCCTAGCTCCGAAAACTCTTTCGGCGCTGCCCGATCTCCATCGGACCTCTCCCGGGACATTCCCGGTGATCTCCTTCCTTTCCGGTTGTCTTGTCGGAACCCCTTAAGTGTGTTACCCTAGCGGTTCGATATAATATCAGGTATGATCAAGACTCCTCAATGATCAACGACTAACTCGTAGGCCTGGACCCCCTGAATTAATCCCTGAGATATAATGAATGACTTTCATCTATCAAACCTGAACGTGAAGTCTTAGACCTTTTGCCATAGCGATACTTAGCACGTCCGAGTGTCGTTCCATAGATATCTCCATACCTAATCCCGACCTCGTTACCGACGATGCTATCTTCTACTCGTTCATGATCTCATGTCTCCGTGACCTAGTCACATGCTTGCAAGCTCATTAGACATGATCTCACCGAGTGGGCCCGAGAGTATCTATCCTGCTACGCGGACTGGCAAATCCCGCTCTTGACCCCTCGTCTCAATACTCCTTTCCAATACCCAAAAGTATCACCGTTATTGTCATACTAAATAAGATACGACGTTTGGTGCAATCAAAGTATCTTCGGGGAATATCGATAAGAGTTGATCTCACGGTCAAAGGTGTAATGACTATGTTCTCCAAAACTGGGTATGTCCATCACATCACTCTCCAGCGATGTGACTCTCATTGCCGACCGGCGCCATGCCCCATGACCGGAAACCTCGATCATCAATCGCGCAACGAAACTAGTCTTAGTAGAGGCTACTAGGGACCTGGTTGTTTACGTATCACACCCGCATTAATGTTTCCGCTTAATACGGTGCTAGCATGACACAAAAACCTATTATGAACAAACGAGATATGATAAAGAATACACTTTATTAATTGCCTCTAGGGCATATCTCCTTCATAACACTTAGGAACTGGTGAACTTTAGATGGTAAATTCTGGCAGGGTTTTTCCATACAGGATCAAACCTGACACGAGTCGAAGAAAATCTGAAAAAAACCTTATGCTTATCTATTTTTATCCACTTGTTTTTTATTCCTGTAAAATTCTTCTTCTTATCTATGGAACGGACAACATCTATCACCTAATCCATGACCAGATCGAGCATGATGCTAAGAAGAAAAATCTAAAGTGCAGCTAGTAGCGTACAAGGACATCGTAACATGCAGCTAAGGGAAACATCTGAAGTGCAGCTAGCAGTATACAAGCATCATGCTACTGAAAATATCTGAAGCAACACGAACCTGCATCCGCCTCGCAGTTATCGTTCATGCCTTCCTGGCCACTTCCCAGTTAACAGTATACACCTAGTTATATCTGTCCACAACATAATCCATCATTACCCTTCAAATAAAAAGAAAATCCATCATTCTGCAACGTATAAAATCAATGCCTACTCCATTTCCATCAGGTCGGTTAGTTATGTTTACTAAAAAAAGATGGGAGGTTGTCGAATAACACAGAAAAGCTAGACTTGTTGTAGTACGATTGCTATTGTTTATCAAAACAATGAATACATAAAGATCTGAGCATACATTACTAAAATACCTGAGGCCGCGCATGGAATTGATTCCATTGATCTGAGCATACATTATCAATTGAAGTGTCAGAGCTGTGGTGGCACTGGAGCTCCGGGCGTCTTGGAAAAGCTATGCCATAGCTGAGCGTCGATCTAGTATGTCTGTGATGGCGTCACCACGGCGTTGATCGAATCCATGAGGTCGCCATCCAGCCATGGGTGCATGCCCGCCGGGGCCATGAACAGGAACGAGCGTTACTGCCTCCTCGCCGCCGACGGGCACGGCTATTGGCCGAGGCTGTCTCGCGGCGGGCGTGCCGGTGAGCGAGTGGAGACGATGGATATTCCGCCGCCGCGAGTGAGTAGGGAGTAGTGTGCGGATCAGCCCCCAACCCTAGCTGGATGGATAATTTGGGAAAACCCCTGTTCTATTTGGAAATTATGTTACAGGACACGTTTTCTCATTTACAATTTTACCTTCGGGTGGAAAAATACTGGTGGGTTAGTCGACAAGTATGGATCAACATCTGCCGTTCGATCCGGCGTGTTGGGCGGCTGCTGTACATCCGTCCGTACCGTAAAAGACCCCATTTTTGGAGGAACAGAATTCTTGTTCTTGGGGAGCTAAACTGAGGGATGAGAATCCCAGACTCTACTGACTACCTGGGGACGAATTGATCACTGCCCAGCCCAAGTGCTGTTGTAGCTGAAATACAAGCGATTCTTCCCGTCTGTGTGAATTTCGTGAGCTAATTTCGTGTTGGCTGAACCTGGATACTAGCTGTTCATTTTCTGTGAACTAATTTCATGTTCATTGCAGTTCATATCTATAATAGAGTGATCTACTATATACTAGCTGAAAAAGGAGTTACTTACAGCCAAACAACAACAACTTGCCAAAATTTTAGCCATGTCTTAGCTTTGGTCATACCAAAATCTTGATAAGGATATGTGAATCCTTTTGAACTTTGCAACGATTGAATCGGGGTACATATCGAAGTTCGAAGCGCTGGAAGCGCTGTTTGCCTGATCAGTGTAACTGTATGAAAATTAATTAAGGTCAGTCGTGAGCCCCAGGCCAAACGTAATGATTGATCTTCTATACTATATAAACGCCACGAGAACCTGCTCCTCCATAAAGTATAGTAACATCTCAATCATATCCATCTACTTTTCATCACCATATCAACCTGCTTCCTGTTTCCGAGTCGTCCTCCATCTACCACGATATAGACCCATCACCTATGTCGTTGAAGCAACATAAAACCAGTAGGATCCATCAAGCAAGAAGCAAGCCCGGAACACAAAGCTTTGCGTCCTTTCCCATCAGCCATGGCTCAGGTTCCGTCCGAAAGTGCCCCCAAGAGTTTGTCAGAAGATGTCCTACCCAAAAAAAGCCAGCTCAAAGATTTCATATCCACACTGCCAGCAAAACAAGGGTAGTCACAACCACTGATCCAATACAAGAATTACTGGTTTCGGCCCCAGATGATGGAGAATATCTTGCTAGTTCAACAGACCTACAGCTACAAACCTCGCGCCGAGGACATCATCCTCGCCACACAACCCAAATGCGGCACCACCTGGCTCAAGGCCCTCGTCTTCACCATCACCAACCGCTCTCGCTACAGTTTCAGCGAGCACCCCCTCCTTAGCCGCCACCCTCAGCATGTCGTGCCTTTCATCGAGATCCCTGGCTTTGGCACAGATCATACCGACATCGACACACTTCCTTCTCCAAGGATTCTCGCGACTCACATGCCGATGTCGATTCTCCCACCGGAAGCAACCTCGTGTGGCTGTCGCATCGTGTACTTGTGTCGGGATCCCAAAGATGCCCTGGTGTCCAGGTTGCACTACGAGAACATAGTCGTCCAGGGTTGCAACTTGTCGATGGACAGTGCTTTCAGTATGTTCTGTGAGGGGTTCTCGCCTAATGGCCCCTTCTGGGATCACTGTCTAGAGTACTGGAAGGAGAGTCTCTCAAGGCCTAACAATGTTCTGTTCTTAAAGTATGAAGAGATCATGTCAGATCTGGTGCAAGCTGTGAGGAAGATAGCAGAATTCCTTGGGCTCCCGTTGACCGAAGAGGAGGAGAGCTCTGGTGTTGCCGAAGAGGTGGTGAGGCTATGTAGCTTTGAAACGCTCACCAGCCTACAAGTTAACCAGGTTGGTGGCGTTGATCGTGGAAACAAGGTGTATCTTTATAATTCTGCGTTTTTTAGGAAAGGAAAAGTAGGAGACTGGGTAAATCACATGAGCCAAGAGATGGGTGAAAAGTTAGACCGCATCGTCCAGGAGAAGCTCCAGGGATGCGGGCTTGTGTTTTGATGCTTGAGTATTTCTTATTTTTTACTGTATGTCCTTATTTGATTATGTAGCTTGTTGCACATGTTTGTGAGCATGTGTCAGCTGGTTTGGTGGTTCTATTTTTCTTAAATCTAAATCTGCACGCTAGGATGTTACGTGTCATCTCATGGCTGTGTGCATCTTTTTGATGCAGAGGCAGGGGATCCGCACCCTCTTATCTATCTAAAAAAGATGTTACCTGTCAAGTCCAGGTTTAATTATGTTTAAGTTTTGTAACTGAAAAAGAAAACTTATGTGTAAATGCTGACAATTGGGTGCCGAGAGGCAATTTGGCGGCGAGGCATTTCGTCTCGCATTGCTGCCATTCGATGTCTTTGGCTATGGTTCTAGGTCTGCTGTGAAAGCTTCTGCAGCCACGCTTGACCTCTGCTATTGTTCAGGCAAGTTTGGCTTTGTCCGATGGTGCCCTTGTGCTACTTCTCCATGTTGTGCAACCTCAAGCCCCTCCCATGGTCACCGTTGTGTTGTGGGAGCTTTGAGCTCATGGTGTCGTCGTGGCTTATCTTTGCTCAATGACGAAGCAATGATGCCTCCCCAACTTGCTAATCGTCTCGACTTTCATTGGTGGAGCTCCCACTCAAGTTTCGTGCAAGGTGCTAGGCTTGGCACTCGTTGATTGTGGATGCTCCTGAGTTGCGCCGTGGGGTTCGATACGCACGCCGGTTTGGCGCGCTAGGCGGTTTGCTGAATCTTGGTATTGTGATCCCTCGACAACACCCCTCATCTACTTGTGCGTCTCGTGGTGTTGGATCTTCTGTCTGCTAGTTTTATTTTGTGATGGGCGCCGGTGGTTCTTGTTGTTCCCTTCTCTTTAGATTTGATCATATTTAGGTGGCCGCCTCTTTTTGGTGAGATCCATCTTTCCCTCTTGTAATTTCTTATGTATCCTGACCGATGTCAACCTGTAAGGGTGGACAAGAGCCTGCTCTTGTAATCTCTTTTTGAAGCAATATATTCAGGTGGGGAGCCCCCCCCCCCCCGGTAATCTCTTTTTGAAGCAATATATTCAGGTGGGGATTCCCCCCCCCCCCCCCCCCCCCCCGTTGAAAGCATAAAAAAACGCTTCGGGATCAACAAGAAGATGGGTATCAGAACTGATTAATCAAGACACAAAGACATGGTATGAGCAGCTTGTAAAATCTATTTTCCATGCTGCCGATGCTGATCATATTCTTCATATTAAATTACCTATGTTCGCGGGTGAGGACTTCCTCGCCTGTCACTTTCAAAAAAGCGGCGTATTCACGGTGAAAAGTGCATACAGACTAGGACTTGAGCTTCAGGATACTAGCAATGGGGATGGCATGAGCAACAGGCCTACAGATGAACAACATCTTTGGAAGATGATTTGGAGGGCGAAATGAAACTCCACCCAAAGTTCAAGTGTTTAGGTGGAAGCTTGCAACGAACACTCTTGGTGTCCAAGTCCATAGGTGCAGGAAAAAGATAGACGTCAAACCTACAGGCTAGTAGGCTAAATGCTCGATTTGCGGCACCGAACCTGTGAATAGTTTCCATGCTATGATATCATGTACCAAAGCAAAAGCGTTGAGACAGAAGTGATGTGAGAAGTCTGGCATCTCCCACCTGAAGCCTACTTCAAATACACTGTGCAATTGTGCATGATTGGGCCCTTATCATTCTCAGCCAAGTAGATGAACACATGCGGTCTAAACTTCTTTTCCTTTGGTGGAGGTCATGGCATCTTCAAAACAGTGCGATCTTTGGCGATGGTAAGTGTTGGCTATAACAATCTGCTGTCTTCTTCAATCCTATCTGTCCGCTTCACAGGACACAAGAGACTTTGAACAAATCGTTGGTGCTAAAGGTAAGCAACCCCTAGTCTGGGTGACTGGGTGCCTCCCGACAGTCTACCTGGGGACGAATTGATCACTTCCCAAGTGCTGCTGTAGCTGAAGCTGTTGCTGGAATACAAAGCATAAAAGCGATTCTTCCCGTCTGTGTGAAACCTGACTACATTGAAAATGATTGTTCTGCTGTCATAGAGGCTCTCCGGAGTATTACGATGGACATATCTGCTATCTCTGTGCTTACCAGGGAAATCAGAGAGCTCCTAAGACCTGTCTACATTGAAAATGATTGTTCTGATCGCATCAACGAGAGCACGGTTAGAACAAGGGGTTTTGTAAAAAAATCAGCTATAGGGTGTTAGAGTAAGTAATGGGCCTGGTCCCATTAGTGTTAAGGGTTTACTTAGGGGTCAAGTAAGCATTGCTTGGGAGTCAAGGAAACCCATCTATATAAGGAGGGGAGATGTATCAATCTAATCAAGCAAGAATTCAGAGGAAAACCCTCCCTCTTGCCCGGCCGTGGGACAGGATCCCGCGGCCGACGATCCAGCGCGCCCTCGCAGCTCTCTCTCCCTTCTCCCTCAAAACCTAGCAACCATAACATCTGGTATCAGAGCAGACGCTTTAGCTAGACGGGATTTTGATCGTGGGGTTGAAAATAACGGGATGCACAATAGTAACCGGATTCACCAGATAAGCTGCCTAGATATAGATATAGATAGATAGAGAAGAGATAGTACGCCAATTTTTACTCGGAATTTCAGAGGATAGTCAATGCACCAGCGACCACCCCATCTCTAAGCATTAATCATGTTTACAAAAGCCCGCAAAAAAACCATGCTTATATATATGAAAGACGATATGAATGCTTCAAACCTAGCTCAAGAAGTATATCCAGTTCTGACACACTCTTCTTTCTAGCTATAGCAAGCTTCTACCCAACTTAGCTAGTTCCTCCATCCTAATATAGGTGGTGTAAAGTTCTGAAATCTATGATTTTTAGCTAATAGCTCTCTGTCTTAGCTTTGAATTCCTCAAACAAAAACGAACAGAACTGAAGAGAGAAAATGGCAAGGGCAACTAGGAGTAGTTACATGAGCGGTGGCGGCATGTTGGGAATGTGAGGAATCAAAAAACACCCATTGCGTTTCGCAACTTTGATGTTGCAATGGAGTACCCGCTTGCCGCACGCATTTTGCCACCGAATGCAGGAAACGAGACCCCAGTGTGAAAACGAAACACTTTGAGCGAGTGAGTGACAGCAGACATGTGGATGTGCGGCAGCCATAGTAACAGAATGCTGAAAAACGATTGCATCCATCAAAGCTGGCTAAAAGCAAGCGACGGTTAGTGCGTTCGGTTGCACCAATGCGGAAGACAATGCCAATGTGCGGCTGTTTGTTGCGGTGGGGTTTTCACTAGTCGGCTCTGCGATATCATTCTAAATTTCCAATCACAAAATAGTATGTCTGGTTCAAAAAAAAATTAAGATTTTTTTAATGAAACATACTGATGATAGAATCTATAGAAAACAGGAAGGCCGGCAGATATGAATCAGATTAACTAGACCATTAGTGGCTACAGCGACATGCCCACAACCATCATGAAACTATCACCACATATCACACTTAAAAGCCGAGTACTCTACCATTGAGTTAGCAACCCAGATAACAATGATCATGCATAGATACTATCGAAATCCAAAAATCAATGGAATTACACCGCACTCTTCTGTCAAACATTGGATCAGCAAGACATCAAACGAAAGAATTTATCAACCATGAAAAACACTCAAATGCCAAAATGAACAGATCTGGTTAAATTCCACAACACTAAGGTTAAAAAAGAGAGACCCTTTTTTAGCGATTTTTATTTTTATGAAATACAAAACTTGTACGGAAATACATGCAAGAGGAACACCCTTATCATTTGAGCGAAGTGTAGGGAGAAAAATAGAAAATGTCAAGGGATAAACAGACCTATCTGTCTAGAAATTCTATTTGTTCAATAGACTTTAAGTCCACAACTTCATGTCGCAGATATTCAAACCACCATCTTGAAGTCTCATGGCCACAACAGGCTAGTTTATAGTTTGCAAAATTCAATTCATCTTGATTTGAAGAACGAGAATATATGAAATGAAAATCCATTCATCAACTCAGTTTTGAGTTTTCACATTAAGAAACTACGAGATATGAATGATACCAATCTTTTCACTGAAGGTTACGTTGCTGCTATAATTATTTTGAGGAAATGGAGTGGAAATATCATGGCTTTTCTGCATTTTTTTTATAATGAGCGTTGTGAACTATCCGCTTCAAAAAGTATAGTTTATCGAACTAAAACCAATGTCAAAAGCACCGAATCCCAAAAAGTGTACTTCATTTACGCTTGCGCTTATAACAAAAATGAAAAATAGAATAGCTCTCCAATAAGGAACTATGATACTCTTGCACCCTGTAATGATTTGCAGAAAACCTTGTCTGCCGAGGTGCGCATTGGATGCTCACCAAGAACTTGTATGCAGTTATCCGTTGTCTTAAGGTGAGGAGGTTGATCAGATTCCAAAATCTTTTTATTCTGAACATGGCAAAAATGCGATAATCCATGAGTTGGATCAAATGCGCAACTAGCTAGTACCCATTTGGACTTGGACTCGCGTTGTGCATTGGAAACAGAAGAAACTCCTAAACACATACTCCGTTGAAAATATTGTGAGAGTTTGCTCGATTATATATGGTATGGGGGATAGAGGTGAACGAAGCGCAAGACATAGCAGTTGTAGAGGAGGCCTACGAGCTGTCTCAGGATCGGAAGTGAACTCAAACTCCTTCCTCAAACACATATAGTTGAGCAATATCTCCGCTTTTATAAGAGAACACAAGCACACAGATCAGACAGTTTTACTAGATAGTACGCAGTTTTTAACTTGGGTTTCAGAGGATAGTCAATGCACCACCGACCTCCCCTTCTCTAAGCATTACTCATGCTTATATAAAGGACGATCTGAATGCTTCAAACCAAGCTGAAGAAATATATCCAGTTCTAACACAATCTTCGTCCTAGCTATAGCAAGCTTCTACCTATCTTAGCTACTCCCTCCATACAAATATAGGTGGGGTAAATTTTGAGTCAATGGATTTTAGCTAATAGCTCTCTTTCTCAGCTTTCGACTCCTCAAACCTGAACAAGTATGCGTATAACTGAAGAGGGAAACTGGCACGAGCAATTTTCTTTTTTTTGAGAAAAACTGGCAAGAGCAACTAGGCCTAGCTAGATGAGCATGGGGCCGTGGGCTGCATGCTGAGAATGTGAGGAATCAAATAAAGGCATGCTGAGAATGCGAGGAATCAGAAAACACAGCTCTTGCACTTGCGAACTATCCTGTTGCAACGGAGTCCCCTCTTGCCGCATGTAGCTACCAGATGCAGGCAACCAGACCCAGATGTAAAGGTGAAGAAAGAGTGCTCGAGTGAAAGCTGACCCTAGAGTGCGGTAGACATAGTGAGATAATGCTGGACTAATCACAAATAATTCCATGCTCAGGTTGCTTTGTTCGGTTACGCCAATGGCAATGCGACAGTTGTTTGTTTATGGTGGGCGGCAGTTGTTTGTTACGGTGGGGATTTCACTACTCGGCTTTGTAATAACTTTTTTTTAAATAACTATCAGAGATAGTATGTCTAGTTTCACGCAAATGTAAGGCACAAGAGTATTGGATCTAATAATTTGGGGTAGAGGGGAAGGAGACAGGGAGGAGAGACGAACAGACGGGAAATTTAGATTTCATTTATCTCATAACCCTTCCATTACAAGTTGGGCTAGCAGATAACACCCACGCAACACATGCCACTGTCAACAGCTAAACCACACACACAATGACAGAACAGGTCTACACTTGCCCACTGTCCCCACCAGTCAGCATTCACTTGTTATTGGTTCGTTCTCACTTAGAGTTGTTATGACAGGGACACCGACCATGATAGTTGCCCCTCCTGAAGATGATGCTTGTCCCCAAGCATCCCAAGATGGAAAGCGCTGGCGCATCACTTCATAGTCTTCCCAACTGGCATTCGCTTCAGGCAATCCCTCCCAAGCAATTTTGACCTGAACAATAGCTGCACCCCCTCGGCGCACCAAGCGCCTCTCCAGAATCGATACAGGCCTTGTCATGAGATCAAAAGATGGTGGATCCTTGGCGTCTGCCACAAATTCGAGAGTGTAGTCTGCATTGTAGGGTTTAAGTTGCGAAACATGTAAAACTGGATGTACCTTACAATCCTGCGGTAGATCGAGTTCATATGCCACAGTACCAATGCGACGTAAAATTGTGTATGGTCCATAGAACTTGTGAGCAAGCTTCGGAAAGGGACGGTTGGCAACCGTGCTTTGCACATAAGGCTGCAGACGGAGCCAAACTTTGTCACCAACAATGAATTCTCTTTCAGTTCTGTTGCGATCAGCAAACAGCTTCATGCGGGATTGAGCTCGTTCCAAGTTCTGACGAAGCATTTGAAATTGGTTCTCCCGAGTAAGCAACAGTTGAGCTGCATCTGACAGAGGTGTACTCGCAGGAAACACCGGAGTACTAGTGTCATTTGGTGCATAACCATAAAGGGCCTGAAAAGGGGAACTATTCAGTGAGGAATGGTGAGAGGTGTTGTACCAATACTCTGCCAAGGGTAACCAGGAAGCCCATTTCTTCGGTTGGTCATGTACAGAGCAGCGCAAGTACATTTCCAGGCTCTGATTGACACGTTCAGTCTGACCGTCCGACTGCGGGTGGTAAGCCGTAGACATGTTCAGGGTTGTGCGCATCAGCTTGAATAGATCTTGCCAAAAATTGCTGGTGAAGATTTTGTCACGATCAGAGACAATCGAACAAGGAGGACCGTGTAACCTCACAACATTATACAAGAACTTAGCAGCAACCGTATGAGCAGTGAAGGGATGTTTGAGGGGCACAAAATGTGCATATTTGGTGAACCGATCAACAATGACCAATATGCAATTGAACGAGTCAGAGTTGGGCAAACCTTCAATAAAATCAAGTGATATGTCCTGCCATGGCCTTTGTGGAATGGGCAAAGGTTGAAGTTTTCCCGCCGGCGGTAGCAGCTCATGTTTAGCACGCTGACAGGTCTCACATTGTCGTGCTAGATTCTCCACATCCACCTTGAGTCCCGGCCAGTAAAAGGATCGCTTAACCCTATGGTATGTAGCATGTATACCACTGTGGCCTCCAAGAGCACTAGCATGCAGTGCATGTATAAGTTTGGTACGCAATCCTGCATTAGCGCCCACCCAAACGGCACCATGGCGAGTAATAAGACCACCTGCCAAGGCCCAGCCCACGAGTTGAGTCTGGTTGCGCTGCCAGTTCTGCACGCAAACGAGTTGCATCATCATCCAGATCATAAGAACGAATAACCTCCTGAACCCAAAGAGGAGCACATTCTGAAAGTGCACATACGGCAAATAGGGGTCCAGAACGCGATAAAGCGTCAGCTGCTGTATTATCCACTCCCCGTTTATACTGGAATTTGAACTGTAATCCCACAAGCTTGGTCATTGCACGGCGTTGCATATCTGTGTGCAATTGCTGATCTTCCAGATGGCATAAGCTGCGGTGATCAGTTTTGATCACAAATGGTCCAAGTTGTAAGTAAGCACGCCATTTGTCCACAGCAAGCATTACTCCCAAGAACTCCTTTTCATAAATCGACAATTTCTTGTTCACCTCTCCCAGTGCCTTGCTCATATAGGCCACCGGATGACCACGTTGCATAAGCACAACGCTGACCCCATGATCACAGGCATCTGTCTCAATTTCAAATGGAATTGAGAAATCTGGGAGCACTAAAACAGGAGTAGAGGTCATGGCCAACTTCAGTTGTTCAAAGGCTTGTGTAGCTTCCGGGGTCCAGTAAAATGCTTTCTTCTTTAAAAGATTGGTAAGAGGACGTGCCAAAATGCCATAATTCCTGACAAATTTTCTGTAGTAGCCCGTGAGCCCCAAAAACCCCCGCAATTCAGTGACATTGCTAGGTTGTGGCCACTGTACAATAGCTGCAGTCTTTGCTGGATCAGTGGCAACACCTTCAGATGAGATAATGTGGCCAAGGTACTCCATACTTTGCTGCGCAAATGAGCATTTGGATCGTTTCACAGATAATTGATGTTGCAACAGAGTGGAAAACACAGTAGTCAAATGTTGCACATGATCCTCTAAGGTGCGGCTATAGACCAATATATCATCGACAAAAACCAGCACAAACCTGTGAATGTGGGGAGCAAAGATTGAATTCATAAGGCACTGGAAGGTAGCGGGTGCGTTGGTTAAACCGAACGGCATCACCCGAAAATGGAAGTGGCCATGATGAGTTTTGAAAGCAGTCTTTGCCTCATCGGGTGGGAACATGCGAATTTGATGATATCCGGCACGAAGGTCCAATTTTGAGAAGTATTGTGTACCTGCCAATTCGTCCAGCAGCTCATCAATATGGGAAGTGGGAATTTATTCTTCACAGTAAGAGCATTTAAACGACGGTAATCCACACAAAATCGCCATGATCTTTACCAAAAGTACCGGAGAAGCAAATGGACTAGAGCTGGGGACAATTGTGCCGGCTTTCAGCATAGCGTCCACTTGACGTTCAATCTCATCCTTCTGGAGTGGTGTGTACCGGTAGGGACGCAGATTGAAAGGGTGAGACTCAGGTGCTAGAGGTATTGTGTGATCATATGTGCGGTGAGGTGGTAGCTCGGTTGGTTCCCCAAAGACCGAATCAAACTGTTGCAGAACCACCTTGACGGCAGGAGGAACATATTTAGTATTATCGGGTGGGGTGATTGAGACCAAAGCTGTTGCCCAAATGTCATTACCAGAAAACCACTTAGATAACTGATCTGCAGAGGCCTCAAGTGCAACACGCGTGTTTGTGGTCTGCACTCCTGCGAGCAACACTTTCTCTCCCTTGTGCTTTATTGTCATGGTTTGTGCTTTCCAATTACATACAGTGTCACCAAAGGGCGCCAGCCAGTCAACTCCTAAGACAACATCATAGCCTCCCAAATTGACAACACGTAAATCTGCAGAAAAAGTATGATTCTGCACTAACCATTTAAAATTCTTGACCACACGATCGCAAGGCAAGGTACCGCCACCTGCAACACGCACTTGGATGGGTTTGATAGGTTCAGTAGAACAGCCAAGACGACACACCATTTCAGAACTGATAAAACTGTGTGTAGAGCCACTGTCCACCAGCATCAATAAAACTTGATTACCATTTAGAGCTCGCAAGCGAATTTTTTGGGCAGTGGAATCAACATACATTGCATGCAGCGAGATAGTGCAGTCCGCATCGACTTTGTCATCCGCAATTAATTCATCCAAAGTTTCATCGGAGATAATGTTGCCACCATCATCACCCACCATTGCATGAATTTGAGCAGCCCCAGGTGCAGGAGGACGAGAAGTACAAACATGTCCCGGTATATACTTCTCACCACACCCATAGCATAGCCCATTGTTGCGACGATAGTCCTTCAGTTGTCGAGCCCTCCAGAGCTCACCGGCATTTTGTTGAACGGGTAGTGGCAGTCCATCCTGTCGAGGAACCTGCGCCTGAATGCGTGCCGGAGCTAGACCTCGTGGAGGCGGACGCCGCGCACGCTCCAAAATGTTCTCCTGCTTGCGGGCTAGAGCTGCAGCAGCTGCCACTGTGGCTGGTGCATGGAGTTCAACTCCAGCACGAATATCATCCTTGAGACCATGGAGAAATTGAAGCACAAGAGACTTCTCGCTGGCACCAGGATCATGCACCCGTAACTGATATTTCAATTCACTGAACATGCTCCAATATGCATCCACAGTTCCTGTCTGCCTAATCTGAAGAAGAGAATAGAGAACACGCTCGTGTTCATCAACATTGAATTCCGCCAAAACTGCAGTAACAAACTGATCCCAGTTGCCCAGTGCGTGTTCTGTCTTGTAGGCCTGAAGCCAAAGGGCAGCGTTATCAATCATGTTGATTGTGGCAGCAGTAACCCATAGGAATTCAGCAACTTGGTACAGACGGAAGAATGCGAGGCATTGATCCACCCAAATCGTCGGTTTAGAGCCGTCAAATTTGGGAAAGTCCATCTTCGGCACCCAACCACGACGTTCCCCACCTTGAGAAGTATTCGCGACCAGATCGGTGGGCTTCGTAGCCGACGCCGTCAGAGCCAGTTGGGGAAGAACTGGAGGAGGACGCCGCAGCAACCCGTCTCCCTTGTCTATGAGCTCGGTCGACGACGCTGCTGCCGTATGATACGCCCCCTTATTCTCTGCCGCATCCGCTCGCACATTCTGCAGCGAATTTTCCAGCAGATCGGTCTTGCCCCGTACTAACTCGATCTTCTCGTCATGCGCCTTGAGCGCGTCATGGACCTCACGGAAGGAATCCTTGAGCTCGGTGTGCATGGCGTCGAGGCGATCAGTGAGTTTGGCGACGAGATCTTCCATCGTTTGCTTAACGTCTGCAAATCCACGCTCCCAAACACCTTGCTTCTTCGCCGCCACGATGAGAAGGGGATGCAGAAGGGGATCTTACAGCACGGCCGAAGCGTACCACACCCACAACCAGCACGGATCGACGAGTCTCTGATACCACTGTAAGGCACAAGAGTATTGGATCTAAGAATTTGGGGTAGAGGGGAAGGAGACAGGGAGGAGAGACGAACAGACGGGAAATTTAGATTTCATTTATCATAACCCTTCCATTACAAGTTGGGCTAGCAGATAACACCCACGCAACACATGCCACTGTCAACAGCTAAACCACATACACAATGACAGAACAGGTCTACACTTGCCCACTGTCCCCACCAGTCAGCATTCACTTGTTATTGGTTCGTTCTCACTTAGAGTTGTTATGACAGGGACACCGGCCATGACAGCAAATTTTGGCCCATATTCCTAATGAAGCAAACTGATGAAATAATCTATAGCACTGGAAGGACAACAAATATGAATTACACTAGTTTTAGACCATCCGGCTGCTCCAGCAACATGCCAACACCCTTTGTCAAACTATCACCAAGTCCATTACTTCCTGACTCAGATATACAAAATCACCATCTAGAAGTCATGGGCCGAACAAGTTAGTCTATGATTTTGAAAAAATCAATTCATCTTGATTTGAAGCAAAGGAGAATACATGAAATTAAAATTGGTTCATCAACTCAGTTTTGAGTTTTCACATTGAGAAACTACGAGATGTGAACGATGTCAATCTTTTGACTCGAGATTCTGTTGCTGCTATCATTATTTTCATGGGAATACATGCTACGAGACTCAATATATGATAAAAAAAAGAAAAAACAATGAGCTCTCCAATCAAGAATTATGAAACTCCTGCACCCTGCAATGATTTGCAGAAAACCTTGCCTGCCGAGGTGCGCATTGGATGCTCGCCAAGAACTGCTATGCAGTTATCTGTTGTCTTAAGGTGAGGTTGAACAGATTCCCAAATCTTTTTCTTTTGTACCTAGCAAAATAACAATAATCCATGAGCTGTATTGCTGCAAAATAACTTCCATGCTAACCTATTTCTGCAAAATAATTTGTTATTAAATATGTTGGATTCATGGAAGTGGACAAAATGCAACATGGTTGATCGGTTCAAGACGTATCAAGATTTAATTTTTCAGTATTTTAACATTTATAGTAAGTCTTATTTTATCACTTATATTCCCCTGAGTGTCTCGTGGACTAACAACCGGGGATGGATTCTCAGAAATCCACAGGAGTTCCGAGAATATTTCAGTGAGATCTCACTTTTCACTACAAGTTTCCTCGCCAATGTAATCTGCATAAGTTGCAGACCTAAGGATGAGTACATTAGAGGGGAAAGATGCATCCATATGCCAATTGTTAGCCTATGTAAGGAGTCTCTGAAATGACTTGACATACAACAAATTATGTGGAGCTCTGGAAGAAATCTCTCTTCAATGTGTTCTTTTTGCTCACCCGGTTTACACCAACATCTTAGATGATCGAAAATAAGTTACACAAAGTACAGGTAATTTCAGATATCAGTTTTATGACCACTATATAAAGTGGAACATGGATCGTAACTCTGTTTTGTTATCTGATCTCTATAATAGTACACATACTTATTCTATACTGCATATATCATGTTCCTTGCTTGTAAATCAATGGCATAGATCCTCACTATGGCTGGCAAACTAGTTCAAAAGTGCAAGCATAATGTACTACTATCGTAATATGATTCAAAAGGTATGGGTTCTTAATATTCCATCTCAGTTTGGAGGAAGACTGGCTTATACTTTATCAAATAGTTAGCAGGAAGCACGCATTAGCATTATATACCAGCAAACCCAGTGGAAAAACAAATCCTATTTGTTTCACAAATAACAAAATTTCATAAACGCTAGCAAGTAATTCTATAGTCTCTTCCATGCACAATACTCATTCAATAGATATGGCTACATTGAATTGTGTGAATAGAGGCATCATCAGCAACATCTTAGTAAAACTATATTGATTATGACAAAATGTACAGTGGAAAGGAAAATCATTTCACTTGAACATCATATACAAAGGGCTGAAATAGAATCTAACCGTGCAATGTGCATTACTTAGCATTACAAAATTGTCAAGTGAGTCAAATGCCTAAAATCTAGTCATACCTGATTTCCTGTTGCTGGTTCTGATTGAAGACTATTTTCTTCTTCTGATCCAAACCATACCCTTTCACCAGGAACAGAACCTTCTGGAGGGGTGAGCAACTCAACAGTCTCGTGAGAAGCATCAGAGGCACACATAAGCATGCCATTAGACTTGATGCCACGCATGTTTCTTGGTTTGAGGTTAGCAAGGACAATGACATTGCTGTCCTGCATAGATCGTATGTGTCATCAGTACTCAATAAAATGAAACTAAATAATAACAGACTAAGCATAACAGACTGGAACTCTAGAGTAAGCATCAGGATCTAAGCTCAAAGTAGTCCAAGTCTGGTAAATTCCAGAAGGCTGGCAAGGCGTTTTTATTTTTCTCCCATCATGTGATGTACACTTTCAAGTATAATCATTAAGTTGAGTTGAGGTTAGCAAGGACAATGACATTGCTGTCCTGCATAGATCGTATGTGTCATCAGTACTCAATAAAATGAAACTAAATAATAACAGACTAAGCATAACAGACTGGAACTCTAGAGTAAGCATCAGGATCTAAGCTCAAAGTAGTCCAAGTCTGGTAAATTCCAGAAGGCTGGCAAGGCGTTTTTATTTTTCTCCCATCATGTGATGTACACTTTCAAGTATAATCATTAAGTTGTACATTTCAGCTAATATAGGCGTTCCTCTTATATTGCCCCCATTGATAATAATAATAATAATAATAATAATAATAATAATTATAATAATAATAATAATAAGCTACTCCATGGGAACAACATAAGAGAAACACCTCTATTAGCTGAAAAGTACAACCTAATGATTATGCTTGAAAGTGTACATCACATGATGGGAGAAAAATAAAAACGCTTCTATTATAGATGAGCAGCTTAAGGAGTAAATTGCTTCTCCGCCCAATTGCCCAAGTTATGTGCTCTATACTAAAACTTAAGCATACTTGTAATTATTAATTCGATTATATGCCGTATGCTGAACAAATGAAAAGTCAAATTATAGATGGACGAGTTGTAATGTATCATTACCTGGAGTTGGTCGAGGGAGAGGTACTTGACCAGACCGCTGCAGATGGTGCGCGGCTGCTCCTCGCCGACGTCGACCTCCTCCACGTACAGGGTATCCGCCTCCGGGTGCAGCCACGCCTTCACGACCCGCCCCACCCGGATGTCGAGCAAGCCCGCGAGCTCACCCACCGGTACCTCGGCCTTGTCCTCCGTCCCAGCCGCTGGCTTCTTCTCCTCCACGGCCGACAGCGTAGGCGCCGCCGCAACGGTGGCGTCGGAGGAAGACGAGGTGCAAGAGCAGAAGAGGGCGGCATGTTTGGTGGATCTCGCAGCCGATGACGGAGCCAAGAACGAGATTGACTTGGCTATCCCGCCGCTGCCGAGTCGGGTCCGCGCGAGAATGGGGGTTGACGGCGAGGAGGGGAGTAGGAGGTGGACGCGGCCGCATGAGGCGAAGGCCATTCTCGCAGCGGCCATCATCGTAGTGGTGCTCTCAGACTTCTGGCAGCCGCCGGTCGGTCCGTCTCCGCCGCAACGATTTTATCCGATGGGGAAGAAAGGGCCCAAGCGTTTCGTGCATCAGCGCAAGCCCATGTCTTCACATAAAAAAAAATAGATTATCATTCTTGCAAACATGATTTTTTTCGAGGTTTTGCCCGGTTCTTAAAAGCATAATTTTTACAAGTTTTAAACATGATTTTGTATGGGTTTACTCATTTCTCACCGGATACTTTCTCTCTCAAGCCATCATGAAGGCCAACCAGTCATATGCTAAAAGAGCATCTTAAGGCATGTTTGGTTGCCTACATGAAGGCGAACCAGTCATAGGATGGAAAATTCAGGCGATTGGATGCCTATCCTTAAAGGACCTCTTAGCGCAGCCCATGAGTAATTGTGGATTTGGTCATTTCTAGCGAGCTAGGAATGTGTGGGTGTAACAAGGAACCGAAGAGTGTGGCGAGATCTCCACTTGAAATGACCGGAGACAAGATTTTCCAGGGTGGTATGGTGTGAATGACAATATCACCTCCCTATCTAAAGGGCGGGAGCAAGAGTAACCCCGATGCCTGTTGCACGTTTGACACGCTAACCTGATGCACATTTAACCCTTTTAGGCGGTAGTTAGGCTTATATATTTTTTTTGACTCTGATGCATGGGTGTGACCAAGCAGCTCCACCCCTACCTATCTAGCCGCATACATTCATAATAGGAACATGTCCCACCTCTTCTTCTAGCAATGTCGTTGGTGTAGATGCAAATCTTCTTCTAGAATGAAGTTTGATTTAGGGGGTCTTAAAGAGAAGGGGAATTTGGAGAGGGCGAGGTTAGAATTGGATAATAAGGAAGTTTGGAGTAAAATGGAGTTGAAAAAAAAATTGAGTGATGCAAAATTCACCGAGGAATGGAGGATCATGTTTCAAGACGGTAGCCTCTTGGATCATTATAGCGCAAAGTGGAGTAGGCAGATGAAAAAGAAAATTGTCGATCGAAGCACTTGCCGACGATCATTCTTATACCAATTATTGTGTGAATTGTTAAATTTAATTTATGTTGAATCCGTTTTGTATCAGTTAAAACTATTTTCGAATTTGGTTTGTATGATTTGTATCGAATGTGTGATCGATGTTGCATGTCTTTGCATGAATTTGGGGATATAATATTTAAGGTGGTGGTTGAATTGCCATGCATTTGGAGATTGTCCAGAATCTATCCGTGGAGACGGCAAACAGATAGGGTCCAGATTTAGCATATTCCAATAGGAGATATTCTTACTCCGTCGTTTGAAAAGTGCTTTTGTTGACTTCAAAACGTGGTTTTCTTTGCATACATGCATAAGCAGTAACAAGGATAATCACTGAGCGAAAACCACGGCACAAGCACACGAAGACGTGTTGACGCGATCGCACAGACCTCCATCCACCCACCCCATGCCTAGCCTCGGGCCGGCAGAATCCATGTGCAATTGTGTAGAAGGTTACTACTACTCGACTATCTTAACAAAACCGCCCGGTGCAATAGTGAATGAAGTTTTAATATTGATACAGGAAGACGAAGGTTAATTACTTGACTACTCCAAGGCTCCAGGGCAGTAAGCGCCGGCGAGCCCCCATCTCTCCCGAACCACCAGCGACTGACTGACCACATCTGCTCCATTAATCGGCTCCATATCATCATCAGGTATTCAGGTGTGATTTTCTTTCCCCACACAAGATCATCTCATCTCTGCAGTTTCATGTTGGCTTCTCAGTTGATTCCGTCATGGAACTTGCTCCTTGAGTCAGACCTCTGCCATTAGATAAAATGAATTTACATGTTTACCTCTTCTTTTACCGCTCCTGATCATCATTCTCCGCCTTTCATGAAAGGCACGACGAAGATAGCTGTTAGAAAACGGTCCGTATACGTGTTGTATACAAAACCTGTTGTGTGTTGTAATTGTATCTGTTGGTATATATACGAGATATGTGGAGGCATAGCCTCACGTAACCCTAATTCAGTCTTGGTATCAAAGCCAACTCACGATCACGATCTCTCCGATCTTCCGGCCGCCGACGGCTCACACGATATCACGAACGAGACCAGCTAGCTCACAATCTCTACGATCGTTCCGGCCGCGACGTCTCGCACGATCGAGACTCCGATCGTTCTAGCCGCCGACGATAGTGCTCACGCGATCTCACGCCCTTGAGCTGCCGCCATGTCCTCGTCGGCGATGAACTCCACCGCTCTCGGTGTGTCGTCCTCTTCCGCTCTCGCTCTGTCTACGGCGATCGGCGCCATGTCGTCTTCCTCGACGGCCACAACCAGTGCCCCCATCCCCGCCATCGCCGTGCGCCTCGACAGCAGTAATTTCATGTTGTGGCAAGCGCTCGTCTCGACCACCCTCGCCGGAGCGGGCCTTCATGGTCACCTCAACGGATCTGCAGCCGCGCCGGAGAAGACCATCCTCCAGGGTACGGGCGCTGACGCCACCGTTGTCATCAACCCCCTCTTCGCGCAATGGTGGACGCAGGACAAGAAGGTCCTCGCGCTGCTTCTCGGCTCCATGGTGCCCGAGATCGCATGCAAGCTGATCCGCTGTGCATCAGCGGCAGCGGCATGGAAGGCCGTTCACACGTTGTTCGGCGCACAAAACCGTGCTTGGTGTTCGGCACATCCGACGTCAACTCCAGGCGCTACGGAAACTGGACTCCACGGCGAGCGAGTACATGCATAAGGTGACGGCCCTTGCCGATGCCATGGCCGCTGCTGGTTCCCCGCTCTCCGACGAGGTGGTCATTGATCAGATGCTCACCAGGTTAGGCCCCGCCTTCAACCCCATCGCTGCTTCACTCGGCGTTACCAACGTTGATGTTACCCTCGACGAGTTCTACTCCATGGTTCTCAACTATGAGGCGCTGCAGCAGTCACAGCAACTTCCAGCAGAGGACTGGTCCTCCTCGGCAAACGCCGTGTCACGTCCAGGGATGGGTGCTTCCCCCGGTTACGGAGGTGGAGGGCGTCCCAGCGGAGGCTACCCGCAGCAGCAGCACGCCCAACCGGCCCCGAACCAGTACCAGCAACATCAGGGTACGGGTGCTCCGGATCAGTGACGCCCCAACGGTAACGGCAATGGAGGCCGTTCTGGCAGAGGCAATGGAGGTGGTGGTGGCCGCAACAGTGGTGGTGGCCGCAACGGCGGTGGCGACAATGGTCGCAATCGCTGGCGCCCCAAGTGCCAGATTTGCAAGTACTGGGGGGCACGAAGCGGATAACTGTCGTAACCGCTACGATACTTGTTCCGGCAATGCGGCCACGACCTCCAACGACACCCAGCCGCAGCCACAACCCTGGTATTTTGATACCGGTGCCACAGATAATCTTACGAGTGACCTCGAACATCTTCAGGTGCATGAGCGCTATGGCGGGAAGGACCACGTTCAAGTAGCAAATGGTTCAGGTTTGTCTATTTCGCATATTGGTCATTCGAATCTAGCCGGTTCTTCTGTTCGCTTGAAAAATATCCTTCATGTTCCGCACATCCGCAAACACCTGCTTTCTGTTTACCGTCTTATTCTTGATAATGACATCTTTATTGAGTTCCATCGTCATTTTTTCCTTTTGTTAAGGACAAAACCACACAGAGAATTCTTCTACGCGGTAAAAGTCAAGGGGGCCTCTATCCGCCGCAGCCCGCAGTTTAGCCGCGCCACGTCTTCGTCTTCCCATCATGTTTGCTTGACCATGGCGTTTGAGTGGCATCAACGTCTTGGTCATCCCACCAATAATGTAGTGCAGTCGATTGTTAGGAAAAATAATCTTTCATGTTCTTCAGACAATTCAGTTTTGGTTTGTGATGCTTGTCAGCGTGGTAAAAGTCATCAGTTATCTTACAGTGCTTCGTCTCGTGTTTCCACTGTGCCTCTTGAATTAATTCATTCTGATGTTTGGGGCCCCGCTCGTGCGTCATCCGACGGTTACAAGTACTATGTTAGTTTTATCGATGACTATTCACGTTTTACTTGGATATATCTTCTTAAGCACAAATCCGATGTTGACCATGTTTTCTACGCGTTCCAGGCTGTAACATCCCAGAACTTTGGGTCCAGAAATAGAGTGGACACAGGAGTGTGCATTGCATTCATGCATAAGAAAATCCGGATAATTTTCGCGCATTTAATTTTCAAAACACTAAGTGATTGAAGTTTCACTTGAGTTGGTGGAATTGAAGTAGATCATCAACTTGAGCGTTACAAACTCCGAGATGATCTTGGCTTAAACCTTATTTTGGGGTAAAGAGATACACGATGAGAGGTTACACTAAAGAAAACAAAACTTGTTACATGAGAACAATATTTAGGAGTTAATGACCAAAACCACTATTCTTAGTTATTCTCTGATCATCTATCCTTATCAATTGTGCTAGACATATTTCTAGTACATGGAAACCATGACATTCCTGGAGACCAATTGAATTACCTAAAGCTTAACCTAGATCTTCCACTTTTATCTTGACATCATATATTCTTATCTCCTAATCTTCTCGAAGGCATCAACAAGAGAAGATATCGAGAAGGGAAGAAATACAACAAGAAGACATAGAGAAGCATTCATTTGATGGAAAAAGAAGTGTTATGCCAATCTATCATGAAGAACTGGAACTCTTACATCCTAATCCATCCATGTTAATACCTCTGGAAATTATATGACATTACAATGTTAGTGTTATATAGAAATAGGTTGATAACAGGCTTTGCAACCTTGTTGACAACTCATTTTGGTATGCACAAACAATGGAGTGCCATATACACATGAATAGTAGGATAGATCATGCAGTACATCAAGTTCTTGGATGTCATAAAATACACATACATTCACATACCACCAACCAAGAAAGTTGGTTTGGTTAAATTGAATTGTCCTCACCACAAGGGTGAGACAAGTGATGTTGGAAATTCAATACATGACCAGTGTCTTGAATATCTACTTCTTGTTCAAAAGGATCAATGCCAAAGTAAAGTCACATATGGATTTATGGTGTTTCTCCAAGGGGATCATAACCAAAGAGAAAGTAATGCCAAGTCATGAGTGTATATAATCAATATACATATCTCGGAGTCACATGTATCATCTCTCAAGACCATGTGAAGGAAGAATCATATAAGAGAGGAGCCACAAGATCACTAATGGATAATCATCCATTGGTTGAACCAAGAATTCATTCTCAATAAAAGATAATCCTGGACATATGGCAAAGTAATCATCTGGAAGCACCAGTTGATATATGTTCAAGGATACCCATTTCACAAACTCAAATATATATATATCATTAGATATATTCCTAATACATTAACTCTATCAAGAAAGAATGTATCCTCCTTATTCCATCTTAACTGGAGGATGGAATGAGAAGAAGTCTAAACTCATCATCTTATCACCATAAGACCTAACCTTAGGCAGGAATTCCTATCTTGTGCTTTCATAAATAATTGATCATGTTCTCACATGATTTATTTGTCAAGGATCACAAATAAAAGCCATTTGGCAATATCTCATGCTTAGCATGGATTTGACATAAAGCACTGTGTATACTCTTCTTTGGAATCACAATGAACCATTTTGTTATTTCCATCAAACCATAATTTAGTGTGGTATGAAATACTTAAATCACCATACCACCAATTGGTGTACTCCAATATTTCGATATTTTAAAAATCCATAACCTAGATCATTTTAGAAGTTGATGGAAACAAATTAGAAATAAATAAATAAGGCCATAGAAATAATTTCACATGGTTATAATGCACCATAAAAACAAATAAGTGAAAACCATGAATAGAAACAAATTGGATAATTATTTTATCCAAAGTCTCTTAACCAAAATCTCAAATCAACTTAATTGGAGTTATAACAAAGAAAATATTTCCATGTGCTTAATATGAACTACCAAAAATTATTTAAGTAAAAGACATTAATGAAAGAAAATAGCAAATGGTCCAAAATCACTTTATGTGATAAAAGAATTCAAAACACACCAAATATTCAAAATATACCAAATATAAAAATGTCTTAATGTAAATAAACATTTTATTTTAAATATAAACTTCTCTGTACTTGTTTGCAAGTTTCAGAACCTAAAACAGATCCAAAAAACATAAACCAGGGGCCTGTTTACACTGGTTTTGTAATTTCCTGAAAACCCAGGGGGTTTTCTGCAAATTGAAGTTTATTTCTTCTTTCTTCTTCCTCGAGACAGAAGGACAGAGCGCCGTGTCGCTGCTGCTGTGCTGCCGTGCCCCGCTTCCCTTCACCTCGCGCATGGATAAGGAGGCCGAGCGCCGTCCCCATCTCTCACTCCTATCTCTCTCACTCGCTCTCTTCTTCCTCTCTCTTCTCCGTTCCAATTCGCATCTGACCGGAACCCTAACTCCGGCCAGCGAGTCTCGCCGTCGATACAGGCCTTCCCCGGTGAATTGGTGAGCACGGGAAGATTCGCCGTGAAGTCTTCTCTCTTCCCCTCGAGCAGTTCGTCCAGGGGAGCTCGGAAGACCGAGGAATCGAGCGTCTTCTCCAACACCGGCCGCCGACGCCGCGGACCATCTCATCGCCGTCCGGCGTCCTCTTGCTTCACCGAGCGTCTCGTCGTGCTCAGGGTGAGCTCACGCATCCACCAGAATTTTCCCCGTGTCCTAATTTGTTCGGGAAATAGCGTTTCGACGGGAGCCGAGCGCCGCCGCCGCGTTTCTCGTCGCCGGCGATGCTCTGGTGACCATTTGGTCCGTGCGCCGCCACCAATAGGATCGCTTAGGTTCCCTCTAGGTTTTGCTCGCTTCAATCTGCAGAAAACTTTGCTTATTCGTCGAATTGGTCGTCGGCAGGGAGTGAAGTTCATCGCTGACGTCATGTGACGTCAGCAAATCGATTTTAAATCATTTTCTTGATTTCCTTTTCATTTATTAAATCCAGAAATTCCAGAGAACTTTATAAAATCATAACTAATTCATTTTAAATCAGAAAAATATAATCTTTATACCAAAATGATCAGAAAAATAAAATCTATATTCTTGTATCATTCTTATCTGTGTTTGAATAAAATTGTAATATAATAAAATTTGAGATACAAACCACATAATTTGCTTTTAAAATATGAAGTTATTTTGAAATGCTATTCTGGATGTATTTCAAACTTCATTTAAATTATTTCACCTACACTCTTTTAAAAACTGAAAATATGAATTCAGTATAACATATAATATTCAGAATACAATTATTGCTATTTTAAAATAATATTATATCTTAGTAAACAATAAATAAGTATTATTATTTTAAATTAAAAATAAAATAAAATAATAAAATAAAATTATAAGCTTATGAGAGATATTCTACTACCATTTAGTAATCATTTATGATAAATAAAAATTTAATAAAGATTTAAATTACTAAGTCTTACTTGCATAATTTTTTTACTTATTCTCTTAATTACTTAACTCATGTTTATTTATAATTGGAATTTGAATATAGTTAAAAAATAATAAATTTAGAAAACAAATTACTTAATCTTTTAAATAAGAGATTATTTGAAATCCTATTTTGGATGCACCCCAAACTTCATTTAAAATGTCTCACTTGCATTAACTAAATTTATAAAAACCATGTCTCATTATTATGTGATATTGTTATCTCAATTATACCTATTTGAAACGATACCTTATTTTAAAATATACTAAAAGAATTATATTCTTAATTAGGAAAACTAAGTTACAAAATCATAAAACTTGTTCTACTATTGAATACCACTCACTTAATATAAATGAAACAAACATTATGAATTACTTCCATTTGATTACATGAGTTACCTTTAAAAAAAAAAAAAGAGAGAGAGATATTTCCATTTTCAACAACTATTTTGAAAATGATATTTTACTTAAGAAAATATTTACCAAATATTATTCTCCTAAATTCTAAAAGATAAAGTTATAAGCTTGTAAAGGTTGAATCATCCCTACTTGGTACTCATTTCACATAAATAAAAATCCAATAACATCTGAAAACTACTTATATCCACTTTGTATGAATGATCCACTTATTTCATGTATTACCTACTTCTTGTTTGCTTATAATTTGGTAAGTGAAAATCATTAACAAACACCTTATGAGTAGATAACACTATGGTAGTTTGTAACTTGTTATACTCCAAACATGAATCATTCATCCACAAGAAAACATTCTAAGTTTAGAAGTAAGTGCTTAACTGAAATAAAATCATATTGCAATGCCTTGGGTAAAACACACAAAGAAGAATAATGTTATAATCTTTCTATTAACCATGTGTTATAGTATCAGCAAAGTTAGACATTATTTATGTTCTTCAAAAGTTATTCTTTTTGCCATCATAAAATATAACACTACCCTATCTCTAGATTAATTAAAGTTCATACATGTCTTCCACCAACATAAGATGAACACAACTTCAAGCAACCATTGAGTGTTTATATGTGGTTTGACCTTACTCTTATGTGTAATATGATACATGAACATTAATGTTAAACAACTCATCTTGCTTGTGAAGAAAACTTGAAGACAAAACAACTCTAAATGAAAACACCCAACTCAAACAACACACAATCTCCGAGAGTGAGATACGGGGTACTTTGCGATGCATCCCATACTCATGCATTAATCATGCTGCTTCTTTAAACATTAGTCCTTACCGGACCAATGATGTTGTTTCCAGATTTCTCGGAATTTATATTATATCGAAGACCCTGGCTGCATAATCTTGCAGTCAGAAAGGCAAGTTCATCCCTTTTATTCATGTCCTCTTGAAGTATTTGCTAAGGAACTATTTCAAAATGTTATTATTGCATATCACACAAAAAGGGCAGAAAACTTATTTTATAATAATATGACTATGGTTATCCACCAGTGAGGTGATAATCTCATATGGCTGGCAGATGGGACCACGGTAAGAATGTTGTGGTGGAGGTTCCATTTGCACGGGAAAGTATCACCTAGGACTTAACAACCAATGTCGCCAGTGATTCTTGCGCCGAATATTACGCGCAACCATAAGATCTGGAATGGGACGGAGAAGTCAGTTGTACCCTTTTCCTCTCGTACACCAACGGGTGACTAGATCAAAGCCGGGCGGTGTGTAAATCCGCTGAGCTTGAGGTGGCCAGGATAATAACCTCACCTTCGGGTTGTGGCTTCTAGCATCTATTGAAGGTTGGCTTCAGGACTAGGTTGGGACGGTGCCCACGAGTCAGCAAGTTGTAGGTTGGGATGGTTCCCACTAGCTTGCAACTGAAGTAATGGGGGGTGTGCGGGGATGGTGGAAAGGCGCAGTGATTGGCTTGGATTATTGACTGGGCCCCACACCAAGGAAGTGTGGACGGGAAGATCGCCCGGATGTGCAACAAAGTCTTGATCTCTTATGGGTAAAGCAGCGCACCTCTGCAGAGTGTATGAATGTGACATGTTACTCCACGTTCCAGGACGGAACGACGAACGCAGCAGGAAAGGAGGCTCCTCAAAGCCCTAGCCCTGTGACTCCTGACGAGCATAGTCTTCAGAATAAAAGCAACCTTTTAAAGAAATGTTTACAAAAACTTGTATTAGCCTACGACAATCCATTGTCTGTGGCTGTATTTATGCATCAAACTTCCCACCTTGCATAATGAACTTGCTGGGTAACGCTGTTACTCACCCTTGCCTCCTAAACCCCTGCTAGACATGAAGAACCACAAGAAGGCAGCACTTTAGGTTATGAAGACTCTGAAGACGGATAAACTCAAGATACCAAAGAAGGCAACTACATCGAGTTGAAGCAATTGAAGGAAGACGGAGGACAAATGAAGGTGTAGTGTAAAATAGGATAGATTCCTAGTCATAGAACCTATCTCTGTAGGCGTTGCTATAGCGCAATTGCAAGCCTAGCTGTATTAGAAGTAGGCTTAGTATAGGTTAGTTCCTCCGAGATTTCCATTTGATGTTCTTTCATTAGGGCCTTGCCTCATTGTTTCGAGGAGGTTCTAAAGATCTGCTGTTTTGGATCTTCTGTTTGTAATCTATAGTCATGCCTTGGACCTGCGATGTTTCTGTTGTACCACTCTGATGACGAAACACTGGTGGGCGGTGATCCATTGGTGCTATGTCAACGACTATAGCATACTACACCATGCAGTGGTATGCTGGGTCACCACAGCTGGTATCAGAGCAAACGCTTTGACCCTAGGATTAAAACCCTCTAAAGGAGACCTGTAGGTTGGGTAGTGACTATAGGTAGTCATCTTATCTAAACCAAACTTCTAAAGACTTGTGATGGATATTCACTTGGGAATAACCCTATCACTCTGGAGTAAAAAGCTTCTTTCATATCTTGTTGGAAGAAGTATTTCCTATCTGGTCTTAGATAAAGTTATGTAGGTAATCTTTAACGAATACGTACATATCTCATCCTCAGTATTATGACCTAGTAAAGCTTATCCTATAACCACCGGTGCTTAATGAAGTGAAGTAGGACCAATTTAGTAGCACCTATTTGTGTTGATGGTGGTACTTTTTAAAGAGAAGCCATCTGAGGTAGTATAACCACGACTACAAGTCACGTGAGATTCATTTGTGATTCTCTACATGATGGTGTAGCATCCTTAGTGAGCCAATACTAGTATGTCATAGGATAACGAGTATGATGATAGTAGCTTAATAAGAGAAAGTCGCATGGTGAGTCTAGCTCCTAAACCATGATAGGAACGTTAATTGTGACAATTTGCTAAGGAACTTTGGATAAAAGTGTGTAGGATCAACATATGTGAGATAGAGATAACTTAAGTAAGATAATGAGGATGTATTTTATACTAATGATAATTTGTGTAGCAATTTTGAGAGACTATGTGAGGTTAGTACCTAGATGAAACACAATTGGTAGCATGTATAATAAGTAAGCTAGATCACAATTAGTGCTAGATAACTGTTAGTTTGGATCCCATTATTATAGTTTATCCTGCTGCAAGTGGTCAACTGGGGTAATCAGTAAGATGAAGAGTAGTATGAACCCTATAACTTACCGTACAACGGTAGAGACTTATATACTACTATATGTGTGCATCATATTATAATACTTTATACAAGCCTTAGTACGAGAGATACTATACTCGAAGTGCTATGTTATAGGCTTTATTTATGCATGTATGCATATCACTTGGATTTCTTGGATTTTATCGGTTCTTTGTGTGACTAGATCTATTCATGAAGCTTCGCTTGATGTGCAAATGCATGTTGCATCACCAAGCCATGGCTTAATGTTATAGATCTAGATAGAATAGGAATTCGTGTAAGGAAGAGACGAGTTCTAAAGGACAAGGATGAAGACTTGCATGAAGATGAAGAGTTAAGGTTCTTGGACTCTTTGTTATACAGTTTTGGCTATGCCCGTGTTATGGCGCAACTGAGGGGTTGTGTGCCGATGATCCATTCCGAGCACGCCTACCGATGAGCATCGGTCTGGGATTGGTAAACCCAGGGACCCTTGGTTACGTAGCATGACCAGTGACACATAGCATTTCTGTATAATTCAGAGCTCGAGTCGGACAATAACAAGATTCTAGGATTCTTTGCTATGCATTCTTGGTTATGATTAGCATGGTAGTCTTCCGAGGGGTTTGTGTGACCGGTGTTCCCGGCATGCCTGCAGTGCAATTCTGCCTGGGAGTGGTACCCCAGTAACTCTCGGCTAACATGTCTAAGAGCACATAACAGTTGTGTATAACTCTGAATTCTGGGATTCGCCAGAAGTATTGGCATCAGAAGAGACGAAGGACCTTCTAGCGTGAAGATTGTATGGAGAATTTACCTCGGATATCCACAATTGTGTGGGTACACCGTAGATTTCCTTTCTAAGATTAGATAAAGGTAAATGTAAGGTATACAAAGACCATGATCCCAACCCTAAGACCCTGTTGGTACACCCAAAGTGTGGAAACCATTACAAAAATCTAAGGAGGGGAGTAAATAGTGAAGTAGAAGTAAGGAAATTTGAAAAACTGGAGTAGAAGATGAGAAGAAACCCAAGATTTGGAGCAGTTGGGCCTTATTCTCATAAGGTTTACTGTAATCCAGACAAAAATAGAACCCATAAGGTAATCCCAATTCAGGTTGAGGTTCCTATCTGAATGAAGTAAGGAGTAGACTTGAAGTGGAGATTGACAAAACCAAGTTGTTGAACTACTTTTGTCAATAAAGGGTCATTTCTTGGTTCCAACTTAGAAACTGACAGGAGAAGTGGGTAGGAGAAATCACCTAGTAAAACATATCAGAAGACCGCTTTGCATCACTACGACGAGTGTATTAAGAAGATTCCAGATGACACGAGAAAAAGGAAATCGACTAAGTAAACCTTATAAAGTAAACCATCTTGACCAATCATATTTGGGTGGACTATGTATAGTGCCATTACCAAGGTTGGTTCAAGCAAAACTAAATAGTACCGTAGTAAGACTTCCTAAAACCTTAATTACTTTCCAAGTAGGTCAGCTATTACGGGAAGAAAGTTACTTAGAGCTATTAATAGGACTAACAAGGATTTGATAAAGCCTGATCCCAGGAGATTTTCAATAAGACCTGCCTAGAAGTGGAATATTCCAAGAAGGAATCACAGAATCAAAGGAGTTGACAGTTAGCAAAGTACTAAGTCAAAAGAGGATTTCAGGATAGAATATGGATTTGGGGATACACCAATTATCTCCATAAACAATTAACATGAAGTTCGAGAAGTGCAACTTTTATACAAAATGGATCCTCAATCCAAAACGTAAGAGAGTACGAACTTCGGGGACGAAGTTTAGTTTAAGGAGGGGAGACTGTAACATCCCAGAACTTTGGGTCCAGAAATAGAGTGGACACAGGAGTGTGCATTGCATTCATGCATAAGAAAATCCGGATAATTTTCGCGCATTTAATTTTCAAAACACTAAGTGATTGAAGTTTCACTTGAGTTGGTGGAATTGAAGTAGATCATCAACTTGAGCGTTACAAAGTCCGAGATGATCTTGGCTTAAACCTTATTTTGGGGTAAAGAGATACACGATGAGAGGTTACACTAAAGAAAACAAAACTTGTTACATGAGAACAATATTTAGGAGTTAATGACCAAAACCACTATTCTTAGTTATTCTCTGATCATCTATCCTTATCAATTGTGCTAGACATATTTCTAGTACATGGAAACCATGACATTCCTGGAGACCAATTGAATTACCTAAAGCTTAACCTAGATCTTCCACTTTTATCTTGACATCATATATTCTTATCTCCTAATCTTCTCGAAGGCATCAACAAGAGAAGATATCGAGAAGGGAAGAAATACAACAAGAAGACATAGAGAAGCATTCATTTGATGGAAAAAGAAGTGTTATGCCAATCTATCATGAAGAACTGGAACTCTTACATCCTAATCCATCCATGTTAATACCTCTGGAAATTATATGACATTACAATGTTAGTGTTATATAGAAATAGGTTGATAACAGGCTTTGCAACCTTGTTGACAACTCATTTTGGTATGCACAAACAATGGAGTGCCATATACACATGAATAGTAGGATAGATCATGCAGTACATCAAGTTCTTGGATGTCATAAAATACACATACATTCACATACCACCAACCAAGAAAGTTGGTTTGGTTAAATTGAATTGTCCTCACCACAAGGGTGAGACAAGTGATGTTGGAAATTCAATACATGACCAGTGTCTTGAATATCTACTTCTTGTTCAAAAGGATCAATGCCAAAGTAAAGTCACATATGGATTTATGGTGTTTCTCCAAGGGGATCATAACCAAAGAGAAAGTAATGCCAAGTCATGAGTGTATATAATCAATATACATATCTCGGAGTCACATGTATCATCTCTCAAGACCATGTGAAGGAAGAATCATATAAGAGAGGAGCCACAAGATCACTAATGGATAATCATCCATTGGTTGAACCAAGAATTCATTCTCAATAAAAGATAATCCTGGACATATGGCAAAGTAATCATCTGGAAGCACCAGTTGATATATGTTCAAGGATACCCATTTCACAAACTCAAATATATATATATCATTAGATATATTCCTAATACATTAACTCTATCAAGAAAGAATGTATCCTCCTTATTCCATCTTAACTGGAGGATGGAATGAGAAGAAGTCTAAACTCATCATCTTATCACCATAAGACCTAACCTTAGGCAGGAATTCCTATCTTGTGCTTTCATAAATAATTGATCATGTTCTCACATGATTTATTTGTCAAGGATCACAAATAAAAGCCATTTGGCAATATCTCATGCTTAGCATGGATTTGACATAAAGCACTGTGTATACTCTTCTTTGGAATCACAATGAACCATTTTGTTATTTCCATCAAACCATAATTTAGTGTGGTATGAAATACTTAAATCACCATACCACCAATTGGTGTACTCCAATATTTCGATATTTTAAAAATCCATAACCTAGATCATTTTAGAAGTTGATGGAAACAAATTAGAAATAAATAAATAAGGCCATAGAAATAATTTCACATGGTTATAATGCACCATAAAAACAAATAAGTGAAAACCATGAATAGAAACAAATTGGATAATTATTTTATCCAAAGTCTCTTAACCAAAATCTCAAATCAACTTAATTGGAGTTATAACAAAGAAAATATTTCCATGTGCTTAATATGAACTACCAAAAATTATTTAAGTAAAAGACATTAATGAAAGAAAATAGCAAATGGTCCAAAATCACTTTATGTGATAAAAGAATTCAAAACACACCAAATATTCAAAATATACCAAATATAAAAATGTCTTAATGTAAATAAACATTTTATTTTAAATATAAACTTCTCTGTACTTGTTTGCAAGTTTCAGAACCTAAAACAGATCCAAGAAACATAAACCAGGGGCCTGTTTACACTGGTTTTGTAATTTCCTGAAAACCCAGGGGGTTTTCTGCAAATTGAAGTTTATTTCTTCTTTCTTCTTCCTCGAGACAGAAGGACAGAGCGCCGTGTCGCTGCTGCTGTGCTGCCGTGCCCCGCTTCCCTTCACCTCGCGCATGGATAAGGAGGCCGAGCGCCGTCCCCATCTCTCACTCCTATCTCTCTCACTCGCTCTCTTCTTCCTCTCTCTTCTCCGTTCCAATTCGCATCTGACCGGAACCCTAACTCCGGCCAGCGAGTCTCGCCGTCGATACAGGCCTTCCCCGATGAATTGGTGAGCACGGGAAGATTCGCCGTGAAGTCTTCTCTCTTCCCCTCGAGCAGTTCGTCCAGGGGAGCTCGGAAGACCGAGGAATCGAGCGTCTTCTCCAACACCGGCCGCCGACGCCGCGGACCATCTCATCGCCGTCCGGCGTCCTCTTGCTTCACCGAGCGTCTCGTCGTGCTCAGGGTGAGCTCACGCATCCACCAGAATTTTCCCCGTGTCCTAATTTGTTCGGGAAATAGCGTTTTGACGGGAGCCGAGCGCCGCCGCCGCGTTTCTCGTCGCCGGCGATGCTCCGGTGACCATTTGGTCCGTGCGCCGCCACCAATAGGATCGCTTAGGTTCCCTCTAGGTTTTGCTCGCTTCAATCTGCAGAAAACTTTGCTTATTCGTCGAATTGGTCGTCGGCAGGGAGTGAAGTTCATCGCTGACGTCATGTGACGTCAGCAAATCGATTTTAAATCATTTTCTTGATTTCCTTTTCATTTATTAAATCCAGAAATTCCAGAGAACTTTATAAAATCATAACTAATTCATTTTAAATCAGAAAAATATAATCTTTATACCAAAATGATCAGAAAAATAAAATATATATTCTTGTATCATTCTTATCTGTGTTTGAATAAAATTGTAATATAATAAAATTTGAGATACAAACCACATAATTTGCTTTTAAAATATGAAGTTATTTTGAAATGCTATTCTGGATGTATTTCAAACTTCATTTAAATTATTTCACCTACACTCTTTTAAAAACTGAAAATATGAATTCAGTATAACATATAATATTCAGAATACAATTATTGCTATTTTAAAATAATATTATATCTTAGTAAACAATAAATAAGTATTATTATTTTAAATTAAAAATAAAAATAAAATAATAAAATAAAATTATAAGCTTATGAGAGATATTCTACTACCATTTAGTAATCATTTATGATAAATAAAAATTTAATAAAGATTTAAATTACTAAGTCTTACTTGCATAAATGTTTTACTTATTCTCTTAATTACTTAACTCATGTTTATTTATAATTGGAATTTGAATATAGTTAAAAAATAATAAATTTAGAAAACAAATTACTTAATCTTTTAAATAAGAGATTATTTGAAATCCTATTTTGGATGCACCCTAAACTTCATTTAAAATGTCTCACTTGCATTAACTAAATTTTTAAAAACCATGTCTCATTATTATGTGATATTCTTATCTCAATTATACCTATTTGAAACGATACCTTATTTTAAAATATACTAAAAGAATTATATTCTTAATTAGGAAAACTAAGTTACAAAATCATAAAACTTGTTCTACTATTGAATACCACTCACTTAATATAAATGAAACAAACATTATGAATTACTTCCATTTGATTACATGAGTTACCTTTAAAAAAAAAAAAGAGAGAGATATTTCCATTTTCAACAACTATTTTGAAAATGATATTTTACTTAAGAAAATATTTACCAAATATTATTCTCCTAAATTCTAAAAGATAAAGTTATAAGCTTGTAAAGGTTGAATCATCCCTACTTGGTACTCATTTCACATAAATAAAAATCCAATAACATCTGAAAACTACTTATATCCACTTTGTATGAATGATCCACTTATTTCATGTATTACCTACTTCTTGTTTGCTTATAATTTGGTAAGTGAAAATCATTAACAAACACCTTATGAGTAGATAACACTATGGTAGTTTGTAACTTGTTATACTCCAAACATGAATCATTCATCCACAAGAAAACATTCTAAGTTTAGAAGTAAGTGCTTAACTGAAATAAAATCGTATTGCAATGCCTTGGGTAAAACACACAAAGAAGAATAATGTTATAATCTTTCTATTAACCATGTGTTATAGTATCAGCAAAGTTAGACATTATTTATGTTCTTCAAAAGTTATTCTTTTTGCCATCATAAAATATAACACTACCCTATCTCTAGATTAATTAAAGTTCATACATGTCTTCCACCAACATAAGATGAACACAACTTCAAGCAACCATTGAGTGTTTATATGTGGTTTGACCTTACTCTTATGTGTAATATGATACATGAACATTAATGTTAAACAACTCATCTTGCTTGTGAAGAAAACTTGAAGACAAAACAACTCTAAATGAAAACACCCAACTCAAACAACACACAATCTCCGAGAGTGAGATACGGGGTACTTTGCGATGCATCCCATACTCATGCATTAATCATGCTGCTTCTTTAAACATTAGTCCTTACCGGACCAATGATGTTGTTTCCAGATTTCTCGGAATTTATATTATATCGAAGACCCTGGCTGCATAATCTTGCAGTCAGAAAGGCAAGTTCATCCCTTTTATTCATGTCCTCTTGAAGTATTTGCTAAGGAACTATTTCAAAATGTTATTATTGCATATCACACAAAAAGGGCAGAAAACTTATTTTATAATAATATGACTATGGTTATCCACCAGTGAGGTGATAATCTCATATGGCTGGCAGATGGGACCACGGTAAGAATGTTGTGGTGGAGGTTCCATTTGCACGGGAAAGTATCACCTAGGACTTAACAACCAATGTCGCCAGTGATTCTTGCGCCGAATATTACGCGCAACCATAAGATCTGGAATGGGACGGAGAAGTCAGCTGTACCCTTTTCCTCTCGTACACCAACGGGTGACTAGATCAAAGCCGGGCGGTGTGTAAATCCGCTGAGCTTGAGGTG
Organism: Poa annua; assembly: GCA_026929855.1. Lineage (NCBI taxonomy): Eukaryota > Viridiplantae > Streptophyta > Magnoliopsida > Poales > Poaceae > Poa > Poa annua. The sequence continues at coordinate 263,594,884 of CM049426.1, read as the reverse complement.
GCCAGGATAATAACCTCACCTTCGGGTTGTGGCTTCTAGCATCTATTGAAGGTTGGCTTCAGGACTAGGTTGCGACGGTGCCCACGAGTCAGCAAGTTGTAGGTTGGGATGGTTCCCACTAGCTTGCAACTGAAGTAATGGGGGGTGTGCGGGGATGGTGGAAAGGCGCAGTGATTGGCTTGGATTATTGACTGGGCCCCACACCAAGGAAGTGTGGACGGGAAGATCGCTCGGATGTGCAACAAAGTCTTGATCTCTTATGGGTAAAGCAGCGCACCTCTGCAGAGTGTATGAATGTGACATGTTACTCCACGTTCCAGGACGGAACGACGAACGCAGCAGGAAAGGAGGCTCCTCAAAGCCCTAGCCCTGTGACTCCTGACGAGCATAGTCTTCAGAATAAAAGCAACCTTTTAAAGAAATGTTTACAAAAACTTGTATTAGCCTACGACAATCCATTGTCTGTGGCTGTATTTATGCATCAAACTTCCCACCTTGCATAATGAACTTGCTGGGTAACGCTGTTACTCACCCTTGCCTCCTAAACCCCTGCTAGACATGAAGAACCACAAGAAGGCAGCACTTTAGGTTATGAAGACTCTGAAGACGGATAAACTCAAGATACCAAAGAAGGCAACTACATCGAGTTGAAGCAATTGAAGGAAGACGAAGGACAAATGAAGGTGTAGTGTAAAATAGGATAGATTCCTAGTCATAGAACCTATCTCTGTAGGCGTTGCTATAGCGCAATTGCAAGCCTAGCTGTATTAGAAGTAGGCTTAGTATAGGTTAGTTCCTCCGAGATTTCCATTTGATGTTCTTTCATTAGGGCCTTGCCTCATTGTTTCGAGGAGGTTCTAAAGATCTGCTGTTTTGGATCTTCTGTTTGTAATCTATAGTCATGCCTTGGACCTGCGATGTTTCTGTTGTACCACTCTGATGACGAAACACTGGTGGGCGGTGATCCATTGGTGCTATGTCAACGACTATAGCATACTACACCATGCAGTGGTATGCTGGGTCACCACACAGGCACATGTAGAGCATCTTTTGAACGCTAAACTTAAGGCTGTCCAATCTGACTGGGGTGGTGAATATCACAAGCTGAGTCATTATTTCCAGCGCACCGGTATCTCTTACCGTGTCTCCTGTCCTCATACCTCCCAGCATAACGACATTGCTGAGCGTAAGCATCGCCATCTCGTTGAGACTGGCCTCGCATTGTTGGCCCACTCCTCTCTCCCATTGCGGTTTTGGGATGAAGCTTTTCTTACGGCGTGCTATTTGATTAATCGTATGGCGACTCCGGTGCTTGATAAAGACACTCCCATTCATCGGATCTTAAAGGTTGAGCCTAACTACTCATTTCTTCGTATTTTTGGTTGCGCTTGCTGGCCTAGCTTACGGAAGTATAACACACACAAACTTGAGTTTCGTTCCAAGATGTGTGTGTTTCTTGGGTTCAGTCCTATGCATAAGGGATACATGTGTGTCTGGATCGATCCACTGGTCGCATCTATATTTCTCGGGATGTCGTGTTCGACGAGTCCGTTTTTCCGTTTGCTACTCTCGGTGTCATGGTGGATGTTTCCTCTCTTGAAGAGGCTCTTTCTTTTCCATCCAATGAACCGGCTACGGATGTTCCAGTGCGAAATTATGACCTAACCTATTTGGCTACTAATCCTCCTATGTCTAGTGCTCCTCCTGTGCAGGTTTTCGTACCTGAGGTTGACGTACATGGTGGCATGCATGGCATGCAGCATGGTGTGCATGGCAGCACACGGCCCGACGCTGGAGACGTTGGCATGCAAAGCATGCAGCATGGTGCGCATGGCGGCACAAATCCTGGTGCAGAGACGTTGTCTATGTCTCCAGCGCGCTTGGTCGATCACTCACGACAGTCTGACGCTGTTTCTCCTGAGCCTGCCACGCCCGAGCCGGCCTCGCCCACGGCATCATCGACGCTGATGTCCCCTATGGTGCCGTCGCCACCAATTGAGGATGTGTCCTCGCCCGCGTCTGCATCGCCATCCGAGGTTGTCGTCGCGGCTCCGCGCCATCACATGACAACCCGCACACGGGATGCCACTCACCGAGAGAAGGAGTACAAAGATGGTACTGTTAAATATAATCCAACTCGTCGAGCGTTCTTTGCCACCCCGGTTTCACATCGTGATGCTCTCTTCGAGCCGGTGTGGCGTACAGCCATGTCTGATGAGTTTGCTGCCCTCCGTCACACCAACACCTAGGTTCTTGTGCCTCGGCCTCCCGGAGTTAATGTTGTGGGAAGCAAGTGGGTCTTCAAGATGAAGCATCGTCCGGATGGCACCGTTGATAAGTTCAAAGCTCGTCTTGTTGCTCGTGGTTTTACTCAGCAGCTGGGATTGATTATGGTGACACATTTAGTCCTATTGTGAAACCCGCCACTGTTCGCTTGGTTCTCTCCTTGGCGGTCTCACGTGGTTGGATTCTGCGGCAGATTGATGTCAGCAATGCCTTCCACCATGGATTCCTTTCGGAGGATGTTTACATGCAGCAGCCACCCGGGTTTGAGGATACCACTCACCCCACACATGTGTGCAAGCTTCAGCGTGCTCTCTATGGTCTGAAACAGTCACCGCGTGCTTGGTATGCCCGCTTGAGCACTCTCCTTCATCAGCTTGGGTTCATCTCCTCGAAGGCAGACACTTCTCTCTTCATTTTTGCTGAGGGCGACATACAAATTTTTATGCTCGTCTATGTGGATGATATTGTCATTGCCGGATCCACCGCTGTTGCCGTTGATCGCCTCATCAGTCTCTCTCGGCTAGTTTTCCTATCAAGGATCTTGGTACATTGCAGTATTTTCTGGGTTTGGAAGCGTCCTACAATTCAGGGGGCATGACACTCACCCAGCGGAAGTATGCTTTGGATCTCCTTCACCGAGTGAGTATGGAGAATTGTAATGTCACTTCTACTCCTTTGACAACCACAGAACGGTTGGATCATGCGGCTGGAACACCGTTGAGTACTGACGATGCTTTCCGGTACCGTAGCGTGGTTGGTGGCCTGCAGTATCTTACGATGACTCGGCCTGACATATCCTTTGCTGTTAACATGGTGTGTCAATTCTTATCACAGCCCACTGATGTGCATTGGGAAGCAGTGAAGCGTATACTGCGATATGTAAAAGGAACTGTGGACACGGGACTCAACTTTCAAAGATCTTCTCTCACTGGTGTGAGCATCTTTACTGATGCGGATTGGGCAGGGTGTGTTGATGACTGCCGATCCACCAGTGGTTTTGCTGTTTTTGTTGGACCGAATTTGATTTCGTGGAGTTCCAAGAAACAACCCTCGGTTTCGAGATCCAGTACCGAGGCAGAATACAAAGCACTGGAGAACGGAGCAGCTGAAGCCATTTGGGTAGAATTGTAAGATTGCGGAATATGTTGTATTGTATTGATACTAGATTGATTACAATGAGCCACAGTGGGCTGTATATAAAGGGGTACAAGACTTGTAGACTACGAAACCTAATAGAGATAGACTTGGATTACAATCCTAATACTACCAAATATATCTAAAACGTATTATACTCTAACATCCCCCCTGTAACGCACCGTAAATTCTCCAATTAGATTTTTTTTTTGCATCATCATGTCATCATGCATTGTCACCTCTTTTATTTATTATTGCATTTAAATTCAAATTCCACTTTTTAATTCAAATGCAATTAAAATTAATTAAAATGTGATGTTACAAATGTTTTGCAAATATTCAAATTAGTGTATTAAATTGTGTATTTTGAAACTATAAATATTTGCCAACAGTCTATATATATTTTCTTCTTCTATTTTGTTTCAAAATATAAAAACAGAAAAATAAAAAGAAAAGAATTAAACAGGGAGAAAAATACTTACCTGGGCCTAATCCTTCTCTCCTTTTGGCCCAACCCAACTCCCCTTGTCTCTTTCCTCCGTACGCACACAGAGCAGAGAAAGCGAACGTGGTCCCCTCCCTGCCATGGCTGCCCCACCTTCTCCACTTGCTCCCCCTCCTTAAATCCCCCTCTAACCTCCCTCCTAACCCTAGCCGTCACTCCTCCTCTTGCCCCCTCGCTGCGCCGCCACCATCTCCTCCTCCCTCCCACCTTTCTTCCTCCTCACTCCCTGCCATGGCTGTTGATCCCGCCGAGCCCGAGGCCATGGCCATCTCCAGGAGCTTCCGAGGTCGGGAATGGAGTCGCCCCGCCTTCCTCATCGTCCTCACTGGAGCCCGGAGCCGGAGCTGTCCCGGATTGACGCTAAGGTGGCCGTCCTGTCTCGTCTACGTCCGTCCGAGAGGAGCGCATCACACAACTATGTCGCCTCTGTTCGTCCCCGAGCCTCTCCGTTCGTCCCCGAGCCCCTCCCCGTGAGCTCCTCTCCGTTCCACTTCCTTTTCCCCTTGCTCTGTGGGCTAGCCGTCGTGCAGCCGTGTGCTCTTTGCGGCATCGAGCCCTGCAGTTTCGTCGTCCCTGTCGCTCCCGTGACCGTATCTGAACCAGAAGTTCAGTGGACGTGTTTCGTCGGCTTCATCTTCAACCACTCGCTGTTCTAGTCACGAACATGAGTCTTGTCCGGTGGTTGCGCCCCCCATCCCGCACCAAGAAGACCCGAGTTCAATCCCCATGCCGCACGCTTTTCTCCTCCTTTTTCCCTTTTGTCAATTTCCTGCCATAAATTCAGTTAACGAAGCTGAAGTTGTGTTCACATGCGGTGTCTTCAGAACCTAATCAGCAACAGCACCTCGGCCGAATGGCTGCGCTCCAGATCCTGCACCCAGCTGATCGCAAGATCAAATCCATCCTATGCAAATCCCATCACTTTTATTTGTTCCCTTTATTTGATTCTGTTTGATCATGCACGTGCGTCTTCATTCATGTTTGGTCCTGTGTGAATTCCCTCGTAATGGTCAGCCTAGCTCGATGGGTGAGCTTCTCTTCCGGTGCCTCAATCAGCCAGTTCAAATCCTGCCCGACTCATTTTATTTTCCTGTTTTTTTTGTCTATTGCTAAAATTGTGCGAATCTTGTATATTTTATATCTTTTATGTTATACCTTCAAATAATATAAAGTTTATATCTATTTTTATCATAAAAATGCAATAAACATTAATATCACATTCTTATGTTATTTTGCATCATTTAATTTTATTGCTTAGTTTAATTTAACAAATGCACTTAAATAATTAAATATGAAATAGGTGGGGTAATCAATATATAATGCCCTAATTCACTTTAGTTTGATCTTGTCCTCAATGCCATGTCTTGCCATGCTAATAACATTTAATCTATTGTGTAGATAAATAATTTGCAATTAAATGATATATATGGAATGTGTTGGGCAAATATTTAATTATTGCCTACTCCATTTATATTGATCAAATCACCATGCCATGCAATATATGATAAAAATCATTTAATTTGTTGGTTACACAAATAACTTGCACCATAATTAATTGCCGGGATTTCATCCCCGCATTAATATGACCTAATCATCTCATACCATATTGCAACATCAATTGTTTGCGCATTTCACTTTATTGATATTGTTTCCTATTGTCTGCGTTTTGCTCTTCTCTGGGTAGACGACGACGTGTCTGCTGTCGATACTTTCATCCTTGAGATTACAGCTTTGTGCCGGGCCACGAGCTGCCAGGCAAACTTCTGCTAACAGTTAAGTTTGATTTTCATTCTTGCCTTTTGATCTATGCTATCCTAGTTACGATTATTGAATTGTGATCCCATCATATGTTTATCCTGCAGCCCATACAGCTTTATCCCCACATCCTAGCACCTGTTGTATGTTTATCTGTTAGCCTTGCGAGTCGTAGTGCATGCTTAAGGTTGGTTCTGCGAGTCTGTTTGTCCTATGTCAATTATACTTAGCATGATAGATTGTCTACTTTAATAAAATGTTATCTTTTGTTGGGGTATTATAATTAAAAGATAAGGCACCGGCGGAAGGCCTTGCGAGGTGCTTTGTTCTGCTAAGTGTGGACCTAGCAACTCAGTTCTTGTCCTCGGATCCAATTTTGAGCGCACTAACCGCTTGTGGGAGGCCCTATGGAGCCCCCCGCGGCTTCGATCTAATTCGCTTCTTATTCAGGGCGCCGCAAGTAGTTCGGGCTTTCCATTTGATGCATGCATATGTTACCTAACGATCTCATGATGATGGAGTAGTCGATTCTCATATAGGGTGGCACGTTCTTAGAGTGCTATGAAGGTCGATCCCGTGGGCACTGGACCTGATTAGCCGTGCACACAATCATGCGGTTCCCTGGATGGGTTGTAGAGAAGAGATTTGCCGTGTTGAGATGCCCTACCTTCTGGCTTTGCTTTTGGGGTTGATCGAACGAGTACGGGTCCAGTAGTATACCCCTGCAGGGTATAATCTTATCGATGAGCCGTGTCCACGGTTATGGACGACTTGGTGATGATACTGACTAACAAGATCATAGACAACTTACACCTAATCATTGTTAATTAACCTGACTAGTAATATGGAATTACTTTCACAATAACTGGTAACTAAAATTTGTTCAATGTGTGAGTATTCCCGAATTGCTTCCTCATACTTGGTTGAGGGGGTTAATCCGAGATGGGTTATGATTGGTGTTAGTTGTAGATGGTTAGCTTATGCGCTCTCTTATCCCTCTCTAACTTAGACGGAAGTTGTAGCGTGTCTCTATTAGGTTGCTAGTGCTGCTGCCGCTAAGTCCACTTAATCCGATACTTTGGGAGTCTTACAGTTTTGTAACCTGTTAGCTTAAGCTTGTTCGATACGCTTCGGTGTATTGACCCGTTCGCGGGCTGTGGTTTTTCTGAAGTTGAGGATTCTCCGCACGACCAGGTTGGTGGATACTACGTGGAGTTCGACGACGAGATCTACGACGAGTAGTTAGAGTTCCCCTGGGCTTCTTCCTGGTGGACCGCGTGGATGGGCCTTCTTTTTCCGTTTCGGCTTTGAGCCCTTTGCTTCTTGTATGTACTCAGACCGGTTTGTTTCCGCTGCCTGATGTAATGTTGGGACATGTGTCCTCTGATTGGTGCCATTCGATATATTTTGCTCAGTGAGAGCTTTTGGACATTATTTCCTTTCTTTGTGTCTTAGGTTTATTCTGTGGTTTCAACTTGTTAAAAATCCGAATCGTATACCATGTGTGTATGGTTGAAGTATACGAGTTGGAAGACTTTTTGGGTTCTTGCGTGCACAATCTTGAACCCGTATGTGACGTTGGGGTCGCCAAGAGCTGTCGGCCGATGATCCATTCCGAGCCTGGCCTGCTTGTTTCCTGGGATTGGTAACCCCAATATGTTATTGGTTGTGTGGCCCAACCGATACGTTTCGTTCGTGTAGCTTGAATTCAGGGTCTGACACCCCCGCAGTCGGATCGGTAGTGACGCGAACAACTGGAGTGTTGCGGACGGTCTGACTGGAGCATAATCCGAAGTCGCCAACTGAAGAAGAGCCGAGTTGATAGCCCTTGATGCCGATGTCGATGTAGCCGAGTTGTGGGCGCTGGAGTTGTGGTCGATGTTGCCGTTTGTTGAGTAAGTTGAGGTAGAATTTTGCTGGAGTCGATGTAGTTGAGGTAGGCGGCACGCCTTGCCAAGCTTGCCAGACTCGGGAGCGCGTCGGGGACAAAGGCACGCGCCGATGTTGCCAGTACCGGGCATGCGAAGAAAGGGACCACCATTAACCATGCGAGACAGAGTCGGATGAAGAAGCAGAGGAGATCTCCGTGGTCGGCGACGCGTAGCGCAGATTTTCCGCTGTTTGTTGCCGGAGTAGACGAAAAAGGAAGTTGCAACTAGTAAATTGTGCAAAATAAAAATAGACTGCAACTCTGACGGCAAGGTTGTGGTGGACGAAGATGGCGTGGTGGTTGTTGAAGACGTTTTGTTGAGGTAGGCGATGTAGAGGTAGAAGATGTCGAGTTGTTGTTGACGTAGAATTTGTCGGAGATGATGACCACGAGCGTTGTTTGGTGCAGCCCTGTGTTGACGGCGAGACGATGCAAAGACGATTTGGTGGCGTAGATTGGTCGGTGAAGATCAACTAGCTTGGATGAGATCTGCTGGCTTTTTCACCGGGACTAGATGTATTTTGGTGTCTAAAAAGAAACTGATCTAATTGCAAAACGAAATTGGCTAAACCTATGAACTAATTTATTGGAATTGGAAGAAAAACTTGCTACGAGATGCGACCCCCCCCAGCAATCATGGAGATCGATTTCACCGGGGGCGGCGCGGCGGAAGTGATGGTGGCTAAACCCTAGGCCGCGGAACGAACCGCTCTGATACCATGTAAGATTGCGGAATATGTTGTATTGTATTGATACTAGATTGATTACAATGAGACACAGTGGGCTGTATATAAAGGGGTATAAGACTTGTAGACTACGAAACCTAATAGAGATAGACTTGGATTACAATCCTAATACTACCTAATATATCTAAACCGTATTGTATTCTAACAAGAATCACTACTTAAGGAGCTAGGAGTATCTCAGCAGCGACCAGTCATCTTGTATTTACTAAACCAGCCACACGACAGATGTTAGATCGTTTTCGATCCAATCTGAACCTTGTATGTAGTAGTAGTTCAGATTGAGGGGGAGTGTTAGAAAACGGTCCGTATACGTGCTGTATACGAAACCTGTTGTGTATTGTAATTGTATCTGTTGGTATATATATATACAAGATATGTGGAGGCATAGGCGCATAGCCCCACGCAACCCTAATTCAATCTATAGCAAGATAATTTGCCATGGCATATGCTTAGTTATGAAGCTTCTTGTTTATTTTCAGCAAAAATGCATGTACTCTGAGGACACTTTCTTTGACATCAGCGACCACTTTTCTTTTTAATGTGCTCAAAACAATGAGATGAGCATCTAACCTGACAATGACATGGGGCTACAGGAGTAGCCAATAAGTGACCTTTCGGTACTGAGTAGTGAGACCAATTCGTCTCCAAAGCGCCCAAGAAACCGCGTTGTATGGCTGTGAACTTATAAGATGCTGAGAATCGGAAGACGGAGACCAGTTGACCACTCTGGAGTCCAGGCCCCAGCCTCCACCTCCAGGGTCTAAAACTCCACACCGGCGAGGCAATATTTCCGGGGCAATCACATCTGCTCCACCGAGTCTGCATAATCAGGTAGGATCTGTTTTCTCCTTGGAAAGCTCATCACAAAAGTTTCATGCTCGTCTTTCTCGTAAGTGAACAACTGATTCTTTCTTGCAGCCTCCATGGGTCCTGCCAGCCTTCACGCTCTTGCTCATCATTTTCGCAACCGCGGCGCCGCTGCTCTCCACAGCGCAGCGTTTCGACTACCCCACAGCGAACCTCTCGACGCTATGGACCAACAACAACGCTTCCCTCCCACACAGCGTGAGCTACCCTGACGGTTCAGCCGTGCGCGTCATTGTCCTTCGTTCGCCGCAAGCCTTGTTTGGCCCCTCCTTCGCCGCGGGATTCTTCTACACCCCCCCCTGCGACAAGTTCCTCTTTGCTGTCTTCATTGTCTACACCAACAGTGGTGCCAAGATAAACCAATCCAAATACCGGAATTCCGCAAGTGGTGCCAACCGTGCCCGCCCTGTCAGGGAGAACGCCACCCTTGAGCTTTCTTCGGATGGGAACTTGGTCCTGCGTGATGCTGATGGAAGCCTTGTCTGGTCAAGCCGCAGCTCAGGGCGGTCCATAACTGGCATGACGATCACCGAGATGGGCAATTTGGTGTTGTCTGATCCGAAGAACGCGACAGTGTGGCAGTCGTTTGAGCATCCTACTTATGTACTGGTCGCTGGGCAGTCACTCCTAGAAGGTATGGGGCTTGTACCGAATACTTCCACAACAAATTGGACTGAGAATAAGTGGTACATCATGACAGTTCAACCCGATGGATTGTTTGCTTACGTCAGATCCACACCGCCACAGCCCTACTTTTCAATATTGGTGAGTGAAAACAAGACAGCAAATGATCCAACAAAGGTTACCTTCACGAATGATAGCCTCAGCGCCTATGTGTAGTCCAAGCAACCAAATTCAGGCATGTTTCTCCCATTACCAGCAGCTAAGTCCACCCGGTACATGAGATTGGAGTCAGATGGGCACCTGAGGATGTACGAATGGTCTGATGTAGAAGTAAAATGGGGTGTATCTGATGTAATCGAATTGTTCCCTGATGATTGTGCGTTTCCAACAGTCTGCGGAGAGTATGGCCTATGCGCAGGGGGGCAATGTACTTGTCCCCTACGGAATAGTTCTAGCTCAAGCTACTTCAAGCCGGTCGATGAGCGGAAGCCAAATCTTGGTTGCACACCTCTGACCCCAATCTCTTGTGAGGAAATGCAACACCATCAGTTGTTGGACCTCACCGACGTTTCCTACTTTGACACCAACCACACCGTTGTGAATACAACAAGCAGCGAGGACTGTAAGTAGGCTTGCTTGAAGAACTGCTCCTGCAGCGCTGTTATGTTCAGGTACGGCCACAACGATTCTGATGGCACATGTATGTGGGTGACAAAGGTCTTTTCCTTGCAACAAATACAACCTGACGTTGTTCACTTCAACTCCTCTGCTTACCTCAAGGTGCAGTTTAGCCCCTCCACTTATGGCTCTAATGCAAACAGAAAGAAGACAACGTTAGTTGCAGCTCTTGGAGCTATTACTGGTATTGTATTGCTTGTTATGGCAGCCACCCTTTCAATTTATGTACTAAGGAAGAGGAAGTATAATGAGTTGGATGAAGAACTAGATTTTGATCAACTTCCTTGAATGATAACAAGGTATTCGTTTGAAAATTTGAGAGAATGCACCGGAGACTTCAGTAAAAAGCTCGGAGAAGGTGGATTTGGAAGAGTTTTTGAAGGGAAAATGGGTGAAGAGAGAGTTGCAGTAAAACGTCTTGAAGGTGCTAGACAAGGAAAGAAAGAATTCTTTGCAGAGGTCGAGACAATTGGAAGCATTGAACTCATCAATCTTGTGAGGCTGATAGGATTTTGTGCTGAGAAATCTGAAAGGCTTCTTGTATACGAATATTGAAGGGAATATGCCCTAAAGGCACTTAATAAAGATAGTTATTGATCATATCCCAATTGTTCATTATATGTTTTATATCATGCTATAACTGTATTAAACAGAAACATTAATACACATGTGGTAGATAAACAACCATGTCCCTAGTAAACTCTACTAAGACTAGTTCATTGTGCGATTGATGATCGAGGTTTTTCGATCATGTGACATGGCGTCAGTTGGCAAGGGAGTCATATCGTTAGGTAAAACGATGTGATGGACTTACCCATAATTTGTAGGACGTAGTCATTACGCCTTCGACCGTGAGATCAACTCTTATTGGTATTCCTGAAAGATACTTTGATTGCATCAAACGTCATATATTATATAGTGTGATAATAAAGGTGTCTCTTGGGTATCGGAAGGGAGTAGTTGAGACGAGGGGTCAAGAGAGGGATTTACCAGTCCGCATAGAAGGATAGATACTCTAGTGCCCACTCGGTGAGATTATGTCAAATGAGTTTCCAAACATGTGACTAGGTCACCAGGACATAATATCACAGACGAGTAGAAGATAGTGTTGTCGGTAACGAGATCATGCTAGGTATGGAGATATCTATGAACGAGTCTCGGGCACGCTAAGTATCACTATGGCAAAAGGTTTAAGACTCGCCATCTAGGTTTGATAGATTAAAGTCATTCGATATATCACATGGGTTAATTCACGGTGTACAGGCCTACGAATTAATCATTGATCGGAGAGGGGTCTCGATCATGTCTGTAATTATATCGAACCGCTACGGTAACACACTTAAGGGATTTCGACAAGACAACCGGAAAGGAAAGAGAAGTTAGGAAAAGAGAGCACCGGGATTGTCCCGGGAAAGTTCTGATGGAAATCGGAGAACCGAAGATAGTTCAGAGAGTTTCGGAAAAGTTCCGGAAGAGAGAAAATTGTTTATATATGTTAAATTAATGTTAATTAGCGAATTAATTTTATTTAATGAATTTATAATGATTAAATTCATATTTAAACATGCAGCCCACTAAATGGGCCCTCCCGGGAGGGAGAAGGCCCATGTAGGGGCCAAATTTCCCCCCAAGGGCCAAACCCACCAAGGGGAGTTTGGATGGGCCCTAGGGGCCCATGTGGGGGTCGGCTCCCCCCCTCCCTCTTGTTGGTGTGGCTCGAATAGTCCCACCTTGCCTGGTTAGCAAGGTGGTGTGCCTCCTTTCTCCTATATATAGAGAGGTAGAAAGCCCCTCTCAACACACCAATCTTTCTCTCTCTTTTTCTCCTTGGATCCCGTGACTCTCTTGTTTGGATTTGCGCCGAGGATGAGTTTCTCACCACCATATGCACGCCGCCGTGCTGCTGATGTTCCGGTTCAAGTCTTCCGCTGCTCGTCCTTGACTGGAGCTTCGGAGACCGTCGTCTCCACCGTATGTGTGTAACGCACTGCGAGGTGGCACGCTAGTGGTGCTGGGAGGTCGGCTTCCTCCACCCGACCTCGAGGTCATCTTCATCGGCTTCGTCGCGCCAAGTTCTTCGCAACCTAGAGGTCGGCTACGTCGTCTTCGTCGTCAACGCTTGTGCGGGAGCGTAATCCCCGCTTTCGGTCTACAAGGGTATCTGCATAGTATAAATTCTGGCTAGTTTAAGGATATCGTTGCTAGAAAAATTATTGGTTTTCTGTCTGCGATCCCTTTCAAATATATGCCCAGAGAGTCACTTGATAAGTGGATCTACTACCGCCATAACAATGCCCCTCTTCATTGGTGCACCAGGTATCGGATTATTCTACATATTGCCAAGGGTCTATGTTATCTTCATGAGGAGTGCAGGAGGATAATTGCTCATTTAGACATTAAACCACAAAAAATTCTCTTAGATGATAACTTCAATGCCAAAGTACCTGATTTTGGACTATCTAAGCTTATAGACAGGGATCAGAGCAAGGTAATGACAATGATGAGAGGCACACCTGGGTATCTGGCACCTGAATGGTTAACATCCCAAATCACTGAAAAAGTTGATGTCTACAGCTTTGGAGTTGCTGTCCTGGAAGTAATATGTGGAAGAAAAAATATTGATATATCTCTGCCTGAGGAGAGTGTTCAGCTCATCAAGTTGTTACGAGAAAAGGCTCAAATGATCAGATGATTGACTTAATTGACAAGCATGATGACATGATCTTACACCAGGAGGAAGCAGTTCAAATGATGAAGCTCGCAATCTGGTGCTTGCAAAATGATGGTAGTAGAAGGCCTTCAATGTCATCGGTGGTCAAGGTACTGGAAGGTTCAATGAAAATAGATTCTAGCATTGATTGCAGCTTTCTGGAGGAGAATCTAGCAATGCCTGTCCAACATAAGGGATTCACATATTCAGTTCCACCTCAAGCATCAATCTTATCTGGCCCGAGGTGAAACGGGTGGCTAGTGAGCAGAACAGATCCAGCTTATAAACCTTGGGTTTTATAACTACTTTTGTATGTTATCTTATTCCTACTATGGGTGTGTCTAAATGGCACCTAGATAACAATTTTCAGGAAATACATATATGTCTGATTTTCAGTGAAGCTGAACCTCCTGGCACCTTTAAAGCTACAAAATATGTAGTGCCATATGATGTAACCTAGTTGAAACAACATAGAAAAGGGTCCTAGGAGGCCGTTCGAAGGAAGAATTGTTCGAAGGACACTGTAACGCAGTGTCACTAAGCTCTTGTACCTCATATATGAATGCTTAAAGCGAGAGACTATTACCATGTCACTAAGCTCTTGTATGAAAACCTACAATGTGAAATGCTTGTTTACATGCTTCAATTGTTCATTGTACAGGACACTCCGTACTTCTTGTCTAAGATCTTGTGCTAAGCAAGGGAATCAGGATGAATCATGTGGCTCAAGATCAGATGACCATGATGACCATGACTGGAGTCTGAAGGTGCTATGGAGAGGAGGAGATCAGTGGCACCAAAAATCTAGAAGGCTCCCGTATGAGGACGAATCTGGAATCATTCATGAGTGGAATCAATAGGGCATACTCATGCACACGGTGGGTGTGTTGTTGGGAGACCCAAAGAGAAAGATATGAAGTAGTGCAGTAGCAAAGTATGAGACCAATGTTATTGAACCAGTAGGAGATGAAGAATTCCCCCGAGGTATCAACGGCGTTAGAAGATTGCTAGTGCTAAGTTGACGTGGAGCCTGCACACAAACAATCAAGATACTTTGCCCCAACTTAACAGTTATATTGTCAATCTCACCGGCTTGCTGTAACAAAGGATTAAACGTATGCGTGGAAGAAAGATGTATGTTTGCAGAAAGTAACAAGTTTGCAGTTGTGGTTTTATCAGATTAATGAGAAGGACCGGGGTCCACAGTTCACTAGTGGTGTCTCTCCATAAATAATAACATTCATCCATTAGTGGTAAACAAATTACAACTAGGCAATTGACAGAATACTGATGAGCAACCCAATGCATATACTAACGTTATGATGTCTAGTGTGAGATTCATTCGGGCATTACAACAATATACATAGATCGTTCCAACCGCATCTATGACTAATAATCCACCTTCCGGTTAGCGTCCACACCCTTTCAGTATTACGTTGCATGCAACAGATTATCGCCTTAAGCACTGTGTGTAAAGCAAGTAAGTAACATCATTCTTAGACAAAATACTACTGTTTTATCCCTAGTAGCAACAGTACATCTACAATCCTAAAACTTTATGTCACTGCCCTAGATTTAATAGAGACATGAACCCACTATCGAGCATAATTACCCCCTCTTGGAGTTACAAGCATCTACTTGGCCTGAGCACACACAAGTAACGGTGAGCATGCAATATCATTAAATGGCACACACATGATATATTATGAAGCAATAAATTTAGCACTCAATATTCATCGGATCCCAGCAAACACAACATGGAGAATTACATAAAGATGATCTTGATCATGATAGGCAGCTCACAAGATCTAAACATGATATCACAAGAGGAGAAGACAACCATCTTGCTACTTCTATGGACCAGTAGTCCAAGGGTAGACTACTCACACATCAGTCCGGAGGCAGTCATGGCGACGTAGAGGCCTCCGGGGATGATTCCCCCTCTTGGTAGGGTGCCGGGGAGCAGTTCTGATCTTCCCCGAAGTGGTGTTGACGATGGCGGCGGCTCGGGACCCGTGGAGGAAAAAGTGAATATCGCCACTTTATTTTTAGGTCAAGGGGGATTTTATAGGCGAAAGGGCAAGGTCGGTGGGCGCCCGAGTGCCCCACATCACCTCCTGGCGTGGCCAGGAAAGGAGCCACGCCACGAGGTGTTGTGGGCGCCTCGCAGCCCCTCTTCGTCTCGTCTTCGGTTTCTCGTGACGCAAATATTTCAAAAATAATTTCAGGATCTTTTATTTCCAATTTGGCGAATATTTCCTTAAGTGATTTTCTGAAACCAAAAACAGCAGAAAACAGGGAACTGACACTGTGGCATCTTGTTAATAGGTTAGTCCCAGAAAATGCATAAAACTATATAAAATGCATATAAAACATGTAATAACATGATATAACATAGCATGGAACATAAGAAATTATGCATACGTTGGAGACGTATCAACATCCCCAAGCTTAGTTCTACTCGTCCCGAGTAGGTAAGAACGATAAAAGAAGAAGAATTTCTGAAGTGACATGCTTAAACACAATCTTGATCATATAATAATGTAAGGCATGTAAACTGAGATCAAATGAATAAGGGTTGTAGTTTATATTTATATCAAACGAGTAATGAATAAACAAGTAGGTGAAGCAAGCAAAGCTTTCAATGATATAGTACTAGATAGCAATCAACTGTACAAAGTAGATATTAATAATGATTTAAGCTTCAAGCACAACAATATAATCATCTAATGCTCCCAACAAACATGTCAACTTAATGAAAGGATCAAGTCAAGCAATATCTATATGCACGTAGAAGATCAAAATATTATTTGTTCAAAAGAAACAAGCAAGCATTCAACGTTGGTTCCTGGCACCAAGATGTTATGGCTAAGAGAATGTTAAAAGAGATTTGGAAGGCCAACGGAAGAAAGACTCACAAAGCTGTAGATGATCATTAGACAAGAGAAAGTCTTACAATCGAAGCTATGCAAGGAGTGGTGATTGCCATACAACGGATGAGCTAGTTGGGGTGCATCCAACTTGCTTGCTCACGAAGACCTAGACCACTTTTGAGGAGGCTCATCATTGGAATATACAAGCCAAGTTCTATAGTGTAAAGTTCCCACATAGTTATGCAACTAAGACATGAAAACTCTATCATATGGAGTAAAGTGCTAAACATGAGCACAAATGATGATCATACAAGATATGGTGCTATAACATGAGAACACGTGATGACTATAAATGATATGGTGCTATAAGATGAGCACAAGTGTGTGATAAAGAATAGTAATGCTGCCCCCTTTTTTTTTCTTTCTCTTTTTTCTTTTTCTTTTTCTTTTTTCTTTTGATTTTGTTTTTTTGTTTCTCTTTTCTCTTTTCACTTTTAGGGGCAAGCATCCTAATTTGATATATGATATATGACAAAACTCTAATGATGATAAGACAACATACTAAAGATATAAGTAATTAATATGAATGTGCCATAAGAATGCATATGACAACGGTGCCTTTGCCAGTGTAGCAGGTTATGTAGTGATCTAGCGTAACATGGGTAAACCCACACATCAGCTTTATAGAAACACGCAAATCAATATGTAAGTAATGAATGACAACAAGTTATGTAATGTTAGATGGATGTTGCATGTCAATATATATCGGAACAACTATGAAAATGTTGTAGTAGGTATGTATGGTGGATGTTATGAGGAAGATATTTGGCTTATGTGTAGGAGAACAAGATGAAGATCTCCCACGAGTTTGTATGTACCCGCGAAAAATGCACCAACTCTCAATGTGAGAAAGGGAAATGCAAAGTACCGAAGAGGCTAGCAATATGGTGGTGGAAGTGCCATGAAAACCGCAGTTTTAGAAGTCACAAGTAAAAAGATTCCAAATAAAAATATGATCATACAAGGCATAATGAAAATTACTCCTAGAGGGATCGTGGCGAATGACAAAGTCACCGTTGTCTTCCCCGGCCGTAACGCATAACATAAAGTCATTAAGGTTGCTTTAGGCAAATAGAAGTCATTTATCATTATGCAATCAGCTGGAAATTTAAGTGTGGCACAGTTTACAAGTTTCTCTAGACCAACCATTTAATCATTCCACTTTAATAGACCATCATGTTTACCATTTAGCAAATTAATATCTCAAAACAACATCAATGATTCAAGTGACACAATTTAATGATCTACAAGATAATGAATCATTTAGTTATACCATCTACCACATTTAGCATTTTCTGTTCTCAACCAAACACCAATCAGCTTATTTAAAAAATAAACTCTTTTAAACAATGAGATATGAGCGTATAATATAACAAAGCTAACAGCTCTAACAAGAGATGCATGAAAAACAAGAGCTAGAGAGCAAACAATAACATGAAAAGAATACTCAACAAGTATAAGTGAAGAATACACGTATTCATAAGAAAAAGCGGAGCGTGTCTCTCTCCCACACAAAAGAATGCTAGGATCCATTTTTATTCAGAGAATGAAAATAACAAAAACAAAAGCAAAAACAAACAAACGTTTAAGGATAAGCACACAAGATGTGACGGAATTAAAATATAGTTTCACTAGAAAGGACCTGATAGTTTGTCGATGAAGAAGGGGATGCCTTGGGCATCACTAAGATTTGACGCTTGAGTCTTCTTGAATTATATTGGGGTGAACCACCGGGGCATCCCCAAGTTTTGGCGTTACTAACCTCTTGATCACATTATATCATCCTTCTCTTTTGATCCTTGAAAACTTCCTCCACACCAAACTTATAGTAACTTCATTAGAGGGTTAGTGCACAAAAAATTATGATATTCTGTAGGGACATAATTGCTAGAATGCTACTGGACATTAGATACAGCCAATTATACTTAATAGGATAAAAAGATCTAATCAAAATAGCAAAAGAGACATTACAAATAAATGGCAGAATCTGTCAAAAACAGAACAATCCATAAAGATGAATTGTTTCGACGCACTTAGCTTGTTCAGATCAGAAAACTCAAAACTAATGAAAGTTGCGTATACATCTGAGGATTAGGCACAAAAAAGGGTAGATTGTTCTGATATTCCTGTTAATTGATATGAATTTAACGGTGAACAACAGAAATCTGTTTATGCGCATGAGTTGAATTTTATCATCAACTTTCAACTAGAGGCTTAACTTGATACAACATTGCAATAAAATAAAGATACAAAGGAGTTCCTACATAGGTAGGACAAGTCCTTGATACAAGCAAAATAAATTAAAATAACTGTGGGTTGCCTCCCAAAAGCGCGTTCTTTAATGCCTTTTAGCTAGGCTTGATAGTTTTATGATGCTCTCATAGATATAGAAAACTAAGAAAAGGAGTATCAAGACGCAAATTAAAAACACATTTTAGTCTAACCCACTTACTATGCTTAGGAATCTTGTACACAAATAAATTCACAAAGAACAAAGCGACAAGCATAGGAAGATAAAATAAGAGTAACGTCAAAACTGTTAGCATATAGAGAGGTGTTTTAGTAACATGAAAACTTCTACAACCATGTTCTCCTCTCTCATAATAGTTGTAAGTAGTAGAAATAATTTAAACCACATAACCACAAGAATTATTCAACTTATATAATATGGGCACATAAAGAGGATCATTTAATTTATTTTGGAATTCATTAGCATGCTTCCCCCTTTCAAAATAGTTGTTAAGATCAATATCAAGTTTGAGATCATGGTTGCAACACAATTTTGGAACTAGAGACAATTACAAACCACATAAGAATTTATCAACATAAGAAAATTTCTCCTCCATGGTGTAACTAGGAGAATTCAAAAACAAAGTAGGACTCTCATGAGTAAGAGTACCATCACAAGCAGCAATTATATCATTCTTATCCTCACATGAATAAGTAATAACTTCTAAACATAGAGGATTATTAATAAGCATAGGACCAACATCTAAATCATTATCACACATAACATTGGGGACCACACTTTTACTTCCTGTTATTTCATTTTTAATTGAGTGAAGGAACATATCTTTTTCAAATTTATCAAAAGTAGATATTGCAATAGATTCATGACATTCAACAATATAGCACACTTCCTCCTTAGGAACGTATGCAGGACAATCAAGTAATGTATGAGTTAAAGAGTTACTATCTAAAGGAGGTAGATCCTCCTTTTGTTCTTCACTCTACTTCTCTTTTTCATCTAATGAGCTTTCCGGTTCAGCAATTTCTTCTTCTGCAGGTTCCTGCAAGACACCGGTTTCTTCTATTTGAGGATATCTCTTCTCAAGAAATTCAGAAATATAAGGATTATCATTATAATACTCAAGACAGTAACCAAGTATAGCATAACTCTCAGTTTTACAAGGGGCATCATCATTTTGAATATAACCAACCATTTCATAGGCACCCTTAAAAACAACAAATTCTTCAATTTGTTCAAGACTACCAAAGTCATAGTTTCCTTTAGCATAGGCAGCCAAGGTTTTATTATCATTATAATCACATTGGAAGGGGAGGTGTTTATGCCTCCTGCAACAAAAGGATTCATTAAAGCAGTAGGATTCATCATATGTAGAACACATGTTCTTAGCAAAATTATTCAATCTACTAATTTGTTCCTATAAATATTTCCCTTTTTTAGACAAGTGGCATTCCTCTTTTGTATCAAATATAGAATCCATTGATAACAAGTAAAGGACTAGACATAATATGCAAACCGAAATTTAAAAAATAGCAAAAACTGAAAATAAAAGAACAAACCGAAATAAACAAAGTAATGCAAGTAACTAATTTTTTTGTATTTTTGATATTAAGCAAACAAGACAGTAATAAAAATAAACTAAGGAAGACAATAACAAAATAAAAAGATTGGAAGTGCGAAAACTCTCCTCGTAGTGAATCTTGAAATCCCGGGCAACGGCGTCAGAAAATTGCTTTCTGGTGTCGTAGGGGATTTGAGAGAGTCCATGTGAAGAATTCTTGACTCCCCGGTAACCGCGCAAGAAAATTGCTTGATGCACACGGTGGGTGTGTTGTTGGGAGACCCCAAGAGGAAGGTGTGAAATAGTGCAACAACAAGTTTCCCTCAGTATGAAACCAAGGTTATCGAACCAGTACGAGATGAAGAATTCCCCTGAGGTATCAACGGCGCCAGAAGATTGCTGGTGCTAAGTTGACGTGGAGCCCGCATACAAACAATCAAGATACTTTTCCCCAACTTAACAATAAGGTTGTCAATCTCACCGGCTTGCTGTAACAAAGGATTAAACGTATGTGTGGAAGAAAGATGTATGTTCGCAGAAAATAACAGGTTTGCAGTTGTGGTTTTATCAGATTAATGAGAAGGATCGGGGTCCACAGTTCACTAGTGGTGTCTCTCCATAAATAATAACATTCATCCATGAATGGTAAACAAATTACAGCTAGGCAATTGACAGAATGATGATGAGCAACCCAACGAATATACTAACGTTATGATGTCTAGTGTGAGATTTATTCGGGCATTACAACAATATACACAGACCGTTCCAACCGCATCTATGACTAATAATCCACCTTCTGGTTAGCGTTTGCACCCCTTTCAGCATTAAGTTACCTGCAATAATTGTCGACTTAAGCACTGCGTGTAAAGTAAGTAAGTAACATCATTCTTAGACAAAGTACTAATGTTTTATCCCTAGTAGCAACTGTACATCTATAACCTTAGAGCTTTCTGTCACTGCCCCAGATTTAATAGGGACATGAACCCACTATCGAGCATAAATACCCCCTCTTGGAGTTACGAGCATCTACTTGGCCAGAGCACACCCAAGTAACAGAGAGCATGCAAGATCATTAAATAGCACACACATGATATATTATGAAGCAATAACTTTAGCACTCAATATTCATCGGATTTCAGCAAACACAACATGGATAATAACATAAAGATGATCTTGATCATGATAGGAAGCTCACAAGATCTAAACATGATAACAGAAGAGGAGAAGACAACCATCTAGCTACTGCCATGGACCCGAAGTCCAAGGGTAGACTACTCACGCATCAGTCCGAAGGCGGTCATGGCGACGTAGAGGCCTCCGGGGACGATTCCCCCTCCCGGCAGGGTGCCGGAGAGCAGTTCTGATATCCCCCGAAGTGTTGTTGACGATGGCGGCGGCTCGGGGCCCATGGAGGAAAAAGTGAATATCGCCACTTTATTTTTAGGTCAAGGGGGATTTTATAGGCGAAAGGGCAAGGTCGGTGGGCGCCCGAGGGCCCACATCACCTCTTGGCGCGGCCAGGAAAGGAGCCGCGCCACGAGGTGGTGTGGGCGCCTCGCGGCCCCTCTTCGTCTCGTCTTCGGTTACTCGTGATGCAAATATTCCAAAAATAATTTCAGGATCTTTTATTTCCAATTTGGCGAATATTTCCTTAAGTGGTTTTCTAAAACAAAAAAACAACAGAAAACAAGAACTAGCACTGTGGCATCTTGTTAATAGGTTAGTCCCAGAAAATGCATAAAACTATATAAAATGCATATAAAACATGATATAACATAGCATGGAACATAAGAAATTATGAATACGTTGGAGACGTATCACATACATACGCCAACATCCAAGGGCGAGAAGGTTTCCTTCAGAAAACGGAGATAGTAGCAGTGAAGACTTTGCACAATGCACAGAAAGAATAGATTTTCTAGATAACAGGTGGGTGACTGGCGACGCACGGCCGAGCTAGAGACGGCGAAGACGCGCCGCAGGGGAGCAAGGACCGAGCCGGAGAGGGCGTCGGCGCAGGCGAGGAGAACACAAGCATCGACGAATTTAACCACCGCGGGAGGCTTAGTCCGATGGCCGGGGACATCGGGCGCACCGGCTGTGGTGGCGGTCAGGTCAAATCAGGTCAGGGCGCCATCGTCCACGGGCGGGGTCGGTGGGTTGTTCACCCGGTGTCGGCTGGGAAACACCGGAGACGGGGGAACAGGCGACGGTGGCTGCACCGTGGGAGTTGGAGGATGAGGATATTGATGAATCCATTAGCTCGGCTTGTTGTACTCGCTGAATCAACGAGCTTGCAGGAGGCCCGACGCCCGAGCAAGTGAAAATTCACAAAAATAACCTTCTGACCAAACTTAAGCCGAAAATAAACCTTCTTTCAAAGAAATTTCGAAATTAACCATTTTTCACTTCGCCTGCACGGTCGGAGTTAGACTTAGAAGGATAAGTCCCCCATGGCGGAGCTATGTAGTTGCCAACGTGGCAAGGTGGGGCCGGGATGCAGTCATGTTGCTCCGGTCATGGGGGCGCTATGCGTTCACGCATAACTCCGCCATCGGGGGGCACTATGCACCTTGAATTTAAAACCCGATAGACATAGAGTAGCTGCCGCCGGTCTGATGCAAAAAAACCTAGGTTTGTGTGCAGCTCCGTCGTGATGGGAGCTACGTTTGTAGGTGTAACTACTGTCTCGGCTGAGTTATGGCATGTGCGCAAACTGTCTGATTTTATTTTGTTATAAATTTGAATTAATTTGGTTGTAACAAATTGTCTGATTTTATCGTTTGGTTGTAAATTATTTATGCAATTCGTGTGCAATATTTAATCCCCCAATGAAGTTTGCATATAATAGCCAGAATAATTTTCAAAAAAGACTGGACGAACTAGATTTATGTAGGGGAAATTACTACTCTTTATTCATAGCCAAAAAGACTGGACGGACTAGAGGGACCGTCTCGTTGATTCACCAATAGAAAAGAATGTGGCCGATCATCATCTCGAACCAGCTACCGAGCGTCGCCATGCCCGAATGTGTACCCTCAACGGACTTAAACGACCATAAAAAGGACATATTCCCTCCATTATCAAATTGGATGACTTTCATATGATCACATGTAGATATATCTAATTTTTTTGTCACATGTGTATATACACTAGTTGAATGCCCGTACGTTGCTACGGATATGAGCAACTTTCATAATGTTTTGTCCATATAATATGTGCAAAAATGAATGTGTAAGAATATATAAAACATCCACTCGATATTAAAAAAAGAATAGGATTCCAGTGCAATTGAAATGTATAAAACATCCACTCGATATTTAAATTAGCACCCCACCAATGTCTACGTATTCTCATTGATGCTAGCTAGATATTGCCTACTCATTCTCATTGATGCTAGCTAGATATTGTCGTATAGTCTCAGGAATATTGTCTTGCACTTCGTTTTCTTGGTATTTGAGCAAGTGTAACAGAAATTTCTTTCTCAACTTAAAAGCATCCTACACATACATGTCATTAGCTCCATGCTAATGAATGTGGAGATAATTAATAAAAATTTGTAGTGTACAAACGCACCGTGCATACCGGATGAACCAAGATTTTTCCATTCCACGAGAACATTATGTAAAAAACAATATAACCAGATAAATTCCTCTAGATGGATGCAGAATCATTATATTGAATAGAAATAGACAAAATAAAACACTTTTGAGTTTATTTCGTTAGATAGTCAACTTGATGATATTGTTGGAATACCAACTGATATTCTACGTGGCCAGAAAATGATATCAGAATCCCAACCGGGTTGTGCTATTGCAAGCGCATCGTTGAAGTAGAAAGAGATTCTTTGTAATTTCATTTGAATGCCATGAGTTCACATCATTTTATCCTCCAACGATGAAGATATAGAAAGAGGATCCAAAACATATACACAAGATATGTGCTTGTCGATACAAAACAAGACGAAGTGGTCTATGGATGCATAAGGAAGAAAAACCTGCATATGGACAATCATTAGAAAGAAATAAAACATGACAACAATGTGCAAGTAAAGTATTTTTACCATTTTGCGAGTTAAGATTTTGTAATCTATCCCTGGCCAACTATGGAATAACGTTGCAAAAAACTTAACATTTGGCTTCACGCGCCAGTTGCCGCCTCTTGTGTAATCAACCATTGTCGTCTAACAAAAAATTATACTTAGAAACATAGTGATACAAATGATAATACATTATTATAACAACTTACACAAAACCGCAGATCCAATGAATGTCGGTCTCAACCAGCTACAACAATACGTCGCATGCCGTTATGCGTATGGCTAGGTTGAAATAATCATTGTTCATAGGCTTGTCCATCCTGATTATATTCTGAATTTTCTTAAGACTCAAACCTATAGGATAAGGTTTGGAGCTCCGCACCCATTCCATTCTGCAACATAAATATTAAGTTAAGGTTTACGAAAATCATAACAATGCATATTACGAAAATCATTGTAATATATTATAAATAGTACTTACTCCAAAGACTTGGCGTCTTGAATCAACATTATTTCCTTGCAAAGCTCATTATATAAAACGCGTGGACATGACTCTCTCAGGCGGATATATTGGTGCTCCTTTTATCTCATTTAAAACAGATTCATACAGAGTTATAGCTACATGCTCCCTAAAGGGTTTGATACCCGCCTGCAAAATATTAATTAGAATAAATTTATTTTATCAATGTATCTTTATTGATTACTTGAAAATACCTGTGTTACAACATGTCCAAGACCTACACCCGTAAGGTATTCCATAAATTGTAGCATGAACAAACCGCATGATGAGCTGCAAATGTTAAGAAAACACTTTTATAAAATAAGTATACATGTTAATATTCATATTCATATTTGATCATAGAATAAGTTTTTAACGTATCCATCTGATTGAATTGACTCATGAACACACTCAACTATAGGCCATTTAGTTACTTGAAGGTCGACCCACTTATCACCTATGTTAAATTCACTCATTTGTGAAGCAATCATAAAGTGACACTCGAGTCCTAGAAGCTGTTAAATGAAAGAGTAGATAATATGTAGAATTAAATTATTATGAAAAAAAGGAAAGATGGTACAGTTGTAGTAAAATACTCACCATATAGTGTAGGTCGGACCGGCCCACCGCAGAACCCAATGAATCGAATACCTCTATCAAACATTTATTGGCATCAATACAACATGCATACCAATGGAAGTCTGTCACATTAATTGGGACGAAGAGCTGATGGAAAAAAAAAGGAAGTCATACCAGAATAAATAATAAACTAAACCCAAAAAGTTATCTAGTTAGTCTTACCATGTCATGTTCTAGATAACTAAGAGCTCTTCGAATAATTTTAATATGATTTTTCGTACTTATGGGAATTTTACCATCTCGTTTGAGTTTTGCAGAAATATGCATATCCACTAAAATACATATCCACCTGCTCTTTTAAATAGATGTTCCTGAGACAGCAGGTAGTAGATATATGCCGTGACAACCTATAATTTTAATTAAAGGTTATAACAAATAAATTAGACAAAATTGTGCAAATAAGTTTGTTTGTATGCGAAAACATTAGCTTACTTCGCCATCCAACCATTTATCATCATGTAACAAACATTCCAGATTTGCACGTGTTAACCAAACATCTCGAATCTGCACCAATATGGTTTTTGGTGGGAAGGACATGATGTTGTCCTTCATTTTTGCAAAATCAACTTCAACATCCACAATATTTTCTATGGGATCGTCCGTTGATGCCATCTATAACAACTTAAAAAAATATGTGAGCAAGAGAACAATAATTATGAAACGTCTCTAGGAAAAAGAAAAACAACTTGGTACACACCTCTTTTGATTCTGTGAGACTCTTTATGTTTTCAGTCTCTTCCAGCAGCCCCTCACCGGACTCTATATCGGTTGGTTCTTCAGTAGTGTCAGCATTGTTAATTTCATTTTGGGCCATGATCTACATAATTGAAACATACATCTAAATATAAT
Source organism: Poa annua (assembly GCA_026929855.1). Classification (NCBI taxonomy): domain Eukaryota; kingdom Viridiplantae; phylum Streptophyta; class Magnoliopsida; order Poales; family Poaceae; genus Poa; species Poa annua. Next base: position 263,568,881 of record CM049426.1, on the reverse strand, counting down.
ATGGATATATAGAACATCTAAGTATTATATTAAAATGAGAATACAATTTTCACTTCTTTCGATTGTGTAAAACTTGTTGAGTTTTCAGTCTCTTCTACCATCGTTGCATTGGAGTCTTCGTCGATAGATTCTTTCAGATGATGGACAATATCTATTTCTGTCGCGACGAAAATCTACAAAAGCAGAAAAGCATAACTCTCGCAAAAATTAAATATGTCAATATAGAATTTGTATATAAATAACAACAATGTGTATAACTCTCCACTGCACCTCTTTCGATTGTTCGTTTTCATCCAGCGCCATCATATCGGTGCCTACCGTCTTCATAACTGTATATAATTAAAAAACTATATATTAAAAAGATAAGATTATTTGTAACCACAGAAAAAATAGCATCTCAATTACAAGTCGATAATCTACTCTATGACCGTGGAAAGCAAAAAAGAGTGTCGGGTTATGACTCCCTAGGAACGGGGATAGTCACTTCATGAAGTGTAGTTCGTGAAGGGGATTGAACGTGGAGGTCAAGACCCTCGAGGGGCGCGGCGACGTTACTCGCCGGACCTGGAGACGAAACACCCACGACAGAGTTGGACACCAGCCCGTACCCAGGTTCACGGCCCTCGAGAGGAGGTAAGACCGCTACTCCGGCTTGTCTGTATTGAACTATGGTGGTTACAGTACAGCAGAGCTTGCCGAGGGCCCCCTTGAGGCAGTTCTTGCCTGGGGAGGGAAGCGATGATCTTCTTCCTCCTCCAAACAGAGGCTATCCTACTCAGCAGCGCTAGGGTTTACAAGTGTTGTAGCAAGCAATTGGCCGACCTCCTCTACGACGGAGGTCTTGCCCCTTTTATAGGCGCTTCAGGTGCTCTTCTTCTGCTCGACGTTCAGGGTGGCTCCCACACGGCAGTGGCGTGGAGGAGCAGGAGTCCACCACCGCCCGATCGTCCATGGACGCGGTCCATCATCGATAAAGTTGGGCGCCATGGCCGACAGGCGGCCGACCACGCAGAACTGCCCGCAGGGACGGCAGTCTCTGTGGTGGAGCCCGCGATGACGTTCTCTTTGGAGGGTTGTGCCGTCCATCTGCTTTATCGTCAGAGTAGATGGTCTTGGCAGTCCTGAGCAGGCGGCGCAACTTTATTGACTCCTTTATCATCAAAACGGCAACGGGAGTGCCTGCGTCACCATGTGGGCGTGGCAGAGGCCATGTGCGTCCAGCCGTACTTCCTTGGCCGCGACGTTTCCCCACAGGCCTGGGAGGCCTGTGGAGGGATTCCTGTTGACTTCCCTCTAGGCGTGCTGACACCTCGGGAGGGTCTCCTGAAGCGAGGGTCCACTTGAGGCCCTCGCTTCCCCTTTAGGCCCTCGAGGGGAATTGCCTCTCGAGGGTCCCGCCAGGTGGCGAGGCTTGGTCCTTAGTCGTTTTGTCTGATTAGCCCGCGTGCGAGGCCTGGGGGGAGTGGGATCATCATACCCCAGTCCCCACTGGGCCGATAGTAGCCCCCGGGCCCGCGATGGGAGCGATTGAGCCCATGGGCTCAGGCGGAGCATCGTGGGCCCCTTGTGCCCGGCCGGCCCGAGCCACGCGGCACTCAGACGAGTAACGGTTGCGTACGATCTATGGCGTGCGTCGTGGGGGGTCCCACCACGTCCCGGTAACTGCTACTCGAGGTGACATAAAGCCCGAGCGCCGCAGTAGGGAGTCGTTACTGTTTCCAATCCTTCTCGCAGAAGCCTCCGCCGTCTCGAGCTTTCCGCCTCCACTCTCTTCTGCGATTTCATCCTTCCGTCTTCCTCGGCACACCGAGCCCGCGACGATGAGTCCCCTCAAGAGCAAGGGCAAGGCCGTTGCCGGGTCTTCTTCCCAAGCAGAGGCCTCCGAGGTCGTGCAGGGCGCGGCGTTATTGGACGTGCGTGTCAATGAGAAGGCTCTCGCCAAGGTCCGCTACCTGGTTGCGGACCAGACGAATGAACAAGGCGCCACTACCCTGAAGCCCGCGGCGCACGGGAAGCGCCCACGAGGGTACTTCCCGATATTCCAGCACTGCCTCGCCGCCGGGCTGGTGCCGCCCTTCTCGCCGTTTCTGGAGGCGGTCCTGGTGTTCTATCAGGTGCAGTTGCTGCATCTGCACCCCAACTCCATCCTCATCCTCGCCGTTTTCGCATACCTCTGCGAGGCGTACCTGGGCTTGGAGCCCACGGTGGGGTTGTTCAGGTGCTTCTACGCGCTCCGGAGCACGGCGAAGAATGAGCGCTCCGGGTGCGTCTCATTCCGCATCGTCGACGGCATGGGGAGTGTCTACATCCCCATGTCATGGAGCGAAAACAAGGCCATCACCTCGGTGACGAAGAAGGTGGACGACTTTCGCCAGAAGTGGTTCTTCGTCGGGGTGGAGCATCCCTGCGCCTTCCTCGAGGTCCCCGATGAGCCACCGCTGAAGAACTCCCATTGGGGCAAGGCGACCTTCGACGGCGCGAGGAATGCGAGCTTGATGGGGCGCGTGAGTTTCCTTCGCGAGGAAGGCCTCACGGGGCAGATCATCGTGGCGGACTTTGTGACGCGCCGCATCGCTCCCCTCCAGGCACATTCGGTGCCCATGTGGATGTACTCGGGGCCAAATGACAAGATGCGGCTTCATAATGAGGACAACGACAAGGACACCGTCGACAATGTCCTGTCCGCGCTCTTCGTCAGCCCGGTGGTGCCTGCCGTGGATCAGCTCCCTAAGACGCTCTGGCCCCTCCAGGCGCTCTTGAAGTACGACGAGAACGTCACTGCCCAGAAGCTTGCTTATGAACGCTTCGAGCGGCGTTTCGCCGAGAAGAAGAAGGAGGCGGAGGATGCCCTTGCGGAGCGTGAGAAGCAGTTCCGGCTGACCAAGTCTCAGGAGTACCGTGACTTGGCTCAGAAGCAGGAGGACCGCTTCAAGGCCAGGCGTGCCACAGATGCTCAACGGATCGCTGAGCTCGAGAAGGCCAACTCCAAGCTGGAGGCCCGCCTGAAGCGCGCCAAGGATGGTCGTCGCCGAGCGGAGGAGGCCCGCACCGGGGCAGTTCATGACCTCAACTCCTTGGCCAAGGATGTGGAGGAGCAGGTGGCTCCCGCGATGGAGCGGGCGGCGGAGGCGATGAACTCTGCCCAGGCGACCCGCGCGCTTACGAAGCAGCGCGAGCGCATGTTCGAGGCGCTGGTCGCTCAGGGCAATGTGCTTGCTGGGCAACTAGGCGCGGACGCGCCGCACACCGAGGTCCGAGGCCGTGGCGATGCTGCCATGTACCTGGTCTATTTTGACCAGCTCTTCACGGCTCTCGAGGGCCCTGTCGCCGAGCTTCGCGAGATGATCGAGTGTAACATCCCAAATTTCTCAAAAATTTAAAACTTTGCACTCATGCATCATAAAAGTATGACATTGAAATCACATAAGGAGTAAATTGAATTGTATTTATAATATTAAATAGAATTGTTTTCATTAAAGAGGTTTATTTGAGCTCTATACAAATCAGTATTTTATTATTTTATTTATTCAGAAAAATGATATCAAAAAGTTACAAATTTAATTAGCTTTACAAAACATATTTTTATGAATTTTTATGAAAGGTTTTGATAAGTTTTAAAAATCAAATTTGAATTAAAGTTTGAAATCAGAAAATTGTTTTGTTTAAAAAAAAAGGAGAGAGGCTAACTGGGCCGAAGCCCACTGCTTTCCCTCGCTATCCGCCGCGCGCGCAGTGCAGAAGCCCACGCCGCAGCCCATCTCCTCTTCTCTCTCGCTGACGACCGGGTCCCGCATGTCATCTTCTTCTCCATCGTGTAGAACTCCAACTCAATCATACCGAACTCGAACGGAATCAAATCGGATCAATCCAACCCCTTTTCTTGCGGATACGATCTCTAGCTTCCCCCTATTTATACCCCATCCCCGCCGCCGCTTTTCCGCACCCCAAAACCCTAATTTTCTACGGCGTACGGCTATCGCAATCGGAGTGCATCTCGCCGAAGCCCGCCGCCATCGAGTTCACCGTACGAGACCCTACGACCACCCCGCACCCCCTCGTCTACTTCCCTCACCTCCTCTCGACCTTGCGCATCGGTTTGACATAGTCTCGTGTCTCGGTTTGCAGACCCGCGACTCCCTCGTCCGCAACCGCCGCCGCTGTCCGCTACTTCAACTCCGACGAGCCTCGAAGGGGGGAATTGGACTTCTACGACAGCCTCTGCCGCGCCACCGAGTCCGTCTCATCGTCACGCACCGAGCGGTATAATTTTTATCCCCGTTATCCTTCGTTTGCGAGCGATAGGCCACTTCCGGCGAGGGCGCCGCCGCGGGCACGGGAACTCCGGCGTGCTCCGGCCGGCCGCGCTGCTCCCTTGAGATCTGAGCCGTCCGTGCGAGATCAGACGATCGAGATTAGATCCCCCTTACCGCTTCGTCAAATAGATCTGGTGCGTTAGATCTGATTTAGATCGTACGGTCCTCGCGCGCGATCCGCGCGAACCGGTACCAGCCAATCAGCGGCCGCCGCGTGGCGCTTTTAATTTCTATTTTCGGCAGAGAATTGTTTTAAAAACAGAAAATAGCACAAACTTGTAAAAATCATATCTTTTGATCTGTTCATCCAAATTTGATGAATTTTATATCCACTTGTAGCTCTGCTCGTGTAGTTTAATGTGGTTTCATTAGTTTATCCTGTTAGTGCATATTAATTTGTGAAATTAAATTGTTTAACTTTCGGATATTAAATCAATAACTTAATTAATAAATTTTCTCTCCAAATAAATCCAATTGTTTTAGAGAAATATTAATGCCCCCTGTAAGTGCAACATGAGTTTTATTTGAAACTTCTTCTAATAGACTTAAAGAAATTGGTTTTATAATTTAAAACTACTAATATGTTCATTAATTAAATGATTAATTAAAATATTGAAAATATTGATCATTTCATTTTTATGCATGAATAACAGAGAACTTAATATAGTAATTAATTGGTCTTGTGAAATTCATTGCATATTAAGCATGCATACATATTTTTGTATTGATATTCTAAGTGTTATGCTTGTGTACTTATTGGGTGTTATTGTTTTGCCTCTAGATTGTGAAGAGGAGGAAGGTCCTTGTGATTGTTATTCCTGTTGTGCTTGTTCCCTTTGTTACCAAGGCAAGTGACATTCATCATCTATCCTATGTTTTCTATATGCATTATTAGTAGATTTTGAGTAGTATGCATGATAGGGAAATGTTGATACTATCTTAGAATGCTAAGTTAGTCTACACTTTGAAAATATCCTAGTAGTGTGTAGCCATCCCTTCCCTTGCAGCCACCAAAAGTTTCATTAGATGCTTAGCTATGCTATAAAGAAGTTTACTTATCATGTTATGGAATTATTGCTAAGTGTTAAAACATTGAATACACTTCTGGGTGGAATTGGTTGTTTGGTTTATGTTGAGTGGCTTTTGGGGCTATGCTTGTGGTTGTCTTCGCCTAGGATGAATTTCTATTCTACTTAGGGCCATGAGTATGGTGGTTTTCACCCAGAAGTGCACTTGTGGACGGCCACCCAGGAACAAAGAGATTACTAAGTCCCTCCAAGTTTAGAAGCTTCCCGTGCAGCCTTTTGACAATGGGCTCTGTCTAGAACGACTAAGTTGTGAGAGTGCAACCTGTCAGCTTGACAAGCAGATGTAGAGTTGATAGGTGGAACGGGTCTTGCTAGTATGGTTGCATTCTTCTTCTGAAAGTTCTTGTCTCAATTCTCTCCTTTCCATAATACACTCCGCGTGTATAGGATATCTCGGACAAATTGAGTCTTAAGGTGAAAGTGCACAACCTCTGCAGAGTCGACAAACTGAGTACTCAGCCGTGTCCCCGGTGACGGACAACTTCGAGCAACTGGACAAGGATGGACGGAAGAATCTCAACATGGTTTTCATAAAGTAAAATTTGACTAAGGAAAGAATTATTGGTGCACCTGGGTTTCATCCCTTGGTGCCAAGTCTTTGAGATACACAAGTGTTTTATAAAAGATAGGAGAAAACTGGCTTTCTGCAAAATAGCCTACAAACTCCACTAAGCCAAATATGCATATAGAATTAGACTTGCCATAATTTTATCCACCATAGTCACTTGCCAATACTTCATTGTATTGACCTCCTTCGGGGGCTGCATATTCAAATGTGCAGGTAATTCTGATGAGGAGTAATTTTGGACTCGATTCTACACCCAACATGTCTGCTCGTGGCGTATGCTAGAAGAGAAGGCCCATTGCTTTTATTTTCGTTGTGAACTCTGAATATTTTAGCTAGTCTTCATGACTATGCACTTTGTAATAAAGCTATACTTGGCTATTTTTGGATCTCGATGTAGTATTTTGATACTTATGCAATGATACTATATATTTTGTACTGTGGTGCTAGCAGTGATCCAGGGACTAGCACATAACACAGGTGTTCCATCTTTATTTAAAGATGGGGCGCTACAAAATGGTATCAGAGCTAAAGTGTTGCCTGTAGGTTCGAGCCCTTAGGATTGGTTAAGCCTGCTTTTTGATCATAATATTACCATCTTTGAAGTATGTTGGATCCTAACGGCATAGTGGGATGAAGCGGCCCGGGACTAACCTTACATGTCCGCGTACATGAGACCTGTTCCACAATTATAAGTGGCTGGCCGGGTGTCTGTCTCTCTCACTATAGTGAATATCCGACTTACAAAAGAGTTGATAATAGTGTTGATCACCTGTTAGAAAAGAACTTCTTTTCCCTAAGTACCTAAGTACACCACAATTAGTTTATCTTACCTTTGTCTTGTCTAATAAACTCTACCTTTATCACTTAAGAATGTCATTCTTCACGTATCAAACCGCGGAGGACTTCAAGGACATGTGCTTTGGAAGATATCTTCTAGAGTTGGTAGAACTGTTGGCACTTCCAACACCCATCATCAAGGCAAGCCAGCTGAAGCACTTCAACAAAGAAGGCGTATGGGGAATTCGCCTTTACCAACAAGGGCGCCAGACTGAACCCAAGACTGAAGACATCCAGTACAAGTCAATTAGTGACTCCTTGGAGAAAGGGCTGAATCTCGTCACGCAGGAGCTAATAGGACGCCTTTGCTTGCAATACCAAGAAGAGTTAAAAGACCACTACTTTGCTCACCTTGGCCAACGTGACGAACATGGGATTCCTTTCCGTGTTAGCGAGGAAGACAAAAACAAACCAGAACCTTTGTACCCATATCTCCAAGACTTAGAACTTCATCTCTGGCAACTAGAAGAAGATAGACGCAATGAGCTGTTGAAGAATGATGAAATAATGGCACAAGTCAAGGAGACTCAAAAGAAGATTGAAGCCCAAGAAGAGGTGGCCAACACTCAAGAGGAGAAGTTCCGAGCTCAAGAGAAGAAGTTTCAAAGCCAAGAAAAGAGAGTTAGAGACAAGAACAAGGAGATTAGGATATTGAAGGATGAGATCCAGAGCAACGACGTCGAGTTCGAAGCTGATCGAGATTTGATCGAGACTCTACGCCGTGAGAAGAGAATGCTACAAGAGAAGATTGAAGTCCTGGAGAAGGAAGCAATCGAGACTCTGCACCGTGAGAAGACAATATTACAGGAGAAGAACGAGGCCTTGGAGAAGGAGGTGAACGACTACAAGGAGATTCTTACAAAGGAAGGCATCATCATCGAGGAAGTCGAAGAAGATGAAGGAGACGTCATGGACAAAGTTTAGACTTAGTAGTTGGACCACCATGTTCTCCCTCGTTTAGTTCGTCGTTCTTTTTAAAACATTGATCTCCAACTTGTGGTGTGACAATGATAGAATTGTTTGGTTTGCAGACTTTGTTGTTTTATTAAATCAACTTAGAATATTTGTTTTGTTGCTAAGTAGACTTTTCTTAGTAAGTTGTTTTATGAGTGTTGTGGTGTGACTTGGTTGCTTTGTGCATGGGTGGGATTTTTCTTCTCTTAGTTCCGTCTATCTTTCACTCATCTATGCTGAAAAACCCTACAGATGCCTCCTCGTCGTGATACTAGCAACGACGATGTCATGCAACAACTTATGGCCGCTCAAGCTCAGTTGATGACTATGATGACTCAGTTCATTGCAGCAACCAACAACAACAACAACCCGCCACCTCCACCCCCACCCCCAGTGGACAGACTTGCTAGGTTCCTAAGGCTTAGGCCTAATAAGTTCTCCTCTGCTACTGAACCAATAGTGGCGGATGATTGGCTCCGTTCGGTCAACAAGGACTTAGTAACTTGTGAATGTTCTGAGACAGAAAAAGTGAGGTTCACTGCACACCTGTTGGAAGGACCCGCAGCATTGTGGTGGGAGAATTATCAAGTGACTCATCCTTTGGATGGCATGACTTGGGATGCGTTCAAGGAAGGCTTCCGGAATGCTCACATCTCCTCAGGTATAATGAACCTGAAGAAAGATGAATTTCGCAGCCTGAGGCAAGGTGGTAGAACCCTGAAGGAGTATATGGATGACTTCTGTATGCTATCAAGGTATGCACCAGAGGACATTGATACTGATGTAAAAAGGAAGGAAAAGTTCCTCAATGGACTTAAGGGAGAACTGAAGATACCATTGTCTGTGGCTTATACTCCAAACTATCAAGCTCTGCTGGATCAAGCTATTACCTTGGACAACAACATAAGAAAGGAAGAGAACAGGAAGAGGAAGTTCAGTGCAAGTAAAGTTCATTCTGAAGGGACATATAAGAAACACGCCTCTGAAGTCAGTAGCCATAAACCCTGGAATCACTCCAACACTGGTAGTGGCCAAAAACATCATGGTCATAACCATAATGGAGGATACAAAGGAAATAATGGAGGATACAATGGAAATAATGGTGGATCCAGGGGAAACCATCATCATGGCCATAATCATGGGAATGGTAATCACCGTCCTAACCATGAAGGGAAGAAAGACTTGTCTAATGTGACCTGCTTCAAGTGCAAGAAGACAGGACATTATGCAACTGATTGCCCAGAAAGGAAAGCTGATGAAAATTCCAAGCCCAATCCTTTCCAGAAGGGACAAGTGAACCACATCAATGTGGAAGAAGTCCAAGATGAACCTGATGCTGTGATTGGTATGTTCTTGCTCAACTCCTTTCCAGCATTAGTTTTATTTGATACTGGAGCATCTCATTCATTCATATCAAGAGCTTTTGTTAACAAACATGGGTTAGCTGAGGAAAGTCTAGGAAAACCTATTAGGGTAAGTTCACCGGCAGGAGAGATGCTAGTAAATTCCGGGTGTAGTCAGTTAGACTTGCAAATTGGAAAACACACCTTCCCAACAGACTTAGTCATCCTAGAGACCCAAGGATTGGATGTTATCATCGGAATGGATTGGATGACTCGTTTTGAAGGAATCATAGATTGTGCAAATAGAGCAATCACTCTCACCACCCCAGAGAAAAGGAAGATTAAGTTCCGATCAACTTTCGAACTTAAGAAGGTTAGGCTAAATTCTCTTAAGGGGGTTAGCCTTGGTGATGTGCTTATCGTCAAGGAATACCCAGATGTTTTTCCGGAGGAACTACCGGGAATGCCACCCGATAGAGATGTAGAGTTTCTCATCGAATTGAAGCCGGGAACAGGGCCAATAGCTAAAAGACCTTATCCTATGGCTGTCGATGAATTGAAAGAGCTCAAGAAGCAATTAGAAGAACATATCCAGAAAGGATTCATTCGTCCAAGTTCATCGCCATGGGGAGCACCAGTCTTATTTGTTAAGAAGAAGGATCAAACCCAGAGGCTAGTCACGGATTATAGAGATATAAACGAGCAAACTATCAAAAACAAGTACCCGTTACCCAAGATAAATGAACTATTTGATCAACTGGAAGGTGCTTGTGTTTTCTCAAAGATCGATCTTCGATCGGGATACCTCCAAATGAAAGTTAGAGAAATGGATATACCCAAAACTGCATTTGTTACGAGATATGGCTCTTATGAGTACACAGTAATGCCTTTTGGATTAACCAATGCACCAGCTTATTTCATGAATATGATGAATAAAGTGTTCATGGATTTTCTGGATAAGTTTATGGTAGTGTTCATAGATGATATTCTAATCTACTCTAAGAGTCACAAAGAACATGAAGAGCACTTGCGTCTGGTATTGCAGAGACTACGTGAACATAAGTTGTATGCCAAGTACAGCAAGTGTGAGTTTTGGTTAGAACAAGTCGGATTTTTAGGCCATGTGGTGTCCAAGGAAGGTATAGCAGTGGATCCTGAAAAGGTTTCAGCTGTAACTAATTGGGAACCGCCGAAGAATGTTGGTGAATTACGAAGTTTTTGGGCCTAGCAGGATACTACCGACGATTCATTGAAAACTTCTCCAAGATTGCCAAGGCCTTGACAGAATTATTAAAGAAGGAGAAGAAATTTGAGTGGACAGAGGCATGCGAAGCCAGTTTTCAGGAGTTGAAGAAACGTCTGGTTTCAGCCCCAGTTCTATGCTTACCTGATTTGGAGAAGGAATTCCAAGTATACTGTGATGCTTCACGTCAAGGTTTAGGAAGTGTGTTGATGCAGGAAGGCAGAGTGGCATCTTATGCCTCTAGACAACTCAAGAAACATGAAGCAAATTATCCAACTCATGATCTCGAGTTAGCATCAGTAGTGCATGCTGTGAAAACTTGGAGACCCTACCTGATGGGAAAAAGATGTGAGGTATTCACGGACCACAAAAGTTTGAAGTACATATTCACACAGAAAGAATTGAATATGAGACAAAGAAGATGGCTGGAACTTATTAAAGATTATGATCTGAGCCTTCAATACCATCCGGGAAAAGCTAATGTGGTAGCAGATGCTTTGAGTCGTAAGGTGTATGTGAATGGCCTTACAGCAGGAGAATTACCCGAGGATTTATGCAAGGCATTCAAGGACCTCAGATTGGAAGTAGTACCTGAAGGGTTTGTAACCTCATTAATTGTACAGCCCACTTTGATGGACAAGATACGTGAGGCTCAGAAAGGAGACAAGGAAATAGAAGAGATCAAAGTCAATTTAAGAGCTGGAAAAGCTAAAGGATTTCATGAGGATGAGCAGGGAATTTTGTGGTTTGAAAAACGTGTATGTGTGGCCAATGACCCTGATATTAGGAAGTTAATTCTGCAGGAAGCTCATGAAACACCGTATTCAATTCATCCGGGAAATACCAAGATGTATATGGATGTGAAAGAGAGATTTTGGTGGAATAACCTGAAGAAGGAGATAGCAGAATACATCGCTAAGTGTGATGTATGTAGTCGAGTAAAGGCAGAACATCAGAAACCAGCAGGACTCTTACAACCTTTGAAAGTACCAGATTGGAAGTGGGATTCCATTGGGATGGACTTCATCACTGGATTACCCAGGACCAGATCGGGTTATGATTCTATTTGGGTTATTGTTTGTCGCCTAACCAAAATAGCTCATTTCATACCCGTGAAGACCACTTATACTAGTGCTAAGCTAGCTGATATTTACATGAAGAGAATTGTGTGCCTTCACGGCGTTCCTAAGAGTATCGTGTCTGATAGAGGGACCCAGTTCACTTCTCATTTTTGGAAGCAGTTGCACGAATCTTTGGGAACCAGATTGGAATTCAGTACGGCTTTCCACCCGCAAACAGATGGACAGACTGAAAGAGTGAATCAGATTTTAGAAGATATGTTGAGAGCTTGTGCGCTCGACTATGGATCTAGTTGGGATGATAATTTGCCATACGCTGAGTTCTCCTACAACAATAGTTACCAAGCCAGTATTGAGATGGCGCCGTTTGAAGCCTTATATGGGAAGAAATGCACAACCCCACTGTTGTGGAGTGGTGTGGGAGAACGGAGTTTCTTTGGGCCTGATATAATACAGGATGCTGAAGAGAAAGTCAGGCTAATTAAGGACAGATTGAAAATAGCACAATCACGTCAGAAAAGCTACGCAGATTCCAAGCGTAGAGAAGTCACTTATGAAGTGGGAGATAGAACCTATTTAAGGGTGTCACCACTTTGGGGTGTGAAAAGATTTGGAATCAAAGGAAAGTTAGCACCTCGATTCATTGGACCATTCAAAATTCTTTCTCGTAAAGGTGAAGTGGCCTATGAGTTAGAACTACCTGAAGTACTGTCTGCTGTTCATAATGTGTTCCATGTCAGTCAGTTAAAGAAATGTCATCCCGAGATGATGGGAGTTCCCTTAAAGGATACAGTACCCCTCGAGGAGGTACAATTGGAGAGTGATCTGACATACGAAGAGAAGCCCATCAAGATATTACAAACAGCAGAAAGAGTCACCCGTACCAAAACCATGAAGTTTTGCAAGGTCCAGTGGAATCATCATACCGAAGACGAAGCCACCTGGGAACGAGAGGATGACCTTCGAGAAGACCACCCACACCTAATTGCTGACCTTTCCGAAGCTCGAGGGCGAGCTTCTTCTTAAGGGGGTTAGTCTGTAACATCCCAAATTTCTCAAAAATTTAAAACTTTGCACTCATGCATCATGCATCATAAAAGTATGACATTGAAATCACATAAGGAGTAAATTGAATTGTATTTATAATATTAAATAGAATTGTTTTCATTAAAGAGGTTTATTTGAGCTCTATACAAATCAGTATTTTATTATTTTATTTATTCAGAAAAATGATATCAAAAAGTTACAAATTTAATTAGCTTTACAAAACATATTTTTATGAATTTTTATGAAAGGTTTTGATAAGTTTTAAAAATCAAATTTGAATTAAAGTTTGAAATCAGAAAATTGTTTTGTTAAAAAAAAAGGAGAGAGGCTAACTGGGCCGAAGCCCACTGCTTTCCCTCGCTATCCGCCGCGCGCGCAGTGCAGAAGCCCACGCCGCAGCCCATCTCCTCTTCTCTCTCGCTGACGACCGGGTCCCGCATGTCATCTTCTTCTCCATCGTGTAGAACTCCAACTCAATCGTACCGAACTCGAACGGAATCAAATCGGATCAATCCAACCCCTTTTCTTGCGGATACGATCTCTAGCTTCCCCCTATTTATACCCCATCCCCGCCGCCGCTTTTCCGCACCCCAAAACCCTAATTTTCTACGCCGTACGGCTGTCACAATCGGAGTGCATCTCGCCGAAGCCCGCCGCCATCGAGTTCACCGTACGAGACCCTACGACCACCCCGCACCCCCTCGTCTACTTCCCTCACCTCCTCTCGACCTTGCGCATCGGTTTGACATAGTCTCGTGTCTCGGTTTGCAGACCCGCGACTCCCTCGTCCGTAACCGCCGCCGCTGTCCGCTACTTCAACTCCGACGAGCCTCGAAGGGGGGAATTGGACTTCTACGACAGCCTCTGCCGCGCCACCGAGTCCGTCTCATCGTCACGCACCGAGCGGTATAATTTTTATCCCCGTTATCCTTCGTTTGCGAGCGATAGGACACTTCCGGCGAGGGCGCCGCCGCGGGCACGGGAACTCCGGCGTGCTCCGGCCGGCCGCGCTGCTCCCTTGAGATCTGAGCCGTCCGTGCGAGATCAGACGATCGAGATTAGATCCCCCTTACCGCTTCGTCAAATAGATCTGGTGCGTTAGATCTGATTTAGATCGTACGGTCCTCGCGCGCGATCCGCGCGAACCGGTACCAGCCAATCAGCGGCCGCCGCGTGGCGCTTTTAATTTCTATTTTCGGCAGAGAATTGTTTTAAAAACAGAAAATAGCACAAACTTGTAAAAATCATATCTTTTGATCTGTTCATCCAAATTTGATGAATTTTATATCCACTTGTAGCTCTGCTCGTGTAGTTTAATGTGGTTTCATTAGTTTATCCTGTTAGTGCATATTAATTTGTGAAATTAAATTGTTTAACTTTCGGATATTAAATCAATAACTTAATTAATAAATTTTCTCTCCAAATAAATCCAATTGTTTTAGAGAAATATTAATGCCCCCTGTAAGTGCAACATGAGTTTTATTTGAAACTTCTTCTAATAGACTTAAAGAAATTGGTTTTATAATTTAAAACTACTAATATGTTCATTAATTAAATGATTAATTAAAATATTGAAAATATTGATCATTTCATTTTTATGCATGAATAACAGAGAACTTAATATAGTAATTAATTGGTCTTGTGAAATTCATTGCATATTAAGCATGCATACATATTTTTGTATTGATATTCTAAGTGTTATGCTTGTGTGCTTATTGGGTGTTATTGTTTTGCCTCTAGATTGTGAAGAGGAGGAAGGTCCTTGTGATTGTTATTCCTGTTGTGCTTGTTCCCTTTGTTACCAAGGCAAGTGACATTCATCATCTATCCTATGTTTTCTATATGCATTATTAGTAGATTTTGAGTAGTATGCATGATAGGGAAATGTTGATACTATCTTAGAATGCTAAGTTAGTCTACACTTTGAAAATATCCTAGTAGTGTGTAGCCATCCCTTCCCTTGCAGCCACCAAAAGTTTCATTAGATGCTTAGCTATGCTATAAAGAAGTTTACTTATCATGTTATGGAATTATTGATAAGTGTTAAAACATTGAATACACTTCTGGGTGGAATTGGTTGTTTGGTTTATGTTGAGTGGCTTTTGGGGCTATGCTTGTGGTTGTCTTCGCCTAGGATGAATTTCTATTCTACTTAGGGCCATGAGTATGGTGGTTTTCACCCAGAAGTGCACTTGTGGACGGCCACCCAGGAACAAAGAGATTACTAAGTCCCTCCAAGTTTAGAAGCTTCCCGTGCAGCCTTTTGACAATGGGCTCTGTCTAGAACGACTAAGTTGTGAGAGTGCAACCTGTCAACTTGACAAGCAGATGTAGAGTTGATAGGTGGAACGGGTCTTGCTAGTATGGTTGCATTCTTCTTCTGAAAGTTCTTGTCTCAATTCTCTCCTTTCCATAATACACTCCGCGTGTATAGGATATCTCGGACAAATTGAGTCTTAAGGTGAAAGTGCACAACCTCTGCAGAGTCGACAAACTGAGTACTCAGCCGTGTCCCCGGTGACGGACAACTTCGAGCAACTGGACAAGGATGGACGGAAGAATCTCAACATGGTTTTCATAAAGTAAAATTTGACTAAGGAAAGAATTATTGGTGCACCTGGGTTTCATCCCTTGGTGCCAAGTCTTTGAGATACACAAGTGTTTTATAAAAGATAGGAGAAAACTGGCTTTCTGCAAAATAGCCTACAAACTCCACTAAGCCAAATATGCATATAGAATTAGACTTGCCATAATTTTATCCACCATAGTCACTTGCCAATACTTCATTGTATTGACCTCCTTCGGGGGCTGCATATTCAAATGTGCAGGTAATTCTGATGAGGAGTAATTTTGGACTCGATTCTACACCCAACATGTCTGCTCGTGGCGTATGCTAGAAGAGAAGGCCCATTGCTTTTATTTTCGTTGTGAACTCTGAATATTTTAGCTAGTCTTCATGACTATGCACTTTGTAATAAAGCTATACTTGGCTATTTTTGGATCTCGATGTAGTATTTTGATACTTATGCAATGATACTATATATTTTGTACTGTGGTGCTAGCAGTGATCCAGGGACTAGCACATAACACAGGTGTTCCATCTTTATTTAAAGATGGGGCGCTACATCGAGGACGAGAGCCGGCAGCTCCTGGGGGTGGTCGTCGACCGTATCTTCACTAACCTCAGGATCCTCACGCCAGGCTTCGACCTCTCCACCGTAAAAGAGGCCGCCCAAGGCGAGGATGCGCACAGGGTCTCCAACTCCCTCCACGAGTGGGTTGACGCTTTCTGCAACCGCTTCAAGCGTGCGGAGGCTGCGGTGGAGGACAGCGAGGAGGAGGCCGTCTCTGCCGAGACCGAGGAGGGCGCCGTGGAGGAGGTCCAAGACGACGACACCTCCGCCCGAGCCACACGTTATCGCGCCCGCGTGCGCGTGTATCTGAAACAATCTTATGTTTAGACATTTGTGACCTTTTGGCTTGTAATATACTCTTATTTGCCATTTGTTTTTAGCTTGCTTGCCCCTCGAGAGGTCACTTTGGACTCATCTTCATGTCTATTTGTTCTCTGCGTTGGTAGGACCCAACTCTTCGTGCCATGAATTCGCCACTTCGGTATGCAGGAGCAATGAATCTGTAAGGCCGGGGGGGGGGGGGGGGGGGGAGTTTAGGCCTAGGAGAGGTAAGAGCCCTGAGTCGCGATGCTCAAGTGTTGTAACATCCCAAGTTTCATAAAAATTTAAACTTTGCATCCATGCATCATCATCATTAAACTTGTCATTTAAATCACATAGATTTTAAATTAAATCTTTATATATGTTTTAATTGATTTTATGTCTATAAAAAGTGTTATTTGAATTTATAATAATATTCCTTTTTATTATATTTTTACTTTAGACAAAAATAATATCAAATGGATCTATTTTTAATAAGCTTTTCAAATTATATTTTTATGAATATTTCTGAGAAGTTTTGATATAGTTTTGAAATTGTTTTATACTCAAAAGATTTAAAAACAGAAAAGGAATTCTAAAAAAAAGAAAAATAGAGCCGGGCCAGCCAGTGGGCCGAAGCCACTAGCTACCTACCGCGCGCGCGACGCAATCCAGCCCGCCAGCAGCCCAGCGCCATCTCCCTCTCTCTCCGTGTCACTGACAGGTGGGTCCCACCTGTCATCCCCGACCCGTTCTTCTTCCCCAAATTACGCGCACGTCCACGGTAACCTCCGGCCGGCGATTCCTCCTCGTTAATCCGAGCAATTAAGGACACGATTCATTTCCTCGCATAACAAATAGCCCCCGAGCTCCTCTTCGTTTTGCCCTAGAAATCGCAGCACGGGAGCTCCCAGGCTGCCGCATTTTTCCGCCGCCGTGCCGCGACTGCTGCCGGCCATTTTCTTGAACTCCGCAGTTCGAGGAGGACGTACGCGACCGAAGCAAGCCGCCTCCCGCAGCAACTCCGGCGAGCAAGCAGAGGAGGCAGGAGAAGCTACGACCCCCACCACTTCGCCAACGACGTCGCCTCGACGCCCTCTACCCGTAGGTATGACCCGCTTGTCTCGGAACGCAGTAGAACATCTGGAACGCGCGATGCCGTGCGTGTCGCCGCCGCACGCGCTTCTCCGGTGAGGTCCTCCGGTGACCTAGCGCCGCCGGTTTTGGTGAACGCATCTGGACCGTACGATTTAGGTTTAGCGGCTAAGATTAGATCCATTAGACGAACCGGTACGGGCGGATCTGGACCGCCAGATCCAGATCTGACGGCCGAGATCATTTCACTTACCCACGTCAGCATGCATAGTCAGTGCACAGTCAGCGCCCAGTCAGCGCTGACGTGTAAAATCATTTCCTTGTTTTATTTAATTTGGCAGTTTTGCAGAAAATACCCTACATACTGTTTTCATCATTACTTTTTACCTGTTTAACCAAATTTAAATATTTTTATATATTTGAAATCCTTAGAACCAGTAGAACACTTTGGCTTCATTAGTTTTCTGTTTTGACACATTCAAAATTTTCAAATATTTTTGAGAGTAGTTTAAGTGTTTTTGACATAACTTTAGTTAGAAAAATTATTTTTGAGTAAATAAAATTGCTAACAACTTGTTTGGATGTCCTCTGCCCCAATGTCATTTTTACAAAAATTGGTTATGAAATTTTATCTAAGTAAACTAAAATCCCTGATATTACCCTTTATTCATATCTAAAGAAATGAAAACAAATTAAAAATTTATTCATGCCTATATCACAAAAATTCAAAGAGATACATATATTTGTTTCTTGACGTTGGAAATAAATTATTGCATCTCATCTCATGCATAGCATATATTTTTCTTTGTATGAACATATTGCTTGTGTGTTTATGTGTGGCTCTTTATTTCTTTGTTAGACTATTCTGAGAGAAACGAGAATCTTTGCAACTGTAACTGCTGCACTCCCGGTTGCCAAGGCAAGTGGCACACCCCCATAAAAGTCCTATTATTTCCTATGCATGAGTAGATTATTTTCTATAAGCATGTGTAGGATAGTATTGCTATGCAAGCCATGTTTAGACTTCCTTATTCCTGTGTCTAGGTTCCTATGAAAATACTTAGTAGAATTGTGATGCTATGCAAAACTAGTTTTGATGAAATGTTAAAATTCTACTAAGTTATAATCAAACACCTGGGTGGAATTGGTTGCTTGGCTGTATGAGTTGAGTGTTGTCCCCAGGGGATTTACCTGTGGGATATTCACTTGTGGATGGCCACCCAGGAACAAAGGG
Source organism: Poa annua (assembly GCA_026929855.1). Taxonomy (NCBI): domain Eukaryota; kingdom Viridiplantae; phylum Streptophyta; class Magnoliopsida; order Poales; family Poaceae; genus Poa; species Poa annua. The sequence continues at coordinate 263,550,646 of CM049426.1, read as the reverse complement.
ATCTGAAGAACTCCGAGTGAAGATTGCTTCTCGTGCAGCCATTGCCAATAAGGGCTCTGGCTTGATCAACTAAGCTGCGTGGACTCGCCCCGGCCTGACAGGTGGAGGTAGTGGTTTGTATGTGGAGCGCGTCAGACCAGAGTGGGAGGGAAAATGCTTCTGAAAGATCTCGTCTCATTCTTCTCCTTTCCCTTATCACAAATGGTGTGTAAAGGATAGTTTGGGTTGAATGGGTACAATGGTGAACGTGCACAACCTCTGCAGAGTGTAAAACTAAGTACTTAGCCGTGTCCCCGGTATGGACAATTTGAGTAGCTGATCACGGACGTCAACGGAGGATTCCACCATTCCAATTTTTAAATTAAAAACTTGATGGGTGAATAAGGGTAGAATGAGACTATGGCTTTCATACCATATTTGTCTCAACGAGGTAAAGTTGTTTCAAAAAGTTAGGGAAAAACTTGCTTTCTGCAAAATAGCGTTGAGCTCCACCAGCCAAATAAGCATATAGGTCATAGAGTTATTCCTCTAAGTGTCCACCATAGTGTCACTTGCCAGTTCCATTTTAATGGTTCTGACCCACGTTGTTGCAATATATATCTTATTGCAGACTGTTCTGATGATGAGTGAGAATTTTACTAAGGGTTTCGGGTCTTCAACCAACATGTTCGCCTGTGGCACATGATGATGATTGGGGACTCCATGAAGAATAATTTTCCGTTGTTTACTCTGTTCACTGCTAGCTTTATGCTATGCAAATTTGTAATGAATATTTTCTAAGTCTGGATCAGCGTTGTAATAAATTGATACTTTGTTGTGATATTACATCGTAACTGTGTGTGCAAACGAATCGATCCAGGGATTTGCACTATACACAGGTATCTGCCATATTTTAAGTGCAGGTACACTATAGATGGTATCAGAGCACTGTGTTGCCTGTAGGTTCGAGCCCTTAGGATTGGAAAAACCTTTTGATCATAGTATTAACTACTTAAGTATTTTGGATCCTAGCGGCATAGTGAGATAAAGCGGCCTGGAAACAAACCTTACATGTCCGCGTACATGAGACCTGTTCCACAATTAAGTGGCTGGCCGGGTGTCTGTCTCTCTCACTATAGTGAATATCCAATTTACAAAGAGTTGTTTATATTGTTGATCACATTGAGATTTGACTTAGTATTGTCTCTAAATTAATAATGCACATATGACTAGTACTTCCTTACCTTATACATTTTTTGTTTTAAATTCTTTTCTTTCTTCCTAAAGGATGACGAGCTTCCACTTCACCACTGCGGAGGACTTCGAGGACACCCGTTTTGGCTGCTACCTTCTCGACATCGGCGAGAAGATAGGTTTACCGCTACCTCAAGTTAAGGGCTTCATTGAAGTTTAACAAAGAAGGCTGTTGGGGAATAAAAGCAACTCAGCCAGGACGTGGAGAAGAGCCCCCATTGGAAATCAAAATTGTTAGTGACTCCAAAGATAAAGGACTCAATCTAGTCATGCAAGACCTGATTGGGCGTATCTGTGGACGCTACAGCACATAATTGAGGGGCCACTACTCCATTTTCTTTGGAAGGAGAAACGAGGATGGAGAACCTTACCTATTTGATGTCGGAGATAGAGGCAAAGCAAAGCCCCTCAATTTTTATTTCCAGGAGCTGGAGATCCTCGTCACAGAACTTTATGAGGATAGGCGCACCGAGCTCCTGAAAAACGATGAGCTATGTGCCTTTCTCAAGGAGAACGAGGAAAAGATGAAGGCTCAGGAGGAAGTGTGAAAGAGCATTTTCCCTCATGTGTGGTTTTGGTAATTGAATGACAATCTCTATGGACTAATGTTTGCATTGAGATATCATTATAGATCATGTCCATGGAATTGTGGAGTTCATGTGTTGGACTCTTGAAGTTATGTGTTGAGTGAAGCTTATTGCAAGAATGTCTTGAAGATTCAAGACATCATCTTAGTGAAGAAAAGATGAGTTGTGCAAGACCAAGAGAAGCTTTCTCGAAAAGATCCTATGCTTGGTGCTTGCAATGGATACATGAAGATGAAGCTAAGCGAGACTCTCCCATTGTGAGCATGGGGGAGTATTTGGAGAAGTCTTCATCAAGCAAGTGATTGGACGCGCAATCAAGAAAGATGATCCACTTGAAGAAATCAAGATAATCATCATCCAACTCAAGTGGAATGCTCAAGGCAAAGGTATGATCTTGATAGGGCTATAGGATAGATAGGCGTACTATCAAGAGGGGCTCTCAAGTTAGTAACTTGATCGCATTCTTGTGGAGAGCTCAAACCTTTGCATACTTGGCATATCATGTTTCTTGGTTCTTATTTGGCTCTTATGTTGGTGAGGAATTAGAGCTTGGTTCATATCCATGTCAAGCTCTAGTTCATCGAAATCGGTTTTACTTTGGACAACTTGTTGCGTTTTCGGTGGCGGAAATATTGCCGGTTCTACCTTGAGGAAAGTCCCACACCTTGCCATGTGTGGAGATTTTACTCTATTTATGGGATGCAATATTTCCAACAAAATTGGTCTCACCTCATTTGGAGTTCATTTGCAAAAGTTATAGCAGTTTTCGTTTCGGTGTTCTGCTGATTCGGATTATTGGGGCCGGATATTCCGCCCTACCGGAATTTCCGGTTCCCCAGCTCATCCAAGAAAACGGCTAAGGATAGGAGAAAAAGGGTTCTGACTCCAGTCGGAAATTGTGCTCGGAAATTTCAATATACTGGAATTTCCGAGTGCCCCCAGAAAAGTCCTCCAGAAATGGCTAAGGAAAAGTTTGGTTTTGCTTCTGACTCCAGCCGGAATTTCCGAGCTCTCTTAGACCGGAATTTCCGGGTGACCGGAATTTCCGAGTCTCTCTAGACCGGAATTTCCGAGTCTCACTTATACCGGAAATTCCGAGTGTCGAAACAGCCAACGGCTATATTTCCTGGAGGGGTATAAATACCCCTCCCCTTCTTCCTCCTCAGTAAATCCAAGGCAGCACGACTTTCCCCTCTCTCCTACTCCATTGTTGACCTTAGAAAGCTCACTTCCCTCTCAATCCCTCCATTGAATCTTCCATATTCTTTAGGGAAAGTTGAGAGGAGATCTAGATCTACAATCCTACCAATCCATCTCTCTAAGTGAGGGGAACTTAGTGGATCTAGTTCTTGGAGTTCCTTTGTGGTTCTTCCTCTTTATTCTTCCTCTCTTCTCCCCCCTTAAACATTAGTTGCTTTTGGTGGGATTTGGGAGTGAAGGATTTGACTCCTTTGTGGTTTCCTTTGTTCTTCCTCTCTTATTCCCCCATAAACATTTGTTGTTGTGTTGGAATTTGAGAGTGAAGGACTTGAGCACTTCGTGTGCTCTTGCCATTGCATTTGCATCGGTTTGAGCCCTCCACGAGGATTCGTGGTGGTGATACTTGTGAGCTTGTTACTCTTGGGTCTTTCGACCCTAGACGCCTTTTGTGGCCGGCCTTTTGTGGCCAAGACCTTTTGTGGTCAAGACCTTTTGTGGTCAGTTGAGAGCCCCCAATTAAGTTGTGGGTGTGTGCCTCAAGACTTGGGAGCCCCCAATTAAGTTGTGGGTGTGTGCCTCAAGAGTTGTACGGGATTCGATCTCCGCCCCAAAGGAGATCAATAGTGGAAGGTGAACTCGAACCTTTTGTGGTTGAGTTCATCAGGAGAAGAAGGTGAGCCTTTGTGACGTTGCGGCTAACCTGTTGTGGTTGCGCACACCTCTCCAAACGAGACGTACACCTTTGGGTGGAACTCGGGAATACATCCTCGTCTCCGCGTGCCTCGGTTATTTCTATACCCGAGCTCTTTACTTATGCACTTTACATTGTGATAGCCTTCGTGCTTGAAGTCATATATCTTGCTATCATCTTGTTACTTGTATTGCTTAGCTTAAGTTGTTGGTGCACATAGGTGAGCCTAGTTTATATATCTAGGTTGTATGCTTGTTAAAGTAAACCTCTAGTTTTATTCCGCCTTTATCAAGCATACCGGAATTTCCGGGTCATTCGTGTATCGGATATTCCGGCTACTCGGAATTTCCGGTCACTCTTGGACCGGATATTCCGGCTCCTCGAAAAAGTTTTAAATCGCCTATTCACCCCCCCCCCCCTCTAGGCGACGTCTATCCGTTCAATTGGACCTCAAAGGTGCTTCAAGTGTCTCTTCATCGTCTTCATCCACTACTCACATTTGCCTAATGGCTAAGGAGTATAAGGTATCACCTACCGTGCACTCCAATATATCTCATGATGTTGATAATGATGATGATGATGATGATCTAATTAAGGAGAAGTTTGATATTGTCTCTCATGCTCTCTTAAATAATAAAAATGCTCATGAGAACTTCTTAGAAATCATGACTACTCTTTTTGAGCTTAAGCAGACCTTTGAGGCTATGGAGACCCGTTGTCATGAAGGGTGGGGTCTTGCTCGTGATTCCGCGGGTGAGGTCCATAATCTTGAGAATGCTCTTGAGGAAGAGCAAGAAACTCGGGTTGCTCTCGAGGAGAGATTAGAATCTAGTGAGGAGTTAAACAATGAAGTAATTGCTAAACTCACTAAATAACATGACCATGCTATTGCTAAATGTAATGTGCTTAGTAAAGAAAATGCTAAGTTAAATAATGAGCTTGTCATGTTGTCTCCTTCCATTACTAATATTAATGATGCTTGTGCTACTAACTCCACTTTGTGTGAAGCATCTATCTTGAAGGAGAATGTTGAGCTAAGGGCTCAACTTGATTTGCTAACTAGCAAGTATGGGAAGTTGGAAGAAACTCATGAAAAGCTTTTTAGCTCTAATGAGGATCTCCTAGCATCCCATGCTAAGCTAAAGTTAGCTCATGAGGCGGTCACTACGAAGGTAAAATCTTGTGAGCCTCTTATGGACACTAGCAAAACTTCTACTACTAATGCTTTATTGCAATGTGCTAGTTCTAGTAATTCATCCACTCATAAAATTGCTACATCTTGTGATGAATTACATTCCTTGCCTTGTTGCTCTAACAATGTAGCATCTACTTCCTCTAGTATTTTTGTTGAAACTAACCATGTAGAGGAACTCAAAGAGCTCAAGGCACAAGTCACTTCATTGAAGAAAGACTTGAAGAAATGTCATGAGGGTAAGTCCACCCTCGACAACATGTTGAGAGTGCAACAACTTCCTCATGACAAGAGTGGACTTGGATTCAACTCCAATAACAAGAACAAGTCCAATGTCAATAAGAAGCACAAGTTCGTCAAGAAGAAGGGCCAAGAACAAGCTATTGATTCGGCCAAGATTGTGTGCTTTAAGTGCAAGGTTGAAGGGCACCATGTGAGATCTTGCCCTTTGAAGAAGAAGCCTCTTAGTGAGAAGCAACAAGGGAAGCAACCTCAAGTTTAAACTCAAGCTTCCCAAGTTGAAGAACCTTCCCTTCCCAAGAAGAAAGGTAAAAGTCGCCTTTGCTACAAATGTCGTGGGAAGGATCACTTTGCTTCTTCATGCACTCACGGTACCTTATCCAACCCTTCTACTATTGATAATGTCCATTCTCTTCGGAAGGATAAGGTTGGCAATGTGTTTGCCAAATTTATTGGTACTCAAAGTGGTGTCAAGAAAAGAACCATTTGGGTTGCCAAACCTATTGTGACTAACCTCTTAGGACCCAACTTAGTTGGGGACCAACAAGCTCAAACTTGATCAATAGGTGTAATCGGAGGGAATTGGAGACTTGACTACATCATGAAGAATTAAGGGATCTTCGTCACTCATATTCTCTCAAGTCAAGTCAATTGGATTATATTGTCTTAGCATATATCTAATGCTCCTCCTTGCGGTAACTTGTATCTAATTCATATGTATACATTGAAAGTTACTTGCACCCTTACATGTGTTTGGTTTTGTGCCTTACTAGTGTTTCATATGTGTTGTGCACTCTACTTACTTATATTGAGTAATCAAACTTGTGTATGTTGGTTTGCACACCATGTATGCTTTGAGCCTCTTGCTTATTTGCTTTCATCTTAATTGGCTCTTATAAGGATATTAATGGACTATCCCATTTTGGGGGAGTGTTGTGCCTTTTTTGTAACACACTATCCTAAAATGTGTATTCATGAGGACTACCACTTAGTGGTGATATATTAATATTATCTACTCTCTTTGTGGTATGTCTTACTCATGAGAAATTCAAATTCTAATGTCCATTAATTATCTCTGGTTGGATTTCTTTTGCCTCTTGCTTCAAAGAATGGATTATCACATTATGGGGGAGTAATAAGCTATGTGCATATTACAAGCCTAGAAAATGTGAACATGAGAGGTAGTGTCACCTAGAGTTGATATTGTTGATTATCTTGTTCCCAGGTGACATGGTACTCAAACAAGTTCCATATTTGCTTAAATGCATTTTGATCAACCATCTTTTGGTATCTTGTTTGTGAGAAAGTTTTTTGATGCTTAGAATGATCATTGAATATGTGAAGTCATCAAGAATATCATGATAAGCATGTTTTTCAATTCGTTTATTTTGCCACATGCTTATGTTTTGTGAATATGATCTTGAATACATATATGTCAAATACCACCGAGAAATATCTCCATACAATCATTGTCTTTGACAAGTGATAATTATATTTGTGGTAAAATAATTGATCATATTTACATTGGCTATTGTTAATAAATTGTCTTATCTTTATCGCCAAGCTTTGTTTTGATTTAACCACCCATTCGTCTTCTTTGCTTCATTTGGATATTTTTGTTGCTCTACTCATAATTTGTGTTGTGCTTTCGTTAGAAAGGAAAAGCAAGGATCCCATTGTTGTGCATTTACATTCGAAGACTTAATTTTAAGTAATGCACTATTCTTGGGGGAGCTATCCTACATTGAGTAGAACATCATCCTTTTTATTGTTATCGGGTCTTATTGATTTTCTTGACATTTGTGTTCAAAAGGATATATGGAGGGTAATGATCCCACTTGTGTGCATTTTGTATTTACATACAAGATCTTAAAAATGCACTAATCATGGGGAAGCTACTCTATACTCTTTAGAACACTATTCTTTAAATTGGTTTTTAAAATTGGTTTTGTATCTTATTGCTCTTCTTGAACATGACTAAATGGTTAACAATATATATGAAAAGTGATGATCCCATTTTTGTGCATTTTGTATTCAAATACAAGATCATAAGTAATGCACAAATCTTGGGGGAGCAATCCTATATGTTATTCAACATTAGTTGTCTTCAATTGGTGTTTGTTCCCGATGCCATGTCACTTTGAAAGACAAACATTTTTCGTCTTGGTACTTTGTGCCATCATGAAAAGTGTAGAGGGATAGGTTTATTTGTTGAACCCTTACTCTTCTTTGTGGAGTTGGCTATCTCATCCCATGGTTCCTAGTCTACCTTTTTGGATGAGATAAACCTTCGAGCATGCTTTTTTGATTTATTTCTTATGCTCATTGGTTTAGCCTTGACCTTGTTTTCATTTGATATCTTTTCAAATTGGTTTCTCCAATCATGGGTTGGTTTGAGTCCTTGATACAATGAGGACAAATCTTTCTCTTGCCACACTTTTGTGTAACTTTTTGATTTAATTGGTGTTTTGTCCAAATTGTATCTCGTTTGGTTCTTTAAAGTTTTGTGCATGCATATTTACTATTTGTATATCTTATGGCATGTTTACTTTCGTTGATCCAATATATAGGATAAACTCCATCAAATCCTAAATGGCTAAGATGTGCATGAAATTCTATTTCATATCAATATGCACATATTTATGTGGAGTTTGTCCTATGTATTGTAGTTGGACTAACTACTTTGGACCCAATTAGTTTGGGTACCATTGTGTACTTGATTTATTTTAGGTACATGAGAGATGCATTGGAATCTTGCCTCTATTTAAAGAAGATGTCTTCACCATGTGCTTCTTGGAGCCAAGCTTGGATGATTGCGAACTCTCATCTTCTACACCATCAATGCTATCTCGGTAACAAGTATCTAACTCATGCATATACTTCTAGCTCTCAACCTTGTGTAGGTTGCTCTTTGGCATGAGTTTCACTAAGTTGCATTTGATTTTGTTTTTGCAAAGTTTCTTTCAAAACATCTTCATTGCAAATGTGAGTTAGCCGGGATGATTAAACATCAAGGGGAATATATATTTATATATAATCAATTTCATGATTCACGTATCCCCAATATGTTAATCTAGCAAATTCATTTCAAAGTCTCTCATATGCAATATTGATGAATTCTCATAAATCATTTGCCTTATGTGATATTTGTTTTGTGTCTCAAAGTATCCCAACTATCACTTATCGTATGTGGGTATTTGTGATGCTTTGAGAACTTGGTGTTGGAAGTTCATCTATACCCTCTAAGAATAATTTGAGCTATGTGCTTTGCTTTCAAGGAAAAATTCTTATTGGTGTATTTATGACTTCCTCTTGGATACCACGTGCGTTAACTTGTACCTACATTGTGTGTGCATGTTTCTTTGTGGACTTAGTGTCCACTTAGAAACTTATACACATGAGGGTAGTTACATATTTAATTGGTATTCAAAATCTTTAGTGATCACCTTTTACTACTTTCTTGATTCTTTGGTGATCTCTAAATGGCACAAGCTTTGTTTTTCTATTGGTTTCACATTGCCTCTTAATAAGCTTGTGATCATATTTGATGTATTCTCTTTGGTGTGCTTGTATGCGAAATACATGATATGCACTATGTGCCTCATAATTTGAAAGACTATGATGTTGCTTAGGCTCATCCTTGTTTAGTCTCCTAAATTGTATTTCCATTTCACACCCATCCTTTCCCGGTTGAGAAAGCCTTTATTCAATCTTGCACCTTTTTGTGTTCAAAATTATCTAGGAGGGAGCGAGGATTCCATGTTATGCACACCATATTGAAATACAAATCTTTTCATTGTGCATGTACCTTGGGGAGTTCCCTCGTGATTTTTTGAACAATTGGTTGATCTTATCATAACATCTTCTTGTGCTCAATTGGTTTTTGGATCCCTTGATTGCTTGCTTATTTGTGAATGCTTTCCCCCTTTTTCAATTGGTATCCTTCCAGTGGATTTCAATTGGTATCTTTCTTGTGCAATTTTTGGATCCTCAATATAGTTTGATCCCCTTCATCTATTCACATTGGATAAGTGCATTTGATCTCACTCAAATCATGAGAAATGCATAAATCATGAAGGAGATCTTATTATGTTACCTTTCCAAAGCCTTTCGCCCATTTTGGCAATCGTTGCCAATGGGGGAGAAGTTTTGGAGGGTTGTATGGAATTGGCTTTTTACTTTGGTATCTACTTTGGTATCTTCTTAAGTATTTGCCTATTTTCCTTCCTTGCCTTTGCATTCGTTGCTTGGTTTTATATATATAGTGGAAACTCCACCATCGGTAATGGTCGATAATATATGCAATGAATTCATGTTCATACACACGTGCATAAATTATGGGAGAGTTTGCTCTATATATGTGGATGGACTAACATCACATACCTTTGTAATATTTGATGTTAGTGCAACCATTCTTGTTCGTTAAATTCCATATTATAAACCCTCTCAAAAGAGATTGTCATCAATTACCAAAATGGGGGAGATTGAAAGAGCATTTTCCCTCATGTGTGGTTTTGGTAATTGAATGACAATCTCTATGGACTAATGTTTGCATTGAGATATCATTGTAGATCATGTCCATGGAATTGTGGAGTTCATGTGTTGGACTCTTGAAGCTTATGTGTTGAGTGAAGCTTATTGCAAGAATGTCTTGAAGATTCAAGACATCATCTTAGTGAAGAAAAGATGAGTTGTGCAAGACCAAGAGAAGCTTTCTCGAAAATATCCTATGCTTGGTGCTTGCAATGGATACATGAAGATGAAGCTAAGCGAGACTCTCCCATTGTGAGCATGGGGGAGTATTTGGAGAAGTCTTCATCAAGCAAGTGATTGGACGCGCAATCAAGAAAGATGATCCACTTGAAGAAATCAAGATAGTCATCATCCAACTCAAGTGGAATGCTCAAGGCAAAGGTATGATCTTGATAGGGCTATAGGATAGATAGGCGTACTATCAAGAGGGGCTCTCAAGTTAGTAACTTGATCGCATTCTTGTGGAGAGCTCAAACCTTTGCATACTTGGCATATCATGTTTCTTGGTTCTTATTTGGCTCTTATGTTGGTGAGGAATTAGAGCTTGGTTCATATCCATGTCAAGCTCTAGTTCATCGAAATCGGTTTTACTTTGGACAACTTGTTGCGTTTTCGGTGGCGGAAATATTGCCGGTTCTACCTTGAGGAAAGTCCCACACCTTGCCATGTGTGGAGATTTTACTCTATTTATGGGATGCAATATTTCCAACAAAATTGGTCTCACCTCATTTGGAGTTCATTTGCAAAAGTTATAGCAGTTTTCGTTTCGGTGTTCTGCTGATTCGGATTATTGGGGCCGGATATTCCGCCCTACCGGAATTTCCGGTTCCCCAGCTCATCCAAGAAAACGGCTAAGGATAGGAGAAAAAGGGTTCTGACTCCAGTCGGAAATTGTGCTCGGAAATTTCCATATACCGGAATTTCCGAGTGCCCCTAGAAAAGTCCTCCAGAAATGGCTAAGGAAAAGTTTGGTTTTGCTTCTGACTCCAGCCGGAATTTCCGAGCTCTCTTAGACCGGAATTTCCGGGTGACCGGAATTTCCGAGTCTCTCTAGACCGGAATTTCCGAGTCTCACTTATACCGGAAATTCCGAGTGTCGAAACAGCCAACGGCTATATTTCCTGGAGGGGTATAAATACCCCTCCCCTTCTTCCTCCTCAGTAAATCCAAGGCAGCACGACTTTCCCCTCTCTCCTACTCCATTGTTGACCTTGGAAAGCTCACTTCCCTCTCAATCCCTCCATTGAATCTTCCATATTCTTTAGGGAAAGTTGAGAGGAGATCTAGATCTACAATCCTACCAATCCATCTCTCTAAGTGAGAGGAACTTAGTGGATCTAGTTCTTGGAGTTCCTTTGTGGTTCTTCCTCTTTATTCTTCCTCTCTTATCCCCCCTTAAGCATTAGTTGCTTTTGGTGGGATTTGGGAGTGAAGGATTTGACTCCTTTGTGGTTTCCTTTGTTCTTCCTCTCTTATTCCCCCATAAACATTTGTTGTTGTGTTGGAATTTGAGAGTGAAGGACTTGAGCACTTCGTGTGCTCTTGCCATTGCATTTGCATCGGTTTGAGCCCTCCACGAGGATTCGTGGTGGTGATACTTGTGAGCTTGTTACTCTTGGGTCTTTCGACCCTAGACGCCTTTTGTGGTCGGCCTTTTGTGGCCAAGACCTTTTGTGGTCAAGACCTTTTGTGGTCAGTTGAGAGCCCCCAATTAAGTTGTGGGTGTGTGCCTCAAGACTTGGGAGCCCCCAATTAAGTTGTGGGTGTGTGCCTCAAGAGTTGTACGGGATTCGATCTCCGCCCCAAAGGAGATCAATAGTGGAAGGTGAACTCGAACCTTTTGTGGTTGAGTTCATCAGGAGAAGAAGGTGAGCCTTTGTGGCGTTGCGGCTAACCTGTTGTGGTTGCGCACACCTCTCCAAACGAGATGTACACCTTTTGGTGGAACTCGGGAATACATCCTCGTCTCCGCGTGCCTCGGTTGTTTCTATACCCGAGCTCTTTACTTATGCACTTTACATTGTGATAGCCTTCGTGCTTGAAGTCATATATCTTGCTATCATCTTGTTACTTGTATTGCTTAGCTTAAGTTGTTGGTGCACATAGGTGAGCCTAGTTTATATATCTAGGTTGTATGCTTGTTAAAGTAAACCTCTAGTTTTATTCCGCCTTTATCAAGCATACCGGAATTTCCGGGTCATTCGTGTATCGGATATTCCGGCTACTCGGAATTTCCGGTCACTCTTGGACCGGATATTCCGGCTCCTCGAAAAAGTTTTAAATCGCCTATTCACCCCCCCCCCTCTAGGCGACGTCTATCCGTTCAAAGTGAATAAGGCCCAAGAAGAGAGGTTTGCTGCAAAAGAGGAGAAGTACAAGAGAGAGGAGAAAAGGGTTCAGGAGAAGAACAAGACTATCAGAGAACAGAAGGCAGAACTCGAGAGCAATGAAGTCGAGTTTGAGGCTGATAGTGACTTGATCAAGCGGCTTCGTACTGAGAAGAGGGAGCTGCAAGAGAAGAACATTGCCCTGGAGAAAGAAGTGAAGGAATTAAAGGAAGTACTCGACAATGAAGGAATCGAGATTCAGGAGATTGAAGAAGAAGAAGATGACATGGTCGAATAGTTAGACTACCATTTACTTTACACCCCATCGTTATCTTAGTCTTGTATTGACTTACCGACTTGTGGTAAGGCAGTACCTTCCCTTGTATCCCCGGAACCTCGCGAGTTTTATTCTCCAAAAATTTTCATGTCTTTTTAATCCAAAGTTTGAGTTGTGTGATGGTTGTTCTTATAAGCTGTTTGATTGTTGGGGTATTTTTCTCTTTAGACCTTCCCGTCTAAAAACTCATCTATGCAAAAACAGCAGATTCCTCCCCGGCGTGCGCCCGGTAACAACAACAACAACGACCACAACAATAACGATGCTATACAACAGTTGATGGCCGCTCAAGCTCAGCTAACGACTATGATGACCCAGTTCATTGCGGCGACCAACAACAACCATAACCACAACCCACCACCGCCACCACCCCCCCAAGTGGATAGACTTACCAGATTTCTGAGGCTCCGGCCCAACAAGTTCTCCACTGCAACTGCGCCAATTGTGGCAGATGACTGGCTGCGTTCCGTGGACAGAGATCTAGTGACTTGTGAATGTATCGACGCTGAGAAGGTGAGGTTCACTACTCATTTGTTGGAAGGACCAGCAATTCAGTGGTGGGAAACTTATCAAATCACTCACCCACTAGAAACCTTGACTTGGGAAAACTTCAGGGAAGGTTTTCGTAATGCTCATATCTCCTCGGGTATTATGAACTTGAAGCAAGAGGAATTCCGAAACCTGAGACAAGGAAACAGGAGCCTTAAGGAGTACATGGCTGATTTCCATGCCCTTTCTCGATATGCCCCTGAGGACATCAACACATAGGCTAAGAGAAAGGCAAAATTCCTAAATGGGCTGAGTGACGAGCTGAAGATTCCTTTAACAGTAGCATATGCCCCAAATTATCAAATCCTCCTAGATCAGGCTATCATACTGGTGGACAACATCAAGAAGGCTGAAAACAGGAAGAGAAAGTTGAATGTTCACAAACACCATTCTGAAACTTCTTTCAAGAGGCCTTTCCCTCAAGATACAAACCAGGGTCATAAGCCTGGGCACTATCCTAGTGGAGGAAGCAACCACAAACATCATGGTCACAACCATAGTGGTGGTTTCAAGGGAAACAATGGGAATCACAAGGGAAATGGAAATGTTGGCCACAACAATGGACATCATCGCCCAAATCCCGAATATAAGAAAGATATCAGCCAAGTCCTATGCTTCAAGTGCAATAACAAGGGCCACTACGCCACTGACTGCCACGATAAGAAGGCCGCAGAAGCTGCCAAGCCCAACCCCTTCCAGAAAGGACAGGTGAACCACATCAATGTGGAAGAAGTGTACGATGAACCTGATGCTGTCATTGGTACATTCTTGCTCAATTCATGCCCAGCATTAGTTTTATTTGATACTGGAGCATCGCATTCTTTCATTTCAAGAGCTTTTGTAAACAAACATGGGTTACTAGTGGAAAATATAGGAAGCCCCATTAGAGTAAGCTCTCCGGGAGGAGAGATGCTAGTAACCTATGGCTGTAGACAGTTGAGTCTGAAGATTGGGAAGCATCAGTTTCCTACGGACTTGATCATCCTGGAAACACAAGGCCTGGATGTTATCATAGGGATGGATTGGATGTCCCGCTATGCAGAAATCATAGACTGCGCAAATAGAACCATCACTCTCACCACTCCAGAAGGCTCGAAGATCAACTTTAGATCAAAGTTTGAACTAAAGAAGGTTAGGCTTAATTCTCGTAAGGGGGTTAGTCTCGGTGAGGTCCTTATAGTTAAGGAATACCCTGATGTGTTTCCGGAAGAACTACCAGGAATGCCACCCGATAGAGATGTAGAGTTCCTCATTGAACTAAAGCCGGGTACAGGACCAATAGCTAAAAGGCCCTACCCAATGGCAACTGATGAACTGAAGGAACTCAAGAAGCAATTGGAAGAGTTTATGCAGAAAGGCTTTATCCGTCCAAGCTCATCACCCTGGGGAGCCCCAATCCTTTTCGTCATGAAGAAGGATAGTACCCAGAGATTAGTCACCGATTACCGTGACATAAATGAGCATACAATAAAGAACAAGTATCCGATACCCAAAAACAATGAGCTTTTCGATCAACTAGAAGGGGCTGTCGTGTTCTCCAAGATTGATCTCAGATCAGGGTACTTTCAGATGAAAGTTAGAGAGATGGACATACCCAAGACTGCCTTTGTTACAAGATATGGTTCGTATGAGTACACTGTAATGCCTTTTGGGTTAACCAATGCTCCAGCCTATTTCATGAATATGATGAATAAGGTATTTATGGATTTTCTGGACAAGTTTGTTGTTGTCTTCATCGATGACATCCTAGTCTACTCCAAAAGTCACAGAGAACATGAAGAACATTTACGTCTGGTGTTGCAAAGGCTCCGAGAGCATAAGTTATATGCTAAGTTCAACAAGTGTGAATTCTAGTTAAAACAAGTAGGATTTCTAGGACACCTGGTGTCTAAAGATGGGATAGCAGTGGATCCTGAAAAAGTTGCTGCTGTGACGAATTGGAATCACCCAAAAATGTGGGGGAAATCCGTAGTTTTCTAGGACTTGCAGGATACTACCGGAGATTCATTGAAAATTTCTCCAAGATTGCCAAAGCCTTGACTGAACTACTGAAGAAGGGAAAGAAATTTGAGTGGACAGAAGCTTGTGAGACCAGTTTTCAAGAATTAAAGAAGCGCTTGGTGTTGGCACCAGTATTATGCTTACCAGATTTAGAGCAAGACTTCCAAGTCTAGTGCGACGCTTCATATCGTGGCCTAGGAAGCGTATTGATGCAAGAAGGCAAAGTAGTGTCTTACGCCTCAAGACAACTCAAAAATCATGAAGTAAACTACCCCACTCATGATCTAGAGTTAACTTTTGTGGTACATGCGCTAAAGATATGGAGACCATATTTATGGGGAAAGAGATGTGAAGTATTTACAGATCATAAAAGCCTCAAGTACTTCTTTACCGAGAAGGAATTAAACATGCGACAAAGGAGATGGTTAGAATTGATCAAAGACTATGATTTAAGTCTACAATACCACCAAGGGAAAGCCAACGCAGTGGCTGATGCCTTGAGCCGTAAGACTTATGTAAACGGACTCACGGCAGGAGAATTGCCGGAAGATCTTTGTAGAGGATTTAAGGATCTTCGATTGGAAGTGGTACCTGAAGGATTCGTAGCATCCTTAGAAGTTCAACCTCTTCTATTTAACAAAATCAAGACAACTCAGTTAGAGGATAAAGCAGTAAAAGAAATCAAGAAGAACCTAAGCGAAGGCAAAGCCAGGGACTTTAGAGAAGATGAAGAAGGAACCGTATGGTATAAAGAACGCATATGTGTTCCTGACAATGCCGATCTTAGGAAGATAATACTTCAAGAAGCCCATGACTCACCTTATTCCATACATCCGGGTAACACCAAGATGTATATGGATGTAAAGGAGAGGTATTGGTGGATCAACCTGAAGCGTGATATTGCTGAATACATTGCAAAGTGTGACGTATGCAGTCGTGTGAAAGCAGAACACCAAAAACCAGCAGGTTTGCTACAACCCTTACCAGTACCAGATTGGAAATGGGAACAGATTGGTATGGATTTCATCATGGGTCTTCCCAGGACTAAATCAGGGTATGATTCTATATGGGTTATAGTCGATCGTCTGACGAAAGTATCTCATTTTATACCCGTGAAGACTACTGACACTAGTGCCAAACTAGCTGACATCTATATGAAGAGGATTGTGTGTTTACATGGTGTTCCCAAGAAAATTGTGTCGGATAGGGGTACTCAGTTTACTTCCCATTTCTGGAACCAATTACATGAGTCTCTGGGAACGAGGTTAGAGTTCAGCACAGCGTTTCATCCGCAGACGGATGGACAGACAGAAAGAGTAAACCAGATCCTAGAAGATATGCTGAGAGCATGTGCTCTAGATTATAAGTCAAGCTGGGATGAAAATCTTTCATATGCCGAGTTCTCTTACAACAACAGCTATCAAGCGAGCATAGAGATGTCACCATTTGAAGCCCTGTATGGAAGAAAGTGCACTACCCCACTACTATGGAGTGGCGTAGGAGAACGTAGTTTGTTCGGACCAGACATAATCAAGGAGGCTGAGGAAAAAGTCAGGTTGATTAAGGACCGTTTAAATATAGCACAATCCAGACAGAAGAGTTATGCGGATTCCAAGAGGAGAGAAGTCACGTATGAAGTAGGCGATCGAGTCTATCTCAGAGTTTCACCTATGCAGGGAGTTAAAAGATTTGAAATCAAAGGAAAATTAGCACCTAGATTTATTGGACCTTTCAAGGTATTATCCCGCAAAGGAGAGGTCTCCTATGAATTGGAACTCCCGGAAGCACTTTCCGCGGTTCACAGTGTGTTTCATGTCAGCCAGCTGAAGAAATGTCACCCAGAAATGGCAGAAACACTGCTAAGAGATACGGTGCCACTAGAGGAAGTACAACAAGAAAGTGATCTCACTTATGAAGAAAAACTCATAAAGATTTTGGAGACAGCAGAACGTGTCACCCGAACCAAGACCATCAAATTCTGTAAAGTACAGTGGAATCACCATTCAGAAGAGGAAGCAACTTGGGAAAGAGAAGATGACCTTAAAGAAGACCACCCTCACCTATTTGCTAGCCAATCCAAATCTCGAGGGCGAGATTCATCTTAAGGGGGTCAGGTTTGTAACATCCCAATTTTCAGAAAAATTTAAAACTTTGCATCCATGCATCATCATCATTAAACTTGTCATTTAAATCACATAGATTTTAAATTAAATCTTTATATATGTTTTAATTGATTTTATGTCTATAAAAAAGTGCTATTTGAATTTATAATAATATTACTTTTTATTCTATTTTTACTTTAGACAAAAATAATATCAAACGGATCTATTTTTAATAAGCTTTTCAAATTATATTTTTATGAATTTTTCTGAGAAGTTTTGATATAGTTTGAAATTGTTTTATACTCAAAAGATTTAAAAACAGAAAAGGAATTCTACAAAAAAGAAAAATAGAGCCGGGCCAGCCAGTGGGCCAAAGCCCACTAGCTACCTACCGCGCGCGCGACGCAATCCAGCCCGCCAGCAGCCCAGCGCCATCTCCCTCTCTCTCCGTGTCACTGACAGGTGGGTCCCACCTGTCATCCCCGACCCGGTCTTCTTCCCCAAATCACGCGCACGTCCACGGTAACCTCCGGCCGGCGATCCCTCCTCGTTAATCCGAGCAATTAAGGACACGATTCATTTCCTCGCATACGCCTACAAATAGCCCCCGAGCTCCTCTTCGTTTTGCCCTAGAAATCGCAGCACGGGAGCTCCCAAGCTGCCGTATTTTTCCGCCGCCGTGCCGCGACTTCCGCCGGCCATTTTCTTGAACTCCGCAGTTCGAGGAGGACGTCCGCGACCGAAGCAAGCCGCCGCCCGCAGCAACTCCGGCGAGCAAGCAGAGGAGGCAGGAGAAGCTACGACCCCACCACTTCGCCAAGGACATCGCCTCGACGCCCTCTACCCGTAGGTATGACCCGCTCGTCTCGGAACACAGTAGAACATCTGGAACGCGCGATGCCGTGCGTGTCGCCGCCGTGCGCGCTTCTCCGGTGAGGTCCTCCGGTGACCTAGCGCCGCCGGTTTTGGTCAACGCATCTGGACCGTACGATTTAGGTTTAGCGGCTAAGATTAGATCCATTAGACGAACCGGTACGGGCGGATCTGGACCGCCAGATCCAGATCTGACGGCCGAGATCATTTCACTTACCCACGTCAGCATGCATAGTCAGCGCCCAGTCAGCGCTGACGTGTAAAATCATTTCCTCGTTTTATTTAATTTGGTAGTTTTGCAGAAAACACCCTACATACTGTTTTCATCATTACTTTTTACCTGTTTAACCAAATTTAAATATTTTTATATATTTGAAATCCTTAGAACCAGTAGAACACTTTGGATTCATTATTTTTCTGTTTTGACACATTCAAAATTTTCAAAAAAATTTGAGAGTAGTTTAAGTGTTTTTGACATAACTTTAGTTAGAAAAACTATTTTTGAGTAAATCAAATTGCTAACAACTTGTTTGGATGCCCTCTGCCCAAATATCATTTTTACAAAAATTGGTTATGAAATTTTAGCTAAGTAAACTAAAATCCCTGATATTACCCTTTATTCATATCTAAAGAAATGAAAACAAATAAAAAAATTATTCATGCCTATATCACAAAAATTCAAGGAGATACATATATTTGTTTCTTGACGTTGGAAATAAATTATTGCATCTCATCTCATGCATAGCATATATTTTTCTTTGTATGAACATATTGCTTGTGTGTTTATGTGTGGCTCTTTATTTATTTGTTAGACTATTCTGAGAGAAACGAGAATCTTTGCAACTGTAACTGCTGCACTCCCGGTTGCCAAGGCAAGTGGCACACCCCCATAAAAGTCCTAATATTTTCTATGCATGAGTAGATTATTTTCTATAAGCATGTGTAGGATAGTATTGCTATGCAAGCCATGTTTAGACTTCCTTATTCCTGTGTCTAGGTTCCTATGAAAATACTTAGTAGAATTGTGATGCTATGCAAAACTAGTTTTGATGAAATGTTAAAATTCTACTAAGTTATAATCAAACACCTGGGTGGAATTGGTTGCTTGGCTGTATGAGTTGAGTGTTGTCCCCAGGGGATTTACCTGTGGGATATTCACTTGTGGATGGCCACCCAGGAACAAAGGGATCTGAAGAACTCCGAGTGAAGATTGCTTCTCGTGCAGCCATTGCCAATAAGGGCTCTGGCTTGATCAACTAAGCTGCGTGGACTCGCCCCGGCCTGACAGGTGGAGGTAGTGGTTTGTATGTGGAGCGCGTCAGACCAGAGTGGGAGGGAAAATGATTCTGAAAGATCTCATCTCATTCTTCTCCTTTCCCTTATCACAAATGGTGTGTAAAGGATAGTTTGGGTTGAATGGGTACAATGGTGAACGTGCACAACCTCTGCAGAGTGTAAAACTAAGTACTTAGCCGTGTCCCCGGTATGGACAATTTGAGTAGCTGATCACGGACGTCAACGGAGGATTCCACCATTCCAATTTTTAAATTAAAAACTTGATGGGTGAATAAGGGTAGAATGAGACTATGGCTTTCATACCATATTTGTCTCAACGAGGTAAAGTTGTTTCAAAAACTTAGGGAAAAACTTGCTTTCTGCAAAATAGCGTTGAGCTCCACCAGCCAAATAAGCATATAGGTCATAGAGTTATTCCTCTAAGTGTCCACCATAGTGTCACTTGCCAGTTCCATTTTAATGGTTCTGACCCACGTTGTTGCAATATATATCTTATTGCAGACTGTTCTGATGATGAGTGAGAATTTTACTAAGGGTTTCAAGTCTTCAACCAACATGTTCGCCTGTGGCACATGATGATGATTGGGGACTCCATGAAGAATAATTTTCCGCTGTTTACTCTGTTCACTGCTAGCTTTATGCTATGCAAATTTGTAACGAATATTTTCAAAGTCTGGATCAGCGTTGTAATAAATTGATACTTTGTTGTGATATTACATCGTAACTGTGTGTGCAAACGAATCGATCCAGGGATTTGCACTATACACAGGTATCTTCCATATTTTAAGTGCAGGTACACTACAAGTGCCCCCTTAGACGTACGATTAGTCCATGAAGCGTAAGGGAAAGCGAAGTCGCTTGAGGGGCAAACGTGCGCTAGAGGAGAAAACACTCTCAAGGCGTGGGTGCGAGACTTAGCTTCTCAAGGTTTTCGCTCTGCAGAGGGTTTTTTGCCTGGCAAGGAGGTCCTCTTGAGGGATCGTTCCCGGATGCCTCCTTAGGCTCGTGGGGGGCATTTCTTCCCTGTAGATGTTAGAGGGGCGAACCCAAACGCTGGAGCACGGTAAAGGGGACTCGTGCGCGCTTATAGGTCCCCTCAGGCGTTCCTCACGAGGAGAGTAAGTACCAAGGTCCTCTGTAGAGATGGCGTGTTTGTGGGATCTTGCCCTCCAGCCAGAGCTCGGATCCTTGGATTTTGCAGTGCTGCTGGTGTGTCATTTGAGGCACTGGCACCGTACTCAGCCTCCGCTCGTGAGGTACGCATGTGGAGAGATATAAGCGCACATTTGAACAAATTAATGCGTAAATAAAACTCACCACCATATATTACATAGCGGCGCCGTGGCGCTAAGTTCTCTTGGGAACGAAATTGTCTCATTATGCTTGGGGTTGCCAAGTTAATGTTTTGGCCATGTTGAGGCATGGGGACCACCCATTAGTGGCAGAGACTCTCAACGGTCTGAAGTGGCTCGTTACATGGAGAGCCCGGAGGGTAGACCCTCGAGAGAAGCATTTGGAGCTTGGAGGTTTAGGCCCTGTTTGTTTGGGCTGGGGCTTCAGCTTATACTGCTTTTAGGCATCTAGAAGCACAAGCCCAACCAAACACCTTTTTTTTTTGGGTCCAGCTTCGTTAAGCGCTTTGGCGATTTGCACTGGAAGCTGAGAAGCACGTCGGGAGCAACTTCCCGCAGCTTCCCGCAGGCTCCACTTAAGAAAACGATTCGTTACGTCCAATTGCCCCCAGTTCTCGCATTATTTACATAGTCTGCCACCGCAAAGAAAACAATAGAAGGCAGCGTACCTCTTCTTCTGTTCCTCGTTCCCAGACCGAACACAGAACGCATCGGCAGAAAAGAGACCTCCATCGCGTTAGGGTTTGCGAGGCCGCCGCCGGCCTCGGCCTCTTCCTCCGGTGGTCCCGGACGGCGCGACGGAGGTCGCCATCCCTCCGCCATCTCCTTCCTCTCCCATCCCCCCAACATCCAAGGCGGCAGGTCCTCCCCCGACCCCGCACCTCTCCCCTGCCTCGACCTTGTCCACACAAGCGACGGCGAGGGCGCCGCCTCCGTCCACGTCGGCAGGTCCTCTCCGACCCCGCACCTCTCCCCTGCGTCCGAACCCTGCTGCTTCCCGACGAGCAAGGTGAGCCTTTTCCCTCATCCATTGCCACTAATTTGGAGATTGTGTCTGCCCATGTGTTGCTATGAGTGTTCAATTGCAGACATATAATGTTTGTATTGGTTATGCATATTTGTTCTTGTATTGTATGATTAGATGGAACAAGAGAGTAAGAACCAACCCAAAGCCAATTGGGATGCACTAGCTGCTAAAGCCTTTTGTGAAATCTGTGCCCAAGAGAAGTCGGATGGTAATAGACCGACGACATTTTTAAGCAACGCGGGATACAAGAACCTAGAGAGGAAGTTCTTTGAAAAAACTACTACCTCCGATCGGAATTAGCTGCCGCGGCTCCTACACAACTTTGCACTATGCTAGCTATCCCTTCACGACAATCAATATCGGCCGGAGGGAGCTTACACTAGAAAACAATTCAAAAACCGTTGGGATGCGATGAAAGTTTTGTATTTGGCATGGAAGTATTATAGAAGTAGAGCAACTGGACTTGGTTGGGACTCCGAGAAGATGACATTTACCGCGGATGAAGGATGGTGGAAAGAGACCATAGAGGTATAATTTTCAGCTTATTTTCACCATGTTTTTTGTTCTAAATTTGACAACACTAATTTATTCTAACATTGTTTATTCTTTTCCATAGGGCAATAAGTTGTGTGCTGGTTTTCGTGAAGGACCTCCGCCATATTTAAAAGAACTAGAGATTATGTTCTCCAAAGCCCATGTTGATGGTAAAAGTTCTTTCATGCCGGGGGCTGCCACGAATGTGTATGAAGAGATAGTTGAGGAAGATGATGAAGTTGAGGAGGTACTTGTTACCCCTGAAAGTGCGGTGCGGGGAGCTGCAAAGCGCTCTCTTGAAGTTGGTGCGAATACTCCAAAGATGAAGAAAAGTGCCATACAAAAAGACTTCAAACGCATGGTTGACCATTACACTTCTGGTCCTAATGCGTCGAATGCGCTTGACCTAACTGCTGAAATTGAAACTATAATGGAAAAGCTTGTGGAGTCTGGAGCACATGAAGGAAGTGAAGAGTACTACATCGCTACCAAACTGTTTGCTAAACTTGAGAATCGAGTCTTCTTCAATACTATGAAGACAAATGAGGGAAGAAAGATGTGGCTAACAAGAATGTACCAAGATAGGAAGAAGAACTAGGCACCTATGTTCCTATCATGTTTCTTTATCTTGTACTAGCATCGAACAACGGTTGCTTTTCTTTTGTAATGTCAAAACTTGGATGTTTGTACTATGTTTAGTGTCATGTTTGGCTCCGATATGTTGCTACATGGTGCTGTTTTGCTGATAAGCTGTTCTCTTGTTCTGATAAGGTCCTGTCATGTTTTGATAAGTTCCTGTCATTTTCTGATAAGCTGTTCTCTTGTTCTGATAAGGTCCTGTCATGTTTTGATAAGCTGTTCTCTTGTTCTGATAAGGTCCTGTAAGGTTTTGATAAGTTCCTGTCATTTTCTGATAAGCTGTTCTCTTGTTCTGATAAGGTCCTGTCATGTTCTGATAAGCTGTTCTCTTGTTCTGATAAGGTCCTGTCATGTTTTGATAAGTTGCTGCCATGTTCTGATAAGTTGTTGTCATGTTGTGATAAGTCTTGTTATATACACGAGATACTAACTATATTTTGATGTTTTTTCAGATGAGCACGAGTGAAAGTGTGAGTGACAGTGATGATGAAGTTGAAGTGAATAGTCGAACAAAAGAAGACGAGCTCATGTTAATGGTTGGTTTTTTCATTATGAACCATGACGAGAAGTTCTTGAACAAGAAATCAAGAAGGATACCATTATGCACCGGTCAACAATGGGTTTTTGAAAATCTTAGTGATCACGGAGATTGCTACTCCATGTTCAGAATGTATCCTCATTGCTTTCATGCACTACATAGCACATTGGTTGACAATTATAATTTGAAGTCAACACGTGAAATGTGTTCTATGGAGGCTCTTGGCATGTTCTTGTGGATGGTCGGAGGCCCTGAACTAGTAAGCCAAGCACAAAATCGATTCAAGCGGTCTAAAGAAACCATTCATCGTAAATTTGATGAGGTGTTGGAGTGCTTGGTCCGTTTAGCTACGGACATCCTTAAACCAAGAGATCCACAATTCTCCACATTGCATTCAAGGCTTGAAGACTCCAGGTTCTATCCACACTTCAATGATTGTATTGGTGCAATTGATGGGACACACATACGTGTAGTTGTCTCGGCTGAAGAGATTGTAAACCATGTCGGACGATATGGATATCCGACGCAAAATGTGATGGCCGTGTGTGACTTCGACATGAGATTCACATCGGTAGTTGCCGGATGGCCGGGATCCGCACATGACACAAGGATATTCAAAGAGACCTTGCGAAAATATGAAGACGAATTCCCACATCCGCCTCCAGGTTAGAAATCTTGATTTCAGTTGACAAACTATGCAAATTATACCGTGCTTGATTCCTTTGTTGTGCACTAACAATTTTTCCGTTTAGGAAAATATTACCTTGTTGATTCCGGCTATCCCAATCAAACCGGGTATCTTGCTCCATACAAGGGACAAAAGTACCACCTGCCAGAGTTTCGCAAAGGCCGCAAACCAAGTGGAAAACAAGAAGTTTTTTATCATGCTCATGCATCACTTAGAAATGTCATTGAGCGCGCCTTTGGTGTCCTAAAAATGAAGTGGCGTATTTTGCTCCATATTACAAGTTATCCAATGGAGAAGCAAGCTCGTATCATAGTTGCATGTATGGCACTTCACAACTGGATAAGAGAGAGTAACCTACACGACAAGGAGTTCTATAAGTGCGATCAAAATGAGAACTATATGCCGGGAAACATACAACCTGAGCCATCTGTTGCAGTTCCTGGACTTCAGTTCGGTGTTGAGCATGGCAACATGAACGTGACTCGTGAAAATATAGCGGATGGTTTGATCGGAGATGTGTAACTAGCTTGGTCACGACGAGTAGACTTATATTTTATACTTAACCACGAGAACCTCGCTTTATTTTGTGGTTATCTTTGTTATGTGTTATGTTAATATCAAAGTCTTATGAAAATCTACGTAAAAATATGTCAGTCACATGTTGGTTACAATACGAATGCCTATATATTCATGCCTCAATGTAGTTTATGAATTATAATCATTTGTTAATAAACATGTCCACCAGCCGTTTCAAAAGCAGTTGCCAAACAACAATTTCATATTTCACCAGCTGTCCAGCTTCAGCTGCTTCTCAGAACCTACCAGCTCCAGCTGCTTCTCGTTCCGCTGCAGCTCAAACAAACAGGGTCTTAAGCCGTGAGCTTTTAACCTCTAGAAACAAAAAGTGCTTGGAGGTTGAGCTGTAACCTGCCTCTTCCGCCAGATGTCTTGACGTGACAATGATCACGGGCGTGACGATGATCACATTCTACGTTTGTTCCTTCTCGAAACAAAAAATTCTGTGAGGTTTAAGCCGTGAGCTTTTAACCTCTGGAGACAACAAATGCTTGGAGGTTGAGCCGTAAGCCGCCTCTTCTGCCAGATGTCTTGACGTGACAATGAGCACGGGCGTGACGATGATCACGGGTAGAACTTGCGTAGGTGCATGATGTTCCATGGATTCTTGACAAGGATACCATCTTGAGTTTTGAGGCGAGCCGCGCCAGGCCTGGCGATGTGGGTGACCCTGTAGGGACCTTCCCATATCGGGGACAGCTTGTGGAGGCCTTCCCTGGAGAGGATTCGCCTGAGGACGAGATCGCCTGCCTCCAGGGTACGCGAGCGCACGTTGCGGCTGTGGTAGCGTCTCAGGTCCTGCTGGTATTTGGCCGCCCGGAGGGCGGCGCAGCGTCGTAGTCCTTCAAGGAGCAGGTCGTCGTTGTGGAGGTCCTGTTGCTGGTCCTCGTTAAATGCAAGGACCCGCGGGGATCCATGCTTTATCTCTGTGGGTAGGACTGCTTCGGCTCCATAGACGAGGGCGAACGGTGTTTCCCCCGTAGGCTTGGGTGGCGTTGTGCGGATGGACCAGAGCACCGCAGGGAGCTCGTTGATCCAGCCCTTGCTGTGGCCTTTGAGGATGTCGAAGGTCCTGGTCTTCAGGCCCTTAAGGACTTCTGCGCTCGCTCGCTCAGCCTGTCTGTTGCTCTGAGGATGCGCGACTGAGGCGAAGCATAGCTTGATGCCCATTCTTTCGCAGTAAGTTCTGAAGATTCCACTGGTGAATTGCGAGCCATTGTCGGTGATGATGCGGTTAGGCACTCCGAAATGGCAGACCAGGCCTCTGATGAATTTCACCGCCGCGCCTGCTGTGATTGTGCGTGTCGCCTCCACTTCGGGCCACTTAGTGAACTTGTCGATGGCCACAAAGAGGTAGCGATATCCTCCTTGCGCTGTTGGGAAATGTCCCAGGGTGTCCTGCCCCCAGATCGCGATCGGCCAGGAGAGCGGAATGGTCTGTAGCCCAAGCACAGGTTGGTGGATTTGCTTGGCGTGGGATTGGCTGGCTTCACATGTTTGGACGATGTCCACTGCATCTTGAAGTGCTTGAGTCCAGTAGAAGCCGCTCCTGAAGACTTTGTCTGCTAGGGTGCGGGCGCACGAGTGGTGGCCGCATTCCCCGCTGTGGATGTCCTTGATCAGCATTTTGCCTTCTTCAGGAGGAACGCATTTGAGTGCGGTGCCATTTGGGCGTTTGCGGTAGAGATTCCCTTCAAGGATTTCGTAAGATTTTTCTTGGCGGGTGATTCGCTCTGCTTCAACATCTTCCTCGGGAAGGATCCCTTTGTCGAGGTAGCCTTTGATCTCGTCAATCCATCCTGCTTCTTGATGCACCGCTGTGAGCAACAGACGCTCCCCTGTAGGGTGCCCACAATCTAGAGCCCCGCTTGCAGGCGGTGGTGGGAGCGCTTCGTCTGTGCTGGCGGGCATGGCCTCTTGAGGCTGTTTTATGGATGCCTTGACGAGTCTTTCTTCAAAGACGCCTGGGGGCTGAGCTTGCCTTTTTGATGCGCGCTTGGCGATGTCATCAGCCTCTTGGTTCTCCTTTCTTGGAATGTGTATGAGCTCCATTCCCCTGAAGTGCTTCTCAAGCCTGCGAACCTCTTCAAGGTATGCGGCCATGTGGTCGTCCTTAGGCTTATACCTTTTGTTGGAGAAGTTGACGAGCAGCTGGGAGTCGCCCTTGATGAGTAGATGCTTGATGCCTAGGGCGATTGCGGCGCGTAGGCCAGCAAGCAGGCCTTCGTACTCAGCGATATTGTTGGAGATCTTGTCGATTCCGAAGCACAGCTAGACCACGTAATATAGCTTGTCGCCTTTTGGTGAGATAAGGACCACGCCCGCCCCACCGTGGCGACAAGCGAAAGCTCCGTCAAACTTCATGATCCAGTGGATGGGCATTTTATCTCCAAGGTGCTCGTGTTCTTCTCCCAAAGGCTCTTCAGGGGTTGGGTCAGTCCATTCGGCGACGAAGTCTGCCAGCGCTCTTCCTTTGATTGCCCTTGTGGTATCGAAGCGCAAATTGAATGGATGTAGCTCTATATTCCATCCTGCGACACGATCTGTGTCATTTGGGTTGCGCAGGATTTGCTCCAGGGGAAAAGAGAACCACCGTGATGAGGTGCCCCTGGAAGTAGTGTCGCAGCTTTCTTGAGGCGGTGAGGAGTGCGAGGAGGAGCTTCTGCTGCATCGTATACCGCTCGCGAGCATCGCGCAGTACTGTCCCGACAAAGTAGACTGTATGCTCGACAAGGGTAGTCTGCATAGCCTTGGTGTCTTCTGTCTGAAGGGGCTCCACTAGGCCCTCAAGGGGGTTGGCCTCTGGAGGCTTGTCCTGGCCCTCGAGGGAGTTGGCCTGTGGAGGCTTTTTGGGGTCCTCGAGGGGGTTGTCCTGTGGGGGCTCTTCAGGCACCCTGGCGTGATCATTTTGCAGCGGTTGACTTGGGGCGGGCCTCTCCTGTGGCTTTGGGCCTGGCGGTGGGTTTGTGAGGCCTGCCCTTTCGTCGATCTCTTCCTCAGGAGGTTTTTGCTTTGGAGTGGTTGCACTCTTCTTGTGGGGTACTGGCTCTTCCCTTTCTATCACAAGGACGACACTGGCAGTCTGTTGAGTTGCTGATAGATACAACTTCAGGTGCTCGCCTGTCCTTGGGGCGACCATTACTGGTGGGCTGGCTACATACCTCTTCAAGTCCTCAAACGCTTTTTCAGCTTCAGGGGTCCACTTGAAACTGCCTGTTCTTTTCATGATCTTGAAGAACGCCAGGGCTCTTTCGCCGAATTTGGTGATGAATCTACCCAAGCTGGCCATGCAGCCTGCTAGGCGTTGCATGTCCTTGAGCCTGCGTGGAGGTTGCATGTCCTCTATGGCTTTGATTTTGTCAGGGTTTGCCTCTATGCCCCGATGGGACACGAGGAACCCAAGCAATTTGCCTGAAGGCACTCCAAAGACGCACTTGGCGGGGTTGATCTTGATGTTCACCTTGCGCAGGCTGGCGAAAGTCTCTTTGAGGTCCCTGAGGAGAGTGTTTCCCTCTCGGGACTTTACGACAATGTCATCGACATATGCCTCGGCGTTCCTCCCCATTTGCTCGCCAAGCGCTATCCTCATTAACCTCTGGAAAGTGACTCCAACGTTTTTTAGGCCGAAGGGCATGCAGACGTAGCAATACACACCGCAAGGGGTGAGGAAATCCGTCTTCTCCTCATCTTTCTTAGCCATTTTTATCTGATGATAACCAGAGAAAGCATCGAGGAAGCAGAGGAGGTCACAGCCTGTCGTGGAGTCCAAGATCTGGTCGATTCTTGGCATGGGATAAGGGTCCTTGGGGCAGGCCTTGTTTACATCAGTGTAGTCGATGCAGAGGCGGCCTCCTCCGGCGGGTTTTGGGATTACCACGCCGTTGGAGAGCCAAGTAGGGTGCGCGACTTCGCGGACGACCTTTGCCGCTTTGAGCTTCTCGACCTCTTTGACGATGAATGCTTGCTTCTTGGGGGCTTGTTTTCTTGCTTTTTGCTTGACGGGGCGCGTGTTTGGACACACGGCTAAGTGGTGCTCGATCACCTCCCTCGGTACACCAGACATATCTGACGGTGTCCACGCGAACATGTCAGAGTTTGCCTGGAGGAAGGCGACGAGCGCGCTTTCAGCGCGGCGCCGATGGTGACGATAGCCCCTGAGCCCTCAGCCCCCGAGCTGCTGGAGCTTAGAGAGACTTTCTTTGTGGCTGGCTCCTGGGAGAACAGCTGCTTCTTCTTCTTGGGTCTCTCGAGAGGCTCCAGGTCCTCGTCTGCGGGGAATGCCATGGCGGCGGCCTTGTAGGCCGTCACGACATCGCGCGTAGCATCCAGGACATGTCCACGGATGGTGATTGTGCCAGCGCTGCCGTGGATCTTGAGAATTTTGTAGGCATGATGCGTGACGGCCATGAATTTCGCGAGTGCGGGGTAGCCGAGGATGGCATTGTACGGCATGCCGATGTGCGCAACATCGAAGTCGATGTGATCGGTGCGGTAATTTTCCTCGCTTCTGAAGGTGACGGCGAGCCTGACCTGACCCAGAGGCTCGATCGAGCCGCTGGTGACTCCCGTGAAGGGCCTAGAGGGCATGAGCCGCTCGTAGGGCACTTGAAGCGCTTCGAACGTATCTGTGAAGATAACATTCAGGCCTGCTCCACCATCAATTAGTGTAATGGAGACAGCGACGTTGTCGATGGTGGGGCTGCAGACCAGCAGGAGGGTTCCAATAGCCTTGGTGGACTTGGGGCGGTCCTAAGCGTCGAAGGCGATGGTGTACTGCGACCACTTGAGGGGCTTGGAGATCTCGGTGCTAGGGAGGGCAGCATTGAGTTCGCGGGCAAACTGCTTGAACTGATTGTTCGACTTTGGCGCCTGCGCCCCACCAAGGATGCAGGCGATGGCGGCTCTTGGGGCTTGGTAGCCACCGTCCTCCTCGTCATGGAGATTGCCATTCTTCTCCGCAGCATTTGCCTGGTTGCCAGATGGCTTCTGGTAGCCGCTCTTGCGCCCGCTCCCGTGGTAGCCACGGCCTCGACCGCGACCGCCACTACCTTCTGCTTGCTCGCGCTCTTTGCTCAACCTCTTGAGGTCGAAGCAAGTCTCGGTAGAGTGACTGCGCCTGTTGTGGTAGATGCAGAAAGGGCGGTGGTCATCTTTCCTCTCTCCAGGCTCGGGGGAGTCCCTGCGGGTGCCCTTCGCGTCAGGCTCTGCCGCGAGAACCGTGGTGGCCTTGCGCTTGGGGTCCTCCTTCTTCTGGCTCCTGGACCCCTCAGCGTGCTCGTCTCCTCTCGAGGACATTTTGAGGAAGAGGAGTCCTTCTTCAGCCTCGTCGCACTTGTCCGCCAGGTCGAACAGCTTCACCACAGAGGTGAGCTTGTCGTGGATACCCAGCTTGTCGAGCATCCTGCTATTTGTGACGCCTTCGCGGAAAGCGGCAATGACTTGGGTGTCAGGGATGTTCGGGATCTTGTTGCGCACTTGGCTGAAGCGTTGGATGTACTTGCGGAGAGTCTCATCCTTCTTCTGGACCACAGCGCGCAGGTCGTTGTGGGTCAGGGCGC
The DNA here is from genome assembly GCA_026929855.1 of Poa annua. Taxonomy (NCBI): domain Eukaryota; kingdom Viridiplantae; phylum Streptophyta; class Magnoliopsida; order Poales; family Poaceae; genus Poa; species Poa annua. Next base: position 263,520,792 of record CM049426.1, on the reverse strand, counting down.
GCTCATACGTCCCCTTGAAGTTGGAGACGAACTGCTTGCAGAGCTCCTCCCAAGAGTTCACAGAGTCCTCGGGGAAGTTCAGGAGTCACGACAGCGCAGAGTCACGAAGCGCGTGGGAGAACCAGTTGGCCATGACCTTGTCGTCTCCACCTGCAGCTTGGATGGAGGTGGTGTAGAGCTGCAGGAACTCGATGGGGTTGCTGGAGCCGTCGTAGCCCTTGGGGAGAGCCGGCCTGAACTTCGGGGGCCAGACCACGCGACGCAGGGAGCGGGTGAACGCCATGCAGCCTGTGGCGTACGTGGCAACTCCGTGTTGCAGCGCGCTGCGGTTCTGCTGGCCCGCCTGGCCGATCTCCTCCACGAGCCTGTTCAGGCGGTTGCGCTGGAGCTCCATCCCCACGCGAGCGTCGGGCGCGGTGCGCTGCACGATCAAGCAATCGTGCGGCGAGGACACGTGTGAGGCAGCCCTCTGCGTCGCAGCCGGTGCAGGTCCTGGCAGAGGCGAAGGCGCGTCTGCTTTGACCGTGCCCGCGAGAGAGGGGTGCACGTTGGACTACGACGGAGCAGGGCGCGTCGTGGCGATGCCGACGAGGTGGTTGAGGCGCTCCTGCCACTGCTCGTGGGCCTCAGCTTCCTGCGCCATGAGCAACGTGGTGTGAGGCGCGGGGTCCGTCCTGCCAGGGCCGGAACCGCTCGGGGCGCCGCGTCGGGTGTGACGACTGCGCGTCCTCCTGGTGCTCGGATTTGTGCTCGGGCTCCTCCGCATGAGGGCCCGAGGGTGCACGCTCTTCACGGCGGGGTCGACCCCGTCGTGCGCGAGTGGCCGTGGCGCCTGGTGGGGCGCGCGCTCCTTCAAACGCACGTCGGTTGACGCGGGCGGCGCGGGTAGCGCGGGTGTTTGCCATGGCGCGGAGGCGGCTCGAAGTTCGTTGACGCGCCTCAATCCCCTACCTGGCGCATCGGCTCAGTGGGGACTGGGGAATGAAGATCCCACTCCCCCAGGCCTCGCACACGGGCTAATCAGAAAAAACGACTTAGGACCAAGCCTCGCCACCTGGCGGGACCCTCGAGAGGCAATTCCCCTCGAGGGCCTGAAGGGGAAGCGAGGGCCTCACGCGGACCCTCGCTTCAGGAGACCCTCCCGAGGCGCCAGCACGCCTGGAGGGAAGTCAACAGGAATCCCTCCACAGGCCTCGCCAGGCCTGTAGGTAAACGTCGCGGCCAAGGAAGTACGGCTGGACGCACATGGCCTCTGCCACGCCCACATGGTGACGCAGGCACTCCCGTTGCCGTTTTGATGATAAAGGAGTCAATAAAGTTGCGCCGCCTGCTCGAGGACTGCCAAGACCTTCTACTCTGACGATAAAGCAGATGGACGGCGCAACCCTCCAAAGAGAACGTCATCACGGGCTCCACCACAGAGACTGCCGTCCCTGCGTGCAGTACTGCGCGGTCGGCAGTCTGTCGGCCACGGCGCCCAACTTTATCGATGATGGACCGCGTCCCTAGACGATCGGGCGGTGGTGGACTCCTGCTCCTCCACGCCACTGCCGTGTGGGAGCCACCCCAAACGCCGAGCAGAGGAAGAGCGCCTGAAGCGCCTATAAAAGGGGCAAGACCTCCTTCGTAGAGGAGCTCGGCCAATTGCTTGCTACAACACTTGTAAACCCTAGCGCTGCTGAGTAGGATAGCCTCTGTTTGGAGGAGGAAGAAGATCATTGCTTCTCTCCCCAGGCAAGAATTGCCTCAAGGGGGCCCTCGGCAAGCTCTGCTGTACTGTAACCACCATAGTTCAATACAGACAAGCAGGAGTAGCGGTCTTACCTCCTCTTGAGGGTCGTGAACCTGGGTACGGGCTGGTGTCCAACTCTGTCGTGGGTGTTTCGTCTCCAGGTCCGGCGAGCAACGTCGCCGCGCCCCTCTTGACCTCCGCGTTCAATCCCCTTCACGAACTACACTTCAGGAAATGACTATCCCCGTTCCTAGAGAGTCATAACCCAACAAAGAGCAAACTCTGTATCTCTCCGAGACCGTGAAGCACACTCTATGCCCGTGAAGCAAAGAAGACAAGCAGACATATATCCAAAGAAAAAATCCCCACTCCTCACTCCTCGCTCCATCTTCTCCAGTAGGCCCAACCAAGATCCCATCCATCCCCGTGCTCTTCTACGGCACCATACCGCAGCTCCGTTTCTTCCGCGGCGGCGCCGGTGCCCACATCGTTCCCCGAGGCCTCGACCCTCTGGTTCGTCGCCGTGTTCGCGTCGTCGTTGCTGCAGCAGGCTCTCAACGCCGTCTCGGGCCAGCTCTTCGCATGCCTGGTCGTCGCCCTGGACCTGGTCGGCGCCGACGGGCGAGTCATGGACTTCGACCTGACGAGCAAGGCGTCCGACGACGGCGGGCTGTACCGGGACGGGGTGATGGATTTCACCGAGTGCTCGACGGTGCTCCTACAGGCCGGCCGCCCTCATGCCATGGCTTGGCGACAGCCTGCCCGCCCTCCATGGCCAAAGTACACGCCCGCCATGGCATCGCCGGCCGCACTCCCGCCCGCCATGGCCTCGCCGGCTCGGCGGCTCGGCCGACTCAGCGGCACTCGCCCGCGCCTCCTTCAACTTCGCCTCTTCCTCCTCCTGCCACGGCCGACAGCTCTCCCATGGATGCGCCCCCCATATCCACCCGCCTTGTCCCAACGCCCCTCCCGCTCCTAACGCTGCTGCCGACCCACGCCCCGTCCTCGCTCGCACGACCCGACCTCTGGCGCCGCGCCGCCCTCGATGGGGAGCCCCAGGTTGTGGCGACGGGGAGCAGCATCGATGAATGGGATCAACGGTGGCAGAGAGGACCAAACCTTGTCGCCGATTCGTCGTGGTGCCGGATTGACGCCGCTGCTGAGGATTGGTGAGCGAGGAAACCTCTCTATTAATATGTGTACCTAATGATTAGGAATATGATTTCATATTTGGTAGGTGTCGAATCACAGAAATCTCCTATATTTGCTCCAGATAGTTCCGTTTCCATATTTGGTTTAGAGAAAGAGCAACACTATTTACTTTTAAGGAAAATTTCAAGAAAATGACATGCCTTCTTATGATCCGTTGGGGTAATGAAGTGCAGTTGTTCTTGTTTTGCGGCTTTTTAGGAGAGAAAGACTAACCAGACTGCTTGTATTTGATACCGAAAATGTATTCATATCAAGTGTTTATTTGATTGTTCTCTATGGATTTAAATTTCTTAATTGTTTTGGCAGGAAGGATCCCCTTTGACTGTATTACTTAGCCCTAAATACAAAGGTTAAACTCTCTGTTTGTCTAATCATAGCCTGGTTAATTTATGGATCCCTGTTATAATTTATGGATCCCTTGTATTTTGACTTGTATTTTGACAGTGCAGATTTGTTTCAGACTTTATAAGCGGGAGAATGCCTACACATAGAAGCCGTCTAACTCATAGCCTGGTTAATTTATGGACCCCTGTTATAATTTATGGATCCCTTGCTTGTATTTTGACGGTGCAGATTTATTTCAGACTTTATAAGCGGGAGAATGCCTACACATAGAAGCCTCATATCAAAGGTTGATTTGATCTTGCACCCTACGAAAGGAAAATGTTGTATGATTCTATATTACTTCAACCTGAGTGTAACATTTTGACGCAAGTGATCTGGTGCAGAAGAGTACAAGGGCATGTTGTGTTTGAAGAGCAAGCAGTCAGACCATTTGATCGATCTGATACTCCAAATTCACTAAATATTATGGTTAGTGATTCGCTAAGGCAATTCATCTGTTTCGCATATGATATTAAACATATTTTAATATTTGATACCATATTTGTACTAATCATATGCTTGACTATTGTCTGTATTGGCCTATCCCGTGCAGTTTTGAGTTCTTAGTGTTTTGCATTTCTATCACACCATGCGAGCTATACAAGAATGATTTAATATATTACTGAATGATTTAATATACAAGAATGATTTACCATGGAAAGTACATACATACATATTGGATGATGGTTTTGATATCGTGGCAGCAACATCTGCTGGCAATGAAGTTGTGAAAGAAGCCTTTATGAACCTGAAGGTTATTGAACCCATTCTGCAGGATATGAGGGAGAAATAAAATTGAAAAGTGCAAAGCTTGTATGATGCCATACGTGTTCTGTTGACACCTGATGATAACTGAGTGGTGGATTCTCAAGTATGTCATGTATGCTTGTAGAACGACTTGGTCTAATTTTATATTTGCAACTGCATCATTTTAATTAGCACATGATTACTCAACTCGAATTTAACAATATACTTCTTTGTGACTTTCGGTTAGCAATATAGTTTTTTGGAGGAAGATCCACATGTGAAAATAAGTCTGAGTTAGAATACCCTGTTGTCAGAATGAAATGCATGATAAAAGGGTAAATTTGATCTGTTAAAGTTGTAATTTGACAGTTCCATTTTAACCAAAACCCACATGATATATTTATGGTCATGTGTTTTAGGCTTTTAGTCGTGTATTTCAAAATTTATTTCTTGGTTGAATTGTTATTATAAGCTGAGATAATATTCTTTCGTACTTCCAATTTTCTACCATGATTAAATTTATACTGCTCGCTTATCTTGAATTAAATTATTCTCTGTTAGTCTTTCAGCCTTGTGGTGATATTTTCAAGATTCATTCAAGAAAAATGAACTGTATGTGTGGCACTGATCTGAAAAAGATTGTTGAGAAGATGAACTGAGCATTGGGATGAAGGTGAACGTGTGAATTGGTTTCATTGTAAGCCAGCATTTCAATTTCTAATACATTTATTTTCTGAATTGTACAATGACAATAAGCATACAACATCTCTAATCTGCTGCAAAATGTGCTTTGTAGTCTCTGTAAATACCACTCAAAGCCTATTCTGATAGTAAGTTTATGTTTTCCCAATTTAGTCTTGATTTTAGCAATGTATTTGGCTAATAGCTCATGTTCTCTTTCAAACATCAATATTCAGTTATTGTGCATCAAATCATACTGATGTGTGATGTCTCCACGGAGTTACTGACCTCATTTTCGTGTGGAAACCTTACCTTAGTTACATTTGATTATTGCTGGATTACGAGTAGGTTACGTCACAAATACTATTAGGGCCAGTAAGTGGGTTAGTTCCATGTCCAACATTTGTGTAAGATTAGTTGTATCAGGATAAAAACATCGATTGGGTGTATTAGTGATAAAATAATAATCTCAGATTCATCTTTTCATCGTGCATTAGTATGGCTTCATGCTACGCCTCATTGCTAAGTTACCTTGCATATTGTTAGTCTTAATTTTAGCAAATGGTTGAATTAAGCCACACATGTATGTATTATGTATTTCTGTAGATTTATTCACAATTATCAAGATCATTAAGGTTCTATCAAAACTTCGACTGTTTCAGTCTGATGTACAAGCCATGAAAGAAAAACCAATGATGAAGGTAAATTTGCCTCTCTGCACTACAGTCACCTACTCACCTTTAGATTAACTTAGTACGTGGTTTAACTCTCACGCCCTTATTGTTTCAGGTTGGAGAACATCAATTTGAATTGACAACACGAAATGCCTATTGGACTAGTTAACTTCCAGACTCAGTGCATGTACTTGTGAAAAGGTTTTCGTTCATTGCAACAATGTTGTTTTCTCCAGCTTACTGGATACGGATATCTCTCATGCCCTCAATGTTGTTTTCCCCAGCTCATTTTACAAACTGCAACATGATTTGGTTTCCAAGAATGAAGACATAAACGTAAGGGCTAGCCTGATGAGCCATATGGATAATAGCTATGATAATCTTGGAATTATCCAGAATGAAGAGTAGCATATTTTGCCAAAGGTAAGGACTGATCCCATTTGCTCACCGTTTGTCATACCGCAATTTCTTGCTTTGTTGTTTTGATTTTGTATTTCTATTATTACCCAGACCTTCAAGCATGAGAGTTGTGCACTCCGGGCATAATATTTAAAACAAAAGACGACTTTAAACATCATAAACACACATTGAACAACCTGAATTTAGTTCTGAAGGCATACAACCATTTGTATGCATGGTAGATGAAGGAAATAAGTCACACTCGGTCCGTACACTAATTTCTGCAATGTAAGGTCCTCGGTGCTATATTTTCTATAGTGTGCTTTCAACGAAGTTGTCATTTGTTGCTTGCATCCTCCTTAGTTCGATGGCACTCCTAACAGGATCCCAAAAAGACCGTTCTTCCGTAAACAATGATGCACGAAATTCATCTAACTGTACGTTCGGTTCTTCCATCACAATATGGCTCTCGTCCAGTATGGAAAAACCTCCTACAATATTTTTATAAGGTGATTAGAGTAGATTCTAAGTCAGTTATTATGAGAGAAGATATAATTATATCAGTTAACAAATTACCTTGTCGATAATTCGTCACTAACAAAGTAGCAGCCAGAGTCCATAAACTGTAGTCCGCAAGTCTCCGCAAGGTGATGTGTTCTCCGACGTGTCGTCCCGATACACAGATAAAAATAATTTCCATCCTATTTTGGCGAAAATGATTCATATGAACACACATATCTCAAAGGAATCAATTAATAATAACTGACTTAATAATCTTGACATACCTTGTGTTTATTATTGCAACATCAAGGTATGGAATGTGGTCTATATAGTTTACATGCTTTTTGAACATGATATTGCTGACATTGGCTACCAGTCCAGTGACATCTATCAAAAGTAATGACTTAGTTAACGAATACACAATTTAGTTTAAATTAAAAACAATGTGTATTCATTCAAATTACCTGCAAGCATGTTGTTCCGCAGATGATACACCGTTATGAAGTCATTGAATCGCTGTGGTAGCCTAGGGATGTAGGTTAGCGGCCCTGCAAGCTGAATTTCCGTTTGTACACGTAAAATGATGATGTAGTCTGACGGTATTGCAGTCCTAAAGGGCAATGGGAGATCTGCCGGCTGAAAGACTATACGCTTGAACACATAAATCGTGCCTGACTGAAGTTGACTTTTGAACCGATCTACGAAAGTGTCGTAGCAGATCGCCTCCATCTTAGTCCCCTAAAAATAGCTTATATTAGCAAATGTTAAACTCATTTTTTGAACGAACAAAGAAGACGACATGCATATGAGTTTAAAATAGGCTTACTCTAATGTCAGATAGTTTAAGCGACAGGAACCGTCCATCTGGAGTATCCTTTGTGCGAGTGCACACAACTTTAGCAGTTGTTTCCCAAGGGAAACGTAGATGTAGATGTTCCTCATTGATCTCATCAAATTTCAAATGTCTGCAAAGTACTGGGGACGATCATAAATTAGATATAAAAATACTTCGCTAGCACTAGATAGTAAAGACAATCAACCAAAATGAACAAATTAATGTAGTTATCTTAATTTCTTCAGTTTATATCTTGATTTTACTCCCTGGCCGTTTAGCTAAGGTCTAGCTTTCCTAATGCTCCTAAAATATGCTAAATGGCAGAAAACAAATTAACACCTGGCCATATTAGAAAGCACAGGTTAAAAACTTATTAGCTAGTATCAATATACCGAATTGACTTGTGTTTTTTCTCAGCATCCATTGTACTACAATGTCTCAAAAGGAACTTCACCGATTAAGTTAAATATGATTTGAACCGATTAATCACTCTGTCAGATTGTCAAGTCAAACATACTGCATAAATTTCAGCCTTTTTGCTATCATACACTCTGTACCTTCTTCTAACGTGTAGCTTCGCTCGATTTCATAGAACATGCTAGAATGGTAGGACACTCGTAACCTTATTATAAAGCGTATTATAAAGCATAGGTTAATAAAGCTCTAGCTCATGTGAACACAGAATGTACTATCGTTTTTGTTTCAAAACTCAAAAAGCCAATCTAGATAGTTCAGGTTAACTATGCTATATTGGTATCATGACCGTATTATAAAGCACATGTTAACTATGCTAACTACCAGTCATCTGAAATTAATCACTCCATATGCTAGCTAACCTTGAGAAATAAGAGTTGACATATGATAACTATCTAACCTTGAGAAAAAACATAGAAGTAAAAACCGGAGGGTACTTGAAACATACATGTTCGCAGGCGGCGCGAGAAGGCCGGAGGAGGCAACGTGACCCTTCTTGAGCATGGGTATCGAGCTGCCATGGGTTATCGAGCCGAGAAGAGGCGAAAATGGCAGATGCAAGCAGATAGGAGGCGAAAATGACAGATGCAAGTTGAGATGAGGCGAAAATGGCATTCAACTTTGGTTGCCGTATTTATAGTGTCGTGATTCGCCTGATTTTTGCTTTCCTTTGAGTACATTTGCTAGCAAGGAAAGAAATCACTTTCCTTTGAGTACGTTTGCTAGCAAGGAAAGAAATCGGGACATGATTGATCATGTAATTACTATTGTGGCTGCAGTTTCCTTGAGTAGTGGCTGCAGTTTCCCTTGAGTACGTTTGCTCTCAAGGAAAGAGATCGGGATGTGATTGATTAGGTGATCGAGCGATGATTGATTAGGAATAGATAGGTTTGTGCATCATATGATTTTCGTATGATTGTTTTTATCATTTATTGTCAGCACGAGGAAAGTTGATTTAATTCTTTATGTAGCACATTGGTGCGACACTTTAGGTAGAAACAAAATCACCTACTGTTACTGCCATAGCATGATTTTCTACTTCTTTGCAATACATCTGGATTTTAGTCACCAACAGCTAAAATATAAGGAAACTTATATTGGCTCAGAAGAGAGACTTTTAATTGAACAGACACTATCTCACCATATTCAGTAGTATTAATGGTATTACACTACTATATAGCTGAGCCTGGTACCAGTCGATGGTGGTCCGGATACGCTGATAGTCCAGTAGCTGACCCACTTCTCTCTTCCCATCCACTATATATGCCGGCCTCCTGCTTCCGGTGGCCTACTTTGGCGGTGAGGACTGGACAAAATGAGCGACCAATTTGTTTGTGGTGAAGAACCTGCAACATTTGCGAAAAATGCTCCATCTAACGGTTACGTGAAGTTACTATTCTTTTGACTCGTATAATGAGATAATGCATTCCAATAACTCGTAAAATTAGACGATGGAGAATATAAAATTTAAACTAAAAAGACTCAAGCATAATCTCCAACTTTGAGGGTTGCTAGTGCCACCGAGGCCAGTAGTAACTATACCATGCTTGGAGGGTTGTTTTTCACATTTGTACTGACAGAAACCAAATTCGTAAGTGAAGTGGAATACCAATTGTTTGAGATAATTCTTGGAACCTAAGCGCTTTGGTATGAAGTGCCACTGTCCTCTTCCTGTTCTTTGGTAACGAGCATCTTAATCTTAATTTTAGCAGTAGCCCTCGACAAGGCGACATACAACTATCCATGGGAGAATACATGCTCTGGTAGGTAAACACCGACAATAGGGATAGTCTACCCTTGCGCCTTGTTGACAGTCATGGCAAAGCTAAGCCGGATCGGAAATTGCTTCCTTTCGAATTTGAATGGGAACATGTCGTCATCAGAGGGACAAAGAGGTATGCGAGGAAGGAACACCCGCTGTCCGGCATGTTGTCCTACCACGATCTCCGCGTCGATAGCGTTCATATGAAATCCCCTTACAACAAGCCTCGTCCCGTTACATAGGCCGTTAGCCGGGTCAAGGTTTTTGAGAAGTATAACAGGACAATGTATCTTCAATTTAAGCTCTTGTGGAGGTAGCCCATTAGGAGCTAGTGAGTTTAAGAACTCGGGAGCATAGTATCCATGCGGATCATCTTCTGCACTGTCGAAGTTGTGGTAGATCTTCTCATCACCAGTAAACCGCTCTATCATGTGTCTATTTATCTTGTTGACACTGTCATTTTTGGTTGCGAGGATTGCTCGAGAAGTCATGTAATTGGGATTATCCATGTTGTCTCCTAGAGCAGGATATACATGCTCGATCAGCTTATGTAGATCCTCCTTCCCCCCTGTGGACGGTACACATATATCTTCGGGGAGACGTATGTTCCCTTCCACGTCAGCTTCTTCTGTGCCATTCCCTACCCTCAACAAGTAATCTGTGAACCATGGATCGCTTTGTGCCCTCATGTTGCTGACAAGCCTTAGTTGCCGCATGCCCATCCAAATGTATGAACTCCATAGAGAAGCGTCGACTATCTGCCCCTGTGATCCCTTTCTGACGACAGGAAGCACTTGCCTAAAGTCACCACCGAAAACGATAGTCTTTCCGCCGAACGGTCTGTCCCGTCGACCCATGATGTCACGCATGCTCTTGTCCAGTGCCTCAACTGCCAGTCGCTTCATCATTGTGGCCTCGTCCCATAAGATGAGCGCAGCTCTCCGCAGGAGCTTGGTTGTCCCATTCTGCTTTGTGAAGTTACATGACGTTCCATCTTCACTATTTAGTGGGATCTTAAACCTCGAGTGGGCGGTCCGACCTCCGGGCATGATGGAAGCGGTGACTCCTGATGTCGCCGTTGCCACAGCCATCTTGCCATCACCTCGAACTGTAGCAAGGAGCGCCTTGTATAAAAAGGGCTTCCCTGTGCCTCCAGGGCCATCGACAAAAAATACGCCTCCTTCAGCACTGTCAACCGCCAACAATATTTCATCATAGGCACGCCTTTGCTCTTCATTCAACGAAGACGCTAGATTAGCATCACTGGGGTCAACCTCGATGTTGGTCTCTTCTATGATCTCCCTAGGCTCGCCTCCAGTGTTGTCATACGCCTCGTCCATGTCAGGCAGAGGGAAAGTTCGTATGTCTTTTCCCATGGATTGCAATATGGCACTGATATCTAGCAACACCATCTTCTCAACTGCGTTCGGGCATGTGTGTTGTCGCAGGTAGTCATCATACATTGCCTCTAGGTGCCTATCCCACAAACCTCGCACGTCCCTAGGCTCACAGAATACCAGGATTATTGCAAAGAGTCTCCTGAGCGAAGCTGGCATCGCAAACTGTTCAGACTCGGTCAGACACTCGTCGAGCGTGTTGTCAGCCTCGATGAGTCCTCTCCTCTCAGCAGACTCGCTGTAGCGCCCCATCTTTTAAATAAAGATGGAACACCTGTGTTATATGCTAGTCCCTGAATCACTGTCAGCACCACAGTACAAAATATATAGTATCATTGCATAAGTATCAAAATACTACATCGAGATCCAAAAATAGCCAAGTATAGCTTTATTACAAAGTGCATAGTCAGGAAGACTGGCTAAAATATTCAGAGTTCACAACGAAAATAAAAGCAATGGGCCTCCTCTTCTAGCATACGCCACAAGCAGACATGTTGGGTGTAGAATCGAATCCAAACTTACTCCTCATCAGAATTACCTGCACATTTGAATATGCAGCCCCCGTAGGAGGTCAATACAATGAAGTATTGGCAAGTGACCATGGTGGATAAATTATGACAAGTCTAATTCTATATGCATATTTGGCTTGGTGGAGTTTGTAGGCTATTTTGCAGAAAGCCAGTTTTCTCCTATCTTTTGTAAAACACTTTTGTATCTCAAAGACTTGGCACCAAGGGATGAAGCCCAAGTGCACCAATAAACTCTTTCCTTAGTCAAATTTTACTTTACGAAAACCATGTTGAGATTCTTCCGTCCATCCTTGTCCAGTTGCTCGAAGTTGTCCATCACCGGGGACACGGCTGAGTACTCAGTTTGTCGACTCTGCAGAGGTTGTGCACTTTCACCTTAAGACTCAATTTGTCCGAGAGATCCTATACACGCGTAGTGTATTATGGAAGGGAGAGAATTGAGACAAGAACTTTCATAAGAAGAATGCAACCATACTAGCAAGACCCGTTCCACCTATCAACTCTACATCTGCTTGTCAAGCTGACAGGTTGCACTCTCACAACTTAGTAGTTCTAGACAGAGCCCATTGTCAGAAGGCTGCACGTAAAGCTTCTAAACTTGGAGGGACTTAGAAATCTCTTTGTTCCTGGGTGGCCGTCCACAAGTGCGCTTCTGGGTGACAACCACCATACTCATGGCCCTAAGTAGAATAGAAATTCATCCTAGGCAAAGACAACCACAAGTATGGTCCCAAAAGCCACTCAACATAAACCAAACAACCAATTCCACCCAGAAGTGCATTCAAGGTTTTTAACACTTTGCAATAATTCTATAACATGATAAGTAAACTCCTTTATAGCATAGCTAAGCATCTAATAAAACTTTTGGTGGCTGCATGGGGAGGGATGGCTACACACTACTAGGATATTTTCAAAGTGTAAACTAACTTGGCATTATAAAATAGTTCCAAATTTCCCTATCATGCATACTACTCAAAATCTACTAATAATGCATATAGAAAACATAGGATAGATTATGAATGTCACTTGCCTTGGTAACAAGAGGAACAAGCACAGCAAGAATAACAATCACAAGGACCTTCCTCCTCTTCACAATCTAGAGACAAACAATAACACTAAATAAACACACAAGCATAACACTTAAAAATATCAAGACAAAAATATGTATGCATGCTTAATATGCAATGAACTTAATAAGACCATATAATTACCTTTTTAATTTCTCTGTTTATAATGCATAAAAATGCAATGATCAATATTTTAATATTTTATTTAATCATTTAAATATTGAGCATATTAGTAGTTTTAAGTTCTAAAACCAATTTCTTTAAGTCTATTAGGAGAAGTTTCAAATAAAACTCATGTTACACTCTCTGGACAGAGGGCATTAATAAATCTCCAAAACAATTGGATTTATTTGGAAAGAGATTTTATTAATTAAGTTATAGATTTAATATCCGAAAGCTAACAATTAAATTCCGCAATTTAATATACACGAAAAGGATAAACTAATGAAACCATATTAAACTACACGAGCAGAGCTTCACGTGGATATAAAATTCATCAAATTTGGATGAACAGAACAAAAGTTATGAATTTTGTAAGTTTGTGTTGTTTTCTGTTTTTAAAACAATTTCTCTGTGAAAATAGAAAATAAAGATGCCACACGGCGCTTGCTGATTGGCCGATACCGGTTCGGCGCGGATCGCGAACGCGAACCGTCCGATCTGTTTTAAAACTAACGCTCCAGATCCACCCGATCTAGATCCATTGGATCTAGATCCGACGGCCGGGATCAAAAGGGGGCGGACGGGCGGCGCGGTTCGCCGGCGAACTCGTGCCCGCGGCGGCGCCATGGCCGGCGTCGCTCGTCTTCGCGTTCTACGGCTAAGGAGAGAGGGAAACTCATACCACTTGAAGCGGATCGTCGTGGCGAGCTTGATGGCGAGGTAGGCGCGGTCGAGGTGGCCTTCTCCTCCCCTGCGTGCTCGTCGGAGATGCGCGGCGGACGGCGGCGTCGGGTCGTCGAAGGATCGGTCGCCTTGGTGCACAAGAGGACGCCGGAGCAAGTCCGTTAGATGCGTACGGAGACGGGGAGTCGCAGAGGGGGTGTGGGGGTGGAGCTCGGGTGCTGGACTCACCGGAACGATGCGAAACGCGGCGGCGGCAATGTCGGAGATGAACTCTCGTTTTCCGCGATTTTGGCGAGTATCGGTTAGGGTTTTTGGACGCGGGAGACGGCGGCGGAGAGGGGCTTTATATGGGGGAGGAGGGGAGCGATTTACTCGCGATTTAACAACGGATTTTGATCCGATTCGATATAGGGTTCGGTAGTGTTCGTGTTCTTCACGACGATGGAGATGACATGTGGGCCCCGTCTGGCAGTGAGAGAGGGAGTGAGGTGGGCTGGTTGCTGGGCCGTTAGCTCGTGCGCGCGCGGCGGATAGCAGAGGGGGGTCGGCCCAACTAGCCCGACACATTTTTTTCTTCTGTTTAAAACCTTTTTCAAACAATTTGATTTTTAAAACTTGTCAAAACATTTCAGAAAAATTCATAAAAATATGTTTTGAAAAGCTAATTTAATTTATAACTTTTTGATATCATTTTGCTAAATAAATAAAATAATAAATACACATTTTTATAAGGAGCTCAAATAGACCTCTTTATTGACAACAACTTTATTTAAACTTATAATTAAAATTCAATTTACTCTTTATGTGATTTCAATGCTATGCTTATATGATGCATGATGCATGAATGCAAAGTTTTAAATTTTTGAGAGATTTGGGATGTTACAGACTAACCCCCTTAAGAAGAAGCTCGCCCTCGAGCTTCAGAAATGTCAGCAAATAGGTGTGGATGGTCTTCTCGAAGGTCATCCTCTCGTTCCCAGGTGGCTTCGTCCTCGGTGTGATGATTCCACTGGACCTTGCAAAACTTGATGGTTTTGGTACGAGTGACCCTTTCTGCTGTCTGTAATATCTTGATGGGCTTCTCTTCGTATGTCAGGTCACTTTCCAACTGCACCTCCTCGAGGGGTACAGTATCCTTTAAAGGAACTCCCATCATCTCGGGATGACATTTCTTCAACTGTCTGACATGGAACACATTATGAACAGCAGACAGTATTTCAGGTAGTTATAACTCATATGCCACTTCACCTTTGCGAGACGGAATTTTGAATGGTCCAATGAATCGAGGTGCTAACTTTCCTTTGATTCCAAACCTTTTCACGCCCCGAAGTGGTGACACCCTTAAATAGGTTCTATCTCCCACTTCATAGGTGATTTCTCTACGCTTGGAATCTGCATAGCTTTTCTGGCGTGACTGTGCTATTTTCAATCTGTCCTTAATCAGCCTGACTTTCTCTTCAGCATCCTGTATTATATCAGGCCCAAAGAAACTCCGTTCTCCTACACCACTCCACAACAGTGGGGTTGTGCATTTCTTTCCATACAAGGCTTCAAACGGTGCCATTTCAATGCTGACTTGGTAACTATTGTTGTAGGAGAACTCAGCGTATGGAAAATTATCATCCCAACTAGATCCATAGTCGAGCGCACAAGCTCTTAACATATCTTCTAAAATCTGATTCACTCTTTCAGTCTGACCATCTGTTTGCGGATGGAAAGCCGTACTGAATTCCAATCTGGTTCCCAAAGATTCGTGCAACTGCTTCCAAAAATGAGAAGTGAACTGGGTCCCCCTATCAGACACGATACTCTTAGGAACGCCATGAAGGCACACAATTCTCTTCATGTAAATATCGGCTAGCTTTGCACTAGTATAAGTGGTCTTCACGGGTATGAAGTGAGCTATTTTGGTTAGGCGACAAACAATAACCCAAATAGAATCATAACCCGATCTGGTCCTTGGTAATCCAGTGATGAAGTCCATCCCAATGGAATCCCACTTCCGATCCGGTACTTTCAAAGGTTGTAAGAGTCCTGCTGGTTTCTGATGTTCTGCCTTTACTCGACTACATACATCACACTTAGCGATGTATTCTGCTATTTCTCTCTTCAGATTATTCCACCAAAATCTCTCTTTCACATCCATATACAGCTTGGTATTTCCCGGATGAATTGAATAAGGTGTTTCATGAGCTTCTTGCAGAATTAACTTCCTAATATCAGGGTCATTGGCCACACATACACGTTTTTCAAACCACAAAATCCCCTGCTCATCCTCATGAAATCCTTTAGCTTTCCCAGCTCTTAAATTGACTTTGATCTCTTCTATTTCCTTGTCTCCTTTCTGAGCTTCACGTATCTTGTCCATCAAAGTGGGTTGTACAACTAATGAGGTTACAAACCCTTCAGGTACTACTTCCAACCTGAGGTCCTTAAATGCCTTACATAAATCCTCGGGTAATTCTCCTGCTGTAAGGTCATTCACATACACTTTTCGGCTCAGAGCATCTGCTACCACATTAGCTTTTCCCGGATGGTATTGAAGACTTAGATCATAATCTTTAATAAGTTCCAGCCATCTTCTTTGCCTCATATTCAATTCCTTCTGTGTAAATATGTACTTCAAACTTTTGTGGTCCGTGAATACCTCACATCTTTTTCCCATCAGGTAGGGTCTCCAAGTTTTCAGGGCATGCACTACTGATGCTAACTCGAGATCATGAGTTGGATAATTTGCTTCATGTTTCTTGAGTTTTCTAGAGGCATAAGATGCCACTCTGCCTTCCTGCATCAACACACTTCCCAAGCCTTGGCGTGAAGCATCACAGTATACTTGGAATTCCTTCTCCAAATCAGGTAAACATAGAACTGGGGCTGAAACCAGACGTTTCTTCAACTCCTGAAAACTGGCTTCGCATGCCTCTGTCCACTCAAATTTCTTCTCCTTCTTTAATAATTCCTTCAAGGCCTTGGCAATCTTGGAGAAGTTTTCAATGAATCGTCGGTAGTATCCTGCTAGGCCCAGAAAACTTCGTAATCCACCAACATTCTTCGGCGGTTCCCAATTAGTTACAGCTGAAACCTTTTCTGGATCCACTGCTATACCTTCCTTGGACACCACATGGCCTAAAAATCCGACTTGTTCTAACCAAAACTCACACTTTCTGTACTTGGCATACAAATTATGTTCACGTAGTCTCTGCAATACCAGACGCAAGTGCTCTTCATGTTCTTTGTGACTCTTGGAGTAGATTAGAATATCATCTATGAACACTACCACAAACTTATCCAGAAAATCCATGAACACTTTATTCATCATATTCATAATCCAAAAGGCATCACGGTGTACTCATAAGAGCCATATCTCGTAACAAATGCAGTTTTGGGTATATCCATTTCTGTAACTTTCATTTGGAGGTACCCCGATCGAAGATCGATCTTTGAGAAATCACAAGCACCTTCCAGTTGATCAAATAGTTCATTTATCTTGGGTAACGGGTACTTGTTTTTGATAGTTTGCTCGTTTATATCTCTATAATCCGTGACTAGCCTCTGGGTTTGATCCTTCTTTTTAACAAATAAGACTGGTGCTCCCCATGGCGATGAACATGGACGAATGAATCCTTTCTGGATATGTTCCTCTAATTGCTTCTTGAGCTCTTTCAATTCATCGACGGCCATAGGATAAGGTCTTTTAGCTATTAGCCCTGTTCCCGGCTTCAGTTCGATGAGAAACTCTACATCTCTATCGGGTGGCATTCCCGGTAGTTCCTCCGGAAAAACATCTGGGTATTCCTTGACGATAAGCACATCACCAAGGCTAACCCCCTTAAGAAGATTTAGCCTAACCTTCTTAAGTTCGAAAGTTGATCGGAACTTAATCTTCCTTTTCTCTGGGGTGGTGAGGGTGATTGCTCTATTTGCACAATCTATGATTCCTTCAAAACGAGTCATCCAATCCATTCCGATGATAACATCCAATCCTTGGGTTTCTAGGATGACTAAGTCTGTTGGGAAGGGGTGTTTTCCGATTTGCAAGTCTAACTGCCTACACCCGGAATTTACTAGCATCTCTCCTCCAGGTGAACTTACCCTAATAGGTTTTCCTAGACTTTCCTCAGCTAACCCATGTTTGTTAACAAAAGCTCTTGATATGAATGAATGAGATGCTCCAGTATCAAATAAAACTAATGCTGGAAAGGAGTTGAGCAAGAACGTACCAATCACAGCATCAGGTTCATCATGATCTTCTTCCACATTGATGTGGTTCACTTGTCCCTTCTGGAAAGGATTGGGCTTGGAATTTTCATCAGCTTTCTTCTCTGGGCAGTCAGTTGCATAATGTCCTGTCTTCTTGCACTTGTAGCAGGTCACATGAGACAAGTCTTTCTTCCCTTCATGGTTAGGACGGTGATTACCATTCCCATGATTATGGCCATGATGATGGTTTCCCCTGGATCCACCATTATTTCCATTGTATCCTCCATTGCTTCCTTTGTTTCCTCCATTGTGGTTATGACCATGATGTTTTTGGCCACTACCAGTGTTGGAGTGGTTCCAGGGTTTATGGCTACTGACTTCAGAGATGTGTTTCTTATATGTCCCTTCAGAATGAACCTTACTTGCACTGAACTTCCTCTTCCTATTCTCTTCCTTTCTTATGTTGTTGTCCAAGGTGATAGCTTGATCCAGCAGAGCTTGATAGTTTGGAGTATATGCCACAGACAAAGGTATCTTCAGTTCTCCCTTAAGTCCATTGAGGAACTTTTCCTTCCTCTTTGCATCAGTGTCAATGTCTTCTGGCGCATACCTTGATAGCATACAGAAGTCATCCATATACTCCTTCAGAGTTCTACCTCCTTGCCTCAAGCTGCGAAATTCCTCTTTCTTCAAGTTCATTATACCTGATGAGATGTGAGCATTCCGGAAACCTTCCTTGAACGCATCCCAAGTCATGCCATCCAAAGGATGAGTCACTTGATAATTCTCCCACCACAATGCTGCGGGTCCTTCCAACAGGTGTGCAGTGAACCTCACTTTTTCTGCCTCAGAACACTCACAAGTTACTAAGTCCTTGTTGACTGAACGGAGCCAATCATCCGCCACTATTGGTTCAGTAGCAGAGGAGAACTTATTAGGCCTAAGCCTTAGGAATCTAGCAAGTCTGTCCACTAGGGGTGGTGGTGGAGGTGGCGGGTTGTTGTTGTTGTGGTTGTTGTTGTTGTTGTTGTTGTTGTTGGTTACTGCAATGAACTGAGTCATCATATTCATTAACTGAGCTTGAGCGGCCATCAGTTGTTGCATGACATCGTCGTTGTTGGTGTCACGACGAGGAGGCATCTGTAGGGTTTTTCAGCATAGATAAGTGAAAGATAGACAGAACTAAGAGAAGAAAAATCCTACCCATGCACAAAGCAACCAAGTCAACACAATCAACACTCATAAGACAACTTAAAAAGAAAAAGTCAGCTTAGCAAAACAAAACAAGTTGATTTAATAAAACAACAGAGTCTGCAAACCAAACATTCTATCATTGTCACACCACAAGTTGGAGATCAATGTTTTAAAAAGAACGACGAACTAAACGAGGGGGAATATGGTGGTCCAACTACTAAGTCTAAACTTCGTCCATGACGTCTCCTTCATCTTCTTCGACTTCCTCGATGGTGATGCCTTCCTTCGTAAGGATCTCCTTGTAGTCATTCACCTCCTTCTCCAAGGCCTCATTCTTCTCCTGTAACATTGTCGTCTCACGGTGCAGAGTCTCGATTGCTTCCTTCTCCAGGACTTCAATCTTCTCTTGTAGCATTCTCTTCTCACGGCGTAGAGTCTCGATCAAATCTCGATCAGCTTCGAACTCGACGTCGTTGCTCAGAATTTCATCCTTCAAGGTCTTGATCTCCTTGTTCTTGTCTCTAATTCTCTTTTCTTGATTTTGGAACTTCTTCTCTTGAGCTCGGAACTTTTCCTCTTGCGTGTTGGCCACCTCTCCTTGGGCTTCAATCTTCTTTTGAGTCTCCTTGACTTGTGCCATTATTTCATCATTCTTCAACAGCTCATTGCGTCTATCCTCTTCTAGTTGCCAGAGGTGAAGTTCTAAGTCTTGGAGATATGGGTACAAAGGTTCTGGTTTGTTTTTGTCTTCCTCGCTAACACAGTAAGGAATCCCATGTTCGTCACGTTGGCCAAGGTGAGCAAAGTAGTGGTCCTTTAACCCCTCTTGGTATTGCAAGCAAAGACGTCCTATTAGCTCCTGCGTGACGAGATTCAGCCCTTTCTCCAAGGAGTCACTAATCGACTTGTACTGGATGTCTTCGGTCTTGGGTTCAGTCTGGCGCCCTTGTTGATAAAGGCGAATTCCCCATAAGTCTTCTTTGTTGAAGTGCTTCAGCTGGCTAGCCTTGATGATGGGTATTGGAAGTGCCAACAGTTCTACTAACTCTAGAAGATATCTTCCAAAGCGCATGTCCTTGAAGTCCTCCGCGGTTTGATACATGAAGAACGACATCCTTAAGTGATAAAGGTAAAGTTTATTAAAACAAGACAAAGGTAAGATATACTAATTATGGTCTACTTAAGTACTTAGAGAAAAAGAAGTTCTTTTCTAACAGGTGATCAACACTATTATCAACTCTTTTGTAAGTCGGATATTCACTATAGTGAGAGAGACAGACACCCGGCCAGCCACTTATAATTGTGGAACAGGTCTCATGTACGCGGACATGTAAGGTTAGTCCCGGGCCGCTTCATCCCACTATGCCGCTAGGATCCAACATACTTCAAATATGGTAATATTATGATCAAAAGGAGGCTTAACAAATCCTAAGGGCTCGAACCTACAGGCAACACTTAGGCTCTGATACCATTTTGTAGCGCCCCATCTTTTAAATAAAGATGGAACACCTGTGTTATGTGCTAGTCCCTGGATCACTGCCAGCACCACAGTACAAAATATATAGTATCATTGCATAAGTATCAAAATACTACATCGAGATCCAAAAATAGCCAAGTATAGCTTTATTACAAAGTGCATAGTCAGGAAGACTAGCTAAAATATTCAGAGTTCACAACGAAAATAAAAGCAATGGGCCTCCTCTTCTAGCATACGCCACAAGCAGACATGTTGGGTGTAGAATCGAGTCCAAACTTACTCCTCATCAGAATTACCTGCACATTTGAATATGCAGCCCCCGTAGGAGGTCAATACAATGAAGTATTGGCAAGTGCCTATGCTGGATAAATTATGACAAGTCTAATTCTATATGCATATTTGGCTTGGTGGAGTTTGTAGGCTATTTTGCAGAAAGCCAGTTTTCTCCTATCTTTTGTAAAACACTTTTGTATCTC
Source organism: Poa annua (assembly GCA_026929855.1). Lineage (NCBI taxonomy): Eukaryota > Viridiplantae > Streptophyta > Magnoliopsida > Poales > Poaceae > Poa > Poa annua. The sequence continues at coordinate 263,500,204 of CM049426.1, read as the reverse complement.
AAAGACTTGGCACCAAGGGATGAAGCCCAAGTGCACCAATAAACTCTTTCCTTAGTCAAATTTTACTTTATGAAAACCATGTTGAGATTCTTCCGTCCATCCTTGTCCAGTTGCTCGAAGTTGTCCATCACCGGGGACACGGCTGAGTACTCAGTTTGTCGACTCTGCAGAGGTTGTGCACTTTCACCTTAAGACTCAATTTGTCCGAGAGATCCTATACACGCGGAGTGTATTATGGAAGGGAGAGAATTGAGACAAGAACTTTCAGAAGAAGAATGCAACCATACTAGCAAGACCCGTTCCACCTATCAACTCTACATCTGCTTGTCAAGCTGACAGGTTGCACTCTCACAACTTAGTAGTTCTAGACAGAGCCCATTGTCAGAAGGCTGCACGGAAAGCTTCTAAACTTGGAGGGACTTAGAAATCTCTTTGTTCCTGGGTGGCCATCCACAAGTGCGCTTCTGGGTGACAACCACCATACTCATGGCCCTAAGTAGAATAGAAATTCATCCTAGGCAAAGACAACCACAAGTATGGTCCCAAAAGCCACTCAACATAAACCAAACAACCAATTCCACCCAGAAGTGCATTCAAGGTTTTTAACACTTAGCAATAATTCTATAACATGATAAGTAAACTCCTTTATAGCATAGCTAAGCATCTAATAAAACTTTTGGTGGCTGCATGGGGAGGGATGGCTACACACTACTAGGATATTTTCAAAGTGCAATGATCAATATTTTAATATTTTATTTAATCATTTAAATATTGAGCATATTAGTAGTTTTAAGTTCTAAAACCAATTTCTTTAAGTCTATTAGGAGAAGTTTCAAATAAAACTCATGTTACACTCTCTGGACAGAGGGCATTAATAAATCTCCAAAACAATTGGATTTATTTGGAAAGAGATTTTATTAATTAAGTTATAGATTTAATATCCGAAAGCTAACAATTAAATTCCGCAATTTAATATACACGAAAAGGATAAACTAATGAAACCATATTAAATTACACGAGCAGAGCTTCACGTGGATATAAAATTCATCAAATTTGGATGAACAGAACAAAAGTTATGAATTTTGTAAGTTTGTGTTGTTTTCTGTTTTTAAAACAATTTCTCTGCGAAAATAGAAAATAAAGATGCCACGCGGCGCTCGCTGATTGGCCGATACCGGTTCGGCGCGGATCGCGAACGCGAACCGTCCAATCTGTTTTAAAACTAACGCTCCAGATCCACCCGATCTAGATCCATTGGATCTAGATCCGACGGCCAGGATCAAAAGGGGGCGGACGGGCGGCGCGGTTCGCCGGCGAACTCGTGCCCGCGGCGGCGCCATGGCCGGCGTCGCTCGTCTTCGCGTTCTACGGCTAAGGAGAGAGGGAAACTCATACCACTTGAAGCGGATCGTCGTGGCGAGCTTGATGGCGAGGTAGGCGCGGTCGAGGTGGCCTTCTCCTCCCCTGCGTGTCGTCGGAGATGCGCGGCGGACGGCGGCGTCGGGTCGTCGAAGGATCGGTCGCCCTGGTGCACAAGAGGACGCCGGAGCAAGTCCGTTAGATGCGTACGGAGACGGGGAGTCGCAGAGGGGGTGTGGGGGTGGAGCTCGGGTGCTGGACTCACCGGAACGATGCGAAACGCGGCGGCGGCAATGTCGGAGATGAACTCTCGTTTTCCGCGATTTTGGCGAGTATCGGTTAGGGTTTTTGGACGTGGGAGACGGCGGCGGAGAGGGGCTTTATATGGGGGAGGAGGGGAGCGATTTACTCGCGATTTAACAACGGATTTTGATCCGATTCGATATAGGGTTCGGTAGTGTTCGTGTTCTTCACGACGATGGAGATGACATGTGGGCCCCGTCTGGCAGTGAGAGAGGGAGTGAGGTGGGCTGGTTGCTGGGCCGTTAGCTCGTGCGCGCGCGGCGGATAGCAGAGGGGGGTCGGCCCAACTAGCCCGACACATTTTTTTCTTCTGTTTAAAACCTTTTTCAAACAATTTGATTTTTAAAACTTGTCAAAACATTTCAGAAAAATTCATAAAAATATGTTTTGAAAAGCTAATTTAATTTATAACTTTTTGATATCATTTTGCTAAATAAATAAAATAATAAAATACACATTTTTATAAGGAGCTCAAATAGACCTCTTTATTGACAACAACTTTATTTAAACTTATAATTAAAATTCAATTTACTCTTTATGTGATTTCAATGCTATGCTTATATGATGCATGATGCATGAATGCAAAGTTTTAATTTTTTTAGAAATTTGGGATGCTACACTCGCGAAAGCTATCACACAAGACACCATCTACGGTTATCAGATCTTCGAAGGACGTCGATCCTAACACGTGGTTTAGCAGCACCCTCAAAAAATATCGCTCCCCCTTAGCTGGATGTGCTGAAACAATTCGACCTACTTGATGACGTTGTTGCCTTGGCTTCCAGTGTTTTGATGCTTGCCATGTGAAACTCCCTGGAATTTTTTTGTACAGAATATCTCGAGCCCACTCATAATTCTGGTTGGCCACAAAATACTCAGTCAGCATGGACCTCGACACATTCTCTCGGGCTACAACATCATTCAGGTCATCTCCTGCCTTGAATGTGACCCTGTGCATATTTGGGAGATGAAGTGGCATCTGTAGCACCGAGGGCGAGTTCTCACAGAGCTTGAAGCCAAATATCCTCCCCATCGCCTCTGGTGGAGTAACCCACCTCACGTCAATGTATCTCTTGATCTCGTCTATGTTACCATCACTGTCAGGCTGATCGATTTTGAACGACGCTTTATCATGGCCCTTGTATATGTACTTATAAAGGTACTTCACGGCCTTGATGCTGGAGCACACTTAACATTGATGTGGCAGTTAAACATCCGCAGAAGGCGAGGGTTGTTAGGCACAACCCATCTATTGTCCAGAGTCTGACCACGGACCTTCACTTGAGGACCGTTCCTACGTCTACGATAAACAGGGTAGGAGTCCTTTCCTTGCACGGTGCTCTCGTTGAACGGTCGGGAGTATTTGCACTTGCACACCCCATCTTGCATGCAGACGTTGTTGTGCTTGAGAGCACCGCACGGGCCATGCATCATATGCTTTACAACCATGGCATGGAGCTCCGGGTACTTATGCTTGTCAGGGAGCTCAGCAGATATGAGCCGGTCGTATTGCTCTCGCACAAGAAGCTTATGTGTTGAGTCCATGATCAAAAGAAAGTGAGGATGCGGGAGGCCTCTCTTCTGGAATTCAACAACATATACATGGGTTGTCACAACACCAAGGATGTGTTTCTTGAGGAGCATCTCTTTCATCGCCTCCAGCTTGGCTCTAAACACACGTGCAACATGATCTGGTCGGTCTTGCGGGGTCTGACCAGGATACAACTCGTCAAGTATCTCCGGCCAATTCGGGTTGCAGGTCATTGTCAAGAAGATATCTGGTTTGCCGTATGTTTGAACCAATGACATGGCGTCCATATGCCTCCGCTTCATGTCTCGATAGTCCCCCTAGAATGACCAAGGAAGCACCGTCCTTATGCCCACTTTGCTCCCTCGAGATTCTCCTACAGTGATGCTATCAACAATTCCTTTATATAGATCATCATGTATCTCCTGTTGGTGCTCCCTTGCCCAGTTCAACCTGCAACCCTCAATCTTGATGTACATGTCGACCGCGAACTGCTGCAACAATCGTCCTCCATGCAATATAGGGTTAAATATCGTAGGACTCGTCTGTAGCCTGTAGCAGTAGTTGTCCCTTACTGAGACGCACAACCGGCTATTCCCTTCTGTGCAAAGGAGAGAAAGAAAAAATAAGGCAACATGCACAATAATTATAGGAAACACATATAAAACATATGTAATGCAAGAGGCGGACCTGCATCGTTGCAATTAGCTCTTGCTTGGTTCGTATCTTCCAAAGACACCTTACGTATCGGGATATTTGGATGCCAACCGAGTTCGCCCTTTGGGAAAAAAGAGGGGGTACGAGAGCGGGTCATAGCTTCCTCGTGTGGCCTGGATACTGTATCGTTTAGGGTTATTTATCAGGCTGCCCTCAGTTGTGGCATAGACCTCAGTTTTGCCCCTAGTCGCAAATCGTGCTCAGTTTTGCCCCTACTCCGTGCACAAGGATTCATTCCGTCACTCTAGCCGTATCCGTTAGCCTTTCTTACATGTGGGACCCAGAAGACAACCGTTTTTTTTACATTCAGAAGACAACCGTTGGTTGTGGGACCCAGAAGAGTACCGTTGGCGCGTCTTGTGGGACCCAGTCGTTGACCGTTCGCTGGCGGCGGCGTGTGCTGTAAAAGCGGCGGAGCGCGTCCCCGGAGCTCGCAGTGGTGAGCACGAATCAGCCAGGGGGTTTGGAATTGGAGGCGTGCACGCACTGAGGTTGTCGGCGACTCTTCTTGGTAGTAAGCAGTTGGGCGCGGGCAACCGATTGGGCGGTGTCGACGGGGAGAGCCGTCGACGGGAAGATCGACGTGGGCGGCGCGGCCGTCTGCTACAACTAGAGGGGCCGTGCGCGTAGGATCTGAGATCCCCTACGGCTCCGTCCGGTCGAGAATCGAGGTCGATGTCTACCTCTAGCTCTCGCGCGACGTCGCGGATCGAGATTCCGGCGCGCATGGAGATTCTGATCTTCCTCTGTCCGCGGTGTCAGGCGGACGTTGTTCGGAGGATTTCGCAGACAAGGAAGAACAATAATCGGCCGTTCTACGTGTGCAAGGCTAATGGGGGTAAGAATCAGAGATATTTCACAAATTTAGTGCATCTAGAATGGAGTGAATCGGAGCAATTTTACTAAATTGATATGTTTGACATTATTGTAGATAACTTGTTTCTTTCTTTGGGTCGATGCTCTGGCCAAGAAGCTGACGGATGAACTGCTAGGAGAGCATGAAGAATGGTTGCCCATCATGCCATAGAGGGCAGCGGCCGTAGAGCGAGCTCCGGGAGAAGATACGGAGGGTGGAGCACACATTAATGTTGTTGAGCTTAGGAGGTTGAACCAGAAGATTAAGAAGCTCGAAGAACAAACACAGATTCCTCTTTGCAATTACATTTGGGCATTTGCAGGTGTGCTAATCGCACTAGGTGAAATATTAAAATTGTATGGAAAGGCATGAATTTGGGGGAAATTTGTAAGTTTGAAATTCAGAACATTTATGAATGCAATTTAGCTCTGAAACATACTGATAATCCTTAAAAAACAAAATCGGATTCCGTTAAAAATGTGTGAATGCACTAATGGGCCAACTACACCAATTAGGCCCATTCGTAGTGGCCAAATGGGATTCTCTTTAAAAAAAGTGTGAAGGGTCCAAAATGAACAAAAAATGGTGCGGCTAGGACTCGAACCCAGGACCGCACTGTATTGTTGTCAATATGGTCGCGCTGGTTACCGGGAGGAGAATGAGGAGATGTTGGTACATGGAGGGAAAGAAGATAATGTCGGGTTGTGACTCCCAAGAATCGGGGGTAGTCACTTCCTGAAGTGTAGTTCGTGAAGGGGATTGAACGCGGAGGTCTAGACCCTCGAGGGACCCCACGACGGTGCTCGCCGGACACGGAGAAGACACGCACACGACAGAGGTAGACACCGGCCCTTACCCAGGTTCACGACCCTCGTGAGGAGGTAAGACCGCTACTCCTGCTTGTCTGTATTAGATGATGGAGGTTACAGTACAATGGAGCTTGCCGGAGGCCCTTGAGGCAGTTCTTGCCTGGGGAGGGAAGCGATCGTCTTCTTCCTCCTCCAGCCAGAGGCTATCCTAACAAGTGTTGCTAGGGTTTACAAGGGTTGTAGCACGCAAAGAGTCGACCCCTGCTACGATGGATGTCTTCTCCCTTTTATAGGCGCCTCTGGCGCTTTCCTTCGGCTTGGCCTTCAAGGTGGCTCCCACAATGGCAGAGGCAGGGTGGAGTTGGAGTCCACCGCGGCGTGTTCGTCCATGGACGCGGTCCATTGTTGATAAAGGTGGGCGTGGTGTCCGACAGGCGGCCGACCGCGCTGTACTGCCCGCAGAGGGGGCAGTCTCTGAGGTGGAGCCCACGATGACGTTCTCCCTTGGAGGGTTGCGTCGTCCACCCGTTTTATCGTCAGAGTAGAAGGTCCTGGCAGCTGCGCAGCAGGCAGGGCCGCTTTATTGACCCCTTTATCACCAAAATGGCAACGGGGGTGCTTGCGTCATCACGTGGGCGTAGCAGAGGCCATGTGCATCTCGCCGTACTTCCTTGGCCGCAACGTTTCCCTTCAGGCGCAGGGAGGCCTGAGGGGAGATTCCTGCGGGACTTCCTCGAGGCGAGATGGCGCCTCGGGAGGGTCCCCTGAGGCGAGGGATCCCTGGAGGCCCTCGTTTCCTCTTCAGGCCCTCGAGGGGAATTGCCTCTCGAGGGTCTCGCCAGGCGGTGATGCCTGGTCCTTAGTCGTTTCGTCTATCTAGCCAGTGTGCGAGGCCTGGAGGGAATGGGTTGTCCATACCCCAGTTCCCACTGGGCCGACAGTAGCCCTCGGTCCCATGATGGGCACGATTGAGCCCATGGGCTTAGGCAAAGCGTCGTGGGCCCTTAGTGCCCAGTTGGCCCGAGCCACGCGACACTTGGACGAATAACGGTCTCGCACGATCCGGGGCGCGAGTCGTGGGGGGTCCCACCACGTCCCGGTAACTGCTCCTCGAGGTGACATAAAGCACGAGCGAGGCAGCAGGGAGCCGTTACCGTTTCCAAATCTTCTCGCTGAAATTCCCGCTCTACAGAGCTCTCCGCCTCCGCTTTCTCCTGCGAATCTCCATTCTCCATTTCCTTCGATCCTCCGCACTCGTGACGATGGGCCCAGTCAAGAGCAAGAGCAGAGCCGCTGCGGGACCTTCCTCTCAAGCAGAAACCCTAGAGGTAGTGTAGGGCACGGCTCTCGAGGGGGCGCGCATGGATCTTCAGGCGTTGGAGAGGATCCGCCATCCCAGTCACGGGGCCGACCAACGAGTATGGTGCCAGCGTGCTTCAAGCCGCGCGGTTCGGGGGATTCCCCCAAGGATTTTATCCCATTTTTCTCCATGCCATCACCGCCGGGCTGTTGCCGCCGTACTCACCTTTCTTGGAGGTGGTGCTGGAGTTCTATCAAATTCAACTCCTTCATCTTCATCCAAACTCCGTGTTCATCTTGTCCATCTTCGCCTACCTCTGCGGGGCTTATCTGGGCATGCGCCCCTCGGTAGCACTCTTCCGTAACTTCTACTCGCTGCAGTGCACGGCTGGCGGCGAGCGGACTGGGTGCGTCTCCTTCTGCATCGCGGATGGCATGGGGAGTGTGTATATTCCCATGTCGTGGAGTGGAGACAAGCCTGTCACGGCCCTGCTCAAGAAGGTGGGTGACTTCCGTCAGAGGTGGTTGCTCGTCGGCGTCCAGTCGCCCTGCGCGTTCCTAGACGTCCCGGAGGCGCCACGCGTGAAGAACTCTCACTGGTGCAAGTCTGCCCTTCGCGGCGCAGATAACGCACACCTGGTGGGGCGCTTGAGCTTCCTCCGCGAGGAGGGCCTCACGGGGCAGATGGTCGCGGCGGACTTCGTGACGTGACGCATCGCGCCCCTCCAGGCACACTCAGAGCCGATGTGGATGTACAATGGCCCCTGGACACAATGTGGCTTCACCCCGAGGATCACGTCTCGGATGTTGTCGACACCATCTTGAACATCCTCTTTGTCAAGCCGGAGGTGCCCAAGAAGATCGCCGGCTCCGTGCGACCTCTGCATCAGCTCCCCCCGGGTGATCGCATGGACATCCTGGACGGAATGCCGGACTTTACCCCATATGGTTTCGCGGGGTTGATGGATCAGGTGGTCGCTCCGTCGGCGCATGCAGTTGTCGGTGTTGACTCTTCATCAGCCTCCCGTGCCTGGAGTGGCGAGGAAGAGGCCGCGACGGGAGGGGCGTCCCCCGTGAGGCACGAGCCCTTCACCGACGAGATTTGCGACATCTCGTCGGGGACGACGACGCCTTCGTGTTGGCGCCTTCGCGCCCCGTGAAGGAGGTGACCGAGGCGGGGACGTCCTCCGAGACAGGCGCTTGGTCGGGGAGGCGTGAACCTCGCACCAAGGCTGTGGTGGATCGTTCTGGGGTGAGGCCCTCCGACGTGCCCTCCAAAAGGAAAGCGGGGACGCCTCCGGGGGGATCAGGCGTCAAGACCACGCCTTCCTGGCGCTCTCCAGGCCTGACATGGGTCGATGCCAGTGCTTCCCCTTCAGGGTGAGTATTTATGGCACCTGGCCATTCTTGGCTCTTGTTTTTCCCCCCTGCTTTGCTCTCTCTTGACTGTCTTTTCCTGTGCTTTTTGTCAGCGATCTTGTGTCTGCGAAGCACCGCCGGCTTCGCAAGGCCGCAGACGTGAAGAGAGCCACCGCAGAGGCAGTGGCCGAAGGACACACGAGGTCTGCGGAGACGGCCACCTCAGGCCCTGCTGAGGGGGCGCCTCAAGTGGAGGCGGCCGCGCCCCTGGCGGGGACGACTGAGCCTCAAGAGGAGGTGGGCGCGCCACGCCAAGAGGCATCTTCATCTCTTCCCGAGCCACTGGGGGTGGAAGGCGCTGAGGAGAAGGCTTCTACGCCACTTCGCGCTCCTACTCTCCCTCGCACGGCTACGCCTCCGCGTAAGGCAGCTCCGCCCCTCGAGCCGACCCCGCCGCGCGAGTTGACGCCGATGCATTCGTCATCTCCACCGCGCACGCCCGCGGCTCCAGCACCGCACCCGGAGGAAACAATCGAGGCGCCAGCGGGCGCAAGTGCGTCTGTAGGAGGGGGTGTTTCCTCACCCCCTCATCCAGCTGGAGAAGACGAGCGCCTTATTGGCTCGAGCACCGAAGCGGAGGCAGGCGTGGACGGAAGCGGAGCCACGTTCAGCCCCCAAGCTCGACCAGGGGCCGGGCTCACGGGACCGGACGCCGCGGCTGGGCCTTCATCTAGACAGGAGCTGGTCCTCCGAGGCTGGGATTGGAGCGCGGGACGCCGCGAGGTGGCATTCGGCCTCGTGCGGGAGTCCTTGGAGGGCCTGGAGGCGCACCTCGCCCTTGGTGACATACAGCTCGCCCAGCAACAGGAGGAGCTGACGAGGCCGTGGACATCCTTCCACGCGGCGGTTAAGGCGCCGACTGGAGGATGCGACGCTGCAAGCCGCGCGTGAGGAGGCCACCCGCTTTGCCAAGGAGGTCCGCGAGGGGGGCATCCGCGACGCCGCAGAGCTCCTTGAGCCCCTTCAAGCGGAACGTGACACCGCAGCGGAGCTCCTGCGCCAGGCCAAGGCGGAGTGTGAGGCGATGGAGAGCTTGTTGGCGCAGAAGTGCCGCGGGCTGGGTCAGCTGGAGTCCCAACTGCTTTCCGCCCACCAGGCCACGCAGGCTGCTCTGGAGGAGGACCGCAAGGGCCTGGCCGAGCGTGAGCGGCAGCTGGCCCTCGAGAGGAGAGAGCAACAACGGCGCGAGGAACAACGTCTTCAGGCGGAGAAGGACTTGTTTGCCCAGCGCGAGACCCTCGAGGCGCGCGAGGGAGGCCTGGCCCAGGCGATCTCGAAGTTCGACGAGCGTGTCGCTGCTCAGAAGCTTTCTTATGAGTGCTTCGAGCGGCGTTTTGCCAAGAAGACAAAGGCGGCTAGGAAGGCCCTCGTGGAGCACGAGAAGCAGTTCCGTCGGTCCCTCCTTCAGAAGTACTGCGCTCAGGTCCGGAAGCGGGAGGACCGCCTCAAGGCCAAGTACGTTGTGGACACTCAGCGGCTCGCTGAGCTCGAGAAGGCCAACTCCAAACTGGTGCACCGCCTCAAGTGCGCCAAGGCTGGTCGGCGCCGAGCGGAGGAGGCTCGCGACGAAGCAGTTCACGGCCTCGGCTCTTCGGTCGAGGGCGTGGAAGAGCAGGTGGCTCCGGCGAGGGAGCGGGCGGAGGAAACGCCGGACTCAGCCCAGGCGGCCAGCGTGCTCGCGAAGCAGTGTGAGCACCTGTTTGAGTCGTTGGTTGCACGCGGCAACGAACTTGCGGCGTGGCTTGGTGCGGATGCGCCGTGCCCCGGAGGCCGAGGCTATGACGCCGCCACGTTCCTGGACTAATTCGACCAGCTCTTCGCGGCACTTGAGGGCCCCGCCGCCGAGCTTCGCGGGATGATCGAAGACGAGAGCAGGCAGCTCCTGGGGGTGGTTGTTGACCGCATCTTCACCAACCTCAAGCTCCTCACGCCAGGCTTCGACCTCTCCTCCGTCACAGAAACTGCTCAAGGCGAGGACGCGCAGCGGGTCTCCAGTTCCCTCCACGAGCAAGTTGACACCTTCTGCAACCGCTTCAGGCGCGCAGAGGCGGCGGCTGAAGACAGCGAGGAGGAGGCCTGCTCTGCCAAGGCTGAGGTGGGTGCCGAGGAGGAGGTCCAAGGCGGCGCTGCTTCCCCCTGAGCCATTCCTTATCGCGCCTGCGTGCGCTTGTATCTGAAACAACTGTGTGTTTAGATTTCTTAAGACCTTTGGCCTGTAATATACTCTTTAATGTTTTTTAATTCGAGCTTGTCTGCCCCCGTGAGGTCTCTTTGGACTCATCTTCATGTCTATTTATTCTCTGCGTCGGTAGGTCCCATCTCTTCGTGCCATGACTCTGCCACTTCGGTATGCAGGAGCAATGACTCCGTAAGGCCGGGGGGAGTTTAGGCCTAGGAGAGGTAACAGCCCTGAGTCGCGATGCTCAAGTGCCCCCTTAGACGTGCGAGTAGTCCATGAAGCGTAAGGGAAAGCGAAGTCGCTTGAGGGGAAAACGTGCGCTAGGGGGAGAAAACGCTCTTAAGGCGTGGGTGCGAGACTTAGCTTCTCGAGGCCTTCCCTGCAGAGGCTTTTCGCCTGGCGAGGTTGCCCACTTGAGGGGTCGCTCCTGGATGCCTCTTCAGGCTTGTGGGGGGATTTTTCCCTGCAGATGTTAGAGGGGCAAACCCAAACGCTGGAACACGGTTCAAGGGACTCGTGCGGGCTTGTAGGTCCCCTCAGGCGTTCCTTGCGAGGAGAGTAAGTACCAAGGAGATGGCGTGTTTGTGGGATCTTGCCCTCCAGCCAGAGCTCAGACTCTTGGATTTTGCAGTGCTGCTGGTGTGTCATTTGAGGCACTGGCACCGTACTCAGCCCCGCTCGCGAGGTACGCATGTGGAGAGATATAAGCGCACACTTCAACAGAGTAATGCGAAAATAAAACTCACCAAATACATTTTAAAGCGGCGCCAAAGCGCTAAGTTCACTTGGGAACGAAATTGAGTCATTATGCTTGGGGTTGCCAAGTTAATGTTTTGACCATGTCGAGGCATGGGGACCACCCATTAGTGGCAGAGACTCTCAACGGCCTGAGGTGGCTCGTTAAATGGAGAGCTCGGAGGGTTTTCCCTCGAGAGAAGCCTTTGGAGCTTGGAGGTTTAAGCCGTGAGCTTTTAACCTCTAGAGACAAAGATGCTTGGAGGTTGAGCCGTAGGCTGCCTCTTCCGTTAGGAGTCTCGACGTGACAATGATCACGGGCGTGACAATGATCACGGTTTCATTTGTTCCCTAAGGAGACAAAGAATGCTTTGGAGGTTTAAGCCGTTGAAAGAACATTTCTTAATCCCTAGTGTTTTGAGTGTTAGTTAACAATACCAATGATGTACTAATCCTATTGCTAAGTATTTCAGTTTGTGTGAGTTGCATATCACATATCCCAAAGCCAAAATGTAGAGAAAAAGAGTTTCTGGAATTCTTCCCAGAATCGGATTATTGGAACCGGAAATTTCCAGGATCGGAAATTCCGGGTCTCCTATACCTAACAGAAAAATGGTTAAAGAAAAATCAGGAAGTGGTTCTGACTCAAACCGGAAATTCAGCTCGGAAATTTCACTGACTCGGAATTTCCGAGTCACCCTCAGAAATTTGGCTAAGTCAAGATGTCAAAGTGGTTCTGACTTCAACCGGAAATTCAGCTCGGAAATTTCACTCACTCGGAATTTCCGAGTCACCCTAAGAAATTTGGCTAAGTCAAGATGTCAAAGTGGTTCTGACTTCAACCGGAAATTCAGCTCGGAAATTTCACTGACTCGGAATTTCCGAGTCACTCTCAGAAATTTGGCTAAGTCAAGATGTCGAAGACGTTCTGATCTCAATCGGAAATTCAACTCGGATATTTCACAGACTCGGATATTCCGGGTGACCCGGAATTTCCGGGTGTCACTTATACCGGAATTTCCGGGTCCCCGATGCAGCCAACGGCCAGATTTTGGGAGGGGGTATAAATACCCCCTCACTCACTCAAGAACAGTGAGCTCTCAGATTTTCTCTCTCCTACTATTCTTGAAATCTCAAATCAATAAGATCTCTCAATCCCTCCACCCAAATTCGTTGATCTTTGGAGGATTGAAGGAGAAGGCCCGGATCTACATCTTCACCGAAGGGATTTGCATTTCCTCCCCATTCACTTGGGGATTTCGTGGCTAGGGTTTCCGGTGGGAAAACCTAGTTCACCATTGTTGTAATCTTGGTGTTGCCTTGACCTTTTGTGGTCATCTTGAGAGCCCCCAATTAAGTTGTGGGTGCGTGCCTCAAGCGTTTGTAAGGGATTCGATCTCCGCCCTAAAAAGGGATCAATAGTGGAAGGTGGACTTGCAACCTTTGTGGTTGAGTTCATCGGAGAAGAAGGTGAGCCTTTGTGGCGTTGCGGCTAACCTGTTGTGGTAGCGCACACCTCTCCAAACGAGACGTAGACCCTTGGGTGGAACTCGGGATTACATCTTCGTCTCCGCGTGCTTCACTCGGTTCCCCTTATCTTTTCTCCCTTACTTTCTTGTCTTGTTAGCTTGTTTATCTTGTTATTGCTTAGATTGTCATTTAGGTAAATTCACCGTAGTTGGATATCTAGAGAATTTACCTTTGTGTTGAGCCTAAATTTGAAAAGACCTAAAAATTTTAATAGCACCTATTCACCCCCCCCCCCCCTCCCCTCTAGGTGCCGGATTCCCGTTCAGCCGTGAGCTTTTAACCTCTAGAGACAAAGATGCTTGGAGGTTGAGCCGTAGGCTGCCTCTTCCGCTTGAAGTCTCGACGTGACAATGATCACGGGGGTGACAATGATCACGGTTTCATTTGTTCCCTAAGGAGACAAAGAATGCTTTGGAGGTTTAAGCCGTGAGCTTTTAACCTCTAGAGACAAAGATGCTTGGAGCTTGAGCCGTAGGCTGCCTCTTCCGCTAAATGCCTTGACGTGACAATGATCACGGGTAGAACTTGTGTAGGTGCATGATGTTCCATGGATTCTTGACGGGGACACCGTCTTGCGTCTCGAGGCAAGCCGCGCCAGGCCTGGCGATGTGGGTGACCCTGTAGGGACCTTCCCACATCGGGGACAGCTTGTGGAGGCCTTCCCTGGAGAGGATTCGCCTGAGTACGAGGTCGCCTGCCTCCAGGGTGCGCGAGCGCACGTTGCGCCTGTGGTAGCGTCTCAGGTCCTGCTGGTATTTTGCCGCCCAGAGGGCGGCGCGGCGTCGTAGCCCTTCAAGAAGCAGCAGGTCGTCGTTGTGGAGGTCCTCTTGCTGGTCCTCGTTAAAGGCAAGGATCCGTGGGGATCCATGCTTTATCTCTGTGGGGAGGACTGCTTCGGCTCCATAGAGGAGTGCGAACGGTGTTTCCCTGGTGGGCTTGGATGGCGTGGTACGGATGGACCAGAGCACCGAGGGGAGCTCGTTGATCCAGCCCTTGCCGTGGCCCTTGAGGATATCGAAGGTCCTGGTCTTTAGAACTTTGAGGACCTCTGCGTTTGCGCGCTCAGCCTGTCCGTTGCTTTGCGGATCGGCAACTGAGGCGAAGCAGAGCTTGATGCCCATTTTTTCACAGTAGGCTCTGAAGATGCCACTGGTGAACTGTGAGCCATTGTCGGTGATGATGCGGTTAGGCACTCCGAAGCGGCAGACCAGGCCTCTGATGAAATTCACCGCCGCGCCTGCTGTGATTGTGCGCGTCGCCTCCACTTCAGGCCATTTTGTGAACTTGTCAATGGCCACGAAGAGGTAGCGATATCCACCTTGTGCCGTTGGGAAATGTCCCAGGATGTCCAGCCCCCAGACCGCAAACGGCCACGAGAGCGGAATGGTCTGTAGTCCCAGCGCTGGTTGGTGGATTTGCTTGGCGTGGAATTGGCAGGCTTCACATACTTGAATGATGGTCATTGCATCTTGAAGTGCTTGAGGCCAGTAGAAGCCGCTCCTGAAGACTTTGCCTGCGAGGGTGCGGGCGCACGAATGGTGGCCGCATTCCCCGCTGTGGATGTCCTTGATCAGCAGTTTGCCTTCTTCAGGAGGGACGCATTTGAGCGCAACGCCATTTGGGCGCTTGCGATAGAGAATTCCTTCGAGGATTCGGTACGATTTTGCTTGGCGGGCAATTCGCTCTGCTTCAACGTCTTCCTCGGGAAGGATCCCTTTCTGGAGGTAGTCCTTGATCTCGTCGATCTATCATGTTTCTTGGTGCACCGCTGTGAGCAACAGACGCTCCCCTGTAGGGGGCCCGCAGCCTGGAGCCCCGTTTTCAGGTGGTAGCGGGAGCGCTTCGTCTGTGCTTGCGGCAGTGCCTCTTGGGGCTGCTTTATGGATGCCTTGACGAGCCTTTCTTCAAAGACACCTGGCGGCTGAGCTTGCCTCTTTGATGCACGCTTGGCGATGTCATCAGCCTCTTGGTTTTCCTTTCTTGGGATGTGCATGAGCTCCATTCCCCTGAAGTGCTTCTCAAGCCTACGGACCTCTTCCAGGTATGCGGCCATGTGGTCGTCCTTAGGCTTGTAGCTTTTGTTAGAGAAGTTGATGAGCAGCTGGGAGTCGCCTGTGATGAGTATATGCTTGACGCCTAGGGCGATTGCGGCACGTAGGCCGGCAAGCAGTCCTTCATACTCGGCGATATTGTTGGATATCTTGTCGATTCCGAAGCACAGCTGGACTGTGTAATACAGCTTGTCGCCTTTGGGTGAGATCAGGACTACGCCTGCCCCGCCGTGGCGGCATGCGAAAGCTCCGTCGAACTTCATGGTCCAGTGGCTGGGCATTGCGGCTCCAGAGGACTCTTGCTCTTCTCACAAAGGCTCTTCAGGGGTTGGGTCAGTCCATTCGGCGACGAAGTCTGCCAGCGCTCTTCCTTTGATTACCCTTGTGGCATCAAATCGCAAATTGAATGGCTGTAGCTCTATGTTCCATCCTGCGACACGGTCTGTTGCGTTTGGGTTGCGCAGGATTTGCTCCAGGGGGAAAGAGGTGACCACCGTGATGGGGTGCCCCTGGAAGTAGTGTCGCAGCTTTCTTGAGGCGATGAGGAGTGCGAGGAGAAGCTTCTGCTGCATTGTATACCGCTCGCGAGCATCACGCAGTATTGTGTTGACGAAGTAGACTGGATGCTCGACGAGGGTAGTTCCTGTTGCCTTGGCGCCTTTTGCGTAAGGCGGCTCAGCTTGGCCCTCGAGGGGGTTGGCCTCAGGGGGCTTGCCCTGGGCCTCGAGTGGGTTGGCCTCAGGGGGCTTGCCTTGTGCCTCGAGGGGGTTGGCCTCGAGGGGCTTGCCCTGTGCCTCGAGGGGGTTGGCCTCGTGAGGCTCCTCAGGCTCCTCGGCATGAATTCCTTGCAGCGGTTGACTTGGGGCGGCCCCCTCTTGGGGCTTTGGGCCTGGCGGTGGGTTTGTGAGGGCTGCCCTTTCGTCGAGCTTCTTATCAGGAGGCTTTTTCTTTGGAGTGGTTGCACTCTTCTTGTGGAGTACTGGCTCTTCTCTTTCCACCACAAGGACAGCACTGGCTGTTTGTGGAGTGGCTGATAAGTACAGCTTCAGGTGCTCGCCAGGTCTGGTGGGCTGGCCAGATACTTCTTCAAGTCCTCAAATGCTTTTTCAGCTTCAGGGGTCCACTTGAAAGTGCCCGTTCTTTTCATGATCATGAAGAACGGCAGGGCTCTTTCACCGAACTTGGAGATGAACCGACCCAAGCTGGCCATGCAGCCTGCCAGGCGTTGCATGTCCTTGAGCCTGCGTGGAGGTTGCATGTCTTCTATGGCCTTGATTTTTTCTGGGTTTGCCTTTATGCCTCGGTGAGACACGAGGAACCCAAGCAATTTGCCTGAAGGTACTCCAAAGACGCACTTGGCGGGGTTGAGCTTGATGTTCACCTTGCGCAGGCTGGCAAAGGTTTCTTCAAGGTCTCCGAGGAGAGTATTTCCTTCTCGTGATTTCACGACGATGTCATCGACATATGCTTCGGCGTTCCGCCCCATTTGCCCGCCAAGGGCTATCCTCATCAACCTCTAGAAAGTGGCTCCAGCATTTTTGAGGCCGAAAGGCATGCAGACGTAGCAATACACACCGCACGGGGTGAGGAAAGCCGTCTTCTCCTCGTCCTCCTTAGCCATCTTTATCTGGTGATAACCAGAGAAGGCATCAAGGAAACAGAGGAGGTCGCAGCCTGCCGTGGAGTCCACAATCTGGTCAATTCTGGGCATGGGATAAGGGTCTTTGGGGCAGGCCTTGTTTACATCAGTGTAGTCGATGCAGAGGCAGCCTCCTCCGGCGGGCTTTGGGACTACCACGCCGTTGGAGAGCCAAGTGGGATGCGCGACTTCGCGAACGACTTTTGCCGCTTTGAGCTTTTCGATCTCCTTGACGATGAATGCTTGCTTCTCGGGGCTTGCTTTCTTGCTTTTTGCTTGATGGGGCGCGCGTTTGGGCACACGACCAAGTGGTGCTCGATCACCTCCCTCGGTACCCCAGACATATCTGACGGTGTCTACGCGAACATGTCAGAGTTTGCCTGGAGGAAGGCGACGAGCGCGATTTCCTATTTGGGAGGCAGCGCGGCGCCAATGGTGATGCTAGCCCCCGAGCCTTCAGCCCCCGAGCTACTGGAGCTCAGAGAGATCTTCTTGGTAGCAGCTGCCTCCTGGGAGAACAAGTGCTTCTTCTGCTTGGGTCTCTCGAGAGGCTCTAGGTTCTCTTCTGCGGGGAATGCCATGGCGGCGGTATTGTAGGCCGTCTCAACCGCGCGAGTAGCGTCCAGGACATGCCCATGAATTGTGATCGTGCCAGCGCTGCCGGGGATCTTGACCATGTTGTAGGCATGGTGCGTGACGGCCATGAACTTCGCGAGCGCGGGGTAGCCGAGGATGGCATTGTACGGCAGGCCGATGTGTGCGACATCGAAATCGATGTGCTCAGTGCGGTAATTTTCCTCGCTCCCAAAGGTGACGGCAAGCCTGACCTGGCCTAGAGGCTCGATCGAGCCGCTGGTGACCCCCGTGAAGGGCCTCGAGGGCATGAGTCGCTCGTAGGGCACTTGAAGCGCTTCGAACGTATCTATGGAGATAACATTCAGGCCTGATCCGCCATCAATGAGAGTCTTGGAGACAGCCACGTTGTCGATGGTGGGGGTGCAGACCAGCGGGAGGGTTCCAACAGTCTTGGTGGACTTGGGGTGGTCCCGAGCGTCGAAGGCGATGGTGTACTGCGACCACTTGAGGGGCCTGGAGGTTTCTGTGCTTGGGAGGGCGGCGTTGAGCTCGCGGGCGAACTGCTTGAACTTGTTGTTCGACTTCGGCGCCTGCGCTCCCCCGAGGATGCAGGCAATGGCGGCTCTCGGGGCTTGGTAGCCGCCATCTTCCTCGTCAGGGAGGTTGCGGTTCTTTTCTGCGGCGTTGGCCTGATTTCCAGACGGTTTCTGGTAGCCACCATTGCGTCCGCTCCCGCGGTAGCCACGGCCTCGGCCACGGCTACCACTGCCCTCTGCTTGCTCGTGCTCCTTGCTCAACCTTTTGAGGTCGAAGCAGGACTCCGTAGAGTGGTCGCGCCTGTTGTGGTAGATGCAAAAAGGGCGGTGGTCATCTCTTCTCTCTCCAGGCTCGGGGGAGTCCCTGCGGGTGCCCTTCGCGTCAGGCTCTGCCGCGAGGACCGTGGTGTCCTTGCGCTTGGGCTCCTCCTTCTTCTTCTGGCTCCTGGACCCCTCAGCATGATCGTCCCCTCTCGAGGATATCTTGACGAAGAGGAGTCCCTCTTCAGCCTTGGCGCACTTGTCCGCCAGGTCGAACAGCTTGACCACAGAGGTGAGCTTGTCGTGGATGCCCAGCTTCTCGAGCATCCTGCTGTTTGTGACGCCCTCGCGGAAGGCGGCGATGACTTGAGTGTCAGGGATGTTCGGGATCTTGTTGCGCACTTGGCTGAAGCGCTGGATGTACTTGCGGAGCGTCTCATCCTTCTTCTGCACAACAGCGCGCAGGTCGTTGTGGGTGAGGGCGCGCTCGTATGTCCCCTTGAAGTTGGAGACGAACTGCTTGCAGAGCTCCTCCCAGGAGTTCACGGAATCCTCAAGGAGGTTCAGGAGCCACGACAGCGCAGAATCGTGAAGCGTGTGGGAGAACCAATTGGCCATGACCTTGTCATCTCCACCCGCAGCTTGGATGGAGGTGGCGTAGAGCTGCAGGAACTCGATGGGGTTGCTGGAGCCGTCGTAGCCCTTGGGGAGAGCAGGCCTGAACTTCGGGGGGCAGACCACGCGACGCAGAGAACGGGTGAACGCCATGCAGCCTGAGGCGTACGTGGCGACCCCGTGCTGCAGCACGCCGTGGTTCTGCTGACCCGCCTGGCCAATCTCCTCCACGAGCCTGTTCTGGCGGTCTCGCTGGAGCTCCATCCCCACGCGAGCGTCGGGCGCGGTCCGCTGCACGATCAAGCAATCGTGCGGCAAGGACGCGTGCGAAGCAGCCCTCTGCACTGCAGCCGGTGCAGGTCCCGGAGGTGGCGGAGGCGCGTTTGTCGCGACCGTGCCCGCGAGAGAGGGGCGCAGGTTGGACTGCGACGGAGCGGGACGCGTCGTGGCAATGCCGACGAGGAGGTTGAGGCGTTGGAGCCACTGCTCGTGGGCCTCAGCGGTGGGCTGGTAGCGGACAAGCTCCTGCGCCATGAGCAGCGCGGTGTGAGGCGCAGGGTCTGTCCTCCCCGGGCCCGAGCCGCTCGGGCGCTGCGTTGGGTGCGACGACTGCGCGTCCACCTGGTGGTCGGAGTTGTGCTCCGGCCCCTCTGCGTGAGGGCCGGAAGGGACATGCTCTTCATGGCGGGGTCGGCCCCGCCGTGCGCGGGTGGTCGCGGTGCCTAGCAGCGCGCGTGCTCCCCCAGGCGCACGTCGCCTGACGCGGGCAACGCGGGTGGCGCGGGTGTTCACCATGGCGCGGAGACTAACTCGAAGGTTGTTGACGCGCCTCAATCCCCTACTTGGCGCGCCAAATGTCGGGTTGTGACTCCCAAGAATCGGGGGTAGTCACTTCCTGAAGTGTAGTTCGTGAAGGGCATTGAACACGGAGGTCTAGACCCTCGAGGGACCCCGCGACAGTGCTCTCCGGACCCGAAGAAGACACGCACACGACAGAGGTAGACAGTGGCCCTTACCCAGGTTCACGGCCCTCGTGAGGAGGTAAGACCGCTACTCCTGCTTGTCTGTATTAGATGATGGAGGTTACAGTACAATGGAGCTTGCCGGAGGCCCCCTTGAGGCAGTTCTTGCTTGGGGAGGGAAGCGATCGTCTTCTTCCTCCTCCAGCCAGAGGCTATCCTAACAAGTGTTGCTAGGGTTTACAAGGGCTGTAGCACGCAAAGAGTCGACCCCTGCTACGATGGATGTCTTCTCCCTTTTATAGGTGCCTCTGGCGCTTTCCTTCGGCTTGTCCTTCAAGGTGGCTCCCACATGGCAGAGGCAGGGTGGAGTTGGAGTCCACCGCGGCGTGTTCGTCCATGGACGCGGTCCATTGTTGATAACGGTGGGTGCGGTGGCAGACAGGCGGCCGACCGCGCTGTACTGCCCGCAGAGGGGGCAGTCTCTGAGGTGGAGCCCACGATGACGTTCTCCCTTGGAGGGTTGCGCCGTCCACCCGCTTTATCATCAGAGTAGAAGGTCCTGGCAGCTGCGCAGCCGGCATGGCCGCTTTATTTACCCCTTTATCACCAAAACGGCAACAGGGGTGCTTGCGTCACCACGTGGGCGTGGCAGAGGCCATGTGTGTCTCGCCGTACTTCCTTGGCCGCAACGTTTCCCTTCAGGCGCGGGGAGGCCTGAGGGGAGATTTCTGCGGGACTCCCTCGAGGCGAGCTGGCGCCTCGGGAGGGTCCCCTGAGGCGAGGGATCCCTTGAGGCCCTCGTTTCCTCTTCAGGCCCTCGAGGGGAATTGCCTCTCGAGGGTCCCGCCAGGCGGTGATGCCTGGTCCTTAGTAGTTTCGTCTGTCTGGCCATCGTGCGAGGCCTGGAGGGAATGGGCTCTCCATACCCCAGTTCCCACTGGGCCGACAGATAACTATAGTTACTGCATGTCTTTGTTTATAAACTTGAAAATGCATTTTTGTACTGATTTTGTTTGTGACGTTGCTTAACCAGTTATGTAGTTATATCTTTGGGCACAAATAAATTTGATGACTTTTTTTGCACTGGTTTTTTTCACGTTGTTGAACCACTTGTGCATGACTTGGTTCAAAAATATAAACACACATTACATATATTAGCACGTAGGGGCATATATATATATTTACCCACATTACATATGTTAGCACAAAGGGGCAGATATACCCACATTACATATATTAAAATAAAAAAAGAGGACCCTAAACCGTAACTGTTGGCGCCCCTTCATCGGAGGGCGCCCTTCCGTGTGCCGGCCAGCCGCCGATGGTTGCCTACTCCTTCACTCCGCCGGCCTCCTTGCCGTCCACTCCGCCGCCCTGTCCGCCCTCTCGCGTTCGTCAAGGGCCCGGGCATTGACCTCCCGCATCTCGGATTGCTCCCTTTCCCGGGACTTCCTTATGCGGCGCCGCACCCTCTTCTCCTCCATCTTCTCCTTCATCTTATCCTCCCTCTTCTCCTCCCTCTTCTCCTTCTTCTCCAAGGCGGCGAGGAGGTCCTCGGTCTCCTTCTTGGAGCGCTGGGTGATCCTCGCGACCTCGTCGGGGTCGAGGTTGTGGACGAAGTGGCCCTCGCGACCTCGCGACCTCTTCAGAGGTTTGTCGTCCTTGCTCACTGTCTCCTCCGTCGCCTCCCACCACCGGCGAGGGGCTGGGTGGTTGTCCTCGTCGCTGAGGGGCTCGAGGCTCGACGGGAGAGAGTAGGTCGACATGGTGGAGAAAGGATGAGGTAAAGGGGCTGGAGAAGAATGAGAAGAAGGGAAGATGGCTGGGGCACTACTTAAAGACCCGATGAGTGAAATAAATGGGGTAGATGAAGAAGGAAGAGGCGCAAATGGTGTGAAAGCGTAAGAGTAGTACGTGCGAGCCAGCCGCAGCGTTGCGGTCAATGCGGTGACTGCAAAAAATAGCTGGGCTAGGATGCGACGTGACCCTGCAGGCGTGCATTAACGCAAGTCCAAAGTTTCACGCTCACGCCTGCGTTAACTACCTGTCCAGCAGAATGGAGACCGGCCGAGGAAGCAAGAGGCACAATAGACCATAGTATGCCTGTTTTTGCATTAATTCTACACTAGGGGCATGTAACATGTTAAAATTTCTTCCGTAGCTGCATGGCGAGCACGTATGCATGCAAACTACAGTGGCGACAGCCTGCAGACCCAGTTGATGCAACATAAGAGCAGTAGACTTGTTTAGAGTTCAATAATAGAACAGTAGACATGTTAAAATTTCTTCCGTAGTTGCATGGCGAACACGTATGCATGCAAACTACGGTGGCGACGGCCTGCAGACCCAGTTTAAGAAACACAAGAGCAGTAGATCGACACTAATAACATCTCTAACGACTGGCGACTAGCTAGAAAGTAAGCACATCCTAGATAAATTACACAAAACTAAAATCCTAAAGCAATGAGAAAAATAATGTCGTCACAATCTGAACGAAACGATGAACCCTAAATCTCATATCCAACGGAAAATAATTCAGAGCAAAGAGAAAAAAGATATCATAGCAAAATCATTTCATCACAATCTGAACGAAACGATGAACCCTAAATCTCATATCCAAGGAAAAATAATTCATAGCAAAGAGAAAAAGAAATCAGAGCAAAATCATTTTGTCACAATCTGAACGAAACGATGAACCCTAAATCTCATATCCAAGGAAAAATAATTCAGAGCAAAGAGAAAAAGAAATCAGAGCAAAATCATTTCGTCACAATCTGAAAATATCCAAAGAACTCTCGCGGCCCGCCTGTTTTCAGCGGCCAATCAGGTGGCCGGAACCAACCTCTCGCGGATCGCTATCAGGAATCCTTCTAGAAGATCGTATGTGAGGGCTATCGTTTGGCAGTAGGGTTTGATCGAACGGTTAGGGTGCGACGGTAGGGTTTGATCAGATGCTGCGCTAGGATTCAAATGAGCATAATTAATTCAAAAAAATCAAAATAACATGAGACCAGCGCCGAATGTTGTTATATGTGATATAGTTGCTATAAAAAATAATAAACATGATATATGGATAATTGATCGAAAATGCTTTCCACAAAAGAGTTATCTTGTATAGACTTGTTTAGAGTTCAATAATAAAGCGATGGGTTCAAATGAGCATAATTAATTCAAAAAAAATCAAAATGACATGAGACCAGCTCCGAATGTTGTTATATGTGATATAGTTGTTATAAAAAATAATAAACTTGGTTTATGGATAATTGATCGAAAATGCATTCCACAAAAGAGCTATCTTGTATAGACTTGTTTAGAGTTCAATAATAGAGTGATGGGTTCAAATGAGCATAATTAATTCAGAAAAAATCAAAATGACATGAGACCAACGCCGAATGTTGTGATATAGTTGCTATAAAAAAATAAACTTGGTTTATGTATAGTTGATTGAAAATTCTTTACACAAAAGAGCTATCTTGTATAGACTTGTTTAGAGTTCAATAATAGAGCGATGGGTTCAAATGAGCATAATTAATTCAAAAAAAATCAAAATGACATGAGACCAGCGCCGAATGTTGTTATATGTGATATAGTTGCTCCTCAAATTTATTTGGATCATTTAGACAAGGTCGTTTTTTTCATGAAATTACAAATGGGAGTGTTTACCCTAGCTTCGGACCTCATTTGAAGCACTTTTCTCGTGAGAATAGAGTGATAGTTTCAAATGAGCATAATTAATTCAAAAAAAATCAAAATGACATGAAACCAGCTACTCAAATTTCATGAAAACATAAATCCCACATCATTCAACACAATAGTAAGGGTTGTTTCATAGAAATACAACATGATTCATAATGTTTCATAGAATTTTTGGCACTACTTTGCTCCTTGTGATTCTTGTGTTACTTGCTATCATTTTGCTCCTTGTGCTCCTTGTTATCACTGTGCTCACTTCTTCTTATCTTCCCCTCTTGTGTGTCTTCTTCGAAAAGACCACAGAGCTGAACAAAAAGTGAGCACAAGGTTTACATGAAGTGATATATGTACAACAAATTCGAAAATACCATATTTTTCAAAGTGAGAAGAAGATTTACATACCTAGGAGTACTCAGAACCACAGATGGTTGGTCAACATCAGTTGGAGCATCATTTCAGCATCTTTTGGCTCAACATTTTCATCTTTTGTTGCATCCGGTTGCGGACCATGATTTTCATCAGTTGCAGCATCATCAAAATAATTATTTTGAGCATCATCATCAAAATAATTATTATTTGCAGCATGATAATCAAACTCATCATTTGGAGCATCATCATCCGAATCATCATTTGGAGCAACATTTTCATCTTCTGTTGCATCCGTCTGCTGATCATGATTTTCATCAGAACTCTCTCCGAACGCTGGATCTACAGCATTATCACAGTACTTACCGAAATGACCAGACCCACCACACCTTTTGCACTTACGCTGCCTTGCTCCAAGTCCAGCTCCTTCGCTGCGACGTCTGTACCGACTCTTCCTCGGCCTACCTGCTGCTCTCTTCAGAACTGGAGCGCAAAGTCTGAATCCAGGGTCCACTTTGTCCCACTGTTGTTTTCCCTCCAAAGCAGGCAAGGCATGTGCATATGTGGCTCTGAACCTTGCAACAGAGTAGTACTCATGAACATACTGTTGTATGTTCCCTGCTGTACCTGGGAGAGAAGAGATGAAAAACAACGCATGAATGCATGGCAACCCAGTTATCTGCCATTGCCTACAACTGCAAGTTCTAGCTTCTATATCCACTGGATATATCCAGTTTCTCTTCTCTCTATCCATTACTGATACATCTGCTGTGCTATCTTACAATAGAATCATGCTCATTACCAGGCCTACTGTTTTCTGCTTCAGTTTAGTCATCACCGAAGGGATAATAATGTGGCCCATGAATTTAGCCTCAGCTATCCATTACGAAAATGAAACTTCTGCGCGTATTATATCCTTATCTTTTCAAGCAAATCCACCAAATAAAGATCTTTAAATTTCCGGATGGCTGCGTTGAAAGACTCTGCAATATTATTGTGCACATAATCAACTTTGCTCAGTTCACTAAATTGGCTTCTGGCCCATAACTTGGAGTGGTGTGTTTCCAAGTATTCCTTTATTTCGGCATTGGTGTATAACTGCCTCATGTGGAAGTTGTGCTTCCTCACACTGCAAGTCAAAGATGCTGGCCATAAATTGTCTGTATATGTCTTTCCTTTGAATTTCTTCACAAAATTTGCAGCAAGGTGACGAAAGCACTCCCTATGCTCTACTCCAGGGAACACATTGTCCACAGCCACTTCTAAACCTTTACAGGCATCTGTATGAATTACCAAGTCATTGGGATGTGCAATAGCCCAGCGCAGATTCTGCAAAAACCAAGTCCAGCTCTCCTCGGACTCTGTCTCCAGCACACCGTATGCAAGTGGAAATACAAAATTGTGCGCATCTACTGCACAAGCTGCTACTAATTGTCCTTTAAACCTGCCTGTGAGGAAAGTAGCATCAATAGCCAAATATGGCATGCAGCCTGCCAAAAAACCAGTTTACAAGTCTCAAAGCACACAAAAACCCTTCTAAAGCATTCCTTGGTCCTTGTCACTCCCTTCAATGTGTACTCCACTGAGTGGTGATCAATTTCAACAATACTACCTGGGTTTGTCCTCTCCACTTCAGCTTTGAATGAATACACAATTCAAAATTTGCGTGCCAGTTACCATAGATAGATTCCATAGCTTTTTGTTTGCCCTTGAAGACCCTCATGTATGGTAAATCCATCTTGAACTTGGCTTTGATGTTTGCTTGCAATTCCTTTGTACCCACTTGATGGTTTTCTGTCACCCACTTCTTTACTGCTTCTGCCACCCATTTTGACTTGGCTCTACTGATTGTTTCCTTTCTGAGAGTTGATTCTTCACATGTGTGGGTAAAAGGATTCACTTTTACCTGAATATTCAAGCTCTTCCGCATTTTAGATGCGTGCATCCTCCATTTACAACCCTCAGTCACACAATGCACTGTGTAACGTCGTTTATCGCTCTTGTCAACGATAAAAGCATGTTCTGCCTTGATGCAGTAAGATACAACTGCATTTCTACACTCACTCATGGATGCAAAAATTGTACCTTCCAGCAACTGAGGGTTTTTAGGGTCCCACTGAACAAGTGGAAGGTCTTCCTCCTCATTTTCATCTTCATCTTCATCTTCTTGCTCATAGTCACCATCATCTGGGATTTCAACGGCACGAGATGCCCGTCGTAAATTCTGAATGACATCAGAGTATAGCCTCTCTTCATTATCCCCAGATATGTCAGCATCAACCTCCACTTCAGTAGGTACCCTTCTGTTGTTGCCCACGCTTGTCGAGCCACCTCGTCGCTTTGGATGAACTGAACTATTCTGGCTAGAAATTGCTTTACGACGAGATGGTTATGTCCGAGAAGATGAACCTGACACCCTTGCATTACTCCTTAATGCCGGCACAACCACATTTACTTGCAGCCTCACCTTGAATCGATCTTGCTCCTTATGCTTAGCAAACATGGTAGCGAGTTCTGCATCATTGCTAATCTTGACCCAATCCATCCCCCCATCGTAGTATTTGAATTCCAATTCTTCATCCAAAGCCCAAGGATATGGGAAGCAAAGAACCTCCCCAAATTGCCTAAAATTCCAATTGCAATCCATTGGCATGTCATAATAGAAACCTCCCTGGAATTTCTTATGGATGTTGTCTTCTTTCATGATGTAGCGGTCTCTTCTAACGTTCACCAAGAAAGCAAACCGCAACTCCATCCTAACCCACAAAAAAACAGAGATGCAGTCAGCACAAGCAAAAATGGGACGCTATTGCAGAAGAAGGCTATGTCCAATTGCAGAAATAGACCGCGTCCTATGTATATCGACTGTTCGAATGCACAAACAAGCAAAAATTGGAAGCCTTACCCCTCGGGAGCCCAGTCGTGGACGCGGCGGGTCTCCCGCCCGACGCCAGAATCGCCAGCTACTCCAGGGTCGCTGTCGCAATCCATTTCGCCAACAACGTCCTTGTTGGATACAACAGCCCTTCACCTATCAACGCTCCGGCCGGGCGCACGGAAGGAGCCCCGCCACAGGTCGAGCAGGTGGCGGTCGCAGTGGCGGAACGAGCGGTCCTAGTGGCGGAACGAGCAGTCGCGGGATGGTGGCGGCGAATCTGCTGGCGGTGCTCGATCTAGTGGCGAGGATGGCCGTGGCGGCGCAGGTGGTTGATTGGGCGGCGCAAATGGTGGATTGGTCGTGGCAGGGAAGCACAGAACTCCGGCGAAGCACAGATTGGGGATCAGGACGTTGGGCGAGGCCCACCTGTAAGAACTGCACCCAGTCGGCCCCACCTCTACGTTTTTTTTGTTTTTTTATATTAGGTCTCACCTCTGCGTTGGGCGGGCCCACCTGTAAGAACTGCACCAAGTTGGTCTCACCTCTAAGTTGCGGACCCACTGTCAGTAACGCCATCAGACGGAATAGACTTCAAACTTGCCGTCGAGGGAAAACCTTAGTATGTGCGAACGAACTAGGGGCAAAACTGAGGACGATTCGCGACTAGGGGCAAAACTGAGTCTGAGAAGGCTGCTAGGGGCAATCCATTAAATGACCCTATCATTTATTGGCTGTACCATGTAGGGTGATGCGGCGGTCAAACCTTTTCGCTAGGTTGTTTCCCTCTACCCAGATAGCAGCCACCTCGGATGAGACAGGTTTGTTATATCTCCTCTGATCTAGCTTCTGGTCGGTGTTCAGTTCTATCCGGTACTCGTCTAGATTTTCCCTGTGAGCTCCCAGACTCCTAAACTACTGCGAGTATGGGTTTTCTTTAAGGATTTCCTTCACCGAATTGACGACAGTCTGATCTAACATCTGGGTCAACGGGGCACGATGGTTTAGGCTAGGGTCATCATCGTAGAAGTACAATTGTAGATGTTCTGGGCGCGAGCCTGGCCCAAACGAGTACACGTTATGGTACATGTTGCCCTGCGCCCGGAACGTGTATGTCCCTGACCTCATGTTCGTGTACTTTTCGTCTAGGGTGACACCAAGGGTTGTGAATGCAAAGTGTCCGTTGAAGTACCGAGTGCTCTCACGAAAATGCCGGGAGTCATTATCGGGTGCAGACCAGAGCCTCATCAGTTCTGGTATATGCTCGGGCTCAAGCAACACAGTGTCCCCGCCCCGACAGCAGAAACCGTCAGTCTCGTACTCAAATCTCTTGGCCTTGCAGATTTCACAGTCCACTGCGTGCTTAATGATGTGTGTGTTGTCTGGCAGATTTGAGTAGACAAACTCAACAGGATCATGTGGTTCATCGGGGTTCATCGAGGTCGGCTGAGCGGAATCATGTGGTTCATCAGGGTCAATGCCATCATTGTCATCACCTGTGATGAAATGTAGAGTTACAGTCCACTCATAAGAAATTCTTGTACACACTGAACGGCTGTGCAGTAATACCTTCATTGTCAAATAAGTAGTACTCATCATCCATGAGGTCCGCGGGATGGGGATTATCCTCCATTAGTCTGCTGAGCATCGCCTCCATTTCACCTTCAGCATTTAATAGTGTATAAGGAATTCCAGTTACTACTAAAGTCTGTAAATAGGAACCGCAAAGTCGGGAGTGTTTACCGTCAGTACCGATGGTGTAATCTTGTGTGTTTCCAGAAGCAGAGATGGTATGGGAAGAAGTTGTGGCATTCTGAGCGAAGCGAGCATTAGAGTGTTTTTGTTGTGCAAGCCTCTCCCCGTGTGGGATGCTTTGCTATTTGCTCTTAGGCTGGCACATTTCTCTCTCCTCTTTTCTGCAGCCAAAATTTCTTTATGAGCTCGCTCTCGAGTTCTACGCTGAGCTCTGGTCTCTGACCTCTGTTCTGTTACTTGATCGTCAGGTAGATTATCGTTGAAGGTGCTGGAAAGGTAATCACCTGCATCATGGTCGAACTGGTAAGTATTAGCTTGATACAGTATGTATACTTTCACATTAGTTGAAAGATGCCACTTTTATCGTCGCTTTGTAAGTTGTAGTCACGCCTGAGTGCCAAGGTGAGCCGTGAGGTGAAGCGTCAGGTGTTGTGTGTCCCCCAACTGTCGGGCATGGCATTGCTATGGATTCAGAACACGGTGTCTTCCGCTTAGTCTAATAGTTTGCCCTGCGACGCGATAGGATATTTTGTTGTGATTCGGGTGCACGGCTCTTTCGGAGTGTTCTCCATTCTGCGCACCTACTTTCTCTCTGATCTTGTGTTAACATATCTCGTTGTTTTCTACGATGTTCCCGTCTCCAGGCGTTTTTCGCCTTCGTCTGCGCCTCATTTTCATTATTTTTGCGGGCACTTCCACCTTGCTATCTAACTTGATTCTGGACATCATTGACAATGGCCTGCACTGGCGTATTTTCATCAGCCGTGTTTGTGAGGGACAAATCTTGGGAATGCACATTGGTGTTATTGTAGCCATCTTCAAACAGCCACGACACTCGAGCTTAGAAAATAATGCAAAAGTCAGCTAACAATGAAATGATATGTGCATCGAGACTGTTGCATGTGTTGCCAACAGAAAGTTAACAGTAAATGGTGATGGTGATACCATCTGAATATTCTGCATGATCAGTGGCATAAGCACTGGTGAGAGTGCTTCCAACAGCCCTCCAAGAAGCCATTTTGGTACAAGGATCATCTTCAGATAAGGATGTTTCATCGTCCCAGTTAGGACAATTTACTATTTCATGTATGCACACCCCGCCCCGTCGGTCTGCAGCTAGTATACTAAATTTGTTTATTGGAATGATCACTGCATAAGTTTGCAATAATCAAATCAGCTTTAATATTATTGAAGTAATGATTTGTGTAAACTTTAGGCTGTTAAATACAAACCTTCTTTCCCTTTAGAGTCCTGCTTGTCCTGATATGTAGACATATTGGATAGGACTAACGAAGGTGTTTGCAAATCATGGTTACCATCTGTATAGTCCTGATGTTGCTCTACCTGGCAGTCCACTTCACCTTCTTTAGCTGGGGTGTATGGCAGTTGGGTTATAGCTGATTGCCCAGTGAGATTCGTTGGAGTGCGAAATTCTGACATGAATAATCCAATATTAATGAAAGGTGCCACATAATGGTTTACAGGGGTGTACTATAATTTGTGAACTTACCATGTGATGCGGTAGGTGGTGTGTTAGATGTAATATTACCAAAGTTGCCAATGGATGTTGTTGTTTTGTTCAGTAGCCTTGCCTCACGCTTCTTACTCAAAACTTCATCCCTGTTTCGTGCATATCTCTCCCTTTCTCTTTGTCTTTTTAATTCTTTTGGGTCAGCCACTTGCCCTGAGAGTCAGAGGGTTCTTTACTCAAAACCAATTGTGAAATGGACTGAGTCAAAGTAGGTAAGTGGTGGTGCAACTACTTACCTGAATTGTTGGTGTTTGTGAGGTCTTGTAATGGACTCCTTACCATTTCACAACTTGTAGACAGTTGGGTTATAGCTGATTGCCTATTGGCATTATTTGGGGTCTGAAGCTCTGACATAAATAATCCACACAATTAGTGAGAGGTGCTCCGTAATGGTTTTGAGTAGTGAACTGTAAAGCGTGCACCTACCATGTGATGTGGTAACATGTGCGAGGGATGTAATCTGTTCTCCGTTGACAATGGATGATGTTTGTTTATTCAGTAGACGTGCATCACGCTTATTTCTCAAAATTTCATCCCTGTTTCGTGCATATCTCTCCCTATCTTTTTGTCTCTTTAATTCTTCTGGGTCAGCCACTTGTCCTGCGATTGAAAAGTTTACCTCTACTAATTGGAATTGACAACTACAAGGTTTGAGTGTTGATATATTTACCTGAGTGGTCGGTGTTCGTCAGGTCTTGGAATGGACTCCGTTTCGATGATGCCATAGGATACACACTACTTCTCCACCCTGCCTGAATAACAGGACAAGTAATCGTAAACTTGATCATAGACATGAATACTGAAAACAGGCAAGCGTAGTACACTGCACTGTGTTATAGTTGTTCTTGTGTGGGCATGTGAATTCAAATGGCATCTAGCTTTAAGATGAGATGTGGTACGGTGGCAACATATTTTTATTTCTTGTGCGACCACAACTTCTGGTTATTCCTGGAGGGCAGCTTGTGCCCTGCTGTGGCGTAGAGGATGCATACATAGCCTTGCCACAACATCACAAAGCATTGTAGGCCTGTGCAATATATGTGCCCATCATCCTCGCTTAAGGCATATGTTAATGTTCATCAAGGTTAGTAATCTTGTCTAGTTTGAGGTGATTGATACACTCTGCTTCTTTTTCCTGTGAGGTCAAATGTAGAATATAGCATGTTTGCACCGGGCATTCAACTGTTACATGAAAGTTGGTTGTATCATTCATGTGAGTAACCTTTTAGCATATCTATTGGATAAGGATAATAATGGCAGGGATTATAAATCACTTTCACGTTGGATAAAACAAGGTATGAAATCTTGATAAAGAAACCTTCTAATATCTTTTTTGGAAAATGCACACTACTACAACAATTAGGTGCAATGGTGAGAAAGAGAATTTCCACCCGAAGACGTCGCTCGAGGGATACCACGCCAAAGTATCAGAAGGTCCATATTTCCGCCATGATAACTAAATCTAAATTCATCTCAATGTTTAAATGTTGCAGAATCATAAAAAAGTTGTCAGTTTACAGTTTTCTGATTTTTTTTCCAGAGAAACAAATGAATCTCAGTTAAGATATTCCTCAAGGTAGCTTGGTATCTGCTGTGTGCTATGCAACATATTGTTCCCAGGAGCATGAGAAGTGGTCTACCTGTTCTCACATCGTCAACTTTTTTTTCATCGGATATTGTCCATGGTTATGTGCCCTTTCGTGTAGGAATGGTTCTGTTAATGTTAACTGAGTCTATTCCGATAAAGGTATGATATGTCTTTCTTCCAGATTTGAGATTGTGTTGTTGTCTGGTGGAGGCCAAACTTTGAGAAGTGTGATGTATACTTACGGCATCCACATATAACCAAGTCCAAGGTACATCCTTTAAGAGGTTTTTGTTATCATCTATTATTTGGAGCTGGGAGTAAATAACTCAAATGACAATGTGATGATCAGGAGGGCGAGAAGATTTTCATTGTTCACCTGAGTGAAAGTTAGTATTTTGTTGGGGGAAGAAACCTAAAGCTACTTGCCGTTCAATTATTTAAACTATATGAGACCCCGCCTCCAAACTGTCTTGAGAGCTACCTACGTGCAAGCCCTTGACAGGTAACTACAATGATTACATTTTTTCCTCTTCTTGTGTGTGTCATTATTACTGAATTCAGGCTATTTTCTTGTTCTACTTCAACACCACCTTCACTACAAACTGCTCCCTTTTTGGATTAGTGCATCTCTTACATTCATGTTTTCTAGAAATAACACTATTTATAGAACTGAAATACAAATCAACTCCCTATTTGAAGGGAGACTATAAGTGGCTTCCCGCTCCTCTCTTACATCGCTCCTCTCTTTGTAAGCATGATGGAGTTTGTCTTGCTTACCACTGGTACTTTTCAATTGTCTTGCTTATCTGGGGTTTTGGATATAAAAGGATTTGTGTCAGTTTGAAAATTCAATCATGATGTGGGAAAAGGTTGTTTCTCTTAAAACTAACATACTGTTTCTTTTATTAGGAGGACAAAAAACATGCAAGCGTGAACATGTGTTATGTGAAATCCAGCTCACCTTGGCTAAAGATAAGAGTTGATTGCGACCAGGTCACCGGCAGTGTCCTGGTGGTTGTTGGTATGGCGGAGCTGGTAGGACACCCGGCGTGTTGTTGGCACAGAACATCCGTCTGGAGCGTAGTTGGCACGGCGCGGCAACAAGGTTGAGGACACCGGAGCCGAGAACGAAATTGCTGGATTCAATTTTTGAAAAAGTTTGTAGGTGTTAATATCGTGGGCGTTGATTTTAGGCAAGTCCTGATCTGGTTGATTGAGGCGATCACCGATCTATTTGATTTTTGAAAAAGTTTGTAGGCGTTGATTGATATGCGAGTCGTTAATGTCGTGGGCGTTGATTTTAGGCAAGTACCGATCTAATTTTATGGTTGATTGAGGCAAGTACCGAGTCCTAATCTGGTTGTCTGCTTGATTTAGGCAAGTACCGATCTGATTGTCGTGGTCGTTGATATGCTTTGATTTTTCTGTACATGGGCCGATCCATATTAGCGATCCTAGCGTAAAATCAAGCTGGACGTTGGAGCGTACCAACTCCCATCTAATACGCCCCCAGGTGAGGACGCACGTCGCGGCGGTTTTGCACAACGCCCCTTACAAAATACAGAATTCAACCCGCACTCTAGCATAATCGACACACTTTTACATATTAGCCCCTCCACCCGAATCCTCTCCTCCTGTCTCGACGGAATTGTGGATCAGCGGTGGCGTCTCCAGCGTGTCCGAGGGGAGAGGAGGCCGGCGTTGTCCAGGTTCCGCTCGTCGCCGGACAAGATGAGGATTCTAGCCGGATGGAGAAGAAGGGATCATGCTCCGGTCAGTCTCGGTGGCGCCGTCGACAGGCTTCCTCCCCGAGCCCACGATGCAGGCGGCAGAGCGTATCGCGCAGGAGCTCAATAGCCCAAATCTAAGTTGAGAAGTGGCAGTTGCTCCGCCCGTGATGGTCAGCCACCGCGCTCTGCTTCGGAAGTCGACATGCACATACCCTCCCCCTTCGACGGCTTCCTCTCTGCGGTAATAATTAGTCCGTTCTATCTATTTCTTGGTTGTGTTCTTGGTCCTGCTACGGTGTGGAATTCCTTTCAGCACTTCGCTGACCCACGTGATTTGATCCAGCAGTTAAGGAAGGGGTCAACGAGATGATCAAGCACGTCGCCAGGAGCCCTTTGTTGGGCTCTACTTCATTCAGCACTCTCTGTTGCGCACTGGTATTAGGATTTACATCAGTTATCTTATCAATTTGGAATCTGAAATCACCCTTGCGCACCTCAATTGACAGAAATCAATGATTGATTTGTCTTGATTAAGTGAATTAGGTCGGTTACGATTGAATTTTACTGTATCTTCTAAAAAAACATTGTGTTAGTCTAGGATCTATCCATAGCGTTTACCATGAGATAATTTATCTACTGTTATGTTTGCCGTTTAAGTCCGATTCGTTTTTGTTTTGTATTGCAATATACTTCCTCACGTATGAAGCAATCATGAATGATGTGTGGATATGGACCGAGCAGTGTGACATGTCCCTTGAGTATGATCTTGGTAGCTTATTAATGAATGAAGTAATATACAATATATGAGACTATATTATTAGTTGGAATTCACTTTTCTTTTATGCTGACTCTTTCACTGGTATGGTCGTTATGAGTATGCACTGTGTACTTAAGTGTATTTACTGATTTTACTAGGCCATTTTAGTGGCAGATCCAAACCAGCCACAACATTGTAGCCAATACCAGCTTCTGATTAGCACCGGCAGATCCTGGTTTGGAGAAAGCCAGCTTCAACATTTGGATTCAGTTTTCTTGATTTAAAAAAGGCAGGTCCTACTGTTCAAATAGTTGTCAAAATATGGTAGGACTTTGTGTATGCATGAAGCTTCATCCTCAAGTACAAGGTTTATTATTTGGCGTGACTGTTCTTTTGTTTTTTATAAACTCTGAAACGTTCTTTTTCTTCTAGCACCATAAATTTTAGCATTAACCAATGTTTCCTATTTTCTTATATGTTCAATGACTTAATATCTTTTTGTACTTTTGATGTAGGTTTTGCACCGAGTAGTCCTACAGAAGAACAATATCAATAATATCCTCCAATGTTTGTGTACATCAGCAAGAGGTCTCACGTGATCATGAAGTCAAAGACTATTTTCTTGTACTGAACAATATCCTACAGTGTATGTGTACATCAACAAGAGGTTACGTCTTTCCATGGCGTATCCTTGAAAAAACAAGAGGTCTCAACCGATCATGAAGCCCAAGACATCGGCGACGCCTTCTCCAAGAAGAGGAGTACCGTCGTGTACAATATCCACAACGGCATGTGTGACCTGGTCACAGTTACTCGGCATGCCGTAGTCTGACACGACATCGTCAGAGAAGCGCCGCTTCGGTTTGAGGACAGCGTAGAGCCTGGTCAAGTTCAAGTTCAAGTGCCAGAGCAGGATACATATACACGAGTGGGAATAATATGCGTGAGCACTCATTTGAATAATCATTTTGAACGGATTGGATACATTATCATTAAAGGTACCCAATATTTATATTTAATGAGTTTTTAAGCTTTCCAAGTATTTTAATAACGTGCATGACTGCAGGATTTTGAATCCTTCAGTTTCATATCAGAAAAGTTTTTCTTAAGCCAATTCATTCAACAATGTTAGATAACATATATACTTGATTATTAAAAAAAATTGATGGTGCGTTTTGTTTGTGGCGAGACCTGCTGCAAGCGCACGGGTAAATTGGTCAAAGTAGAACATGTTACCAATCCACTCCAATGGAAGCAGTTGCACGAAAACCACCAGCAGACGCAGCTCATAGAATAGATCCTCATGATAGAACATAAACAACCAACAGCGGAACAAACAGTATCAATGAACACAAAACAACCAGTAGCCCAAAGGCTCGTCGCACACGCGAGCATCATGCAACATCACTAATAGTCATTTCTTCGTTCATGTATCAAAGCAGTGGTGTTAAAATTATTTATACTGAAGTTTAAAATTGGATTTTTTTAACGTTTCAACACATAAACTCAATAGAATATCATCTTTGAGAATTATATCTTTCTGACTTGATTTATCAAACTAATGCAGCTTGAATTTCGAATTTGCTAACATTTTTTTATATAGTTGCTTGTTCGTTGCAACGCATGAGCATTTTACTAGTAATAGAAATAGTGAAGATAGATTGACATGTGGCTACGTGAAAGTCAACCGAAGGAGTAGTTCATATTCCGTTTGGGTGAGGCGTGGGGCGTTGGAGTTGCCCTACACGCGTTGTCGCCGGCTCACCGCATCCCCCAATGCCGGCCGGCCCACTCGCCGTGCACTTTAACCCCCACAGCCCCACCACACCTAAATTTCAAGTGAAATTTCACAAAAATAACCCTTTGGGCAAAGTTTAGTAAAAAATAACCCATTTTCAAAACTATTTTGAAATCTAACCCTTTTTGTAGCGCCCGGCGCTACCCTCTGTGTGGTAGCGCCACAGCCTCCGTCGCTACCCTCGTGCCAGCGTGGCAACACGGGCCCGTGTGGAAACGGCTAAGTCTGGGAGGGTAGCGCCGAGGGGCATGGCGCTACCCTCCGAAGGGTAGCGCCGAAGGGCTTGTTGCCACGCTGGCACGAGGGTAGCGACGGAGGCTGTGGCGTTACCACACAGAGGGTAGCGCCGCATCGTTGGGCGCTACCAACAAAAAGGGTTAGATTTCAAATTAGTTTTAAAAAGAGGTTATTTTTTGCTGAACTTTGTCCAAAGGGTTATTTTTGTGAAATTTCACAAATTCCAACCGGTAGCTTCCCACCACCGCAACCACGTCCTCCTTCTAGACCTTTCCTCCCTCGACGCCGGCCGCCTAACTTTCAAAACTCTCTTCTTCCCCTGTCTCTCTCCCTCTCCCGGTCCAAGCATCCAATCCAATTCCAGGCCACGCGCTACGGCGCTAGTCGACGACAACGAAGACCGGCCTCGCCCCCGCCGTCGCGCGCAAGCCTCACACCCCCGCCCACACGCCGCGCTCTCCTCCTAACGCTCTCTCCGCGCTCCGAGTTCCCGCACACGCCGCATGCCGCCGGCCGCGAAGCGTGCCCAACCTTCCAAGAGATGAAGCTCGGCGCCACGAGGCCGCGCCGCTTGACCCCGCTCCTGGCGGCCGCCGCGGCGGCGCTGCTCCTGCTCTTCCTTGCCTCCCCGCACGGCCTCGCCTACTCCCGCGCGCGCGTCCTCCCGCCTGCACGGCGGCCGCCGCTCGTCGCTCGGGGTCCCGGGAGCCCGCCCTCCTTCGCGTACTGGATATCCGGCACGGCCGGGGACGTGCCCAGGGTCCTCAGGCTGCTCGGCGCGGTGTACCACCCCAGGAACCGGTACCTGCTGCACCTGGACGCGGGGGCGTCGCGGGAGGAGCGCACGGCGCTGGCCGCCGCGGTGCGCGCTGAGGCGGTGTGGAGGGAGTTCGCCAACGTCGACGTCGTCGGGGAGAGCTACACGGTCGACAGGACGGGCTCTTCCGTACTCGCCGCCGCGCTGCACGGCGCCGCCGTGCTGCTCAGGATCGGGGCCGACTGGGACTGGCTCGTCACGCTCAGCTCTTGGGACTATCCTCTCGTCACGCAGGACGGTAAGATACTTTCTTTTTTCCTCACCGTTGTGCTCTATATGCTCTTCCCAGATAGATTTACTAGTACAGTATATGTTTTTGGATATATGTGGAGTAAAAAAGATATACTAGCTGATGTTCTGATCGTTGTGATTGCGATCTGATCCATTGCTTAGCTCTCAAGATACATGAGGTGGATGTTTCTCTCGCGAGCTACGATTTGATAGTACAAGTTGCCATCAGCTGATGTAGTGGTATTTGCACATGGGGTGTCTTAAACCAGTTTTCTTTGGTAGTTCTTGCCTGACATTTCAACTATGAAATCGGTGTGAAATCTCAAATTTCGGATGTTCAGGTACTACCTGCGACTCTGTCCAGCTCTGTGGCCAACTTTAGGACATCTCCTACGGGGCTGCTCAAATCTGGACCGATTTGGTCCGGGTTTTGTCCGTTTGAGCAGCCCCGGACACTGCGCGGACACGGGTCGAAACAGGTGCACCCTACGGGGGTGCTCATTTCAGGCCGGACACCAGGCTAGATTGCGTAGGGGCCACAGTGGCCATTGTGTAACACTTAAAAAAAACATAATATAGCCATTGGATAAGCCAGTGGCGGCCGGTGGCCGGACTTCTACGCCGGACTACTCAAGGATGACGTAGTCCGGGTCCTGGACGAGGTGCGTGGGCAGCCCCTGGCGGCGCGGTGGAGTCTGGGGCTGCTCCGGCGGCGGCGGCCTGTCCGCTGGCCCGGTCCACTGCTAGCGCATGCCAACTAGTGGCATGAACCAGTCCGGGACCTCGCCGCGGTCCTCCTCCATCGCCTGCCGTGCCTCCTGCCGCTCCATGTCCTGGTGCGCGGCGACGGCGGCCAGCGCGTCGGCGATGGCCCTCTCCTCCTCCGCGGCGGCTTCTTCCGCCTCCCGCTTGGACTCCTCGATGGACTGGGCGAGGGCCCTCTCCTCCTCCTCCGCGGCGGCGGCGTCACCGTCTTCCTCCATCTTGACGCTCGGGGGAGGCGGCGGCGGCGCGTACCTGTTGTCGCCGCGAGGTGGGGAGGGCGGCGGGTACTACGGTGGGCCGCTGGCGTGATGCACTCTGAAGAAACCCCGGCGTCGCTGGTCGTGCTCGGCATGGAACCAAGTGTCCCAGTTCGAGCTGCTGACGGCGTAGGCAGGGTCGTGGCGGAGGTCGTCCGGCAGCAGGTCGCGTCGCCGGAGGATCTCCACCTCCCTCTCGAGTCCCCGCTTCGGGACGGGCGGCACCGGAATCCGCTCCGGATTCAGGTGCCACCCCTCGAAGAGGTGGACGTCCGGCCATGGTACTGGGATCGCGTTGTCCCTGTACCACTGGCACTTCCTCTTGCTGAGGTAAGGCCGGACGCGGCGTGGAGGTGCCGGAGGTGCGGCGGCGCGCGGTGCAGCGCCTGTCGCGGGCGGTGGCGGTGGCGGCAATGCCGGTGGCGCCGGAGACCGCGAGGAGCGGCGAGAGCTCCCCGCCTCGTGGTCGTTGGTGCCCTTGCCGAGCCACCATCTCCCCTTCCCCATGGCGGCTAGGGCGGTGTGGCGGTGGCGGCTAGGTCAGTGTGGCGGTGGTTGCGTGGCGGTGTGGGGGACGGTGGGGAGCAGTGTGGGGGACGGTGGGGGCGGCGGTCCCATTAAATAAGACCGGTGGGGGGATGTCAATGGTCGACGGGTCAGTGACCGGTGGGGCCGGGGAGTTTGACCGCCAAGAGGCGGGGGCGCGGCGCGTCCGCGGACAGATTCGAGAAATGAGCAGCCCCACAGGGGCCTGGTTTTGTCCGGGCCTGCTCAAATCCAGCCTGTCCGAGGCAATTGAGCAGCCCCGTAGGAGATGTCCTTAGTACCCGGGCGTCGTGTTTTTGCGGTTAATTGCCCCAAGGGTGTAGTTACTAGTTAGTACACAGGTACTAGTTATCTGTACTAGGTAGTACTTGCTCAATCAATTTTGCAACCACCTTTCATAATCTAATCAATGACGCTGGGCACCTCACGTGTGATTCTGAAATCTGATTATCAGCGAGAGCTATCGTTAGGATTTTGCTAAAACGTCACACTAAGCACTTTCAGTTGATATGACAGGTTATCAGTGGTACCCTATTTATGAGGATTCAGTTTCGCCAGAAAGGTGACATTTTTGTTTTTGAGGCTAAAATAAATATATGGATCAGACTGATATCATCATCAGTTGCACTCATGGTGTGGACCGTGCGATCAACTCCTATTATATGTATACCAAAAAGTTATGATGCCAAAAAATGGCTGTTTGCAGTTTATCCTTGTAAAAAACAGAAAAGGGGGTACTACCAACATTTTCCTGCACACAAGCCATTTGGTAGAAATCGACATACAAAGAGTTTGCTTGACATATACTGTAGTACCTACTGTACTTCTTGATAATCCATTTATCCTTTTTTTGTATTTATTTTAAGCATCTGGTGGTTTTAATGCAGATATCCTCTATGCATTTTCTTCTGTACCGAGGTACCTCAACTTCATTGATCATTCAAGTGACCTCGGATGGAAAGAGTGAGTTTCTGTCTTTCTAGATTTTTTCTTATTCTATACTGTTTTATTCACTAATTTTTCCCCTTCCCCCTTGTAGGCATGACCGGTTTGAGAAACTTATTGTTGACTCGAGTTTATATATGAACAAAAATACTGAGCCCTTTGTTGTGACAGAGACAAGAAAAATGCCTGAGGCATTCAAGATTTTCACGGGTTTGTGCAAACGTTGTTTCTAGCCAAGGATTTTTTTGGTAGTTAGGCATTTCTAAGAAAAACTGTCAGGGGGTTTGTAATATATCTTTTTTTTGTGAGAGGATCAAAATGTCTTTATGTGATCCTTGGTAGTATTAACTTTATTACTTAAAAGGTTTAAGCATTACACCCGGGCTCTGCGTAGCTAAGATGCACACAGCCACCAGTTCACCATCACATAGTTCAGTTACTAAAAAGTAAATAGACGAATTACATATCAAAATGAGAAAGTGTAGATCCGCCTAAGATGAAGGTAGGTCTATCCGGAGTCTATGTTGCCACCCATGCCGAGAGAATAACTCCCTGGTACTGGTAGTATTTACTCTTCTTAGATGGCTCTGTGTCATACATAGATGTTGCGTAATTGTTGGTCACCTCATGATTTTTTAATATGCTCTTATTGAAATGAAGCTCTCTCGTGTTCGAGCAAAATATTAATTTTTATTTGCTTTCAAGTTATTTTATTTTTAGGAATTAGTCCTTTTGGTGAATAAGGTATTGCGAGTTTAGAAGTATAAAACTATTTCTCATATTTAAAGAATTGCAAACCGGTATGAAAATATCTTCATACTTTAATTGGAAGAAACAATTAAACTCTAGTCTCCCGACGTTTCAAATGAAAACATTAACGAACTAGATTCATTTCAACTCATGATCTTGTCGAGATCAAGAAGAATGCTTAATTTTGCTTAGGTGGGTTATTTCCTAATGTTTTCATTTTCACAGTCAATCCAGCTGTAGGATGTTTGTGTTTAATTATCATGAAGTTAGCATGTTCCATGAAGTCATATTTAATTCCTACTTGAGTAATTCGTGCATAGGCCACATCTGAATGTTTTTTATCATCTTGCAGGTTCTCCGTGGGTAATTCTAAGTAGGAACTTCACTGAACATTGCGTGCATGGTTGGGACAACCTCCCGCGCAGGCTACTGATGTACTTTGCCAACACAGCTTACTCCATGGAATCCTACTTCCAGACTGTCATATGCAGTTCTCCCGACTTCAGAAACACTACTGTCAACGGCGATCTACGCTACTTTATTTGGGACAATCCTCCTGGGCTGGAACCGCTTACTCTCGATGAATCCCATTTTGATGACATGGCGAACAGCAGTGCTGCCTTTGCAAGGCGGTTTGCGGAGGATGCACCGGTGCTGAAGAAGGTAGATGATAAGCTACTGAACAGTTCTCTGTGGCGCCTGAACTTGGGCCAAAAGCAAGGAGGCGGGGATGTGGAGGATGTTAATGTTCTCAGGCCTGGGCTTGCTGGAGAGAAGCTCAGACGCTTCATATCTGAGATCAGTCAGACAAGAGGATGCACGGTTGCACCTAGCTGAAAGCCGAACCCATTAGATATGAGAAATTCTTTGTGAGATGATCCGTTTTTTACCAGGAATATGAGGAACACATTCTTGGCAGGATCTTAGACCAGGTTCCTCTGTAGCCTGACAGTTCTGTGTGGCTGCACCTGCACAATACCACTAACTATGCATATATACTGTAAAATAGTAAGTACTAGCTATTTTGACCATATGGATGGAACATATAGTAGGTTACACTGCAGTTGTCACTTGTCAGATAAATGTACAGAAAGGTTAGATAATGATGGCCTGAGTGGTCAGGTTAGACAAATAAGGCTTGTCGATTTTGCAAAATATATTGAAAGGATAATCATTTGATACTTCAGATGATTCTTGAGAAGCTATGGCTGGTGATGACACTTGCGGCATTCCATTTGAAAAATGCTGGTTACCCTCCACATGTGGTCTGCTGAAGATGCTGGACGCCTGGACATGATTCTGCAACAAGTGAATGTGGACGACGTTGTCTGACAGCGGCGATTGTCGATGGCTGGTGCAGATGAAAATTTTGAGGCCGGTAAGTTTCAGATCATCAGCCACTAAATTTGCCACCACAACAGATTTCAACCTTGATAATTGTTATGATCATGTCATTCTAGCAGTGTTTTTGCATAAGGATATACAGTTTAAGTCCAAATGGTGATCGCCTATTGATGCGGGAGGTAGAGAATGCTCTTTTGTGGGGTAATTATTGGACAATGCAGGTTCGTAGCTCCTCTTAAAGACTGCATAAAATTCGTCCCAGTAGCAAGGCGACACTCTTTCGCGCCAGAAACGGCAATGGCGCCAAAAGAAAAAACTCAGTCGCTGGCGTCAGCAAAGATGACGAGACCAACGATGACGTACGCATAATTCTAATTTCATGAATGCTCCATCGCACATTATTATCATCAATAAATTCTTCCAACTCAAATAAAAACGCAGAGGAAATACAAAGATATATCTCTATCCCAACGCTGGCAACAGCACAAGATCAAGATGCCTTCATCACCATACGAACGCCTGTACCACACCCCATGTATATCTATGATCTATCCATGGGCTACAGCGTCGTTTTCTGAGGAGAAAAGCCTGTTTTGTGTCCAGCTTCTCTGTCCCCTACGTCCACACACTTGCCATTCGCCATCGGTATCCAACTCCAGGAATGGAAATATCTCGTTGCCATCAGTTGACGCACGTGCATTGATATACTGCTAACTACAGGTGCTTGCGGTAACTTTGACAGTTTTAATACCTGATCCGTCGGCTCAGTCTCTCAGAGTTGTTCATAGGGGTAGGGTGTGCATGCATACGTGCGTTAATAGGGGTGAGTTTATATATGTGTATATGAGCGCTTGCAAAAACACTATATGTCAATATAAAACATTTTGTTGAACTGTCACCAAAACGTTTTATATTTGTGAACAGAGGTAGCAGTAATTAATAGCCCATTCGTGAACGAACAAATAATCTCAGGTGAAAGATATTGTTCAAAATTTTATTTGAAAAATCCAAAGAGAATGAAACTAATGTTAAAATCAGTTGTGACAATTTTCTTATTAATTCATAGAAAAAATTAGTTGCAAGAAATTGATGTAGAATTCATGGATATTATTGAGTAGGATGTAATATTTAGCAAATTCCGAGAAAAAAAATCCTTGCCCCAAGTATTCGGTGGCATTTCATCAAGCCAAACATGTGCATCAGGGCACTCTGCCTTGAATACATCAAGATTTTCTCACATGTAACAATATTGCTAGATCTTGCATAAGACAAAGGTTATTCTTCACAGCTTCTCCTTTTTTAAGGAATATAGCTTCTCCATATTTGTGCTCAGAGTCTAGAAATAACTCCATAACTGGCTTATCAAGCCCTATTTCAATATTTACAATCTGTTGTCAACTAAATTTCCACTAATGCATTGTAAATGTATTTGCAAAAGAGAAAGGCAAACATAAACATCAAGAGAGCAATTTTCTACCTTTTCTTTTGTTGAATATAAACATCAGGAGAGCAAGTTTTCTGATTAGGAATTGCCTCTAAAAAATTCATGTTTACGGGTTGTTCTTTTCTTTGTACTTATCTCTTTATAAATATTGTGTGCGCTTCTTTTTAATACAAGAGAGCACATAACCTAGGTAACATGTAACTAATGTTAAAATCAAGTCCATGCATCTTGTCTCTACTGAATCAAAGTGGATTATATTTAACAGCACTAACCCCTCTAATGAATTTATTTTGATAAGTTATGTGTGAAGGAATTTTTTTAAGTATAAGGAGAGAGGATGATGGAAGAAGATCAAAAGAGATAAAAGCTAACTTAGATATGCCCTAGAAACCCAACTAATATATTCAAGAAGTAACGAGCGTCTAAACTTGGGGATGCCTAGGGAATCCCCTTTTTCATCAACAATCATCATGTCATCCCCGTTGAAATGGTATTTTTATTACTTTATATATTATGTGATTTTCTTGAAATATTAGTTATTTTTTCTTTTTGTTTATGTTTTGTTTGTTGTCTTAATTTAAAATAACTGGATCCTAACATTCTTGTTTGTTAGAGAGACACGCTCCACTTTTTATTATAATACTTATGTGTTTTGCTCTTATCTTGTTGAGTATTTATTTTTTATATTTTATTTGAGAAACACAGTATAACGCAAGCGCTCATATACACGCATACACACTCACCCCTATGAACGCACGCACGCACACCCTACCCCTATGAGCACCTCCGAGAGACTGAGCCGGCGGATCAGGTCTTGAGATTGACGAAGTCACCACAGCCACCTCGCTGTCGACGGGAACGTCGCCTCCCACTGAAGAATATTCCAGCTAAATGAAAAACACCAGCGTCAAATCTAAGATTTGAACTCTGGTGGACTGGGGGTACAACCACCCTCATAACCATCTTGCCACATGCAAGGTTTTTTTTTTTTTTATATTGCTTGTGTTTAGCTCTTGTTTTGCACTCATATTATTTCGACAACAATCATATTATATCTGATACGCTTCACTCAGATTAATTAGCATAGTTGCTTAAATTGTTGGAATAAAAAATGGCATGCTTGGGGTAGCGGTATAATGAAAAACTTGCATAATCTTGTAGACCATAGAATATTGACAACTTGATTCTTTGCAATAGTTTTGAGGCATTAGAGCTTAAACTTACTTGTTGCCTAGATAAGGCTTATTAATGGGTGTTTGATGATAAAAGTTTGTTCCGTACTACAAACACTAATTACAGTAGAAGGTGTAATTGGTTTTGAGAATTATTTTGAGTTTGACGGAAGTTTGCAATGACATGGATGTTGCTAAGGTCGGGTGATCTACCGGAGTAGCTGTGCTCGCGGGAACATCTCTCTTTGTGTTTGCTAGGAGAAACCCTAGAACCACCACCGCTATTCGCCAAACTACCAGGCCGCCAAGCCGTGAGTCGGCTCCTTGTCACATAGCCGAAGAGGAAGGAGGTAGTCCAGCGCGCTGGCATCCCGAGAGCAGCCAAAGATCACACATGATCGGCCCTGGCTGAGCCCATATGGTCAGATCAGGCCTCACAACTCGAATCTCATCCAATGGCGCATATCGACGTCGTGCCCGTCGAAGCCGCGTTGACGGCGTATGGCCTCCTCGTCGACAGTCCTGTCTCCTTGTCGACAGTCCCGT
This sequence comes from Poa annua, assembly GCA_026929855.1. Taxonomy (NCBI): domain Eukaryota; kingdom Viridiplantae; phylum Streptophyta; class Magnoliopsida; order Poales; family Poaceae; genus Poa; species Poa annua. Next base: position 263,455,683 of record CM049426.1, on the reverse strand, counting down.
GTTGGAGATCCTCTGGCCCCGGCCAGTGACGGTCGCGTCACTCTGTGCCCCCACCGATGTAGCACAATTTCCCGTGAAAAACCATCGGGAACACCTCTCCTTCCCAACAGCCGCTCAAAGAGAAGGGCCCGCTACCGCCGCCAGCAAGGGTAGCGGCGTTGGCCAGAGGAGATGTGGGTGGAGGAGCCGGTAGAGCCGCCCGGGTGAGAGCGACTCCAAAGAGCGCTTTCTCGAGTGTTTTTTTTCTTTTAGTGGAGGAAAGTTTCACTTCCCGGCCTCTAAACCAACTAGGGATGCATACAACCATATAAGTATGACACGCTGCTCAAGATATCGGCCGATATCCCAATTTATCAACCGATTTATCGCCCAACGTTGTCTGGGCTGATAAGATAAATTGACCGATAAGTCGGTCGATATAGCGATAAATCGTCCCGTATGTCGATAAAACGGCCGATTTAGCATTTATCAGGGGTCGACCGATAAGTTTCCGATAAGCGATATCCCCAACATTACTATGAGTACCAGAATTTTTAACTTAATTAAAGATCAAGTCTAGTTCTCATCAATACGTATAATTAGGAGCCTAAATTCGTGTATGAGAGGATTTGAACTTAGGTGTGGAATTTTGTACATCCAATCCGCCAAAGGTAGACTCACTTCACTTATTGGTTATCTCTACTATATAATACTAGATGATACCTCGCGCGTTGCTACGGGATGTAATGTTAAAATTTTTACTTTATATCAAAATTAACCGTACCAAATAATCATATATTATTATCATAGCTATTATAAAAACAAAATAATTGTAGTTGTTGTTAGAGAAAAAAATCATGAATTCTCTTGAAGAAAATAAAAAAGATACATCAATATAATGGGTAGAACCTAGGTTAGCATCTATGGAACTCCATACATTCCACCTATGAATCAAAGTTAGCATACATTTATAAGAAATGAAATAAAGATAGGTGTGGTAAAGGAATGTACTGCCGGATGAAAACCCATACACTTTCAGTTGTAGCATATCTTCATGAAGGTGTGCAGATTTACCTGGAGAACTGTCTAGAGAGAATACAGAAGAGTAATATATAAATCATTACACAATGTTACATGGGTCATCCATTTGTTTCGACAACGTTTGTTGAGACGAAACACATCCAACTTTCCTGCAAGAAGTTTTCTTAATTATTGATATGGATTGAGGATTAGTGGAATATTATAAGAACTATTCATAGCAAAATAATATGCAGGAGTCATACACAAACAGAAAATAGCCACAGTAATTGAAGATGCATGGAGCAGGAAACCAATTAATATCAATGACGGTTTAGTTTCAAAAAAAATACTCCATCAATGACGGCAAATTAAGGAACCAAAAAATGGGATGAACACAACGGATAGAACATGTAGTCACGTTCATGCACATAGTCCACAACGATGCCTGAAACCAAGAACGGGTATGCTTAGAAAAATGCAAACGTAATAGAGAAAATTACACAGCGGTAGGAAGGATGATTATCAGAAGCTAGAAGGTACCGACTTGCAACATTGTTTTAGCAAGGGCGTTGAGATCTCCAAGGAACTTCCCGATGTGGACGCAATCTCAGTGGTGTTTACAGGTCTGTACTGCTAGCGCACGTTTGCCAACAACCAGCAATATATCGAGCTGAAATCTCTGCAGAAGAAGCCATAGCTGAAGAAAAATGAGACCTGGAACTTGCAGCGATTGAGTTTTTGACTGTTGCTTGCGGTCAGCACAGGCTAACAATGTATTGCGCACAGGTAATCTAGTTGTTGTCATCAGGTTGCTGTAGACGCTCTACTCATGGTCGTGATGAACTCATCGCTTGCGAGGTTGGAAGGAAAATGAGACACGGGAAAGACAGGATGGCGAGGTAGGACGAATGTGAAGAGAGTAGGCTGAGGCGCGGCAGGAACAATTATTTAAAGTAAAAAAAATGTATGCATGAACTTATGGTATGCCCTATGCGCCGGCAGTTTTCATATGGGGAGAGGAAGAGATTGCGTATTGTGGAGAAGTGGAGAAAACGGAGGGTTAATGGTGGCAAGAGTAACGGTATTGCCTGGATGGTGTAAAAACTGAAGGTAAGGTATTAAAGCATATGCGGGAGCTCAATGTGAATAAATGCAAGAAAAGTGGAAGGGGAGAGGTCCGGCTGTGTGGCCGCTTGTCTTTTATTGCTGCCTCAAAAGAAAATATCGTGTCAATGTTGTTGCAGTGACGTGGTGTGGTGATGTGGCAAATTTCTAGGACGTGTCAATCTAGGATTGCTCAGGTTGTTTGATGATGTGGATATGCTGCATGTTGAGAGAATTCCTTGTAGTGGGTCTTTGCTATTTAGATATAGAAGATTGCTCGGGGTCGCCGGTTGTACGTCGTGACTATTTTGCAAAATGCCCCCTGAAAATATGGAAATCAACCCGCTGTCCATAGCATATCGCTAAGCGCTTAGCGTTATTTCCTCTGTCCTCTGCTCCCTCCGCACGGAATCCGCCGCCGCCGCCTCTGCTCCTCCGCACGGAATTCGTCGCCGCCGCATCTGCTCCTCCGCACGGAATCCGTCGCCGCCGCCTCCCGCGACGAGGCCGGGAAGCGGTTCTCTCAGCGGCGTGGGCGGCAAGCGCAGCAGATCCTATCCGAGCCCATTCCACACCATCCCCGTCGCACCGTAGATGAACTCTGCCGATCCCCACGGTCCATCTTCTTCCTCCTACGCTGCAACGTTGCTGCTGCGCCTCCACGCAAATCGCTGCACCTTATCCATTACAGTCTTTGCTGCACTGTTGCTACCAGGGGAGAAGATGTGAGGTGGGATGGGGACGAAGGTGAAGGGGACACCCATGTCCATGGAGATTTTCCCTCTGCAGATGCCCCGCGTCTACACCCTCACCATGCCCTTTGGCCGACGGAGTTTCCTGAGTGTAGCGATGAGATCGAGCTAGGCGTCGCTGCCTCTGCTGAAGATGCCGGTGAGGTTGGTCAGCACGGCCACACCTTCCTGGCAGCCCGCCTCAGGTTTCTACCCCCTTCCCTGCCCTCCTATCCCATCCTATCTTTTGTCTTGGCATGTAATTTGGTAGTGTGACATTGCATCTCCGTGGGATGCGACTACTAGATGATTTTGATAATTCACGAGTTCAGTTACTAAAAGTTCTCCAGACTGCTGCTACATATTGCTTCATTGCATGGTCATCCGTACTACTGCTTGGTGATTTATGCTCACCATGATTTTGCTTGAGAAAAACTATACATCACTGAGTTTACATAGTAATATATGTTTTGGTTGGAAATTCTGCTATGTCAATGTTTTGCTTCAGTAAGGCAGTAATACAGTTCAAGGTACTATACATTTGTAGCATCATCATTTTTGATGAAACTTATTGGATGGTAAACCCAGAGATTTATCCTATTTACATGTCTTTATATGTGATGATGCTTATTTATAATTAGCGCAAATTAATGTGTCAGCAAGCTCATCCCTTTAATATTAGAAAGATAATTGGGCATATACATGTAAAATGATGAACTGATTGTTGACGGAATTAAAGTGTATTTCCTGAACGATCTAAGTTAGTTCGGAACTTTTTCCTACATGTTGCTTCTACCTCTTCAAATTCGTTGATACTTATAGATATTAAATTGTGCAGGGATTCAACACCTAGCCGTTTGTCTAGAATTCAAAGAAAGTAATGAGGCACTCGGTTCTGGAGATAGACATGTTAACCATTCATTGGGAACTTGGGATATCCCTCCTCGAATGATCACTTGTAACAGGGCAAGAGGACCACTTAAATAATGAGGATGATCTATTCTATATATTTCTCAATTCCAAATCTGGTGGTTTGTTTTTTTGGTTAGGGCGGAAAGTTGTAAGTGTTGTTTCTCTATCACAATGTAACTATATGCATGCCTACTGCATGTTCTATAATAAACTGGAAATCGGATTTGCATCACAACCTCTTTCCCGTACCTACGATATGTCTTCTGGTGAACTCCTCGAATAGTCAAATTCCAGGTCTTGATGAAACTTATGAAAAAACAGCCTGCAAGATTTATCTTATATTTGTAGCCTGTCATTTGTCCTTAACATATTATGTGGTTGTATTGTATTACTATGAATTACATATTAAGAATTTTAAATGACATAGAAAAGAAAATATTTAATCTCGTCCTCACCATTGGGGATGAGGTATTTAAGAAAATACTATCAAGCTTTAGCATGATCTACTTATCAACTCGCAAACTAATAATAAAATGTACCTATCGATGAGCGCATCACACTATAGTTGTTTCCATCAACTACTGAGCTTACTAATATTAGTTAAGTGCTTAACAGAGAAACTGCGACACGGTGAAGTTGTACCAATGAGAAATTACCTTGTTGGGTTTCATGACATAGATTTTTTCAATTTCACGGGCATTTTGCTAGTGTTTTAGATAGATGTGATGTGATGGAATTGAAGTTTGAGATACCCTAATACTCCTGTAATTAGAACTGGTAAATTGACTGATGGATAATTGTTCCATGTGCTAGATTAGTAATAAACTTATTATTAAGAAATGGCGCACGTTGAGCTCGCGAGTGAGTGTCCCGCGCGTGCGTGATAGTGTTGTGCGTGTTTGTCCCGAATTTCTCCCAAAAAACAATAGTTTGCGCACGTTTTCCGCCTGGTCGTTACGCGGACACGGCGACCACTAGCAAGCGCGTCCAGTGCGCGGGGCCCGCCTGGCAGCCACGCCCATAACCCATGGCTATATAAAAGAGCTCGAGAGAGAGAAGTCGGCAGCACCTGGAGTCCTGGAGCCAGCCAACACCAACAGCAGAGCAGAAGCAGCAGCCAGCGACGACAAGAAGGAAGACATGGACGCCGACATGGGCGACAGCTTCGCCTACTACTGGGAGACGCAGCGCTACCTCGAGTCAGAGGAGCTCGTCGACAGGTAAGCGCCGCCGCCTGCCATCGATAGCCATTGTTCTGTTGACTGGGCAAAGGGAAGAAGATGCTAATGATTAAATGGCTATCCTTGGACTGGTTGCAGCATCATCGCCGGGGCGACCGAGGACGCCATGTCCTACTACGACTCAAGCTCGCCCGACGGATCCCACTCGTCCTCCACGCCGACCGGGGCTGCCGTCATGCCCGGGGCTGCGATGGCAATGGGAATGGGAATGGGTGGGACGGGCGCAAACAAGAACATCCTGATGGAGCGCGACCGCCGCCGCAAGCTCAACGAGAAGCTCTACGCGCTCCGCAGCGTCGTGCCCAACATCACCAAGGTGAGGAGAGTTGGCATGAGCATCTGATTAGCCGGCATTGCCGGAACACATCAGCGTCTCGAATTCCCGATCGATCGCCGATGGAGAGAGAGAGAGAGAGAGAGAGAGAGAGAGAGAGAGAGAGAGAGAGAGAGAGAGATGATTCTAAGTTTCTAACGGCCAATGCGGCGTCTCGTCTCGTCTCGTCGTTGCAGATGGACAAGGCCTCGATCATCAAGGACGCGATCGAGTACATCCAGCTGCTGCAGGCGGAGGAGCGTCAGATGGCGGCGGAGGTTTCCGCGCTCGAGTCCGCCGCCGGCGGGGAGGAGGACTTTGACGGGGGAATCTTCGTGGAGCAGGTCTCCTCGCAGCAGCAGAGGACGAAGAAGGTGAAGCGCATCCTGTCGGTCTCATCAATGAACGACGCTCTGCTCGCCTCGGTGGAGGAGGAGGCCTCGCCGCCCGTGGAGGTGCTGGAGGTGCGCGTGTCGGACGTGAGCGAGAAGGTGCTTGTGGTGAGCGTGACGTGCACCAAGCAGCGTAACGCCATGGTCAAGGTGTGCCGCGTGCTCGAGGAGCTCCGCCTCAGGGTCATCACCGCCAACATCACATCCGTCTCCGGCTTCCTCATGCACACACTCTTCGTCGAGGTACATCGCCGTCGCCACCTACAATTGTTCATTCGCTTCATTGGATTATATCCGATTGCTCTGCTTCCGCTCATACCCGTTAGTTCAGTTGATAAGATGAGTAGATGACGTGGGGGCAGTGCTGACGTCACTGGATCTCAGCTTCTTTTAGTTGCTTGACTCTTGATTTCGACTTTCACCATTGGAGTAAACTTCTAGTTTCCTCTTCGTGTTCTTTTTAAGGTAGATAGTTGCAACTAAAAGTTCTTCCCCTGTTTTCATTTCGGGTGCTCAACAGCCTCAGACACGGCTTGAGCACGATGGGGACATGATCGCCACGCGCTTTAGATGCCAAAATCGATTGATTTTTCGAGAGAGACAGAAGCATCGCCATCACGTGCTTGGGGATGACTTGCACGTGCTCATGCACTAGAAGATGCTCATGTCTGCTTCTATATCCTCAGATTTTTTACGCCCAACAGAGGAAGAAGGTTTTGTCTATTTCCACACGTTTACGATTAATTTTGGTCTATGTATCGAGCACGAGTGACACATGCTTTAATCTAAACATGCCGTGCTTTATTACCGGATTTTTGCTAGTTGCTTAAACTCGGTTGAGATTTTGGATAATGTTTTTTCTGTGATGTTTACTTATCCCTGCAACTATTCTACTCTCCCCGACCGAGTCAAATCGTTTTCTTCTTCAGGTAGATGACATGGATCGCTTCCAGGTGAAGGAGGTTGTCGAAACTGCCCTCTCACAGCTTGATGCTCCAAGAAGCCCGCCACTTAGCTCGATGAGCTATTAGGGATGAAGATGATGATATGCTTGCTAGTCATCTCACCAGTCACCTATTTCACCTCCACACATAGTCTCTCTTTCCACATGCCTATATAGCTATGCCTTATGTAACGTATGCCATATTTTTGCCCCCCTTTTTTGCGACACCCCTTTATATACCTAAATGGAGGTGATTGTTTTAGTACGAGGCAATGAATCAAGGGGTAGCTAGATAATAGGCTAGCTTTGGACCTCGTCTATATGTCTTCATGAGCATGGCATTATATGTTGTTCTCCACTACGACATATCTATGGTGATAAATAACATGGTGGCTTCTTGATTATTTAAAGTTTATATGCAACATAGTGTCAACTTTTTTCGGCATATCGCTGTGGTCAGGTTCCTCGGGTACATACTACCTCTGATACATTAGGGCATGTTAGGTAGCCCCCTCAGTATTCAACCAGGTGTAAAATATGGCCATTTGGTTGCCTCGCTCAACCCGTGTTCCTACATGCGCACAAACCTTAAATCGTGTTGGGCCGGCCTTGTTGAGTAGGAACGGTCAATTCGGCCATTCCTCTTGGGCCAGGCTGAAAAGAGCCATCGTGTGCCACAGCTCTACACGCGTTGGGAGACACGGGAGACTTTACCCAACACGGGAGACGGGACATTTCCCCTTGACTCCTAGTCCCTAGTCCCCTGACCACCGAAACCCATTCGCCTCTGCCAAATCCTCTCCGCCGCTCGCCACTGTCTCACTATCGCGCCGCCCATACGAATGGTGAGTCCTTGTACACCTCTCCGCCAAACGCCTAGCGGGTTGCACATCCCGGTGGCTCTCGAACCTCTTCTCGAGAGATCTGTCCGAGGCGGAGCTGCGACCGATCTTCCATGTGCCCTCCCCCTTCTGCCGCCCACGGTCATCATCATCGGCGGCAACATCGACCGCATCGATGCTCGGGACATCGAAGACCGGTCCCGCGGCTAAACCTATGCGGGCGCCATCGCCGCTTGGCTTGATGGAGCCGATGCCTGCACTGCCGTTAGGGAGGATTTGCATCCCCAATTCTTCCTCAAGCCCGGCTCCACGGCCGCCGCCTTCACCGCCTTCGTCCTCGACACCGGCTCCACGGACGCACTATACACGGACCACAGTACGTACATTTTATCCCTGATTTGGTTCAGGTTAAATTCGCAAGCACATGTGCATTGCTTGTCCACTGCTTGTGCATAGATTGATCGTGCATAGGTTTCTTCTGCACTGCAAGCACATTGCCGATGGTTGCTAACGAATATCAACGTTTCTGACAAGGTACCCAAGGCCGAGCAAGTTATTCCTCAGAGTTTTCAGCCATTTTTTTCCAAGGCTGGCGTCATCCACTACAACACCTGGCTTGCAAGGCCTTTGGTACCTAGGAAGGAAGAGGAGGCGCTAGAGTAGATGAAGCGGACGAAGGGGAAAAGGCCCACTATCGGCCACATCAAAAGATCGATGTTGCCGTGGCCCTTCTCCGTGCAGCTGGATATGGATGACCTCCACATGGTAGTCATCCCAAGGTTCTTAAACGCTTCCATGAAGCAGTGACTCGTGATCCCCTTTCTTGGTGCATTGCCCTTGATGTCTGCAAGTTCTGCGGCGAGCATGTTCAGCTCGCCTACTCCCGGATACGGGGTTGCGCCACCTCCCGGCTACAGCGGCCCTCTTGGCGCGGCTCCACCGGCATACGGCACAGCGCTCTACACCGCTCTCATGCAGGTTCCTCCTCCTTCCACCTACACCGGCAACAGTGACTGGTTTATGGATACCGGCGCCTCGGCTCACATGGCTGCTCACCCGGGTATACTCTCTCATTCTTCTCCGACCATCACCCCCTCCCGCATCATTGTCGGTAACAGCGCTAGTCTTCCTATTTCCCACATAGGCTCCACTCCTTTTCCTTCCATTGCTAAACCCTTGTCTCTCAATAGTGTCATTGTTTCTCCCCAACTTGTTAAAAATCTAGTCTCTGTCTGTCAACTTGCTCGTGATAATTCCGTAACTGTTGAATTTGACTTTGTTGGTTTTTCTGTTAAGGACGCCCATACTAGGATGATGCTCCACCGGTGTGAGAGCCACGGTGACCTCTACCCCGATTAATCGTCCTCATCCTCTACCGCAGGATCTCGGGCCTTCTCCACGAGCGTTGATCTTTGGCATGCTCATCTCGGTCATCCCAGCTCCACCACACTACATCAAATAATGTGAGGATTCTCTTTTTCATGTAATAAAACCGATGCTCACACGTGTGAGGCATGCCGTGTTGGCAAACATGTTCGTCTTCCTTTTAGTAGTTCTTCCACAGTTGCGAATTTTCCCTTCCAGTTAATTCATAGTGATGTTTGGACCTCTCATATCCCTAGTAATTCTGGTTTTATGTACTACCTTGTCATTATGGATGATTACTCTTATTTTGTGTGGACGTTTCTTCTCCGTAAGAAATCCGATGTCCCTGCCACTCTCACTGCATTTTACCCATACGTCTCCACACAATTTAGTCGCTCTTGCTCTCTAAACTGACAACGGTAAAGAATTTGATAATCTAGTCATCCGCACCCTCCTCTCCACCCACGACACCATTTTTCGCCTAACTTTTCCTTGTACATCTCAGCAGAACGGCCGAGCTGAACGCGTCCTCCGCACACTTAACGATTGCGTCCGCAGCCTCTTGTTTCACGCACACGTCCCTGCTCCTTTTTGGCCGGACTCCCTAGCCACCGCTTCTCTGCTCATTAATATTCGCCCATGTCGTATCCGTTGGAACTATGCCCCTCATCACCTCCTCTTCGGTTCGCCACCATCCTACTACGATCTTCAGATTTGTGGGTGTCGTTGTTATCCTAGTATCGCCACCACCGCCCCACACAAACTCGCCCTCGTTCTCTACCATGTGTCTTCCTCGGTTACCCAGCTAACACCAAAGGATACCACTGCTATGATCCAGTGTCTCATCGTGTCATCACCTCACGACATGTTTCCTTTGATGAGTTGTGTTTTCCCTTTGCACAGGTTCCTCCGGCTGCTACTCCCTCTTCTGAGGATGAGTCCCGATGGCGTCATGTCCCTCCGGCTCTCACTGTGTCCCCTGTAGTGTAGCCGGCAGCATCAACCACGCCCCCCACCCTCCGTGCTGCCCTCGAGTTCGACCTCGGGCATCGCCCCGCCGCCTGCACTACCCTCGAGCCCTGCCTCGGGTGCTGCATCCGCCACCGCACCCTCGAGCGCTGTCTCGGGTACGGCCTCTGCCATCGCGCCAGCACCACTCGCGGGTCCTGCCACCCGTATCCGTACCGGCATCTTCCGCCCGAGTGCTCGGTACACGGCGGACGAGTACGTCTACGCTGCGTCTACCACGATGTCTTCCTCGACTGCCGCTCCTTCCCCGCTTCCGGCTTTAGCCAGGATGGCTCTCCGCGACCCTTTGTGGCTCGCAGCCATGCATGATCAGTTCGACGCTCTCTAGCGTAACCAAACATGGACACTTGTGCCCCGCCCTCCCCACGCCAACGTCATCACCGGGAAATGGGTTTTCAAGCACAAGTTTCATCCAGATGGGTCTCTTGATCGTCACAAGGTCCGCTGGGTGGTTCGTGGCTTCCGCCAACGCGCCGGCGTCGACTTCACCGACACATTCGCCCCGGTTGTTAAACCCGGGACGATTCACACCGTTCTCCAGCTTGCGGTGTCTCGAGCTTGGCCGGTGCACCATATGGACGTGTCCAACGCCTTCCTCCATGGCCACCTCGAGGAGCAGGTGTTCTGCCAGGAGCCCAATGGTTTCGTCGACATCGCCCACCCGGATCACGTCTGCTTGCTCTCACGTTCATTGTATGGGCTCAAGCAAGCTCCTCGCACGTGGTACCAGCGCATCGCTACGTTTCTCCATCGACTTGGCTTCCGCTCCCCACGCTCCGATGCCTCGTTGTTCATGTACCGGGAGGGCGACACCACCGCCTACCTGTTGCTCTACGTAGACGACATCATCTTGACGGCGTCCACCACAGCTCTTCTTCAAAAACTCATCGACCGTCTCCATGCTGATTTTGCTCTCAAGGACTTGGGTCCTTTACACTACTTCCTCGGGATCGAGGTGGTCCGTCGCTCTGATGGTTTCTTCCTTCACCAGAGGAAGTACGCCGCCGAGCTCCTTGACTGTGTTGGAATGTTTAATTGCAAACCCGCAACTACGCCCGTCGATACGAAGAACAAGCTCTCCGCCACTGCTGGTTCTCCGGTCCCGGATGCTGCATTCTACCGGTCCATTGTTGGTGCTCTGCAGTATCTCACACTCACCAGGCCGGAGTTGCACTATGTTGTTCAGCAGGTGTGCCACCATATGCATGCTCCTCGTGATGTTCACTGGAATGCAGTGAAGCGGATTCTCCGTTACATCTGCGGCACTCTGGACCTTGGTCTCTCGCTACATGCCTCCACCAACACGGATGTCATTGATGTCTTAGCACGCTTATATTCTTGTAGACAGTGTTGGGCCTCCAAGAGCAGAGGTTTGTAGAACAACAACAAGTTTCTTAAGTGGATCACCCAAGGTATATCAAACTCAGGGAGGTAGAGGTTCAAGATATTCCTCTCAAGCAACCCTGCAATTAAGATACGAGAAGCCTCTTGTGTCCCCAATACACCCAATACACTTGTCAGATGTATAGGTGCACTAGTTATGCGAAGATATAGTGAAACACAAGTAATATGGATGATTATAAGGAGTAATTGAAACCTGTAATAAAAATGGCAGCAAGCAAATATGTACCAGAACTTGTTGGAAACGGTGTCTTAATGCTTAGAAACAAGGCTTAGGGGTCCTACTTTCACCAGTTGACATTCTCAACAATGACATCAAAGTTAAATAAATGAACACTAATCTCAAACACTCTCATGTTGGATAACAAACACCATTTATTATGTAGGGCTACAAGAGCACCCTCAAAGTCGGAGTAAACTAACACCAACAATGTCATAAAGGGAATCTGAAAGTGCATTCTATGCACTCCCAGATTTTGGTGACTAATGCCAACACAAAAGGTGTTCTAATGTTTGTGATGAAAGCTTGCAGGTTCTGTTACAGGTATTTTGATAAAGAGGAACACTTACTTGGCCTAAGTTTCATGTCTACTTCACTTGGTCTTTCTTCAGGATTTCAATCAGGAGATTTCCGGGGTTCGGAGATGTCCGGTCCCTAGACCGGAGATCTCTGAGCCAATCAAGTTTTTTGCTAAGTCTCATATCAGAATGCGTATTGACTCCAACTCAAGCTGAGCCGGAAATGCTCTCGGAGATTTCCGGCGCTCGGAGATTTCCGAGCCCCAGTCCGGAGATCTCCGAGTGACAGGGAAATTCAACCAAGTCCAGAACTCAATTGCGTACTGACTCCAGCTCAAGCTGAGCCGGAAATGCTCCCGGAGATTTCCGGAGCTCGGAGATTTCCGAGCCCCAGTCCGGAGATCTCCGGGCGCCAGAGATTTTTTCGACCAAGTCAAGAAGCTAAATCAGTACTGATCCAAAGTCAAGTTCTACCGGAATTTCACCCGGAAATTTCCGGAGTCCGGAGATCTCTGGTCCTCAACCCGAAGATTTCCGGGCTGGCGGCTGTTCAACGGGCATATTTTGAGAGGGGTATAAATACCCCTCCACCTACCTCGAGCAGACTAAGCTTCCAGATTTTCTCTCTCCTCCATTGGTGCTGAACCTCGTTTCTTCCGGATCTCCCAATCTAGCCACTCAAATCCTTTGATACTTGGGGATCTGAGGAAGAAGCCACCGATCTACAACTCCACCGAAGCGATTTGATTTCCCCCCTCTATTTCTTGAGGGGCAACGAATCTAGGGTTCCTTTGTGGATAGCTAGGTTCATCTTTGTGTGTTCTTGATCCTTTGTGGATTCCTTTGTGGTTTTGACCTGTTGTGGTCGTTGTGGGAGCCCCCAATTCAGTTGTGGGTGTGTGCCTCACGTGTTTGTACGGGATCTTCTCCGCCTTAAAGGAGTCCTTAGTGGAAGAGTGGATTCGGACCTTTGTGGTCGAATTCACAGGAGAATAGGGTGAGACCTTTGTGGCGTTGAGCAAACCTTTGTGGTAGCTCACACCCCTCCAACGAGACGTACACCTTTGTGGTGGAACTCGGGATAAAATCGGTGTCTTCGAGTTCCTATGGTTGTCTTGCTCCACTCTCCTTTACTGCATTCCTTTCTTGCTTAGTTTCCTAGTTGTCTTTCACTTGTATCACCTAGTTGCACATTTAGACAACTTACTTTCCGCTAGCCTAAAAACTGAAAAACATATAAAAATTGGTCACCACCTATTCACCCCCCCCCCCACTCTAGGTGGTCAACTGCCGTTCAATTGGTATCAGAGCCAGGTTGTCTCTTAAAAGCTTCACCGCTTGAGACCAACCTTGGACAATGCAAGTTGACCCGAAAGAGGGTTCCGAAGCGGACGCCGCGACTTTGGCGGCAATGCAAGAGAAAGGTGCCACTATGGCCGATATCAACTCTTTGGAAACAAAGTTGACATCGTCCATACAAACCGAGTTCAAGAAGTTTCATGATATGCTTGAGTCTCTCAAGACATCTAAGGAAACCTCTCTTGCTTTGCCCTCAAAGTCTCCGGTGTTTCCGGGCATTACTCAAGATGTGGACCCCGAATTGTTGAAGGGAAAGCAATTGCCTTTGGATGGGAAGGGTGATGCTACTAGTTCCTCAAACCATCAAACACACTTCATCTTCCCAAGATGAAGTGCCTAAAGGCTACACCACCACTCCTCCCCCATCCCAATACCATACCCCCGATCCCATTATTCCTCATCCGCAAGTTTCTCATAGGGGTGATCCCCCATTGCTTAAAGATTATACTTTCTCTCAATGGCAATATGTGATGAAGTCTCATGTGTGCAGCTCTTCAATCGAGTTGTGGCGTATCATTCAAGTTGGATACAAGCCGCATGATCCAACCAACTTAACAAGAAGAGAAGTGGTGGAGGCTCAACTTGATGCCACCGCTCTCTACATGATCCAAAAGGTGGTTGGGAACAAGGACATGTCTCTCATCCAACACCTTACCACCGCCAAGGATACATGGGATGCTCTATCCGAGTTGTTCGTTGGAAATGATAGCATGAGGAGGAACCGCTATGACTCTTTGAGCAATGAAGCCGAAGGCTTCTTCAAGCTTTATGGTGAAGATCATGAGATGATGTATAGAAGATTGGTGACAATAGCCACAAGCTTTCGTGAAGTTGGTGCCTCTCATATTGATGATGCTTGGATCAAGAGAAAGTATGTTAGTTCTATGATGGCATGTGAGCCAACCGATGTCAAGAGTCTTCAAGGAAGACACAACTACCATCTCATGACATCTATGAGGTTATGCAAGAGATGGCCTCTTATAAGGTAGCCACTAAGAATGCTCAAGACACAAGGGTAAGGGCTCTTGGAATGCAAAGAGGCACAACCAACCTTGCTTTGAAGGCTACCGTTGCGGAAGACAACGATGATGATGATCTTGGAAGCTTTGCCGCCATGTCCGAGTAAGCACTCAAGATTGCCTACAATGATCATCTCGCTCTTGCGGCTCGCACATTTTGGAACAACCCCTCAAGAGGCAAGATGCGTTTTGACAAGAGTGCACCTCAAGCCGATAGGGTCTCACCCTCCAAGTCAAGGACATGTTACAACTGTCAAGACAAGTTTCATTTCGTTGCCGAGTGCCCTTATGAGAAAAGAGAAGAGCATGGTGGACGTCTAGTGCTCAAGGACAAAACCAAGATGCCCCCCAAGAAGGCCTATGGAAAGAAGAGGCCTTTTAACAAGAAGCCTCGCATTGTGTTGTTGACTCAAGAGGAGTATCCTACCGATGATGAAGAATCGGAGGAAGAAACGCCAAATGAAGTGGCGGCTCTTGCCACCACATCAACAACTACCGTTCCTCCATCAACAACAAGAACTCCTTCAACTACGACAAGCTCTTCATCATCACTATTCACATCGCCAAATGAGAACTCCATCACCAAGAACTCAAGGTGTCTTATGGCAAAGGCATCGGAGGTACCTTCATCCTCTCCCTCTATCATGAATGAAATGAATGAACTTGATGATGCCTCTAGCCTTCAAATCAAGCAAGAGCTTGTGGCATTCGACTCTTTTATCACTAACTTGCAAGGTGATAGCAAAAAACATGTTGGTGCCCTCATGGCTCGGATAGGTGAGCTAGAACATCTCAATGAAGAGAAGGGTAAGATAGAAAGAGAAGATGCTATTTATCTATCTTACTTGAAATCCTCTCTTGAGGAGGTTGAAGAGTCTCATGCTCGTCTTGAGGAGCAACTTGAAACTATTGAGGAAACTCATAATTCCTCACATGCTAAGCTCATTAAGGATCGTGATATGTACTTTGCTAAATTCAAGGTGGCTCAACAAGATAAAGCCGAATTTGCGGTTGGGCATGTTAGACTCATTGAGGACATGGAGAAGCTCGTCATAGCCCACAAGGCTTTGGAGAGTAAACATGCTCTTCTAAAGGAGTCGTATGCTCAACTCCAAACTCGGCTAACTAACCTTGATTCTCTTAGCATCTCTACCTCTAAGTGTTCGTGTGATAATGCTAATCTTGTGAAGGAGAATGCTAGGTTGAAAAGTGAGATGACTAAGGCCTCCACATCCAAGATCATCCTTCTCAAGGGTAAGCAAGTTGTTGAGACTCCCATCGTGGAGCCTCACACTCGACAAGGAAAGGAAGGTCTTGGATATGTGCCTCCCATGAAGATGAATGCCAAGAAGGGTATTCCCAAGAGCGTCAACCCCATCAATGCCAAGAAGGCCGACTCCATTCAATCCAAGGAAGGTCTTGCGAGTAGGAATGTCACAAGGGGCAAGCCTACTCGTAAAGATCACGCCGGGGACAACAACCCTAACTATGCTTTATATGTCGATTATTATGGGAATGTTTGTGCTCGTTACATTGGACCCTACTATGGTTTTATTTCATATGCTATTTGGGTTCCTAAGTCTCTTGTCGCTAACCATAAAGCGCCCATTGTGAAGCCATGGGTTGCTAAATGCAAGAAGTGATCTCTTGTAGGATCTTGCTCCCGGTGGTTCAAAATGGATAATTGATAGTGGATGTACAAGTCATATGGTCGGGAGCAAAGAACTCGTCACGGAGTTGAAATCTAATGAAGATCAAGTAACCGTGACGTTTGGTGACTTATCAAGGTCTAAGGTAACCGGGCTTGGCAAAGTGGTAGTTGCCCCCGACATTACTCTAGTCAATGTTATGCTTCTTGAATCTCTTGGCTATAATTTGTTATCGGTTCGTGCCTTAACAAAGATGGGGATCTCTCCCTTCTTTGATAAGGACATTGTGGTCCTCTTGTGGAGTAAGTCGCTAAGAGTGGCTTTCGTGGGATACGTGGAGCATGAGCTCTATGTGGTGGACTTCTTCGGAGCCACCACTTCTCAAGCCATGTGTCTCTTCGGAAAAGCCGACGTGGGTTGGCTTTGGCATCGCCGACTAGCCCACGTAAACATGCATACTTTGCAAAGTCTCCACAAGGGTGGCTACATCCTTGGACTAAAAGATCATGTTTTCTTTTCAAGGGATCGAATTTGTAGAGCTTGTGTGGAAGGCAAGATGCATGATATTCCTCATCCTAGCAAGACCATCATATCTTCTTCCCGGATTTTGGAGCTACTTCATGTTGATCTATTTGGACCAATTCCGGAGATAAGTCTTGGTGGCAAGAAATATTGTCTCGTGATTGTTGATGACTACTCAAGGTATACATGGGTCTATTTCTTCAAGACCAAGGATGAAACTCAACAAGTCTTCATCGACTTCTCGAAGGAAATTCAACGCCAACATGACCTTCCCATATTGATTGTTCGAAGTGACAATGGGTCGGAATTCAAGAACTACACTCTTAACGACTTTCTTAGTGAAGAAGGCATTCGTCATCAATATTCCGCTGCTTACACTCCTCAACAAAATGGCGTTGCCGAAAGAAAGAACCGGACTCTCATTGATATGGCGAGATCTATGTTTGCGGAGTTCAAGTCTCCCATCAACTTTTGGGCGGAGGCTATTTCCACCGCTTTTCACTCATCAAATCGCCTCTATTTCCGCAAGGGCTTGAAGAAGACTCCATATGAGATCCTTACCGGCAATAAACCCAACATTGGCTACTTCCGAGTGTTTGGATGTAAGTGCTATTATCTAGTCAAGGGTGTCCGGTTGGGTAAGTTCCACTCTAAATCTATTGAGGGAATCTTTGTTGGATATGGTAACGAGTCCCACACTTATAGAGTCTTTGATAATTCCTCCCGGATTATCATAGAGTCTTGTAGTGTGGAATTCGATGAAAATAATGGCTCCCAAGTGGAGCAAGTTGGTGTTTGTGATGTAGGTGATGAACAACCTTTTGATGCCATTAAGAAGATGGGGGTGGGCTTTCTTCGCCCCATTGAAGTCCATCAAGAAGTTGTTCAAGAAGTCGCAAGTTCTCCCATCAAGGAGACCTCACCATCACAAGAACCACAAGGTGGCTCACCCATAGCAAATGATGAATCCCCTCAAGAACAATCTCAAGTTCTTCCTCAACAAGAGCATACTATTTCTTCTCAAGTTGAAACTCAAGAGGATCATCATCAAAAAGATCATGTCTCCTCCACCAAGATTATTGAAGACAACTCCACTTCTCCAAGTTCTACTCTAGGGGAAGATCATCCTTCTCCACCAAACGAAGAGATTTCACATGATGATCAAGGCCCTCTAGAAGGTCAAGACGAGGATCCAAAGGATCTAGAAGATCAAGAAATTGTCCCCTCAACAAGGGCGGCAATTGAAACTCGTCGTCAAGCTCGCTTTGCTAAGTCTTTGGAACTTAGGGCGTTATCTCTCGACAAGGTCATTGGTGATATACGAGCAAAGGTCTCCACACGAAGTCAATTAGCTCATTTTAGTGAGCATCAAGCACATATTTCCATGGTCGATCCCAAGAAGGTTTTCGATGCTCTTGAAGATCCCGATTGGCTAGGGGCTATGCATGAAGAACTTAACAACTTCGAGCGCAACAAAGTGTGGCGCCTAGTTGAGAAGCCAAAAGATTGCCGCAACGTTATTGGCACTAAGTGGATCTTCAAGAACAAGCAAGATGAACATGGTATCGTTGTAAGGAACAAGGCACGGTTGGTGGCCCAAGGTTTTTCTCAAGTCTAAGGCATCGATTTTGGAGAAACTCTTGCACCGGTTGCAAGACTCGAATCGATTCGCATTCTTATCGCTTATGCTTCTCACCATGGTTTCAAATTGCAGCAAATGGACGTAAAAAGCGCCTTTCTTAATGGTCCCTTGCAAGAACTTGTGTATGTTAAACAACCCCCGGGTTTTGAAAACCCCAACCATCCTAACCATGTCTATGTCTTGGACAAAGCTCTCTATGGCCTTAAACAAGCCCCCCGTGCATGGTACGAGCACTTGAGAGAGTTCTTGGTAGACCGTGGATTTGAGGTTGGGGTAATAGATCCCACTCTTTTCACTAAAAAGGTTAATGGTGAACTCTTCATTTGTCAACTATATGTCGATGACATTATCTTTGGTTCTACTAACCGTGTGTTCAATGATGAGTTTTCCAAGTTAATGACCGACAAGTTCGAGATGTCCATGATGGGTGAACTCAATTTCTTTCTTGGCTTTGAGATAAGGCAATTGAGGGAAGGGACCTTCATATGTCAAGCCAAGTACATTCAAGATATGATCAAGAAATTCAAATTGCTTGGACTTAATGGCGTGACTACCCCTATGCAAACCAAGTGCCACCTCCAACTCAACCCCGACGGTAAAGAGGTAGACCAAAAGGAGTATCGTTCTATGATTGGATCTCTTCTTTATTTGTGTGCGTCTAGGCCCGATATCGTTTTAAGCGTTGGAGTGTGTGCTCGTTATCAAGCCGCGCCTAAGGAAAGTCATTTGATGGCCGTGAAGAGAATCTTCAGATATTTGGTTCATACCCCTTGCTTTGGGTTGTGGTATCCCAAAGATGGCACCTTGTCTCTTTGTGGATACACCGACTCCGATTGGGCGGGCGACATTGATGATAGGAAGTCCACATTCGGGACGTGTCAATTTCTTGGAAGATCTTTGGTGAGTTGGTCCTCGAAGAAACAAAATTGCATCTCTTTATCCATGACGGAGGCCGAGTACGTCGCTAACGCAAGCGGATGTACTCAACTTCTTTGGATGTATGGATTACGGTGTCCTCTTGGACAAAGTGCCGCTTTTATATGATAATGAGAGTGCCATCAAAATTGCATACAATCCGGTGCAACATTCAAGAACCAAGCACATTGAGATTCGTCATCACTTCATCCGCGATCATGTGGCTCGAGGAGATATTGATCTATCATATGTTGGTACAAGGGATCAATTGGCGGATATCTTAACGAAGCCCCTTGATGAAGCCTGTTTTTGCTACTTGAGGAATGAGCTCAATATCATAGATTCTCGGGCCTTGGCTTGAACTCCGTACACTCACTCCAACGTTTAAGGCTTTATTAGACCTAGAGGTACGCATGGACTTAGGGGGAGTGTTTTCCTAATACATTGGACTCTTCTTCCACCTAATATGCATATAGTGACATATCATTGCTAAAACTTCAAATTTAATTTAATTTGTGAGCTTCAATGTTGAGATTTAGTTATGGAGCCAAGATATATCTTCGCGGTATCATGCTACAACTCATACACGGTGGCCTCGGCCACCAACTCTCTTTTTCTTTGGACTCTATTTGGTTTTATTTTTGATTCTCACTTGCTTTGTCTCTGGCTCTTTTTGGGAAAACACACTCTTGGTTGGTCTTCTCTTGTGTTTTATGATTCTTGCAACTTGAGTGTGTCTTCTTTTTCAGTTTGAGTGTCTATCCTAAGCCTTTCACTATCTTTAAACATGCTTTTCCCCACTCATGTCCCCTTTTGTTTCTTGTTCCCGGAAATTTCCGAGCTGAGACTCGGAAATCTCTGGCCCCTGCAATTTTTCGGCACCTAAGTCCTTTTCAATTTCGGCAATGACCTCAGGCGAAGCTGAATCGGAATTAGAGCCGGAAATCTCCGGGGTCTGGAAATCTCCGGTCCGATGTACGGAAATCTCCGAGCGTGCAAAAGTTTTCCAGGGCTAAGTCCGTATCCGGAAATAGCCCCGGAAATCTCCGGCACCCGGAGATCTCTGAGCCTCAGTCCGGAAATTTTCCTGCCTATATAAGGGCACGGGTGGACCGGCCGGTTCGGCCAGTTCATCCACCCCGTGCCCTATTCCTCTCTCTCCTCCGAAAATCTCCAAATCTTCCGTTCCTTGCTGCGGGTGGATCGTTCGAAAGTTTCTCGCGTGCTTCGGGGATCTTCTTCTCCTCCTCGAGGGCTTCGTTTTCATTCGCACGCTTTCCGCATCGGTAACTCCTCGTTTTTCAAATCTAGGACGAAACTAGTTTTCGTTTAACCTAGCCGATTTAGGAGGTTGTTGCTTATTTCCTTTGGTAGAATTGCTCCCCTTGGCATGCTCTACACTCCACGTGACATATCTGTTTTTCATTCAAAGTTCTTGTTCAGATCTGTCAAAATTTCGTGCAGACCGGAAATCTCCGAGTCTGACTCGGAAATCTCCGGACCCCGGAGATCTACGAGTCAGACCCGGAAATCTCCGTCCTACTCAGAATTAAATCAGCTAAGGACAGATACTGTGTTTGCAAAAACTTCTCTAGTACATTCCATTTTCATTCTCGGACATGAGTGCTTACCCCATATGCTTTCCATCCTCTCTTTGTTGTGTGTTTGCAGGTTCCAACCCTCGAGGCCGTTTCAAGCAAATCTCTACACGTGGAAAAGGCAAACCAGTTCATTCTCGCCCTCCCAGTGGGTCCTCAAGTGAAGATTGCACACCTGCTGAGTCTGCAGCTCTGCTCAGGAAACCCACTGGGCCTAGCAAGAAGAAGAGGCCCGAGCTCCGTCTTGAAGACTTCAACAAAGGCAGTTTTCGCAAGTGGCGAAGTGAGCTCTCCTATAATGTGGAGTCTGATGATCCTAAGTACTTTTGCACTGAGATGGCATGGCTCTACAGAGAAGTTTATCAGAAGTTCTCAATTGACAAGCCCGTCTGCCCCATGAAGTGGATTGACTTTGACAAACTAATGAAGAAGGCTGACTATTTTGGTGGTGCTGTCAAGGTAGTTGGACTTCTGGGTCTGGAGCACTTGATGAGGACTGAGTGCAACTACAGCGTATCTCTTATCCATCAGTTCTATGCTACTGTGGTGGTTGACTCCTCAGAGGATATTGGGATGACCTGGATGTCTGGCAGGCAGCGCTTGACTTCCTCTTTCCGAGAGTTTGCTCGGATTCTTGGCTGTCCCTTCAATGGTTTGTCTGTTCCAGCTGGCGCCCGCATGCATGTCCAGGGCATTTCTTACAACAAGCATGTCATGACTGATCTTTATCATCCTGGAGGAAGGATTGGCTCTCAGAATGGTCTTCTCCCTACTTATGATATTCTGCTTCGCATGTTCCGTTGGACTATTGCTCCCATTGCAGGTAATGCCGACAATATTGCTGGGGCCCTAGTCAACTTGATGGCCAAGGCTCATGCGGCCTATCTTGGTGAATATGAGGTTGAGCAGGAAGTCTACAAAGTGGATGTCATGGATTTCATTTTCCAGGAGATGTCTCTAGCAGTTTTTGAGAGGAAAGTTCCTCCATATGCTCCCTATGTGATGTTACTCATCAAGAGGCTCTACAAGCTTTCTGAGCAAGACGGAGATGATTTTGATGCAGCCTTTGGTACTCAGCCCCACAAGGCAGCCCTGCTTATTCAGAAATCTGCTCACCTTGTTCAACAACAAGCCACCATGCAAGATATCAACGCGGATGAGATTTTTGGTGGTCCTTCTCGGGTTCCCTCCAATCCCAACATCAAGAAAGCTGCCAAGAAGAGTCGCCCATGGGTAGTTCGAGCTATTGAGAAAATCATGAACATGAACTGTTGCATTCACAGTGAGAACTACTCCATCTACTCTCAGAACCATCGCATTATGAAGCGCCAAGAAGAGATGATGGCTCATATGAAGATGCCTGCTCCGAAGCACCCTTTGAAGCCTGTGATTCCTTTCAAGGATGGGAATGCAGATGGACTCACTTTTGATTGGGATGATGCAGTGCCAGAGGACAGCGATCTCGAGTATGATGATGATGCTAAGGAGGACGAGGATGATGATGCCGAGCAGGATTCCGACTCTTGAGTCATGGGACGTTAGTAGAACCTCCTCCCTTTTTGGTATCTTGATGCCAAAGGGGGAGAAGTATCTCTAGGACTCTCGGGATTTGCATGGGTTGGGAGCACTTCCTTCTTTTCGTGTTGTTTTTATTGTGTGCTCCCTATTTTCGTGACTATTTATTTTCTTCATGTGTGTGAGACATGAGTACCGTTAAATTCTCTATTATAATAACTCTATTGTCTAAGTTTGTTGTTTCTTGTATGTATTGTGTATTTGTGTGTTTTGTAAAATCTAGGGGGAGTGTTGATCCTAAGGAACGTGCACTTTGTATTCCAAAAACATCCTAAAAATAGTGCACTCACTTAGGGGGAGCTCCGTCTATATTTTGCAAATCCGTTCTCCTTTCGTGTTGTCATCATTCGCCAAAAAGGGGGAGATTGAAAGTGCATTCTATGCACTCCTAGATTTTGGTGACTAATGACAACACAAAAGGTGTTCTAATGTTTGTGATGAAGCTTGCAGGTTCTGTTACAGGTAGTTTGATAAAGAGGAACACTTACTTGGCCTAAGTTTCATGTCTACTTCACTTGGTCTTTCTTCAGGATTTCAATCAGAAGATTTCCGGGGTTCGGAGATTTCCGGTCCCTAGACCGGAGATCTCCGAGCCAATCAAGTTTTTTGCTAAGTCTCAGATCAGAATGCGTATTGACTCCAACTCAAGCTGAGCCGGAAATGCTCTCGGAGATTTCCGGCGCTCGGAGATTTCCGAGCCCCAGTCCGGAGATCTCCGAGTGACAGGGAAATTCAACCAAGTCCAGAACTCAATTGCGTACTGACTCCAGATCAATCTGAGCCGGAAATGCTCCCGGAGATTTCCGAGCCCCAGTCCGGAGATCTCCGGGCGCCAGAGATTTTTTCGACCAAGTCAAGAAGCTAAATCAGTACTGATCCAGAGTCAAGTTCTACCGGAATTTCACCCGGAAATTTCCGGAGTCCGGAGATCTCTGGTCCTCAACCCGGAGATTTCCGGGCTGGCGGCTGTTCAACGGGCAGATTTTGAGAGGGGTATAAATACCCCTCCACCTACCCCCAGCAGACTAAGCTTCCAGATTTTCACTCTCCTCCATTGGTGCTGAAGCTCGTTTCTTCCGGATCTCCCAATCTAGCCACTCAAATCCTTTGATACTTGGGGATCTGAGGAAGAAGCCACCGATCTACAACTCCACCGAAGCGATTTGATTGTCCCCCTCTATTTCTTGAGGGGCAACGAATCTAGGGTTCCTTTGTGGATAGCTAGGTTCATCTTTGTGTGTTCTTGATCCTTTGTGGATTCCTTTGTGGTTTTGACCTGTTGTGGTCGTTGTGGGAGCCCCCAATTCAGTTGTGGGTGTGTGCCTCACGTGTTTGTACGGGATCTTCTCCGCCCTTAAAGGAGTCCTTAGTGGAAGAGTGGATTCGGACCTTTGTGGTCGAATTCACAGGAGAATAGGGTGAGGCCTTTGTGGCGTTGAGCAAACCTTTGTGGTAGCTCACACCCCTCCAACGAGACGTACACCTTTGTGGTGGAACTCGGGATAAAATCGGTGTCTTCGAGTTCCTATGGTTGTCTTGCTCCACTCTCCTTTACTGCATTCCTTTCTTGCTTAGTTTCCTAGTTGTCTTTCACTTGTATCACCTAGTTGCACATTTATACAACTTACTTTCCGCTAGCCTAAAAACTGAAAAACATATAAAAGTTGGTCACCACCTATTCACCCCCCCCCCCCTCTAGGTGGTCAACTGCCGTTCAGAATCACACAGGGTGCACACACTGTCACCGTTACACACGTGAATAACCCTGGAGTTCATATTAAAGTAACCTCTAGAGTGCATAATAGACAAAGAGTAGCATATCATATTCAACTAGATTACAAAGCTCATGATCACACAAAAGATCACATCATGGGAGAGAGAGAAAGACCACATGGCTACCGTAGATCCCGCAACCTCGGGGAAGAACTACTCACGCATGGTCATGGTGATGAGGAGCTTGATGGAGAGGTGAAGCCCGGAGTGGTGACGGCGGCCCTTGGCAGCCATGGCGTGACGAGGGGTGGCGGCTGCCCTTGGCGGCGCTTTGGACACAGCGGCGGTGGCAGCCCTTGACGCGGCGGCGGCGGCCCTTCGCGGCCACGACCACCCTTGGTGCTGGAGATGGTGTTGAGGAGGTTCTCCTACCCAAGACGGCTGCTTGGGAGGAGGAAAATTTGTAGTTGGAGGAGTTTTTCACGACCTAGGGTTCCTTCCCTTATATGGACTCTCGGATTTCCGTGAGCCCCTCTTGGGTCTCACGAAACGGGCATATCTGGAGCACCCAGACTCGGATTGGGCTGTTTTCGGGATTAAAATTTGCGCATGGAAATTTGTGACAACTCTATATTTTTTTGATTTTTATTTGACGTTTTCTTCGGTGGTCAAACGGATGCTCTCTATAAAACGTTTTCAGACAGATTTCAGGAAAGTCCCAATTCGAGTGCAACAAGCTTTCCTCTTGTATTCTTGATAATTTCTACACATCAAAGAGTAAAATAAGAACATTGTGCACTTTTGCAACTATTAGTAGGTTAGTCCAAATAAATCATAAGCTTAATATAAAAACAAGTGCTAAAAACTTAAAATGGAATGAAACAATAAAAAATTATCGATACGTTTTGCACGTATCAACATTCCCAAGCTTAATTCCTGCTCGTCCTCGAATAGGTAAATGATACCAAAATAATTTTTGATTGTAAATGCCGTGACACAATATTGGTCATTTAATAATGTAATGCATGTAAATTGAGATCAAATGAATAAGTTGTAGTTTATATTGATATCAAATAAGTAATAAATAAACAAGTAGGTAAAGCAAAGCTTTCAATGATATAGTACTAGATAGCAATCAACTGTGCAAAGTAGATATTAAAGATGATTTAAGATTCAAGCACAATAAGATAATCATCTAATGCTTCAAACAAACATGATAACTTTATGAAAGGAGCAAGTCAAGTAATAGCAATATGCACGTAGAAGATCAATATATTATTTGTTCAAAAGAAACAAGCAAGCGTTCAACGTTGCTTTCTGGCACCAGGATGTTATGGCTAAGAGAATGTTAACGGAGCTTTGGAAGGCCAACGGAAGAAAGGCTCACAAAGCTATAGATGATCATTAGACAAGAGAGAGTCATACAGTCGAAGCTATGCAAGGAGTAGTGATTGTCATACAACAGATGCATAATGAGCTATAAGTATATGAAAGCTCTCTAATGTAACTAGTGGTGGTGCATCCAACTTGCTTGCTCACGAAGACCTAGAGCACTTTTGAAGAGGCTCATAATTGGAATATACAAGCCAAGTTCTATAGTGTAAAGTTCCCCATATTGTTATGCAACTAAAACATGAAAACTCTCTCGTATGGAGTAAAGGTGCTAAACATGAGCACAAATGATGATCACAAAATATATGGTGCTATAACATGAGCACAAGTGATGACTATAAATGATATGGTGCTCTAACATAAGCACAAGTGTGTGATAAAGAATAGTAATGGTGCCCCCTTTTTATTTCTTTCTTTTTCTCTTTTTCTCTTTTTCTCTTTTTTCTATTTTTTTCCTTTTTCTGTTTCTCTTTTCGATGGCCTCCATGGCTCTTTTCACTTTTAGGGGCAATCATGCTAATATGATATATGATATATGACAACACACTAATGATGATATGACAACATACTAATGATATAAGTAATTAATATGAATATGCCATAAGAATGCATATGACAACAGTGCCTCTGCCAGTGTAGCAGGTTATGCAATGATCTAGCGTAATATGGGTAAAACCACACATCAGCTTTATAGAATCACGCAAAGCAATATATAAGTAATGAATGACAACAAGTCATGTAGTGTAAGATGAATGTTGCATGGAAATATATTTCGGAACAGCTATGGAAATGCTGTAGTAGGTAGGTATGGTGGATGTTTTGAGGAAGATAATTGGCTTATGTGTAGGAGAACAAGATGAAGATCTCCCACGAATTTGGATGTACCCGCGAAGTATGCACCAACACTCAATAGTAGAAAGGGCAAATCAAAGTACCGAAGAGGCTAGCAATATGGTGGTGGAAGTGTCATGAAAACCGCAGTTTTAGAACTCACAAGTAAAAAGATTTTAAATAAAAATATGATCATACAAGGCATAATGAAAATTACACCTAGAAGGATGACAAAGTCACCGTTGGCTTCCCCGACCGTAGCGCATAACATAAAGTCATTACGGTTGATTTAGGCAAATAGAAGTCATATACCATTATGCAATCAACTGGAAATTTAAGTGTGGCACAACTTCAAGTTTTTCTAGACCAATCATTAATCATTTCACTTTACTAGACCATCATGTTTACCATTAAGCAAATTAATATCTCAAAACAACATCAATGATTCAAGTGACACAATTTAATGATATACAAAATTATGTATCATTTAGTTATACCATCTACCGCATTTAGCATTTTCTGTTCTGAACCAAACACCAATCAACTTATTTAGAAGATAAACTTTCCAAGTAATTAAACAATGAGATATGAGAGTATAATATGACAAAGCTAACAACTCTAGCAAGAGATGCATGAAAACAAGAGCTAGAAAACAAACAATAGCATGAAAAGAATACTCAACGAATATAAGTGAAGAATACGAGTATTCAGATAAAAAGCGGAGCGTGTCTCTCTCCCACACAAAAGAATGATAGGATCCAATTTATTCAGAGAATGAAAATAACAAAAACAAACTGACGTTTCAAACAAGCACATAAGATGTGACGAAATTAAAATATAGTTTCACTAGAAATGACCTGATAGTTTGTTGATGAAGAAGGGGATGCCCAAGGCATCCCCAAGCTTTGACGCTTGAGCCTTATTGAAATATATTGGGGGTGAACCACCACTAAACGGCCACTGCCTGAAAGGACTATGCTATGTCCAGGGGACCGCCGGGGCATCCCAAGCTTTGGCGTTACTATCCTCTTGATCACATTATATCATATTTCTCTCTTGATCCTTGAAAACTTCCTCCACACCAAACTTAGAGTAAACTTCATTAGAGGGTTAGTGCATGAAAAATAATGATATTCTGTAAGAACACAATTGCTAACAATGCTATTGTACATTACCTACAGCCATTGATACTTCATTGGATAAAAACATCCAATCAAAATAGCAAAAGAGGCATTGTAAAATAAATGGCAAAATAAATGGCAGAATCTGTCTAAAACAGAACAGTCTGTAAAGTCAAAAAAAATCGAGGCACATAACTTGCTCAGATCAGAAAACTCAAAACCAATGAAAGTTGCATATATATCTGGGGATTACGTACAAAAAGGACAGATTTTCTGACGTTCCAGTGAAGAGTTATGAATTTAACGGTGAACATCAGAAAACTGTTTATGTGCAGGAATCCAAATTTAACATCAACTTTCAACTAGAGGCTTAACTTGACACAACAATACAATAAAGTAAAGATACAAAGGAATTGCTACAGAGGTAGGACAAGTCCTTGACTCAGAAAAATAAAATAACAGAAAATAAAATAGTGGGTTGTCTCCCATAAGCGATTTTCTTTAAATCCTTTTAGCTAGGCATAGTGATTTTTACGATGCTCACATAAAGATGAGATCTGAAACATAAAAGAGAGCATCAAGAAACATATATAAAACATATTTAAGTCTAACCCACTTCCTATGCAACGGAATTTTGTAATAGGATAAATTATAGAAACATAAAGCGACTATCATAGCAACATGAAGCAAATGCAACTTCAAAACTTTCAACATAAAGAGAGGTGTTTTAGTACCATGAAATATTCTATAAACATATTCTCCTCTCTCATAGTAGTTGCAAGTAGTAGAAATAAATTCAACCAAATAACCACAAGAATCATTCAACTTAGATAATATAGGCACATATAGAGGATCATTAAATTTATTTTGGAATTCATTAGCATGCTTCCCTCTTTCAAAATAGTTACTAAGATCAATGTAAAGTTTAAGAGCATGGTTGCAACAAAGATTTGAAACTAGAGACAATTGCAAACCACATAAGTAGTTTTCAACATAAGCAAACTTCTCCTCCGTAGTGTAATTAGGAGAATTTAAGAACAAAGTAGGACTCTCATGAGTAACAGTACCAACAGAAGAAGCAGTTATATCATTTTTTCCTCAAGTTTTAAACATAGAGGATTATCAATAAGAATATGACCATCATCTAAAGCATTATCATATAACATATTTAAGCAACATTCTTCATTATCATTAATAAGTTCATTAGTAGCATCATGAATAAAATTAACAATATAATTATCACATAAAACATTATTATCATGAGCCACATGCATAAAAGAATTAATACTCTCCACATAAACGTAGTCATTATTATTAATTGTAGTGGGAGTAAATTCAACAAAATAGCTATCATTATTATTCTCATCACCATAATCATCAAATATAGGAGGCATATCATAATCAACGTAAAATATATTCTCAATAGTAGGTGGACCGAAAATATCACAATGATCATAATTATCATATATTGGAGGCAATATATCATCAAAGAAACTTTTCTCCTCCTTGCTTGGGGGACTAAAAATATCATGCTCATCCAAACCAACTTCCCCAAGCTTAGACTTTTCCATAGCATTAGCAATAATGGTGTTCAAAGAATTCATACTAATAACATTGCTACTAGCATGCATATAAAGTTCCATAGGTTTTTTAATTTTCTCTTCAAACACTTCATGTTCTAGCTCAAGATAAATACTATAAAGCTCTCTAATATTTTTGTTGTTTTCCATTTTAGCCTAACTAGTGAAAATAAAAACAAGAAACAAAGAGTAATAACTACAGGATCTAAAGGAGATACCTTCATGCGTTCACCTCCCCGGCAACCACGTCAAAAAATAGCTTGATGTCTACACACGCTTCTATTCTTGTAGATAGTGTTGGGCCTCCAAGAGCAGAGGTTTGTAGAACATCAGCAAGTTTCCCTTAAGTGGATCACCCAAGGTATATCGAACTCAGAGAGGTAGAGGTCAAAGATATTCCTCTCAAGCAACCCTGCAATTAAGATACGAGAAATCTCTTGTGTCCCCAACACACCCAATACACTTGTCAGATGTATAGGTGCACTAGTTATGTGAAGAAATAGTGAAATACAAGTAATATTGATGATTATAATTAGTAATTGCAATCTGTAATAAAATGGCAGCAAGCAAACATGTAGCAAAACTTGTTAAAAACGGTGTCTTAATGCTTAGAAATAAGGCCTAGTGATCCTACTTTCACCAGTGGACATTCTCAACAATGACATCAAAGTTAAATAAATAAACGCTACTCTCAAACACTCTCATGTTGGATATCAAACACCATTCATTGTGTAGTGTTACAAGAGCACCCTCAAAGTCGGAGTAAACTAACACTAACAATGTCATAAAGGGAATCACACACGGTGCACACACTGTCACCGTTACACACGTGAATAACCCCGGAGTTCATATTAAAGTAATCTGTAGAGTGCATAATACACAAAGAGTAGCATCACATATTTAACTAGATTACAAAGCTCATGATCACAAAAAAGATCACATCATGGGAGAGAGAGATGGACCACATGGCTACCGTAGATCCCGCAGCCTCGGGGGAGAACTTCTCACGCATGGTCATGGTGATGAGGAGCTTGATGGAGAGGTGCAGCCCGGAGTGGAGATGGCGGCCCTTGGCAGCCACGGCGTGACGAGGGGCGGCGGCGGCTGCCCTTGGCGGCGCTTTGGACGTGGCGGCGGCAGCCCAACGGCGGCGGCGGCAACCCTTATTGCGGCGGCGGCGGCCCTTCGTGGCCACGGCCACCCTTGGTGATGGGATGGTGTTGAGGAGGTTCTCCTCACCAAGACAGCTGCCTGGGAGGAGGAAAATTCGTGGTTGGAGGAGTTTTTCACGACCTAGGGTTGCTCTTCCCTTATATGAAATCTCGGATTTCCATCAGCCCCTCTTAGGTTTCACGAAAACGGGCATATCTGGAGCATACGGATTCGGATTGGGCTGTTTTTTGGCTTAAAATTTGCGCATAGAAATTTGTGACAACTCTATATTTTTTTGATTTTTATTTGACGTTTCCTTCGATGGTCAAACGGACGATCTCTAGAAAAAGTTCTCAGACAAATTTCAGGAAAGTCCCAATTTGAGTACAACAAGGTTTCCTCATACATTCTTGATAATTTCTACACGTCAAAAAGTAAAACAAGAATATTGTGCACTTTTACAACTATTAGTAGGTTAGTCCAAATAATAAGCTTAATATAAAAACAAGTGCTAAAAGCATAAAATGACATAAAACAATCAAAAAGTATAGATGCGTTTTGGACGTATCGGTCATCGCCTACTCGGATGCTGACTGGGCCGGCTGCCACGACACGCGCCGCTCCACCTCAGGATATTGTGTCTATCTTGGACCCTCACTCATCTCATGGTCATCCAAGGAACAGCACACAGTCTCGTTCTAGTGCAGAAGCGGCTTATTGAGCCGTGCCCAACGCCGTAGTTGAGTGTTCATGGCTTCGACAGTTACTTGAGGAGCTCTCGTGTCCGATCACCAAGGCCACTATGGTCTTCTGTGATAACGTGTCGACTGTCTACCTCTCGGCTAATCGAGTTCATCATCGTCGGACCAAGCACATCGAGCTCGACATTCACTTCGTTCGGGAACAGGTGGCTCTCGGACATGTACGCGTTCTACACATGCCCACCTCTCAGCAGTTTGCAGACGTCATGACTAAGTGATTACCTACTTTGTGGAATTCCGGTCCAGTCTTTGCGTCTGTCCAGCTGACGCTTCGACTGTGGGGGGTGTTGAGGATACGTGTTATAGTAGGATTAGTCTTGTGATTACTTGTACATCAATTCACCTTGTACTCCTATATATATGTGCGTTGCACCTGATCAATACAATTAAGCATTGCAATCCTATTCTCTACAGTACAAATAGGTTTGTGCAAGGCGGACGAAAACAGTGGTTTGTAGAGCAGAACGCAAGTGTAGCCTGCGGAGGAGTCAGGGATCTTCACCTAAAGAAAACAGAAAAGCAGGAGGGGGAGGGCAAAAGCACGACGGAAATGAGACCATGCTGGGCCACCATGTGTGTCATCACTAGTGAAAAACGTGTCTTTTATCCCGGTTTATAAGGGTCTCTGGTCTCGGTTGTCCAAACAGGACTGTCAAATCTGGAAATCAATGATAACCGGAAATTTTCATTGTCTACACCACACCTCCTCTTTGGGTTTCCCAGCTTATACGCCAGTGGTAGCCACAACATCAATGATGTTACCTCCTAGCTAGAGTTGTCGGACTAGAAGTTGTTTGCCATCGCAAGCAGAGGGATCAGGGAGGTTTGAGATGACGATATGGAAGAGGTGGGTGCGGCATGGAGAAGCACGACGAAGGGGATTTATATGCGCGGTAAGATGAGATGAGCGGTGCGCTTACATCCGCACCGGCGTAAATGCATTGCGTGGGAACATCACGACATCATCGCACCCTATACGGTGCCGTTCGGCGTTATCGTGACACAACTCGTGTGCCACAATCTCGTCGCCTCGCTCTATATCTTGTCGCTATGTTTGTCAAAACTGTCCGGATGAGTAGGCGTACTTACTCGAGCGGAACGGCCTCCTCCACACCTTATTGACACATGACGTGAAGTCCCGTGTCTAATGACCGGGACATACTACTATATATTAAGGGGGGAGATATTGGAGCTCTCTCAGCGCTCGCATCCTGGGCCGTCCGATCAAGATCGGACGGCCGAATTTAACCAATTCGGCCGATGAACAGTAATGAACAGTACCCTGGCGTTTTTGCGATTTCCCCCTGCTGAGGACCTACGTGCAATTATGCCAAACTCCACGGGCTTTTGTGCAAAAGTGTCTGCACAATCACCCCAGCTCTTCCTCTCCTCTCCCACGACCTCCGACTCGCCGGCGCCGCCGCCGCGCCCCGTCGCCGCTCCGCGCATCCCTGCATGATTCCGATCAGCCGACGACCTCCGCCGCCTATCCCTCTTCGATATCACGGGAGGAGTACACGTGGGGCGGCCGGATACGCCGACGACCGTCCGGTTTCGCCGCCGTCGCCCTCTACAACCGCCACCGCAGGAATCGCTCGCCGTCGGCGACTCCGGCGACCTTTTGGTCCCCCGCGCCGCCAGGCCGACTCCCCGCAAGCTCCTTTACCGGATCTGCATGCCCACCGTCTTGCGCCCGTCCTCCGCTGGCCGCTGCGAGCTCGTCAGCGCCGCCGCAGCCGCCACCCGCTCTGACGCGAGGGCTGACGTCACCCTTCGCTCGCTGACGTGCGGGTCCCGCCTGTCAGGATTTCCTGATTTCAGACAAACAAAACCAAAAAAATCATATCTTTTGAAACACAAGTCAGAAAACCACAAACAAAATACCAAAATTTACAGAAAAAAATGTCTTTACAACCAACACATCCTCATGTATGTTTGACTATTTAAAAAAAATTAGGACAATCACATATTACCATTATATCTTCCCATAATAATGATATACCTTCTGCAATATCTTCTCATTATAATAACAAGACTTATATAAAACCAACTCACAAACTAATATTATATCTTCCTATAATAGTGATATAGCTTATGTAAAATTATCTGTCTATTTTAGAAAATTACGGAAAATATTTGGATCTACAAATTTTACAGCTTCGAAACTGCAAAAACACAATTAATAACAAGACTTATATAAAACCAACTCATAAACTAATATTATATCTACCTACCTATAATAGTGATATAGCTTATATAAAATTATCTGTCCATTTTAGATAACTACGGAAAATATTTAGATCTGCAAAATTTACAGCTTTGAAACTGCAAAAACACAAAGAATAAGAAAATTTTAAACACAAAGATGACTTTACAACTATTACGTCCCAATGCATGTTTAAACTACTTTTTACCAAAAAAAATGCTTACAATAGACATTCTTAAATTCCATAACATCAACTAAACTATTAAATGCACCATAAATTAATAATCTCTTACTTGCTTGCAGACCATATTGTGCATCAAAGTCAAACAAAAAACAACAATAAGAACTATTATAAAGGCGCGGCGACACGCCGCGCCAATTGAACTAGTTGTTGCTAAGAGCAGGTCTAGCAGCAACCTTATCACGGGACTGTAAACCGACGAGCTTAGTTGATCGAACATCACGTTTTCAGTTCGAGAATTGCGTGGGCAGAGCATACACTGAATCGTAAACTGAACATTTTAAAATTTGCACTCCCAGGAAAAAATCAGACAAAGTTGCAATAATCACATTAAGAGAACGACCAGAGTTCATACATAAAAGCGATCATAGTCGCATACATAGCAAAAAAACCGGGCTCATCTACCTACGGCGGCGACAATGAAGTTTCATTCGTTGTCAATGACGACGACGTCCGCCGCGCGCTCCTTGGTCTTCTGGCGCTGGTGGAACTGCTGCACCGCCTTCTCCTCCACCTTCTGGCGCTCGATGAGGCGGACGACCTCCTTGAGCTCGGCATCTTTCCTGGCGACCTCGCGGAAGCGGGCGCTCGGAGCGCCGCTGCATCCGGGCGAGCGGCCTCGTCAAAGGCGACAAAGTCACCCTCGACGACCATGTCGCCGTCTTCCTCCTCGGATTCCTCAGAGGCGAAAGGCAACAGCGATAGCGTTGGACTACGGCAATGGAGACGATTGTTGCTGCTTCCCGCGCCCGAGGAGGAGGCACCGGCGCCGCCGCAGCCGTACGGGGCGACACGCTTCTTGCTACCCGCCGAGCGGCTTGTTCGAAGCTCAGCACTGGACAGGAGGCGCTGGCCACTGGTGCCCCAACGCAGTGGGGAAGGCGGCAAAGCGATTCGAGGTGCTTGCGACGCTGGATTTGGTGGCTGTAGGTTGACCGACGACGGCAGAGATCGCGAGCACACATGACAGAGAGGATAATCGGAGAGGATAATCGGCAGGGGGAGTGGAATATATGCAGCTTGTTGCAGACTTGCCGTCTTCTCTCGGGTACCGAACTGCGTTTACTGTCCGGCCCTGGTTTATGGGATCTACATGACACGTAAAACCGAACTGGCCAAATGTGGCCGGTCTTTCTCGGTTTTGGGCCTGCTAGAGCTGCGCATGTCCGACGCCCCGAAGAGGGCCCAAGAGCTGAGAGACAGAAAACTGTTCGGTCTGGTTTGTTGGGGGTGCCGCTGTGGGTTTTATCTTTTGCCCGAAGTCCATTGGCCTTTTTTTTTTAACCTCGGCAATGCCTTTGATTGATAAAGTCGAAAAAGAGTTAGACAGTTTATAAGGGAAACCGGCCAAAAACCATACAACACAACGCACCACGCTGGCCCCAAGGCCACGCCCCAAAAGCGAGTCGACGACTACGTCAGCCTAGCGACCATTGCCGACACAAACACGACGGAGGCAAACCTCAACGCAAGGAGATACCCGGAGCCGCCGCTACGACATCCACGCCGGCCGCAAGGCCACGCCCCATAACAAGTCGACGACCATGTCACCCTAGGAACCATAGCCGCCACAAAAACACGGCGGATGCGACCCTCAACACGTGACGAAATCCAGAGCCGCCGCTCCGACTACCAGGCCGGCCCCAAGGCCACGCACCACCGAGCCAAAGACGAAAAATCGCCTCCGCCAACCACCTGCACTCCACATACCCCTCGGGACGGTGGAACATCAAAGACGAGGCCCCAAGAGGCAAGCGACACAAGAGCGCCGCCCCCGCCTGATTCCTCGCGGGATCTAGGGTTTCCCCCGGAGAACCCGGACGAAGCAGCGAGAGCACCGTCACGACGACGCCTTCAAGAAGGACACGACGCCCGAGAGCGTTGCCGTCGTCGGCCCAGGCCGATAGCCAGGGCAAGGCATTCGCCCGCCGATGTGTCGCACACCCCGCAACCGCCCTGAAGGACCGGCCAGACCACCATCTCGATCCCGCACACAGACCATGAGCCCCACGTGCTCGACGATCTGAGGCCATGAATGGAACTAGGCGCCGAGGCCCAGGACTACCTCCCGCATAGCATCCTCCTGGCTTGGCGCGATAAGAAGACCACCATCCGGGGCTGCCGCCCCGGCATCCGGGCGCCACCTCCACCGACGGACACCCTCCACGGTCGAACTGACGAACACGACGAAGAGATCATGATGTCCTCATCGAAGCCGGTCGAACTGGGCAGCGAGGCCCAGCATCCAACACGCCACAACGCCTAGGCTCCCCGTCGCCGCGACGAAAGTCGCCGTCCGGATCATCACCACTGCTCCAGACCGAGCAGCCGCCATCGCGCCCGAACCGGGCACCACCACCGCTACAGATCTCCACCACGTCCACGGACTCGGCTATAGCTACAGAGCGCGAGCTCCATGGCACCACTCCTACTGGCCGATCTCCCAATGCGCTGGAGGAGGACGCCGCCGCTGCATCCGGAGCCCGCGTCGCCACGGCCCTCTAACCAGCGCAACACCTCCACGCCGCAGCACCGCCCCGGCGCATGTGGCCCGCGTCGTCGCCCTGCCTTCCACGAGGCCAGAGCAGCGACGCCTCTGCCGGGCCACCGCCACCAATGGACGACCCGCCTCCCCATCGAATCAGGGCGCCAGGGCCCCGCAGCCGGCCGCCGTGACGGCGAGCACAACACGGTCCCGGAGCCGCCGCTCCAGCCTGCAGTCGCCGGCGCGCCGCCATCGTCGCCCCAGCCCGAGCCCGGCGGCCGCTCGCGCACCAGGACGAGACGAGAACCACCCCCGCCACCAATTTTTTGGCAGCAGGGGCATGCTGCCACCGCGGCGCAGAGGCCGGCGTCGAGGAGGCGCAGTGGAGGGGCTTTTGGCGGCGCCGCGGGAGGATCCCTCCGGTGTCGCCTGGGCGCGACACGGGAGAGAGAGGATAAGATTTTCGGTCCGGAGCTTGGAAGTATCAAACAGTTGAGCACGGCCCAAGTCCAATGGCCTTTTCGGTGTGGGTGGAGATGCTAACGTGAGCTCTCCCATGAAGTTGGAGCTGACAAGAATAGTTTGTGCCTGCGAAAGTGCGAAGTGTGCAGCCTCCTTAGATTTCAGGATCCCATGATACCTGACTGACGAAATGCGCACCAATTAACTAACAAAATGCACCAGCGCAAGAGCAGCAAAGCATAGGAGTATTTCGCTGGGGAAGAAACTCGCCATATATAGGAGCTATTGTAAGATCCTAACTGCAAGAGTTGATCAAATAGCTCTCGATCTAGTATTTTGTTCACAAGGAAAAAATGTTTAAAATTCAGCTGAGCCAGAATACAGAGCCCACTGCTGCTAGCTAGACTGCTAGAGGAAGCGGAACCCCAAGAAAGCAGGCTCCTCCGCGGGCCGGAAGCTCTGGTGGCACCGGGCCGGCGGCGCCGCGAGAGGAGCGAATCCAAGGGTGAGGTCGAGCGCAAGTTCCACCTTTTCGACATCCCCGGCGTTCATCTCTGCGGCAGGCTCCTCCTCCGTGGTCTGCTGCTCCGCCTGGCTGACATGCGAGCCCGCCTCGGCCTCCGACACCTCCAGGGGGCTATGCGGCGGGTCCGCGTGGTGGCTGTCGGAGGACTCGTGGCTCGGGGCACGCTGGAACTCGCCCTCCGTCTCCTCCACCTCCTCCCCGTGGTGCTGGTGGTGATCTAGCTCCTCCTCTGCCCGCGGCTGCGGCTTGGGGCTGGAACCGTTGGAGGACGGCTTGTGATGGGACGAGGCAGAGGAAGACGCGCGCTTGAAGCGGGTGCGTCCGGCCTTGGCGACCTTGTGTAGGGCGGGTGCTGGCGCGGTGGTGGAGACGTGTCGGATGTCGTAGGCCTTGAGCGGCGGGGTCCGGTCGGCGGCGGCGTCCTCGGAGGAGACCTGGACGATGGGGTTCCCGGTGAGGACGGCCTCGACGGCGGCCTGGCACATCTGCCAGTTGTTGGACCAGAGCAGGCCGACGGAGCCGTAGACCGGGTTGACGATCCGGCCGCAGGCCTCGTAGAGGAGGGAGCGGAAGATGCCCGGGCGGAGCGTCTCGGCGCCGGCGTTGATGAGGTTCATGAGCCCGGCCCGGCCGTAGAACTTGGCGAGGAAGACCGTGGCGTTGGCCTGCGCCTCGGGGCTCTTGATCCACTGCAGGCAGGGGCGGATGCTGCAGTCCTCGCTGCACCCCTTCCGCAGCACCCGGCAGCCGTTGCAGCTCAGCCGCATCGTCGTCGTCGGTTCTTGAATCTTGACTGACACTAGTTGCGTGTCGATCTCTTCGTGCTCGGTTTGCCTAAGGTAGGAGAAGGTTGTCTGTGAGAGAGAGAGGTGGTGTGGTGATGTATCGATGTGATGTGAGCTGCTCCTGGATTGATTCAGAAGATATAAAGGGTGGGAGAGGAAGAAGGAGGAGCGGGAGGACGCCAGTGGTTTTGCAGAAACTGGGAACGGGGTGGTATTCGTTCTTCAGTTGGCTGGTAGCCGCGTCGCGAGGCTTTCTCCTCCGGGATTTGATGATGACGGACTGGGTACGTGTACTTGCCCAGCTTTGTTTACTTCCACTGGTTGCGGAGGTGCATCCCCCCTCCCAAAACATCCCTCCCATTACCGTGGGTGCGCTCCCCGGATTTGCCCCGCTCCTGGTTTTCCGAGTGGACTTTCTTTGCATAATCCAACCGACCAACTGTTTAGGCCTACTGGTCTCTAAAAATATTTCAGTTTAGCGCCCTTTGCCCCTTGGTTTGTCTACGGAGTCACTACACCTCGTACTGTAGATATACACTTACTCTTTTCTGGACAGTGTAACAATATACTAATACCAATTGTAGGCCACTTGATTTCAGGGTCCGTGAAAATAGTAAAGAGCCTAGCTTACCTGATTTGTTTCCTTGTAGTGGAACCATCCACTCAGGTTTAAGTTCTAGATTTGACATGGCTGCTCATATTTTTCTGAATTTTTTAGAATTTAATCGGCGCTATGTTTTCAGTGGTATGTGACGTGTCCGTCAACAGTACGCCTGTGGTGACTTCGTCAACCTCTAGATATGCCGGACCAATCTCACGGAGGTGCTCATAGGGGTAGGGTTGCGTGTGTGCGGTCATAGGGGTGTCTATACGTGCGTGTTGGTGAGCGTTTGTGTCTGTACTGTATTTTTAAAATAGAAAAATGGTTCGTGAAAATAGAGAATCACAAAACCATGTCATCAAGAGCATCTGGATAAATAAAATCTCCAAGCCCTCTATATCATGGGTAGGGTTCATTTTAAGGTTATTTTTGCGAGCTAGTGAGGGTTCATTTAGGGTTAACCACCCTCCCAATTCTGTAGTGAAATTTCAACTTAGGTGAGCAATTTCTCAATCCCCTCCACACGCGAAATAACACTATATCGACACGGATACAATTTTGTGTAGCCCTGGTAAGAGCGGTTCCACGTCTTTGGACGACCATGATGCAGAGGTGGGATCATCATTGTCAGTTACTCCGACGACGACGACTCGTCCTCATCCCTCGATGATGACTCCACTGGCTATGATTTCGAGGAGCGGTGTCGTGCGGACACTCGGCTGGTCGACGTGGTGAACACGGACTAGCTCGAGCGCAACCTACAGCAGGACGATGCGCACAGCTCGCATGCAGTGTTAGGAGGAGGAGTGTCGCTAGTTTAATAACAAATAGTGCGGCGGCGTGGCTAAGACATAATACTCGGTGAAGCTTTCAGTGGCCTGTTTTGGTTAGTTAGGGTTAGATTAGGATGCGAATTAAAATGTAGCCCTAATGTTTATTACTATTTACGCTATTACCTCCATATTGCAAGTAATTCTTGCTATGACTAGCCTAATGGCATATAGTGGACCATGCATTCTATTGGTGCGGCTGGAGTTTCATGGGTCCTTTAGAAGATTGTAATATATCTCTCTTCTTTGACAAAAGAAAATAAGGAACACATGGTTTAAATATCACGAACTCATTGATTCTTGTAGGATTGGATATAGCATTGAAGACTAGAAAAAGTATCATTTGTTTCAAACGTCCTGCATATGATTCTCGAACCATCCGATCATAATTTTATTTCATGTGCGGATAATTTCATGTCCAGTCAAATCTCTTGATACAATTTAACGTCTC
Source organism: Poa annua (assembly GCA_026929855.1). Lineage (NCBI taxonomy): Eukaryota > Viridiplantae > Streptophyta > Magnoliopsida > Poales > Poaceae > Poa > Poa annua. The sequence continues at coordinate 263,416,476 of CM049426.1, read as the reverse complement.
TTGTGTGGGCTGGCGTGTCAAATACCTTTGAATATACTTTATCATGTATTATTTCAAGCTTATAAGATTCACACAAGCAAGGAAATATGTTCATTTAATTTTCTAGACTTTCGGTTTAGAAATCCTACGTACACGGAAAGGAGGTCATTTGGTTAATTTTTTTTCTTACTACAGGAATACATACTCATGAATTGCCGGTTCTTACATCATTAAACATGGTAGGTCATCTCAATTCTATGTTTGTCGTATTTTCATATTTAGTGAATGCAGATATTCCTTCAAAATATAGTGCGACTGATTCTTATGGAGAAAAAATTACAGATGCCAATCATGTGAATCAAATACTCCAAGTGCCATGTCACAATCCTCGTGAAAAAACAATCTGTTATAAGTTCCACCACATGTATCCTAGATTTAAAGTAAAATGCAAAATATGTTGTCACTCCTATTAATATATGTATAATACAAATTTGTTGGCGATCTTCAAATTTCATTTATATGGATAGATATCCTATTTCCTAAATAAAGTTTGTTTGACTTCTCAAAAAACTGGTTGCATGAAAAAAATATGGTGATGACTTGACATACACATGGGAACATTATCGGTCAAAATTATTATTGTTAGTTGAGGAATAACTTATTGTGACCGGGAGTATAAATAATTGTAAGAAGGACAAGAATATTTGGTTATAAAATGTGGTTGTGAGGGAGGAACTTTATTTTGGAGATAAAGGAGGCAAAACCTGATTAATGTGGAATAATTTTGAGTTCCTATAAATCGTATGGTCATGTCAAATTCCTTCAATTCATGGATATTCCGGAACACTCAGGAAGACTAAATATAATCTTATTCATTGTTGTTAATCGTGAAGATATCATATGATTGTTAAAAAAAATCGACATCTTGGGTTATATCACTGCCTGACTTGAAGCAAAATCTAGTTCGGATTATCTGGTGACCACAATGGATCATTTTTTTTGGTTGGGTAACTAATATTGTAGGTTCTGCCCAATCTGTTTTCCCTCTTTTATTTGACACGCTAATTGAACTTGTCTTTCTGGTAAGAAAAGAAAGAGTCTACTACTGAACACGGAGTCACTTGTCTTTCTTAAACTCCGCCTTATTCCCCAATCCAGTGGGAAGAAGAGGACAGAGACTGAGCGGGCAGCTGTTTCCCAATCCAGCAGTGGGCCATCCAATCCGGGAGGTTTTTTTAGAAGGATTTAACGCTTTTAGTCCCACATCTTGTACGCTTTGGACTTTTTAGTCCCACATCTTGTAAATTGAACGATGTTAGTACCACAACTTGTTCAGAGCGGACTTTTTAGTCCTAGCCGCTCAGATCACGACATGTGGATGCCACGGTGGCAGTTAATTTTTACAGAGAACACCTCAAATTATCCAGTATGACGGATAGGTCCAGTGATTATTTAGACAGCAGAGGGCGGTGGACTACCAAATCGACATGCCCAAATCGGAACCAAATCATCACGCTGCTGTCGGAGCTCACAAATGGCGCCACACGGAGAGCCGCTGCCAGAGCTCACAAGGTGGCGTTCCGGCGGTCGCAGATGCCTTGCATCAGCAGGGGAGGTTGCGGTGGCTCCGGCGGCCTCCGTCTTGCGATTCCCATGCACCTGGTCGAGTTCCGGCGGTGGAGGCTCCCTTGCATCGGCAGGGGAGGTTGCGCTGGCTCCGACGGCCTCCCGTCTCGCGATTCCCCTGCCGCCGCCGCTCCCCAGCGCCCGCCCCGACGACGACCGCCTCTTCATCATGCCCCCCACGCTCCCTGCTTGGCTCCCTGTTCCTCTGCCGACCCCTCAACATGTTCTCCGCGGCAAACTCGATGATGCTCTTCCCGCCGTGTCCGTGGAACACCTCGAACAGGGTCTGCGTGCAGCGTGCGGTCCTCCATCTCGGCCCGCTTCCGACCGCGCCCTCCGTCGTTGCGAACAGGGACGCAACTGATTCAGCGTGCGGTCCTCGAACAGGGACGTTGCAACTTCCCCAGACAAGAAGACCACACAGCTGCACTGCACACGGGAGGTCGGGAGCTGCAGGACGCTGCACTGTACGGGCCATCACAGGTATCTGAATTACTTCCTCTGAATGCTATTGTACTGCAGAAATATTCAGGTGTTTTCAGTGTAAACGGGAGAGAAAAGGATTGGATGTAATGCAACACACTTAATCTATTCATCATGGGTCGTAAAAGAGTTACATAAGGACATTGAGGAGCTAACCAATCTTTTTGTAAACTAGCTACAACCAAACATAAAGGAGAGCACATAGCGGTTAGTTTGAGTGACCCGCATGGTGAGAAGATGACACACTACAGTCTGACAGAATCCAACACTTCAACATTCAGATTATGTACATAAGTTTTCAGAAAATTGCTAATTTGAATTGCACTATCTAAGTGCAGTTTTTCAAATGTTACCCCCATCTATAACAACCTGCATCTATAATTTTATCAAACATTTTGACTTACCTCCATCCACTGATGAATGCTCAAACTCAAACTGAATAACCTATTGAACATATGACTATGGAAAAGACGAGGTCATAGAGCACACATTTGGAGAGGAACACTTGTGCTTTAGAACTCTGCAACATTTCAGTGCGGCTACTCTTGAGCATGGAATGCATCCTCCAATCTCACCCAAGCCAAAATGGCGTGCTCTAATGGATGAGATGGCTGTTGTGGAAACAAAAGAATATCGATCAATTGTCTTCCAAGAACCACGCATTGTCAAAATTTCGCAAGAACTGTAGTATGTTGATTCAGTTTGCAGTTGCACACACACATAGAAGTAATGTAGCTGATAACAACATATGGAACCAATTGAAAATATCTCAAACATCATGGAACCTGTTGTGTCTAAAATCCACTAGTGTATCTCACGGAATCAATTTATTACAGGGCTTTTTTGTGTAGTTGGTGATGAACACGGCTATATTTCATCAGTTGCTGCTGGCGCACTCTGACTTACAGGTACTTCTTGTGCAACTTCATGTCTTGGTGCAGTGAACTTTATTGTATTGCTTGCTTTTTTTCCACCTCTAATGCTTGTACCTTGTTCAGCTGATTGTTCACATGTTCTTGCTTTCCTAGGTGCACTGGACCTTCCTCTACCCCTTTGAATCAAATTACCTCTAGAAGATGCAGTGGTGACTCTGTCTATACGTTGTGGGATGCTATCTCTAGCTAGAACCACAAATGCATTTTCAGGCAGAGGACCAAGCACTCTCTCCATTGGCACATTTTCTTTTTGCTGCCAAATTGAAGAAAAGTGTGTGAGTATTATAAGACTTAGAATTTTTATTTTCTCTCTGCCATTAGTAATAATTCTTACTTGTTGCTGCATTATATGGACCATGTTGTTGACAACAAGTGTAGGATCAAGCCTTGGGTCAGGAGTGTGCGGTATGACATGCTGAAAACATATTTGAGCAAGATGTAGTGCAGATGTGATAAGTAATGAGGGTACAAATCATTATTCAGCAAAAAATTCAAATGTTCTACTTTGGAGGGGTAAATAATGTACCTGAACCAGCTCAGGAATATCGATTTCTTCATCCTCCCCAATAATATGACTCTCTTGTTGCTGTTGCAGGCTTGCAAGATATTTTTCATGACCTTTGCTATTGTGACCAGCTACTCCACACACTGAGCGGTGAATTAAAACCCCTGCCTTTGTAAGTACCTTCACTCCCTTCTTCAACTTCTCTTCAGGTGCCTTCTTCCGACTCTTTTTAGGCCTGCCCATCACTTTGGTGTACAAAGGTGGGTAGATATGCGTAGCATTGGTTTTCTCCCAGAACACTCTACCTCTAAGTGGTGCCAAATTGTATGCGTAAGCATTGTTGAATGTGTCAATAGTATAAGAGTTGTGCACTAGATTCTCTGGATTTATTCTATCTAAGCTGCAACATGCTATGACATGGTGACAAGGTATTCCACTAAGCTGCCATCTCTTGCAATCACAGGTTCTAGCTTTCATATCCACAACATAATCTTTCTCCCACTCATGGCTCTTCACATCATATGTGTAGTTGTCTGCAGGTGAAACTTGACAGTTTTTACTCCATTCTAGAAATTTGTCCAACTTCTTCTTAATCTTAGGGCAAATTTGTCCTGACCACTTCTCACATTCTTTCTGCTTTGATTGAATTCTCTGCATAAGCTTGTAGAATATGGTTTCAAGCATAGCTAACAAAGGCATCTCCCTTGCATCTAGAATATAACTATTGAACGCCTCCGAATGATTATTCAACAAAACATCACATTTTGGAAATTCACTGAAAAAAGCCTTTATCCAAGTGTTAGGTTCTTGCTGCGATATCCATTCATACGCAGCTGGACTGTCAGCCTGAATCTTGTCCACACAATTTTGCCACTTAGGAATGTTGGTCGACCTAGCAATGGCCCAAAGGTCATTTTTAGGGTCTCTCCTCTGTGCCCTGCCCTCTGAAAGTTTTGCACCAAATGCCTCACACAAATTCGATGTCATGCATCTGGAAATACTTTCTGAACAACATTGATCAGGCCCTGTACAAAATGTGAACAAAACATAAATATAAGATTGCAATACTTAATGATGAGACAAAAACCCCTAAAATAAAATACCTTCTGTTTGTCACTAACAATTGTCCATGGGGATGTGTTGTTGATGTTCAAATCATCTTTTAAATTGGTGAGAAACCATTCCCAGGAACTCGTGCATTCAACTTCAACCAACCCGAAGGCAACAGGGTAAATACAATCGTTTGGATCAATTCCTACTGCTGTCAACAACTGGCCCTTGTACCTTGTTTTTATGTGGCAACCATCTATGAATATCAAAGGCCTACATCCAGCAAGAAACCCCCTTTTGCAAGCATCATAGCTCCGGTACAGAGTGGCCAAGTGTTGCTTATGCTCAGTGCTAGCAGGATCATTCACTGAATTTGTTGTCAAGAAGAACTTCAAACCAGGATTGCTCCTCCTTAGCTCTTGTCCATAATCCATGAGTAGTTGGAACTGTGCTTCCTCATCACCATGTATACGTCGCAATGCACCTTTTCTTGCTCTATCTAGCTTCCACCTTGGCGGGCACATTTTGAATTCCCTTCTCACTTTTGCGGCAAAGCTTGATAGATCCAGCTTTTGGTTGTCTATGAATTCATGCATGAACGTATCTGTCAAGATTTTTGTTGTGAGTGCTTTGAGTGGCCAGCCTGCTTCACATGTGTGGTTGCCTTCATACTGTGTGACAACAAACCCACATGTCCTGCTCCTATCATTGGCTGTTTTCAGCATCCAAGTACAACCAGGAGCACACACAGCTTCCACCCTTCTCAGGTCATTCTTTGTCTTCTTTATTTGTACTCTGTGCCTCACTATGTATGTTCCCAAAGCTTTCCTCACCTCATGCACTCCACTAAACACCATCCCTAGACTGAAAGAAGGGTTTTCCATGTCAACCTCAGGATTAAAAGACTTTAAGTGCTTCAACAATCTCTGTCTATCGCCATCTCCAATGTTTAGGTCATCATCCTCTAGAGCATCCTCATCTTCATGATCTACAACATTCTCCTTCTCATTGTGATCATTCACAGATTTATCGATGTTTTCTACAAAAAGATCATCATCACCCTCATCAACTATGTAATCGCTGTCGTATAGCTCAAAATCACTGTCATCTTCAGTGTCATCCGAAACTGCAAGTTGCTTGAGCTTCCTCTTGTCCGGTACCACTTCAGTTTCCGCAACCTGATTGGTGCACTTCCTCATCTCTGGTAGCAACACACAAGATGAACTCGATGCTCTAGCTTCAGCACTTGCTTCGGATCTCATCTTATCCTTCTCTGCTACAACTGCTTTCCTGGCTGTTGGCACATATGTAAATTTCACTGGAATATCTGGTCTAATTCTCCTGAGAAAGTCAGTGTGATCCACAAATAGGACAAGTGTTTTATGTTTCCATGCGGCTTTGATCATTTCATAAATTTGAGATTGGTTTTCCACCAGGACTAAACCATTCCAAATTTCCTTGTCCGGCAAACACCAATACACATGAAGTTTTCCATCTCGCTTCTCTCCCAGATTTCTCAATATTTCATCAATCCAGAAAAGGGACCAAGTATCAGTCGTACAATTATCAAAATGTGCTGTTGTAGAAGACACATATTCCAAATCATCTCTCAAACCGCAAAAAAACCATTGTATTAACTTCAACTGTGAACATGCAGGTTTCTTCTCCTGCATTATTCAAAACTGTAGCAAAAATTACAATTATGTCTAAAGTTTGCTCAAACTGAATGTAGATTATGCACATAAACACAAAAGCAAAATAAGAATGTACAAGATGCAAATATGAATGTTTGCTCAATTCTGTCTAAAGTCTGTACTTAATCTTCAGTAAAAAACTACTCAATCAGTTGACAAAAAACAGGAAGTACTACCATTTATCAATAAACTTCTCAATCAGTCGGTACTACCAAAAAACAGGAAGTACTACCAATTTCCTCAAGTTTGCTGGTTGATTGATCGATGGCCGTGCAGCGATCGCCAGACAAGGAGCTGGGCACGTACAATCGATCAATGGCCATGCGAGCGATCGGCAGATGCGTAGCTGGGCATGTACGATCTCTGACGCCGCAAGCGATCTGGCAGCCTACACGATCGTAGCCACCACGCGACGTCCTCCACTGAAGTTCTTTGACTTGAGACCTCCAGGAACGCACGCGGCCGACCTCGACTAATCACGCGACAAGATCAAAATACTAGAGACTAATTCAACTTACTATACGCCGGCGGATCCTCGTTGAACTCGCGGTATTTCATCTCCAACGCTCGCCGCCGTCACCGAGCGCGCCGTCGCCTAGTTTCTCTGTTTCGACAACCACAATATAAGGAAAGAACGGCCTAATTGCCTATAAACGGGTATCGTGAACTGCCATGCCACGTCTGGGAGGATCGTGTTTTAATTTGTGCAAAGCTTCAGGTATTCTCTGTAAAAATTAACTGCCACCATGGCATCCACATGTCATGATCTGAGCGGCTAGAATAAAAAGTCCGCTCTGAACAAGTTATGGTACTAACGTCGTTCAGTTTACAAGATGTGGGACTAAAAAGTTCAAAGCGTGCAAGATGTGGGACTAAAAGCGTTTAATCTTTTTTTAGCATATGATAACGCGGCGCAGTTGGTTGCCGTTAGATTCGGCGATGCGATTCAAGGGGCGCGTGTGCCGCACCCGCGCCGCGGCGCCACTCAGCTGCGGCGAAAGGTCGCTGGCTGGAAAACCCAAGCCCCTGCTCCTCCTAGTTTCGGTCGTTGGCCCCGCTCCCGGTTTTGTGGAAATCCTCCAGTTTACAGGGATTCCAGCGATTCCGGCCAGTAGCCCCGGTTTTGCTTTTGCCGAAACCGTGGGCTGCTTTCTTTATTCCGTGTCCGCTCCCCCACTTCTGGGTACCACGTTTCGTCCTCTCCACCCACCGTCTCAATCACCATGCTTATCTGTTCTCTCTCTTAGGCCAGTCTGACTCACTTGGTCCTTATTTAATCATCCAACGTGTCATTTTGTTAGCAACGACTAGGCTGGCTGCTACAGTACTACTTCCTTCATTCCTAAATCTATCTATACATACTATTGTATAAGTCAAAACTTACTAAAGATCACTTAAATTGTCTTCAATGCGTCTATCCAAACAGACAAAGACTTTATATGTTTTTATCCTTTTGGATCGCTCAACGGACAGCGGTGCGGCTCATGTCCACCCCTTTCTTGTCAGTGCCCCCAATGGTCGACACATCGAGTTCACCCGACCGAGAATTTGGCCATTATTATCAATTTTTCCCGACCGAGATAAGGGGTTTGAAAGTTTTGAATTCATAAATTCAAATACACAATACAAACCGTTAGAAGTCAACATTCAAATAGTTAGTCCAACCAAATACTTATTATTGCAATCAAATAGTTATTATTACGTTCTAAATAGTTTAGCAGGAGATTAAAATAATCAACAAACAATTTTACAAAGCAAATAATGAAATGTACCAAAATAAACTACCTGATCCTCCTCGTACTTGGAGTGAACATGAGTCGTCCGCATATCATGGTGGAAGTTGAGAAACTAAGCAAAGATGGAGGGGTCTTGGTGCTCAACCATCTCACTCTGAAACTGCCATGCTTAAGGTGCATCTAGTGCTGACGGGATGAAGAGTGGGTTGGGGGTGGCGACTGGAATGGCCTACTGGTGCAAACTAGAGGTGGCGGCGGAAGAGTGCGGAGGGAGGAAGAGGACGGGGGACGTAAACGCATTGATGAGCGGGTTAGAGGCAAGTAGGGGAGGACGCAAAGACAGTCTGAGCCCGCCCGCGGTTGACGTAAACAAGGTCTAAATTTGGAGTCTCAGCGGAAAAAAACGGACCGCTCTCCGTTTGCATCGCCCCATTCGTTCTTGATTTTACCTTTAGTGGACTAAACAGACTCGATGGATTTTTTTTTGAAGTGTAGAATCGATGGATTGGCTCATTGGAGGCATCTTTAAGCTGCATCCAAATGCGACAGATAAAGTAGGGATGTAAAAAGGGACCCGTTTGTCCCACTTTTTATCCATTTTATACACATATAGTATAAAATTCTTGATAAAAATCATGTACTACACATATATAAAATAAAAAAAGGGAAACCGAAAAGAAAAAATAGGTAGTGCCAGTGAAAATGTTCTCTCATATTATTCGTTTTGCATTGCAGGTACATAGGAATATATCCAGATCCAGCGGGAGCGGGAGCGGGAGTAGAATACTAGCGGTCTGCTCCAGGGCAAGGCAAGGCTGCTAAATTCACATGCATCGATTCGATGCATGCACCTAGGGGTGTAAACGGATCGGATCGGATCGGATTTTGCCTTTATCATATCCTTTACCATATTTTTTCATCGGATTCGGATCGGATCGAATAATGACCGGATGCGGACTCGGATGCGGATATCCGTGATGGCGGATTCGGAGGCGGAAAAGGGCCGGGTTCGGAGCGATAAAAAAATTAATCGGATAGATACGTATACAAGTAAATTATCAAATTATACATACAAAAATAATCGTTTGATAATCTAATAACTAACAAATTTGTAATTCATAGTCTTTACAATGACTATTTAATTGAGATGTTGTTCGACTAACGAACTCGACAACTTACTAGGTGCAAATTATGCTATATTAGACTAGACATTTTGGTAGAAAATCGGATTATTCGGATTTAAACCATCAGATAATCCGATTTAAATTTTGGATAATCCATATTTTAGTGTATTTTACATACCATATCCGGGTGTCAAGTTCGGATTCGGATATCCTTATCCTGCGGATTTCTTAAAACCGGATATAGATTTTCGAAAACGGTTTCGGAATAGGATATGGTGCGGAAATTATCCTATCCATTTACACCCCTACATGCACCGTACCCTGTCTAGCTACAGAAATGTGGTGCCAGGAAGCAGGAAGGTGTGATTTGTCCTCCATCTCTATTGAGAAAACACGGCCCCGTACGACCAAATTAAACTAGTGCAATTTGCATGTACCCGCGGTGATTAGCCTGGGTTGGGATCCGTCGAATATTTGGTGCCGAGGATTTCGTCAGAGCTGGCCGGCCAGGTCCGGGTCCACGGCGAGATTCCTGGTTTAGGATGCACGTTCAGACTCATGGATGATGACTGATGACATCCACGGTTTTGGGAAGGCGGTTTTCCTGTTTCCTCGGAGTGGTGTGCTACCTGCCTCTCCAACTTCCCATCTCCTCCTTCGCATCCTGGTCTACCTTTTGCCTCCTGCTGCTGCACCCTGTTTCTCTACTGATCATTGGAGTGGTGCTACATGGATGGATGAATCTCTCTTAACAGGTCAATGTAATTCACATGACAATGTGAGACCATCTCCACTGAGCCAGCCGCTCAAAATTGTGTATGTCACCGTTAAAATTGTGTGCGGTTATCCGGTACAGACACGTGTGCTACTAAAGAGGGGCTGCCCCAAGTTATGTAAAAGGTTTAAACCTCTATTCAGTTTTTGTTGTTGATATTTTACAATATGTTGATTGAAAACAAAAACCTTTAGCACTAGGCCACATCGTCGTTGACGAGGGATGCACCCATCAATACTCATGGTTACTAGTCTAGGGTAAGAGAAGAACGCGTAGTGTTGGTAGATTCGTCGGCTGACAAGCGGGATTAACCAGGTTCGGGGCCCTCGAGTGAGGTAACACCTTTACTTCCTGTTTTTCTGTTATTGATTGTGAATATGCGGCGAGTATAAGGGTCCATCAAGATGTCGATCTTGATAGGTTTTGGTGATTCTGATTGTGCGTGTCCTTGATCGGTCACCCTCCTGTGCTTTATATAGTGGTACAGGTGTCGGGTAGTAACCGACTAGGACTACATATATGGAAAGTACTACCGACTATGTCTATCTATGGTAGAAGTCTTCGACTTGCACTTCGCTTGTTGGGCTTCTTCGTCTTATTGACAATTGAGTTTTAGTCATTACATGCACCAGCTGCCCACACGAATGGGTACCCGTTTGGTATAACCTCGTTAGTCGTCAAAAGAGACATAAAAGCAGGCGGCCGTAGAGAGAGACACAAGCGGACGAGTAGGCGTCTGACGCACGGTCAAGGTGGAAGCATCCGGCCCACCTGCTTGGCCACCCCGTCCCGTCCCTTCGAAAACGCCTCGTCTGAACAAACAGAACAGCCTCCTGCACGGTGCCACAAAAAACTCTGCTCGTTTATTGTCTGACGGGTGGTCCTCCTGGCCGAGAGCATGTACGGATAGTGTTCGATATCCTGAAAAGGCCGCCACTGGGTGGTCGTCTGAGGTGTGCTGGAGAAAAATCGTCCATCCCGGACACTTAGGATGACTCCAACGGTTGGACACATCCAGTCTGTTTGTGTCCGGAAGAACCAACACACAACAAGCAGAGCCATTCTAAAATAACATCCATTTTGTGTTCGACCCGACGCATTTCCTATCCAAATTTGGTCATGTTTGCGTCGTGGCCGAACAAATAAAGACGTCTGCTCTGTTCGATTTATCTGTCCCTGTCCGACTCCAACCCAACATGATTGTCTCTCTCCCCCCAACCACCCGCACCATGTTCTCCCCTACGGATCAATCGAACATGGCAGCCTATGTCTCCCTCCACCCATGATGCACTCGCATCGTTGGGATATCCCAAGAGAAAGATGTGGAGAGTACATCAGGAAGTTTTTTCTCAGTTACGAAACCAATGTTAACGAATCAGTAGGAATTGAGACTCTCCCGGAGGTGTCAATGGCGCTAGAGAAAGTCTTACGTCGAAGGCTGGAATCTTCACAACACAATCAAGATACTTTGCCCCAACTCAACGGTGAGGTTGTCAATCTCACTGGCTTGCTGTAACAAAGAGTTAAACGTATAGTGCGGAGAATGATATTTGTTTGCAGAGAATGAAAGGAAGCTGTTTGCAGTAGGTTGTATTATCAGTTTAAAAGAAAGGAACGGGGTCCATAGTTCACCACTCCATAAATAATAATAACATACATGTGGGTAAACAAACTACAGCTGGGCAATTGACAGAATAAAGAAGTGCATAATGATGCATATACTAGAGTCATGATGTCTAGTATGAGATTCATTTGGGTATTACAATAATATACATAGACCATTCCAACCACGTCTAGGACTAATAATCCACCTTCCGGTTAGCGCCCGCACCCCATTCAGTATTAAGTTGCAAGCAACAGATTATTGCATTAAGAAAAGTGTGTAATTAAGTAATGCAAATATCCTTAGGCAAATTACTATTGTTTTATCCCTAATAGTAACATTACCTCTACAATCTTAGAAGTTGTTGTCACTCCCCATATTAATAGAGACATGAACACACTATCGAGTATAAATACTCCCTCTTGGAGTCACAAGCATCTACTTGGCCAGATCATCTACTAGCAACGGAGAGCATGCAATATCATAAATAACACACACATAATATATTATGAAGCAATAACATAGTACTCAATATTCATCGGATCCCAGCAAACACAACATGTAGCATTACATAAATATCATCTTGATCATGATAGGCAGCTCACAACATCTAAACAGGATGACACAAGAGGAGAAGACAACCATTTAGCTACTCCTACGGACCCGTAGTCCAAGAAAGAACTACTCACGCATATGTCCGGAGGCAGGCATGGTGATGTAGAGCCCTCCGGTGATTATTCCCCTCTCCGGCAGTGTGTCGGGAAGAGCTTCTGAACCCTCATGAACTAGGGTTGACGATGTCGGCGGCTCTGGAACTTTATGAGGAAAAGTGTTCGGGGATTAAGGGTTTTCGCATCGGGGGGAATAAATAGGCGAAAGGGCAACGTCGGTGGAGGGCCGTGGGCCCCACACCACATGGCGGCGTGACAGAGGAGGGAGCCGCGCCTCCACCATGTGTGGGCGCCCTGTGGCCCCTCTTCGTTAGCTCTTCGGTGTTCTGGATCCTTCCGAGAAAAATAAGAATTTTGGCTTCTGTTTCGTGTAATTCCGGGAGTATTTCCTTAACAGCTTTTCTGAAAACAAAAACAGCAGAAAACAAAGAACTGGCACTAGGGTATCTTGTTAATAGGTTAGTCCCAGAAAATGCATAAAAATAATATAAAGTGTATATAAAACATGTAGCAAGTGGTATAATATAAGTATGAAACATAAGAAATTATGGATATGTTTGAGACGTATCAACCCACCGAACCATGCTTTCTCCGCAGCCGGCAAGGCCGTCGTGCCGCCTTCCCCGCCGCCGCAGATCCCGTCTTCTCCATCGTACCACGCGCCACCCAGCCTATGCAGCTTCTGCTTCGCCGAGTTCCAACGCATCAATCTCCAACCTTCCGCTCCCATGTATGCTACCTCTACCCCTTCCACAACCTAATCCATTTGGATCAAATTGAAAAGATTCCCGAGTTGATGCGGCCAAACCCTTGGAATATAGACCGTTCTAACAATGCAGGAAAAAAGAGCTCTGATCCCTCCACTGTACACGGTGGTGTGTTGTTGGGAAACCCAAGAGGAAGGTATGATGAGTGCAACAACAAGTTTCATTCAGTTATGAAACCGAGGTTATCGAATAGTAGGAGACAATAATTCCTTCGAGGTTACAACGGCGCCAGAAAAGATCTGTGACGTAGTTGACGTGGAAGCTGCACACAACACAATCAACATACTTTGTCCCAACTTAACAGTGAGGTTGTCAATCCCACTGCCTTGTTGTAACAAAGGATCAAACGTACGTATGAAAAAAGGGTGTTTGTTTGCAGAGCCCGCGGTCAACCGTCCGCTGCCCATCGAGCCAACCAGCGTCGCCGGTGGGAGGCCACGACCTCCCCTGCTCGTCGTGTCATTTCTGCTCTCCGTCTCTTGCCTCTCTCCTCCCCGTACCCGGCCACTGGCTCCCTTCCACTGTCACTATTCCTACCCCCAATCGTAGATCACGACCGCCAGCGCGGCTTCCTGCCACCGACGATCTTCCCTTTGCTGGCTGCATCGTCCAGTGCAGTCATGCATTCCTCCGCCGGCTTCAACTTGAGAAGAGCTGATTTCGTTGGAGGAAGAAGACCGTAAATATTTCTAAAATGGGATAGCACCCGTTGGGGCACTATCCGGGCATGCTTGTTTGTTCGTGTCCGCACCGCCCAGACCGCGACCCAAACGGATAAAATCTGAACAAAATCGATTTCTGTTTGGGTTGTCCCGTTAAAGACATCCTTAGGGGTGGCACCTTTCGAATCAGTTGTGGTGCCATGTCGATGAAGATGCTCTAAATGCATGCGGTAAAGAAGGGACACCGTAGTCGGGGGCGAGGAGTAGGCATGTGGATGCATGGAACACGGTCACCGGCCCACCTACACCACAAAAGACGAAGGAACCTGCAAAAAATGTGGTATCCTACTGGGCCAGCCCAAATACATTTTTCAGGTCATCTCCAGGCTAGCACTTATGGATGCTTTAATCCTTAGCCCAGTCCAGTCCAGCAAGATCGCCCGAAGCGAGCGGAACCAGAGAACCCCATTCGATGGCTTACTCTTTTCCTATGCCAGATTTTTTTTGAGAATAATTTCCTATGCCAGATGATGATATGATGTTGCACCGACTACCCAAACATTATCTTCTGTAGTGTGGTTGCGACGAATCGAGCCCAAAGCGCATGAAGCAGATGCCAGCAACACTGACCGGAGAACGATATTCGAGGGTTCATTTTGGCACCTGACCATTTTCTGTCTCGAAAGTGCAGAGCACTATGTCAATGTGCTAAGTCTGATTAAGGGCACATGTAGACCTACACCATTACTACGTGTGGACTATGGGAATGGGACCGTCGATCGCCGTTCAGCGCCTGCCGATAGCAGAATGGATTACTAGTAATTAGACAGAGTGAAAAAAGAGCTGGTTACTTTTACTTGTTAGCATTATTGATAAAACAACAGAGATGGGGATGGGGCCAAAATCAGATTTTGGGAAGACACATGGTTTGGCACCTCCCCACTCTGTGTGCAGTTTTGTGAGATTTACTATGTCTGCAACGAACAGATGGTTTCTTTGAACCATGTCTGGGATGGCAGTAGGCTAAGACTTTCGTTTAGAAGGAATTTTAGCACAACTCTGATGCAGCAGTGGTACGATCTAGAACAAATAGTCAGTAGCGTGAATTTCTCCACGGATTGTGACTCTGTAGTTTGGTGTTACACAACTAATGGAGTTTACTCCACAAGTTCTTGCTATGCTATTATCAGTTTTAGAGGGGTGACACCGGTTTATATACCAACGGTTTGGTCACTTGTTATCCCACCACGGGTGCCGATCTTTCTCTGGCTGCTATCAAACAATAAGCTAATGACTAGAGATAATTTACTCAAAAGGCACATGGGCAAGCCAATTGACTGTGTGTTCTGCTCTGAAATGGAAAGCATCAATCACTTATTCTTTGAATGCATTGTTGCTTCTAATATCTGGCCAGTGGTTTCTAATTTCTTTCATTGTACTTTAGGGGCTGATTACTTGTCAATAGCTAAGTTTTGGGTCTCAAATAAAAAGCATTCTGCTCTTAATGCGATTTGCGCCGCGGTGCTTTGGAGTATCTAGAAGCATAGAAATGCTTTGATATTTGATAACCAAACTTGGCTTTGCATGAATCAGGTTTGGGGGTTCATCCTCAGGACAATCAAAAAATGGAGGCTGCTATTCAAGCAGGAAATGCTGGGAGAGATAGACAATTTCTCTCAGATGGTGATGTTGAAGCTCAAGGAGATCCCAGCTCTGACGTGGGGGTAGCGGCTAACCTCTGCGCGCTGTCGCTAAACCCACTCTGGAGCTCCCTCCGGCCTCCAACCTGGGCAACCTTCGCTCCTGCCATTCCTCCTTGTGGTCCTCAAGCCACGCTTGTGACATCTTCATCAGCGAGGATGGCGTCGACCTGGGGGAAACCTCTCCTGGCAACTGACATCCTCGGGCCTGAAGAAACAAGGAGCAAGCTCTGGGAGATCATCAAGAAGCAAGACCTTACAGAGTGACTGCCTGGGAGCTGTTACCCCAGTTCTCTTTTAGCTTTTGACATATCCTTGCTGGAACTTTCGTCTTTAGCTTCAGTTCGCTATCAGGAAACTATAACCTCAGTATTTCCTTTCCAAAAACTCTTAGCTTGTCGCTTTTAGCTGGTTATATCCTAGTTTTACCTTTCTATCTTGTAATCCTGGATCCGTGGCTGGTTTCATTGATGAAATGGAACCGGGGCTCCCCCTCAAGGGGCCCTCTTTATCTAAAAAAATAAAACAACAGAGATATAGCCATCAGTTTACAGTTTAGTCTCTGAATAATAAGCCTGAAAGTCAACTGTATTTGAGTAGCAAAAGTATAACTGAATCTGAAGTATGAAAGCTTCAGATTTCTAAATATCAAAAGGTAGTGAGGACTGAAATTAACATGTTGTGGCTGTTCTCTGCAAACGTATAAAGGGCTCTTACAAAGAGGTTACGCATGCAGTTTCCCCTGCTTGAGAATGGTTGGACGCAGTAGGTTTCCTGGATGAAAGATGTTGTCTGACGAAGAAGAACATTATATGATTCATACCTGCAGGCAAGAATCACCGGACGGGAGCTCCCAAGGCCAAATCGGTAACGGGAGCGATAAATCCAGCATGGGCAGGCCGGCACCCTGAGCCCCGACCTCCGGCGGCGAATCCTTCGACACGTCCTCCGAGAGCCGCCGCATGGACCCGAACAGCGTGAGGCACTCCCTGGCGCGCCCGTGCCGCAGGAAGCCCACCATGAGGGCCGTACACGACACCACGTTTCTGTTCGCCATTCCGTCGAACGCCTCGCGGGCCCTGTCGAGCCTCCCACAATTAACGTACATATCGAACAAAATTTCACAAAAATAACCCTTTGGGCAAAGTTTAGTAAAAAATAACCCATTTTCAAAACTATTTTAAAATCTAACCCTTCGGAGGGTAGCGCCATGCCTATCGACGCTAGAGGTTAGATTCAATCCCCATGACGCTACCCTCCCTAACTTAGCCGTTTTCGACGTGCTCGTGATGGCATGGAATGAGGGTTCTACAGGGTAGCGACGGAGGCTGTGGCGCTACCACACAGAGGGTAGCGCCGCATCGTTGGGCGCTACCAAAAAGGGTTAGATTTCAAAATAGTTTTGAAAAGAGGTTATTTTTTTCTGAACTTTGTCCAAAAGGTTATTTTTGTGAAATTTCACACCAGGTTGTTGCCCAGCATGGCGTCGAAGCCCAAAGCCAAGCTCTCTGAGGGCGCCGTGGAGCTGCACGCCAGCGTGGATGGCCGCGTTCCTCGCGCTTGCCAGGATGAAGTCGGCGAGCATCTGCTGGTTCCGGCTCTCGTACGTCGTCTTGGTAGACCAAACTCGGTGTCGTGATGGTATCACGGCAGATGTCATAGGATGGCTAATGTGTGGGGTCGATGGACGCTGGTGGATCCAGAGAGGGCTAGCGAGCTGAGAAGCTCACACGGGAAGTAACTCCAAGACATACCCGAGAATGGCTAAATCCGGAAGGAGATCAACAAGGAGTCTCAAGAACACTCAAGAACACCGAAAGACATACTCAAAGATCTCCGAACCACAAGAGAATGCACCAAGGCAAGAAAGCACACACGATATACCCAGGTTCGGGGCCCTCGTTAGGAGGTAAAACCCCTATTCCTGCCCTTCCTCTCAATATATGTATGTCACAAGATCTACAACTTGCTCCTTGAGCTGTTTCGGTGATGAACTAGATGAACTAGAGAGAGAGAAGGAGTAAATGCTCTAGGAGTAAATGAGACTATAGTTTGGCACACAAGTTGGTCGTCCCTCCACAGTAGGAGTTATGGCGCCTTTTATAGAGTTTCGGCCGGGAGGGCCGGAAACCCTAACCCGTCTTGGTCCCACTGGTCAGGTCCTAGCTGGCCAACGGTTATGTCGACACCGGCTAGTGCGACCTAGCCGCCGGGCTATCCGATATTGCTCTGCCCTCATCTGAAGGGGATCGTGTGCAGAAAACAAAAAAATTCCTACCGACGATATCCTAAAAGCATGCCAAGATCTATTCTATGCAGATATAGTAGTACGAACGGAGATCGGAATACGTACCCTTGTTGACCGAAAGCGGGGATTATGTTCCCGCACAAACGTTGTCGATGAAGACCGACGAAGCCGACCTCAAGGTCGTGTAGAGGAAGCAGGCCTCCGAGTACCGCTAGCGCAGCACCTCGCAGGGAGTCGCACACATACGGTGGAGACGACGGCCTCCGAAGCTCCAGTCCAGGACGAGCAGCGGAAGACTTGGACCGGAACACCAGCAGCGCGGCAGCGGGCTATGGTGGAGGAGATCCAACTTACTCTGCTCGGCGCGGCTCCAACTTGGGAACCACGAGATCGAGAGAGAAATCGGGAATTAATTGGTGAATTAAAAGGCTGGGGGTGCCCCTTCTTATATAGGCTCCAGGGGGAGCCAACCTTGCCAGCCAGGCAATGTGGGACTATCCCACAGCCTGGTTCGGCCAAGGAGGGTGCGCCGGCCCCTTGGTGGGCCCCATATGGCCCACCTAGGCCGGCCTCCATGCCCCCACCGAATCCCCAAGGGGTCGTCCGGAAGGCCCATTTAGGGAAATCTGCCTAAATAAATTCGAAAATAAATATATAAAATCATATTTGCATATTAATAACACTAATTAATATCAAACATAATATATATAATTTTTCCTAGCTCCGAAAACTCTTTCGGCGCTGCCCGATCTCCATCGGACCTCTCCCGGGATGCTCCCGGTGATCTCCTTCTTTTCCGGTTGTCTTGTCGAAACCCCTTAAGTGTGTTACCCTAGCGGTTCGATATAATATCAGGTATGACCAAGACTCCTCAATGATCAACGACTAACTCGTAGGCCTGGACCCCATGAATTAATCCCTGAGATATAACGAATGACTTTCATCTATCAAACCTGAACGTAAAGTCTTAGACCTTTTGCCATAGCGATACTTAGCACGTCCGAGCGTCGTTCCATAGATATCTCCATACCTAATCCCGACCTCGTTACCGACGACGCTATCTTCTACTCGTTCATGATCTCATGTCTCCGTGACCTAGTCACATGCTTGCAAGCTCATTAGACATGATCTCACCGAGTGGGCCCGAGAGTATCTATCCTGCTATGCGGACTGGCAAATCCCGCTCTTGACCCCTCGTCTCAACTACTCCTTTCCGATACCCAAAAGTATCACCGTTATTGTCATACTAAATAAGATACGACGTTTGGTGCAATCAAAGTATCTTCCGAGAATAACAATAAGAGTTGATCTCACGGTCAAAGGCGTAACGACTACGTTCTCCAAATCTGGGTATGTCCATCACATCGTTCTCTAGCGATATGACTCTCATTGCCGACCGGCGCCATGCCCCATGACCGGGAAACCTCGATAATGAATCGCGCAACGAAACTAGTCTTAGTAGAGGCTACTTGGGACCTGGTTGTTTACGTATCACACCCGCATTAACGTTTCCGCTTAATACGGTTCTAGCATGACACAAAAACCTATTATGAACAAACGCGATATGATAAAGAATACACTTTATTAATTGCCTCTAGGGCATATCTCCTTCAGTCTCCCACTTGCACTAGAGTACAACTTAATCTAGATTACAACTTGGTAAAAGATTAACACCCATAGCTAACTGGTGCTGTTCATGATTATCAAGCGGGAGAGGCTTCGTCAGCGGATCTGCCACATTCTGATCCGTATGCACTTTGCAAATCTTCACATCGCCTCCTTGTACGTACTGACGTATCACATGGAAGCGTCGGAGAATGTGTTTGGCGGTGGAGTGAGACCTTGGCTCCTTGGCGTTTGCAATGGCACCCGTATTGTCGCAGAAGAGGATCACGGGGTCTTGCACGCTTGGGAACACTCCAAGTTCGATGACGAACTTCCTCAGCCACACAGCTTCATTCGCGGCCTCGCAGGCAGCAATGTACTCCGACTCCATTGTAGATTGTGCGACTATGGGTTGCTCCCCACTTCTCCAGCACACGGCGCCTCCATTCACCTTGAACACGTAACCTGTCTGTGACTTACAGTCATCGGGGTCTGAACAGAAACTTGCATCTACGTAACCCGTTATGCCAAGTTCTTCATCGCAGCCACCATACACAAGGAACATTTCCTTTGTCTTATTGAGATACTTAAGAATGCTCTTAACAGCTACCCAATGCGGCATTCCAGGATTACTCTGGAACCGGCTTGTCAAACTTAGAGCTAATGCCACATCTGGTCTAGTACTCAACATTGCATACATGATCGATCCTATGGCTGAAGCATAAGGATGTTTCGTCATTTCGGCCTTACCCAGTTCCGTCACCGGACACTGCGCCTTACGCAATATTTTATTCTTGATAACCGGCAGAGAACCCTTCTTTGCCTTCTCCATACGGAAACGCTTCAGTATTTTATCAAGATAAGTACTCTGACTTAGTGCTAATAGGTGCCTTGATCTATCGCGATAGATTTTTATGCCTAAAACATACGCAGCTTCTCCTAAGTCCTTCATGGAAAATTTACTGTTTAAATATTCTTTCACGCTATTCAGAAGTTCCACATCATTCCCTATTAGCAATATGTCGTCAACATACAGTGCTAAGAACACAACCGAGCTCCCACTCATTTTCTTGTCAATACAGGTCTCTTCCACATTCTGGATAAATCCAAAACCTTTGATTACCTCATCAAAGCGAAGATTCAAGCTCCGAGATGCCTGCTTCAATCCATAGATGGATCGCTGAAGCTTGCACACCTTGTTAGCATTTCCTGGATCGACAAAACCTTTTGGCTGTACCATGTACAACTCTTTCTCAATGTTTCCATTCAGGAAGGCCGTTTTGACGTCCATCTGCCAGATTTCATAATCATAGTAGGAAGCTACCGCTAACAAAATCCGAATAGACTTAAGCATCGCTACCGGTGAAAAAGTTTCATCGTAGTCAATTCCATGAACTTGTCGGAAACCCTTTGCGACAAGCCGAGCTTTATAGACGGTCACATTACCATCAGCATCAGTCTTCTTCTTAAAGATCCACTTATTCTCGACGGCCTTGCGCCCTTAGGGAATATCCACCAAAGTCCACACTTTGTTATCATACATGGATCCTATTTCGGATTTCATGGCTTCAAGCCATTTCTCGGACTCTAGACTCTCCATCGCCTCCTTGTAGTTCGTAGGATCGTCTTGGTCGACTAGCATGACGGTGCAAACCATGTTGCCATACCATTCTTGTGCGATCCGAGATCTACCAGACCTACGAGGTAGAACATCTTCCTCGACAGTTTCTCCCACTCCTTCCACGGAGGACGTTTCCGGAATTGCTTCCGTTGCGCCACTCGGAATCTCGAGTTCAGGATCAACGATTTCATCGAGGTCTACCTTCCTCCCACTTACTCCTTTCGCGAGAAACTCCTTCTCTAGAAAGGTACCGGTCTTCGTGACAAAAGTTTTGCCCTCAGCTTGGTTGTAGAAGGTGTACCCAACGGTTTCCCGCGGATATCCTACAAAGACGACTTTCTCCGACTTCGGTTCGAGTTTGTCGGGCTGTAGTTTCTTAACGTACGCCTCACAACCCCAAACCTTCAGAAACGATAACTTAGGCTTTTGGCCATACCATAATTCATACGGCGTCGTTTCAACGGACTTGGACGGAGCCCTATTTAAAATGAATGCGGCTGTTTCTAACGCATAACCCCAGAAGGACACTGGCAGATCGGTAAGAGACATCATAGATCGGACACTATCCAGTAGAGTACGATTACGTCGCTCGGACACACCGTTACGCTGTGGCGTTCCGGCTGGCGTAAGTTGGGGTACTATGCCACAACTCTTCAGATGTGTGCCAAACTCAAAACTCAAGTACTCTCCACCGCGATCGGATCGGAGATGCTTGATTTTCCTATTAAGCTGATTCTCAACTTCACTCTGGAATTCTTTGAACTTTTCAAACGTTTCAGACTTGTGTTTCATCAAATAGATATAACCGTATCTACTCAAGTCATCAGTGAAGGTGACGAAGTAACGATAACCATTGCGTGTCGAAACGCTCATCGGTACACACACATCTGTATGTATGATCCCCAACAAATTCGACGCCCGTTCAACGAAACCTTTGAACGGTGTCCTGGTCATTTTACCCATGAGGCATGGTTCGCATGTATTGAGGGATCCGAAATCCAACGAGTCCAAGAGTCCATCGGAGTGGAGTCGCTTCATGCGCTTTATAACAATATGACCAAGACGGCAATGCCACAAAAACATGGCGGTATCGTCACTACACTTAATCCGTTTGGCTTCTATGTTATGGATGTGAGTACTATGATCGAGATTCAACAAGAATAAACCGTTATTCTCGGGAGCATCAACATAAAAGATATCATTCATATAAATAGCACAATTGCTTGACACTGATTTAAAGAATAACCGTCTTGTAATAGGCAAGACCCACTTATAATGTTTACACTTAAGGATGGCACAAAATAACATTTATTTAAAACCAAAACTAATCCCGATGGTAGATGCAGAGGGAGCGTGCCGACAGCCACCACGTCGACTCTCGATCCGTTGCCGACGCGCATCGTCACCTCATCCTTCGCCAGCCGCCTTCTATTCCGTAACTCCTCCTGGGAGTTACATATATGAGCAACAGAACCAGTATCAAATACCCACGTATTGCTCCGGGCGGATGTAAGGTAGACATCTATAACATGTATATCAAATATACCTTGCTCTTTGTCGACCGTCTTGCCAGACTTCCTATCCTCCAGATACTTGGGGCAGTTGCGCTTCCAGTGACCCTTCCCCTTGCAGTAGAAACACTCCACGCTAGCTCTGGGACCAGACCTGTTTGTCCTGGGCTTGGCAGCCAACTTTGCCTCCCTCCGGGACTTCCAGCTCTGCTTTCCCTTGCCACCGGACTTCTTGAAATCAACGGTCTTGTTAACCATCAACAGCGTGTGCTCCTTCTTAATCTCTACCTCAGCAGTCTTGAGCATCACGAACACTTCACCCAGGGACTTAGCCATGCCCTGCATGTTGTAGTTCATGACGAAGCCTTTGTAGCTTGGTGGCAACGATTGCAACACCCTGTCAATCGCCAGCTCATCGGGAATCTTGCAATCCAGAGCATTCAGGCGTTGAACGTAGCCAGACATCTTGACTACATGCTCGCTCACACTGCTATGCTCTTCCATCTTGGCTGAGAAGAAAAGCTCAGAAGCCTCATATCTCTCAGCCTTAGCCTGCGGCGCAAAGACAACCTTAAGATCCGAAATGATCTCAAAGGCGCTCATCTTCTCAAAGCGCTTCTGCAGGTCGGCTTCCATGGCGTAGAGCATGCCACTCTGGACAAAGGCAGAATCCTCCGATCGGGTCTGGAAGACCTTCTTCTCATCCTCAGAGGCATCATCTGCAGGAGGGTCACCTATGGCGGCCTCAATGACGTAGGCCACCCTATGGGGAGTGAGGAGGATCCTCAGGTTGCGGAACCAGGCCATGAAGTTTGACCCATTGGTCTTAAGCTTTTCTTTCTCAAGGAACAGACCTAGGTTAAACGAGGGGCGAGACATCTACAATGGAATTTGCAACAACATAAGACTTTGTTCATAATAATTTTGAGTTATAGTATTTTAGAAAATAACTAACATAACTCCCACTCAAACGAACATCCCTCCTGGTCGTTTTAAGCGATTACACGACCCCCATCCATTGCACCACCCCTCATCATCAAAGCCGGCGGCACAACTTCAAGAGTAGACAAAATCGTCCGCCACATCAATTTTGTGACTCGTGCTCGACCTTTCGGTCTTCCTGTTCCGAGGCCATAACTCTGAGTATGCTAGGCTCGCCACCAAAGACCTCCACGCTGACGCTTGTGCAACATGGCTTACACCCACTGTATGCAAACGACGAGATGTATGACACCCGATCATCACGGCCTGCCTCATAACTTAGAACTTTCTTGGTGGTGCGCGTTGGAGGGAGAACACTAGTGGTATTTTGAAGGGATCATCTTATTCAGCTACCGCCGTGTAACTAATGTATACTATACACACAATCACACAAAATAAGATGCACACAAAACATCAAATGTAATGCAATGTGATATAGCCCATTGCGCCATGGTCTTCTTGGCGCCCGCAGTTTATAAACAATTTAATAAACCTACCTTGACCATATCACATAGCCCCTGCAAAATAAAGTTAGACGCTTCTACTTTATCTTTTGCATGTTTTACGTGGCTTGGGGCTTTCGTAAATAGAACCGCTTCATACCTACGAATCTTATGACCACAACAACGATCCAATAATTGCATGTTTAAGCATCCCTTTCGGTACAAGCCGTATGTCAGTAGTTGAAAATGCGAAGACCAACTAAAGAGAGAGAAACTGACACCCGCCAGCCACATATACGGTACAAGCCGTATGTCAGTAGTGGAACCAGTCTCGCGTAAGCGTACGCGTAAAGTCGGTCCGGGCCGCTTCATCAACTCAATGCCGCTGGAATACACAAGTGCACGCTAGAGGGTAGCAAATAACAGGAACGGTGCCCCCGTGCAGAGCACGGGTTCTAATAGCGTACAGCTATATCTACGATAGATCGACTCTGATACCACTGAAGGGGATCGTGTGCAGAAAACAAAAATGTTCCTACCGACGATATCCTAAAAGCATGCCAAGATCTATTCTATGCAGATATAGTAGTACGGACGGAGATCGGAATACGTACCCTTGTAGACCGAAAGCGGGGATTACGTTCCCGCACAGACGTTGTCGATGAAGACCGACGAAGCCGACCTCAAGGTCGTGTAGAGGAAGCAGGCCTCCGAGTACCGCTAGCGCAACACCTCGCAGGGAGTCACACACGTACGGTGGAGACGACGGCCTCCGAAGCTCCAGTCCAGGACGAGCAGCGGAAGACTTGGACCGGAACACCAGCAGTGCGGCAGCGGGCTATGGTGGAGGAGATCCCCTTGCTCTGCTCGGCGCGGCTCCAACTTGGGAACCACGAGATCGAGAGAGAAATCGGGAATTAATTGGTGAATTAAAAGGCTGGGGGTGCCCCTTCTTATATAGGCTCCCAGGGGGAGCCAACCTTGCTAGCCAGGCAATGTGGGACTATCCCACAGCCTGGTTCGGCCAAGGAGGGTGCGCCGGCCCCCTGTTGGGCCCCATCTGGCCCACCTAGGCCGGCCTCCATGCCCCCACCGAATCCCCAAGGGGGTCCCCCCCCTCTTGGGCCTTCTTTCGTCCGGAAGGCCCATTTAGGGAAATCTGCCTAAATAAATTCGAAAATAAATATATAAAATCATATTTGCATATTAATAACACTAATTAATATCAAACATAATATATATAATTTTTCCTAGCTCAAAAAACTCTTTCGGCGCTGCCCGATCTCCATCGGACCTCTCCCGGGACGCTCCCGGTGATCTCCTTCCTTTCCGGTTGTCTTGTCGAAACCCCTTAAGTGTGTTACCCTAGCGGTTCGATATAATATCAGGTATGACCAAGACTCCTCAATGATCAACGACTAACTCGTAGGCCTGGACCCCATGAATTAATCCCTGAGATATAACGAATGACTTTCATCTATCAAACCTGAACGTAAAGTCTTAGACCTTTTGCCATAGCGATACTTAGCACGTCCGAGCGTCGTTCCATAGATATCTCCATACCTAATCCCGACCTCGTTACCGACGACGCTATCTTCTACTCGTTCATGATCTCATGTCTCCGTGACCTAGTCACATGCTTGTAATCTCATTAGACATGATCTCACCGAGTGGGCCCGAGAGTATCTATCCTGCTATGCGGACTGGCAAATCCCACTCTTGACCCCTCGTATCAACTACTCCTTTCCGATACCCAAAAGTATCACCGTTATTGTCATACTAAATAAGATACGACGTTTGGTGCAATCAAAGTATCTTCCGGGAATAACAATAAGAGTTGATCTCACGGTCAAAGGCGTAACGACTACGTTCTCCAAATCTGGGTATGTCCATCACATCGTTCTCTAGCGATATGACTCTCATTGCCGACCGGCGCCATGCCCCATGACCGGGAAACCTCGATCATCAATCGCGCAACGAAACTAGTCTTAGTAGAGGCTACTAGGGACCTGGTTGTTTACGTATCACACCCGCATTAATGTTTCCGCTTAATACGGTTCTAGCATGACACAAAAACCTATTATGAACAAACGAGATATGATAAAGAATACACTTTATTAATTGCCTCTAGGGCATATCTCCTTCATCATCATGCCGGTAAGTACCGCAGGCGCCGTCCTGAATCATCATTGTCCCCCTGTCAGAGACAAGACATGTCTTCGCCCATGCCTAGTAGCCTTTTCCAGATTACCGGCCTAGGCATGCCCAGTCTTGTCGCAGCGGCGTCGTACCGCCTGACACACCCCCGTGTCAGGCAGGAGGTGACCATATTTCCATGTCAGGAGGGATATGATTTCCCCCGTGTCAGGCGGAAAGCCTGCCCCTGCTCCTTGACCTCCGCCCGACACATCACATGTCGGTTTCTCACTCCGGTAGTCATGCACATCATTCCTGCACGACAAAGACAACTAGCCAGATCCGACATAGGTAAGCCGGTTAGACTTTACCCGGGATACCTGATCGGGCCATCCGGGTTCTCCTCTTCCCAGGACCATGTCGGCTGTATCCGAGATAGGCACATGCCGGATGATTCCTCATACCAGTACCGGGTACCAGTCAATATCCGAGATGCTACACAAGAGAAGTATCTCTAGGCCCAGTCTCTCAAAGATATCTTAGGTCCATACCAAAGACATATTTGAGAAACTGGTTCTTAGAGGAACCCTCTGCCGATGCTTATGCCGCTCTCAGGGTCTGGTAGTCTATTTATAGTCTCCCCAGATGGCCCTTGCAGTCTCCAAGAGGCACTCTGGCCCTGACAACCACCCAAGGGTCAAGTTGCCCCTTCAGCACCCTAAAGGATAGCCCTTTGCACTCTCCAAAGGTCACATCCTGTTGCCACAATGCTGATCTGTCCCGGGTTCTGCCCTACCCGGGGGCAGCCCCCCGACACTCGGCGAGCTTGGAGAAGGCGCGTCGGTAGAGCTCTTGGTGCTCTCCGATTTAACCGGCGGGGAGCGGAGCGGTGGGGCTGGGCAGCAGCGCCGGTGGCGGCCTCGGAGGTGCGCGGAGGAGAGAGAGAGGAGGAGGGGTGATTGTGAGGGTCGTGTTTGCAGAAACGTCCCTGAGTGTCGACGGATTTGCAGAGAGGTCCCTTGCAGCGTTAGTTGTAGGACCGCGGGTTGCGGTCTTGTTTTTCCAGACGTTTTTCTGTACAAGTAGCACGGTGACTCGCGTGACGGGCTGGAACCGGCTGGTGGCCGGGACGCGTGGCGCTTTCTGATTGGCAGAAAATCGAAAATGAACAGTAACCGTTGGCTCGGGGCGACGTGGCCTAATCCTGACCGTTGATTCCAGAGATCGGACGGTGCGCGCCTGGGGGGCGACGTGGAGCGCGGATAGGACGCGAAATCGTCTGTCCTTTATATATTAGGTATTCTTACGGCTAGAATCACTAGGTCCATGTTACACTACTATTTCATATTATAAATTGTCCTTATTCATTGATATATTCCATACTAGGATGAAAACCTAATGTTGGTTTATCTTGATCCATAATTTGTTTCTATCATTGGGATTACTTTATAGGTGTTGACTATCTTTTATAGTTAATGCTATTGAGTTTAATTAGAGCGTCCATGTTAGCACAAATGAAGATCTCATGTTTCTCTGGATTTCTAAAGACCCATAGTGCTTTCACCTTCTCTTCTTTTGATATTTCCATCGAGCAAATACAGTTCTTGAATTAGAACTCATCCACATTCATCAAATCAGATTCCAATTATGCATTTCAATATACCTTCACATTTTAGTGCTCATACATCTCCATTTGTTTAACGCATCTTGAGTTTCTTCTCAGTCCTTGTTAATGGCGCATAGCTACAGTTGGCACGAGCCTCATGATGCATATCAATGTTTGCTGCCTCTTGCATTCCTCTATCTGTAGCATCATCAACCACATCAATACATCATGCACACCAATGGTAATGGTGAAGCCCTTGGTGCCTGCAGCCTACATGGTTGCCGACTTTGTTAAGGTTCTGAGTAAAGCAAGCGTCCTTGTCGTGCCCTGCTGGGAAGGCGTTATTGTTGAAGCCCTTGACGGATTGCAGTATGTACCATTACAATTAATTGCTGGACCCCACATGATTTAAATAAAAATAATTACACTGAATTAACATTTTTTGTTTTTTGCCATATTGTGGTTTTAACAAAAAATGGTATTTATTTAGCACCGTTAACCATACAATATTGTGTTACTTGTTGCCTATTATATAGTTGTAATGTTTATCACTGAAATTTTTAATGAGTTACAAAGATTTTTATTTTGTGTGATATTGTCATTAACAAGACACAAAATCATCTTAATGTGAGATCAAACAAAAAAAATGCATGACTCCATGATGCTTAACAGTTTATGAATTATATAGCATATATTGATATTATCATGTGTTTTTTCTTATCCATTTTACTATTATAACTTAATTTTGTGGCGATTCAGATGCAGAAAACCTAAAAATATCTTAGAAAATATGTACAGTGTATAATTATGCAACACAAATATGTAGAAAATTCTAGAGTATAAATTAAAAAATTGACATAATCATTACTTTTACTTGGTAAAAAATGTATCTTACAAGTGATCGTTGATTTAATACTAAGTTGATAATATGTTAATTATTTATACTTGTTACTGAAATAACATCACATATTTTTGGTTATACTACTGCGTACACATAATCTCTATCCCTGCAAAATATGGAACTTAACCCACAGTCCTTTTTAAGTCGTTTACTGTTTCGGTCCCGGGCGCATCGAGCCATGGAGGTCGAACATAGAATAGAGCTTCGGGGCTCCCGTACGCCCAAAGCAGAAGAACTATGGGGCGGCGGCAACCCCATGACGGCTGGAGATAGAGAGGAAGGTCGGCGACGGGATTCGAGGGAGCACGGCGACATCTCCTCCCTCCCCCTCTCCCCCGACGCTAGGTACGAGATCCTCTCCCCATAAGTGAGAGAAGGAGCGGAGGATCCCTTCGAGCAAGGTAGGGCGGCGATTCTTGACAAAAAATCGAGAATATGTATGCAGCCCAGTCTCCGGTCAGTCAGTTCGGCTTGTCGTTCCAGCCTCCAGAGCGATTGTAGAAAAAGGGGGAAGGGAAGTGGTGGGCTGTTCGGCTGGTTCTGGACCTCTTTGGGCCAACTTGGAAGATAGCAGAGCGCTGGCGCGGCTCGATCGATCTAGCTGTTTCCTTCTTGCTTCGACTGAGGCAGGAAGTAGAGAGAATCGATTGGAGATGGAGATGGTGGCCATTAGTATTAGTACAAACACTCTGGTCTTCCACAATGTGAATCAGTAATATTAGTGCCCCCTGTTCTGTTTCGTGCTTAAATATAGTCATGTGTTCATGCATGGTTGATCATCTTCAACCTCCCTTTCTTTCAATTTCTAAACTATGTAATGTCTCTAGTGTAAACACCGTTCAGATGCTCGATGAAATTCCTAACCAAGATGGCAAAAACGGGTCAGCACAACATTTGCTATTTATAGGATCAGCTTGCTCCACATTTGCATTCAGAGCAATGTGCATTGTAGATTATAAAAAATAATGTTACTCCTTTGAAGTTAAGTTTTGGTCACTCATATAACATGTTCCCTGATTGATAGCAATGGCGGTTTAGTTGTTAGTTACTGGCTATATTGCAAGTGTAACATCCCAAATTTTGCAAAAATTTAAAACTTTGCATTCAAGCATCATTCATCATTAGGCATAAAACTACATCACAAAAATATTAAATAAAACTTCAAATTATAAATTTGAATAAACTATAATTCCATAAAGTGTTCACTTAAAACTCCTTAAATAAATAAAATATTATCAATTTATTTATGGATAAGTATAATGTCAAAAAGTCCCATTTTTAATAACCTTTTCAAAACATATTTTTATGATTTTCTCTGAAATGTTTTGAATAGGTTTAAAAATCATATTTGAAATCAGTGTTTAAAAATAGGAAATAATTCTTTTAAAAAGAACAAGGAAATCGGGCCGGCCCGTTGGCTATCTGCCGCGCACGCGTAGCCTACCAGCCCGCCAGCGGCCCAGCGCCCCGCGCTCTCGCTCGCAGTCGCTGACAGGTGGGACCCACCTGTCATCACCCCCGCGGAAATGTTCGTCCCCAAATCACGCCCCCGACCCCGACAGGAAACGGCGGATTGATTCGCACGATTATGAGCGATTTACTACTCCCCTTACCTCGCCTCCTACCCCTACTAATACCCCTCTCCGTTCTCTTCCGTTTGCCCCAAACCAATCGACCCGAGAGCCACCAGGCCGCACGCATTCGTCTCCGGAGTTCCGCGGTGGCCGCCGGCAAAAACTTCGACTTCGGTGAGCTAAAGCAATGCCGAGCCCTCTCGTAGTTTCCCCTCGCACCCTTGCACTCACGCGACACCTTTTGACACGATTACGGGCTTTTTGGTGCAGCGCTTTGTCGAGTTCGTCCACGACCGAGGAGATCCGCCGTCACGCACAACTCCGGCGAGCTCTCCCGAGGGAACGAGGACGCTCCGCTCATCGCCGCCTCGCCATCGTCTCCATCTCGACGCCACGCACCCCCTGGTGAGCTCCGTTTATCTCCTAGCACCGTAGAACGCCTCGGGCGCAAACGTCGGCCATGGCTCCGCCGCGCCCCGCGCGTCTCCGGTGACTCGCGCCGCCCGCGTTAGGTCAACTCGTCCTGGACCGTTGGATTTAGATCCAACCGATCTGTTTTATTTTTATTTTTCGTTTCTGTGATTAATCTGGCGCGTCCGATTTCATTTAGATCTAACGGCTCTCGATCGCGATCCGCGTCGAACCGGTACGGGCGAATCAGATCGCGCCGCGTGGCCGATTCTTTTTCTATTACGAATAAAATTTAGAAATTAAAACAGAAAACTATTAAAACTTGCAAAATTCATAACTTTTGATCTGTAAGTCCAAAATTGATAAACTTTATGTCATTGGAAAGCTCTGCTCATGTAGTTTATTTCTACATCATTTGTTTTCCCCTTTGAAAAATTATAATTTGTATAATTATCAGAGGAGTATTTTGGCCATTAAAATAATAACTTAAATAATAAAAATGATTTAGAAATAAATGTAATTGTTTTATGATTGTATTATTTCCCTCTGTCCAGCAATATTAATAAATGTCCAAATTGAAGATGTCATAAAAACAATAAAAGTTGTAATTATAGAAATCAAAGTTTTACTATATTATTTTAAAATTATTTAATTGATAAATAAAATAAGAAATACCTAAAAATTATATTTCATTTATTAATGACAGAAAATAAGAATTATTAATAAGTGTGTCCTATTATCATAGCATATCATTCATGCATACATGATTATGTTTAGTGTTGTGATGGTATTGTGTTGGTATTTATTTTATTCATTGTTTGTGCTAGATTGTGAAGAAGAGGAAGGAGTTGCTTGTGATTGTTATTCTTGCTGTGCTTGTTCCTCCTGTTACCAAGGCAAGTGACATTCATACAATATCCCATATTTTCTATATGCATAAGTAGTAAATTTTGAGTAGTGTGCATGATAGGGATTTTTGATTTATTTTATAATGTTAAGTTAGTTTGTATTTTACAAATATCCTAGTAGTGTGTAGCCACCCTTTTCCTAAGCAGCCATGAAAAGATTTTATTAGTTGCTTTGCCATGCTATAAAAATGTTTACCATGTTATGGAAATGTTTCTAAGTGTTAAAATCTAAAATATACATCTGGGTGGAATTGGTTGCTATGGTTTATGTTGAGTGGCTTTTGGGACTATGCTTGTGGTTGTCATCGCCTAGGATGAATGTCTATTCTACTTAGGGCCACGAGTATGGTGGTTGTTACCCAGAAGTACACTTGTGGATGGCCACCCATGAACGAAGAGATTACTAAGTCCCTCCAAGTTTAGAAGCTTCCCGTGCAACCTTTTGACAATGGGCTCTGTCTAGAATGATTAAGTTGTGGGAGTGCAACCTGTCAGCTTGACAAGCAGATGTAGAGATGATAGGTGGAACGGGTCTAGCTAGTATGGTTGCATTCTCCTTCTGAAAGTTCTTGTCTCAATTCTCTCCTTTCCATAATACACTCCGCGTGTATAGGATTTCTCGGACAAATTGAGTCTAAAGGTGAAAGTGCACAACCTCTGCAGAGTCGACAATCTGAGTTCTCAGCCGTGTCCCCGGAAATGGACTACTTCGAGCAACTGGACAAGGATGGGCAGAAGAATCTCAACACTGTTTTCATAAAGTAAAATTTGACTAAGGAAAGAATTGTTGGTGCACTTGGGCTTTATCCCTCGGTACCAAGTCTTGGAGAAACAAAAGTGTTTTACAAAATGATAGGAGAAAACTTGCTTTCTGCAAATAGCCTTCAACCCCACCAAGCCAAATATGCATATAGATGTTAGACTTGCCAGTATATATCCACCATAGTCACTTGCCAATACATCATTGTATTGACCTCCTTCGGGGGCTGCATATTCCAATGTGCAGGTAATTCTGATGCTGAATGATTTTGGCTCGAGTCTACACCCAACATGACTGCCTGTGGCGCATGCTTGAAGATGAGGCTCAATGTTATTTCGCTTTCGCTGTGAACTTTGAACTTTAGCTAGCCTTCATGGCTATGTAAATTGTAATAAAGCCATATTTGGCTATTATTTTTGGATCTCGGTGTAGCAATTTTAATACTTATGCAATTGTACTTTATATTTTGTACTGTGGTGCTGGCACTGATCCAGGGACTAGCACATAACACAGGTGTTCCAACTTTAATAAAAGTTGGGGTGCTACAAAATGGTATCAGAGCAAAGTGTTGCCTGTAGGTTCGAGCCCCTAGGATTGGTTAAGCCCTTTTGGTCATAATGTTACCATCTTTGAAGTATGTTGGATTCTAACGGCAGGGTGGGATGAAGCGGCCCGGGACAAACTTTATATGTCCACGTACATGAGACCTTTCCCACAATATAAGTGGCTGGCCGGGTGTCTGTCTCTCTCACTATAGTGAAAAATCCAATTTACGAAGAGTTGTTAATATCTGTTGACCACCGTAGGATTTTTGACATTGTATCCTTCCAAATTAATAATACACACCATGACTAGTACTTCCTTATCTTATGCAATTCTTGTTTTAATTTCCTTTCTTTCCTACCTAAAGGATGACGAGCTTTCAATTCACCACTGCGGAGGACTTCGAGAACACCCGTTTTGGCTGTTACCTTCTCGACATCGGCGAGAAGACAGGGTTACCACTACCCCAAGTAAAGGGCTTCATTCTGAAGAAGTTTAACAAAGAGGGTTGCTGGGGAATAAAAGCAACACAGCCAGGATGTGGAGAGGAGCCCCCACTGGAGATCAAAATGGTTAGTGACTCCAAAGACAAAGGGCTCAATCTAGTCATGCAAGATTTGATTGGGCGACTCTGCGGACGCTACAACACAGAGTTGAGGGGCCACTACTCCATTTTATTTGGAAGGAGAAACGAGGATGGAGAACCCTACCTGTATGATGTCGGAGAAAGAGGCAAGGCAAAACCCCTTAGCCTTTATTTCCAGGAGCTGGAAATCCTTGTCACCGAACTATATGAAGATCGACGCACCGAGCTCCTGAAGAACGATGAGTTATGTGCCTTACTTAAGGAGAATGAAGAGAAGGTGAAGGTTCAAGAGGAAGTGACTAAGGCACAAGAAGAGAGATTCGCTGCACAAGAGGAGAAGTACAGGAGACAAGAGAAAAGAGTTCAAGAGAAAAACAAGACTATCAGGGAGCAAAAGGCAGAACTCGAGAGCAATGAAGTCGAGTTCGAGGCTGATAGTGACTTGATCAAAAGGCTTCGTACTGAGAAGAGAGAGCTGCAAGAGAAGAACCTTGCCCTGGAGAAAGAAGTAAATGAACTCAAGGATGTACTCGCCAATGAAGGAATCGAGATTCAGGAAATTGAAGAGGAGGAAGAGGACATGGTCGAGTAGTTAGTTAGTGAGACTACCATTTATCATACACCTCATTGTCTTGGTCTTGTATTGACCTACCAACTTGTGGTAAGGCAGTACATTCCCTTGTATCCTCGGAACCTCGCGAGTTTATTTTCCAAACTTTTATATCGCTTTCCTTAAACCAAAGGTTTTGATTTGTTTGCTGATTGTTTTTATAAGTGGTGCGTTGTTGATGGTGTGCTTGACTGGTTTGTTTTGTGCATGGGAAGGATTCCTCCTTATAGTTCTATCTATCTTTTACTCATCCCTGCAAAAACCCCACAGATGCGTCCACGTCGTGATACCGACAACAGCGAAGCTATGCAACAGCTGATGGCAGCTCAAGCCCAACTGATGACTATGATGACCCAGTTCATTGCAGCAACCAACAACAACAACAACAACAACAATAACAACCAAGCACCACCACCCCCACCTCCTGTGGACAGACTTGCAAGATTTCTCAGGCTTAGACCTAATAAGTTCTCCTCTGCTACTGAACCCATAGTGGCGGATGACTGGCTTCGTTCAGTCAACAAGGACTTAGTCATCCTAGAAACCCAAGGTTTGGATGTTATCATCGGAATGGATTGGATGACCCGTTTTGAAGGAATCATAGACTGTGCAAACAGAGCTATCACCCTCACCACCCCAGAAAAACAAAAGATTAATTTCAGATCAACTTTCGAACTTAAGAAAGTTAGGCTAAATTCTCTTAAGGGGGTTAGCCCTTGTGATGTGCTGATTGTCCAAGAGTACCCAGATGTATTCCCAGAAGAATTACCGGGAATGCCACCTGATAGAGATGTGGAATTTCTCATTGAACTAAAACCGGGTACCGGACCAATAGCCAAGAGACCTTACCCAATGGCCGTCGATGAACTGAAAGAACTCAAGAAGCAACTAGAGGAACACCTAGTGAAAGGATTTATCCGTCCAAGTTCTTCGCCCTGGGGAGCGCCAGTTCTTTTTGTCAAAAAGAAAGATCAAACCCAGAGACTAGTCACGGACTACAGAGATATAAATGAACACACCATCAAGAACAAGTATCCGTTACCCAAGATAAATGAATGATTTGATCAATTGAAAGGTGCATGTGTGTTCTCCAAGATTGATCTTCGATCAGGATATCTCCAAATGAAGGTTAGAGAGATGGATATACCAAAAACAGCGTTTGTTACAAGATATGGCTCTTATGAGTATACAGTAATGCCATTTGAATTAACCAATGCTCCAGCTTATTTCATGAATATGATGATAAAGTGTTCATGGATTTTCTGGACAAGTTTGTGGTAGTGTTCATAGATGACATTCTGATCTACTCCGAGAGTCACAAAGAACATGAAGAGCATTTGCGCCTAGTATTGCAGAGACTACGTGAACATAAGTTATATGACAAATTCAGCAAGTGTGAATTTTGGTTGGAACAAGTCGCATTCCTAGGACACATAGTATCCAAGGAGGGTATAGCAGTGGATCCTGAAAAGGTTTCAGCTGTAACCAATTGGGAGCCACCAAAGAATGTTGGAGAATTACGAAGTTTTCTAGGTCTAGCAGGATACTACCGAAGATTTATAGAAATCTTTTCCAAAATCGCCAAGGCACTGACGGAACTATTAAAGAAGGAGAAGAAATTTCAGTGGACTGACGCATGCGAAGCCAGTTTTCAGGAGTTAAAGAAATGACTAGTTTCAGCCCCAGTTCTATGCTTACCTGATTTAGAGAAAGAATTCCAAGTATACTGTGATGCTTCACGCCAAGGCCTAGGAAGTGTGCTGATGCAAGAAGGCAGAGTGGTATCTTATGCCTCTAGACAGCTCAAGAAGCATGAAACAAATTATCCCACTCATGATCTGGAGTTAGCCTCAGTAGTACATGCACTAAAAACTTGGAGACCCTACCTAATGGGAAAAAGATGTGAAGTGTTCACTGACCATAAAAGTTTGAAGTATATCTTCACTCAGAAAGAATTGAACATGATGCAGAGAAGATGGTTAGAACTTATCAAGGATTATGACCTAAGTCTTCAATACCATCCTGGAAAGGCTAATGTAGTAGCTGATGCCCTGAGTCGTAAGGTTTATTTGAATGGCCTCACGGTAGGAGAAATACCTGAGGATTTATGCAAGGCATTCAAGGACCTCCGATTGGAAGTGGTACCAGATGGTTTTGTAGCCTCGTTGGTAGTACAACCAAATTTGATGGACAATATACGTGAAGCTCAGAAGGGAGACAAGGATATTGAAGAAATCAAAGCCAATTTGAAAGCAGGAAAAGCCAAGGGATTTCATGAAGATGAGCAAGGAACCTTGTGGTTTGAAAAACGTGTATGTGTGGCAAATGATCCTGATCTTAGGAAGTTAATTCTGCAAGAAGCCCATGAAACACCTTACTCCATTCATCCAGGAAATACCAAAATGTATATGGATGTGAAGGAGAGATTTTGGTGGAACAATCTGAAAAGAGAAATAGCAGAATATATAACTAAGTGCGATGTATGCAGTCGAGTAAAGGCTGAACATCAGAAACCAGCAGGACTTTTCCAACCTTTGAAGGTACCGGACTGGAAGTGGGATTCTATTGGGATGGATTTCATCACCAGGTTACCAAGGACCAGATCAGGGTATGATTCTATTTGGGTTATTGTTTGTCGCTTAACCAAAATAGCTCACTTTATACCCGTGAAGACCACCTATACCAGCGCAAAGCTAGCTGATATTTACATGAAGAGGATTGTGTGCCTACACGGCGTTCCCAAGAGTATCGTGTCCGATAGAGGGACCCAGTTCACATCCCATTTTTGGAAGCAGTTGCATGGATCACTGGGAACTAGATTGGAATTCAGTACGGCATTTCACCCGCAAACGGATGGTCAGACTGAAAGAGTAAACCAGATTTTAGAAGATATGTTAAGAGCTTGTGCGCTTGATTATGGGTCTAGTTGGGATGACAATCTACCCTATGCCGAGTTCTCCTACAATAACAGTTACCAAGCTAGCATTGAGATGGCACCATTTGAGGCTTTATATGGGAAGAAATGCACAACCCCATTGTTGTGGACTGGTGTAGGAGAACGAAGTTTCTTTGGACCTGATATAATCCAAGAAGCTGAAGAGAAGGTCAGATTAATTAAAGATAGATTGAAGATAGCACAGTCACGCCAGAAAAACTACGCAGATTCTAAACGTAGAGAAGTCGCCTACGAGGTGGGCGATAGAACCTATCTTAGAGTGTCGCCACTCAGGGGTGTAAAGAGGTTTGGAATTAAAGGAAAATTAGCACCTCGGTTTGTTGGACCTTTTAAAATTCTGTCTCGTAAGGGTGAGGTGGCATATGAGTTAGAACTACCAGAAGTTCTGTTTGCGGTTCATAATGTGTTCCATGTCAGTCAGCTGAAGAAATGTCACCCCGAAATGATGGGAGTTCCTTTAAAGGATACTGTACCCCTCGAAGAAGTACAATTGGAGAGTGACCTGACCTACGAAGAGAAACCCATCAAGATATTGCAGACCGCAGAAAGAGTCACCCGTACCAAAACCATCAAGTTTTGTAAAGTCCAATGGAACCATCACACCGAGGAAGAAGCCACCTGGGAACGAGAGGATGACCTCCGAGAAGACCATCCACATCTATTTGCTGATCTATCCGAAGCTCGAGGGCGAGCTTCCTCTTAAGGGGGTTAGTCTATAACCCAAATTTTGCAAAAATTTAAAACTTTGCATTCAAGCATCATTCATCATTAGGCATAAAACTACATCACAAAAATATTAAATAAAACTTCAAATTATAAATTTGAATAAACTATAATTCCATAAAGTGTTCACTTAAAACTCCTTAAATAAATAAAATATTATCAATTTATTTATGGGTAAGTATAATGTCAAAAAGTCCCATTTTTAATAACCTTTCCAAAACATATTTTTATGAATTTTTCTGAAATGTTTTGAATAGGTTTAAAAATCATATTTGAAATCAGTGTCTAAAAACAGGAAATAATTCTTTTAGAAAGAACAAGGAAATCGGGCCGGCCCGTTGGCTATCTGCCGCGCACGCGTAGCCTACCGGCCCGCCAGCGGCCCAGCGCCCCGCGCTCTCGCTCGCAGTCGCTGACAGGTGGGACCCACGTGTCATCACCCCCGTGGAAACGTTCGTCCCCAAATCACGCCCCCGATCCCGACAGGAAACGGCGGATTGATTCGCATGATTACGAGCGATTTACTACTCCCCTTACCTCGCCTCCTCCCCCTACTAATACCCTCTCCGTTCTCTTCCGTTTGCCCCAAACCAATCGACCCGAGAGCCACCAGGACGCACGCATTCGTCTCCGGAGTTCCGCGGTGGCCGCCGGCAAAAACTTCGACTTCCGGTGAGCTAAAGCAATGCCGAGCCCTCTCGCAGTTTCCCCTCGCACCCTTGCACTCACGCGCCACCTTTTGACACGATTACGGGCTTTTTGGTGCAGCGCTTTGTCGAGTTCGTCCACGACCGAGGAGATCCGCCGCCACGCACAACTCCGGCGAGCTCTCCCGAGGGAACGAGGACGCTCCGCTCATCGCCGCCTCGCCATCGTCTCCATCTCGACGCCACGCACCCCCTGGTGAGCTCCGTTTATCTCCTAGCACCGTAGAACGCCTCGGGCGCAAACGTCGGCCATGGCTCCGCCGCGCCCCGCGCGTCTCCGGTGACTCGCGCCGCCCGCGTTAGGTCAACTCGTCCTGGACCGTTGGATTTAGATCCAACCGATCTGTTTTATTTTTATTTTTCGTTTCTGTGATTAATCTGGCGCGTCCGATTTCATTTAGATCTAACGGCTCTCGATCGCGATCCGCGTCGAACCGGTACGGGCGAATCAGATCGCGCCGCGTGGCCGATTCTTTTTCTATTACGAATAAAATTTAGAAATTAAAACAGAAAACTATTAAAACTTGCAAAATTCATAACTTTTGATCTGTAAGTCCAAAATTGATAAACTTTATGTCATTGGAAAGCTCTGCTCATGTAGTTTATTTCTACATCATTTGTTTTTCCCTTTGACAAATTACAATTTGTATAATTATCAGAGGAGTATTTCGGCCATTAAAATAATAACTTAAATAATAAAAATGATTTAGAAATAAATGTAATTGTTTTATGATTGTATTATTTCCCTCTGTCCAGCAATATTAATAAATGTCCAAATTGAAGATGTCATAAAAACAATAAAAGTTGTAATTATAGAAATCAAAGTTTTACTATATTATTTTAAAATTATTTAATTGATAAATAAAATAAGAAATACCTAAAAATTATATTTCATTTATTAATGACAGAAAATAAGAATTATTAATAAGTGTGTCCTATTATCATAGCATATCATTCATGCATACATGATTATGTTTAGTGTTGTGATGGTATTGTGTTGGTATTTATTTTATTCATTGTTTGTGCTAGATTGTGAAGAAGAGGAAGGAGTTGCTTGTGATTGTTATTCTTGCTGTGCTTGTTCCTCCTGTTACCAAGGCAAGTGACATTCATACAATATCCCATATTTTCTATATGCATAAGTAGTTAATTTTGAGTAGTGTACATGATAGGGATTTTTGATTTATTTTATAATGTTAAGTTAGTTTGTATTTTACAAATATCCTAGTAGTGTGTAGCCACCCTTTTCCTAAGCAGCCATGAAAAGATTTTATTAGTTGCTTAGCCATGCTATAAAAATGTTTACCATGTTATGGAAATGTTTCTATGTGTTAAAATCTAAAATATACATCTGGGTGGAATTGGTTGCTATGGTTTATGTTGAGTGGCTTTTGGGACTATGCTTGTGGTTGTCATCGCCTAGGATGAATGTCTATTCTACTTAGGGCCACGAGTATGGTGGTTGTTACCCAGAAGTACACTTGTGGATGGCCACCCATGAACGAAGAGATTACTAAGTCCCTCCAAGTTTAGAAGCTTCCCGTGCAACCTTTTGACAATGGGCTCTGTCTAGAATGATTAAGTTGTGGGAGTGCAACCTGTCAGCTTGACAAGCAGATGTAGAGATGATAGGTGGAACGGGTCTAGCTAGTATGGTTGCATTCTCCTTCTGAAAGTTCTTGTCTCAATTCTCTCCTTTCCATAATACACTCCGCGTGTATAGGATTTCTCGGACAAATTGAGTCTAAAGGTGAAAGTGCACAACCTCTGCAGAGTCGACAATCTGAGTT
The DNA here is from genome assembly GCA_026929855.1 of Poa annua. NCBI lineage: Eukaryota > Viridiplantae > Streptophyta > Magnoliopsida > Poales > Poaceae > Poa > Poa annua. The sequence continues at coordinate 263,376,546 of CM049426.1, read as the reverse complement.
CTCAGCCGTGTCCCCGGAAATGGACTACTTCGAGCAACTGGACAAGGATGGGCAGAAGAATCTCAACACTGTTTTCATAAAGTAAAATTTGACTAAGGAAAGAATTGTTGGTGCACTTGGGCTTTATCCCTCGGTGCCAAGTCTTCGAGAAACAAAAGTGTTTTACAAAATGATAGGAGAAAACTTGCTTTCTGCAAATAGCCTTCAACCCCACCAAGCCAAATATGCATATAGATGTTAGACTTGCCAGTATATATCCACCATAGTCACTTGCCAATACATCATTGTATTGACCTCCTTCGGGGGCTGCATATTCCAATGTGCAGGTAATTCTGATGCTGAATGATTTTGGCTCGAGTCTACACCCAACATGACTGCCTGTGGCGCATGCTTGAAGATGAGGCTCAATGTTATTTCGCTTTCGCTGTGAACTTTGAACTTTAGCTAGCCTTCATGGCTATGCAAATTGTAATAAAGCCATATTTGGCTATTATTTTTGGATCTCGTTGTAGCAATTTTAATACTTATGCAATGGTACTTTATATTTTGTACTGTGATGCTGGCAGTGATCCAGGGACTAGCACATAACACAGGTGTTCCAACTTTAATAAAAATTGGGGTGCTACAGCAAGCAAGCGGTCTACAGATTGAGAAATACTAACAAAATATTATGTGTTTTCTTTCCAAAGTAAAAATAATTTACTTGCATGATTCCATTCCTTGTAGGTAATACATGATTGCAAGGCCCAACTGATTGCAGAAGGGACATGATGTATCAATGCTTTTGATTCAAATCAACAGTAGACATACGAGTATTTGTACTTGATTGTATGCAGTTTCCCTGCATGTATAAGCAACGTGATGTGTTTTACTAAATGAGGCCAGACACTTGCACCGAATATCTCTGGTTTAATACCTTCAATGCTTCTGAAAAATTCATTTGTGTGATATTTTGCACTTTGTAACTATGTTACCATCATTTGGCATCACAAGTTTTGTGTCTGCTGAAATAAGAACAATGCATTTTCTTGGAGGTTGCATGCAAGGAATGCCGATACTAGGTACAAAAGGCATGAACCAGCAATCCAACATGTGTTCTCGACCAGATAGACGACCGGGTGAGCACTGCACCCGCTTGCTTGAGCGGAATGATTTATGTGGATGTATTCTTTCCTAATCAGTTCATGATCTTTTCTTTTCTTATCCCGCACATCTCAATAGCCCTCATTTTTCTAAATATAATTCAAATGTATTTCAACTTGAGCTGTTTTTTAAGATATTAGTTTTAGTTAAGACATGCAGGCTCTACCTATGCTTGACATGCAGAATGATGGTCCCAAGCATGGTTTTTAAGCCCCCCCCTTGAAAAAATGACCACCTTAGGCGCCTAAAGTGTCCGTCTAGGCGTCGCCTAGGTGCCAAGTAAGAGAAACTCATTTGTTAATTTTGTCGTCTTGGTAATGATATCAAGTGGTACGGAGAAAGCAGCATAAAATTCTTGCTATAGCACAAGTTATATTGTGGAAACATTTGTCGCCCATTGCAACGCACGGGTATTTTACTATGCATTATATTTATATGGATTGACAATTAGGTTAGTGTTTATGTCTTACTGTACCTCCTTTGATGTTTTGCTTCTTCAACCTAATTCTATGGCGGTTTAACAAGATTATCCTCGAGTTTGATCTGGATTCATAGAGGCTAGCTGTGCGAGCGAACATATTTGCGGCAATCGCCAGTTCAGGGTGGTTGGAGCCGATGGAGGTGGCATAGGTTTCATCTTCACGATTGATGTGAAATAACAAATTGGGCTGATGAACCAGCATCAATGCCTTTTTCCTTGGCATCAACGATAACCATAAGAAATAGATGATTTTTTTGAGTTTACTGACTTTCTTAGTTTATAGTGTTGTGTTTTCAGTAATGGTAAACACTTTCCATTTTCATGTCTTCATAAATCTGCAATATTGTTTTCAGTTTTCATGCCCCAGTTCTGAATTCTCTGAAATTATACAAAGTGCTTGTATTTTGACATTCGTGAGTTTTTTTATCTCATATTCTGTTGGTTGTTGGATTAGGGTTAGTTTTCAATTGTGTATATTCTGCTCTGGATGATGTAAATGCCTCTCGGTTTTCAGTTTCATGCCACAGTTCTGAATTCTCTGAAATTATACAAAGTGCTTGTATTTTGACATTCGTGAGTTTGTTGATCTCATATTCTGTTGGTTACTAGATTTTCAAGGTCGTGTATTCCGTGGATGTGATGTTCCTCTGAATGCGTTTTTCTGTTTTCATTTATTCGGTCATCATCCTAAGCCAAGGAACCTTGGCTACTATCCTATTCTAATTGCAGTACTATGTTTTTGCATTCAATGCTGACCTGCACTTCTTTCTTCTTAGTGTGTTTTGATCCTGCTACTTAGTGCTTTATTCTACCACATGTTTTTTGATAATTAAAAGATTAAACTGTAAAGAACCGATAAACTGTGGAGTTCAGCTGAGCATGGAGAGTTCCCGAATCCGCCAATTGCATGGTTCCTTTGCTTGTAGCGCAGCTCTAGCTATTTCCCTTGAGAATCACACAGCCAGCTTGTGCTCAGGTTAGATTAAGTGATGCTAACAAATTGGGCTGACGAACCAGCATGCGTTCCTTCCTCCTTGGCATCAACGATAACAGAATAAAGAGATGAAGTTTTCAATTTACTGAAATTCTTAGTTAATACTGTTGTTTTTTTAGGAATGGTAGAACCCAAATTCTTAGTTAAATCTTTCCATTTTCATGTCTTCATCTCATTGGTGATTGACATACGACACTTTCTAGGTCTGATGTATTTCATACAACAGTTATTTTTGGGTGTAGGGTATACAGATTTACCAACAATACAAATTCGAGTACCAGTCCTCCAACTGTTGAGCAGGCAGCTACCGCCTTAGTAGCACAATCAGCCATCCTTTATTCTTGAATCTTTTCAATTTAATTTTTATAATCCACACCTCCACATTTATTTGAAATAAATTAGATCATGTTATGAGTCATAAGAATAATCAGTGCATGTAACAGTCCATCTGTCACACTATGTTTGGGTTGCGTAATGATCCATCTTAGTACCTAATTCAATGTTTAGCTACTACCTCACTTGCACTAGGGTTGGGCGCCATGTGGCCTTCGACAAGGGGGCATTGGGACGGAGATGGCAAGCTGGACGGCCATCGAGTAGCCGTGTGAGACAGTGGCTGAGTGTGAAGGGTGTATATTCCAAGTTAAATCGGCATGCGATGCGGGTCAATCAGTCCATGAGCTGGACGAGATGCGGGTCAATCGGTCCATGAGCTGGACGACACATGGAGGAATTCGAGGTAGGGTGAGGGTGGTTTGCATCAAAGAGCACAAACAAGGGGAGAGGAGGGTCGTGTCAACGAGTAGAAATGGAGGAGCAAAAGTGGAGAAGGAGTTGTGCGCTTGGAGAAGGTGGGAGTACATGGAGGTAGCGCGTAGGTAGAAGGGGTGCTATGCTACGAAAGTCAGATGATGGGTCGGGTCAACACGTAGCAACGCACTGGCACTTTACTAGTTCAGTTAATATGTACTCTCAGTACAGTGTGTATCTGTATACGGTTGCTTCGGCTAGTTTTGTTAATAAAAAGTCATGTCGGATATTAAACATTTGAAATATATCAAACAAATGTTTAGGCATACAAATATTAAGTTGCGGTTTGGAGAAACATGATGCTCATCTCCCACCATGTAGTATGAGACAACCAAATGAAGTTGACGCTCACGATACAGAATGCTAGACAATTTTTTGTGATGCTTGGAAGTATGGATTCATTCATTGGGCATGAAAAAAATTATCCATTCGCCTGGCAATGAATTTTCAAAGGACATGTTGGACAATAATGTGACAGATAAGTATTTGCGGATCTGGCACTCTTTCTTATGTATGGCCATAATTCACAATTACATCAACGTGCTATAATGGTCACCAGTTAATAGCCGACTTGCTGAAGGCCATACTACACCGTGCAACTATGAGATCAAAGGCAATTGTATGATAAGGGGTACTATCTACACCCTCCGTTTCATATCAAATGGCTTTCAGCCGCCCTTCATCATATCCGTCTTAGCCGGTCCCGGACAGGAGTAAATGCTCTAGGAGTAAATGAGACTATAGTTTTGGCACACAAGTTGGTCGTCCCTCCACAGTAGGAGTTATGGCGCCTTTTATAGAGTTTCGGCCTGGAGGGCCGGAAACCCTAACCCGTCTTGGTCCCACTGGTCAGGTCCGAGCTGGCCAACGGTTATGTCGACACCGGCTAGTGTGACCTAGCCGCCGGGCTATCCGATATAGCTCTGCCCTCATCATGCCGGTAAGTACCGCATGCGTCGTCCTGGATCATCATTGTCCCCCTGTCAGAGACAAGTCATGTCTTCGCCCATGCCTAGTAGCCTTTTCCGGATTACCGGCCTAGGCATGCCCAGTCTTGTCGCAGCGGCGTCGTACCGCCTGACACACCCCCGTGTCAGGCAGGAGGTGACCATATTTCCGTGTCAGGAGGGATATGATTTCCCCCGTGTCAGGCGGAAAGCCTGCCCCTGCTCCTTGACCTCCGCCCGACACATCCCATGTAGGTTTCTCACTCCGGTAGTCATGCACATCATTCCTGCACGACAAAGACAACTAGCCAGATCCGACATAGGTAAGCCGGTTAGACTTTACCCGGGATACCTGATCGGGCCACCCGGGTTCTCCTCTTCCCAGGACCATGTCGGCTGTATCCGAGATAGGCACATGCCGGATGATTCCTCATACCAGTACCGGGTACCAGTCAATATCCGAGATGCTACACAAGAGAAGTATCTCTAGGCCCAGTCTCTCAAAGATGTCTTAGGTCCATACCAAAGACATATTTGAGAAACTGGTTCTTAGAGTAACCCTCTGCCGATGCTTATGCCGCTCTCAGGGTCTGGTGGTCTATTTATAGTCTCCCCAGATGGCCCTTGCAGTCTCCAAGAGGCACTCTGGCCCTGACAACCACCCAAGGGTCAAGTTTCCCCTTCAGCACCCTAAAGGATAGCCCTTTGCACTCTCCAAAGGTCACCTCCTGTTGCCACAATGCTGATCTGTCCCGGGTTCTGCCCTACCCCGGGGGCAGCCCCCCGACACTCGGCGAGCTTGGAGAAGGCGCGTCGGTGGAGGTCTTGGTGCTCTCCGATTTAACCGGCGGGGAGCGGAGCGGTGGGGCTGGGCAGCGGCGCCGGTGGCGGCCTCGGAGGTGCGCGGAGGAGAGAGAGGAGGAGGGGTGATTGTGAGGGTCGTGTTTGCAGAAACGTCCCTGAGTGTCGACGGATTTGCAGAGAGGTCCCTTGCAGCGTTAATTGTAGGACCGCGGGTTGCGGTCTTGTTTTTCCAGACGTTTTTCTGTAAAAGTAGCACGGTGACTCGCGTGACGGGCTGGAACCGGCTGGTGGCCGGGACGCGTGGCGCTTTCTGATTGGTAGAAAATCGGAAATGAACAGTAACCGTTGGCTTGGGGCGACGTGGCCTAATCCTGACCGTTGATTCCAGAGATCGGACGGTGCGCGCCTGGGGGGCGACGTGGAGCGCGGATAGGACGCGAAATCGTCTGTCCTTTATATATTAGGTATTCTTACGGCTAGAATCACTAGGTCCATGTTACACTACTATTTCGTATTATAAATTGTCCTTATTCATTGATATATTCCATACTAGGATGAAAACCTAATGTTGGTTTATCTTGATCCATAATTTGTTTCTATCATTGGGATTAGTTTATAGGTGTTGACTATCTTTTATAGTTAATGCCATTGAGTTTAATTAGAGCGTCCATGTTAGCACAAATGAAGATCTCATGTTTCTCTGTATTTCTAAAGACCCATAGTGCTTTCACCTTCTCTTCTTTTGAGATTTCCATCGTGCTTAACCGAGCAAATACAGTTCTTGAATTAGAACTCATCCACATTCATCAAATCAGATTCCAATTATGCATTTCAATATACCTTCACATTTTAGTGCTCATGCATCTCCATTTGTTTAACGCATCTTGGGTTTCTTCTCAGGTTTCTTCTCAGTCCTTGTTAATGGCGCATAGCTACAGTTGGCACGAGCCTCATGATGCATATCAATGTTTGCTGCCTCTTGCATTCCTCTATCTGTAGCATCATCAGCCACATCAATACATCATGCACACCAATGGTAATGGTGAAGCCCTTGGTGCCTGCAGCCTACATGGTTGCCGACTTTGTTAAGGTTCTGAGCAAAGCAAGCGTCCTTGTTGTGCCCTGCTGGGAAGGCGTTATTGTTGAAGCCCTTGATGGATTGCAGTAAGTACCATTACAATTAATTGCTGGACCCCACACGATTTAAATAAAAATAATTACACTGAATTAACATTTTTTGTTTTTTGCCATATTGTGGTTTTAACAAAAAAATGATATTTATTTAGCACCGTTAACCATACAATATTGTGTTACTTGTTGCCTATTATATAGTTGTAATGTTTATCACTGAAATTTTTAATGAGTTACAAAGATTTTTATTTTGTGTGATATTGTCATTACCAAGACACAAAATCATCTTAATGTGAGATCAAACAAAAAAAATGCATGACTCCATGATGCTTACAGTTTATGAATTATATAGCATATATTGATATTATCATGTGTTTTTTCTTATCCATTTTACTATTATAACTTAATTTTCTGGATGCAGAAAACCTAAAAATATCTTAGAAAATATGCAACAAAAATATGTAGAAAATTCTAGAGTATAAATTAAAAAATTGACATAATCATTACTTTTACTTGGTAAAAAATGTATCTTACAAGTGATCGTTGATTTAATACTAAGTTGATAATATGTTAATTATTTATACTTGTTACTGAAATAGCATCACATATTTTTAGTTAAATCTTTCCATTTTCATGTCTTCATCTCATTGGTGATTGACATACGACACTTTCTAGGTCTGATGTATTTCATACAACAGTTATTTTTGGGTGTAGGGTATACAGATTTACCAACAATACAAATTCGAGTACCAGTCCTCCAACTGTTGAGCAGGCAGCTACCGCCTTAGTAGCACAATCAGCCATCCTTTATTCTTGAATCTTTTCAATTTAATTTTTATAATCCACACCTCCACATTTATTTGAAATAAATTAGATCATGTTATGAGTCATAAGAATAATCAGTGCATGTAACAGTCCATCTGTCACACTACGTTTGGGTTGCGTAATGATCCATCTTAGTACCTAATTCAATGTTTAGCTACTACCTCACTTGCACTAGGGTTGGGCGCCATGTGGCCTTCGACAAGGGGGCATTGGCACGGAGATGGCAAGCTGGATGGCCATCAAGTAACCGTGTGAGACAGTGGCTGAGTGTGAAGGGTGTATATTCCAAGTTAAATCGGCATGCGATGCGGGTCAATCAGTCCATGAGCTGGACGAGATGCGGGTCAATCGATCCATGAGCTGGACGACACATGGAGGAATTCGAGGTAGGGTGAGGGTGGTTTGCATCAAAGAGCACAAACAAGGGGAGAGGAGGGTCGTGTCAACGAGTAGAAATGGAGGAGCAAAAGTGGAGAAGGAGTTGTGCGCTTGGAGAAGGTGGGAGTACATGGAGGTAGCGCGTAGGTAGAAGGGGTGCTATGCTACGAAAGTCAGATGATGGGTCGGGTCAACACGTAGCAACGCACTGGCACTTTACTAGTTGTACTCTCAGTACAGTGTGTATCTATATACGGTTGCTTCGGCTAGTTTTGTTAATAAAAAGTCATGTCGGATATTAAACATTTGAAATATATCAAACAAATGTTTAGGCATACAAATATTAAGTTGCGGTTTGGAGAAACATGATGCTCATCTCCCACCATGTAGTATGAGACAACCAAATGAAGCCGACGCTCACGATACAGAATGCTAGACAATTTTTTGTGATGCTTGGAAGTATGGATTCATTCATTGGGCATGAAAAAATTCATCCATTCGCCTGGCAATGAATTTTTAAAGGACATGTTGGACAATAATGTGGCAGATAAGTATTTACGGATCTGGCACTCTTTCTTATGTATGGCCATAATTCACAATTACATCAACGTGCTATAATGGTCACCAGTTAATAGCCGACTTGATGAAGGCCATACTACACCGTGCAACTATGAGATCAAAGGCAATGTGTATGATAAGGGGTACTATCTACTCCCTCCGTTTCATATCAAATGGCTTTCAGCCGCCCTTCATCATATCCGTCTTAGCCGGTCCCGGACAGGGAAACTAGTAGTTCCTTGCTTTCCTGTTCCCGACTGCTTAGCCAAACCCAGAGGGTGAATAAGAGGAGGCAACGTCCCTCTTTTCAAAAGTGGATGCATCCAGACTTTTAACATGTCTAGATACATCAACTTTTGTATAAATGTAAGTCATATAATTTGGATTGCAGGGAGTGTCGGATGACATTATCTAAGATGGTGTGCTCAAATATTTGTCAAGACCATCTCCAACCCTTTAGATCAATACCAACCACTAGGAAGGATGTTGAGCGGGCATTTGGTGTGCTCAAAAATCGCTTTTTATTGTAAGGTACTCTGCTCTAACCTGGTCTAAAGAGTAGATATGGGTTGTGATGATGACTTGTGTGATCATGCACAACATGATCATTAAGAGTGAACTTGCTACAACTCAACAACACGATGAGCACCCGTACTATCATAAGGGCCATCTTGCCCAGGTTGATCATGATTTGCAAAGAGTTTCCCGCTTTCCTCATAATGAACACCAAAATCTGACATGAAGAAAGTCGCCAACAAGTGCAAAATGATCTAAGTGCGCATCTATGAGCACTCAAAGCACAAGCAGACGACCATCCTAATTAAGGGGTGAACTTTGTTTTAATTTGAGTTACTTTATGAGTGATTTATTTATTTTCATGAAACAATTTTATGTGTTCAAAACTATGTATTATGATTTTATTCTGCATATTTTTTATTAAATTATATTCTATTTTAGAGGGAAATGGGTTTAAATTTTATTGGGATAGTCTATTGAGAACGAGAAGGGCTCCAATAGGGTGGTAAACAGCGTCGATGCTCCAATAGCACTTATCCGACAACATTGCTGGACACTATTGGTAACATCAATGGAAATGATCTGATCTCTGTATCCCTAAAACAAATCTTCACGATCGCACAAGATTACCAGAATGTTACCGCAGAGTTATCCCATGGTCGTAGTCCTACTTTAGATTCGTCTCGGTCCTTCATATCTTCCAAGTCTAGAACTCCGTCTTGTATCGGGACTCCGTTCTTGACCGGGTTCTTTCTTTTGTGGACGGGTCCTCATCAGTCTCCCCGGCCCAAGTGCTACCTGGCATATTTAGCTGGTGTTCTAAGTTGGCTTGGGCTTTTCATCCCGTCAAGTTAAGATTTAAACACCAAGCACCTACCTACTCTATCTGTTGAAAGACATGAGATGTTTTACGTGTTACACATGTTGTTTAGATGAATATAAAAATGAGTAAACGTGTATTTAAAAAAAATATGTCTAGGTGCATATATATACATGAATGTGGATAAAGTTTAATCATTTTGAAAATAGAGGTATATTCCCCTGTAGCGTACCGACACTAAAAAATATGGCAGATACCTGTGTATAGTGTAAACCCCTGAATCGATTCATTTGCACACACAGTTTACGATGAATATCACAACATTGTATCAATATTACACGAATAATCCAGACTTAGTAAAATAAATAGTTCGATACATCTTTGCATAGCTTATAGCTAGCTCAAAACAATAAAGCAGCGGAAATAAATCTTCAATGAGCCTCCAACTTTATGATACGCCACAGGCGAAAACATGTTGGTGCAGACTTGAAACCCCAAACGTAATCCTTACTCTTCGTCAGATATTTCTGCAACAAATAATAATTCTATACAGAAACGTGTGCAACGTTCTTTGTGGAAATGAGTGTGTGAACAACGACATCGTACAAAGGCAAGTGGCACACCTCATAAACTTCCTATTATTTTCTATATGCATTACATAATATTTTTATATGCATGAGTAGGATAGTATTGCTATGCTAAACCTGTGTAGAATTCACTTACTCCTGTGTCTAGGTTCCTATATCATACTTAGTAGATGTATTGATGCTATGCAATTGATGAAAAGTTTAACAAAATGTTAAGTGACTACTCAGGGCTGTGCTCATGGTTGTCGTCGCCTAGGATGAATGTCTATTCTACTTAGGGCCGTGAGCATGGTGATTTTTACCTGAGAGTGCACATCCACTAAGTTAATGAAACTCCTGGGTGGATTGGTTGTATGGCGGCGAAGTTGAGTGGCTGCTCAGATCCATGTCTATGGTTCCTGCAGTACGTGCACTTGTGGATAGCCACCCAGGGAACAGAGGAATCTGAAGAACTCCGAGTGACGATTGCTTCCAGTGCAGCCATTGCCATATGGGCTCTGGCTTGATCAATTATGTTGTGTGGACTCTCCCCGGCTTGACAAGCAGATGTAGAGGGTGTTAGGTGGAACGGGTCAAGCCAGAGTGGGAGGGAAAATATTTCTGAAAAATCTCGTCTCATTCTTCTCCTTTCCTTATCACAAATGGTGTGTAAAGGATAATTTCGGTTGAATGGGTACAATGGTGAACGTGCACAACCTCTGCAGAGTGTAAAACTAAGTACTTAGCCGTGTCCCCGGTACGAACAATTTGAGCAGCTGATCACGGACGTCAACGGAGGATTCCACCATTCCAACTTCAGAAATAAAACTTGATGGGTGAACAAGGGAAGATGAGATTTATGGTTTTCATGCCATACTTGTCTTGATTTGAAGAAAGTGTTTTCCAAAAAGATAGGAAAAATTGGCTTTATGCAAAATAGCCTTGAACTCCACCAGCCAAATATGCATATAGGCTATAGACTTATTCCATTAAGTGTCCACCATAGTGTCACTTGCCAGACTCCATTTTTAATGGAATCTGACCCACGTTGTTGCAATATTATTTTTTTATTGCAGATTGTTCAGATGACGAGTGAGGTTTCGTTTATAGGTTTCGAGTCTACAACCAACATGTTTTCGCCTGTGGCAACATGAAAGTGATAGAGACTCACTGCTATTGTATTTCCGTTGTGTACTTTTTCAATGCTAGCTTTATGCTATGCAACTTGTATCGAATATTTTGTAATTCTGGATCATCGATGTAATAAAATTGACGCTTTGTTGTGATATTACATCGTAAACTGTGTGTGCAAATGAATCGATACAGGGATTTGCACTATACACAGGTATCTGCCTTATTTAAAAGTGCAGGTACGCTACAGATGGTATCAGAGCACTGTGTTGCCTATAGGTTCGAAGCCCTAGGTTTGGATAGAAATAGGATTTGACCATAGGATTCAAAATCTATTTTATTCAGTTTTCTGAAAACAAAACTTTTTTATTTTTGTCTTCCTCATACTCTCATCTACTATCAACCTTCTGAAAACATCTTATCTTTTTTTTCTAGATGACCATGTTCTTGTAGTCTAAGTCTGATTCTGCTGCTTCATATGGAAAGGCTACGATGCAACATGAAGTTCTACATACATGGAAGACCATCGAAGAACCAGTATTCGACCAACACTTCGAAGATATCCAAGAAAGTTGAACAAGAACTTGAAGCACTCAAGAAAAGAATAGATTAGACCACCTACCCATTAGAATAACGAGATCTGATGATGTATTGACCTATCAAATTGTGGTATGGCAGTACTATCAATTTTGTCTTTCCATGACATTGGTGTGTTTCGTTCGATAAACGATTAGTCCGGTTTTTCAAAAGAAGTTTTGAAAATTTTCACGTATGTGTTTGCTTGTGTTTGAACCTTGTTGCTTGATGTTTGTTAGACGTTGATTGATTATGTTATAGATTGGTTGCCTTGTTTTGTTTTATTAGGATTCCTCCATAAGTACAAATAATTCAACTCATTGCTTTCTAAACCAAATAGATGTCTCACCCCAATACCAACACCAATGATTTGCATACAACTATGCGACTACTATTAGAGAACCAGAGTCAGCTGTGGAAGTTGATCAATGACCAACTGCCTAAGATTGATCAAAACCATAGTGATTTTGAAGAGAAACCTATGACCAAACTAAAGGCATGCAAAACTTGTGGAGAGATAGGACATACGTCCAAAGATTGTTCTGATGAGTGGCCCCATGGTCATACCAGACACCAAGTTAAAGGATGCCGCACAAGACGGGTTACTTTCTTCCTGTGTGAAGGAACAAACCATGTCCCAATTCAGTGTCAACTTTATCCCATGGTGCAACAAGCTAACCAGCAAACCAAGGAAGGAATGCAACAGTCTCTCATGAAGACCCTGGAGGAACAAGGACAAAAGGTTAAATCCAAGAAAGATCTTAGCCACATAAGTTGCTACAAGTGCAAAGAAAAGGGACACTATGTCAGTGGCTGCCCTGAGAGGAAGAAGGATAAATCTCTTCAAGGACCGAGTGGAAAACGTGAGTGCTAAAACTTTTCGTATCCACCACAGGCCATTGTATTTTGAATACTTGTACGCTCTACATCAGAGAAATAAACAAGATTAAACAAAGTTCCTAGACTGACCACAAAAATTTCTTTTAAGGGTGGTAGCCACCCAGATAATTCTAACCCAACTGCCTTAAACCCAGAGATCCCAAACCATCTTTCTTTCGAGCCTCCCCAATCAGAAAATTCATCCCCTGCTAGTTTTCAGTTTCCATGTCAGAAATTTCATTTCTCAAAACATCCCGAGTTATCAGAATCATTCAAGCATTTGCTTTGTCTTCCTAGCCTCTCCGAATCTCGGGGACGAGATTCCTTTTAAGGGTGGTAGTCTGTAACATCCCAACATTTTGGAATGTTCAAAAATCACTAAAATTTAAAACTTTTGTTTTGATTAAAGTAAAATAATAAAATGCATAAGAAAACTAACTATAAAAGACTTCAACCAATTTGAAAAAGTCTATTATTTCAAAATTCCCAATGTGTCATTATTTTCATAAGTTATTTCCAATTAAACATTTCATTATCCATTGTATTTCAAAAACCTTAATATGTAATTTGATAAATGTTTTATAAAGTACAAACCATTTTATTTTAAGTAAATAGTTTACTTCTAAGTAATTGATTTCAACCACTTAGCCTTAGCTATAAATAAATTAAAATAATAATTACAAGTGTTAGTTTAAACTATTGAAAACATTGTCTATTTGCCAAAAGATTATTATTCATTACCTGAGTTCAAAACATAATTTGGATATCACAAGTCTATAGTTTATAACTTAAAACCTCATAGATTTTATAATTACTTAACAACCCAAATAAACATTTCATTAGCTTAAATGATTTTCATTTATTTTCAAAACATAAAATGACTTTCATGAATATATTTTCTATATAAGAAATGAAGTAAAACTAAAATCTTTTCCAAAGTTGTTATGAAATTTCAATTGAGTATCTTAATATAAAACTTAATGGTGCACAAAATATTTTGAATTAAAAAAATGATGAATACATTATATTTCCCTTTTCATTTCAAATAAATGTGTGATGTTATTTAATATTGTACTAAAGCCAAAAATGATTTAATGTTGGAAAATGAGTTTAAATAACTTAATTTTAAATTTATATCAGTGTTGTATTTTTTATAAATTTTATTTAGCCAAAACTAAAATTTATTAAGCCATGTTTTCAAATTTGACATAAAGTGTCAAATTTACATTTAATCAATATTTCAAAATTTGATTTTTGAAAAGTGTTCAAAATATGCCCACAACTGGTTTAACACAAAGATATTGTCATTAAAAATTTATAGAAATTGATTTGACCTCATTTGGACACTCAAATCAAAAGATATGAAATAAATAAGAAAATCAGAAAATATAAAATATAAACGTAAAAAAAAAATGGAACAGACCCGCTGGGCCGAAGCCCAGCAAGCTGCTACTGCACCCCCTTCCTTTTTTTTTCTCCGCGCGTGCAGCCCATTTTCCTTTCTTTTTTTTCTCTTCTTCTTCTATTTCTAGCTGGGCCGAATCTTGGCCCATGTAAGGGCCGGTCTTCTTCCTCGACCTCCCGAGCGTACATACGTACGTGCGTTACAGGAACCAGTAACTGACATGGTGTTTCTCTTCCTCCTCAATTTCCCCATCAATTTTGTGGCCGTTTCTCCTCGACTTCAACACGAAAGTTACTCATATTTGATGGGCATTCCATCCCGGGAGTTTATTTCCGATTTCATTGCCTTAAACATGCACATCAACCTCGTGAACCAAATGCCACCCGTATACATTCACATCCCGATCTCCCTCCTCAGACCATCTCACAAAAATCCGAGCGCGTCACTTCGTGCCCCTCTGCATCCTCCATCATGTTCATCCTCATACTTTTCCTAAAGGATGCCTATACAGCTCGCACCAACCATGCCAAGCTCAGCACCAAACCGAGTTCATCGTCAGATCTTGTCTTCTACGATGATCCCCTACACAATTCCTTGCACTAGTGGATTCCCCTCATCAAGGCCTTTGTCCAGGACATGGTTTTGCATCATTTCATCGCAGTTGGTCGCGCCACCACGAAACCCGAGCAACGTTGCAGCGTTACGCAAGATCCCGATGAGGTGAGGCCTTGCCATGCATGATGTCCTTCGTGATCTATGTGTCTTCCTGCATTTTTATTTAATTTTTGCCAATTTTCCCGCATGTCAAATACTCGAGAACACGCTCGACCGAGAGCGTCGTCCGCCGCCGCGACTCCGGTCACGCTGTCCCAGTACGCAACCGATGACGCCGACCACACCATCTCCTTCGTCGTATCAACCGCATCATGGTGTTTGCTTCGTCCGTGTGCACATCTACGACAACTTCATCAACTACTTCCCGGTGGTCGTGTTTGACCGTCAACATCGACCACCTCATCTAACCGCGTCATGTTCTCTCTACGACACCGGCGCTAATCGTTCTTGTCGGTGAGCCTCTCAAAATAGTCGAATCATATCCGTATAATATTTCTAATGTATTAGATGAGACCACCATGTTATGTCGATGCAAATAATTTTGTCCTTACAAATTTTCCCATGTGTCAAAACCTTTTTATTTTCGGATTTGACTTAGGACAGATTTTAGTCAAACTTTAGAAATTCATATCAATTCAACCGTAACTCCGTTTTCAATGTTTTTGTAGTCTATGGAATCGTATGAACGTGTAGAATACAGTGGTATAATAAAAACTTGTATTTTAATCGTGCACTAACTTGTTATTTACAGAAACGTGTAAAACATTGTTTTAGGTATTGATTTAATTCTATAAGTTCAAAATTTGTAAATTAAATATCATTGGAAAGCCCCTGACATGTAGAATACTTTGGTTATGTTGATTTACATTTTTTTTGTAGTCTAAATTTATTTAAATTGCAAATGAGCAATTTGAGTAAATTTGGTATATCTTTAATTCTATAAATCCAATTTTTGCAAATAAAATAGTTTTAGAAACCTTAAAATATGTGTAGTTTTATGCCCCTGTTAGAAAATAATTTTGAGCATTATTTTTTGATGGTTTAAAAAGCAGTGGCGTAATTTAAGTATTTTTGTTATACTTTAATCCTAGGAATAATGTTAATATGTTTCTTTTTGCAAAATGTCACAAACTATATCTTTTGACCAGTAGTATTGTTTATAAGTTTTGAATAAAATTGTAATTATAGAAAACAATTAAAACTGATGGTAGAACATTTAAAGTGTCTTAACAGTGTTTTAAGGTAATTCAGTGGTATTAAAAGCCTTTTAAGACCATTAAGTTTGATTTAAATGTTTTTGACCAAATTAATGTGTGATAAATTTCTATTTAAGACCAGCCCATTAAAACCATTATTCATCACATCAATTCTTTTTGCATATTGAATTATGTGATAAAGCTTGACCTAATTAATGTGGAGACTTTGTTTTGTATTTTTGTTTTTGTATGCCTTGTGTTGTGAACTTGTTTGTTTATTTGTTGTGTTATTTCATTGTATAGTTAAACGGAGTGCAACGTTCTTTGTGGAAATGAGTGTGTGAACAACGACATCGTACAAAGGCAAGTGGCACACCTCATAAACTTCCTATTATTTTCTATATGCATTACATAGTATTTTTATATGCATGAGTAGGATAGTATTGCTATGCTAAACCTGTGTAGAATTCCCTTACTCCTGTGTCTAGGTTCCTATATCATACTTAGTAGATGTATTGATGCTATGCAATTGATGAAAAGTTTTACAAAATGTTAAGTGACTACTCAGGGTTGTGCTCATGGTTGTCGTCGCCTAGGATGAATGTCTATTCTACTTAGGGCCGTGAGCATGGTGATTTTTACCTGAGAGTGCACATCCACTAAGTTAATGAAACTCCTGGGTGGATTGGTTGTATGGCGGCGAAGTTGAGTGGCTGCTCAGATCCATGTCTATGGTTCCTGCAGTACGTGCACTTGTGGATAGCCACCCAGGGAACAGAGGAATCTGAAGAACTCCGAGTGACGATTGCTTCCAGTGCAGCCATTGCCATATGGGCTCTGGCTTGATCAATTATGTTGTGTGGACTCTCCCCGGCTTGACAAGCAGATGTAGAGGGTGTTAGGTGGAACGGGTCAAGCCAAAGTGGGAGGGAAAATACTTCTGAAAGATCTCGTCTCATTCTTCTCCTTTCCTTATCACAAATGGTGTGTAAAGGATAATTTCGGTTGAATGGGTACAATGGTGAACGTGCACAACCTCTGCAGAGTGTAAAACTAAGTACTTAGCCGTGTCCCCGGTACGGACAATTTGAGCAGCTGATCACGGACATCAACGGAGGATTCCACCATTCCAACTTCAGAAATAAAACTTGATGGGTGAACAAGGGAAGATGAGATTTATGGTTTTCATGCCATACTTGTCTTGATTTGAAGAAAGTGTTTTCCAAAAAGATAGGAAAAATTGGCTTTATACAAAATAGCCTTGAACTCCACCAGCCAAATATGCATATAGGCTATAGACTTATTCCATTAAGTGTCCACCATAGTGTCACTTGCCAGACTCCATTTTTAATAGAATCTGACCCACGTTGTTGCAATTTTTTTTATTGCAGATTGTTCAGATGACGAGTGAGGTTTCGTTTATAGGTTTCGAGTCTACAACCAACATGTTTTCGCCTGTGGCAGCATGAAAGTGATAGAGACTCACTGCTATTGTATTTCCGCAGTGTACTTTTTCAAAGCTAGCTTTATGCTATGCAACTTGTATCAAATATTTTGTAATTCTGGATCATCGATGTAATAAAATTGACGCTTTGTTGTGATATTACATCGTAAACTGTGTGTGCAAATGAATCGATCCAGGGATTTGCACTATACACAGGTATCTGCCTTATTTAAAAGTGCAGGTACGCTACATCCCCGAACACACCGACTATGTTTCAATCGGCCTAGAGCCCTTGAGGCCAGAGACGGAGGAAGGGGGGGACGAGCAAAATGCTACGGGTTGATTAAAAAGTTTAAACATGTACGTTTCACACAGAAAAACTATCTCAGTTTATCTTATCCAAAGATGTTAAGATTAAGGTCACTATCTTAGGTGCGTCCGCAATGCATGCATCTCATAGAAGTGGAAGATAACAAATCAATTATACAAGTCATCAAAAGAAATCAACAATACAAGTATGACCTGGCATCATGGTATTAAAATTGAAGTGGCTAACCCGATTCATGAAATCATGGACCAGGTGAAATTACGATGAAATGGCACCTTTTCACCATTGAGGATCCTAGGTCCGGTATATTCATATTAAAATGGTCCATTTACATGAGACCTTGAACCGAGTGTATCTAAGTATATCTGATATAGTAAAATGCGTAAGAATATAGATGAAATTTTTTTAGTCTAGCATATGAAAATTATGAAGCATCAAATTAATAGAGATTGAAGGTGTTGTAGTTGCCTACAGTCGTCTTGTTGACCATAATCTACCGATAGCCAGGGTACACGCTGTGCATCCCAGGAAGCAAGCGAGCGCGGAGGTGGGTCCCAACTCCATTATGATGCATCTCTTATATCTCATACACGACGGCCTAACTCGGGGAGATCTGGAGGGACAACGTAAAAACTCTGTTGGATGTCGCTGCTCCCTTCTCTGCTCCTACATGTTGGATGACGCTGCTCCTTGTTGTGCATCATGGAGGAGGACCAGAGGAACTCGAGGTCGTGATGAAGCTCCGATGTGCGGCTTCCCTCTCCCTTCTCCGCCCTCCACTGAGGTTGACCGCTGATGTCTGCTCCTGTTTCCAATGGAGGTCAGACTGCGCCGAGGCGGATGCGGACGGGGAGGGAGGGTAGGCGCCTGAAAACAAGGCCCAAGAGGTCCGGCGGCAAGTCTGGCCATCCGGACTCGTGCTCGGCCGCCATCAAGCTGAGCCGCAGCCTAGTTAAGGAGATATGCCATAAAGACAAATAAATATATAGTATTATCGCATTATCACATAACTTTATAATATGTTTTTGTATTATGCTATAACTGTGTTAATCGGAATTATTGATACACGTGTAATACATAGACAACTAGAGTCCCTAGTAAAGTTGATCGAGATTCCCGATCATGGACAATGACGTTGGTTGACAATGGGATCATCTTATTAGTAGAATAAGGTGATGGACATACGCAAATTAATGCAATAAGATCGTATTATGATGTTTGTCATTATAAAGTAATATGATAGCTTATTACTTAGACCGTGAGACCGTACTTATTGCTACTTCGTAGGGGTGCTTTGAGAGTATCAAACGTTGTGTCTTATATAGCATGACAATAACGGTGTGCATCTTGGGTATCCCGAAATAGTATTTGATACGTATGGATCAAGAGCGGGATTTGTTCATTCAAGTAACAAAAAGATACTCTGATCCCACTTGGTGAAATTGCATCTATATAGCTGCGCAGCTTATGATTATGTCATGGAGATGTAATATCACAGACGAGTTAATAACCTATGTCGGTAACCAGATACAACAGGGCATCAGATGTCTACGATCATATATCGGACAAGGTAGTAGCGTAGAAAAAAAGGGAATGAATAACATGTTCATGGTTCAACGACGATATTGGTAGAATGCACAGGGACCTGAAAGAGATATGCCCTAGAGGCAAATAAATAAGTAGTATTTATTGCATTATCTCATAAGTTTGTAATAGGTTTGTGTATTATGCTATAACTGTATTAATCGGAATTATTAATACACATGTGATACATAGACAACCAGGTCCCTAGTAAGCCTCTATATGAACTAGTCCATTGGGCAACAGTTGATCGAGATTCCCGATCAAGGATAATGACGTCGGTTGACAGTGGGGTCATCTTGTTAGTTGAATAAGATGATGGACATACGCAAAGTATTGCAATAAGATCGTATTACGATGTTTATCATTTGCAATAGATAAGAATATGATAGCTTATTCCTTAGACCGTGAGACCGTACTTATTGATGCTTCGTAGGGGTGCTTTGAGAGCATCAAACGTTGTGTCTTATATAGCATGACAATAACGGTGTCCATCTTGGGTATTCCGAAAGAGCATCGAGACGTAAGGATCAAGAGCGGGATTTGTTCATTCTTGTAATGGAAAGATACTCTGGTCCCACTCGGTGAGATTGCATCTATATAGCTGCGCAGCTTATGACTAGGTCATGGAGATGTAATATCACAAACGAACTAATAACCTTCGTCGGTAACGAGATACAACGAAGACATCGGTGTGTCTACGATCATATCTCGGACAAGGTAGTATCGCATAAACAAAGGGAATGAATATCATGTTTATGGTTCAACGACGATATTCGTGGAATGCACAGGGGTCGTCATATACATCCAGGTATCCCTGACGGTCATTGATGAGCGGAGTGTCTCGACCATGTCTGGAGTGTTCTCGAACCGTAGCGTAACAAACTTAAGGTCTTAGCGACGCCAGGAGATACGTTCTGGAATAATATAGGTTTTTGTTGGAGGGAGAGAAATGATCCGGAAAGAGTTCCGGTAGTCCGGCAGGAGTTCCGGGAAGGTCTGGAATGGTTCCAGGGATGTCCGAAAGTTGTTCGGGTGGTTCCGAAATTGTTTCGGAGTCATGGGATATTGAATTATATATAAATATATTAATTATGAATTAATGGGATTTTTATATTAATTTAATATTAATTAAATAAAGGAAAATGGGGGCTCCCACCTACATGGGCCCTAAGAGGGCCCAAGAGGGGGGAGCCGCACCACCTAAGGAAGGAGGGGCTTGGGCCCCCTAGTCCGAGTTGGACTAGGAGTGGGACAAGCCCATGGGGGGTTCGGCCGAACCCCCCCCCCCCCTCTCCTCCTTTAGTCCCACATGGGGGAGCAAGGGAGTTTGCACACCCCCTTCCCCCTTTATATAGCAAGGCATATTAATTGGATTAATACATTGGAAAATACAATTAATTGTATAGCAGGCCGGCCGAGTTGCTTCTCCGCCCGTTTTTCCCCCTCTCTCCACCTAAGCTATACCGCCAGGCGTCGTTGCCCTGCGGGATTCCAGATAAGATCTACCCCTGCGATTTCAGCTGGATCTGAATGACCGGGGGTTGTCGTTAAGCTCCGTATGTTTGCTAGTGCTTGGAGGTAACTCTTTTTGAGGAGCCTGGGCGACGTCGTCTCGCCCCTGCAGCCACCGCGCCACCCCCCTCAACCGCGGCGCACCCCCCCCCTTGGTGCCGGCGCCCTCGCCATCTTCCGCCCGACGCCCGACGCCCGTCGACGCAGGTCATCGTCAACACCCCGACGTCATCGTCTTCGTCATCGCGACAAGTTCTCTGCGACCTCGAGGTCGGCTACGTACGACTTCATCGTCAACGCTTATGCGGGAGCGTAATCCCCGCTATCGGTCTACATGGAGGTAATGTAACCCGTTCCGCCACCGTTATCGCATGTGCTAGATAGATAGATCCTGGCTAAGTTAGGGTTTCATACGCTAGAAAATTATTGTTTTCTGCACCGTAACCCCTTCAGTGGTATCAGAGCCGATCTATGCGTAGTACTGCTGGTACGGTTAGAACTCATGTTGAATGAGGGCGTCTTTCTTATATTTGCTACCCTCTAGCGTGCACTTGCGATGACTTCGGTATTGAGTTGATGAAGCGGCCCAGACCGACTTTACGCGTACGCTTACGCGAGACTGGTTCCACTACTGACATACGGCTTGCACCGTATCTGTGGCTGGCGGGTGTCTGTTTCTCTCTCCCTAGTCGGCAAAGCATTTTCAATGGAGGGCCCGAAAGGGATGCTTAAACATGCAATTATACGATCGATGTTGTGGTACAAAGTTCATAGGTAGGGAAGCGATTCTCTTACGAATAAGCCTATTTGCCACGTAAAACTTGCAAAACTAAATAAAGCTAGAGGCGTCTAACTTTGTTTTGCAGAGGCGTTATTTTATGTGACATGGTTACGGTATGTTTTTGATATTACTCGTACTGTCAGAGGCAATGGAGGGCTCCGTAGAATCGGAGCCATGTCGGGGCGCCGGGGGCCAGGCACATGGCGCCATGAAGGTCCAGGCACATCGACAATGTCACATCACACTTCATTGCATCATTATTGTGTGCTGTTGTGTGTGCATCCTATTGATTGCTTATATGCTAGATATACATAGGTAGCATCTTGAATAGGATGATCCCTAACAAATACCAAAATTGTGTTCTCCCTCGTTGCGCATCACCAAGAAAGTTCTACGTTATGAGGCATGCCGTGATGATCGGGTGTCACACATCTCGTCGTTCGCATACAGTGGGTGTAAGCCATGTTGCACGCGCAGGGTCTTCCAGGTTTGATTGGCGAGCCTAGCATATTCAGAAACATGGCCTCGGAACACGGGAAGATCGAAAGATCGACCACGAGTTACAGAGTTGTTGTGATCGACGTTTTATGTCCACCTTTGAAGCTATGCTGCCGGCCGTGATGATCGGGGGTGGTGTGGTGGATGAGGGTCGTGTAATCACCTTTATTATTTTGAGGGATAATAATCTTGGTGTGGTGTGTTTTGATAATGTGATTATAAAACTAAAACTCACCTATATAAACTTATCCTTACCTCTTTTGCGATCACATCTGTAGACTACGCAACTATACTTCGGTTACTTCCTCAAGAGCCCGGATGCTACCTTAGAAGCTGACGGGTCCAACTTCATCAGATGGTACAAGGGTTTTAGAAACATCCTCGAACACAACAACATTTTGTATGTTCTCGATGAAGCGTTAGGAGAAAGACCAGGGGATTCTGCAAGCGAGGAGGAGGCAGATGATTTCCGTAGGCGTCGAGATATATTCATCAAAGTGGAGATCACCATGACCGTATGCCTAGCACCTGAGTTGGAAGAGTTATTTCGACGCAAGGAGCCAAGCGTCATGATTGATGTGATGAAGACACACTTCGGGGGTGAATTAAAGCGTGAGCAATTCAGGCAGCTTAGAATGTTCCAGACCATTCATATGGAGGAGCATACCTGTCTGGAGACACATTTGAAGAGATTGTATGACATCTACTTCCAGCTAACGATGGTCTTCGATTTCTGGATGGCAGATTCTTGTGCCATTCGGACTGTCCTGATATCTCTACCTCCTACCTATGAGAAGCATGTGTGCAAGTACATTTTGAAGGCCGACGATATGAACTTCTACAAGTTCGTGTCTGAATTCAAATCTCAGAAAGTTGATTCCATCGATGGAGAGATCTTCGATGCTACAGGTATATATTTGATATATACAGAATTATGAATTCGCCTCTTGATATATGATGAAATATTTGATACTTGTTCTGTTTGTGAAACATGTCCTGATTATCACATATATGCGGCGCAGTATGATGTGACCTGGCGCTGAAGATGGTGATCAAGAAATTGATGGCCATTTGGTGTTGACGTCCTAAAGTTATCATAGTTATCATTAATAGTTTTTGATAAGATCTTTTGTAATAGTGAGCGAGTGTGTGTCTTGATTGTTGCAAGATAAAGTTATTCATGTAATAAGACAAATTCAGTTGTTTTATGTTATGGAACAAGCCAGTTGTTTTATATTATGAATAAAGATTCCACATCTCAATTACATCGATTGTATGATAAGTGTTCATAATTGTAGAAATGATAAAATAGCGTGTCCTATGAATAAGAGTTCTATTAATAGAACAAACACCGTCAAATTTAGTCATAAAGGCAATGAAAGAAGTAATGGATAATTTTGGTCCATTTAAGTATTTCAAGTGCCGAGTTGATTATGTTTGAAATCAAGTATTGAAGTTGCAATACCAGAGGAAATTAATTGAGTGTCATTTTTAATGATTAATTAATGGTGTTTTTTGCTTGATCAGAATTCTTCTATGATTACTGGTAAATAGGAGTATTTGCCTGATAAATCATAAGTCTGAAATTACTTTGATAAGAGATCAAATGGGGTTTTTCAGAGGAAAGAATGGTGAATGTTATATTCACAAGATTCGATCAAAGGACAATATTTTTGAATTGTGGTTTCAACATAAAAGATTTGTGGAAATATGTTTCACAATATTATAATGTCATGTATGGTGATATATGGGGTATTATAATCATACTCTATTTTAAATAAAGTGTGGTCTGTCAGAATCTGTCTTAGAATCTCATAATATGTTCGAAACATTATAGTCGATGTCCACTTTAGAAATTAGATATTTTTCTCAACGAAAATTCGTAGGATCGACAGTAGTGTCGACATGTTTATGATTATACGATAATTCGGAATATACATGAATAGTTCTTTGTAGATTCCTCGCATTGAATGGGAGTGTATTCCAAAACCAAGTAGAAACAAAACTTAGTTTGTTATCTCTACAATTCCGAGGAAAAGATGATTTTCCGAATTGTGGTTTATGGATTGGAATTAGAAGCTTGAAATAAGGTGTCAGACCTATGTTGTAAGGTGTTCCAAAGAGTATATGTATACAAATGAAAATTTGGTGATTAAGAGTGAGGGAGACTAGAAAATTGTTTTCTGCTTGCAATCCTCTTTATAAAGATCATAATATTTTCATGAAAGAAGCTTCTAAATAAGGTGTTGTTATATTTAATATTGCTGTCAGGTCACATCACAATATTGAATGTTTCAGATCTTGTTGACAGATCAAGGTGCACTTTATGAATACAAAGAAAGTTGAGAAAATATCAGAATATGAACAAAGGCTTTTTCAGCCTGGAAATCCAAGTTATTCTCGAAAGGATTAAAAGAGTAATTGTTGCTACAATTCTTATTAGAGGAATAAGATTGTTTAATCGTCATATAAAGTGTTATATGAGAAATGTGACTATAAGAAAGACGTGGAAGCATGTCTTGTCAAGAAAAGTGTCTTGGACAAGATCAAATTTGTTGACTACATTTATGTAGACATGCTTGGAGTCTGAAGGATTTGTATTAATGTAATACTATAGTTTGTATTAAATTCGAATTGATAATAGATCAATGTTTTTTTTGGTTTGACCAAAATGTCTATTTAAGTGGGAATCAAAGTTAGTTCACTCAGGTGAAATATGTGAAGAACATATTTTTGAGAGGGAGCTTAGTAACTCAAATATGTGGATGACACGTTTTTGAGTGGGAGCTCGTGTTCTCAAATATGTGGAGACATAATTTGAGTGGGAGCCGAATTCATCTTGTGTAAATGACACATTGTGAAATTGTACCAGTAGAATAGATGAGAAGGATGAAGTTGTGAAACTATTTGAAAGTTAGTGTCTATTTGGAATAGAGCGGGAATTTTAAATAGTTAGTTGAGTTGTTTTGGATTATATCTGAGGAGTCAGAATAGAATCAAAAGGATGGTCCTTTGAAATCCAATTGATCATTAAGAGTAATGATACACGGTAGTAATGGTTGTGTGACGTGTTGGTCTATTATGTAATATTAGACATCATACAGAAACCATATTATCTGCTCGATAAAATATAACCGATGTTCTTAAGAAAAGAACAGTTGTAAAAGTAAATTAGGAATTTACTGGAAGTAGAAGTGCGTTAGTTGATGGATTGACATTAGAATGTCAAGTTTTCTACATTGGTGTGAAAGTATGTAGATATCGCGAGTTTGTAATTGTTACAAGGGGCTCATTGTGACTGAGTGTGTTTTTCTAGGCAGTTATCTGGTTGGTATAATCAGAGTAAGCGCCGGGAAACAGAAGTCTCACTTAATTACGGTATTTGCATGTATGTTATTGGATAACATGGTGATATCAAGCAAGTTGATATCAATGAATCGCAAAAGTATGTACAATCATGGATTGTGCAGATTGTCAGAGTAACACTCTTCCACGAGCATGCATTATCAAATGATTCTTATTTGATAAGGGATTTTGATGCAGCTAGTTTATTTGTACTCTAGTGCAAGTGGGAGACTGAAGGAGATATGCCCTAGAGGCAAATAAATAAGTAGTATTTATTGCATTATCTCATAAGTTTATAATAGGTTTGTGTATTATGCTATAACTGTATTAATCGGAATTATTAATACACGTGTAATACATAGACAACCAGGTCCCTAGTAAGACTCTATATGAACTAGTCCATTGGGCAACAGTTGATCGAGATTCCCGATCAAGGACAATGACGTCAGTTGATAGTGGGGTCATCTTGTTAGTTGAATAAGATGATGGACATACACAAAGTATTGCAATAAGATCGTATTACGATGTTTGTCATTTGCAATAGATAAGAATATGATAGCTTATTCCTTAGACCGTGAGACCGTACTTATTGATGCTTCGTAGGGGTGCTTTGAGAGCATCAAACGTTGTGTCTTATATAGCATGACAATAACGGTGTCCATCTTGGGCATTCCGAAAGAGCATCGAACGTAAGGATCAAGAGCGGGATTTGTTCATTCTTGTAATGGAAAGATACTCTGGGCCCACTCGGTGAGATTGCATCTATATAGCTGCGCAACTTATGCCTAGGTCATGGAGATGTAATATCACAGACGAGTTAATAACCTTCGTCGGTAACGAGATACAACAAAGACATCGGTGTGTCTACGATCATATCTCGGACAAGGTAGTATCGCAAAAACAAAGGGAATGAATATCATGTTTATGGTTCAACGACGATATTCGTGGAATGCACAGGGGTCGTCATATACATCCAGGTATCCCTGACGGCCATTGGTGAGCGGAGTGTCTCGACCATGTATGGAGTGTTCTCGAACCGTAGCGTAACAAACTTAAGGTCTTAGCGACGCCAGGAGATAGGTTCTGGAATAATATAGGTTTTTGTTGGAGAGAGAGAAATGATCCGGAAAGAGTTCCGGTGGTCCGGAAGGAGTTCCGGGAAGGTCTGGATTGGTTCCAGGAATGTCCGAAAGTTGTTCGGGTGGTTCGGAAATTGTTTCGGAGTCACGGGAAATTAAATAGTATTTAAAAATATTAGTTATGAATTAATTACATTTTATATTAATTTAATATTAATTAAATAAAGGAAAAAGGGGCTCACACCTACATGGGCCCTAAGAGGGCCCAAGAGGGGGAGCCTGAAGGGGTTACGGTGCAGAAAACAATAATTTTCTAGCGTACGAAACCCTAACTAGCCAGGATCTATCTATCAAGTACATGTGATAACGGTGGCGGAACGGGTTACATTACCTCCATGTAGACCGATAGCGGGGATTACGCTCCCGCACAAGCTTTGACGATGAAGTCGTACGTAGCCGACCTCGAGGTCGCGGAGAACTTGCCGCGATGATGAAGTCGATGACGCCGGTGTGTCGATGATGATCTGCGTCGACGGGCGTCGGGCGGAAGAAGGTGGGGCGCCGGCACCAGGTGGGGGGTGCGCCGGCGGCAGAGAGGGAGGCGGCGCGGCGGCTGCAGGGGCGAGACGACGTCGCCCAGGTTCCTCAAAAAGAGTTACCTCCGAGCACTCACAAACATACGGAGCTTAGCGACAACCCCCGGTCATTCAGATCCAGCTGAAATCGCAAGGGTAGATCTTATCTGGAATCCCGCAGGGCAACGGTGCCCGGCGGTATAGCTTAGGTGGAGAGAGGGGGCAAAACGGGCGGAGAAACAGCTCGGCCGGACTGCAATACAATTAATTGTATTTTCCAATGAATTAATCCAATTAATATGCCTTGCTATATAAAGGGGGAAGGGGTGTGCAAACTCCCTGGCTCCCCCATGTGCGACTAAAGGAGAAGAGGGAGGGGGGTTCGGCCGAACCCCCCATGGGCTTGTCCCACTCCTAGTCCAACTCGGACTAGGGGGCCCAAGCCCCCCCTTCCTTAGGTGGTGCGGCTCCCCCCTCTTGGGCCCTCTCAGGGCCCATGTAGGTGGGAGCCCCCATTTTCCTTTATTTAATTAATATTAAATTAATATAAAAATCCCATTAATTCATAATTAATATATTTATATATAATTCAATATCCCATGACTCCGAAACAATTTCGGAACCACCCGAACAACTTTCGGACATCCCTGGAACCATTCCAGACCTTCCCGGAACTCCTTCCGGACCACCGGAACTCTTTCCGGATCATTTCTCTCCCTCCAACAAAAACCTATATTATTCCAGAACCTATCTCCTCGTGTCGCTAAGACCTTAAGTTTTTTACGCTACGGTTCGAGAACACTCCAGACATGGTCGAGACACTCCGCTCACCAATGACCGTCAGGGATACCTGGATGTATATGACGGCCCCTGTGCATTCTACGAATATCGTCGTTGAACCATAAACATGATATTCATTCCCTTTGTTTCTGCGATACTACCTTGTCCGAGATATGATCGTAGACATACCGATGTCTTTGTTGTATCTCGTTACCGACGAAGGTTATTAACTCGTATGTGATATTACATCTCCATTACCTAGTCACAAGCTGCACAGCTATATAGATGTAACCTCACCGAGTGGGCCCAGAGTATCTTTCCATTACAAGAATGAACAAATCCCGCTCTTGATCCTTACGTCTCGATGCTCTTTCGGAATACCCAAGATGGACACCGTTATTGTCATGCTATATAAGACACAACGTTTGATGCTCTCAAAGCACCCCTACGAAGCATCAATAAGTTCGGTCTCACGGTTTAAGGAATAAGCTATCATATTCTTATCTATTGCAAATGACAAACATCGTAATACAATCTTATTGCAATACTTTGCGTATGTCCATCACCTTATTCAACTAACAAGATGACCCCATTGTCAACCGACGTCATTGTCCTTGATCGGGAATCTCGATCAACTATTGCCCAATGGACTAGCTCATATAGAGGCTTTCTAGGGACCTGGTTGTCTATGTATCACACGTGTATCAATAATTCCGATTAATACAGTTATAGCATAATACACAAACCTATTATAAACTTATGAGATAAAGTAATAAATACTACTTATTTATTTGCCTCTAGGGCATATCTCCTTCAGTCTCCCACTTGCACTAGAGTACAAATAAACTAGCTGCATTCTACTTTATCAAAATCTCTTATCAAATAAGAATCATTTGATAATGCTTGCTAGTGGAAGAGTGTTACTCTGACAATCTGCACAATCCATGATTGTACATACTTTTGCGATTCATTGATATCATCTTGCTTGATATCACCATGTTATTCTAATAACATATATGCAAATACCGCAACTAAGTGAGACTTCTGTTTCCCAGCGCTTACTCTGATTATACTAACCAGATAGCTGCCCTGAAAAACACACTCAGTCATACAGAGCCCCTTGTAACAATTACAAACTCGCGATATCTACATACTCTCACACCAATGTAGAAAACTTGACATTCCAATGTCAATCCATTAACTAACGCACTTCTACTTCCAGTAAATTCCAAATTTACTTTTATAACTGCTCTTCTTCTAAGAACATCGGTTATATTCTATCGAGGAGATAATATGGTTTCTGTATGATGTCTAATATTGCATCATAGACCAACACGTCATACAACCGTTACTACCTTGTATCATTACTCTTAATGATCAATTGGATTTCAAAGGACCATCCTTTTGACTCTATTCTGACTCCTCGGAAATAATCCAAAACAACTCGACTAACTATTCAAAATTCCCATTCTATTCCAAATAGACACTAACTTTCAAATAGTTTCACAACTTCATCCTTCTCATTTATTCTACTGGTACAATTTCACAATGTGTCATTTACACAGGATGAATTCGACTTCTACTCAAAATATGTTTCCACATATTTTAGAACACGAGCTCCCACTCAAAAACATGTTATCCACATATTTGAGTTCCTAAGCTCCCACTCAAAAATATGTTCTTCACATATTTCACCTGAGTGAACTAACTATGACTCCCACTTAAAACGACATTTTGGTCAAACCAAAATCATTGATCTACTATCAATTCGAATTTAATACAAACTATCACTAGTGGAAAAAGGGGCTCTAGTCCCGGTTCCAGAGGGCCTATAGTCCCGGTGTAGCAACCGGGACTGTGAGGCCGGGACTAGAGCCCCCCCCCACCCTTTGGTCTCGGTTCAATACGAACCGGGACCGCACCCCCCCACACACCAATTAGAGCTCCGCACGTGGAGGTGGCAGGGCGCGTGGGGGCGAACCCTTTAGTCCCGGTTCGTGTTACGAACCGGGACTAGGGTTTTGTTTTATTTTTTACATTTCAGGGTTTTATTTTTTTTATTTCAGGGTTTTGCTTTTTTTTAATTTCTGGGTAGGGGTTTCGGATGGTACCACGTCGATGCGTCGGGGTAGGGGTTTCGGATGGTACCACGTCGATGCGTCGGGGTAGGGGTTTCGGATGGTACCACGTCGATGCGTCGGGGTAGGGGTTTCGGATGGTACCACGTCGATGCGTCGGGGTAGGGGTTTCGGATGCTACGGCTTCGATGCGCGAAAAACACGTATAAATTATTATACAAAGCTAGATGAATGCATCGTGCATATATACAATTACATGAAAATCATGTGTTGATAACACATACACAATTAAGTACGCCTGGTACATGAAGATCACGTTTCCCGGTTCCAGATACTTAGAAGTATTTTGTTACATGGAGATCACTATATTTTACATGTCTGCACTAGTCAAAATAGTGGTACTCTCCGGTCTCCGGTATGACATGGGCGAGGTAAAATCCCGTCAACTCCTCTGCAAGTGCCCTGAAGCGGGTCTTTATTGGTAACTCGCTGCGCTTTCTTGCCAACTGTAAAAAAATGACATCACAATGAAAACATGAGATATGAAATGAATAAAACTCATGACGATTGATGGTACAAAAATAATGTTGTGACTAGAGCTTTACGTACTTCGATACTTCTTTTGCTCTTCAAACTCTCGTTGACCACAGTGTGCATGTACTCGCAAACGTAGAATCCACATAGATCAGTCCCTATTGGCTGTTTAAGGCAAGTCTATACAAGAATAGAATTTGATCAAATAATAATAAAGTATGATAATGGTGCATGGGACTAGTTATAGTACTACTTACATCGTTACTACGCCAGCGCAGTTTCTCTGGCCATCCACTGTTCGGATGTTCCGCGAGGAACATTTTCCAAACGCTGCATGACAAGAAAATGAATGAATGAGTCATAAATTCTTTGATATTAGGAAATGAACGAAAGAGGCGATAGAAAAGAAAGTACATTGCCACCAAATCAAAACAGGTCTTGTATTGTTTAGGGCATCTTCTTAACGAGTCAAGGACAACAATTTCTCCTTTCCGCAAGTCAATAACGATAAGAATGTAGTGGTAGCTACGCACGTTTATAAATAGTCATGCATAACTCATCAATTAAACTTAACATCGAGTGAGAAAAATAGAATGTGTAATAAGCAGTAACACTCACTTGAAGTTGTAAGGCCATAATATATATTTTTTGTAAGCTTGTCGCTTGAAAAACATTAGCAAATTCCCCGGGGTATCCTTGTTAAGTATTGGATCAATTATGTTATCTTCATGCATTATAGAGGGGTCAATGAACCCAATGTGGTTGATTTTCTGCTTCTTGCATTCGAGCATCTTCATTCTGCGTAATAAAGCAAACAAAATATTATAGAGAGGATTATCACAGACAATCAAGGAGTAGAGCTAATTAAAACATTAAATTACAGGAATATATCACTTATAGACAATAGGAACTCATGATAGCTTTGTCGAGGGCCCGGAGATTGTATAACTGAAAGATTTCGGCGAAGTAAAGGACAATGGAGTATTCTTGGAAATAATGCTCTTCCTTAACTGCCATCATGAGAGCGTCTTTATTCGTCTCCTATACGGTATTCTTGTACCAGACTTGAAATTGACGCATTCTTGTAGGTAAGTCGCCGTCGACAAAATTCTCCCCGTGAACATAAGTACGAACAACATCCGCGAAGGGGATATCATCTCCCGAATATACCAGCTCCCGCACATTGATGTTTTCGAGAACTCTGTCATCAAGCACCTTGAGCGGGGGGGCCGACTGTGCGTCTTGTTCTCTGAGTTGGGCAACTTGTTTCCCTTTTTTCGATCGATCATCCATCTTTTCGTCATATGACTTACCAATGTTGCGATCATAGTCTGTTGGCGGCGATGGTGGGGGGTTGTATAGGGCATCGATGCAACGGTCAATTTTCTCCCGAGGAATCCCGGCCGTAAATTTTGCAGGAGGCAATTGTTTCGCTAACGCTTTCTGTTTCACGCCAGCAAGCCAGGCATCCGTATGTTCTTTGCATGCGATATCGTTTTCCTCAACGGTTCTCTCCCAAGGTAACTTTGGAGTAGGCGTCGGTGTTTTCTGCTTTCTAGGTTTCTTCCTAACAGGAGAACCAGACTGGCGCCTACCCGAGAGCGACTTAACATTCTGGCGGACTGGCATAGACTACGATGGCCTCACGCTAGGAACCCTCTCGGGGGGCGGTTGGCTTTGCTGTTGAGCTGGAGATGGACTCGGGCTGGGGTCCCTATCGGGGAGGTGTGGGCTTTGCTGATGGGGTGGAGATGGACTCCGTCTTTGATCCCTCTCGAGGAAGAGTGGACTTTGCTGGTGAGCAGGACTCCTAGAACGAGGAGTGGACTTTGCTTGTTCTGAAAGGACGATGTATTTCTTGGGCCATAGGGCGAAGGCATGCTTGACGTCTGCCAACGTTTTCTCCTCGTCACCTCCAGGTAACTCAAGTTCCAAGGTTTCAAATCCCGGCATAATTTCGTCCACCCCGACACGAGCGTAGCCATCTGGAATTTGACCACAATGGTAGAGTTCTCCAGGTTGAATTACTAAAGCTTGCCCCACCGCCACCTTCAAAGTTATGTTTCTCATTCCTATATGTAGCTCACAACCTATAGGCTCTGTGATGTGATCCACTGGGTAGGCACCAACGTCGACCTGACGCGTGGAACCAACGCTGCTTCTACGCTGAGATGGGGCGGCATCTGCTTCATGGTCTAATTGGTGCCGCTCCTGAGGTTCCGTTCTTTGCTCCTTCAATGCTTTTATTTCCGCCCGTTGCTCCTTCATTTCACGTTCCAATTGTAATATCCGGCCGGCCTCCTTCTTCTTACTTCTGCTACGGCTTCTATAAGTGTGACGGGATTCCGGCCACGCGGTCTTAAACGTAGCACCGCCAGGAAAGCCTCGAGCTCGTCCAACATGTTCAGGATTCCCCAGTGCCCGTGTTAGCTCGTCATCCTCTCTATCGGGTTTGAACACACCATTGCGAACATCATTACTTGCTTTTTCAAGCTTCTCTTTGATTATGTCAACGAGAACCTTCGATTTTCCCCTTCCAACAATCTCTCCGGTTTTAGGGTCCAACATTTCCCCATGCGCGAACAACCAGAATTTTTGACCTCTCGGGCCAGTCAAGTGTCTTTGGACGGACCCCGATCGAAGCAGTTTTTCTTCATAGGCTAACCACTTAGGAATGGTGCTCTTGTAGCCACCTGTCCCCAATGTATGGTGGTGTACCTTCAGCCCAGCATTCAATTTATTTATCTCCGATCGGGCCACAGCCATAGGTGATTTCCTATACGCCTTAAACGCCGCCCATTCAGATTCTAACTTCTTCCCTTGTGCTCCACTGAAATCTGGATCTTCTTTTGTTTCTTCATATTGATTCCATAACTTTTTCTTCCAGTTCCGGAATTGTTCCGCCATCTTAATAAGAGTCCACTTCTTGAGGTTGTCCTTCTTCACTTTAGAGATATCTGGCGGGAGGGTGAAATGTGACAACAGCGTGTTATAGACCAAATCCTTAAGAACTTGGTGGACATAACATGGGTCCTCCACATCTGCGGCCGCCGGCTTATTCCATTCGCGTATGCTGATTGGGATCATGTCCCTAACAATAACTCCAGCTTGACTTATAAATTCGCTGCGGTTCTGTTTTGGTTCGAGCGGTTCGCCGGAATCAGCAATTTCCTCAATCGGTAACTTTGGATCCTCGCTCGTCATTCTTTTTGCCTTGCCTCGAGGAGCACATGGTGGCTGCTTTTTCGCAGATTTGCTTGATCCGGATGGCTAAAAGAAAAATGAGTCGTTAATAAATACAACACAAATCAATTAATGCATGTAGTTAACAATAACATATCGCCATATTTATTATAAACACATATACACCTCTCCGCCGGAGTTTGTTATCACCACATCTCGTGACTCCATTCCATCACCAAAGTCATTCAAAAATTGTTCGAAATCATAATCATCTACATCTCCTCCAGCTCGGGCATCGTTAAAAATAAGTTGTTCCATTTGGTCTTCCATCCCCTCGTCTCGTTGAAATTGTGCTTCTTCTATCTGCTGGTCTCGCAAGTGCTCCATAGCTCTACCTGCAATCCATAGCTCGAGCATTATAATCAAGTTTACATTTATTCATCTGAAAAACATATACAAGTACAATAATTGCAACAAGTATGGATCATATAGCACAACAAGGCGGCAGCGAAGAAAACAGTGTGTTCTCATCTTGCATACCTAACACAAAAGTATATATATGGATAATATTTTAGAATTGTGCATATCTAACACAAAATCATCTTTTTTCGTACACATTTACAATCATCTCAATTTGCATATCCAACACACCACAATATATATACGGATCATATATTACAATTTCATATCTAACACATTTACAATCATCTCAATTTACAAAACAAAGATAGCCACTGAAGCAAGACCTCCTGAAAAGCCGTGGACACAAGGACCCGAGCAGCAGACCTCCTGCAAGTTGTATAATGAATTGTATTTCAATCAAAACAACAAAAGATGTAGCCAATGATGCATGTAGACAATAATTGCAAGTCATAGCATCCATAAAACAGAACACTGAGAGAACTACAATTATGTAACAAGAAATAGCATCTCATAAAACAGAAAAGACTGATTTCTCAATAGCCGTAGCCAAAATTCATCTAACAAGCATGCATTGATTCTAAGTGTCTCAGTTTCAGACTTGATAGTAGAAAAGCACAACCCACAGTGTTCTGGTAATATACCACATTAGGAGAGGCTCCTACTGTTTTTGATCCAATAAATAATCTTTCTAGTAAAAATATATTAGTTTGCAATATAAATGGCTGCCAAAAATTTTGTGCTGCAGAAAAGAGGGATGTATAGATTTATTATGTTTAATTATATTTTACTTTCAGAAAAAGGTTAAAGAATTCATATATAAATTTGTAGCCTCCAATGCAAGCAAACAAATCATTCTTTCAGTAAAATTGCTCCAGGAAGTTACAGTAGCAATGTTAGTACACCAAGCATTTGTAGCAATGTTAGTACACCAATGCAGGAGTGTAAGAACCTCTCGCACCATTACATAGCAAGCAAGCAAGCAGTAAAAATGCAGTACATATAGCAAGCAAGCAAGCATTTGTAGTACTGATATTTCACCAAATGACCATCTAATGCACCTAAACTTGATATTTCACCAAATGACCATCTAATGCATACACCATTCATCTCATCCTTAAAATCCCTATTGACGTTTTCAGCTCTATGCATAGAATTGTACGGAAGTCAATCCGATGTCCATAAAAAACTAGCTTTGTTGCATCTCTGATCGAAAGGATTAAGGGCCTGTTCGGATCTCCTCCCATCCGCTCCAGAATTTTCCGCGCGAGGAGCTCGGTTTTGGCTGCTCCGCGAAAATAGGCTGCAGATCCGTCCGCTCCGGGAGCGCACTAGCGGGAGCGGAGGGAATCCGAACGGCCCCTAAGCCGGCGGGCAGCACAGGCGCGACGGTGGGCAGCATGGGCGCGACGGCGGGCAGCACGAGAGAGAGAGGAAGGGTACCCTTACCGTGGAGGAGAAGCGGAGAAGGTCGGGAAGACGACGAGGATGACGCGCGCGGGCCATGGGCGAGGACGACGCGCGCGGGCCGTGGAGGAGGCCGGGTCGCGGGCACGGCGTTGCGGAGGACGGCGGTGAGAGGCGGGCGCCGGAGCGGAGCAGTGCTTCGCCGAGGGAGGAGGCGGGCGCCAGAGCAGAGCAGGGCTTCGCCAAGGGAGGAGGAGGGCGCCGGAGCGGAGCAGCCGGAGAGGAGGAGGGGGATTTTGGGGAAAAATTGCAAAACATTTCGGCCGCGACAACCCTAAACGGCACGGAAGGGCCTTTAGTCTCGGTTCTAGCCACGAACCGAGACTAAAGGACCTTTAGTCACGGTTGGTTCTGGCTGGGCCGCGAAAAATGGGCGCGAAGCCCTGCGGCCCTTTAGTCTCGGTTGGTGTTACCAACCGAGACTAATGATTTTTTTTCTTATTTCTTTTTACTGGTTTTTGTTTTTGTTTTCTTTTAAATTGTTTGAATTGTTTACCTGTTTCTTATTTTGGTTTACTTATTTTTTGAATTGTTTTGGTTTCTAATTTATTTTTCTGTTTTGTTTTATATTCTTTCATTTTAAGATGGCAAGGTGATTTCTTTAAAAAAAATCTTAAATATCATTTTATATTTTTTAAGATTTTTGTGAAGTAAGTACAAAAAATATGATTCAAAATGGCACCCAACTATTTATCACTAATAGTGGTGCACATATGATGGATGATCCCCAAGTTTAAGTTTTTTCTTTGAATTCTAACTAATTTTCCCTAGTTAATTGAGTTTATGTTGATTTTTTGAAAGTAATTCAAATTTGAACTACAACTATTTGATATTTTGGTCTGAAACTTTTGGAAAAATCATTTTAAGGTACACAACTAGTGGTTATATCACAGAAACATTGATAGTTCTAGAAAATATCACCTCTTTGGATGATTAGTCGTAGCGACCGTTTTGATCGGTTTTAAGAAAAAATGTAATAAAGTGATAAACAACTCAAAAAAACAAATCCTTTGGCATGGGCTCCTTATTTGTGTATTAGTTGCTATGAAAAATGATAAACTTGATTTTTGCCAACATTTGCAAAAAAAGTCTTCACAAAAAGGTCTATCATGTATCTACATCTAGAAGTTTCAAGCAAAATGACCAAGTTATGGTCATTTCGATGACATAGTTTGTGATAAATATCTCATACTCCACACATAGGTGCATATTGGTATATTAAACAATCTTGCCAAAGGGATTCTTCAAATTATTTTCATAAATATCATTTTCCTTTTTTTAAGTGCAAAAAATGAGGTTTTTTGTGAAGTAAGTACATAAAATATGATTCCAAATGGCACCCAACTATTTTTCACTAAGCGTGGTGCACACATGATGGATGATCCCCAAGTTTGAGTTTTTTCTTAGAATTATAGCTAATTTTGCCTAGTTAATTGAGTTTATGTTTATTTATCGAAAGTAATTCAAATTTGAACTACAACTATTTGATAGTTTGGTCTGAAACTTTTGGAAAAATCATTTTAAGGTACGCAACTAGTGGTTATATCACAGAAACATTGATAGTTCTAGAAAATATCACCTCTTCCGATGATTAGTCGTAGCGACCGTTTTGATCGGTTTTAAGAAAAAATGTAATAAAGTGATAAACACCTCAAAAAATCAAATCCTTTGGCATGGGCTCCTTATATGTGTACTAGTTGCTATGAAAAATGATAAACTTGATTTTTGCCAACATTTGCAAAAAAAGTATTCAAAAAGGTCTATCATGTATGAACATCTAGAAGTTTCAAGCCAAATGACCAAGTTATGGTCATTTCGACGACATAGTTTGTGATAAAGATCTCATACTCCACACATACGTGCATATTGGTATATTAAAAAACCTTGCCAAAGGGATTCTTCAAATTTTTTTATAAATATCATTTTCCTTTTTTTAAGTGCAAAAAATGAGGTTTTTTGTGAAGTAAGTACATAAAATATGATTCAGAATGGCACCCAACTATTTTTCACTAAGAGTGGTGCACACATGATGGATGATCCCCAAGTTTGAGTTTTTTCTTAGAATTATAGCTAATTTTCCCTAGTTAATTGAGTTTATGTTGATTTATCGAAAGTAATTCAAATTTGAACTACAACTATTTGATAGTTTGGTCTGAAACTTTTGGAAAAATCATTTTAAGGTACACAACTAGTGGTTATATCACAGAAACATTGATAGTTCTAGAAAATATCACCTTTTCCGATGATTAGTCGTAGCGACCGTTTTGATCGGTTTTAAGAAAAAATGTAATAAAGTGATAAACACCTCAAAAAATCAAATCCTTTGGCATGGGCTCCTTATATGTGTACTAGTTGCTATGAAAAATGATAAACTTGATTTTTGCCAACATTTGCAAAAAAAGTATTCACAAAAAGGTCTATCATGTATGAACATCTAGAAGTTTCAAGCCAAATGACCAAGTTATGGTCATTTCAACCCAAGATAAATGACCGTGGCAAGACATCTCTGTTGATCTACAACCGTCCGACAAAACACCTCTGATGATCATCAGAGACGTCTTGCCGCTGGTTGCCCAAAGATGCCTCTGCCGAGGGGAGGGTTCACCTTTAGCCTTCACTGAGTGCTCTCTGCTACCCGTGTGCTGCCAAAATAAACTTCAATGAGTAGACACTGAGTGCTGAACATGTCCGGGAGGGGGGCTATATATAAGGTACGTGTGCTTCTTTAGTCCCGGTTGGTAACGAAGTGGTCGTGATACTGCTGATCCAACAGCTCAGAATCTCTCAAAAGAAACACACCTCAGATCCAACGTCTCAGAATCGCTAGAAAGAAACACACGATCCATGTGCTTCTTTAGTCTCGGTTGGGAACACCAACCGGGACTAAAGAAGCACATGGATCGTGTGTTTCTTGAAAGCACTTGTGAGCCGTTGGATGAAGATGTGTTTCTTGTGAGGGATTCTGAGCTGTTGGATTGGAACTATCATGACCAGTTCGTGAGTCACATGACCCTATATATAGCCCCCTCTTGAACATGTTCGGCAGTCATTGTCTCCTCATTCTACTTCATCAACAGAATACAAAGCATTTGGATTCCCTGCATACGCCCAACGGTGCATTTCATATGCAGGCACTCACGAGCCACCGTTGAGCTGTATGCGGGTGAAATCGTGTGTTTTGTTCCATGCATCTACAAAATACTTCAGTTCACTTGTTCTTCTGATACAAAGCATTCGGATATTACACATCAACAATAATATCCCTATCTAGTGTTTACTTGTTCTTCTGATTGCACCGTAACCATGTACAATCTTCTTCATTTAACTTGATACTTGGATCAATGTTGACTTTAAAGGGCGGAATGTCATGAAACTTATCGTAATCTTCTGACATGTCTGTGTTGTCCTCCACTCCCACAATGACTCTTTTCCCTGAAAGAACTATGTGGCGCTTTGGCTCACCGTATGATGTACTCGCTTGCTTATCTTTTCTTTTTTTTGGTAGGGTAGACATGTCTTTCACATAGAAAACCTGAGCAAATTCACTGGCTAGGACGAATGGTTCGTTCTCATACGAAAGATTGTTGAGATCCACTGTAGTCATTCCTCATCGTGGGTCTACCTCTACCCCGCCTCGTAGGTTGAACCATTTGCACTTGAACAAAGGGACCTTAAAAGTAGGTCCATAGTCAAGTTCCCATATCTCCTCTATGTAACCATAATATGTGTCCTTTGTCTCGTTGCAGTTTGTTGCATCAAAGCGTACTCCACTGTTTTGGTTGGTGCGCTTTTTATCTTGGTTGGCTGTGTAAAATATATTTCAATTTATCTCGTACCCTTGAAAAGTCAATATAGTTGAAGCTGGTGATGTGGCCAACAAGTATAGCTGTTCTTCAACATTTGTGTCATTAATGAGACGTCTTTTTAACCAACTGCTAAAAGTCTTCATGTGTTCTCCATCAATACAATCTTCAGATTTCTCCGGGTATTTGGAGCGTAAAACATTCTTATGTTCCTCGACATACGGACCCACCAAACTGGAATTATGTAGAACGGTGTCGTGTGCTTGAGTGAAAGAATCCCCGTCTTGACATATTGTTGCTTTCTTTCCTAGGGTGCCTTTTCCATGCAGTCTCCCCTCATGACGTGATTCAGGAACACCGATCGGCTTCAGATCAGGAATAAAATCTACACAAAACTCAATGACCTCCTCTGTTCCATAACCCTTGACGATGCTTCCTTCTGGCCTAGCCCGGTTATGCACATATTTTTTTAAGACTCCCATGAACCTCTCAAATGGGAACATGTTGTGTAGAAATACAGGACCGAGAACAGAAATCTCTTCGACTAGGTGGACTACAAGGTGCGTCATAATATTGAAGAAGGTTGGTGGGAACACCAACTCGAAGCTGACAAGACATTGGACCACATCCTTCTCTAATTTTTTTAGAGTTAGTGGATTGATGACCTTCTGAGAAATTGCATTGAGAAATGCACATAGCTTCACAATGGGTTCTCGAACATTTTCCGGTAGAAGTCCTCTCAATGCAACCGGAAGTAATTGTGTCATAATCACTTGACAGTCATGAGACTTTAGATTCTGAAATTTTTGCTCTGCCATGTTTATTATTCCTTTTATATTTGATGAGAAGCCAGATGGAACCTTCATACTGCGAAGGCACTCAAAAAATATTTTCTTCTCTTCTTTAGTAAGAGCGTACCTTGCAGGACCTGGTTGATTCTCTGAATGAGTATCGTCTCGATGCATCTCTTTTCTCATACGTTGATGGGTCTGCCTTCCTTTCGGTGTACCTTTTTGTGACTTCCCTTTTTTTGACTTCCCATCGTTTGACTTCATATACACGCCCAACAAGTTTAGCAAGTTGCAGCAAATGTTCTTTGTCACGTGCATCACGTCGATTGCAGAGTGAATCTCTAGCATTATCCAATATGGCAGCTCCCAAAATATAGATTTCTTCTTCCACATGGGTACGTGGTTGTTTGCGTCATTCGGAACAGTGAGTCCACCAGGACCCTTTCCAAAGATTACATTTAAATCCTTGACCATATCATGTATAGCAGAACTAGAAGGGCGGGTAGGCCTCGGCCGATGATCTGCCTCACATTTGTAATGCTTGCCTTTCTTCCTTAACGGATGCTTGGGTACAAGAAACCGACGATGACACAGGTACACATTCTTGTTACCTAAATGTATACTATCAGTCTCAGCTAAACAGTGCGTGCATGCATTGTATCCCTTGTTTGACTGTCCTGAAATGTTGCCTAGAGCAGGCCAATCATTGATGGTTACAAAAAGCAAAGCTCGTAGATCAAATTCCTCCAGTTTGTGCTCATCCCACACACGTACACCTTCTTCACGCCACAACTGCAAAAGTTCTTCAACTAATGGCCTGAGGTACACATCAATGTCGTTGCCAGGTTGCTTCGGGCCTTGAATGAGCACTGGCATCATAATGTACTTCCGCTTCATGCACAACCAAGGAGGAAGGTTATAGATACATAGAGTCACGGGCCAAGTGTTGTGACTGGAGCTCTGCTCTCCAAAAGGATTAAAGCCATCTGTACTTAGACCAAATCTTAAGTTCCTTGCGTCATCTGAAAATGTCGGGAACTCTCTGTCAATTTTTCTCCACTGGGACCCATCCGCGGGGTGTCTCAACATCAAGTCTTTTTTACGATCTTCTTTGTGCCAACGCAACAACTTGGCATGCTCTCTATTGCTGAACAAACGTTTCAACCGTGGTATTATAGGAGCATACCACATCACCTTTGCAGGAATCCTCTTCCTGGGGCGCGGCTCGCCCTCAACATCACCAGGGTCATCTCGTCCGATCTTATACCGCAAAGCACCGCATACAGGACATGCATTCAATTTTTCGTGCTCACCGCGGTAGAGGATGCAGTCATTAATGCAAGTGTGTATCTTATGCACCTCTAATCCTAGAGGGCATACCACCTTCTTTGCTTCATACGTACTAGACGGCAATTCGTTATCCTTTGGAAGCATCTTCTTAACTATTTTTTACAAATTTTCAAATCCCTTGTCAGAAGTACCATTCTCTGCCTTCCATTGCAGCAATTCAAGTGTGGTACCTAGCTTTTTCTGGTCATTTTGACAAGTTGGGTACAACAATTTGGCGTGATCAGCTAACATACGCTCCAACTTCAACCTTTCGTTTTCACTTCCACAGTCCATTTGTGCATCACGAATGGCCCGATGAAGATCATCGTCGGGCTCATCAATAATGGGATCTTCTTCAGTTTCGTCTTCTCCCATTGTAGTATCACTGAACCAAGGATACTTGTCATTATCCTCATGTTCTTCATTTTATTCCATAATAACCCCTGTTTCTCCGTGCTTGGTCCAACAATAATAACCAGGCATAAAACCATTATGCAAGAGGTGTGAGTGAATAACTTTTGAGGTAGAGTGATCACTCATATTCTTGCAGGCACTACATGGACAACGAATAAAACAGTTCTTCGGCTTGTTTGCCTCAGCCACATGGAGAAAATTATGCATGCCATCAATGAACTCAGGACAACATCGGTCACCGTACATCCATTGTCGGTTCATCTGTATTACATAAAAGTATATCGAACCCCATTATTACACTACTGTCATGAATTATATGTAAGAGCAAATTAATTAATACAATGTCATCCATTAAAATAAGAGTAGAGTAGTGACAACTGGTAATACATAGTTCTCATAAAACATACATTAACTGAAACAAATATAAAAATTAACTAAAGAATTTAAATCCAACAACAAATGCCATCAAAATCACAACTAAGGTAAATACTGAACCCACAGCATAATGATACCAAGCCTCCCGATTAATGGCATATTTTCTAATCATTTTTATCTTCAAGCGCATTGCATCCATCTTGATCTCGTTACAATCGACCATGTCGGCAAGTTTGAGCTCTAATTTCATCTTATCTTCTAAGCATTGAAGATAAAGATCTTCACTTCTTTTCAATTTTGCTTTCAAATCATTGTTTTCTTTATCCAAAAACTCGACAATAGGGTCAGGTTCAATTTCAGGTTCAACTACCTCTAGATAAAAATAATTCTATGTCAAGTTGGGCGCCATAATTGCCAGAAACATAGAATGAAATAAATAGTTTTGAAAATATACCACATCCGAATCATAAACCGGACGAGGACCGACGGGGACGGATATGAGAACCATGACTCTATACATATAATACAAGTTAGAAAATTATACAAGTAATAACTATGCATCTTAAACAATAAAGCTATGTTTTTAAAAATCAAATAAAATAAAAGATAGAGCCTCACCGAGGTGGTGCCGGTGACGGGACAGCGCGGGCGATCGACGTCGATAAGGCTCCTCACGACACTAGACACATAAATCATTATTTAGTTTGAGCATAAATTGCACATATGAAACAAATAAAATCCTAACTTAGGCATTTCATCAAACACCTTGTTTGCACAAAAAATTTGAAATTGGCAAAATGAGCTAAATAAGCAATGCTGGAAAGAGGATGAAGAGGCTAACCGTGGGGTGCCTTCCATCTTGCCAAATGGTGTAAAATATTATGGATTATTTAGTCTTGGGGAGAGGAAATGGAGAAGAAATGGAGAGGAAATGGTTTTGAGCTCGGGCTCGGTGGAAAAAATGGAGTGAGCAGGGGTGGAAGAAGCTCATAAAGTCGAGGACCTTTAGTCCCGGTTCGTTTCACGAACCGAGACTAAAGGGTTCTGACGCTGGGACCCGCCTCTGCTGCCGCATGCGGTGGACCTTTAGTCCCGGTTCCTAACACGAACCGGGACTAAAGGTCCCTCGCAAAATCGCGGCGCGGGGTTGCACCCCTTTAGTCTCGGTCCAAATTTAATTTGGGACTAAAGGGGTGAACCTAAGCCCCGATTTCCACTAGTGTATAGTATTACACTAATACAAATCCTTCAGACTTCAAGCATGTCTACATAAATGCAGTCAACAAATTTGATCTTGTTCAAGACACATTTCTTGACAAGGCATGCCTCCACGTCTTTCTTATAGTCACATTTCTCATATAACGCTTTATATGATGATTAAACAATCTTATTTCTCTAATAAGAATTGCAGCAACAATTACTCTTTTAATCCTTTCAATGTAACTTGGATTTCCAGGCTGAAAAAGCCTTTGTTCATATTCTGATATTTTCTCAACTTTCTTTGTATTCATAAAGTGCACCTTGATCTGTCGACATGATCTGAAACATTTAATACAGTGCTATGACCTGAAAGCAATATTAAATATAACAGCACTTTATTAGAAGTTTCTTTCATTAAAATATTATGATCTTTATGAAGAGGATTGCAAGCAGAAAAATATTTTCTAGTCTCCCTCACTCTTAATCACCAAATTTTCATTGGCAGACATATACTCTTTGGAACACCTTCCAACATAGGTCTGACACCTTATTTCAAGCTTCTAATTCCAATCCATAAACCATAATTCGAAAAATCATCTTTTCCTCGGAATTACATAGACAACAAACTGAGCTTTGTTTCTACTTGGTTTTGGAATACACTCC
The DNA here is from genome assembly GCA_026929855.1 of Poa annua. Classification (NCBI taxonomy): domain Eukaryota; kingdom Viridiplantae; phylum Streptophyta; class Magnoliopsida; order Poales; family Poaceae; genus Poa; species Poa annua. The sequence goes on along the minus strand of CM049426.1, from coordinate 263,332,588 downwards.
CATTCAATGCGAGTATCCTACAAAGAACTATTCATGTATATTCTGAATTATCGTATAATCTTATACATGTTGACACTACTGTCGATCTCATGAATTCTTGTTGAGAAAAACATCTATTTTCTAAAGTGGATATCGACTATAATGTTTCGAACATATTACGAGTTTCTAAGACTGATTCTGACAGACCACACTTTATTTAAAATAGAGCACGATTATAATTCCCCACATATCACCATATATGACATTATAATTTCGTGAAACATATTTCCACAAGCCTTTTATGTTGAACCCTCAATTAAAAATGTTGTCCTTTGATCAAATCTTGTGAATATAACATTCACCATTCTTTCCTCCGAAAAACCCCATTTGATCTCTTATCAAATTAATTTCAGACTTATGATTTGTCGGGTAAATACTCCTATTTACCAAAATCATAGAAGAATTCGGATCAAGCAATAAACACCATTAATTAATCATTAAAAATGACACTCAATTAATTTACTCTGGTATTGCAACTTCAATACTTAATTTCAAGCTTTAATCAACTCGGCACTCGAAATACTTAAATGGACCAAAAACATCCATTACTTCTTTCATTGCTTTCATGACTAAACTCGACGGTGTTTGTTCTAGTAATAGAACTCTTATTCATAGGACACGCTATTTTATCATTTCTACAATTATGAATACTGATCATACAATCAATGTAACTGAGATGTGGAACCTTTATTCATAATATAAAACAACTGACTTGTTCCATAACATAAAACAACTGAACTTGTCTGATTACATGAATAACTTTGTCTTGCAACAATCAAGACACACACTCGCTCACTATTACAAAAGATCTTATCAAAAACTATTAATGATAACTATGATAACTTGAGGACGTGAACACCAAATGGCCATCAACTCCTTAATCACCAGCTCCAGCGCCAGGTCACATCAAACTGCGCCGCATATATGTGATAATTAGGACCTGTTTCACAAACAGAACAAGTATTAAATACTTCATCATATATCAAGAGGCGAATTCATAATTCTGTATATATCAAATATATACATGTAGCATCGAAGATCTCTCCTTCGATGGAATCAACTTTCAGAGATTTGAATTCAGACACAAACTTGTAGAAGTTCATATCATCGGCCTTCAAAATGTACTTGCGCACATGTTTCTCATAGCTAGGAGGCAGAGATATCAGGACAGTCCGAATGGCACAAGAATCTGCCATCCAGTAATCGAAGACCATCGTAAGCTCGAAGTAGATGTCATACAATCTCTTCAAATGTGTCTTCAGACAGGTATGCTCCTCCATGTGAATGGTCTGGAATATTCTTAGCTGCCTGAATTGCTCACGCTTTAATTCATCCCCGAAGTGCGTCTTTATCGCATCAATCATGACGCTTGGCTCCTTGCGTCGAAATAACTCTTTCAACTCAGGTGCCAGGCATACGGTCATGGTGATCTCCACTTCAATGAATATGTCTCGACGCCTACGGAAATCATCTTCCTCCTCCTCGCTAGCAGAATCTCCTGGTCCTTCTCCTAACGGTTCATCGAGAACATATAGTATGTTGTTGTGTTCGACAATGTTTCTAAAACCCTTGTACCATCTGATGAAGTTGGACCCGTCGGCTTCTAAGGTAGCATCCGGGCTCTTGAGGAAGTAACCGAAGTATAGTTGCGTAGTCTACAGATGTGATCGCAAAAGAGGTAAGGTAAAGTTTATAACATGTAGGTGAGTTTTAGTTTTATAATCACATTATCTAAAACACACCACACCAAGATTATTATCCCTAAAATAATAATGGTGATCACACGACCCTCATCCACCACACCACCCCTGATCATCACGGCCAGTAGCATAGCTTCAAAGGTGGACATAAAATGTCGATCACAACAACTCTGTGACTAGTGCTCGATCTTTCGATCTTCCCGTGTTCCGAGGCCATATTTCTGGATATGCTAGGCTCGCCAATCAAACCTCGAAGACCCTACGCGTGCAACATGGCTTACACCCACTGTATGCGAACGACGAGATGTGTGACACCCGATCATCACGGCCTGCCTCATAACGTAGAACTTTCTTGGTGGTGCGCAACGAGTGAGAACACAATTTTGGTATTTGTTAGGGATCATCCTATTTATGATGCTACCGTTGTATATCTAGCATATAAGCAATCAATAGGATGCACACACAACAGCACACAATAATGATGCAATGAAGTGCGATGTGACATGGTCGATGCGCCTGGACCTTCATGGCGCCATGTGCCTGGCCCCCGGCGCCCCGGCATGGCTCCGAGTCTACAGAGCCCTCCCTTGCCTCCGACAGTACGAGTAATATCAAAACTTACCGTAACCATGTCACATAAAATAACGCCTCTGCAAAACAAAGTTAGACGCCTCTAGCTTTATTTAGTTTTGCAATTTTTACGTGGCAAATAGGCTTATTCGTAAGAGAATCGCTTCCCTACCTACGAACTTTGTATCACAACGTCGATCGTATAATTGCATGTTTAAGCATCCCTTTCGGGCCCTCCATTGAAAATGCTTTGCCGACTAGAAAGAGAGAGACAGACACCCGCCAGCCACATATACGGTGCAAGCCGTATGACAGTAGTGGAACCAGTCTCGCTTAAGCGTATGCGTAAAGTCGGTCCGGGCCGCTTCATCAACTCAATACCGAAGGCATCGCAAGTGCACGCTAGAGGGTAGAAAATATAAGAAAGACGCCCTCATTCAACATGAGTTCTAACCGTACCAGCAGTACTACGCATAGATCGGCTCTGATACCACTGAAGGGGTTACGGTGCAGAAAACAATAATTTTTCTAGCGTACGAAACCCTAACTAGCCAGGATCTATCTATCTAGTACATGTGATAACGGTGGCCGAACGGGTTACATTACCTCCATGTAGATCGACAGCGGGGATTACGCTCCCGCACAAGCGTTGACGATGAAGTCGTACGTAGCCGACCTCGAGGTCGCGGAGAACTTGCCGCGATGATGAAGTCGATGACGCCAGGGTGTCGACGATGATCTGCGTCGACGGGCGTCGGGCGGAAGAAGGTGGGGCGCCGGCACCAGGTGGGGGGTGCGCCGGCGGCAGAGAGGGAGGCGACGTGGCGGCTGCAGGGGCGAGACGACGTCGCCCAGGCTCCTAAAAAAGAGTTACCTCCGAGCACTCACAAACATACGGAGCTAAGCGACAACCCCCGGTCATTCAGATCCAGCTGAAATCGCAGGGGTAGATCTTATCTGGAATCCCGCAGGGCAACGGTGCCCGGCGGTATAGCTTAGGTGGAGAGAGGGGGCAAAACGGGCGGAGAAACAGCTCGGCCGGCCTGCAATACAATTAATTGTATTTTCCAATGAAATAATCCAATTAATATGCCTTGCTATATAAAGGGGGAAGGGGGTGTGCAAACCCCCTGGCTCCCCCATGTGGGACTAAAGGAGGAGAGGGAGGGGGGGTTCGGCCGAACCCCCCATGGGCTTGTCCCACTCCTAGTCCAACTCGGACTAGGGGGGGCAAGCCCCCCCTTCCTTAGGTGGTGCGGCTCCCCCCTCTTGGGCCCTCTTAGGGCCCATGTAGGTGGGAGCCCCCATTTTCCTTTATTTAATTAATATTAAATTAATATAAAAATCCCATTAATTCATAATTAATAAATTTATATATAATTCAATATCCCATGACTCCGAAACAATTTTGGAACCACCCGAACAACTTTCGGACATCCCTGGAACCATTCTAGACCTTCCCGGAACTCCTTCCGGACCACCAGAACTCTTTCCGGATCATTTCTCTCCCTCCAACAAAAACCTATATTATTCCAGAACCTATCTCCTGGTGTCGCTAAGACCTTAAGTTTGTTACGCTACAGTTCGAGAACACTCCAGACATGGTTGAGACACTCCGCTCACCAATGACCGTCAGGGATACCTGGATGTATATGACGGCCCCTGTGCATTCTACGAATATCGTCGTTGAACCATAAACATTATATTCATTCCCTTTCTTTCTCCGATACTACCTTGTCCGAGATATGATCGTAGACATACCGATGTCTTTGTTGTATCTCGTTACCGACGAAGATTATTAACTCGTTTGTGATATTACATCTCCATGACCTAGTCACAAGCTGCGCAGCTATATAGATGTAACCTCACCGAGTGGGCCCAGAGTATCTTTCCATTACAAGAATGAACAAATCCCGCTCTTGATCCTTACGTCTCGATGCTCTTTTGGAATACCCAAGATGGACACCGTTATTGTCATGCTATATAAGACACAACGTTTGATGCTCTCAAAGCACCCCTACGAAGCATCAATAAGTACGGTCTCACGGTCTAAGGAATAAGCTATCATATTCTTATCTATTGCAAATGACAAACATCGTAATACGATCTTATTGCAATACTTTGCGTATGTCCATCACCTTATTCAACTAACAAGATGACCCTATTGTCAACCGACGTCATTGTCCTTGATCGGGAATCTCGATCAACTGTTCCCCAATGGACTAGCTCATATAGAGGCTTGCTAGGGACCTGGTTGTCTATGTATCACATGTGTATCAATAATTCCGATTAATACAGTTATAGCATAATACACAAACCTATTATAAACTTATGAGATAATGTAATAAATACTACTTATTTATTTGCCTCTAGGGCATATCTCCTTCAGAGCCGCACCAGCAAGGAAAGGGGGGGCTTGAGCCCCCTAGTCCGAGTTGGACTAGGAGGGGGCCAGCCCATGGGGGGTTCGGCCGAACCCCCCCTTCCCTCTCCTCCTTTAGTCCCACATGGGGGAGCTACGGAGTTTGCACACCTCCTCCTCCTTTATATAGCAAGGCATATTAATTGGATTAATACATTGAAAATTCAATTAATTGTATAGCAGGCCGGCCGAGTTGCTTCTCTGCCCGTTTTGCCCCCTCTCTCCACCTAAGCTATACCGCCGGGCGCCGTTGCCCTGCGGGATTCCAGATAAGATCGACCCCTGCGATTTCAGCTGGATCTGAATCACCGGGGGTTGTCGTTAAGCTCAGTATGTTTGCGAGTGCTCGGAGGTAACTCTTTTTGAGGAGCCTGGGCGATGTCGTCTCGCCACTGCAGCCACTGTGCCACCCCCCTCTGTCGCCGGCGCACCCCCCCCCCTTGGTGCCGGCGCCCTCGCCATCTTCCGCCCTACGCCCGTCGACGCAGGTCATCGTAAACACCCCGACGTCATCGTCTTCGTCATCGCGGCAAGTTCTCCGCGACCTCGAGGTCGGCTACGTACGACTTCATCGGCAACGCTTGTGCGGGAGCGTAATCCCCGCTATCGGTCTACATGGAGGTAATGTAACCCGTTCCGCCACCGTTATCGCATGTGCTAGATAGATAGATCATGGCTAAGTTAGGGTTTCATACGCTAGAAAATTATTGTTTTCTGCACCGTAACCCCTTCAGGACCGTCATATGCATCCAGGTATCCCTGGCGGTCATTAGTGAGCGAAGGGTCTCGTCCATGTTTGGAGTGTTCTCGAACTGTAGCGTAACAAGACTTAAGGTCTTAACGACACCTGGAGAAGGTTTTGGAATATTATAGGATTTGATTAGAGAGAGAGAAATAATCCGGAAAGAGTTCCGGTGGTCCGGAAGGAGTTCCGGAAAGGTCTGGAATGGTTCCGGGAATGTCCGAAAGATGTTCGGGTGGTCAGGAAAATGTTTCGGAGTCACGGGAGATTAAATAATATGTAAATATATTAATTATGAATTAATTATATTTATATAAATTTAATATTAATTAAAAAGGAGGAAAAAAGGGGAAGCCCACTTAATGGGCCAAGAGGAGCCCATGTGGGGGTCAAACCGTCATGGGGTGGGGTCCATGGCCACCACGCACCATGGTTGGTGCGGCCGGCTCCCCACTCCCTCTCATTTGGTCCCACATGGGGGAGGCAAGGTGTTTGCACACCCCCTCCCCCCTTTATATAGCAAGGCATATTAATTAGATTAATTTATCAGAAAATACAATTAATATTGTAGCAGGCCGGCCGAGCTGTTTCTCCGCCCGTTTTGCCCTCTCACTCCACCAAAGCTATACCGCTGGGCGCCGTTGCCCTGCGGGATTCCAGAAAAGTTCTACCCCTGCGATCTCAGCTGGATCTGAGTGACCGGGGGTTGTTGTTAAGCTCCTTATGCTTGTGATGTCTCGGAGGCGCCACATTTGAGGAGCCTGGGCGACATCGTCTCACCACCGTCGCAGCACTGCCGCTGCCCTGTCGACGGTGCCACCCTCCAGCCGCCGGCGCCACGCCCCTTCCGTTGGACGCCTGTCGACGCAGGTCATCGTCGACATCGCCGCGTCATTGTGTACTTCGTCGCGCTAAGTTCTCCGCGACCTTGAGGTCGGCTACGTACGACTTCATCGGCAACGCTTGTGCGGAAGCGTAATCCCCGCTATCGGTCTACATGGAGGTATGTGACCTATTCCGCCACCGTTATCGTATGTACTGAATAGATAGATCCTGGCTATTTAGGGCGTTCTTACGCTAGAAAATTAATTTTTTCTGCACCGGAACCCCTTCAGTGGTATCAGAGCCGATCTATGCGTAGTACTTCTGGTACGGATAGAAATCATGTTGAATGAGGGCGTCTTTCTTATATTTGCTACCCTCTAGCATGCACTTGTGATGCCTTCGGTATTGAGTTGATGAAGCGGCCCGGACCGACTTTACGCGTATGCTTACGCGAGACTGGTTCCATTACTGACATACGGCTTGCACCGTATCTGTGGCTGGCGGGTGTCTATTTCTCTCTCTGTAGTCGGCAAACAGTTTCAATGGAGGGCCCGAAAGGGATGCTTAAACATGCAATTATATGATCGGCGTTGTGGTACAAAGTTGTAGGTAGGGAAACCGTTCTCTTGCGAATAAGCCTATAAGCCACATAAAACTTGCAAAACTAAATAAAGGTAGAGACGTCTAACATTGTTTTGCAGAGGCATTATTTTATGTGACATGGTTACGGTAAGTTTGTTTTTACTCGTACTGTTGGAGGCAATGGAGGGCACCGTAGACTCGGAGACATGCCAAAGCGCCCGGTCCAGGTTCATGGCGCCGTGGAGGTCTAGGCGCAACGACCATATCACATCGCACTTCATTACATTATTTGATATTGTGCTGTTGTGTGTGAATCCTGTTGTTTGCTTATATATTAGATATACACCGGTAGCTTTTAAATAGGATGACCCCTAACAAATACCAAAATTGTGTTCTCCCTTGTTGTGCACCACCAAGAAAGTTCTACGTTATGAGGCAGGCCGTGACGATCGGGTGTCATACATTTCGCCGTTCGCATATAGTGGGTGTAAGCCATGTTGCACGCGCATAACCTTCGAGGTTTGATTGGTGAGCCTAGCATATGCAGATATGGCCTCGGAACACGGAAAGATCGAAAGATCAAGCATGAGTCACAGAGTTGTTGTGATCAACATTTTGTGTCCACCTTTGTAGTTGTGTTGCCGGCCGTGACGATCGAGAGTGGTATAGTGGATGGGGTCGTGTAATCGCTAAAGTTATTGTAGGGATAATAATCTTAGTGGAGTGTGTTTAATAATTTGATTATAAACTAAAACTCACATATGTTATAAACTTAACCTTACCTCTTTGCGATCATATCTGTAGACGGAACTCTACTTCGGTTACTTCCTTAGGAGTTCGGCTTCTAACTTAGAAGCCGATGGGTCCAACTTCATCGCGTGGTACAATGGTCTTAGAAACATTCTTCTACACAACAATATCCTATATGTCATAGAAGAAGCATTAGGATATAGACATGATGATTCTGCTAGCGAGGAGGAGGAGGATGAATTCCGTAAGCGTCGAGACATATTCATAGAAGTGGAGATCACCATGACCGTATGCCTAGCACCAGAGTTGAAAGAGTTGTTCCGACACATGGAGCCATATGTCATGATTGATGCGATCAAATAGCACTCCAAAGATGAATTGAGGCTTGAGCAATTCATACAGTTTAGAAAGTTCCGAACCATTCACATGGAGGAGCATACCTGTTTGGAGACTCATTTGAAGAGGTTGTATGACATCTACTTCAAGCTTACAAATGTCTATGATTCTGGATGGCGGACTCATGTGCGATTGAGACTGTGTTGATATCTCTGCCTCCAACCTATGAAGATCATGTGCGCGAATATGCTTTAAAGGCAGATAAGATGAACTTCCACAAGTTCGTGTCCGAGTTCAAATATGTGAAGGTTGATTCCATCGAAGGAGAAATGTTCAACGCTATAGGTATATTTGATATACAATGTTATGAGTATATTCTTCTCATGATGCTTGATGAAAAGTATTTGATACTTGTTCTCTTTGTGAAACAGGTCCTGATTATTACAAGCATGAGAAGAGAAATGATGTGACAATGGGCGATTGATGGCAAACAAGGAAGTTGATGGCCAGTGGTGCTCACGTCCTCAAGTTATCATAGTAGTTATCATTAATAGTTTTTTATAAGACCTTTTTGTAATAGTGAGAGTGAGATTTTGTTTAGTGTCTTGAATGTTGCAAGATAGATTTATTCCTATATGTAATAAAACGAATTCAGTTGTTTTATGTTATGGAACAAGCGAGTTGTTTTATATTATGAGTAAAGTTTTATACAATCACATCTCAGTTACATTACTTGTATGATAACGTGATATACATTTATAAAAGCGGGAATGATAAAATTATGTGTCCAAAGATTAAATGATTTTGTTACAAGAACAAACGCCATCGAATTTGATCATAAAAGCAATGTAAGAAATAATAGATACTTTGATCTATTAAAAGGTTGCATGTGCCGAATTGATTAAAATCAAATTGATATTGAAGTGTCTATATGTAAGGAAATTAATTGAAAGTCATATCAGATGATTATTAAATTAAATGTATGGTGTAATTTATGGATCCAAATTTTTCTATGATTATTAAGTAAATAAATGTATTTGCATACTAAATCATGAGTCTGAAAATTAATTTGATAAAAGATCAAAGGAATTTTTCAGAAGAAAGATTAGTGAATATTTTATTCGCAAGATTTGATCAAACAGGACAATATTTTTGAAATTATGGTTTCAACACAAAAAGACTTGTGGAAATTCGTTTCACAAAATTATAATATCAGATATAGTGATATGTGAAATATTATAATCATACTTTATTTTAGATAAAGTGTGGTCTTTCAGAATCTATCTTAGAATCTCTTAATATGTTCGAAACATTATAATCGATGTCCACTTTAGAAGATAGATATTTTTCAACGATAATTCGTGTGATCAAAAGTGAGTGTCGTGGTATAGATGATGATACGATGATACAAAATATACACGAATAGTTCTTTGTAGAATGCTCACATTGAGATGAGAGTATATTCCAAATATCAATAGAAGCAAAACTCGTATTGCTGTTTGTGTAATTCCAAGAAAAATATGATTCTCGAATTATGGTTGATGGAATAAAAGTAGAATCTTGAAATAAGGTATCAGACCTAATTTCATGAAAGTAGAATGTTGGATATGTTCCAAGAAGAATATGTCTACCAATGAAAATTTGAATGATAAGAGTGCAGGAAATTACAAAATCGGTTTCTATAAGCACCTTCAAAGAGATCATAATATTTTCATATATGAAGCTTTTAATAAGGTGTTACTATAATATTTGCTGTCAGGTCACATCTTGATATTTAGTATTTAGATCTTGTTAACAGAACAAGGTGCGCCTTATGAATACAACGAAAGTTGAAGAAATATCAGAATACGAATAGAAGGTTTTTGAGTCTTAAAATCCAAGTTACATTTAAAGGGGATTAAAACAGTAAATGTTACTATAAATCATTACAATAATAAGATTACTTAATCATCATATAAAGTGTTATATGAGAAATGCAATTATAAGAAAGACATGGAAGCATATTTTGTCAAGATAGGTGCATTGAACAAAATCAAATTTGATGACTACATAAATGTAGACATGCTTAAGTCTGTGGGATATGTATTAGTAGAATACTAAAGATCGTATTAAAATCGAATTGATAAATGATCAATGATTTTGGTTTTACCAAAAGGTCGAAATAAATTATGAATTTAAGTGGGAGTCAAATTAGTTCACTCAAGTGTAATATGTAAGAGACATATTTTTGAGTGGGAGCTTAGAATACTCATATATGTAGATGACATAATTTGAGTGGGAGCTCAGGTTCTCAAATGTGTAGATGACATAATTTGAGTGGGAGTTAAATTCATCGTATGTAAATGACATATCGTCAATAGTAACATTAGAACTACTTAGAAAGATGAAGTTGTGGAACTATTTAAAAGATAGTGTCTATTTTGGAATAGAACAGGAACTTTAAAAAGATAGTCGAGTTGTTTTGGATTAAATTTTACAGAGTCAGAATAGAATCAAAGGAGTGGTACTTGGAAATCCGATTAATCATTAAGTGTAATGATAATCGTTAATAGTGGTTGTTAGATATGTTGGTCTATTATGTGATATTAGACATCATATAGGAACCATGTTATGTGCTCGATAAAATGTGACCCATGTTCTTAGAAGAAGAACAATCATCAAAGAAAATTTATAATTTACTAGAAGTAGAAATGTATTAGACATTAGATTGACATCAGAATGTCAAATCTTTTACATAGATATGAAAGTATATAGATATCGAGAGATTGTAATTGTTACAAAGAGCTCTCTATGACTAAGTGTGTTTGCAAAGCAATTGTCTGGTTGACAGAATCAGAGTAAGCGCTGGGAAACAAAAGTCTCACTTAAGTTACGGTATTTATATATGTGTTATTAAATAATATCAAACAAGTTGATATCATTGAATCGCAAAAAACATACAATTATGTATTGTACAAATTGTTAAAGTAACACTCTTCCCCAGGCAAGCTTTATCATATAACGCTTATTTGATAAGGGGTTATGATGGAGTAAAATGCAGCTGGTTTATTTGTACTCTAGTGCAAGTGGGAGACTGAAGGAGATATTCCCTAGAGGCAAATAAATATATAGTATTTATCGTATTATCACATAAGTTTATAATATGTTTTTGTATTATGCAATAACTGTGTTAATCAGAATTATTAATACACATGTAATACATACACAACCAGAGTCCCTAGTAAGACTCTATCCAACTAGTCCATTGGGCAACAGATGATCGAGATTCCCGATCATGGACAATGACGTCGGTTGCAATGGAGTCATCTTATTAGTAGAATAAGGTGATGGATATACGCAAAGTATTGCAATAAGATCGTATTACGATGTTTGTCATTTGCAATAGAAAGTAATATGATGGCTTATTCCTTAGACCGTGAGACCGTACTAATTGCTACTTCGTAGGGGTGCTTTGAGAGCATCAAACATTGTGCCTTATATAGCATGACAATAACGGTGTCCATCTTGGGTATCCCGAAAGAGTATGTTGAGACGTATGGATCAAGAGCAGGATTTGTTCATTCAAGTAATGAAAAGATACTCTGGGCCCACTCGGTGAAATTGCATCTATATAGCTGCGTAGATTATGCCTAGGTCATGGAGATGTAATATCACAGACGAGTTAATAACCTATGTCGGTAACCAGATACAACAGGGCATTGGATGTCTACGATCTATCTCGGACAAGGTAGTATCGTAGAAACAAAGAGAATGAATATCATGTTCATGGTTCAACGACGATATTCATAGAATGCACAGGGACCGTCATATGCATCCAGGTATCCCTGGCGGTCATTGGCGAGCGAAGGGTCTCGACCATGTCTGGAGTGTTCTCGAACCGTAGCGTAACAATACTTAAGGTCTTAACGACACCTAGAGAAGGTTTTGGAATATTATGGATTTTATTAGAGAGAGAAATAATCCGGAAAGAGTTCCGGTGGTCCGGAAGGAGTTCCAGGAAGGTCTTGAATGGTTCCAAAAATGTCCGAAAGATGTTTGGGTGGTCCGAAAAATGTTTCAGAGTCACTGGAGATTAAATAATATGTAAATATGTTAATTATGAATTAATTATATTTTATATTAATTTTATATTAATTAAAAAGGAGGAAAAGGGGGGAAGCCCACTGAGGCCAAGTTCTTTTGACCTTTTAGAACGGCTTCCCGGAGAACCCGCCGTACCCCCAACTTCCTGGAGAAGTCGTCTCACAAATTTGGTTAGGCTTCCAAACTAGTTTAGTCTAGATTAGTTTGCAAGCCTAACTAAATTTTGGGGGCAGCTTCTCCAGGAAGTTGGGGGTAGGGCAGCTTCTCCGGTAAGCCGTTCTAGAAGCCCAAAAGAACTGGGACTTAATGGGCCAAGAGGGGCCCATGTGGGGGTCGAACCATCATGGGGTGGGGCCCATGGCCACGATGCACCATGGTTGGTGCGGACGGCTCCCCCCTCCCTCTCCTTTAGTCCCACATGGGGGAGGCAAGGTGCTTGCAAACCCCCTCCCCCCAAGGCATATTAATTGGATTAATTCATCAGAAAATACAAATTAATATTGTAGCAGGCCGACCGAGCTGTTTCTCCGCCCGTTTTGCCCTCTCTGTCCACCAAAGCTATATCGCTGAGCGCCGTTGTCCTGCGGGATTCCAGAAAAGTTCTACCCCTGTGTTCTCAGCTGGATCTAAGTGACCGAGGGTTGTTGTTAAGCTCCGTATGCTTGTGATTGCTCGGTGGCGCCACATTTGAGGAGTCTAGGCGACATCGTCTCGCCACAGTCACAGCACTGCCGCCGGCGCCGACCCCCCAGCCGCCGGCGCCACGCCCTTCCGCTGGACGCCCGTCGACGCAGGTCATCGTTGACATCGCCGCGTCATCGTCTACTTCATCGCGCCAAATTCTCCGCGACCTTGAGGTCGGCTAAGTACGACTTCATCGGCAACGCTTGTGTGGGAGCGTAATCCCCGCTATCGGTCTACATGGAGGTATGTGACCTAATCCGCCACCGTTATCGTATGTACTATATAGATAGATCCTGTCTATCTAGGGCGTTCTTACGCTAGAAAATTATTATTTTCTGCACCGGAACCCCTTCACCTAGCGTCGGCTTCTTCTCGCACCGCAGACAACAAGAAGGCGGTGTCCTGGTCCAAGTACCCCGTGGCGTCGTCGGGGGCGAAGATCCGGGGCGGCGGCGACCAGGAGCTCTGTAGTGGCAACCTCTCCAAGGTCGAGATCCGGGTCAAGTTCGCCTCCGGGAGGCACAACCGCGTCTACTCCAGCAGGTACGTCGGACGCGAAGCCAGGCCGAGTAGGACGCCGCGCTCGCCGCGGAGCTCGAGCACCAGTTTACATCGGAGGTCGCGCTTCTACTCAGACTCTGCCACCACAACCGCGTCGAACCTCTAGAGGCCCCGCTCGGGCATACGCCGTGGCGTCCGCCAGTTCGCATCGGAGGTCGCGCTACTGCTCAAACTCCACTACCACAACCGCGTCGGACTTGGCCCCGCTCGGGCATACGCCGTGGCGTCGTCGTAGGCGTTTGGTGCGGCGCTGCCGGCAGCTCAACGAGGGCGAGCGAGCCGTCGGGGTCCAGCTCGACGACGACATGGAGGGTCACATCGCGTCCGAGTTTGCCTGGGCCTCCGGTGTCGATTCTTATCTCTTCGTTGACTGTTTTCTGATGCGGGGACTGCGAGTTGATTAGATAAAGCTGAGGGGCTAAAACACAATAAAGCATGACGTACCGGACACCTTCGGCCATATTATATCCCACTTATATTTGGCAAATTTTAGTGATTCTAACCTATTTCGCCCCTCCAACATAATTTCGCACCCTCCAATCCTTGTGGCTGGCTCCGTCCTTGCTTGAGGCCCACGAGGTCGGGTCCAAAGCTAGGTCTTTGGCCGTTCACAATTACCATCCCCACAATTCTACAACAAGATGTCTCTTGTCATCTGACCACATTAAGAGCATCTCCACCCGAGGCCTCTAAAGGACCCCCTAAAGGCCCTTTGGGGGGTCGGACACGAATATTGCCCACCAACGGCACCCCCCAAAGCCTCGCCCTGAGCGATTTTATGTCCGGCTCCCCCTATCGGGCCTCTATACTTGGAGGCCCTCCTGGGGTGCCGGACATCGACCGGACATGGCCTCTGATAGGTGCGCCCTAACCGTCATAGACATACACTCTAAATTGCGCCGTGCAGGAGGCCGCTCCGCCCGCGTTAATGGCGATGTGTTTCTGCAGGCGGCGAAACGACGAGGCAGCGAGGCGTCTGCGGCACGCATCACAATTACGCCGGCTCCCAGGCTTTCCCGGCTTCCCAAGCGTCGGCGTGGACGAACCGTGTTGCTGCCACAATTCTCCGACGCGACGCGTGCTCACCCACCCGCCGCTTCCCGCCCTTCCCTTTCCCGCCCCTCCCCGCCTATATAACTCCCCCGCCGTGCCCGCAGCCTCACCACACCAACTCATCCGCCGTGCCCGTAGACTCCGTAGCCCGCAACCTCTGTCGCCTCCGTAGACCTCCACCATGCCTCGCCGCCTCCAGACCAGCTGGGCCACCCTCACCCAGGCTACGCGCCGCGCCCACCCTCTAGGACAGGAGGACCAGCTGGAGCAGGCTGCAGAACAGGCGCCGGAGATGGCGCCTTGTTCCTATAGGCGTTGACTTGCCCCTCGACTAGGCGACCGTCAACATGGAGGAGGCACATGAGGAGGAGTCGCCGCAGGAGCAGGAGCTGCCACCGCCGCTGTGGCCCGACTAGGTGGCCGCGGTGAACTCCATCGAAACCTGGCGCACCGAGCAGACGGCCGGCCAGTTCAGGGACGGCTACGAGGCGACTGCCGATGCCGTCCAGGCGCACGTCGTGCAACCCTCCATCGAGAGCGTTAATCGAGACGATCGCTGCCGCGTGTTCATGGCCGCCGAGCGCGAGGCATATGCCAACCTCAACGGCGGAGCGGGAGGCGAATATGGCCTCGATGGCGGCCGCCCAGCTGGCGGTTCTCGAGGACCTGCGTCGGGCGAGGGTGGCTGAACAGAGGGCCAACTTGCGCCGGGCTGAGAGCACGCTCCGGCAGGAGAGGCGTGTCCGCTCACGCCTTCGAGCTGCACATGACGCTCTGGCAAGTCAGGACGGCGAGGCAGGCCAGGGAGACCTCGACGGAGTGTAGATTCGGGTTAGTTTTTTTAGGGTTCAATTTTATTCAAAAAAATTATAATATATAACAAAAATGAATGAAATTTGAACGTTTTATTATTAGTTCGTAACGCCCGCGAGGTGTTCGACAGTGTGCTCGTGATTGGGTGTGGGCGTTTGGAGAGTGCAGCTGTTGGCGGCATCTAAATGTTGACTAGATACATATGTCCGCCTCCCAAAGGAGGCCTCAATTAGGGGTGGAATCGAGCCGAGCCGAGCCGGCTCGAGGCTCGGCTCGGCTAGGCTCGTTAAATTTCGAGCCGAGCTAGGCTTGGCTTGTGTCAAAAAAATTCTTCAAAACTGGGCTCGCGGCTCGGCTCGTCAGGCTCACGGCTCGGCTCGGCCGGCTTGCGAGCCGCACTGTTTTTATGTTTTAAAAAATGGTCTGAGGCAGATGCCGACCCCGACCCCGAGTCGTCCACTTCCCTGACTTGCGAGATGCGCTGCGATTCAGAGTCACTGATTCTAGGGTTAACCCCGCCGTCGGTCGCCGCCCTTCCACGCCGGATCCAGGATCTGTCCCCGTCCATGGCACCCCGCCTTCCCTTTCCCCCTGGATACTTGCTTCCCTCGTAGCTGCTAGCCTGGTCGTTCAAGGGCGCGTGCGTCGTCACCTCGTCGTGCTTCTGGTGGCGGCCACCGGCCTTCCGGCTTCCGGCTGCTTGACTGTTGCGCTACTCCAGGCCACCACCACCGTCCGGCACTCTGGCTTCTCCAGAGGTATTGACCACCTGATAGTCTCCGTGGCCACCGCCGTCTCTGGCTGCACTGCTAGCATGTTGTTTGCTGCTCCTCCTAGCAAGTGGTAACGAAGAGCATGGATTGATCTGTGCCAAGCCTGTACGCATGCTGCTAGGTAGTGGTTTGATCTCATTCAGCGAGTATTGGATGGCTTGTCACCGAAATGTGCTAAAAACATTGAGCATCTTTTCTTGATAAAATACACTGAGCATTTCTGACATTTGCCATGTTCAGAACGCAATAAATGACTAAAGTATGCATATATCGGTGGTGTTTTGTGTAACAAAAACTCATTGATCCAATGTATCGCATGAACTATGTTTGCGGTTTAAGATTGTACCTATCTTTGTGTTGGACAATGCTTTAAGGAGTTGAAATCAACTTTGTTTTTAGTGTTGTTTGTATTGCCTAGTGTTGTATCTATGTATGAGACTAATGTTAAGACGTGTTTCAATTAAGCTACAACTCATTTCCATAACAGTATTCTATTTATCGAACTAAGTGCACGTGATTATGATGTATAATATTTGATTAGTACAACTCATCTCTATTGTGAATTGTTACATATTTTAGGAAATGTCATGTCAAAATTTTATAATTCATCGAGCCTTCGAGCCGGCTTGCGAGGTTTGCCGAGCCAGCTTGTCGAGCCTCGAGCCCTGTCAGAAAAGTTTAGGCTTGACTTGTTCGACCTTCGAGACAGGCCAACCCTGAGCCAAATCTTGTCGAGCCCGAGCCGAGCCTCGAGCTTAATGTCCACCCCTAGCCTCAATTGGGGTGCCGGACAAATACTCTAATGGCCTGCGCGACGGATCACGAACGGGGCGGCAAAGTTCCCGGACCCAAACAGTGACATGAACGGGACGGCAGCGCACCGATTCCATCTCCAGGGGTATAGACGAACCCGAAATAGAAACACCAGCCAATGACTGCCCAGCTAGCAGGACGGATGCCGATGCCTAGGCGGAGAGTGCGCCAGGTGCCATGATACGCCATCGGCATCGCATTGGGTAGGGTGGTCTCGCGTTCTTGCTCGCACGTCGGCCCCAAGGCCCCCACTGCCCTTGCGATGCGGATCTACCACTCCGGCCATCCATATACTACTGCACAGGGTTCTTCGCGTTAACGAATTTACGCTATCCACACACGTTGCATCATACATTTAGATGCTTTGCGCCTATAAAGGCTTTGGGTGACTGTGTACTGAATAGAAACGAGCAGCAGAGTGAGTGACTTGAGTTAGAGAACCATCCCGGCGCTCCAATGGGCGACATGGATCTAAGCTTCGATTTCTCTTGGGAGTCACCTAGCTTCTTCGAGACCGCCGAGGTGCTGGAGCTCGGTGTCGTCGACAGGTGAGCACCCAGCTGCATCAACCTAGTTCATGATCGAGCCGCACCCGCACTTTGTTTCTTGATCGTGTGATTGTTCCTTCTTTCCTGTTCTTACTCGTCGTTTGATCAAGCCTGGTTCGATTCCTGCAGTATGTACCTGCCGGCCGAGGACTCGCCGTCTGGTCTGTACTCCTCCTGCTACGACGACTCGAGCTCGCCGGACGGTGCTAGCTCCTGGGCGACGGCCACCACGTGGGCCACCAGGGCGAGGAAAAACATAATCATGGAGAGGGATCGCCGCAGGAAGCTCAACGAGAAGCTCTACGCCCTCCGCGGCGTCGTCCCCAACATTACCAAGGTCAGCGCGCGCCCCTGCCTGCAGCTAGTGCAATTCATCCATGGACTCTTCAGTAGTTTCAACTGGGTTGCGCGAACAGATGGACAAGGCATCCATCATCCAGGACGCCATCACGTACATCGAGGTGCTGCAGGAGCAGGAGCGGCACATCCTCGCCGAGGTATCTGACATCGAACCCGCCAGCTGCACCGCCGTGGTCAAGGCGGAGAACGTCGTCTTGGTCTCAGCCGGCAGCCAGGGCGCCGTGGAAGAAGGCGCCGGTTTCCCGCCAAGTAAGAAGATGAGGAGGACAACCTCAGCCTCCTCCATTAACGTCGACGCCTTCTCTTCCCCTGCCACTCGTCCTATTGAAATCCTCGAGGTAATTATTGGCGAAACTGTATACTACTGTTCTTGTTGCTAAGTGCTGACTCGGCCACGTAGCACGTTAACCTGTCGGGGCAATGGCTGACTGCATAACTTTTGTTGCCAATTACAAATACGGAAACCACAAGTCGGATAAAGTTATGCTAAAAAAGTTCAGGTAGAATAAGTTGGTCTAGAACAAGGGGTTTCCGGAAATGCATAAGCTATAAGCCTATAATATTGCGTTAACAAACATAGGATAAAGTTGATATATGTCAGCCACATATGCCAAATCAGGCTCCTGTAGTTGTGACTTTGCATTGACTTTTCTATGCAATATCAGCCAACCTGAGCCCCTGAGCTATGCTGCTTCGAGGGACCCACATGTGATGAAATTGTCTTGCACCTCAAAGGCTATTTAAGGACAAACGGGCCCGACAGCCGTGGACGAAACTCTTGGTACTCCCAATCGCTCACAAGTCCAAGGTAATCACCGATAGGGCGATCAAAATTTCCAACGTTGATTTTCACAAAATCCATAGAAAAAGGTTTGCATCGTGTAGGTCTCTCCCCGCGCTGCACAGCCGACACGTGTCATAATTTCGTTCGCTTTCACTCCCCACATTCCTCTGCACGCGACAAGTGGTGGCTTCCTGATGGTGCGTCGTGCGCAGAGGGTTGGACTTTCATTTATTTTGAGATTTGTTTTTCTAAAATTAATTATCTTGAGAACCGAATTACGAACCGTTTTCACTTTTGAACTCCTCACGTCGAGATCTTCAAAACTAGATCCCTTGTTGATAGGTTTCGACGATTTTTTTCTACTTCAAAGTGTGTATAGTTGTAGATGTACGTCCAACTGAATCTGAGTTTAGTTGTACGTACAAACTGATCTGTATAGTTGTACATTCAACGCCGATCTGTACAACCCGATGTACAACCCGATCTGTATAGTTATACGACTTGATCTGTATAACTTGATCTATGTAGTTATATGTTTTATGTACAACCTGATCTGTACAATGTGATATGTGTAGTTGTACGTAAAATCATATCTGTGTAGTTGTACTACCTAAGTTTTTGTTTTTACATAGTGTTATGTGTAGTTTATATAAATCTGATATATATAGATCAGATCAGATTCTGGACGGACCCGCACTAAGTACGGCCACGTAGCAGGATGAGACTGTGTGCGCGGGTAAAAGAGACCTTCGTGAAGAGAGCCCGCGTAAAAAATAGACTTAATCATACTTAATTATGGCAGGCTATGGGGAGGCAAAACAACACCCAATCGCTCACACGTCCATCATGGTGCGCCCTTTGCATGCCACAAAATGTCCAATTCCAAAGCCCATCGATGGAGATGTGAGCGATACGGGTATCACCTGAAGGGAGACCTTCTATTTGGTCTGCTCATGCGCTCTCTAAGCCTGCCACGTGGCCATATAAAACATGGGTTCACTGCAGATTTAGATTAAGATTCAGTTATACATACGATGTACAAACAGTACATAACACCATGTACAAAAACAAATTTAGCTAAACTACACAGACATTGTTGTACGTATAACTACACAGATCACATTGTACAGATCACGTTGTACAACTCATGGTAGGTTGTACAGATCAGGTCGTACAACTATACAGATCATATTATAGAGAACCGGGTTGAACGTACAACTACACAAATCAAGTTATACGTACAACTACACTCAGTTTTAATTGGATGTTGTATGAACTATACACAATCCAAAGTATATAAAAAAAGTCGTCGAAAACTAACGACAATGGAGCTAGTTTTGAAGATCTCGACGCGGAGAAAAAGTGAAAATTGGAAACAAACGAAATTGCGATACGTGTCGGAAGCAGAATGGACGAGAATAGATCTTCACGAAAGGAATCTTTTTTTAATGATTTCAAAGGATACCATGATAATTAAATAGGATAATTAAACTTAACTTTGGATCTAATGAATCGGGACATACTGGTTTTCATTAGAGGCTATAAACCTGGACCGAGGGCATAGACCTATTTGAAATAAAGGAATTTCATATGAATTTTGAAGGATAGAAATAATAAGGAAACTTTCTTATGGTGCGGTAACAAAGGACAAGGAAACTCAGATTTCATTGTAATTCCTATGAAATAGAGTTTGGAGGAAAATAAGAGGTCTCATCTCATATTTTAATCTTACTATGTCTTTAATTGCTGTGTTTTTTCTACTTGACATCCAAACGACACATTGATAAATTTTCTGTGGTTTTGACCTGTAGGAATTCAGGAAACATGACACTTCAATTTCTATGTTTTTTCTATTCCTATGTTTTTACTTCCTGTGTTCCAAATGTGCCCTAATGAAATGGTGGTACTATGGAGAGGAAACTTAGAGTGTGCAAGTGATGACGTAAACATGTCAAAAGAAATTCAGCCGCGCGGGCAGTGGCGGTTTAAGTTTTAAGGGGTCCGTACTCATTTTGAACATGGTTATTCATTTTGCCAAAAATGTTATTGCTAAAAATCCCGTTGTTTTTGTCAAAATCATGGGTATTCACTTAAAAAGGTTGGAGGGGGGGGGGGGGGGGGTGGGTTGGTTAGAATGCTTGTTGAGTAAAGAGAAAAAAATAAATTGTATTCTACATTTGTTTGACCCTTTTTTCTTCAGAAATTCATTAAATAGTATCGGGAGATCTGCAAGTATACCAAAAAAACTTTTGGAATAGCTGGAATGTGCTACTTTTGGAATAGCTGGAATGTGCTGAAAGAGGACAAACAATCAGTTCACCATTTCTGATTATTCTATTTCGTGTCAAACATTTTTTAGACAACATGTTAAAGGGTGAAAAGTTACTCTCGTGTGACAACTTTATAAAAAAAACCACAATAAACATCAAGAGTGACGTTTTGTAGGGCGAGCTACTATTAGCGTGTATTTTTTGAAAAATATGCATTCTTACTGGAAAAAAATTTAGTTGTATCTAGTGAGATGGTTTACAAGTGTGCAAATCTTTAATTCAAAATTCGCTATATTTTTTTGTTTCAGAAAAAATGACAAACGACAGATTCGGGAGGTGGAGAGTGCAGAGTTCAAAAAAATTATGAAATTTTGGCAAATTTGTCTTTTTGTGTAGTCTAGATAATATGAACTTTGGATTAAAAGTCGAGACTAGTAGATCTCGCATTATCTATCGTAGGACTTTTGTTCTAATTTTTCTTGAAACTGAAATATTACGGATTTTTTTATAGATGGAGATTTATTATGGTTTATGCAGTTGGAAGTGACGGCGGTACGTGAGAAATTGGCTGTGGTGAGCATGAGGCACGCCAAGATGAGGGGCGCCATGGTGAGAGTCTGCAGGGCGCTGGAGTCGCTCAGTCTGAAGATCATCTCGGCGAGCGTCACCACCCTGGCCAGCAGCATCGTCCACACCTTATTCGTCGAGGTAAGAGCAAGAACAATAACACAGCCAGCAGCTGGCTATATAGCCCATGCCTTGTCAGCTATCTTAAGTATAAAGCCACACGATACAATAGTCTGGCTATTTGCTGGATGTTAGGTTAGCTGTATCAAAAACTAAAGCATTTAATGACTGCATGTGTATCACAATTGTTGAGATCCACTGTGTAGTGTATCTTTGTAACCATTTCAAGCAACCAGCAAGACATATCAATATAGACTCAGCAATAAGCACCGAACAAGCATGTCTCAACAAAGGAGTCTAGTACGTTCTGCTCAGTAGCATAGACTTCCATGATTTTGGATGGGGCTAGCTCATCAGAATCATCAGTGTACAAAGATGATTCTGACATGGTGGGTGAGGGATGGGTTGACAGTCTGATTTGGACGCTGAGAGATGAGAGGAAGGAAGATGGGCTTGGGTGGTATAGTCTGAAAGAGATGGATCATTATATAGGCGTGTCCTGTTTTTTGGGGTGTGTAATTATGTTGCATGGTTATCTGGACATCATTGTAGTTGACTAAAGTTGGACCATTGACTACATGATTTTTCACACATCCTGCATGATTATCCGGACTACATTGAAATGGACTGTTGACTACAGTTTAAGTGTAATTCTAACAATTTCAGCACAAATTAAATCAATTTCGACAGAAATCAATGCATAGTAACTACATATGCTAGAAGATAGTGGAAGTAGGAAATATCTTAGTCAGTTTTGCCAAATAACCTCTCCCTAAAACACTTCAATGCCAACACGTGCTCAGATTTCACTTCTTCGGGCATCCCAGTTGTGTCTTGCATCATCAACATTCGGTATGTTTCCATCATGACCGACTCCTTGTGATCTTTTGCTGCAAGGCACGCAAGCTTCTGAGCTTCAAGTTTCTCACTAGACACACGCCTTTGTGTCTCTAACATCTCTTTGCGACCTTCATTCGCTGCATTCTGAGCTTCCACAAACTTGCTAAGCTCGTCTTCAAGATCTATTGTACAACCTGTATCTTTTCTTTTTCGTTTCCGCTCCTCCTTTGCTTGCTTCCTACCTATTGGTCGTTCATCTTGAGCATCGTCTAGAGTGAAATTATTTGCTTTTCCCACTTCTTCATCAACACTATACTTTCTCTTGTCCGGCTCCAAATCTTCTAGGCGTTCCAAATATGCGTCCCATTTTGGTTCCCTTTTTAGAAACTCCCAACAATGCTCAAACATGAATGGACCATCTTGCTTGTGATCTGCCTCGTAAATTTGCTTTGCCCTCTTCTTCAAATCCACATCAGATTCACCACTAGCATACAAAGCATTAGCCTCCTTCCAGCTCGCACAAAACCATGCAACCCTTTTCTTAATTCTCCCAAAGCGATCCTTCACCTGCTTGACTAGCCTGTGTCTGTTTTTTGGGGTGGTACTGTTGCAGACAGTAGCAACCTCTTTCCAATACTGGTCATTCTTCCTGTAATTTGATTGGATAGGGTCGTTCGAATTATTTAACCAGGCACGATCCTTCACCTGCTTGACTAGCCTGTGTCTGTTTTTTGGGGTGGTACTGTTGCAGACAGTAGCAACCTCTTTCCAATACTGGTCATTCTTCCTGTAATTTGATTGGATAGGGTCGTTCGAATTATTTAACCAGGCACTGACCTACAAAATTACCAAAAGAGTTTAATGTTGTGCTAGTAATGTAAACACATGGAGATAGCACACAAAAAAACTTACCAATCTATGATCCTCCTCAGTTGTCCATAACAAGCGTTTTTCAGTTCTTGCACCATCATCACCATTGGTCTCATCGTCAACAATGATTGGCTGTGGTGAAATCCCATTGCTCATAGCTTGTGCGGGGCTTGGTGTGTTCTTAAGGAAACTAAGGAAACCACCAGGTGGGCGAGAATCCAATCCCCTGCTCAATTAATAATAAAAATTAACAATCCTAATCGTAGATGCATCATCCAGAAGCAGATTGAGAGCTCGTACCATGCTTGCAGATCGGTGTCGTTAGTACTCTCAGGCCTGAACCAAGCAGATGCAGAGCCACCAACACCAGCAGCCGGTGCCCAGTAAGGTTGCTGCGGCCCGGCGAGCCAGCATGGTGAAGAGGAGGCCGCCACAGACTGCGGTGGTAGTGGGGGGATCCAAGTGCCTGGTCCGTGCGTGGAAGGAAATGTCGACGGGAGGACGGGATGAGGCGGCGGGAGGACGACCTGAGGCCCTGCCGGCGGGACAGGATGAGGCGCCGATGAAGGAACCTCTATAGGCACCGGCGCACGCGTCCTTTTGGACTGCTGGCCCATCCCGTTGATGCGGCGCGAGCGGGAGCAGATGAGCGAGGTTCTAGTTCTGGAGTTCTACAGTTCTTGATTTGGGGGCGATTTGGGGACTTAGAGTTCCGATTTGGCGCGCAAGAAGGGATTTGGCGCGAGCAAATGAAGAATTTGGCGCGCTGTGGTGAAGGTAGAAGGAGGGAGATGCACAGGATCTGAAGCGCCGGCGCCAAGCGCTCGCATCGGGCTGCAAGCGGGCGGCAGCTTCTCGTTTCTCGCGATGCGGCCGGCGACTCACGAAGCGCCCGCTCGTTTCTCTCTCTTGGCTTCTCTCCCCTCCAGCTAAGAGTTTTGCTGACGTGGAATGGCATATAGCCAGCTGATTAGGCTTATCGTACATGCTCTAAACATTACCGATTTGTTGCCTTCGCCAGTTCCCCCATCCATTAATTTCCTCTCGTGCTGCTGAGTGCTGAGTCTATTTTTTGAGTGCTGAGTTAATGAAGGACGAAAAGGATTTGCTCGCGTCTCTGTCGTTCACTTGCTTCTTGAATTCTGTGGGTGACATCACTTTTGATGACGTCAAGTGAATGACTTCACACCAGGGAAAGACGTACAGTACTTTTTTTTGAAGGGAAACGTACAGTACTTGGGCTTTCTCAAGAACGTGTAAATACAGGAGTACGTGATACATAATGTTTTGAGGTCACTGTCTTTTCTTGGTCTTTTGCGAAGCATGGTATACACATAATTTCATAAATTTTCACCAATAAATAGTAGTAACATTTCATAATTTATCCCCGCAAAAAAACGTACAGTATTTTTTTTTTGAAGGGAAACGTACAGTACTTGGGCTTTCTCAAGAACGTGTAAATACAGGAGTACGTGATACATAATGTTTTGAGGTCACTGTCTTTTCTTGGTCTTTTGCGAAGCATGATATACACATAATTTCATAAATTTTCACCAATAAATAGTACTAGTAACATTTCATAATTTATCCCCGCAAAAAAATCCATTTATGTTCTTAAAACCCTAGCTTTATTTTTCAGACGGATGGGAGAGATGATACTCAGACAATCAGGGAGACGATTCAAGCTGCAATCGGCCAGCTCGATTTGCGAAGAAGCCCACTGAAATCCACGAGTTACTAATGAAGATTATACACTGATGGGCATCCCAACCAAATATGTTCCGTGTCATGTTCATTGTAGGAGAACCTTGTGCTGGTCCACTTCAGTGCCACCACCTCTTTTCAATATAAACCAACCAACATCACTTGTGATTAATCATATCGCTCAATAAATGGACGGTCTGGACTTGATCGTTTGTCCTGATGCAAGCATATATGGGAGTACAAATTTTGGTAAGCATATGATAGGAGGGTTATACGTTATGTGATCACGAGCAACACTTACTACTGGTTGCAACCGTCGTGATGGATGTATGTTACTTTTGTGGTTACGGTGAGGTTTTTGTCTTTAGGAAAGGAGGCAATACTTCGACCAGTCGGAGAAGAACAGAGGGTGAAGCATGAATGCACAATCGGTGATGGCCCTACTTCCGGCAGAAAGAATCACTAGTAGAATGCAAAATCGGAACTAAATGCCAACACCTTTAGCCGTGGTCATGTCTACAGTCTAATAGTCCCGGTTGTTAAGGGTCTTTTATCCCGGTTTACAAACCGGGAATGCAAAATCGGAACTAAATGCCAACACCTTTAGCCGTGGTCGTGTCTGCAACCGGACAACCGAGACTAAAAAGTTTGAGGGGTTTTAGGTTCTTTTATTTTGTTTTCTGTTTTATTTATGACTTAAACTATCGATAAATATATTATATGACAAGTCTAAATTAAGTATACATGTATATATAATATAACGAGTCGTAAGCACATATATATACATCGATCATATATACATGAGTGTCTTTCGAATACGAGAATTAAATGAATATCACTTATGAGTTTTCATGGTATTCTCCTATTGTGCTATGACCTCATCAGGCAAAAAACCAGCAATTTCCTCTTAAATTTCTCTTGTGCGTTGTTTTGCTGCGAGTTGCGACTGCGAATGCACATTCAGTATCAAATAAAAGGTCGATATGAATATATAAATTATCGTTAACAAAAGTAAAATTCTGAATATATATTAATATTGAACGTACATGTGAAGAAGTCCGCGCACTGACACACGTGTGCACGTACTCGCAAACGAAGTATCCGCATAGATTAGTCGCCGGTGGCTGTTTCTCGCAATTTAGGAAAACAGAGTTGAATCAAAAAAATAATGAAACATGACAACCGGATATTAAAACTCGAATTAAAATGAGTACAATACTTACGGGGATTTGTTTAAAGGTCAGCTCTGATTTAAAATGACCACCAGCGGATCTTGTGAACCGCTTCCATACTCTACGAATAAAATATACAAAGAAGATATTAATAACTAGAACACAGGAAAATAAAGATGCCGATATTGTGTAATAACGATTGAAATTACTTTTGGAGCATATCAGTAATGGTTGCGTAATAGTTCAAGGTATGCGCTATTGAGTCCTCGATCTCAACTACCCCACGGTCAATTTGAATGTTCAAAAGAATTCAGTGATAGTTGTGCACAAGTTCATCAACATTTAGTCAGAACGAAAATCAATGCGTACAAGACAGTAAGAACACTCTCACCCAAAGTTGTAAGGAAACAAAATCCCATCTTTATAATTTTGTTGCTTCAATGCATTGAACAAGTTGTTCTCCGTTTCCTCCGGAAACTCTGTAGGTTATGTACATGAACTCGATCTGGGTCAACGAACCCAACTTGATAATTAGGCATGCTTTTACATTCGAGAATCTTCTTTCTGCATATTAGCATATAAGCGAATTTATGTAGTGAGGACAATTCTAGGCAAAATGATGAGCTTAATTAGCTAGAGACTTAATTAATAACAGAAATAAATCAATCACTTACAGACAATAGCAGCTCATGTTACATTTGTCGAGGGCTTCCATATTTAATAACTGCCACAATTCATCAAAATCAATATGGATTATCTGTTCTCCGATGAAGTAATGCTCGTAAGAGACATCATTGTTTGGCCGTCTTTTGTGGCCTCCATGTACCACTGATGTAATTCTCGCATGCTTGGAGGTAGCAGTACCAACTCCACCTCTGTGACCAGTTCCTTCCCCATGACAAATTGCCTTGCCAGGGGAGCCATGGGGGCTTCAACTCGGCCTAGCATTTCATCAATCGTCAGACCAATAATTTCTTCAATAATCTGGTCTTCTTGTAATACAATTGGGGATGCCACCTTCAACAGAACAATCGATTGTTTTTTCTGTTGTCCAAGCTGGGCAACGTCGGCTCTCTGCTGCCTCTTATTCTCCGTGGGACGACTCTTGGGGAGCAGGGACACTTTCTCCTTAGTAGGCGGAGTCAGGCACTTCCGCGTTACTCCAATGTACTGAGTGGGTGGCGCCAAAGATCGAGTTCGCTGATGCAGCGTGGAAGATGTGGGAGCCTTAGGCGCAGATGAGGGAGCCTTACGCGTAGATGAGGGAGCCTTAGGCGTAGATCAAGGCGGCGATGGTTGAGGTCGAGGTGAGGGAGCCTTAGGCGGCGATGGTCGAGGTGCAGGTGAGGGAGCCTTAGGCGGCGATGATCGAGGTGAAGGTGAGGGAGCCTTAGCCAGCGATGGTCGAGGTGAAGGTGAGGGAGCATTAGGCGGCGATAATCGAGGTGGAGGTGATGGAGCATTAGGCCGCGATGATGGACGTGGAGGTGAGGGAACTTAGGCCTTTGCTTCGAGCCTGGTATGATGTATTTATTTTTCCATAAAATGACTCCATGCAAGACTTCTCCCATGGTGGACTCCCCTTCAGGGTCAGGGAAGTCAATCTCCAATGTCTCACATCCGGGTAGAATTTCATCCACCCCGACACGAGCACACCCAGATGGAATCTCGCGGCAATGCCAACACGCTGCAGGATCAACTTTCAAAGCAAAGCCGACGACCGCCTTCATGGATATATTCTTCATTGGATGGTGTAGCTCACAATCAGTCTTCTCTTCGATATTGTCCACGGGGTAGCGCTCCTTCGGTGACGCATGCACCTATACATCATAAACGCTGACATGCAACGCCGTGGAAGCCATGCTGCTTCTCCGGCAGTCGGGTGCGGGAACTATGTACATGTGATCTCCCTCTAGACGGCTTGATAGGTGAAAGGGCGAGGTCGGTGGAGGCCCGAGGTCCCGCCACAACGTGCTCGCGCGGCCCCACTTCTGGCCGCGCCAGCATTAGGTGGTGGCGCCTCGGTGCCCCACTTTGTGTGCTCTTCGGTCTTCTGGAACGTTCATAATCAAAAATAATTCCAGGATGTTTTTGTCCAATTCCGAGAATATTTCGTTAAGTACTTTTCTGAAACCAAAAACAGTAGAAAACAGGGAATTGGCACTTTGGCATCTTGTTAATAGGTTAGTCCCAGAAAATGCATACACCTATATAAAATGCATAAAAACATGTAATAACATGATATAACATAGCATGGAACATAAGAAATTATAGATACGTTGGAGACGTATCAGCGTCAAAGCTCGGGGATGCCCAAGGCATCCCCTTCTTCATCAACAAACTATTAGATCCTTTCTAATGAAACTATATTTTAATTCCGCCACATCTTATATGCTTTTCTTGAAGCGTCTATTTTTTATTTATTTTCATTCTCTGAATAAAATCGATCGAAGCATTCTTGTGTGTTAGAGAGACACACTCATTTTCTTCACTTATATCATTTGAGTATTCTTCTCTAGCTATTGCTATGCTTTCTAGCTCTTGTTTTTCATGCATCTCTTGCTAGATTTGTTAGTTCTCATATGTTATACTCTCATATCCCATTGTTAATTACTTGGAGAGTTTATCTTTTAAATAAGTTGATTGGTGTTTGATTAAGAACAGAAAATGCTAAATGTAGTAGATGGTATAAAGAAAGATATACATGTTCCTATGGCTGTTATCTTGTATGTTGTGGGGCTTGGCAATTGTTTTGAGCTCTCAAGTAGATCATGTTTAAGCTTTAACATCATGTAGTTAAAACCTATTAGTGAGGAACTACCGTAAAACTTGTTGAAATTTGGTTTGCATGTTTAGTATCTCTAAGGTCTAGATATTTTCTAAATAAAGTGTTTGAACAACAAGGAAGACAATATAGAGTTTATAATGCTTGCAATATGTTTTTATATACGTCTTGTTTTCATAGTTTATACTTGTGTTTGCTTCAAACAACCTTGCTAGCCAAAGCCTTGTGCTAAGAGGAATACTTCTCGTGCATCCAAATCCTTGAGCCAAACCCCATGCCATTTGTGTCCACCATACCTACCTACTACATGGTATTTCCTGCCATTCCAAGCAAATACTTCGTGTGCTATCTTTTATTCAAAACTTATTATCCCTTATTTGTGTCAATGTTTATTTGCTCGTGAGGAAGAATGGGTGTTACGGATATCAACCTTGTCATTTGCTTTTAGACAGACTTTCACATCCGGACTAGTGACATATACACCACTTATCCATTAATTTTGCAAAAAGAGCTGGCAAGTCCCAATTAATTACAACTTTAACTGCTACATTCTCTTCACATTTTTGCCCTCAGCTAATCATCCAAGCAATGATACTAGTTCTAAACTACATGTGTAAACAAAAGAGAAAGAGGGATGATCCGCCTTGCTGGTAGAAATAACATCCTTCATGGGAGCCACTCTTGAAAGTCTGGTTGACAAGGGGGGTAGAGCACCCATTACCATTTGTTGACAACGACAAACACCGCTCAAAACTTACTTTTATGCTCTCTATATGATTTCAAAAACCTATAAAACTAAGAAGCTCTAGCACATGCTTGTATCCATGCTTCCCTTTGCGAAGGGCCTATCTTTTACTTTATGTTGAGTGAGTTTACCTACTTCTTTCTATCCTCGAAGCAAACATTTGTGTCAACTGTGTACAAAAATTCTTATATGCTTACTTATTGCACTTGTTATATTCCTTTGTGTTGATAACTATCTATATGATATACATGTTCAAAGTTGAAAGCCAATGCTAAAACTTATATCTTCCTTTGTGTTGCTTCAATGCTCTTTTACTTAGATAATATTGCTTTATGAGTTAACTCTTATGCAAATCTTATGTATGCTTGTTTGAAAGTACTATTCTTGAAAAGTTTTTACTTATATGATGTATTTACTTATTCCTTGTCTATTTGCTAGCAAACTATAGATCATTGCCTTGAGTCATTTCATTCATAACATGAGCCTTACATTATTATATGATCAAGAATGTGTGAAAGCATGTCACTCCAGAAATTATTCTTTTTATCGTTCTTGCAAACTCGGGACGAGTAGAACTAAGCTTGAGGATGTTGATACGTCCCCAAGGTATCTATAATTTCTTATGTTCCATGCTTATATTGTGACGCCCGAAAATCGGTACTATGTAGATTTAAGCGCTCCCGCCGAAATCCGCATAATAACGATTTTAGGTCGCCCACCAGATATAATGTGCACGTCGAAACATGCGCATTATGTGGGTGGAATTGTGATAACATTACAACAGTTCCGATACATCCACATAGAAGATATAATACAACAACGACTCAAATGAGTCAAGATACAAATATTACAATACAAAGATTCAAATGACAGCGGAAGCAAAATAGTATCCGACTACGGATAAGATGCAAATTGGACTACAAGTTCTGAAGATAAGCGATGGCGCCATATCCCTGCCCAGCCAAGCCGGAGGGATTCCCAAGCTAACGTCGTCGAACTTCAAACATGTTGACTGCACATAAAGCACATCCCAAAAGAGGGTCAGGGCACTCCCTGGCAAGCAAAACCGACTTGCCTACTTTCTACACCATCTCCCAAAATATAGGGGAGGTGGACTTAGCGGCAGCAGCACTAGCAACCTAAAGAGACACGCTACAACTTCCGTCTAATAAGAGAGGGATAAGAGAGCGCATAAGATAAAAATCTACAACTAACACCAAATCATAACCCAATCTCGGATTAACCCCCTCAACCAAGTATGAGGAAGCAATTCGGGAAACTCACATATTGAACAATTTTAGTTACCAGTTATTGTGAAAGTAATTCTATATTACTAGTCAGGTTAATTAACCATGATTAGGTGTAAGTTGTCTATGATCTTATTAGCCAGCATCATCACCAAGTCGTCCATAACCGTGGACACGGCTCATCGATAAGATTATACCCTGCAGGGGTGCACTACTGAACCCGTACTCGTTCGATCAACCCCAAAAGCAAAGCCAGAAGGTAGGGCATCTCAACACGACAAATCTCTTCTCTACAACCCATCCAGGGAACCAGATGATTGTGTGCACAGCTAATCAGGTCCAGTGCCCGCGGGATCTACCTTCATAGCACTCTAAGAACGTGCCACCCTATATGAGAATCGACTACTCCATCATCATGAGATCGTTAGGTAAACATATGCATGCATCAAATGGAAAGCCCGAACTACTTGCGGCGCCCTGGATAAGAAGCGGATTAGATCGAAGCCACGGGGGGCTCCATAGGGCCTCCCACAAGCGGTTAGTGCGCTCAAAATTGGATCGGAGGACAAGAACTGAGTTCCTAGGTCGACACTTAGCAGAACAAAGCACCTCGCAAGGCCTTCCGCCGGTGCCTTATCTTTTAATTATAATACCCCAATACAATACAACATTTTATTATTTTAGAATAATCTATCAAACTAAGCATATGAAATAACAGACCAACAGACGACTCACACAACCAACTCTAAGCATGCGCTACGACTCGCAAGGCTAACAGATAAACATACAACGGTGATGGGATGTGGGGATAAAGTTGTATGGGCTGCAGGATAAACATGTGATGGGATCGCAATTCAAGAATCAGATACTAGGGTAGCAGAGATCAACGACAGGAATGAAAGACAATGTATAGGTAAACAAGCAAACTTTGCTTGCCTGGAATCCGCATGGAAGCAGATCTTGTCGTTGCTCACACATCTCAACGTCGTATCCACGGAGAAACAACAAACACTGGAAAGCGTAAAAGATGCATTTTACAACTACGGCAAAAGATTCAGCATGATCATACGAGAATGATGCATGACATGGCAAGATGCAATTACAATGCAGGTAATCCAAATTAAGCGGGAAAGCAACCCCGACAATTAATATTTAAGTGCAAGTTATTTATTTACCAGCAATATTAAATGTTGGTTAACATGGCAACACATGGCATGGGTGATCTAATTAAATTAAATGGAATAGGGCATTATATATTTATTACCCCTAACATTCCATATTTAATTATTTAGTTGCAATTAACAAATTATACTAAGCAATTAAAATAACAGATGCAAAATGACATACAAATGGCATATTAATATGTATTGCATTTTTTTGATATAAAAACATATAAAGATTATTTAATTTGGATTTATAGAATTAAAGTTATTAACATATTAAGTTTAGGGGTTTTTCTGTGAAAGTCAGGGACTTGACTGTGATGGAAACAATGTTTCTGGGGACTTAGGTACGAAAACCAGAGAGCAGGGGGCTCGGGGTAATTTTCCCAGAAGCTCTGGTCACTGATGGGTGGGACCCGCATATCAGTGACCGAAAGAGAATAAAAAGCTTTTTATTCCATAGCGCCCGCTGGGATTCGAACCCGAGGCGTGAGCGTGCCGTGCGTTGGAGCTGCTAGCCACTGGGCTGAAATCGTGTTGATGATAGACTCCGTTACAGATTTAAGATGAAGCTAGCCATCGATGTGAACTGAATTTTTAACAGCAGCAGAGATGCAACCCGACAGTCTCCGTCAGAGGAACAAAAACAAAATGAAAAAAAGGGGGCGTAAATCACAGCGCGCCCGGTGGGAATCGAACCTGGGGGTCGGAGAGGTGTAGATCGTGGATCTAGCCACTGGAATGGTTGTGTGTTTGCGATGGATAACAATCCCTACCATATATGAGGCTCGCGACAACATTAACTGAACTTCGTCAGTAAAGGATTCAGGACGGAACGGATGGCGGTGACGACCTGCAGCGATCGCTGCGTCCACGAGCGAGCGTGCAGGGGCGCGCCGGGGTGCGGGAAAATTGCGGACGGAGGAGCCACTTCAGGAGATCGTTTGGAGGCGAGGCAGAGGAGGGGCTTCGTACAGAGGAGGAGAAGAACATGGGCGAGGTCCTCTGTTCGTTTATGGCGGACGGAGGAGGAGGAAGTGGAAGGATTCGGTAATTTTTACAGCAACTCGAGAAGGGGAAGGCATGAATGGAGTCCGGAGCTCACCGGGAGGGTGCTAGAGTAGAGGATCGAGCCCGAGGACAACCGGAGGGGAGGGATTGCGGCGGCGCGCTCCGCCGGCGTCGGAGACGAAGGGGACGAGGTCGACGTGTGTCGTGGCTTAGAGCTCCAGTTTTTACGCCTGGGACGTCAAGGACGGCGAGGCGGAGCTCCGGGACTGGAGGGATCTCCTTCGACGGCGCCAGAGATGCGGGTGATGGCGACCTTGCCCTTCTCTCTCTCTCTCTCTCTCTCTCTCTCTCTCTCTCTCTCTCTCTCTCGGTAAGGACAGAGAACGGAAGAAGGAGGGGAACGTGGCGGTGTAGGGGAGGGAGAGGGAGGAGGGGACGGCTAGGGTTTCCAGGGGGTCGGGGTCAGCTTTAAGAGAGGGGGGAAAGGGAGGAGCAGTGGGGCAGGAGCACATGGTGGGGGAGGCCATGCCCTCCACCGTGTAAAGCTCTTCCGTACGAGGGGGAAGAAGACAACAGGGAGGTGGGCTGAGGTTTGGGCCTAAGGAGGTGGGCTCCGGCCCAGGTAAGCCCAGGTAAGGTTTTTCTTTCTGGATTTTTTATTTCTTTTGTTTAATTCTTTTCTGTTTTAGTATTTTAAAACAAAATAGAAAAAGAAAAGATGTATAGACTTTTGAACAATATTTATAGTTTCAAAAGTACACAATTTAATATATTAATTTGAATATTTGAAAAGAATTTAAATATCACATTTAAATTAATTTGGTTTGCATTTGAATTTAAAAGTGGAAAAGAATTTAAATGGAGTTGAATTTAAATGCATTAATTTAAATTAATGAGACAAATACAAATGATGCATGATGATGTCCTGTTGTTGCAAAAAGAAAACAAACAACTAATTGGAGAAATTTCCAGGGCGTTACATATATCATACCAATTGCTACATGTCTTATATACATTTTATATGGATTTATGCATTTTTCTGGGACTAACCTATTAACAAGAAATTAATGAGACAAATACAAATGATGCATGATGATGTCATGTTGTTGCAAAAAGAAAACAAACAACTAATTGGAGAAATTTCCGGGGCGTTACATATATCATACCAATTGCTACATGTCTTATATACATTTTATATGGATTTATGCATTTTTGTGGGACTAACCTATTAACAAGATGCCACAGTGCCAGTTCCCTGTTTTCTGGTGTTTTGGTTTCAGAAAAGTACTTAAGGAAATTTCTCGGAATTGGACTATTTCTTTTCTGAAGTCCGTTTTTTATCGGGAACGTTCCAGAAGACCGAACACGAGACGAAGTGGGCGACCGAGGCGGCGGCACCACGTGCTCGCGCGACAAGAGTCCTAGCACCGCGAGGATATGGTGTGGCCCCCTCGGTGTTCGATATTTCCTCCACGGGCCCCGAGCGCCGCCGCTATCAAAGACAAGATTCGGGGGACAAAAGTCTCTGTTCCGGCACCCTGCCGGGACGGAGAATTGCCCCCGGGGCCATCTTCATCGACTCCACCACCATCTCCATCGCCGTTGCTGACTCCTACGATGAGGAGTGAGTAGTTCTCCCCCGAGGCTGCGGGATCTACGGTAGCCATGTGGTTTATCTCTCTCTCCCATGATGTGATCTTTATGTGATCATGAGCTTTGTAATCTAGTTGAATATGTGATGCTACTCTTTATCTATTATGCACTCTAGAGGTTACTTTAACATGAAATCCGGGGTTATTCACGGTTGTAACAGTGACAGTGTGTGCACCGTGTGTGATTCCTTTATGACATTGTTGGTGTTAGTTTACTCTAACTTTGAGGGTGCTCTTGTAGCCCTACATAGTGAATGGTGTTTGTTATCCAACATGAGAGTGTTTGAGAGTAGTGTTTATTTATTTAACTTTAATGTCACTGTTGAGAAAGTCCACTGGTGAAAGTAGGATCCCTAGGGCTTGTTTCTAAGCATTAAAACACTGTTTTCAACAAGTTCTGCTAAATGTTTGCTTGCTGCCATTTTATTACAGATTGCAGTTACTACTTATAATCATCCATATTACTTGTATTTGACTATTTCTTCGCATAGCTAGTGCACCTATACATCTGACAAGTGTATTGGGTGTGTTGGGGACACAAGAGACTTTTTGTATCTTAATTGCAGGGTTGCTTGAGAGGAATATCTTTGATATATACCTCTCTGAATTCGATATACCTCGGGTGATTCACTTAAGGGAAACTTGCTGCTGTCCTACAAACCTCTGCTCTTGGAGGCCCAACACTGTCTACGAGAATAGAAGCGTGCGTAGACATCATCTCCTTGTAACAAATCTTCCAACAAGCAAAACCCATCATCATTCAGATATTGTGAGCCGTCATCTAGAAAGTTCTCTACATCTTCTGGTCGGCTTTCCCCTATCATGTTCAACAATGCATCTTCCTGAGGATCTCTACCGGTACCGTTGTGGTCCATAGCTTTCACTATAAAGAAGAAGGATTAAATAAAAATTAAAAGTAGTAGCAATAACAACAAAGAGGGACATTAAAAGTAATAGTAGCAATAACATCAATTAGTTACAAGTCATAATAATATATATCGCATCCGTAATACATCACGCTAATAAAAATGGACGTCGAACCGCCGGAAACATGCCGCGGGCGGTGAAAACCCAAAGTGAAGGAACCCAAACATGATCATAACTAATATGAGATCCGTGAATATGCTGCCAAGTATCGGACGGACGGACTGATACGTCTCCAACATATCTATAATTAGTTATATTCCATGCTATGTTATACTATGTTATTACATGTTTATATGCATTTAATATAGTTTTATGCATTTTCTGGGACTAGCCTATTAACAAGATGCCAAAGTGCCAGTTCCCTGTTTTCTGCTGTTTTTGGTTTCAGAAAAGTACTTAAGAAAATATTCTCGGAATTGGACGAAGAACATCCTGAAATTATTTTTCGATTATGAATGTTCCAAAAGTGGGGCACCGAGGCGCCGTCACCTGGTGCTGGCGCGGCCAGAAGTGGGCCCGCGCGAGCACGTGGTGACAGGCCCTCGGGCCTCCATCGACCTTGCCCTTTCGCCTATAAGCACCCCCTAAAAACCGAAAAATCGCACGGTGTTCATTATTTCCTCCACGGATCCCGAGCCGCCGCCGTCGTCAACACCAATTCGGGACAGATCAAAACTGCTCCCCGCCACCCTGCCGGGAGGGGGAATCGTTCCCGGAGGCCTCTACATCGCCATGACCGCCGCCGAACTGATGCGTGAGTGGTCTACCCTTGGACTACGGGTCCATAGCAGTAGCTAGATGGTTGTCTTCTCCTCTTGTGCTATCATGTTTAGATCTTGTGAGCTGCCTATCATGATCAAGATCACCGTTATGTAATTCTCCATGTTGTGTTTGCTGGGATCCGATGATTATTGAGTACTAAAGTTATTACTTCATAATATATCATGTGTGTACTATTTAATGATCTTGCATGCTCTCGTTGCTCGTGTGTGCTTTGGCCCAGTAGATGCTTGTAACTCCAAGAGGGGGTATTTAATCTCGATAGTAGGTTCTTGTCTCTATTTAATCAGGGGCAGTGACAGAAAGCTCTAAGGTTGTAGATGTACCGTTGCTACTAGGGATAAAACATTAGTACTTTATCTAAGGATGATGTTACTTACTTACTTTACACATAGTGCTTAAGGCGATAATCTGTTGCATGCAACTTAACACTAAATGGGGTGCGAACGCTAACCGGAAGGTGGATTATTAGTCATAGATGCGGTTGGAACGGTCTATGTATATTGTTGTAATTCCTGAATGAATCTCACACTAGACATCATAACGTTAGTATATGCATTGTTTTGCTCATCATTATTCTATCAATTGCCCAACTGTAATTTGTTTACCCGCATGAATGAATGTTATTATTATTTATGGAGAGACACCACTAGTCAACTGTGGACCCCGTCCTTCTCTTTAATTTGATAAAACCACAACTACAAACCTGTTACTTTCTGCAAACAAACATCTTTCTCCATAGATACGTTTAATCCTTTGTTACAGCAAGCCGGTGAGATTGACAACCTCACTGTTAAGTTGGGGCAAAGTATCTTGATTGTTTGTGGGCAAGCTCCACGATAACTACATCAAGCTCTTTTATGGCGCCGTTGATACCTCGGGGGAATTCTCATCTCCTACTGGTTTGATAACCTTGGTTTCACAACTGAGCGAAATTTGCTGCTGCACTACTTCATACCTTTCTCTTGGGATCTCCCAACAACACACCCACCGTGTGCATAACAGACGTCCAATGCGACCATGTGCCGACTAACGTGCTCGTCCTCCGCCCTGACACGATGACATACCAACTCCTCGGGGGCGGGGGGGGGGGGGGGGCACCCTCTATACCCATCGGGCCCATATGACCGCCACCAAAGAAGTTCTGGGTCGACGATGGTTCCCTCATTCCTCACCAATCTGCGCACACCGAAAGGTAGCACCTCCTAGTGCCAACCTGGCGGAGCCCAATCCCGGATATACATATTCGCGTCCATCTTGAAACTATGAATCTTTACATTAACTCTTAAAATCCAAGACATTGTATAAAACATTATAATATTCAAAGACATTATATAAAATTCCAACATATTGCTAAATTCTAAATTCATCTAGTAAGTCCTAAAACAATAGTTCTAAATAATCAATTGTAAATTGAAGACCTAAATAAACTAAATTTCTATTGCTAAGAAACAACAATTTGCTAAGACACTAAAATACTATAACAATTTGCTAAGACACTAAATTTCTATATTAATCAATTAAATTCAACTAAGTACGAAAACAATAGTTCTAAATTCTAAATTGAAGACACTAAAATACTATTACAATTTGCTAACACACTAATTAAATTCGGAAATCAACTAAATTCCTAAAACAATTTCACTAAATCAACTAACTCTAACGCTAACCATAACCCTAACACTAAGTGATCGAGGGGAGAGGAATGCTCACCGGCGATGATGAGCTCGGCAGT
Source organism: Poa annua (assembly GCA_026929855.1). Taxonomy (NCBI): domain Eukaryota; kingdom Viridiplantae; phylum Streptophyta; class Magnoliopsida; order Poales; family Poaceae; genus Poa; species Poa annua. The sequence goes on along the minus strand of CM049426.1, from coordinate 263,294,562 downwards.
GCGGCGTTGAGGGAGACGAAGAGGAAGCGGGTACGGCGAGCTCGGTCGCGGCATTGACGGACGGTGGCGCAGGGGACATCGGCGCACGGAAGTGGACGGCGGCGAGGCGGCGCGTTCGATTTGGGCAGCCTGGCAGCGTCCTGTAGGTTCCTTAGCGTTGTCCCGGTTCATGGATTGAACCGAGATTGCGCAGAAGGAGTATTTATACTTCAGACCTTTAGTCGCGGCTCGTGGCTGCAACCGTGACTAAATGGGTACCTTTAGTCGCGGTTGGAGCCACGAACCGCGACCTATTGAGTTTTTGGCCGCCCAGTTTTCGCGCGGTGCCATCCCTTTAGTCGCGGTGTGTGGCTCCAACCGCGACTAAAGGTGTGTTTTCGCGCCAAAACTCAAAGATTTTTCATTTTGCAATTTCAAAAGAGGTTGAACATACATTTGAATAAATTCTGACTACAAATTTGGATTCTGACAAAACTTTGAACATGAGGAGTGTTTCAATTTGAATAACTAATATAAAATCAATTTCTGATTCTTAAAATAATTTTATAGTAATAACATTTTGCCAATTTCAATTAAATATGAGGTTAACTCAGATCTTTTGCATTATATTTTATAATTAAACTAATAATAACTTGAAATAAGGCGGCGTGATGGCGCGGAATACATTATTACAGCTTCTGACACATATAGTTACATAAAAAGTTTAATACATTATTACACATCACCTAGTGTTTCGCTTTCTTATATGCGCTGTGTATCCATGGAGAATCTTCATTGTTTAACCTGATTGTTGGGTCAATGTTGACCTTGAAGGGTGTGATTTCATCAAACTTATAGTAATCGTCTGACATGTCTATCTTGTCCTCCACTCCCACGATATTTATTTTCCCTGAAAGAACTATGTGGCGCTTTGTATCACCGGATAATGTTTTATCTTGCTTTGTAGCGCCCCAACTCTTATTAAAGTTGGAACACCTGTGTTATGTGCTAGTCCCTGGATCACTGCCAGCACCACAGTACAAAATATAAAGTACCATTGCATAAGTATTAAAATTGCTACAACGAGATCCAAAAATAATAGCTAATTATAGCTTCATTACAAGTTGCATAGCCATGAAGGCTAGCTTAAATTCAGTGTTCACAACGAAAGCGAATAACAATGAGCCTCATCTTCAAGCATGCGTCACATGCAGACATGTTGGGTGTAGACTCGAGTCCAATCTCATTCTTCATCAGAATTACCTGCACATTTGAATATGCAGCCCCCGAAGGAGGTCAATACAATGATGTATTGGCAAGTGACTATGGTAGATATAAAATGACAAGTCTAGAATCTATATGCATATTTGGCTTGGTGGGGTTGGAGGCTATTTTGCAGAAAGCAAGTTTTCTCCTATCTTTTGTAAAACACTTTTATTTCTCAAGACTTGGCACCAAGGGATAAAGCCCAAGTGCACCAACAATTCTTTCCTTAAGTCAAATTTTACTTTATGAAAACAGTGTTGAGATTCTTCCGCCCATCCTTGTCCAGTTGCTCGAAGTAGTCCATTTCCGGGGACACGGCTAAGTACTCAGATTGTCGACTCTGCAGAGGTTGTGCACTTTCCCCTTTAGACTCAATTGACCCAAACATCATATACACGCGGAGTGTATTAAGGAAAAGAGAGAATTGAGACAAGAACTTTCAGAAGAAGAATGCAACCATACTAGCAAGACCCGTTCCACCTACCAACTCTACATCTGCTCGTCAAGCTGACAGGTTGCACTCTCACAACTTAGTTATTCTAGACAGAGCCCATTGTCAAAAGGCTGCACGGGAAGCTTCTAAACTTGGAGGGACTTGGTAATCTCTTTGTTCCTGGGTGGCCGTCCACAAGTGCACTTCTGGGTAACAACCACCATGCTCATGGCCCTAAGTAGAATAGACATTCATCCTAGGTGACGACAACCACAAGCATAGTCCCAAAAGCCACTCAACATAAACCATATCAACCAATTCCACACAGATGTGCATTTTAAGTTTAACACTTAGAAACATTGCTATAGCATGGTATGTAAACACTTTTATAGCATAGCTAAACATCTAATAAAACATTTAATGGCTGCATGGGAAAGGGTGGCTACACACTACTAGGATATTTGCAAAGTATAAACTAACTTAGCATTATAAAATAGTTCAATAATTCCTATCATGCATACTACTCAAAATATACTACTAATGCATATAGAAAATATTGGGTATATTATGAATGTCACTTGCCTTGGTAGCAGGAGGAGCAAGCACAACAAGAATAACAATCACAAGCAAGTCCTTCCTCTTCTTCACAATCTAGCACAAGCAATACATAAAATAAATAACCACACAATATCACACAACACCAAACATAAATATGTATGCATGCATGATATGCCATGAGTATAAAGGACACACTTATTAATAATTTATATCTTCTGTTTTTAAAAGTATGAAATGCAATTTCTAGGAATTTCTTATTTTACTTATCAATTAAATAATTGGAAACAATATAGCAAAAACTTGAATTCTACAACTACAACTTTTATTGTTTTATGAAAGTTTTCAAATAAGACACATATTAATATTTCTAGACAGATGGCAATAATACAACACTAAAGCAATTAAATTTCTTTGAAAAACATTTTTATTATTTAAGTTATGAATTTAAATAGCCGAAATGCCAATCTGTAAATTCCTAAATTTTACAGACACTAAAATGAAAAAATAATGGTATAGAAATAAACTACATGAGCAGGGCTTTCCAATGATATAAAGTTTATCAATTTTGGACTTACATAATGAAAGTTATAAATTTTGCAAGTTTTAATAGTTTTCTGTTTTAATTTCTAAATTCTATTCGCCCGTACCGGTTCGACGCAGATCGCGATCGGGAGCCGTTAGATATAAATGAAATCGGACGCGCCGGATTAATCGCAGAGACGAAAAATAAAAATAAAACGGATCCGTTGGATCTAGATCCAACGGTCCAGGATACGTTGACCTAACGCGGGCGGCGCGGCGGAGCCATTGCCGGCGTTTGCGCTCGCGGCGTCCTACCGTGCTAGGAGGGAAATGAAGCTCACCAGGGGATGCGCGACGTCGAGGGGAATGCGATGGCGTAGTGGCGATAACCAGAGCGTCCTCGTCTCCCCGGAAGAGCTCGCCGGAGACGCGCGCGGCGGCGGTTCTTCTCGGTCGTGGACGGAGGCGTGGTTTCGCTGCGAAAACAAATGCCCCTCTGTGTCAATTCGGTGCGCATGGTTAAAAGGAATCAAAAGAGGGTGGAGAGGGGGTCCGAGGTGGCCGGAGTTGCGCACCCGGCTAAGTTCTTACCGTCGGCGACGGCCGAATCGCGAGAGCTCGAGCGGGCAGCCTAGGGGCTCTCGGGAGGAGTGGTTTGGGGCAATCGAACGAGAGCGGAGGGGGATATTAGTAGGGAGAGGAGGCGGGGTAAATGGAGTAGTAAATCGCCGTATTGAAATGAAATCAAATCGCCCATTTTCGGTCGGAGGCGAGGGCGTGATTTGGGGAAGAACCGATCCGCGAGGGAGATGACAAGTGGGTCCCACCTTTCAGTGGCAGCGAGAGAGAGAGAGGGATCTGGGCTGCTGGCGGGCCGTTGCGCTCCGCGCGCGCGGCGAATAGGCACGGCCATGGCCCAATTCGGCTCCGAAAACTGTTCTTTTAATTCTAAATCCTTTTCTGTTTTTCAAAACTCATTTCAAATATAATTTTTAAACTTAATCAAATCATTTCAGAAAAAATCATAAAAATATGCTTTGGAAAGCTTATCAAATTTACAATCTTTTAGTATCATTCTAGTCTATCAAATAATTTTATATAAAGGAATTTTATATGGAGTACAATTAAACAACTTTATGGAATTATAATTTATTTAAATTTATAATTGAATTTTTATTTAGTTCTTATGTGATTGAAATGTGATGTCAATATGATGAATGATGCATGAATGCAAAGTTTTAAATTTTTGATAATTTTGGGATGTTACAGACTAACCCCCTTAAGAGGAAGCTCGCCCTCGAGCTTTGGAAAGGTCAGCAAATAGGTGTGGATGGTCTTCTCGGAGGTCATCCTCTCATTCCCAGGTGGCTTCTTCCTCGGTGTGATGATTCCACTGGACTTTGCAAAACTTGATGGTTTTGGTACAGGTGACTCTTTCTGCGGTCTGCACTATCTTGATGGGCTTCTCTTCGTAGGTCAGGTCACTCTCCAATTGTACTTGCTCGAGAGGTGTAGTATCCTTTAAAGGAACTCCCATCATCTCGGGATGACATTTCTTCAACTGACTGACATGGAACACATTATGAAACGTAGACAGAACTTCTGGCAGTTCTAACTCATATGCCACTTCACCTTTGCGAGAAAGAATTTTGAATGGTCCAATGAATCGAGGTGCTAACTTTCCTTTGATTCCAAACCTCTTTACACCCCGGAGTGGTGACACTCTCAGATAGGTTCTATCACCCACCTCGTAGGTGACTTCTCTACGTTTAGAATCTGCGTAGCTTTTCTGGCGTGATTGTGCTACCTTCAATCTATCTTTAATCAGTATGACCTTCTCTTCAGCCTCTTGGATTATATCAGGTCCAAAGAAACTTCGTTCTCCTACACCACTCCACAACAATGGGGTTGTGCATTTCTTTCCATATAAGGCTTCAAACGGTGACATCTCAATGCTGGCTTGGTAACTGTTATTGTAGGAGAACTCAACGTAAGGTAGATTATCGTCCCAGCTAGACCCATAATCGAGCGCACAAGCTCTTAACATATCCTCTAAAATCCGATTTACTCTTTCAGTTTGGCCATATGTATGTGGGTGAAAAGCCGTACTGAATTCTAATCTGGTTCCTAGTGATTCATGCAACTGTTTCCAGAAATGAGATGTGAACTGGGTTCCTCTGTCAGACACTATACTCTTGAGAACACCATGAAGGCACCCTATTCTTTTCATGTAAATATCAGCTAACTTAGCACTTGTATAAGTGGTCTTCACAAGTATAAAGTGAACTATTTTGGTTAGACGACAAACAATAACCCAAATAGAATCATAACTCGATCTGGTCCTTGGTAACCCGATGATGAAATCCATCCCAATAGAATACCACTTCCAATCCGGTACTTTCAAAGGTTGCAAGAGTCCTGCTGGTTTCTGATGTTCTACTTTTACTCGACTGCATACATCGCACTTAGCGATATATTCTGCTATTTCTCTTTTCAGATTGTTCCACCAAAACCTCTCCTTTACATCCATATACATCTTGGTATTTCCCGGATGAATGGAATAAGGTGTCTCATGAGCTTCTTGCAGAATTAAGTTTCTAAGATCAGGATCATTGGCCACACATACGCGTTTTTCAAACCACAAAATCCCTTGCTCATCCTCATGGAATCCTTTAGCTTTTCCTGCTCTCAAATTGACTTTGATTTCTTCTATTTCCTTGTCTCCTTTCTGAGCTTCACGTATCTTGTCCATCAAAGTAGGTTGTACTACTAATGAGGCTACAAAACCGTCTGGTACTACTTCCAATCTGAGGTCCTTGAATGCCCTGCATAGATCTTCGGGTATTTATCCCGCTGTGAGGCCATTCACATACACTTTACGGCTCAGGGCGTCTGCTACTACATTTGCTTTTCCCGGGTGATATTGGAGACTCAGATCATAATCTTTGATAAGTTCCAACCACCTTCTCTGTCTCATGTTGAATTCTTTCTGAGTAAAGATGTACTTCAAACTCTTGTGGTCCGTGAATACCTCACATCTTCTTCCCATTAGGTAGGGTCTCCAAGTTTTTAGGGCATGTACTACTGAGGCTAACTCGAGATCATGAGTTGGATAATTTGTTTCATGTTTCTTGAGCTGTCTAGAAGCATAAGATGCCACTCTGCCTTCTTGCATCAGCACACTTCCCAGGCCTTGGCGTGAAGCATCACAGTACACTTGAAATTCTTTCTCCAAATCAGGTAAGCATAAAACTGGGGCTGAAACTAGACGTTTCTTCAACTCCTGAAAACTGGCTTGGCATGCCTCAGTCCACTCAAATTTCTTCTCCTTCTTCAATAATTCCGTCAAGGCCTTGGCGATTTTGGAAAAGTTTTCAATAAATCTTCGGTAGTATCCTGCTAGACCAAGGAAACTCCGTAATTCTCCAACATTCTTTGGTGGCTCCCAGTTGGTTACAGCTGAAACCTTTTCAGGATCTACTGCTATACCCTCTTCAGATACTATGTGACCTAGAAATCCGACTTGTTCTAACCAAAATTCACACTTGCTGAATTTGGCATACAACTTATGTTCACGTAGTCTCTGCAATACTAGACGTAAATGCTCTTCATGTTCTTTGTGACTCTCGGAGTAGATTAGAATGTCATCTATGAACACTACCACAAACTTGTCCAGAAAATCCATGAACACTTTATTCATCATATTCATGAAATAGGCTGGAGCATTGGTTAATCCAAATGGCATTACTGTGTACTCATAAGAGCCATATCTTGTAACAAACGCTGTCTTTGGTATATCCATTTCTCTAACCTTCATTTGGAGGTAACCTGATCGAAGAACGATCTTGGAGAAGACACAAGCACCTTTCAGTTGATCAAATAGTTCATTTATCTTGGGTAACGGATACTTGTTCTTGATGGTGTGTTCATTTATATTCCTGTAGTCCGTGACTAGTCTCTGGGTTTGATCTTTCTTTTTAATAAATAGAACTGGCGCTCCCCAGGGCGAAGAACTTGGGCGGATAAATCGTTTCAGAAGGTGTTCCTCCAGTTGCTTCTTGAGCTCTTTTAGTTCATCGACGGCCATAGGATAAGGTCTCTTAGCTATTGGTCCGGTACCCGGTTTCAGTTCAATGAGAAACTCCACATCTCTATCGGGTGGCATTCCCGGTAGTTCTTCTGGGAAAACATCTGGGTACTCCTGGACAATCAGCACATCACCAAGGCTAACCCCCTTAAGAGAATTTAGCCTAAATTTCTTAAGTTCGAAAGTTGATCTGAATTTAATCTTCTGTTTCTCTGGGGTTGTGAGGGTGATAGCTCTATTTGCACAGTCTATGATTCCTTCAAAACGGGTCATCCAATCCATTCCAATGATAACATCCAAACCTTGGGTTTCTAGGATGACTAAGTCTGTTGGAAAAAGATATTTTCCAATCTTTAACTCTAATTGCCTACATCCAGAATTTACTATCATCTCACCCCCAGGTGAACTCACTCTTATAGGTTTTCCTAAGCTTTCCTCGGCTAGCCCATGTTTGTTTACAAAAGCTCTTGATATGAATGAATGCGATGCTCCAGTATCAAATAAGACTAATGCTGGAAAAGAATTGAGCAGGAACTTACCAATCACAACATCAGGTTCATCATGAACTTCTTCCACATTGATGTGGTTCACTTGTCCCTTCTGGAAAGGATTGGGCTTGGAATTTTCATCAGCCTTTCTCTCTGGGCATTCAGTTGCATAATGTCCTGTCTTCTTGCACTTGAAGCAAGTCACATTAGACAAGTCTTTCTTCCCTTCATAGTTAGGACGGGGATTACCATTTCCATGATTATGGCCATGGTGATGGTTTCCCTTGAATCCACCATTATTTTCTTTGTACCCTCCATTGTTTCCTTTGTATCCTCCATTGTGGTTATGACCATGATGTTTTTGGCCACTACCACTGTTGGAATAATTCCAGGGTTTATGGCCACTAACTTCAGAGGTGTGTGGTTTCTTGTATGTCCCTTCAGAATTAACCTTACTTGCACCGAACTTCCTCTTCCCATTCTCTTCTTTTCTTATGTTATTGTCCAGAGTGATTGCTTGATCCAGCAGAACTTGATAGTTAGGAACATATGCCACAGACAAGGGTATCTTCAGTTCTCCCCTAAGTCCATTAAGGATTTTTTCCTTCCTCTTAGCATCAGTGTCAGTGTCTTCTGGTGCATGCCTTGATAGCATACAGAAGTCATCCATATACTCCTTCAGAGTTCTACCTCCCTGCCTCAAGCTACGAAATTCCTCTTTCTTCAGGTTCATTATGCCAGAGGAAATGTGAGCATTGCGGAAACCTTCCTTGAACGCATCCCAAGTCATGCCATCCAAGGGATGAGTCACTTGATAGGTCTCCCACCACAAGGCAGCAGGTCCTTCCAATAGGTGTGCAGTGAACCTCACCTTTTCTGACTCAGAACACTCACAAGTTACCAAGTCCTTGTTGACTGAACGGAGCCAGTCATCCGCCACTATTGGTTCAGTAGCAGAGGGAAAATTATTGGGCCTAAGCCTTAGGAATCTTGCAAGTCTGTCCACTCGAGGTGGCGGTGGTGGTGGAGGTGGTGGGTTGTTGTTATTGTTGTTGTTGTTGTTGGTTGCTGCAATGAACTGAGTCATCATAGTCATCAGTTGGGCTTGAGCTACCATCAGCTGTTGCATAGCCTCGTTGTTGTCGGAATCACGACGTGGAGGCATCTGTGGGGTCTTAGCATGGATGAGTAAAAGATAGATAGAACTATAAGGAGGAAGCCTACCCATGCACAAAACAATCAAGTCAAGCACTCCATCAACAACAAACAACTTATAAAACAACCAACACCTACCAACTTGTGGTGAGGCGGTACTTTCCCTTGTATCCTCGGAACCTCGCGAGTTTATTTTCCAAACTTTTATACCATTTTTCCTTAATCCAAAGGTTTTGATTTGTGTCAATACAAGACTAAGATAACGATGAGGTGTATGGTAAATGGTAGTCTCACTAACTAACTACTCGACCATGTCATCTTCTTCCTCTTCAATTTCCCGAATCTCGATTCCTTCATTGGCGAGTACCTCCTTGAGTTCCTTTACTTCTTTCTCCAGGGCAAAGTTCTTTTCTTGCAGCTCCCTCTTCTCAGTACGAAGTCGTTTGATCAAGTCACTATCAGCCTCGAACTCGACTTCATTGCTCTCAAGTTCTGCCTTCTGTTCTCTGATAGTCTTGTTCTTCTCTTGAACTCTTTTCTCCCGTCTCCTGTACTTCTCTTCTTGTGCAGCGAACTTCTCTTCTTGTGCTTTAGTTACTTCCTCTTGAGCCTTCATCTTCTCCTCATTTTCCTTGAGTAAGGCACACAACTCATCGTTCTTAAGGAGCTTGGTGCGCCTATCCTCATAGAGTTCTGTCACAAGGATTTCCAACTCCTGGAAATAAAGGCTAAGTGGTTTTGCTTTGCCTCTTTCTCCGACGTCATAAAGGTAAGGTTCTCCATCCTCGTTTCTCTTTCCAAAGAAAATGGAGTAGTGGCCCCTCAACTCTGTGCTGTAGCGTCCGCAGAGGCGCCCAATCAGATCTTGCATGACTAGATTGAGTCCTTTATCTTTGGAGTCCCTAACCATTTTGATTTCCAATGGGGGCTCTTCTCCACGTCCTGGCTGAGTTGCTTTTATTCCCCAACAACCCTCTTTGTTAAACTTCTTCAGGATGAAGCCCTTGACTTGGGGTAGCGGTAACCCTATCTTTTCGCCGATGTCGAGGAGGTAGCAGCCAAAACGGGTGTTCTCGAAGTCCTCCGTGGTGGTGAAGTGGAAGCTCGTCATCCTTTAGGTAGAAAGAAAGGAATTAAAACAAGAAATGCATAAGGTAAAAAAGTACTAGTCATGGTGTGTATTATTAATTTAGAAAATACTATGTCAAAATCTTAAGGTGATCAACAAATATTAACAACTCTTTGTAAATTGGATTTTTCACTATAGTGAGAGAGACAGACACCCGGCCAGCCACTTATGTTGTGGAACAGGTCTCATGTACGCGGACATGTAAAGTTTGTCCTGGGCCGCTTCATCCCACTATGCCGCTAGGATCCAACATACTTCAAAGATGGTAATATTATGACCAAAAAGGGACTTAACCAATCCTAAGGGCTCGAACCTACAGGCAACACTTTGCTCTGATACCATTTTGTAGCGCCCCAGCTCTTATTAAAGTTGGAACACCTGTGTTATGTGCTAGTCCCTAGATCACTGCCAGCACCACAATACAAAATATAAAGTACCATTGCATAAGTATTAAAATTGCTTCAACGAGATCCAAAAATAATAGCTAAGTATAGCTTCATTACAAGTTGGCTAGCTAAAATTCAGTGTTCACAACGAAGGCGAATAACAATGAGCCTCATCTTCAAGCATGCGTCACAGGCAGACATGTTGGGTGTAGACTCGAGTCCAATCTCATTCTTCATCTGAATTACCTGCACATTTGAATATGCAGCCCCCGAAGGAGGTCAATACAATGATGTATTGGCAAGTGACTATGGTAGATATAAAATGACAAGTCTAGAATCTATATGCATATTTTGCTTGGTGGGGTTGGAGGCTGTTTTGCAGAAAGCAAGTTTTCTCCTATCTTTTGTAAAACACTTTTATTTCTCAAGACTTGGCACCAAGGGATAAAGCCCAAGTGCACCAACAATTCTTTCCTTAAGTCAAATTTTACTTTATGAAAACAGTGTTGAGATTCTTCCGCCCATCCTTGTCCAGTTGCTCGAAGTAGTCCATTTCCGGGGACACGGCTAAGTACTCAGATTGTCGACTCTGCAGAGGTTGTGCACTTTCACCTTTAGACTCAATTGACCCAAACATCATATACACGCGGAGTGTATTAAGAAAAGGAGAGAATTGAGACAAGAACTTTCAGAATAAGAATGCAACCATACTAGCAAGACCCGTTCCACCTACCAACTTTACATCTGCTTGTCAAGCTGACAGGTTGCACTCTCACAACTTAGTTATTCTAGACAGAGCCCATTGTCAAAAGGCTGCACGGGAAGCTTCTAAACTTGGAGGGACTTGGTAATCTCTTTGTTCCTGGGTGGCCGTCCACAAGTGCACTTCTGGGTAACAACCACCATGCTCATGTCCCTAAGTAGAATAGACATTCATCCTAGGCGACGACAACCACAAGCATAATCCCAAAAGCCACTCAACATAAACCATATCAACCAATTCCACCCAGATGTGCATTTTAAGTTTAACACTTAGAAACATTGCTATAGCTTGGTATGTAAACACTTTTATAGCATAGCTAAACATCTAATAAAACTTTTAATGGTTGCATGGGAAAGGGTGGCTACACACTACTAGGATATTTGCAAAGTATAAACTAACTTAGCATTATAAAATAGTTCAATAATTCCTATCATGCATACTACTCAAAATATACTACTAATGCATATAGAAAATAGTGGGTATATTATGAATGTCACTTGCCTTGGTAGCAGGAGGAGCAAGCACAACAAGAATAACAATCACAAGCAAGTCCTTCCTCTTCTTCACAATCTAGCACAAGCAATACATAAAATAAATAACCACACAATATCACACAACACCAAACATAAATATGTATGCATGCATGATATGCCATGAGTATAAAGGACACACTTATTAATAATTTATATCTTCTGTTTTTAAAAGTATGAAATGCAATTTCTAGGAATTTCTTATTTTACTTATCAATTAAATAATTGGAAACAATATAGCAAAACTTGAATTCTACAACTACAACTTTTATTGTTTTATGAAAGTTTTCAAATAAGACACATATTAATATTTCTAGAAAGAGGACAATAATACAACACTAAAGCAATTAAATTTCTTTGAAAAACATTTTTATTATTTAAGTTATTAATTTAAATAGCCGAAATGCCAATCTGTAAATTCCTAAATTTTACAGACACTAAAATGACAAAATAATGGTATAGAAATAAACTACATGAGCAGGGTTTTCCAATGATATAAAGTTTATCAATTTTGGACTTACAGAATGAAAGTTATAAATTTTGCAAGTTTTAATAGTTTTTTGTTTTAATTTCTAAATTCTCTTCGAAAAAGAAACGCCACGCGGCGCGATCTGATTCGCCCGTACCGATTCGACGCGGATCGTGATCGGGAGCCGTTAGATCTAAATGAAATCGTACGCGCCAGATTAATCGCAAAGACGAAAAATAAAAATAAAACGGATCCGTTGGGTCTAGATCCAACGGTCCAGGATACATTGACCTAACGCGGGCAGCGCGAGTCGCCGGAGATGCGCGGGCGCGGCGCAGCCATTGCTGGCGTTTGCGCTCGCGGCGTTCTACCGCGCTAGGAGGGAAACGAAGCTCACGAGGGGATGCGCGACGTCGAGGGGAATGCGATGGCGCGGTGGCGATGACCGGAGCGTCCTCGTCTCCCCGGAAGAGCGCGCCGGAGACGCGCGCGGCGGCGGTTCTTCTCGGTCGTGGACGGAGGCATGGTTTCGCTGCAAAAACAAATGCCCCTCTGTGTCAATTCGGTGCGCATGGTTAAAAGGAAACGAAAGGGGGTGGAGAGGGGGTCCGAGGTGGCCGGAGTTGCGCACCCGATTAAGTTATTACCGTCGGCGACGGCGGAATCGCGAGAGCTCGAGAGGGCAGCCTAGGGGCTCTCGGTAGGAGTGGTTTGGGGCAATCGGACGAGAGCGGAGGGGGCTATTAGTAGGGAGAGGAGGCGGGGTAAATGGAGTAGTAAATCGCCGTATTGAAATGAAATCAAATCGGCCGTTTTCGATCGGAGGCGAGGGCGTGATTTGGGGAAGAACCGATCCGCGGGGGAGATGACAGGTGGGTCCCACCTGTCAGTGCCAGTGAGAGAGAGAGAGAGGGATCTGGGCTGCTGGCGGGCCGTTGCGCTCCGCGCGCGTGGCGAATAGCCACGGCCACGGCCCAATTCGGCTCCGAAAACAATTCTTTTAATTCTAAATCCTTTTCTGCTTTTCAAAACTCATTTCAAATATAATTTTTTAACTTAATCAAATCATTTCCGAAAAATTCATAAAAATATGTTTTGGAAAGCTTATCAAATTTAGAATCTTTTAGTATCATTCTTGTCTATCAAATAATTTTATATAAAGGAATTTTATATGGAGTACAATCAAACAACTTTATGGAATTATAATTTATTTAAATTTATAATTGAATTTTTATTTAGTTCTTATGTGATTGAAATGTGATGTCAATATGATGAATGAATGCAAAGTTTTGAATTTTTGAAAATTTTGGGATGTTACATGTTTTTTTTTCTTTTATTCAGTCTAGTAGACATATCCTTCACATAAAAAACTTGAGCCACATCATTGGCTAGAACGAATGGTTGGTGACGAGGGATTTCTACCATAGTTAGACATAGTCGGTTATACTTTCCGTATATGTAATCCTAGTCGGTTATTGTCCGAGACCTGTACCACTATATAAAGGACATGAGGGTGGCCGATCATGAATACGCCCATTCAAAACCACCAAACCCTAGCAATATCAACATCTTGCTAGATCCTTGTACTCGTCGCATATTCACAATCAATAACTGACATGCAGGAAGTAGGGGTGTTACCTCAGTCGAGGGCCCTAAAGCTAGGTAACTCTTGCTTGTCGACTGATGAATCTACCAACACTACGCGTTCTCTACATCATAACTCTTACCCTAGGCTAGTAACCATTGGTATTTATGGGTGTCGGGTTGTGACTCCCAAGAATCGGGGGTAGTCACTTCCTGAAGTGTAGTTCGTGAAGGGGATTGAACGCGGAGGTCTTGACCCTCGAGTGGCTCCGCGACGTTGCTCGCCGGACCCGAAGAAGACACACACACGACAGAGGTAGACACCGGCCCTTACCCAGATTCACGGCCCTAGTGAGAAGGTAAGACCGCTACTCCTGCTTGTCTGTATTAGATGATGGAGGTTACAGTACAACGGAGCTTGTCGGAAGCCCCCTTGAGGCAGTTCTTGCCTCGGGAGGGAAGCGATCGTCTTCTTCCTCCTCAAGGTTGAGGCTATCCTAACAAGTGTAGCTAGGGTTTACAAGGGTTGTAGCCCGCAAAGAGTCGATCTTTGCTATGATGGATGTCTTCTCCCTTTTATAGGCGCCTCTGGCCTTCTCCTTCGTCTTGGACTACAAGGTGGCTCCCACACGGCAGAGGCACGGTTGAGTTGGAGTCCATCGCGGTTCGTTCGTCCATAGACGTTGTCCATTGCTGGTAAAGGTGGGCGCGGTGGCCGACAGGCGGCCGACCGCGTTGTACTGCCCGCAGATAGGGCAGTCTCTGAGGTGGAGCCCGCGATAAAGTTCTCCGTTGGAGGGTTGCACCGTCCACCTGCTTTATCGTCAGAGTAGAAGGTCCTGGCAGCTGCGGAGCAGGCGGAGCTGCTTTATTGACCCCTTTATCACCAAAACGGCAACGAGGGTGCTTGCGTCACCACGTGGGCATGGCAGAGGCCATGTGCGTCTTGTCGTACTTCCCTGGCCGCAACGTTTCCCTTCAGGCGTGGGGAGGCCTGAGGGGAGATTCCTGCGGGACTCCCTCGAGGCGAGTTGGCGCCTCGGGAGGGTCCCCTGAGGCGAGGGATCCCTTGAGGCCCTCGTTTCCTCTTCAGGCCCTCGAGGGGAATTGCCTATCGTGGGTCCCGCCAGGGCGGTGACGCCTGGTCCTTAGTCGTTTCGTCTGTCTGGCCAGCGTGCGAGGCCTGGGGGGACTGGGCTCTCCATACCCCAGTTCCCACTGGGCCGACAGTAGCCCCCAGGCCCATGATGGGCACGATTGAGCGCATGGGCTCAGGCGAAGCGTCGTGGGCCCTTAGTGCCCAGCCGGTCCGAGCCACGCGACACTTGGACGAATAACGGTCTAGCACGATCTTGGGCGCGAGTCGTGGGGGGCCCCACCACGTCCCGATAACTGCTCCTCGAGGTGACATAAAGCCCGAGCAAGGTAGCAGGGGGCCGTTACCGTTTCCAATTCTTCTCGCTTAAATTTCCGCTCCACAGAGCTCTCCGCCTCCGCTTTCTCCTGCGAATCTCCATTCTCCATTTCCTTCGATCCTCCGCACTCGTGACGATGGGTCTAGTCAAGAGAAAAAGCAGAGCCGCTGCGGGGCCTTCCTCTCAAGCAGGAACCCTAGAGGTAGTGTAGGGCGCGGCTCTCGAGGGGGCGCGCATGGATCTTCAGGCGTTGGTTAGGATTCGCCACCTGGTCACGGGGCCGACCAACGAGTATGGCGCCAGCGCGCTTCAAGCAGTGCGGTTCTGGGGATTCCCCCAATGATTCTATCCCATTTTTCTTCATGCCATCACCGCCGGGCTGGTGCCGCCGTACTCGCCTTTCTTGGAGGTGGTGCTGGAGTTCTAGCAAATTCAACTCCTTCATCTTCATCCAAACTCCGTGCTCATCCTGTCCATCTTCGCCTACCTCTGCGAGGCTTATCTGGGCGTGCGCCCCTCGGTAGCGCTCTTCCGGAACTTCTACTCGTTGCGGTGCACGGCTGGCGGCGAGCGGACTGGGTGCGTCTCCTTCCGCATCGCGGACGGCATGGGGGGTGTGTATATTCCCATGTCGTGGAGTGGAGACAAGCCTGTCACGGCCCTGCTCAAGAAGGTGGGTGACTTTCGTCAGAGGTGGTTGCTCATCGGCGTCCAGTCGCCCTGCGCGTTCCTAGACGTACCGGAGGCGTCGCCCGTGAAGAACTCTCACTGGTGCAAGTCCGCCCTTCGCGGCGCAGATAACGCACACCTGGTTGGGCGTTTGAGCTTCCTCCGCGAGGAAGGCCTCACGGGGCAGATGGTCGCGGCGGACTTCGTGACATGCCGCATCGCGCCCCTTCAGGCACACTCAGAGCCTATGTGGATGTACAATGGCCCCTCGGACCCAATGCGGCTTCATCCTGAGGATCACGCCTCGGATTTTGTCGACACCATCTTGAACATCCTCTTTGTCAAGCCGGAGGTGCCCAAGAAGATCGCCGGCTCCGTGTGACCTCTGCATCAGCTCCCTCAAGGTGATCGCATGGACATCTTGGACGGAATGCCGGACTTTACCCCATATGGTATGGCGGGGGTGATGGATCAGGTGGTCGCTCCGTCGGCGCACCCAGTTGTCGGTGTTGACTCTTCATCAGCCTCCCGTGCCTGGAGTGGCGAGGAAGAGGCCGCGACGGGAGGGGCGTCCCCCGTGAGGCACGAGCCCTTCACCGACGAGATTTGCAACATCTCGTCAGGGGACGACGACGCCTTCGTTGTGGCGCCTTCGCGCCCCGTGGAGGAGGTGACCGAGGCGGGGACGTCCTCTGAGACAGGCGCTTGGTCGGGGAGGCGCGAACCTCACACCAAGGCTGTTGCGGATCGTTCTGGGGTGAGGCCCTCCGACGTCCCCTCCAAAAGGAAAGCGGGGACGCCTCCGGGGGGATCAGGCGTCAAGACCACGCCTTCCTGGCGCTCTCCAGGCCTGACATGGGTCGATGCTGGTGCTTCCCCTTCAGGGTGAGTGTTTATGGCACGTGGGCGTGGAAGAGGCAATGTGCGTCTTGCCGTACTTCCTTAGCCGCAACGTTTCCCTTCAGGCGCGGGGAGGCCTGAGGGGAGATTCCTGCGGGACTCCCTCGAGGCGAGCTGGCGCCTCGGGAGGGTCTCCTGAGGCGAGGGATCCCTTGAGGCCCTCGTTTCCTCTTCAGGCCCTCGAGGGGAATTGCCTGGCGTGGGTCCCGCCAGGCGGTGACGCCTGGTCCTTAGTCGTTTCTCTTATGTCTGGCCAGCGTGCGAGGCCTGGTGGGACTGGGCTCTCCATACGCCAGTTCCCACTGGGCCGACAATGGGGCATCCCTCGTCAATTGGCGCCGTCTGTGGGAAGAGTTAGTGTTGGATCTACGGATTTTTCGGTCCAGATCGCAAACGGTAACTCGCCGACTCCATCAAAGGGATGCACATCAGCAACTTCAGATCACATCCAACTCATAGGCGACCACTCGCCAAAATCAACGTCACCAGCCAGGATCAGACCATACTCACCCGAAGCTCGGGAAATCTATTCCAATCTCAGTTCAAGTTTTGATCTAACCATCGGGGAACATAACTTTTTTGTTGATAGGTTTGGTGTGCAGGATCTCGCTGAACAGATCGCGACTGAGCTACTGTAGGAGAAATCGATGGTGATCGCTTCTTCAGCAAACAAGGAGTCCAACTCAACACAGCTCGATCTGATCTCGCCACCCAAATCTCCCACAAAGTCAATGTCATCTCCAGAGTTCAACAAATTCATGGCAAATGAATTCCCTGAAGACGAAGGACAGTCAACTATCTCACGTAAATCAGCCGAAGATATGGTCATATCAATGGCATCAGCAGGAGACACGGGGGCTACGGCATGACAGATCGATCCGATCTCCTGATCTGGATCCATAGCAGGATCGATGCCCACACGGGAATTCAACGAGTTCATGACGCAGAACCAACTAGAAGAAGAAGTACACTCGAATCTCCAGGTTAACACAGTCAAGGATCATATGCAGATCGACGGCCCAGAAGAGAGCTTCTACCTATCCGAGTATGATGAACCTACAGAAGACATCATACGTCTGACCGACTTCGTCGATCCAGAAAGCCGAGCTCCACATAACGCTGTCGTCAGCTACGGCGAACATACACAACAAACAAGGGATGGAAAAAATAGCAAAAATAAAAACGAGACAGGGACCGGGACTGGGAAGGTGAAGCTAAAACAACACCTGATAACCACATAGCTTACTCATATCCTTCATCCATACCCCGACAGGTTTGTGTCGCAATTACCGCAGAAACGTCAGCAACAGCAGCCAGCAGGAGGCCAGTCGAGTATCCTTGCACAGTCACCTTGCCAGACGGCTCGACTACTATGTTTATCACGCAGAGATGGCTGAAAAGGTAACAAAGGTCATCGATGACGGCATATTGATGCCAGTAGACGCAACTCCAGATGAGCTAACATCATACAACTACTTCAACTGGCAAGAAGCACAACGCCTAAAGCAATACATGGCAACACTCGAAGAAAGGAGGAAGCATGCAAGCATATCAAGTGCTCACAAACAGCAGCTATCTATCAGGTCTACAGGGGCAACAGAAGGACGAGGCAGATCCAGATTCGAAAGATTTCTCGAGGAGGAAAGAGCAAGAGTCACTCAAAACCTAGACCACTCGTTCATGACACTCGACTCGGGAGGCATATTCTTACCCAAGACAGCCGAAGGTGCGCTCATATCCTTGGGAGCATACCTCCAAGCAGGAAAACCACCGGTAGGTGACCCAGTTGAAGAGATGTACCTCCAGCAGATGAAGGCTCTGGTGATTGCGGCGAAGGAACTAGTAGATGGAGGAAGGCGAGGACGAAGCAGAAGTCACTCGCGAGGACATTGCAGTTGCAGCCCTCCGCGAAGCAGTGCTAGAAAGAGTTCTAGCCACCGCAGATCAAGAAGCTGCTCCAGGAGCAGATCCAGAAGGTCCGACTGTCACGGCTCACTTGATAGTCGCGACATAGGTCCATGTGGAGCACAATGTTTCACTCAACGAATTCAAGAAGCAAAACTACCAAAGAAGTTTGGCTTCCCCGCCATGCCAAAATTTAATTCCAAGCAAGAACCCTCAGGATGGCTCGAGGACTACAAGCTGGCAGTAAAATGCCAACGAGGATCAACTACAGTAGCGCTGCAATATCTGCAGCTAATGCTTGAAGGCACAACCCGCGACTAGCTCAAATCACTACCCGAAGGAGCCTACGACTCCTGGGATCACTTCAAAGAGGACTTCATAAAATATTTTGACCCTCTCTGCGACAGACCAAATACATTTGAGGAACTACGGGCATGCATGCAAAGGTCAAACAAATCACTCAGGGCGTATATCAGAAGATGGACCGCCATTCGAAACTCTGTCAGTGTAATATCAGAAGACAGAGCTATGGACGCCTTCACAATGGGAGTCTATAGAAAATATCTCAAGGAGGCACTCGGGCGACAAAGCCAAAAAACATGGCAGAGCTCATGAAACTGGCAACCGAGTGGGCAGACGGTGAAGATGTAGTTCAAAACAAAACTCGGCAATCACCGCAATGCCATCTTGACCGACGAGATAGTCGCGACCACCGAGACAGTCGGGATTGTCAAGACAGAGACCACAAACGAAGATGGCGCGACTATGATCGCGGAAGCAAAGACAAATTTAAATTCGTAGCAGCCGGATTCTCACATGATGATCGCAATCAAGATGACAGAAAACAAGATGACAGCTGTAATAGTCGACAGGATGATCGCCGAGAAACGCGAAGTAACAACTACTGGCACGACAGACCAGTCGACCGACGTGACAACAGAAATCGTGACCAGCGTGGAGGCTACAGAAGGCAAGACTGGCAAAGACGCTCAGACCCTAGGATTGAGAAATCATTTCAAGAGAAAATGGAGGACGAGTGTAGACTCCATATGTTCAAAGATCCAACGACTGGGCGGCTGACATCACATCACACAATGGGGAACTGCCGGGAACTCGAACAAATGGCAACAGATTACATGAAGCGACTCATGAGGGACCAGCCGACAAACGCTGGATCAGCATACACGGTACCATCACAGCCAGTCGCGGCCCTACCACCACCACCACCACCACATGACACAGGTAATCAAATGGCAGGCGCCATACATCACATACGACACAACGTGGACAACCAATACCCGCAACCCAAGTGTACATGATCCAAAAGGGGCGTCCTTCCAATATGCAACAAAAACGCCACACCCGCTACGTCAATATGGTAGTTCTAGCACCACCCGTCGTACCGGAGTTTCTGCAGGGATCGGAGACAACAATCGACTTCAACCAAGAAGATCATCCGCCATCCATCTATCGGCCAGGACACACAGCTTTAGTCCTCGAAGCTCAAATTGGCGGTTACGCCATGATAAAAATATTCATGGATGGAGGCAGCGGCGTCAATATAATATTCGCCGACACACTCCGTAGGATGAACATGTCAGTCGAAAACCTATCACAGTCTACAAATGGTTTCCACAGTATTGTGCCAGGTAAAGCCATACGACGAGAAGGAACAATCCAACTCGACGTCAAGTTCAGAGATGCAACGCACTTCAAGAGCGGGTTGATCAACTTTGAAGTCGTCAACCGGAAGTCGCAATACCACGCCATACTTGGGCGACCGGCATTCAGAAGATTCATGGCCGTACCAAATTACGCATATCTTAAACTCAAAATGCCAGGGCCAAAAGGAGTAATCACAGTCAATGGAAACTTATAGAAATCAGATGCCTGCGATAGAGACTTCTGAAAAATCTCGGAGGCATTCGGAACAGAACAACTCCCAGACGGGCTACAGCTTGAGAGAGAAACCACAACAGAGCCAGAGCCTAAGAAACTGGCAATCGCAGCCACGGCACATGAAGTAAACACCATATGGACAGTCGAGCCTGCAGAGGAGGAAAACGCACACACCAACTTCTGGACAATACACTTTGATGGATCAAAAGGGGGCAGAGGCGCAGGCACATGTATGATACTCATAACAACCAATATGGAGCGAGTGAATTATGTATTACAGATAGACTTCCCATCTCCATCAAAAGTTGAGGTCGATTACGAAGGTCTGTTCCAAGGCATGCGACTGGCAAAGCCTCCGGAGAACAAGACATCATCATTCGAGGAAGCTCATACATAATCACGCAAAACATGATAGGAGCAAGTAGGATGAATATGGACAAGCTGGCCAGATATCAAGACTACTTCGACACATTGCAAAGAAGGTTCCGCAGTTGCGAGCTACAACATATAGCACGCACTCGCAACTAACATGCGAACAGGTTGGCCAACATTGGGCCGGCAAAGGCGCAAATACCGCCAGGTGTTTTCTTCAGGCGAGTGAACTACAAATCAATCAAAAGATGGCACCCGCAGACCACTTGAGTAATAACGGTCCTCAGCAAAAAACCAGACAAAGATGATCCTCCGCTCAGAGCAGTTACAACTACAACCAATAGAGCGATGTCAAGCAAGAACATGATGGTAAGTGCAAGTATATCACTACTGTCTTCAGTCAAGGAATCCCAAACTGCATCATCATAAACAACTCAAGCAGCAAGCACAAGCCAGAGAAGCAGGACACAAAGACTTCACCACCACTCGAAGCTTCATCGCGAGACATATCGTACTATCACGAATAAGACTCCTTTCACGGAGAAACCCTGATACTTCGACTACAGCAACCAAGGAGACCCTCGACATGGAGGTACAAGTCAAGGATACTGCAGCAGCAAGACGAAACAGACATCTCGGAGAGCGTGACCATCTAAGGTAACCAATATTTAGCAAACACATCGAGTCGATGTAGCAATGGCTTATGTATCAGAAAGACCAGCAGGTTTCAGACCCGCTCTTTTCCTTACCAGGGTACCTAAGGGGACTGGAAGGTTTTTAATGAGGCGGCTTGCTGGTTAACACTTATAAAGAGAAAGTTTTATCCACACCCTTCTTGCATAATTTATCGTTACAACAAAAAACAAATCCCACTCAATACGCTCGGGGGCTGCGCATTGTCCAAAATACAAGCAAATGCCCCAACGCTATGGAAACTGCGAAGGCTAAACCTCATACATATAAAGAACAAAAAAGCAGCCACTCGATACACTCGGGGGTTGCGACTCAATCACGGAACACGTAGCAGACGCCCAATAAGCGGAGAGGATGGATCATAAACAAGATTTCTATCCTAAAATTAGGAGTATACATACTTCACAAGCAAATCCCCACTCGATACACTCGGGGGCTAGATCCATATACTATTCATCATTGATATGTCTCCAACGTATCCATAATTTCTTGTGTTCCATTCTATGTTATATCATATTATTACATGTTTTATATGCATTTTATATCGTTTTATGCATTTTCTGGGACTAACCTATTAACAACATGCCATAGTGCCAGTTCCCTGTTTTCTGCTGTTTTTGGTTTCAGAAAAGCTCTTAAGGAAATATCCGCCAAATTGGAAACGAGCCAACCAGGATTTATTTTTGGAATATATGCATCCAGGAAAACCGAGGACGAGACGAAGAGGGGCCGCGAGGCGGCCTCATTACCTGGTGGCGCGGCCCACATGCCAGCCGCGCCAGGAGGTAAGGAGAGCCCCTTGGGCGCCCACCGACCTAGGTCTTTCGCCCATATAAACCCCCTGACCTAAAAACGCTAGAGGGTTGAACACTTTTTTCTCCACGGGTCCCGAGCCACCGCCGTCGTCACCACCACTTCGGGAGAGTTCAGAACTACTCCCCGGCACCCTGCCGGGAGGGGGAATCGTCCCCGGAGGCCTCTACGTCGCCATGACCGCCTCCAGACTGATGCGTGAGTAGTCTACCTTGGACTACGGGTCCATAGCAGTAGCTAGATGGTTGTCTTCTCCTGTTGTGCTATCATGTTTAGGTCTTTTGAGCTGCCTATCATGATCAAGATCATCTTTATGTAATTCTCCATGTTGTGTTTGCTGGGATCTGATGAATATTGAGTACTATAGTTATTGCTTCATAATATATCATGTGTGTGCTATTTAATGATCTTGCATGCTCTCCGTTACTTGTGTATGCTGCCAAGTAGATGCTCGTAACTCCAAGAGGGGGTATTTATGCTCGATAGTAGGTTCATGTCTCTATTTAATTTTGGGCAGTGACAAAAAGATCTAAGGTTGTAGATGTACTGTTGCTACTAGGGATAAAACATTAGGACTTTATCTAAGGATGATGTTACTGACTTACTTTACATAGTGCTTAAGGCGATAATCTGTGGCATGCAACTTAATACTGAAAGGGGTGCGGACGCTAACCGGAAGGTGGATTATTAGTCATAGATGCGGTTGGAACGGTCTATGTATATTGTTGTAATGCCCGAATGAATCTCACACTACACACCATATCATTACTATATGCATTGGGTTGCTCACATTATTCTGTCAATTGCCTAGCTGTAATTTGTTTACCACGCATGGATGAATGTTATTATTATTTATGGAGAGACACCACTAGTGAACTGTGGACCCTGGTCCTTCTCATTAATCTGATAAAATCACAACTGCAAACCTGTTACTTTCTTCAAACATACGTCTTTCTTCCACACATACGTTTAATCCTTTGTTACAGCAAGCCGGTGAGATTGCCAACCTCACTGTTAAGTTGGGGCAAAGTATCTTGATTGTTTGTGTGCTGGCTCCACGTCAACCAGCGGGAAGCATCTTTCTTGCGCCTTGACACCTCAAGGGAATTCTTCAGCTCCTACTGGTTCAATAACCTTGCTTTCATACTGAGGGAAAATTGCTGCTGCACTACTTCACACCTTCCTCTTGGGCTCTCCCAACAACACACCCACCGTGTGCATCAATCATTTACACCCATGTCGGTTGAAGGCCTACCAAAGCAAAAAACTACGCGTCCTCATCCTTCAGCGGCAGGTTGGAGTCGATTAGTTGCTTATGCACTCGACCTATCAACCTTTCAGCAGGAGCAAGAGTTCAATCCAAATCTTTGCTTTTTAGTCGAAGCTCTGATCGAGATGAAGAAGAGGCACGCCCAGAGTCTTGACTTTGCATATACACGAAGGCAGCGTTGACGCCAAGGATAACTCGCCAGGTTACAGCCTCTCGCATTGGCTTAGAAGCACGGAACAAATCAACTAGCGCGTGAATCCTTTGAGGTTGTGGACCTTCAGGGAACAAGTAATGATTCACTCGCATAAACGCTGCCCTGCAACGCTAGAGCAAGATGGCACCACGCCACACACGATCCTTCAGAGTGGCAAGTATAGTGGCATGATACTTATCAAGCCAGAAATGCTGAGGACCGGTGACAACGTCCAAAGTTGCGCCATCCAGACACTCCGCCACACGAGCAACCTTGACATTGGAGTCATCTAGAAAAACTACAGGCAGAACAAAGTGATCAGACATCTCACATATACGCGAAAAACCAGTCGACATGTTTTATACTTTCAAGCTGCCAGTTCGAGTCATCCATCTCCCCGAGAATATACAGTTCCCTCTGAGATGAAAGGGCAGGCCTCCCCTGGAGAATTTTTATGTCAGCATGGGCTGCCTTTAATTCCTGCTCCAGAAGAACAACCCTTTTCTTGGCATAATCCAGAACCCTGGCATCATTCTTCAACTGGGCAGTCGAGCGGGCATCCTCTCCCGCATGAACATCCTTCTAAGCGGCAGCAACGCTCGATTGAGACACAATCACAATATCTCAGATGAGAAAAGAAGAAGGCAAAGGGAACATAAACGCACAACAAGGACCCACAAAAGCTATATTCCCAAAAGATGATCATAATGACAAAGTGTACATTACACATTACAAAATAAATAGAAAGTCTAGAGAAAATGCTGCCTAAGACGGAGCAACAGACTCGGACCCATCCCTACGAGCAGCGTCAACGGCTGCCGATCGACGCTCCATAGTCGCAATACTAGCCTTAGCAAGGTTGGATACGCGCGTCCCTAACTTCTTCAAATTCGAAGGCTTCCCATCTGACTTCTTAGGGAACTCATATTGGATTGATTCGTAGTCGGAAGCCACGCCGTGACCTAGAAGAAGCTTGAGGGTAGATTCCGAGCCGAATACCGTCAGCTCCTGCGCAAAAGACTTCAAAGTCTTTGACTCTAGACCCAGCTGCGCAGCATACCCCGCGATGGTCGAAGGAGCTTTGACTGAATGCAGCGCCTCCTTGAAAACAACTCCAAGAGTCTGAGTTGAAGTCTCCATAGAACTCTTCGCATGCTGTATGGCCACTCCAACTTGATCGATAGATTGGTCGAGCAACAAAGTATCACTCGCCACACCACCAGAGCACGCTGATTGGTCGAGGAAGGACCTGCAAAACAAAAATCAGCGTTTACGCTAACAGCTGAAAAAAAAGAATCAAACTCTCACACGAGAGGCATATTGTCTTTACCTTCAAAAGAATGCACAAAACCAAGCAGTCGCTTGGCGCGCTCTCCCTCAGAGGCAAGAAGGGCAGGAAGAGCCTCATCAAGCTCCTTCTTGGAAGTCGACTGCTGGGAGAGGGCCTTCTTCGCATCAGCCAGCCGGGACGCAAGAGCATCCCTCTCCCCTACACACACAAAAAACAACTTAGTCGCAGAACAAAAAATGTCAAAAAAGCAAAAGTACGTACAACGCAAGGCAAATTCTTACGGCTTAGCTCGTCTAGTCGTGAGCGGATGTAACATCCCAAATTTCTCAAAAATTTAAAACTTTGCATTCATGCATCATGCATCATATAGGCATGTCATTGAAATCACATAAAGAATAATTTCAAATTTTAATTATAAGTTTAAATGAATTTATATTCCATAAAGAGCTTTATTTGAACTCCTTATATTAATCTGTATTTTATTAGATTATTTATCTGGTAAAATGGTATCAAAAAGTTCTACATTAAATTAGCTTTTCAAAACATATTTTTATGATTTTTTCTGAAATGTTTTGATAAGATTTAAAAATCAAATTGTATTGAAAAGGTTCAAAACAGAAAAAGTGTTTAAATAAAAATCTGTAGCGAGCTAACTGGGCCTAGCCCATCTGCTAACTGTCGCGCGCGCAGCGGATAGCAACCCAGCAGCCGCCCACCTCCCTCTCTCTCACTTCCAGACGGGACCCACCTGTCATCACCTTCCCCAAATCGTGACGAACACGAACTCACCGAACCCTAAATTGATCCGGATCAAAATCCGTTGGTTAAACGTGTTTTAATCGCTCCCTCCTTCCCCCATATAAACCCCCCCTCCGCCGCCTCCTCCCGAACCCCAAAACCCTAAAGGATCGCCCCCAGGCTGCTCAGAAACGTCCGCCGCCGTCCGCCGCAGCCGCCGCCACAAATCTCCACGCCTCGGTGAGAAAAGTGCCTCCGAGCACCACCCAAAAACCCCCTGCGACTCCCTGTCATCGTGCGCACCTAACGGACTCATCTTTGTCACGTCTCGTGCACCAGGGCGTCGAAATCATCCACGACCCGCCGCCGTCGTCCGCTGTTCTCCTCCGGCGAGCTTTAGAGGAAGGAGCGGACCACCGTGATCGCCTCCGCCGCGCCATCAAGACCGCCTCGTCGTCACGCTTCGATCGGTGAGCAAACGACCCCGCCGATCCTCCTTTCGCGAGTAGTGGAGCAACTCCGGCAATGGCTCCGCCGCGGGGAGCAGCTCCGGCGACCCGCGCCGCTCGCGTCCAGCCAGTGCAATCTGGACCGTTGGATCCGGATCGTACGGGCTTGGTTGTTTTCTTTTTTTTGTTAATCTCATTTAATCTGGTGCGTCCAAGATAAGTTAGATCGGACGGTCTAGGAGCCGATCCGCGTCGAAACGGTATTGACTAATCAGGTTGCGACACGTAGCCTCCCTTTTTCTATTTTCGGCAGAATTAATAAATAAAAACAGAAAATATGTTAAAACTTGAGAAATTCATAACTTTTGATCTATAAGTCCAAATTTGATGAACTTTATATCTACGGATAGCCCTGCTAGTGTAGATTATTTATAAATTATTTGTTTTTCCTTTTGATAAATTATAATTTGTGTTTATATCCGAGGAGTATTTCGGCTATTAAATCTATAACTTAAATAATAAAAATGTTTTCCAAATAAATCCAATTGTTTTAAAATTGTATTATTGTCCTCTGTCCAGGGAGTGTAACTTGGGTTTTATTTGAAACTTTTCATAATAGAATTAAAGAATTTGGTTGTAAGGCTTAATATTTCTATGTTATGCTCAATAATTTAAATGATTAAATAAAATAATAAAATGTTGATCATTGCATTTCATGCATTAATAACAGAGGAAATAAAATGGTAATTATTTTTTCTTGTTAAATTCATTGCATATCAAGCATGCATACATATTTTTGTCTTGATATTTTAAGTGTTGTGTTTGTGTGTTTATTTATTTTTATTGTTTGTCTCTAGATTGTGAAGAGGAGGAAGGCCCTTCTTGTGATTGTTATTCTTGCTGTGCTTGTTCCTCTTGTTACCAAGGCAAGTGACATTCATAATCTACCCAATATTTTCTATATGCATTAGTAGTATATTTTTGAGTAGTATGCATGATAGGGATTTTTGAATTATCTTATAATGCTAACTTAGTACACTTTGAAAATATCCTAGTAGTGTGTAGCCATCCCTTCCCATGCAGCCATCAAAAGTTTTATTAGATGCTTAGCTATGCTATAAAAAGTGTTTACATACCATGTTTTAGAAATATTGCTAAGTGTTAAACTTAAATGCATACCTGGGTGGAATTGGTTGTATGGTTTATGTTGAGTGGCTTTTGGGACTATGCTTGTGGTTGTCATTGCCTAGGACGAATGTCTATTCTACTTAGGGCCATGAGCATGGTGGTTGTCACCCAGAAGCGCACTTGTGGACGGCCACCCAGGAACAAAGAGATTTCTAAGTCCCTCCAAGTTTAGGAGCTTCCCGTGCAGCCTTTTGACAATGGGCTCTGTCTAGAATGATTAAGTCGTGGGAGTGCAACCTGTCAGCTTGACAAGCAGATGTAGAGTTGGTAGGTGGAACGGGTCTTGCTAGTATGGTTGCATTCTTCTTCTGAAAGTTCTTGTCTCAATTCTCTCCTTTCCTTAATGCACTCCGCGTGTATAGGATGTTTGGGTTAATTGAGTCTGAAGGTGAAAGTGCACAACCTCTGCAGAGTCGACAATCTGAGTACTCAGCCGTGTCCCCGGTGATGGACTACTTCGAGCAACTGGACAAGGATGGACGGAAGAATCTCATCATAGTTTTCATAAAGTAAAATTTGACTAAGGAAAGAATTGCTGGTGCACTTGGGCTCATCCCTTGGTGCCAAGTCTTTGAGAAACAAAATTGTTTTATAAAAGATAGGAGAAAACTGGCTTTCTGCAAAATAGCCTACAACTCCACCAAGCCAAATATGCATATAGAATTAGACTTGTCATAAATTATCCACCATAGTCACCTGCCAATACTTCATTTATTGACCTCCTTCGGGGGCTGCATATTCAAATGTGCAGGTAATTCTGATGAGGAATGAGTTTGGACTCGAGTCTACACCCAACATGTCTGCCTGTGGCGCATGCTTGAAGAAGAGGCTCATTGCTATTACTTTCGTTGTTAACTCTGAATATTTTAGCTAGTCTTCATGACTATGCACTTTGTAATAAAGCTATACTTAGCTATTTTTGGATCGCGTTGTAGTAATTTGATACTTATGCAATGATACTATATATTTTGTATTGTGGTGCTGGCAGTGATCCAGGGACTAGCACATAACACAGGTATTCCATCTTTATTTAAAAGATGGGGCGCTACAAAATGGTATCAGAGAAAAGTGTTGCCTGTAGGTTCGAGCCCTTAGGATTGGTTAAGCCTCTTTTTGATCATAATATTACCATCTTTGAAGTATGTTGGATCCTAGCGGCATAGTGGGATGAAGCGGCCCGGGAATAACCTTACATGTCCGTGTACATGAGACCTGTTCCACAATTATAAGTGGCTGGCCGGGTGTCTGTCTCTCTCACTATAGTGAATATCCGACTTACAAAGAGTTGATAATAGTGTTGATCACCTTTTAGAAAAGAACTTCTTTTTCTCTAAGTACTTAAGTACACCACAACTAGTATTTCTTACCTTGTGTCTTTTTTTAACAAACTCTACCTTTACCACTTAAGGATGTCGTTCTTCATGTATCAAACCGCGGAGGACTTCAAGGACATGCGCTTTGGAAGATATCTTCTAGAGTTGGTAGAACTGTTGGCACTTCCAACACCCATCATCAAGGCAAGCCAGCTGAAGCACTTCAACAAAGAAGACTTATGGGGAATTCGTCTTCACCAACAAGGGCGCCAGACTGAACCCAAGACCGAAGACATCCAGTACAAGTCGATTAGTGACTCCTTGGAGAAAGGGCTGAATCTCGTCACGCAGGAACTAATAGGACGTCTTTGCTGGCAATTCCAGGAGGAGTTAAAAGACCACTACTTTTCTAACCTTGGCCAACGTGACGAACATGGGATACCCTACCTTGTTAGCGAGGAAGATAAAAATAAACCAGAACCCTTGTACCCTTATCTCCAAGACTTAGAACTTCACCTCTGGCAACTCGAAGAGGATAGACGCAACGAGCTGTTAAAGAATGATGAAATAATGGCCCAAGTCAAGGAGACTCAAAAGAAGATTGAAGCCCAAGAAGAGGTGGCCACCCGGTCATCGCTAAAACCAAAAAACACAAAAGAAAGGGAAAAATCAGAAGAGTAGCGTAAAGCGAAACAACAGGTGAAGCACATATACAATCGTCAAGACTTACCTCTGCTCGTCTTTGTCCGAATACAAGTCATCATCAAAGCGAGGACCTCCGAAGCCGGAATGGCGGGTGGAGGGCGGCGGTGACCGCTGAGCCTGAGGTGGCACATCCCTCACAGGTGTAGAGGCGCCAGAATCCCTCATCTCCTCGTCATCATCCGCACGTTGCAGACGATGACGCTTGAGGACAGGTTCAACGGCAGGCTCAACCCCTGACTGCCCTACACCTTTTCCATTTACTTCAGATTTCTCCAAAGAGGAAGATTCGGCCTCAGGCAAGGAGTCCGTAGACTTCTCGTTTTCCTTCAGCACAGTCGTCTCCTCGACAGGACCAGCCTCAGGAAGGGGAGGGAGCGATGACACAATCGAATGCCCTTACAAATGACAATGCAAAAGAAGAGCAGGTAAGCATAAATATCAGGGCCCACTCGACAAACGCAAATGTACATAGACAAAAGAAAGTACTTACTTCAGGAAGAGGGTTCTCCAAGCTAAAGGGAGCCGTGGGGAAGGCGTAGTCGATAACATCTTCAGCTTTGAAGTTGGTTACCGACTTCACCAGTGCGTCGAGCTCGTTAGCCGACAGCTCCACGACACTCATCCTGGTGGCGTCGTGTGCGCCCTCGTACTCCCACATCGGGTGAGCACGCTTCTGTAGCGGGGCACACACGACATTTGAGTAAGGTGTAGATCAGCTGAACACCTGAAACAGTGCTCACCAACCTTTCGACCTTCTTAAAAATAGGGGCAACCTCTTGCTCTTCGGCTTGCGAGAGAGCATGTGCCCAGGCCTTCGTCTTCTCAGGGGTGGTTCCAGTCGAAATGGCTGGAAGAACCACCTGATTCATAGGGACGTAGAACCACTTGGTCCTCCACACTTGAGCAGAGTCGACTGCCTTCAAAGTGAAGTACTTGCAGCCGCTCTTGACCTGGAAGCCGACGCCTCCGACTGGATTCACACGGCCGTTGTGGGCCATGGGACGCACCAGGAAGATAGACTTCCATAGTGCCCAGCTGGGGGATGTCCCCAAACAGCACTCGCACATCACCATAAAACAGGCAATGTGCAAGACGCCATCGGGGACCAGATCATGGATCTGTATCCCATAGGCATACAAAAGACCGCGCACGAAGTCATGCAACGGGAAGCCGAAACCGCGGGGGAGGAACTCGGCGAAACATACCCGCTCTCCAAGTGTGTCGCGGGGAGGTTCTCCTTGCTTGGAGCACGAACGGCGAGTTCCTCGGCGGGAGGAAGCAGCCCGTCCTTGCGAAGGACCGCCAGCCTCTTCTCCGTCAAGTTTGACGAAGTCCAACCGCCAGACTCCTTCTTGAGAGCGGCGGGGACGGTGGAAGTGGACGGATCCTTCCTCTTCTTCCCGGTTGCGGCAGCAGCAGCGGAGGCAGAGGACGCCGAGCTTTTCTTGGGTGCCATGGCGAAGAGTAGAGTGCAGAAGCAATGGAGAATGAACGCACGCAGGAGAAAGATTGGATGAAGGTGTAAGAACAGAGCAGCGGCGGGCGCGAGGAAGAAGATGAAGCAGAGGCAAATGGCAAGGTAAAACAATTCGCAGCGGAGAAACCCGTATTTAGAGTAAAAACATAAGTCCATCACAGCCGCACGATCAAACCTACGACACCACGTGGCACAATCGGAGAGCAACCGTCACAGGCCACGCCGCCCACTACGCGTGCAAACCGAGGAAATCATCATCACGCCTACGAAAATCTTGCCACGTTAGGTCAAATCAGAACTGAACCGGCGTCCACCGCGGTCAAAGGGATGGGCCCACCATAACACGTCTTGTCAACATATTATTTACACGCCAAGGATGTCATGTATTACATCATTCGCCTGATAGACGAACCAAACGCATAAATCAAAGGAGCGTCACCTACGACCGGCAAAAGAAAAAGCCCTTGCAACTGAAAGAGACAACAAAGCATATGCATAAAAGATGGTCAAATGGAAACTCCCATCAGGAGGGGGTAAAAGTCTTCGACTGACATAAAACAAAAATTGAGATTATCCTCTATTACAAGCAATAAAGCACAATCTTTGGGGTTACTCCCATCGAGAGCACTATCGTCCACCCGATATAATCAAAAACGCAAAACATAAAGATTCCCGAGTAAACTCAGTCCATGATGTCTTAGATGCTGCATACATGAAGTGCAAAGGTAAGACCCATCGATCAGCCGAACGGGCCGAGGATCACTCCAGAAGTGATTAATCCTTGACATTTCCATATCAACAGATACGATGGAAATCCCGGCGGACACGCTGGGTAGCAAATTGAAACTGCAGAACGATATCAGTAAGTCCATCGACTCGTCTGAGGCGAGTTTGTCCAGTATGTTCCAGGATCGAGCCCAAGGACTCGAAACCTGATTGAAGGCTAGTAAGGTTTTTCCCAAGTGTTGTTAACTGGTCTCGACTCATCAAATAAACCCATGCCTACCCAGTCGAATCCTTTGGCAGAATTCATAGTCGAAAGACAAAACACAAGAATATCTTATCAAAAGCATAAACATGAGACATGCACTATGAAGTGAGTCCATGACTGATTCTACGAATTAGCCAAGAACTCGGGGGATAATGACGAGGTTATACCAAACGGGTACCCCTTCGTGTGGGTACCCGGTGCACGTAATGACTAAAGCCCAGATGTCAATAGACTAAAGAAGCCTGATACGTCTCCAACGTATTCATAATTTCTTATGTTCCATGCTATGTTATATCATATTATTACATGTTTAATATGCATTTTATATAGTTTTATGTATTTTCTGATACTAACCTATTAACAAGATACCACAGTGCCAGTTCACTGTTTTCTGCTATTTTTGGTTTCAGAAAAGCTATTAAGGAAATATCCGCCAAATTGGAAACGAGTCAACCAGGATTTTATTTGGAATATTTGCGTCCAGAAAAACCAAAGACGAGAAGAAGAGGGGCCATGAGGCGACCTCATCACCTGGTGGCGTGGCCCCACAACCAGCCGCGCCTGGAGATGAGGAGGCCCCCTCGGGCTCCCACCGACCTAGGTCGTTCGCACATATAAACCCCCCTGACCTAAAAACAGAGCACGGTTGAATACTTTTTCCTCCACGGGTCCCGAGCCTCCGCCGTCGTCACCACCACTTCGGGAGAGATCAAAACTGCTCCCCGGCACCCTGCCGGGAGGGGGAATCGTCCCCAGAGTCCTCTACGTCGCCATGACCGCCTCCGTACTGATGCGTGAGTAGCCTACCTTGGACTACATGGCCATATCAGTAGCTAGATGGTTGTCTTCTCCTCTTGTGCTATAATGTTTAGATCTTGTGAGCTGCCTATTATGATTAAGATAATCTTTATGTAATTCTCCATGTTGTGTTTGCTAGAATCTGATGAATATTGAGTACTAAAGTTATTGCTTCATAATATATCATGTGTGTGCTATTTAATGATCGTGCATGCTCTCCGTTACTTGTGTATGCCATGGCCAAGTAGATGCTCGTAACTCCAAGAGGGGGTATTTATTCTCGATAGTAGGTTCATGTCTCTATTTAATCTGGGGTAGTGACAGAAAGCTCTAAGGTTGTACATGTACTGTTGCTGCTAGGGATAAAACAATAGTACTTTGTCTAAGGATGATGTTACTTACTTACTTACTTTACACATAGTGCTTAAGGCGATAATCTGGTGCATGCAACTTAATACTGAAAGGGGTGCGGACGCTAACCGGAAGGTGGATTATTAGTCATAGATGCGGTTGGAACGGTCTTTGTATATTGTTGTAATGCCCGAATGAATTTCACACTAGACACCATATCATTAGTATATGTGTTGGTTTGCTCATCATTATTCTGTCAATTGCCTAGTTGTAATTTGTTTACCACGCATGGATGAATGTTATTATTATTTATGGAGAGACACCACTAGTGAACTGTGGACCCCGGTCCTTCTCATTAATCTGATAAAACCACAACTGCAAACCTGTTACTTTCTGCAAACATCACTCTTTCTTCCACACATACGTTTCATACTTTTGTTACAGCAAGCCGGTGGGATTGACATCCTCATAGTTGAGTCGGGGCAAAATACTTTGATTGTGTTGTGTGCAGATTCCACGTCAACTACGTCAAGCTCTTTTCTGGTGCCGTTGATACCTCGAGGGAATTCTTCATCTCCTACTGGTTCGATAATCTTGGTTTCATTCTGAAGGAATTTTGCTGCTGCACTACTTCATACCTTCCTTTTGGGGTCTCCCAACAACACACCCACCGTCTGCATCAAGCTCTTTTCTGGCGTTGTTGCCGGGGAGATTAAGATTCACTACCGAGGGATTTTTCGCACTTCCAATCTTTTTATTTTGTTATTGTGTTTCTTAGTTTATTTTTCTTACTGTCTTGTTTGCTTAATATAAAAAATACAAAAAAATTAGTTACTTGCATTACTTCTTATATTTAGGTGTGCTATTTTATTTCAGTTTTGTTGCTCTTTTTTATTTCGGTTTGTCATTATTTTCTTTAATATTGTTATTTCGGTTTGTTAAGTAATTTGCTAAAATGAGTTCCGCTGAAAATACTAAGTTGTGTGACTTTACAAGCACCAACAATAATGATTTTATATGCACACCTATTGCTCCACCTGCATCTAAAGCTGAGTTCTTTGAAATTAAACCTGCTTTATTGAATCTTGCTATGAGAGAGCAATTCTCTGGTGTTAAATCTGATGATGCTGCTGTCCATCTAAATAACTTTGTTGAATTATGTGAAATGCAAAAATATAAAGATATAGATGGTGATATTATAAAACTGAAATTATTTCCTTTCTCTTTGAGAGGAAGAGCTAAAGAATGGTTGCTTTCACTTCCTAGGAATAGTATTGATTCATGGATTAAATGCAAAGATGCTTTCATTGGAAAATACTATCCTCCTGCTAAGATTATTTCTCTAAGAAGTAGCATCATGAATTTTAAACAACTTGACAATGAACATGTTGCTCAAGCTTGGAAAAGAATGAAATCTATGATAAAGAATTGCCCAAGCCTTGGACTACTGCTTGGATGATCATCCAAACCTTTTATGCAGGACTGAATTTTTCTTCAAGAAACTTATTGGATTCAGCTGCTGGAGGTACCTTTATGTCCATCACTCTGGGGGCTGCAACAAAACTCTTCGATAGTATGATGGTGAATTATTGTGAATGGCATACGGAGAGGACACCTCAAGGTAAGAAGGTAAATTCTATTGAAGAAACCTCCTCCTTGAGTGAAAAGATTGATATTATTATGTCTATGCTTGCTAGTGGTAAATCCAGTATTGATCCCAATAATGTTCCCTTAGCTTCTTTAGTTGCACAAGAAGAGCATGTTGATGTGAATTTCATTAAAAGTAACAATTTCAACAACAATGCCTATAGGAACAACTATGGCAACAACAACTATAAGCCCTATCCTCCTAATAATGGTAACTCTTATGGTAATTCTTATGTTAAAATGCCTAGCGAGGAAAAGATTCTAGAAATTGAGAAAGCTCCTAAAGTTTTTATGCAAAACCAATATATGAAAAATAAAGTATTCGATAAAACCATGGATGAACAATCTAATATGTTGAGATACATTAGTCATCAAATGGAAAATTTAAATAGGGAGATTTCAGGTCTCCAAGGAAAAATGACTAATGCTGAAACTTGTATTTCCTCTATGTCTGCAACACAATCTTTTTTAATTAATAAAATGGCTGCTAAACCTGAAAATTTAAATTAATGGATCAATTAAGTGCTAGATGGGAAAAAGAGAGAAAACAAGAGAAAGAGGCTAATATTGTTAAAGTTTTTACTATTACTACCTCTGAAAATAATGGTGTTTCACATGTTAGTAAGCCTCCTACTATCCATGGTAACATAGTTGGTGTTGGAAATGTCTCCTCTACTTTCTCCAAAAAATTAAAATTGCCTAAAACTGCTGAACTAGAGTTGACAAAAGTGCTGAAATTTTTAAGAACGTGAGAGAATGTGTTTCGGTTTGCTTTGATGATAATAATTTTGACTTTGATAATTGTAACATCTCTGAATTTATTAAGTTCTTGCAAAAATTGGGAACAAGTCCTAATGCTATCTCTCTTAATTTGTCTTTTACTACTCATATTACAAATGCCCTCATTAAAGCTAGGGAAAATAAATTAAAACTTGAACCTTCTATCCCTAGAAAGTGAGAAGATGGCTTGGAGCCCATCATTAAAATGAAAGTAGATAAATTTGAATGCAATTCTTTGTGTGACCTTGGTGCAATTATTTCTGTTATGCCTAAAAAGATCTATGATATGTTTGAATTTCCACCATTGGAACATTGCTATTTGGATGTTTTTCTTGCTGATAATGCTTTGAAGAAACCTTTGGGGAGGATCAATGATATTCCTATTATTATTAATAATAAACTGGTCCCCGTTGATTTTATTGTATTGGATATTGAATGCAATCTATCTTGTCCAATTGTGTTGGGAAGACCCTTTCTGAGAACTGTGGGTGCTATTATTGATATGAAAGAAGGTACCATCAAGTACCAATTCCCACTCAAGAAAGGTATGGAACACTTCCCTAGGAAAAGAATGAAGCTACCTTTTGATTCTATTGTTCTTTCAAATTATGGTGTTGATGCTGCATCACTTGATAATACTTGAGTTTCACTTTGTGCCTAGCTCAAAGGCGTTAAACACAAACGCTTATGGGAGACAACCCACTTTTATTTCCTGTTATTTTATTTTGTTTTGCTTGTGTCAAGGACTTGTCGTACCTCTGAAGAAACTCCTTTGTATCTTAATTTTATTGCAATGTGGTGTCAAGTTAAGCCTCTAGTTGAAAGTTGATGCTTAAATTCAATTCCTGTGCTGAAACAGATTTCTGCTGTCCACCGTAAAATTCATATCTCCCTACTGGAACGTCAGAAACATCTGCCCTTTTTATGTGCAATCCTCAGATGTATACACAACTTTCATTAGTTTTGAGTTTT
The DNA here is from genome assembly GCA_026929855.1 of Poa annua. Lineage (NCBI taxonomy): Eukaryota > Viridiplantae > Streptophyta > Magnoliopsida > Poales > Poaceae > Poa > Poa annua. The sequence goes on along the minus strand of CM049426.1, from coordinate 263,258,384 downwards.
ATGATCGGAGAAAGTTAAGTACCTCGAAAATAATTGTCTTTACGGACAGTTCTGTTTTTGACAGATTCTGCCATTTTTTTTGCAATGCCTCTTTTGCTATTTTGACTGGATCTTTTTATCCTATTAATTATCAGTATTTGTAGCTAATGTCCAGTAGCATTGGTAGCAATTGTGCTCCTACAGAATATCATAAGTTTATGTGCACTAACCCTCTAATGAAGTTACTCTAAGTTTTGTGTGTAGAAAGTTTTCAAGGATCAAGAGAGAATGATGATATAATGTGATCAAGAGGATAGTAAAGCCAAAGCTTGGGATACCCCGGTGGTTCACCCCATATTATTTCAAGAAGACTCAAGCGTCAAAGCTTGGGGATTCCCAAGGCACCCCCTTCTTGATCGACAAACTATCAGGTCCTTTATAGTGAAACTATATTTTAATTCCGTCACATCTTATGTGCTTATCCACGTCAGCGCCGCGTGGCAGCCACGTCACTGCCCAGTCAGCTGCCACGTGGAAAACAATTTCCTTAATTAAATTTAATTGGCAATTTTACAGAAACACCCCTGTCACTTAGATCTCTCACAACTTTTTAACCACAACTCCAAATTTAATAATTTTTATATATTTGGAAAGCTCTTGACATGTAGAATATTTTGGATCTGAAAAAAAATTCAAATTTGACTTCGTATAAAATATTCAAATTTCAAATGGTGAATTTGAGTATATTTGCAATAACTTTAAATCTATAAATCCAAAAATTGCAAATAAATATGTTTTAGAAACTTTAGAATATTTGTAAATTAATGCCACTGCTATAAAATATTTTTGAGTAATTTTGAATGATTTCATAGTTGTGTGTTTAATTTGAATAGTTTGACTAATTTTGAAATAACTTTTAATAGAAACATTATTTTTGATTAAATCCAATTGCAATAGATTTAATTAAATGCTCTCTGTCTATTAACACAAATTATAAATTTTGGTTATAAAAATTTAATCATAGGAAACTTTAATATTATAATTATTCCTTTTATTATATTTTCCAAAACTAGAAATTAATTAAACTGCATTTATAAATTCATGCATATTTATAAAGAAATCATAAAAGTTATTTTTATGTTTCTTGTGATTTAAAATTTCATTTCATGCATAGCATATTTTATAGTTAAATTTTTCATAAGGAAAACTCCTCCCCAATTTCTCTAAGTTAGAATTATTTTCAAACTTGTATTTTGGAAAAAGTGTTATACACTTAGACACTTAGGATTTTCAACATGGAGCTGGAAGACCAATGAAGGACTTAGCCAAAAACAAGACTCCAGAAGTATCTTCAAGAAGAAGAAACACTTAGAAGAAAATCAAGAAGAAGTTCATGAAGGACTAAGAAGAAAACAGGCCCTGGAAGCATCCTCAAGATGTCAAGCACTTAGTGGGATGAAGCGGCCTGGAAACAAACCTTACATGTCCACGTACATGAGACCTGTTCCACAATTTAAGTGGCTGGCCGGGTGTCTGTCTCTCTCACTATAGTGAATGTCCAATGTATTAAGAGTTGATAATAATTGTTGATCATCTTGAACAAATGACTTAGTATTTTTCTCTAAGTATTTTGCACATCATGGCTAAGCCATTAGAGTGCTTGTTTCAAGAAGATATAAAACAAAGTATTTTATCCAACTTAAGACCTTAGTCCTTAGTCATTCTTGACCCACCTATTTTCCTTGCATTAACTTAAGAGATTTTCATAGCATAACATGCATCTCTAGCCCTTAGAAATAAGTTGCATATCATACATGACATGTTTTCCTTAGGAGTTTTACAAAACTTGTTGTTTATTTGATATGAGCATGAATGTTGATGATTGTTGTTTGTTGATTGTGGTATTTTTGTTTGCTATTATTGTTTAGATTAAACGGAGAGCAAACGTTCGTTGTTGAAAAGAGTTTGTGAACAAACGACAACATTCAAAGGCAAGTGGCACACCTCATAAACTTCCTAATTTTATATGCATTACTTAGTGTATTTTTATATGCATGTGTTGCTATGCTAAACCTGTGTAGAATCCCTTATTCCTGTGTCTAGGTTCCTATATCATACTTAGCAGAAATATTGATGCTATGCAATTGATGAAAGGTTTTTACAAAATGTTAAGTGACTACTCAGGACTGTGCTCATGGCTGTCTTCGCCTAGGATGAATTTCTATTCTACTTAGGGCTGTGAGCATGGTGATTTTTACCTGAGAGTGCACATCCACTAAGTTAATGAAACACCTGGGTGGTAATTGGTCGGATGGTTTATGTTGAGTGGCTACTCAGGTCCATTTCTATGGTTCCTAGAGTATGTACACTTGAGAATGGCCACCCAGGAATAGGGGAATCTGAAGAACTCTGAGTGACGATTGCTTCCAGTGCAGCCATTGCCATATGGGCTCTGGCTTGATCAATTATGTTGCGTGGACTCTCTCCGGCTTGACAAGCAGATGTAGGGGGATGTTAGGTGGAACAGGTCAAGCCAGGTGGGAGGGAAAATGGTTCTGAAAGATCTCGTCTCATTCTCTCTTTTCCTTATCACAAATGGTGTGTAAAGGATACCTTGGGTTGAATGGGTACAATGGTGAAAGTTCACAACCTCTTCAGAGTGTAAAACTAAGAACTTAGCCGTGTCCCCGGTTACGGACAATTTTGAGCAGCTGATCGAGGACGTCAACGGAGGATTCCACCATTCCAACTTCAGAAATAAAACTTGATGGGTGAACAAGGGAAGATGAGATTTATGGTTTTCATGCCATACTCGTCTTGATTTCAAGAAAAGTGTTTTCAAAAGAGTAGGAAAAATTGGCTTTATGCAAATTAGCCTTGAGCTCCACCAGCCAAATATGCATATAGGCTTTAGAGTTATTTCCTTAAGTGTCCACCATAGTGTCACTTGCCAGACTCCATTCTTAATGGAATCTGACCCACGTTGTTGCAATATTTTTCTTACTGCAGATTTGATCAGATGACGAGTGAGGTTTCGTAAAGGTTTCGAGTCTACAACCAACATGTTTTCGCCTGTGGCAGCATGAAAGTTATAGAGACTCACTGCTATTGTATTTCCGCTGTGTACTTTTTCAATGCTAGCTTTACGCTATGCAACTTGTATAAAATATTTTGTAATTCTGGATCATCGATGTAATATAATTGATGCTTTGTTGTGATATTACATCGTAAACTGTGTGTGCAAATGAATCGATCCAGGGATTTGCACTATACACAGGTATCTGCCTTATTAAAAGTGCAGGTACGCTACAGATGGTATCAGAGCACTGTGTTGCCTGTAGGTTCGAAACCCCTAGGATTGGACTAAGACCCCAAAGGTTAAATAGTTAACTAAACTAGGTTTCCAAAACATGAGTAAATTTTGAACTTTCCTTTAATATGGTTTTACATTATTTATCTTGTCTTGCATCTTTCCCTTTTCTTTCAAATTCTAATACTCTTACCTGTTCAAAATTTTAGATGGGAGAGTACACTGAGACTGCGTATGCTGGAGTTTTGTCTGGATTCATCTTTGGGAGACAGCTGTCTAGATTGACAAGTGTATTGAAGCTACCACCACCCTATTTCCGAGGAAGGAAGGAGGAGACCAACATACCTCATGGGATACGTTGGGAAATACGCACCATCATGACCCCGGATCCTACGATGCCAGACTTCGAGCCCGTGGACTATGTCACATACTACCCAGATTGGATTGAGGGAGTAAACATAGCTATGGTGGACTTAATGGCTCGTTTGTGTTACAAGTATCGATTCAAGCTAGCACCAGGATCGCCCTTCCGTGCCTTTGGGAAGAGGAATGCACATGGTTTCTCGATGGCTCACACGGGAAATCGCCTGGACCTGCCCCTCGTTAACAAGACATTTGAAGACTTGGATTATCTCATCAACTGTCTGACCAGGAGAGTCCAACAGACTCATGACGTCGCGAATCATGCACAAGCCGTCATACACGCAAAAACCCAAGAACTCCAGGCTTCTGAAAATCTTATTGGTCAGCTGGAGGAACTCATCCATGACCTACATTTGGAGAACCTTGGCAAGGATGAGCAAATTGCCATGCTTGAGGCGCAACTCGTCCCACCTCCACCACCGCCAGTAGCTGAAGAAGGAGGTGACCAAGGCACTGGAGATGTGACTGTATCTGTAGCTACGAAGAAGGAAGGACCAAAGGAAGAAGACCCCGAAGAGATGCTGTATGAAGAGTCAACTGAGGAAGAAGTCACGCCTGTGGAAAAGAACAACGCAATAAAATGCAAGCGTAATAATTAGGAGGATAAGTGCAGGTGCAGTTATCAAAACCATGTTAGAGGGACCACCATTATCTTATTTAGCTTATCGTATCGATTTAGTGTATTGACCTATCAAATTGTGGTATGGAAGTACTGTTGCTTTTGTATTTCCCGACCTTTCGTTCGATAAACGATTAGTTCGATTTCTCAAAAGAAGTTTGAAATTTTACGTATGTGTTGTTTGTGTTTGGACCTTGTTGCTTGATGTTTGTTAGATGATGTTTGTAATGGATTATCTTGATTTTTGGTTGTGCATTAGGATGTTGAATTATCAACAAAACTTTCTTTTAAGGGTGGTAGCCACCTAGAATATTCAAACTCAACTTATTAAACCCAAAGATCCCAAACAATCTTCTAGCCTCCCCAATTAGAAAAATTATTCATTGCCAAGTTTTCAAGTTTCCATGTCCGAAATTTCATTTCTCAAAACATCTCGAGTTATCAGAATCATTCAAGCCTTTGCTTTCTTTCTAGCTTCTCCGAATCTCGGGGAGGAGATTCCTTTTAAGGGTGGTAGTCTGTAACATCCCAACATTTTACAATATTCAAAAATCACTAACTAAAATTTAAAACTTTTCTTTTCATTTAAAATAAAACATTAAATGCATAAGAAAACCAACTATAAAAGACTTCCAACTTATTGAAAGAGTTTAATATTTCAAATGTCACAGTTTAAACATTTCATTATCCACTGAGTTTCAAAAACCTTAAAATATAATTTGACAAATATCTTACAAACTACAATCCCTTTTATTTTAAATAAATTAGTTTCTTTATAAGTGTTTGAATTAAACCACTTAGCCATAGCTATTCATAAATACAAGATTATTCAAAAGGGTATATAATTATTAAATGGTTTTCATCCCTTTAACTGAGTTCAAAATATAGTTTGGAATTATAAGCCTATAGTGTATAACCTTAAAGCTTCATAGAATTTAAATTAATGAATTAGCCAAATAAACATTTCATTTGCTTAAGTGAATTTCATCTATTTTTCTTTAGCATGAAATGAGTAATAGATTCTAAATAAGAATAAAATTAAAACAAAGGTCTTGTCCAAAGTTGTTATGAAGTTTTTCAAATGAATTATCATAATATAAAATATAATGTTGCACAAATGATTTTCAAATAAAAATGAATACCCTATATTTCACATTCCCTAAAATTTTTTATATTTAGTTCTTTAATACTATGCCAAAATAAAGATGAATGATGTCAGCAAAATAAGTTTAAATAACTAAAAATTTAACATATTGAAATGTGGGTATTTTACAAATTTTATTTAGCAAAAAGAAAATTTAATTAAGTTATAAATTCAAAATTGATATTAAGTATCAATTTTGTATTAAACCAACATTTCAAATTTATTAATTTTAAAAAGTTCTCAAAACATACCCACAACTGGTTTAACAGCAAGATATTATTTTTACAAATTTTTAGAAATTAATTTGACATCATTTGGACATTTAAATCAAAAGATATGAATTAAATAAATAAAATCAGAAAAAGAAAATACTGGCTGACGTCATGCTGACATCAGCAGTTCATCTCCAACCTCTGTCCGAAATCGGCGCCGAAGATCAAATCGAATCGGAGTCGATTTCCTCTCTGATTCGTGCGGGATACGATCTCCTGAAGCCCCTATATAAACCCCAGCCGTGCCGCGTCTTTTCCCCCTCAAACCCTAACTAAATCACGCCGCCAGGCCGCCGGAAAAGCTCGCCGGAGTTAGCCATCTCCGCCGCCGTATTCGTCCCGTTCCCGACGAGGTGAGCCGAGCCCTTGACCGAAAGCCCCTCCATCCTCTTCCCCGTATCGACACGCATCTCCCTGACCCTTCCCTCGATCTCCTTCACAGCAAATCGTCGTGTGTGGAGCTCGCCGGACCCGCCGCGCCATCGTCCACGAACCAGCACTGCTCGAGGGCGCGCTGCTCGTCGTAGACGACCCCTTCGCCGTCGCAGCTTCACGCCGAACGTCGTGGTCATCTTCTCGCGTCCGGGGAGCAACTCCAGCGTCGAGGCCGTTCGATCCCGAGCCGCGCCGCCGTCTCCTTCGTCGCCGGTAGCCACCGCGCCGCCACCTTCTGGTACGCAATGTGAGCCGTCCGATCCAATCTCTACGGCTTAGATTAGATTGTCGCGGACGAAGCGGTACGATCCGATCTGGACCGTCAGATCCAGATCTGACGGCCCAGATCTGTTAACTTATCCACGTCAGCGCCGCGTGGCAGCCACGTCACTGCCCAGTCAGCTGCCACGTGGAAAACAATTTCCTTAATTAAATTTAATTGGCAATTTTACAGAAACACCCCTGTCACTTAGATCTCTCACAACTTTTTAACCACAACTCCAAATTTAATAATTTTTATATATTTGGAAAGCTCTTGACATGTAGAATATTTTGGATCTGAAAAAAAATTCAAATTTGACTTCGTATAAAATATTCAAATTTCAAATGGTGAATTTGAGTATATTTGCAATAACTTTAAATCTATAAATCCAAAAATTGCAAATAAATATGTTTTAGAAACTTTAGAATATTTGTAAATTAATGCCACTGCTATAAAATATTTTTGAGTAATTTTGAATGATTTCATAGTTGTGTGTTTAATTTGAATAGTTTGACTAATTTTGAAATAACTTTTAATAGAAACATTATTTTTGATTAAATCCAATTGCAATAGATTTAATTAAATGCTCTCTGTCTATTAACACAAATTATAAATTTTGGTTATAAAAATTTAATCATAGGAAACTTTAATATTATAATTATTCCTTTTATTGTATTTTCCAAAACTAGAAATTAATTAAACTGCATTTATAAATTCATGCATATTTATAAAGAAATCACAAAAGTTATTTTTATGTTTCTTGTGATTTAAAATTTCATTTCATGCATAGCATATTTTATAGTTAAATTTTTCATAAGGAAAACTCCTCCCCAATTTCTCTAAGTTAGAATTATTTTCAAACTTGTATTTTGGAAAAAGTGTTATACACTTAGACACTTAGGATTTTCAACATGGAGCTGGAAGACCAATGAAGGACTTAGCCAAAAACAAGACTCCAGAAGTATCTTCAAGAAGAAGAAACACTTAGAAGAAAATCAAGAAGAAGTTCATGAAGGACTAAGAAGAAAACAGGCCCTGGAAGCATCCTCAAGATGTCAAGCACTTAGAAGAAAAGTGAGAAGAAGTTCAAGAAGGCCAACCCCCTTTTATTCTCTAAGTCTCTCTCTCTGTCTTTTCTTCTCCTCTGAGACTTCATGAAGACTAAGTAAATCCAAGACCAGCCTCGAAGATACAAGAATCATCAAGTCTGAAGATTCATCAAGACTACCAAGAGCTCAATCAAGACATCATCAGTCTGGAGATGAAGCCTGGAGGACCACTACATATTTCTTTCTAGCTTTTCCCTCTTTCCTAATCTTGTCTTTTAGACTTAAACAAAATTTGATCATGATGTTATCATCTTGAAGTTGTTGGATCCTAGCAGCATAGTGGGATGAAGCGTCTGGAAACAAACCTTACATGTCCACGTACATGAGACCTGTTCCACAATTTAAGTGGCTGGCCGGGTGTCTGTCTCTCTCACTATAGTGAATGTCCAATGTACTAAGAGTTGATAATAATTGTTGATCATCTTGAACAAATGACTTAGTATTTTTCTCTAAGTATTTTGCACATCATGGCTAAGCCATTAGAGTGCTTGTTTCAAGAAGATATAAAACAAAGTATTTTATCCAACTTAAGACCTTAGTCCTTAGTCATTCTTGACCCACCTATTTTCCTTGCATTAACTTAAGAGATTTTCATAGCATAACATGCATCTCTAGCCCTTAGAAATAAGTTGCATATCATACATGACATGTTTTCCTTAGGAGTTTTACAAAACTTGTTGTTTATTTGATATGAGCATGTATGTTGATGATTGTTGTTTGTTGATTGTGGTATTGTTGTTTGCTATTATTGTTTAGATTAAACGGAGAGCAAACGTTCGTTGTTGAAAAGAGTTTGTGAACAAACGACAACATTCAAAGGCAAGTGGCACACCTCATAAACTTCCTAATTTTATATGCATTACTTAGTGTATTTTTATATGCATGTGTTGCTATGCTAAACCTGTGTAGAATCCCTTATTCCTGTGTCTAGGTTCCTATATCATACTTAGTAGAAATATTGATGCTATGCAATTGATGAAAGGTTTTTACAAAATGTTAAGTGACTACTCAGGACTGTGCTCATGGCTGTCTTCGCCTAGGATGAATTTCTATTCTACTTAGGGCTGTGAGCATGGTGATTTTTACCTGAGAGTGCACATCCACTAAGTTAATGAAACACCTGGGTGGTAATTGGTCGGATGGTTTATGTTGAGTGGCTACTCAGCTCCATTTCTATGGTTCCTAGAGTATGTACACTTGAGAATGGCCACCCAGGAACAGGGGAATCTGAAGAACTCCGAGTGACGATTGCTTCCAGTGCAGCCATTGCCATATGGGCTCTGGCTTGATCAATTATGTTGTGTGGACTCTCTCCGGCTTGACAAGCAGATGTAGGGGGATGTTAGGTGGAACGGGTCAAGCCAGGTGGGAGGGAAAATGCTTCTGAAAGATCTCGTCTCATTCTCTCTTTTCCTTATCACAAATGGTGTGTAAAGGATACCTTGGGTTGAATGGGTACAATGGTGAAAGTGCACAACCTCTGCAGAGTGTAAAACTAAGTACTTAGCCGTGTCCCCGGTTACGGACAATTTTGAGCAGCTGATCGAGGACGTCAACGGAGGATTCCACCATTCCAACTTCAGAAATAAAACTTGATGGGTGAACAAGGGAAGATGAGATTTATGGTTTTCATGCCATACTCGTCTTGATTTCAAGAAAAGTGTTTTCAAAAGAGTAGGAAAAATTGGCTTTATGCAAATTAGCCTTGAGCTCCACCAGCCAAATATGCATATAGGCTTTAGAGTTATTTCCTTAAGTGTCCACCATAGTGTCACTTGCCAGACTCCATTCTTAATGGAATCTGACCCACATTGTTGCAATATTTTTCTTATTGCAGATTTGATCAGATGACGAGTGAGGTTTCGTAAAGGTTTCGAGTCTACAACCAACATGTTTTCGCCTGTGGCAGCATGAAAGTTATAGAGACTCACTGCTATTGTATTTCCGCTGTGTACTTTTTCAATGCTAGCTTTACGCTATGCAACTTGTATAAAATATTTTGTAATTCTGGATCATCGATGTAATATAATTGATGCTTTGTTGTGATATTACATCGTAAACTGTGTGTGCAAATGAATCGATCCAGGGATTTGCACTATACACAGGTATCTGCCTTATTAAAAGTGCAGGTACGCTACAGATGGTATCAGAGCACTGTGTTGCCTGTAGGTTCGAAACCCCTAGGATTGGACTAAGACCCCAAAGGTTAAATAGTTAACTAAACTAGGTTTCCAAAACATGAGTAAATTTTGAACTTTCCTTTAATATGGTTTTACATTATTTATCTTGTCTTGCATCTTTCCCTTTTCTTTTAAATTCTAATACTCTTACCTGTTCAAAATTTTAGATGGGAGAGTACACTGAGACTGCGTATGCTGGAGTTTTGTCTGGATTCATCTTTGGGAGACAGCTGTCTAGATTGACAAGTGTATTGAAGCTACCACCACCCTATTTCCGAGGAAGGAAGGAGGAGACCAACATACCTCATGGGATACGTTGGGAAATACGCACCATCATGACCCCGGATCCTACGATGCCAGACTTCGAGCCCGTGGACTATGTCACATACTACCCAGATTGGATTGAGGGAGTAAACATAGCTATGGTGGACTTAATGGCTCGTTTGTGTTACAAGTATCGATTCAAGCTCGCACCAGGATCGCCCTTCCGTGCCTTTGGGAAGAGGAATGCACATGGTCTCTCGATGGCTCACATGGGAAATCGCCTGGACCTGCCCCTCGTTAACAAGACGTTTGAAGACTTGGATTATCTCATCAACTGTCTGACCAGGAGAGTCCAACAGACTCATGACGTCGCGAATCATGCACAAGCCGTCATACACGCAAAAACCCAAGAACTCCAGGCTTCTGAAAATCTTATTGGTCAGCTGGAGGAACTCATCCATGACCTACATTTGGAGAACCTTGGCAAGGATGAGCAAATTGCCATGCTTGAGGCGCAACTCGTCCCACCTCCACCACCGCCAGTAGCTGAAGAAGGAGGTGACCAAGGCACTGGAGATGTGACTGTATCTGCAGCTACGAAGAAGGAAGGACCAGAGGAAGAAGACCTAGTTCGCAAAGACGTCATCGGTCTCTCGGTCTTCAACATATGTCTTCTTGAACTCTGGACATGGGAATATCCAGGGACACAGCCATGAGTACATTTACGTACTCGCAAACTTCCCCAACATGAGCATGCAGTACTCTTTTATTTGTTTAAATAAAACTTCGTTTGCTTTGAAAACTCTACTTCCTTGTCAAAAAGGGAAGGATAGACCTTTGTTGAATTAAACTTTGCTTTGAAAACGGAAAGAAGGTTTTTAGAACTTTTCCCATAAATCTGCCTTTGTAAGAAGTCTCTTTAAAACTTTTTCCCAAAAAGACATCTTTGTTGAAAAGGGTAAGAAGTCTCTTTAATAAACATTTTCTTGGAAAATCAACATTTGATCTGTTTCTCCAAAACTCCTCCTTTTTCTGACTATAACCTTTCATGGTTCATAGTCCCCACCAACCTCATACCGATCCATTGGTATAGGTGTACGGAACATTCTCCACTTCCTTTGCTTTTTAAAACTCCAATCTTTTCGAAACTTGCACATGGTCAAAGTAGGGCCTCCCAACTGTCCATATCCGAGGACTCGGCTATTCGAATAGTTTTAATCCCTCTGCAGAGGTAGCACGCTTTTCCCACACCCCTTCGGCAACCCATCGTGTCAGCTACGTCCCGCCATACCAGGTGTATGCGAAGTTGAGTCACCGACCATAGCCTCTCATTTACTCATGCTAGTATAGGATCCTTCCCAAATGATACCTTTCCATCGACACTCAGTCCAGTTTCCCGTCGGAAACCCTAAGTGCGAGGACTCATAGTTTTGTCCTGCGGTCTATCAAACCTTCTATCCTCCTCCTTATCTTTCCCTAGAGTTTGAGCGAGGACCCGGGTCAAGGTAGGTCCTCAAACCATCCCTTCATGCATAACGGATTCATCTCCGTCGATGAGGTATCCCATACTAATAAAAGTAAACTACATGACTAAGCCCCGTTCCCATATGTGGGGTAAATGTGGTCGCACAGAGTATTGGCTGATTGACGTAAGTACAAAGACACAATGTGCGTTTTATCAATACCACCATTGTCCTTTTCTCCACTTCAACACCAACATCTCAGTACACCATAATCCATCCATATAATTTTAAAGGAGTTTTGAGTAAACGATACTTTTCCCATCCTATAGTTTGAAAAATAATTTCCATGTAGTATCTCCATATAGGGTGTCAAAATAATATATTTGTATTTTGGAAACAAAAGGGATTTTCAAACTCATAGCTTTAGTGGCCAACACCACATAAATATTATATGCTCTTTATAAGTAAAACATGTGAACCAAAATAGATGTATGTAGATGCAAGCTCAGAGAATAGCTTGCCTTGCTCGGCAAAATGATCCTGGTCTTGATCTTCAGGTTCCACAAATTCTTCTTCCTCGATAAATCTGACAGCGTTCTCGTCTAATTCACAATCAAGCAAATACAAACAATCACTAACCTACTCAATCAACACCACAACAATACAATCTTAGATGCTCTAAATAGCCACTTCATACATCAAGCAACATAATTGGGTTTCAATTTAATTGAATTATCCATTATTTAATTACATCTTAATTATGGCAGAAACAAGTTGAACATGTTTAATTACATATCTTACGTTCTGTTGGTCACAAAAATACAAACTAAATTTCTACAGAAAGCTACTGATGTGTAGAAAACAACACAATTTGATTAGGATCAATTGGAGTTACCAAACTCCCTACATAATTGTTTTAATCCAGAAGCTTTATAATCAAGTTTTAGCTATTAATCAAATTTTGTGGATCGTAAAATTAAATCCTCTTATGAGTGACTAACCATGACTAAATGTGATCCAATAAAATTTGTCTTAACTCATTTGGCCTAACAGAGTATCAGAAACAAACAAGTTTAGATTTTTAACCTTCTGTGGCATTTTCAATAATACATTTTTATTATTCATATAAATGAAGTGGGACCACTTGGGTTGGTTAGATAATTTCATATTCTATTCATAACAATTGAGTTTGGTTTATTTGGAGTTGTAAAACTCGAGATATTAATTTTCTAAATCTGTTTCCTATTCTGCCATTTTAGTTATTTTAACAAAACAGCAACTAAATTATTTTAGTTGGATGTGTGAGTGATACCAACAGGTAGAGTGTATGTTTCTGAACAATTTGGTATATCATTTGCAATTTTTGGATCAGTATTCAAAAAGATATGCATTTTACAAACTTAATCCATTTTCTGTCTTTTCTTTTATTTTTCCAGAGAAACACGGTGAAACGTTTTTCACCGAGGGGCTGGCTAGCCAGAGCCACCGCCATGAGGGCCCGAGTGCCGCGCTGATGCTGACTGGGCTGGGTGAGGCTGCGCTGGCCACCACGGTCACTGACCTGTGGGGCCTACCTGTCAACATGCAAAATAAATTGAAAAGGCAGCGCGCCGCTGGGGTTCGAACTCGCGACCTCGCGAGCGTGTGCGCAGCGTGCTAGCCACTGGGGTGGATCGGTGCTGGTGCTAGTACACGGGCGCGAAGCCTTTTGAGGTGTGGACCGTGCACGGCGACGACGCGCACGGCCGTAGTGATCACCGGCGGCGACGCGCACGGGATCGACGGAAGGGGACGCGCGCGGACGGACTAAGGGGCACATCTGACTCGCACGGGTATAGGGAGACTGGAGGGCAGCGCTACGACCCAAATGGTCACCGGAGACGGCGATCACAGCGAGTCACGGCGGCGGTTGGACACGGTCTTCGATCACTACAACGAGCTACGGCGTTAGGAGGGTAACGAGCATGTCCAAGGGATTCGCGTGCTCACCCTCGACGCGTGCGTGTGGTCGGCTTGGACGGAGGAGGTCGGAGATGGTGAGGAACTTGCTCGAAGTGCGGCGGCCGGAGTTGAAGAAGATGAAGGCGATCTCGAACACGGAGGCGTCTCAGCTCGATTCCTTGGACGAGGAGGGAGAGGACTGCACGGCGGAGCTCCTGGTGGTCTTGGTTTGGCTCGAGGATGTTTCAATCGACGGCGGCAAGATCAACCACGGCGGCGAGTTTTCGGGTGCGAGAAGAAATGAGAGGGGAGGGAGAGAGAGCGGGTGAGGGGGGTCAGTGAGGGGTGAGAGAGAGCAGAGGAGCGTCGAGGCGCTCTTATCCTTCTCGTTGGGCAGCGGAGAGGAGGGGCCCGGGCAGTGGACGCACGGGAGAGGTGCACGGACGCAAGGGCAGGGGGGGGGGGGTCCGGTGCGGGGCGAGTGGGAGACAGTGCGGGGAGGGGCACCCGGTCGCGGAGGGGCAGGGCCGAGGGCGGCACGGCGTCGTGCTCACCTTGACGCGGCAGGAGGAGCGGGAGGGGGCCCTGGCGACGAGCGGCGTCGAGCGGGAACGAGGAGCACGGCGGCACTGGCGCCACGCCGTGCTGCGGCTACAGGAGGGAGACGACGTTTTTTTCCAGATAACCCCCTGGATTTCCGTTTCTAATTACAACTAGGTCCCTTTTCTGTTTCTTTTAAAATCAGTAGCTATTCAGTGATTTAATTGAGGCCTTTAAATTACTTCGAAAATTATGAAATTATTCACGTAGCCTCCCCTATACATGTAGAAGCTCCACCAAAATTGCTGTTGGAAAATAAAATGTTTTGGACCATATTTGTTCATAGGGTTTAAGTATGTTATTTTTGGTAAATAATATTTGATACTCCTTTAATATTTTTAAATCAAGTGAGAGATATTGTTTTGAGCTCTTGGAACTTTCTTGACAAATATATTAGCTTTTGTATTTGTGTTTGTCAGAAACAAACACATTTAAATTGAATCAAAAGAATAAAATAGGATTTCATAGTTTAAATAAAATTAAATGGTAACTATATAATTTTGAGAAGGGAGAGGTATGAGAAGGAGATGGTCATCTTTCTACCTCATCCATGGAATTAATTTCATAAAGAAAATATTTGCTTGAGAGAATTAGAGAGTGAGGTAGATAGATTAATATATTAAGATCATTTCTTTAACTCATGATCTTAATTTCTATTTGTTGAATAATTGGAGGAGTTTGTTTTAAATTTAAGTCACATTCCAAATTGTTGCCAAGTGTATTTTATTTTAGTACTAAGCACAACCGAGGAATTGTCCTCACAAGCAACAAACATAATCAGATCAGCATCACAACCAAGATCACACAAAGTCAACCCAGCAATGGGAAGTAAAACACAATCATCAGTGAAACATTTCAAAAAGTTTTTGTTGGTTCTGAAATTTGGTTCTTGTGAAACTAAGTTTTTCTTAGTTTCTAAATTTGGGATGTGACATACCCCCTCTTGGAGTTACGAGCATCTACTTGGCCAGAGCATACACAAGTAACGGAGAGCATGCAAGATCATTAAATAGCACACACATGATATATTATGAAGCAATAACTTTAGTACTCAGTATTCATCGAATCCCAGCAAACACAACATGGAGAATTACATAAAAGATGATCTTGATCATGATAGGCAGCTCACAAGATCTAATCATGATAGCACAAGAGGAGAATACAACCATCTAGCTACTTCTATGGACCCGTAGTACAAGGTAGACTACTCACGCATCAATCCGGAGGCGGTGATTACGACATAGAAGCCTCCAGGGACGATTCCCCCTCCCCGCAGGGTGCCGGGAAGCAATTGTGATCTCTCCCGAAGTGGTGGTGACTACGGCGGCGGCTCGCGACCCGTGGAGGAAAATGTATTGAACCATGCTCCGTTTTTAGGTCAGGGCGGTTTATATGGGCGAAAGACCTAGGTCGGTGGGCGCCCGAGGGGCCCTGCCCACCTCCTGGCGCGGTAGGCAGTGGGGCCGCGCCACTAGGTGATGAGGCCGCGTCGCGGCCCCTCTTTGTCTCTTCTTCGGTTTTCCGACGCAAATATTCCAAAAATAAATCCTGGTTGGCTCGTTTCCAATTTGGCGGATATTTTCTTAAGAGCTTTTGTGAAACCAAAAACAGCAGAAAACAGGGAACTGGCACTGTGTCATCTTGTTAATAGGTTAGTCCAAGAAAATGCATAAAACTATATAAAATGCATATAAAACATGTAATAACATGATATAATATAGCATGGAACACAAGAAATTATGGATATGTTGGAGACGTATCAACATCCCTAAACTTAGTTCTACTCGTCCCGAGTAGGCAAGAACGATAAAAGAAGAATTATTTTTTAAGTGGCATGCTTAAACCCAATCTTGATCATGTAATAATATAAGGCATATAAACTGAGATCAAATGCATAAGGGTTGTAGTTTATATTGATATCAAACGAGTAATGAATAAACAAGTAGGTGAAGCAAGCAAAGCTTTCAATGATATAGTACTAGATAGCAATCATCTGTGCAAAGTAGATATTAAAGATGATTTAAGCTTCAAGCACAATAATATAATCATCCAATGCTTCCAACAAACATGACAACTTAATGAAGGGATCAAGTCAAGTAATAGCAATATGCACGTAGAAGATCAATATATTATTTGTTCAAAAGAAACAAGCAAGCGTTCAACGTTGGTTCCGGGCACGAGGATGTTATGGCTAAGAGAATGTTAACGGAGGTTTGGAAGGCCAACGGAAGAAAGGCTCACAAAGCTATAGATGATCATTAGACAAGATAAAGTCATACAATCGAAGCTATGCAAGGAGTAGTGATTGCCATACAACGGATGCACAATGAGCTATAAGTATATGAAAGCTCTCCAATGGAACTAGTGAGGGTGCATCCAACTTGCTTGCTCACGAAGACCTAGAGCACTTTTTAGGAGGCTCATCATTGGAATATACAAGCCAAATTCTATAGTGTTGTGACGCTCGAAAATCGGTACTATGTAGATTTAAGTGCTCCCGCCGAAACCCGCATAATAACGATTTTAGGTCGCCCACCAGACATAATGTGCACGCCGAAACATGCGCATTATGTGGGTGGAATTGTGATAACATTACAACAGTTCCGATACATCCACAAATACAACATAAGATATAATTACAACAACGACTCGAACGAGTCAAGATACAAATGATACAATACAAAGATTCAAATGACAGCGGAAGCAAAATAGTATCCGACTACGGATAAGATGCAAATTGGACTCGGAGTCCTGAAGATAAGCGATAGCGCCATATCCCTGCCCAGCCAAGCCGGAGGGATTCCCAAGCTAACGACGCCAGACTTCAAACCTGTCAACTGCACATAAAGCACATCCCAAAAGAGGGTCAGGGCACTCCCTGGCAAGCAAAACCGACTTGCCTACTTTCTACACCATCTCCCAAAATATAGGGGAGGTGGACTTAGCGGCAGCAACACTAGCAACCTAGAGAGACACGCTACAACTTACGTCTAATCAGAGAGGGATACGAGAGCGCATAAGATAACCATCTACAACTAGCACCAATCATAACCCATTCTCGGATTAACCCCCTCAACCAAGTATGAGGAAGCAATTCGGGAATACTCACACCTTGAACAATTTTAGTTACCAGTTATTGTGAAAGTAATTCTATATTACTAGTCAGGTTAATTAACAATGATTAGGTGTAAGTTGTCTATGATCTTATTAGCCAGCATCATCACCAAGTCGTCCATAACCATGGACACGGCTCATCGATAAGATTAAACCCTGCAGGGGTGCACTACTGGACCCGTACTCGTTCGATCAACCCCAAAAATGCAAACCAGAAGGTAGGGCATCTCAACACAGTAAATATCTTCTCTACAACCCATCCAGGGAACCGCATGATTGTGTGCACGGCTAATCAGTTCCAGTGCTCGTGAGATCGACCTTCATAGCACTCTAAGAACGTGCCACCCTATATGAGAATCGACTACTCCATCATCGTGAGATCGTTATGTAACCATATGCATGCATCAAATGGAAAGCCCGAACTACTTGCGGCGCCCTGGATAAGAAGCGGATTAGATCGAAGCCGCGGGGGGCTCCATAGGGCCTCCCACAAGCGGTTAGTGCGCTCAAAATTGGATCCGAGAACAAGAACTGAGTTCCTAGGTCGACACTTAGCAGAACAAAGCACCTCGCAAGGTGTTCCGCCGGTGCCTTATCTTTTAATTATAATTCCCAACAGAAGATAATATTTTTTTAAAGTAGACAAACTATCATGCTAAGCAGGTGAAATAAATAAGACTTACAGACAACTCGCACAAACAACTATAAGCATGCGCTACGACTCGCAAGGCTAACAGATAAACATACAACAGGTGATAGGATGTGGCGATAAAGCCGTATGGGCTGCAGGATAAACATGTGATGGGATCGCGATAAAGAATCGAATACTAGGGTAGCAGAGATCAACGACAGGAATGAAAGACAATGTATAGGTAAACAAGCAAACTTTGCTTGCCTGGAATCCCGCATGGAAGCAGATCTTGCCGTTGCTCACACATCTCAACGTCTTATCCGTAAAGAAGCAATAAACACTGGAAAACGTAAAAGATGCATTTTACAACTACGGCAAAAGATTCAGCATGATCATATGAGAATGATGCATGGCATGGCAAGATACAATACAATGCAGGTAATCCAAATTAGGCGGGAAAGCAACCCAGGTAATTAATATTTAGGTGCAAGTTATTTATCTACTCAACAATATTAAATGTTGGTTAAAATGGTAACGTATGACATGGGTGATCTAATTAAATTAAATGAAATAGGGCATTATATATTTATTACCCCTAACATTCCATATTTAATTATTTAGTTGCAATTAACAAATTATACTAAGCAATTAAAATAACAGATGCAAAATGGCATACAAATTGCATATTAATATTCCTTGAATTTTTATGATACAAATACATATGAAGATTATTAAATTTGGAGTTACAGAATTAAAGTTATTAGCATATTAAGTTTAGGGGTATTTCTGCAATTTTACAGGACCAGTTCGTGATGGAAAACATGTCAGTGGGGGTCCTGTGGCAAAAATAGGGAAGACAGGGGGCTTTGTGAAAAACCCGAGCGTTTCTGTTTTCCTGGAACTTTTGTCACCGAACGAGAACACCCCTAGGGAGGATGACAGGCAGGCCCGTGCGCCTCGCTGGCTTGTGGGTGTGTTGACTGGGGGCTGCGAGCT
Organism: Poa annua; assembly: GCA_026929855.1. Taxonomy (NCBI): domain Eukaryota; kingdom Viridiplantae; phylum Streptophyta; class Magnoliopsida; order Poales; family Poaceae; genus Poa; species Poa annua. The sequence goes on along the minus strand of CM049426.1, from coordinate 263,239,642 downwards.
CCCGCGGTCACTGACCGGTGGGGCCCGCGTGTCAGTGAGAGGAAAAGAAATTAAAAGGGTGGCCTTTATTCAACACGGCCGGGAGTCGAACTCGTGCGCGCGCGCAACGCAAGGAACGGAACGGCGCAGCTAGCCAAGTGGTCGGGATCGGGTTCTTGATCTGGTACGAACTTATTTTTAACAGGAAACAAATACAAAGTCTACTGACGAAACTGAAAACGGGATTAGAGAGCACGGCGGAGCAAATAGGACGGCGTCGACCACGATTTCGGGCGGCGATGCGGCTGCTGTCTGCGTGCGTGGGTGCGGGAGGTTTGTGCGGGAGTGCGGGACGACTCGGAGCGCCAAAGAGGAGGCGTCGCGGCTCGGCCCACAACACGGCGAGGACGGATGCGACGTTCCCAACCGCAATAGGAGTGGGGAAGAGGGGGAACGGGGAGAGTGGCTCACGGGAAGGGTGGTCGGAGGAGTTGTTCGGGTTGAGGAGGACCGAAACGCCGGGAATTCGCGGCGGAGGACCGCCGGTGCCGAGGGAGACGAGGACGGTTCCGACGGACTCGAGCGCTCCCAGAGCAATTCCGTGCACGGGGAGGACGACGAAGTCCACGCGGAGCGCCGGGGCTTGGGAGAGCTTCTTCGACGTCACCGGAGCGGCGGGGCGACGGCGGGGAGGTGGTCTCCGGTGGCTGCTACGGTGGTGCGGGAGACAGAGAAGAAAGATATGGGGAAGAAAGGGGAGGCGGCGGCGCGATGGGAGAAGTAGAGGGCTAGGGTTTAAGGGGGAGGGGGGCGGCTAAGTAGAGGGGAGGGGGAGCACATGGGGCTCCATGCCTTGGTGTAAAGGTCTTCTCTGTACGAGGAGGAAGACGACATGGGGGAGAGGACTGGGCTGGGGGAGATGGGCCAAAGAGATGGGCCAGAGGGTGGGCTCGGCCTGAGGTAAGTTTTTCTTTCCCTGTGTTTTTATTTTATTTCTTTTGTTTATTCTTTTCTGTTTTTGTATTTAAAACAAAGTAGAAAAATAATTTGTATAAAGAAACTTTATAAAATAGTTTTTGTTTTAGATAGGCAATTTAATAAATTAGTTTTTATAATATTTGCAAAATATTTGAATTACCCATTTTAATTAATTTGAAAAGCATTTGAAATTACTTGTGGGAATTGAATTTAAAGGGGGTTTAAATTTAAATGCAATAAAATAAAATGAAGTGACAAAAGCATGATGATATGATGACATGAAGATGCACAAAAGAAAAACATAAAAATCTAAATTGGGATAAATCCCGGGATGTTACAAAGTTCCCCACATCGTTATGCAACTAAGAAATGAAAACTCTCTCATATGGAGTAAAGGTGCTAAACATGAGCACAAATGATGATCATAAATGATATGGTGCTATAACATGAGCACAAGTGATGGCTATAAATGATATGGTGCTATAACATAAGCACAAGTGTGTGATAAAGAATAGTAATGCTGCCCCCTTTCTTTTTTTTTCTTCTCTTTTTCTGTTTTTTTTTCTTTTTTCTGTTTCTCTTTTCGATGCCCTCCATGGCTCTTTGCACTTTTAGGGGCAAGCATCCTAATATGATATATGATGTATGAAAACACACTAATGATGATAAAACAACATACTGATGATACAAGTAACTAATATGAATGTTCCATAAGAATACATATGACAATGGTGCCTCTGCCAGTGTAGCAGGTTATGCAGTGCTCTAGCGTAACACGGGTAAAACCACACATTAGCTTTATAGAAAACACGCAAAGCAATAAACAAGTAATGAATGCCAACAAGTCATGTAATGTAAGATGGATGTTGCATGGCAATATATCCCGGAACAGATATGAAAATGCTGTAGTAGTAGGTATGGTGGCTGTTTTGAGGAAGATATTTAGCTTATGTGTAGGAGAACAAGATGAAAATCTCCCACGAGTTTGGATGTACCCGCGAAAAATGCACCAACTCTCAATGTGATAAAGGGCAAAACAAAGTATCGAAGAGGCTAGCAATATGGTGGTGGAAGTGCCATGAAAACCGCAGTTTTAGAACTCACGAGTAAAAAGATTCCAAATAAAAATATGATCATGCAAGGCATAATGAAAATTACTCCTAGAGGGATCGTGGCGAATGACAGTCACCGTTGGCTTCCCCGGCTGTAGCGCATAACCTAAAGTTATTACGGTTGCTTTAGGCAAATAGAAGTCATATATATTTATGCAATCAACTGGAAATTTAAGTGTGGCACAGTTTTCAAGTTTCTCTAGACCAACCATTTAATAATTACACTTTACTAGACCATCATGTTTATCATTAATAAAATTAATATCTCAAAACAACATCAATGATTCAAGTGACACAGTTTAATGCTCTACAAGATTAATGTATCATTTAATTATACCATCTACCTCATTTAGCATTTTCTGTTCTCAACCAAACACCAATCAACTTATTTAAAAAGATAAACTCTCCAAGTAATTAAACAATGAGACGTGGGAGTATAATATAACAAAGCTAACAGCTCTAACAAGACATGCATGAAAAACAAGAGTTAGAGAGAAAACGATAACAAAAGACGAATACTCAACGAATATAATTGAAAAATACGAGTATTCATATGAAAAAGTGGAGCGTGTCTCTCTACCACACAAAAGAATGCTAGGATCAATATTTATTCAGAGAATGAAAATAACAAAAACAATAATAAAAAACAAACAAACGCTTCAAGATAAGCACATAAGATGTGACGGAATTAAAATATAGTTTTACTCGAAAGGACGTGATAGTTTGTCGATGAAGAAGGGGATGCCTTGGGCATCCCCAAGCTTTGACGCTTGAGTATTCTTGAATTATATTGGGGTGAACCACCAGGGCATCCCCAAGCTTTGGCGTTACTATCCTCTTGATCACATTATATCATCCTACTCTCTTGATCCTTGAAAACTTTCTCCACACCAATCTTAGGTAACTTCATTCGAGGGTTAGTGCACAAAAAATTATGATATTGTAGGAGCATAATTGTTTCCATTGCTACTGGACATTAGCTACAGCCACTGATACTTAATAGGATAAAAATATCTAATCAAAATAGCAAAAGAGGCATTGTAAAAGAAAATGACAGAATCTGTCAAAAACAGAACAGTCCGTAAAGACGAAACTTTTCGAGGCACTTAACTTGCTCAGATCAGAAAACTTAAAACTAATGAAATTTGCGTATACATCTGAAGACTGCGTACAAAAAAGTGCAGATGTTTCTGACGTTCCAGTAGGAAGATATGAATTTTACGGTGGACAGCAGAAATCTGTTTCAGCACAGGAATTGTATTTAAGCATCAACTTTCAACTGGAGGCTTAACATGACACAACATTGCGATAAAATAAGATACAAAGGAATTGCTACAGAGGTAGAATAAGTCCTTGACACAAGCAAAACGAAATAAAATAACAGGAAATAAAAGTGTGTTGTCTCCCATAAGCGCTTTTATTTAACGCCTTTGAGCTAGACACAAAGTGAAAATCAAGTATTATCAAGAGATGAAGCACCAACACCATAATTTGAACGAACAATAGAATCAGAAGGTAGTTTCATTCTTTTCCTAGGGAAGTGGTTCATACCTTTCTTGAGTGGGAATTGGTACTTGATGGTACCTTCTTTCATACCAATAATAGAACCCACAGTTCTCAAAAAGAGTCTTCCCAACACAATTGGACAAGATGGATTGCATTCAATGTCCAAGACATTAAAATCAACGGGGACCAGGTTATTATTAACCATAATAGGAATATCATTGATCCTCCCCAAAGGTTTCTTCAAAGCATTATCAACAAGAAAAACATCCAAATAGCAATGTTCCAATAGTGGCAAATCAAACATATCATAGAGCTTTTTAGGCATAACAGAAATACTTGCACCAAGGTCACACAAACCATTACAATACAATTTATTTATTTTCATTTTAATGATGGGCTCCCAACCATATTCTAACTTCCTAGGGATAGAAGCTTCAAGTTTTAATTTATCTTCCCTAGCTTTAATAAGAGCATTTGTAATATGAGCAGTAAAAGCCAAATTAAGAGAGCTAGAATTAGGGCTTGTGGCCAATTTTTGCAAGAATTTAATAACTTCAAAGATATTACAGTTATCCAAATAAAAATTATTATCATCAAAGCAAACCGAACCACATTCTCTCATGTTCTTAAAAATTTCAGCACTTTTGTCAACACTAGTTTCAGCAGTTTTAGGTAATTTTAAATTTTTGGATGAAGTAGAGGAGACATTTCCTATACCAACTATGTTACCATGGATAGTAGGAGGATTACTAACATGTGAAACACCATTATTTTCAGAGGTAGTAATAGTAATTTTTTTAACAATATTAGCCTCTTTCTCTAGTTCTCTCTCTCTTTCCCATCTAGCACGTAATTGAGCCATTAATCTAGCAAAGGGATTATTCTCTTTAGTTTAGTAGGCATGATTTTAGATTGAAAAGGTCAACATCAAGGTCCAGACTATCAACTTTAGACGCAAGAATATCAATGTTCCCAAACTTTTCCTCAACAGTTTTATTAAACAAAATTTGTGTAGGGATAAAATCTTTTAGCATGGTTTAAAGTTCAGAGGTGGTAATACTATTGTTGTTATAAGAATTACCATAAGAGTTGCCATTATTAGGAGGATAGGGCTTATAGTTGTTATTACCATAATTGTTTCTACAGGCAGTCCATTGGTTGGGCAATTCTTTATCAAATATTTCATTCTTTCCCAAGCTTGAGCAACATGTTCATTATCAAGTTGTATAAAATTCATGATGCTACTTCTTAGAGAAATAATCTTAGCAGGAGGATAGTATTTTCCAATGAAAGCATCTTTGCATTTTATCCAAGAATCAATACTATTCCTAGGCAGTGAAAGCAACCATTCTTTAGCTCTTCCTCTCAAGAAGAGAGGAAATAATTTCAATTTTATAATATCACCATCTATATCCTTATACTTTTGCATTTCACATAATTCAAAAGTTATTATTTAGATGGGCAGCAACATCATTAGAACTAACACCAGAGAATTGCTCTCTCATAACAAGGTTCAATAAAGCAAGTTTAATTTCAAAGAACTCAGCTTTAGATGCAGGTGGAGCAATAGGTGTGCGTATAAAATCATTATTATTGGTGCTTGTAAAGTTACACAACTTAGTATTTTTCAGCGGAACTCATTTTAGCAGATTACTTAACAAACCGAAATAACAATATTCAGAAAATAATAGCAAACCGAAATAAACAAAGCAACAAAACTGAAAATAAAATAGCAAACCGAAATAATAAAAGTAATGCAAGTAACTTTTTTTTGAATTTTTGATATTAAGCAAATAAAGCAGTAATAAAAATAAACTAAGCAAGACAATAACAAAATAAAAAGATTGGAAGTGCGAAAACTCCCCTCGTGAAGAATCTTCAAATCCTCGGCAACGGCGCCAGAAAATCCTTGATGGCGTATAGTTGACGAAGGAGTTGAAGGTCTTCAAAGGAATTCTTTGAAGGGGATCGTGGGCAGAAAATAATAATTTTCCTAGTAACGATATCCTTAAACTAGCCAAGATCTATTCTATGCAGATATAGTAGTACGAACGGAGATCGGAATACATACCCTTGTAGACCGAAAGCGGGGATTACGTTCCCGCACAAACGTTGTCGATGAAGACCGACGTAGCCGACCTCAAGGTCGTGTAGAGGAAGCAGGCCTCCGAGTACCGCTAGCGCAGCACCTCGCAGGGAGTCGCACACGTACGATGGAGACGACGCCTCCGAAGCTCCAGTCCAGGACGAGCAGCGGAAGACTTGGACCGGAACACCAGCAGCGCGGCAGCGGGCTATGGTGGAGGAGATCCCCGACTCCTCTTGCTCGGCGCGGCTCCAACTTGGGAACCACGAGATCGAGAGAGAAATCAGGAATTAATTGGTGAATTAAAAGGCTGGGGGTGCCCCTTCTTATATAGGCTCCCAAGGGGAGCCAACCTTGCCAGCCAGGCAATGTGGGACTAACCCCCCACAGCCTGGTTCGGCTAGAGAGGTGCGCCGGCCCCCTGGTGGGCCCCTTGTGGCCCACCTAGGCCGGCCCTCTTGGCCCCCACCGAATTCCCCTAGGGAATTTTCCCCTCTTGGGCCTTCTTTCGTCCGGAAGGCCCATTTAGGGAAATCTGCCTTAATAAATTCGAAAATAAATATATAAAATCATATTTGCATATTAATAACACTAATTAATATCAAACATAATATATATAATATTTCCTAGCTCCGAAAACTCTTTCGGCGCTGCCCGATCTCCATCGGACCTCTCTCGGGACGTTCCCGGTGATCTCCTTCCTTTCCGGTTGTCTTGTCGAAACCCCTTAAGTGTGTTACCCTAGCGGTTCGATATAATATCAGGTATGATCAAGACTCCTCAATGATCAACGACTAACTCGTAGGCCTGGACCCCCTGAATTAATCCCTGAGATATAACGAATGACTTTCATCTATCAAACCTGAACGTGAAGTCTTAGACCTTTTGCCATAGCGATACTTAGCACGTCCGAGTGTCGTTCCATAGATATCTCCATACCTAATCCCGACCTCGTTACCGACGACGCTATCTTCTACTCGTTCATGATCTCATGTCTCCGTGACCTAGTCACATGCTTGCAAGCTCATTAGACAAGATCTCACCGAGTGGGCCCGAGAGTATCTATCCTGCTACGCGGACTGGCAAATCCCGCTCTTGACCCCTCGTCTCAATACTCCTTTCCAATACCCAAAAGTATCACCGTTATTGTCATACTAAATAAGATACGACGTTTGGTGCAATCAAAGTATCTTCGGGGAATATCGATAAGAGTTGATCTCACGGTCAAAGGTGTAATGACTATGTTCTCCAAAACTGGGTATGTCCATCACATCACTCTCCAGCGATGTGACTCTCATTGCCGACCGGCGCCATGCCCCATGACCGGGAAACCTCGATCATCAATCGCGCAACGAAACTAGTCTTAGTAGAGGCTACTAGGGACCTGGTTGTTTACGTATCACACCCGCATTAATGTTTCCGCTTAATACGGTTCTAGCATGACACAAAAACCTATTATGAACAAACGAGATATGATAAAGAATACACTTTATTAATTGCCTCTAGGGCATATCTCCTTCAGTCTCCCACTTGCACTAGAGTACAAATTAATCTAGATTACAACTTGGTAAAAGCCTAACACCCATAGCTAACTGGTGTTGTTCATGCTTATCAAGCGGGAGAGGCTTCGTCAGCGGATCTGCCACATTCAGATCCGTATGCACTTTGCAAATCTTCACATCGCCTTCTTGTACGTACTGACGTATCACGTGGAAGCGTCGGAGAATGTGTTTGCCGGTGGAGTGAGTCCTTGGCTCCTTGGCGTTCGCAATGGCACCCGTATTGTCGCAGAAGAGGACCACGGGGTCTTGCACGCTCGGGAACACTCCAAGTTCGATGACGAACTTCCTCAGCCACACAGCTTCATTCGCGGCCTCGCAGGCAGCAATGTACTCCGACTCCATTGTAGATTGTGCGACTATGGGTTGCTTCCCACTTCTCCAGCACATGGCGCCTCCATTCACCTTGAACACGTAACCTGTCTGTGACTTACAGTCATCGGGGTCTGAGCAGAAACTTGCATCTACGTAACCCGTTACGCCAAGTTCCTCATCGCAGCCACCATACACAAGGAACATTTCCTTTGGCTTATTGAGATACTTAAGAATGCTCTTAACAGCTATCCAATGCGGCATTCCAGGATTACTCTGGAACCGGCTTGTCAAAATTAGAGCTAATGCCACATCCGGTCTAGTACTCAACATTGCATACATGATCGATCCTATGGCTGAAGCATAAGGATGTTTCGTCATTTCGGCCTTACCCAGTTCCGTTACCGGACACTGCGCCTTACGCAATATCTTATTCTTGATAACCGGCAGAGAACCCTTCTTTGCCTTCTCCATATGAAAACGCTTCAATATTTTATCAAGATAAGTACTCTGACTTAGTGCTAATAGGCGCCTTGATCTATCACGGTAGATCTTTATGCCTAAAACATACGCAGCTTCTCCTAAGTCCTTCATGGAAAACTTACTGTTTAAATATTCCTTCACGCTATTCAGAAGTTCCACATCATTCCCTATTAGCAATATGTCGTCAACATACAGTGCTAAGAACACAACCGAGCTCCCACTCATTTTCTTATAAATACAGGTCTCTTCCACATTTTGGATAAATCCAAAACCTTTGATTACCTCATCAAAGCGAAGATTCCAGCTCCGAGATGCCTGCTTCAATCCATAGATGGATCGCTGAAGCTTGCACACCTTGTTAGCACTTCCTGGATCGACAAAACCTTCCGGCTGTACCATGTACAACTCTTCCTCAATGTTTCCATTCAGGAAGGCCGTTTTGACGTCCATCTGCCAGATTTCATAATCATAGTAGGCAGCTACCGCTAACAAAATCCGAATAGACTTAAGCATCGCTACCGGTGAAAAGGTTTCATCGTAGTCAATTCCATGAACTTGTCGGAAACCCTTTGCGACAAGCCGAGCTTTATAGACGGTCACATTACCATCAGCATCAGTCTTCTTCTTAAAAATCCACTTATTCTCGACGGCCTTGCGCCCTTCGGGAATATCCACCAAGGTCCATACTTGGTTATCATACATGGATCCTATTTCGGATTTCATGGCTTCAAGCCATTTCTCGGACTCTAGACTCTCCATCGCCTCCGTGTAGTTCGTAGGTTCGTCTTGCTCGACTAGCATGACGGTGCAAACCATGTTGCCATACCATTCTGGTGGGATCCGAGATCTACCAGACCTACGAGGTAGAACATCTTCCTCGACAGTTTCTCCCACTCCTTCCACGGAGGACGTTTCCGGAATTGCTTCCGTTGCGCCACTCGGAATCTCGAGTTCAGGATCAACGATTTCATCGAGGTCTACCTTCCTCCCACTTACTCCTTTCGCGAGAAATTCCTTCTCTAGAAAGGCACCGGTCTTCGCGACAAAAGTTTTGCCCTCAGCTTGGTTGTAGAAGGTGTACCCAACGGTTTCCCGCGGATATCCTACAAAGATGACTTTCTCCGACTTCGGTTCGAGTTTGTCGGGCTGTAGTTTCTTAACGTACGCCTCACAACCCCAAACCTTCAGAAACGATAACTTAGGCTTATGGCCATACCATAATTCATACGGCGTCGTTTCAACGGACTTGGACGGAGCCCTATTTAAAATGAATGCGGCTGTTTCTAACGCATAACCCCAGAAGGACACTGACAGATCGGTAAGATACATCATAGATCGGACACTATCCAGCAGAGTACGATTACGTCGCTCGGACACACCGTTACGCTGCGGCGTTCCGGCGGGCGTAAGTTGGGGCACTATGCCACAACTCTTCAGATGTGTGCCAAACTCAAAACTCAAGTACTCTCCACCGCGATCGGACCGGAGATGCTTGATTTTCCTATTAAGCTGATTCTCAACTTCACTCTGGAATTCTTTGAACTTTTCAAACGTTTCAGACTTGTGTTTCGTCAAATAGATATAACAGTATCTACTCAAGTCATCAGTGAAGGTGACGAAGTAACGATAACCATTGCGTGTCGAAACGCTCATTGGTCCACATACGTCTGTATGTATGATCCCCAACAAATCCGACGCCCGTTCAACGAAACCTTTGAACGGTGTCCTGGTCATTTTGCCCATGAGGCATGGTTCACATGTATCGAGGGATCCGAAATCCAACGAGTCCAAGAGTCCATCGGAGTGGAGTCACTTCATGCGCTTTATACCAATATGACCAAGACGGCAATGCCACAAAAACATGGCGGTATCGTCACTACACTTAATTCGTTTGGCCTCTATGTTATGGATGTGAGTACTACGATCGAGATTCAACAAGAATAAACCGTTATTCTCGGGAGCATCAACATAAAAGATATCATTCATATAAATAGCACAATTGCTTGACGCTGATTTAAATGAATAACCGTCTTGTAACAGGCAAGACCCACTTATAATGTTTACACTCAAGGATGGCACAAAATAACATTTATTTAAAACCAAAACTAATCCCGATGGTAGATGCAGAGGGAGCGTGCCGACAGCCACCACGTCGACTCTCGATCCGTTGCCGACGCGCATCGTCACCTCATCCTTCGCCAGCCGCCTCCTATTCCGTAACTCCTCCTGAGAGTTACATATATGAGCAACAGAACCAGTATCAAATACCCACGTATTGCTCCGGGCGGATGTAAGGTACACATCTATAACATGTATATCAAATATACCTTTCTCTTTGTCGACCGTCTTGCCAGACTTCCTATCCTCCAGATACTTGGGGCAGTTGCGCTTCCATTGACCCTTCCCCTTGCAGTAGAAACACTCCACGCTAGCTCTGGGACCAGACCTGTTAGTCCTGGGCTTGGCAGCCAACTTTGCCTCCCTCCGGGACTTCCAGCTCTGCTTTCCCTTGCCACCGGACTTCTTGAAATCAACGGTCTTGTTGACCATCAACAGCGTGTGCTCCTTCTTAATCTCTACCTCAGCAGTCTTGAGCATCACGAACACTTCACCCAGGGACTTAGCCATGCCCTGCATGTTGTAGTTCATGACGAAGCCTTTGTAGCTTGGTGGCAACGATTGCAACACCCTGTCAATCGCCAGCTCATCGGGAATCTTGCACTCCAGAGCATTCAGGCGTTGAACGTAGCCAGACATCTTGACTACATGCTCGCTCACACTGCTATGCTCTTTCATCTTGGCTGAGAAGAAAAGCTCAGAAGCCTCATATCTCTCAGCCTTAGCCTGCGGCGCAAAGACAGCCTTAAGATCCGAGATGATCTCAAAGGCGCTCATCTTCTCAAAGCGCTTCTGCAGGTCGGCTTCCATGGCGTAGAGCATGCCACTCTGGACAAAGGCAGAATCCTCCGATCGGGTCTGGAAGACCTTCTTCTCATCCTCAGAGGCATCATCTGCAGGAGGGTCACCTATGGCGGCCTCAATGACGTAGGCCACCCTATGAGGAGTGAGGAGGATCCTCAGGTTGCGGAACCAGGCCATGAAGTTTGACCCATTGGTCTTAAGCTTTTCTTTCTCAAGGAACATACCTAGGTTAAACGAGGGGCGAGACATCTACAATGGAATTTGCAACAACATAAGACTTTGTTCATAATAATTTTGAGTTATAGTATTTTAGAAAATAACTAACATAACTCCCACTCAAACGAACATCCCTCCTGGTCGTTTAAGCGATTACACGACCCCCATCCATTGCACCACCCCTCATCATCAAAGCCGGCGGCACAACTTCAAGAGTAGACAAAATCGTCCGTCACACCAATTTTGTGACTCGTGCTCGGCCTTTCGGCCTTCCTGTTCCGAGGCCATACTTCTGAGTATGCTAGGCTCGCCACCAAAGACCTCCACGCTGACGCTTGTGCAACATGGCTTACACCCACCGTATGCGAACGAAGATATGTCTGACACCCGATCATCACGGCCTGCCTCATAACGTAGAACTTTATTGGTGGTGCGCGTTGGAGGGAGAACACTAGTGGTATTTTGAAGGGATCATCTTATTCAACTACCGCCGTGTAACACACAATCACACACAAAATAAGATGCACACAAAACATCAAATGTAATGCAATGTGATATAGTCCATCGCGCCATTGTCTTCTTGGCGCCCGCAGTTTATAAACAATTTAATAAACCTACCTTGACCATATCACATAGCCCCTGCAAAATAAAGTCAGACGCTTCTACTTTATCTTTTGCATATTTTACGTGGCTTGGGGCTTTCGTAAATAGAACCGCTTCATACCTACGAATCTTATGACCAAAACAACGATCCAATAATTGCATTTTTAAGCATCCCTTTCGGGCCCTCCATTGAAAATGCGAAGACCAACTAAAGAGAGAGAAACTGTCACCCGCCAGCCACAGATACGGTACAAGCCATATGTCAGTAGTGGAACCAGTCTCGCGTAAGCGTACGTGTAAAGTCGGTTCGGGCCGCTTCATCAACTCAATGCCGCTGGAATACACAAGTGCACGCTAGAGGGTAGCAAATAACAGGAACGGTGCCCCCGTGCACAGCACGGGTTCTAACAGCGTACAGCTATATCTTACGATAGATCGGCTCTGATACCACTGAAGGGGATCGTGGGCAAAAAACAATAATTTTCCTAGCAACGATATCCTTAAACTAGCCAAGATCTATTCTATGCAGATATAGTAGTACGAACGGAGATCGGAATACATACCCTTGTAGACCGAAAGCGGGGATTACGTTCCCGCACAAACGTTGTCGATTAAGACCGACGTAGCCGACCTCAAGGTCGTGTAGAGGAAGCAGGCCTCCGAGTACCGCTAGCGCAGCACCTCGCAGGGAGTCGCACACGTACGGTGGAGACGACGCCTCCGAAGCTCCAGTCCAGGACGAGCAGCGGAAGACTTGGACCGGAACACCAGCAGCGCGGCAGCGGGCTATGGTGGAGGAGATCCCCGACTCCTCTTGCTCGGCGCGGCTCCAACTTGGGAACCACGAGATCGAGAGAGAAATCAGGAATTAATTGGTGAATTAAAAGGCTGGGGGTGCCCCTTCTTATATAGGCTCCCAAGGGGAGCCAACCTTGCCAGCCAGGCAATGTGGGACTAACCCCCCACAGCCTGGTTCGGCTAGAGAGGTGCGCCGGCCCCCTGGTGGGCCCCTTGTGGCCCACCTAGGCCGGCCCTCTTGGCCCCCACCGAATTCCCCTAGGGAATTTTCCCCTCTTGGGCCTTCTTTCGTCCGGAAGGCCCATTTAGGGAAATCTGCCTTAATAAATTCGAAAATAAATATATAAAATCATATTTGCATATTAATAACACTAATTAATATCAAACATAATATATATAATATTTCCTAGCTCCGAAAACTCTTTCGGCGCTGCCCGATCTCCATCGGACCTCTCTCGGGACGTTCCCGGTGATCTCCTTCCTTTCCGGTTGTCTTGTCGAAACCCCTTAAGTGTGTTACCCTAGCGGTTCGATATAATATCAGGTATGATCAAGACTCCTCAATGATCAACGACTAACTAGTAGGCCTGGACCCCCTGAATTAATCCCTGAGATATAACGAATGACTTTCATCTATCAAACCTGAACGTGAAGTCTTAGACCTTTTGCCATAGCGATACTTAGCACGTCCGAGTGTCGTTCCATCGATATCTCCATACCTAATCCCGACCTCGTTACCGACGACGCTATCTTCTACTCGTTCATGATCTCATGTCTCCGTGACCTAGTCACATGCTTGCAAGCTCATTAGACAAGATCTCACCGAGTGGGCCCGAGAGTATCTATCCTGCTACGCGGACTGGCAAATCCCGCTCTTGACCCCTCGTCTCAATACTCCTTTCCAATACCCAAAAGTATCACCGTTATTGTCATACTAAATAAGATACGACGTTTGGTGCAATCAAAGTATCTTCGGGGAATATCGATAAGAGTTGATCTCACGGTCAAAGGTGTAATGACTATGTTCTCCAAAACTGGGTATGTCCATCACATCACTCTCCAGCGATGTGACTCTCATTGCCGACCGGCGCCATGCCCCATGACCGGGAAACCTCGATCATCAATCGCGCAACGAAACTAGTCTTAGTAGAGGCTACTAGGGACCTGGTTGTTTACGTATCACACCCGCATTAATGTTTCCGCTTAATACGGTTCTAGCATGACACAAAAACCTATTATGAACAAACGAGATATGATAAAGAATACACTTTATTAATTGCCTCTAGGGCATATCTCCTTCATTCTTATCGTCTCCCCGGCAACGGCGCCAAAAAATCCTTGATGGTGCTAAGCGTGTGGTTGGTGAATCCCCAAGAGAAGGTGTGAAGTAGCAGAGCAGCAAGTTTTCACTCAGTTATGAAACCAAGGTTATCGAACCAGTAGGAGATGAACGTTCCCTCGAGATGTCAACGGCACCAGAAACTCTTGGTGTGGCGTCGAAGACGTTGAATCTGCACACAACATGTGGTGACCCAGCATACCACTACATGGTGTAGTATGCTATAGTCGTTGACATAGAACCAATGGATCACCGTCCACCAATGTTACATCATCAGAGTGGTACAACAAAAACATCGCAGGTCCAAGGCATGACTATAGATTACAAACAAAAGATCGAAAACATCAGATCTTTAGAACCTCCTCGAAACAATGAGGCAAGGCCCTAATAAAAGAAGATCAAATGAAAAATATCGGAGGAACTAACCTATACTAAGCCTACTTCTAATACCGCAAGGCTTGCGATTGTGCTATAGCAATGCCTACAAAGATAGGTTCTATGACTAGGGATATGTCCTCTTCTACACTACGCCTTCATTTGTCCTTCGTCTTCCTTCAATTGGTTCAACTCGATGTAGTTGCCTTCTGTGATATCTTGAGTTTATCCGCCATCGGAGTCTTCATAGCCTAAAGTGTTGCCTTCCTGTGGTTCTTCATGTCTAGCAGGGGTTTAGGAGGCAAGGGTGAGTAACAGCGTTACCCAGCAAGTTCATTATGCAAGGTGGGAAGTTTGATGCATAATACAGCCACAGATAATGGATTGTCGTAGGCTAATGTAAGTTTTAGAAAACATTTCTTCAAAAGGTTGCTTTTATTCTGAAGACTATGCTCGTCAGGAGTCACATGGCTAGGGCTTTGAGGAGCCTCCTTTCCTGCATCGTTTGTCGTTCTGTCCTGGAACGTGGAGTAACATGTCACATTTATACACTCTACAGAGGTGCGCTGCTTTACCCATAAGAGATCAAAGCCTTGTTGGACAACCGGGCGAATCTTTCCCGTCCACACTTCCTATGGTGTGGGGCCCAGTCAGTTGATCCAAGCCATTCACCGTGCTTCTCCACCACCCCGCATGCCCACCCTTTTTGTAGGTCTGTCCTCCCCTTTATCATAAGGTAGACCGATCCGGACCAAAGTCCTCCCCTTTACCAAATGATAGACCGTTCCAGACAACCCTCCCCTTTATTATATGGTAGACCGCTCCGGACCGAAGTCCTCCCCTTTACTAACGATAGACCGATCTAGGCTGCTCCTACAATCCATCATAGACCCCAGTGCCGTGGGAATTAAGGGATCCCGCCCATGTGCATGTACTCTTGCAAGAACTACAACCTACGGCCGCTGGCAATCCGTTGACATGCGAACAGAAGAAGATCACAGATGACTTTCCCATCCCATTCCAAGTCTTATGGTAGGGCGTAATATACGGCGCAAGAATCGCTGGCGACATTTGTTGTTAAAGCCTAGATGATACTTTCCCGTGCAAATGGGACCTCCACCACATCATTCTTACCGTGGTCCCATCTGCCAGCCATATGAGATTACCACCTCACTGGTGGATAACCATAGTCGTATTATTACAAAATAAGTTTTCTGCCCTTTTTGTGTGATATGCAATAATTGGAGGGGATCGCATGCAGAAAACAAAAAATTTCCTAGCAACGATATCCTTAAACTAGCCAAGATCTACACTATGTAGATCTGGTAGTACAACGGAGATCGGAATACATACCCTCGTAGACCGAATATCGGGGATTATGCTCCCGCACAAGTGTTGACGACGAAGACGAGGTAGCCGACCCCTAGGTCGCGGAGAACTCGGCACGACGAACACGACGAAGTGAGGGCGGGTGGAGGAATTAGGCCTCCGAGTACCGCTAGCGTAGCACCTCGCAGGGCGTTACACACATACGGTAGAGACGACGGCCTCCGAAGCTCCAGTCCAGAACGAGCTGCGAAAGACTTGGACCGGAACACCAGCAGCGCGGCAGCGGGCTATGGTGGAAGAGATCCCCCTCTCAGCTCGACAAAGGGAATCACGAGATCGAGATAGAATTGGGGAATTAATTGGTGAATTAAAAGGCCAGGGGTGCCCCTTCTTATATAGGCTCCCGGGGGGAGCCAACCTTGCCAGCCAGGCAATGTGGGACTATCCCACATGCCTAGTGCGGCCAAGGGGAGTGCGTCAGCCCTAGGTGGGCCCTATTTGGCCCACCTAGGCCGCCCCCATCCAATCCGAAGCCCTAGGGGGACTTTTCCCCCTCATGAGCCTTTTTTCCACCAGAAGGCCCATTTAGGGAAATCAGCCTTTAAAAAAATTCGAAAATAAATATATAAATCATATTTAATCATTAATTACATTAATTAATATCAAACATATTATATATAATTTATTCTTGCTCCGAAAACTATTTCGTCGCTGCCCGATCTCCATCGGAACATTCCCGGGACGTTCCCGGTGATCTCTTTCCTTTCCGGTTGTCTTGTCGAAACCACTTAAGTGTATTACCCTAGCGGTTCGATATAATAACATACATGATCGAGACTCCTCTCCGATCAATGACTAACTCGTAGTCCTGGACCCCATGAATTAATCCTTGTGATATAACGAATGACTTTCATATATCAAACCAGGACGTCTATTCTTAAACCCTTTGTCATGTCGATACTTAGCGCGTCCGAGCATCATCCTCAGATATCTCCATACCTAGCATGATCTCGTTACCGACATCGCTATCTTCTACTCATCTATGATATTATGTCAGCTGGTGACCTAGTCACATGTTTGCAAACTCATTTGACATAAGCTCACCGAGTGGGCCCTAGAGTATCTATCCGGCTATGCGGACTGACAAATCCCGCTGTTGACCCCTCGTCTCAACTACCCCCTTCTGATACCCAAAAGTATCACCGTTATTGTCACACTAAATAAGGTATGACGTTTGGTGCAATCAAAGTATCTTCCAGGAATAACAATAAGAGTTGGTCTCACGGTCTTAAGGTGTAATGACTATGTCCTAATACTGGGTATGTCCATCACATTGTTACACCTAACGGCATGACTTCCATTGCCGACCAGCACCATGCCCTATGATCGGAAAACCTCGATCATCAATCGCGCAACGAAACTAGTCGTAGTAGAGGCTACTAGGGACCTGGTTGTTTATCTACCACACCTGTATTAATGTTTCCGCTTAATACAGTTATAGTATGGTATAAAACATATAATGAACAATTGGGATATTGCCAATAAACTATGTTTATTAAGTGCCTCTAGGGCATATTCGCTTCAGCCTCCCACTTGCACTAGAGTAACACTTAATCTAGTTTACAATTTGGTAAAATCTCAACAACCATAGCATCTTGGTGCCTGCTCGCCTCGTGGAAGAGGAATACAATCAATTGATCTCACACATTGAGACCTATATGTGCTTTTCAACACTTCTATGTCACCTAGTTTGACATCATCCCGTATCTTACGATGACGGTGAAATATATCCTAGTGGATGGAGTGAGACTCGAGCATTTGCGTAGCATGGGCATTAAAAGTCTAAGAGATCTATTAAGGAGATCACATACGCCCCGAAAACTGCTCAGTCCAATCACACTTGCTACTTCTGAAGTCGCGATATATTTCTATACCTATGTAGATTATGCGACAGTGCATTCATATGCGACTTCGCAAACTAACCATGTCTATCTTCAAAATAAAGGACATCTCCTATATGAGATTTCTAGTCGTATGGGTCAGTGTCATAACTTGCATCATCGTAACCGCTTTACGGCAAGTTGTCTTTCCACTCTTACCCTTTACTAGAAAACATATCTTCAGTTCTCATAGACACTGAAAAATATACTTAACGTTTGTTCATTGATCCACACAAGGATCACTCTAGAACCTGTTCTTCAACCAAGAACTCGGGTCACACTAAGTCGAGCTTTCAGTCTGATAGCATCTATGTCTGATACATAGATAATGTCGAGCATCATTTGCTATCACTGAAAATGCCAAGATAAACTTAATATTTTACCTAGTCATAGAAGCAAGAACCTCTTTCTTCGCTTGTTCTATTCTGAAACATTTCAGAATCTTAACTTAGGAAATATTCCGACTTAATGCTATTAAGCCCCTTACGATGTATACAATTATAAATCGGATGCCTAATACTCCTAACTTCATTTTATGGAAAATTTAATCACTTAGATAATCATTTACACTCTACTAGAGGATCTGTGTCATTCAATATGTCGTTACATATAGAATCAAAAATGACACCTAGCTCCCACTCAAATATGCCTTCCGCATATAAGATCAAGGAAAGCTACTTAGCTCCCACTCACTTCTTTGCAAAAAAAGTTTATTCAACTATTTTGGACAACTCCAAAATCCTTTGATCACATTATCAAAGTGAAGATTCTAGCTCCGATATGCTTGCTTCCGCCCATGAATGGACAACTAAATTTTGCATACAAGTTTAGCATCCTCAGGATCACCAACTCTTTCTTAATGACACTATTAAGAAACATGGTTTCCTTATCCATCTATCAATTTCTCATTCGAAATTATAGTGATTGCTAAACAACCCAGAATAGATTTAGGCTTCGCCACTTGAGACAAACTCTCATGTGGTCAACTTTTGAATATGTCGGAACTGTTTCACGACAAATTGATCCTTCTCTATGTCTATTCTCTCATAAAATTCCATATTCTATTAACATCCTAGATGCCATCAAGAAGATCTCCCAAGTCATTACCTAGAAATCGTACATGGATTTTATTTCGGATCATAAATGACTCATAGCCATTTCTCGGACTTAGGTCTACCATCTCTTCTTCGTAGTTCGTAGGTCTGTCATATTCCATTAATATGACCTTCATAACAAGATTGTCGTAACACACAGTGTGGAACACAACCTCGTACGCCTACGTTCTTAGTATGAGCTCAGAGCATCATGATCTTGTATCATCAGCTTTTTCAAGCTGTGGAGCATGACACCGAAAACACTTTCGGTTGCGCCACTCTGATGTCTGGAGAGGAAGTTCACCAACTTCGTCTTGCTCTACTTTCTTTCTCACTTATACCCTTGGATAAGAAACTATTTCTTTCGCAAGGTATATCCCCGCAACGATTTTTCCTATGTCGTGAGACATGTACCCAACTAACTCTTCAGGTACGGTACACTACAAAGATTAATCCATTTTAGGTTTGATCACATCGAAACACTAAATTGCTGAAACGACAATCTAGGCTAAAAGCCATGCCATCACTCAAATGGTATTGTCTCCATGGATTTAAATGGTTTCCCTATGATCTAACGTGAGAGTTATGTTTCTACCATATGACTCTAATGATCACAATAATTCGGTAAGAGATTCATTTACCACACACTATCCGATAGGGTGCGATTACGACGTCCTAACATACCATAACACTATGGTATTCCATGCGACGTAATTTTATGGAACTCTTCTCACAAGTCTTCCAATGATGTTCCAACATTATAACTCAAATCTTTATTTCCTCGATCTGTATCGCGGGAATTTGATTTTAATGTTAAGTTTATTTCCTACTTCATTCTGAACTTGTTTGATCGAATCAAAATTTCCAGGCCAACATTCCCCGAGTGGATATCCATATAACTACTCGAATGTTCATGAAGTCTATGAAATAAATACTTCCATTACACGTTAAAGTACTTCATTGATTCACATACACCCATATGCACGATTCTCAACAAGCTATACTCAAAACATTCAGTGAAGTTCACAAAATAAAGGTCTCCACTACCCGTCAATCACTTCATTGAACCACATACATCTATATGCATGACTATCAATAAGTTATATGTCCGTTTTCCAAAAACGGTGTCTTAGTTATTTTGCAAGTGTCAAAAGATCAAATCTAAGGACTTGTAGATCCATCCGGTATGGAGCTAATGCATTGACTATAACATTGACATGAATTAAACGGTAGTGCCACACATATGTGGTGTCTTTATTAAGTTTGTATCCTTTGGCATTAATATTATGAATGTGGGAGCTTCTACCCTCTAAAGTCAAATCAGCATATGATAATTACTTCATAAGTATATGACAACAAATTTTTCACTAACATATATGAACAAGTGTCTCGCTAGAGGAGACACACTTATAACGATCATACTTAACAGGCGATCATAAAGAATTTGTCCAAATGGTAGATCTAGAGGGAGAGTGTCTATGGCCATCACAACAATTTGTCTGCCATTATCAACATGCAATGTTGCCTCATCCTTTCAAGCTACTCAAGTAGTAAACCTGGTTTTCATAAAACATGACTAGTTCAAAACTTAATCACTACTGCGAGTACTTACTTAGCTAAAACATTCATAACATGTATATCATATATACACCATCATCATCAATGACTTCTGGCGATCTGTTTCATCTTCTTGATACTTCCAACATAATCAAGAACCATGAAGGTGAACGATTCCCCTTGCATGACATAGTCTATGACAGAGGATTTTGTAACAGCCCTACTGTAACTTTCATTTTGGTGTGCAATAAAAATGTTGTATCATGTCATCTTTCCATAAGAGCTTGCATTTATTTAATTTTGGGCATCAAATTCAAATTACAAATTTAAATCCTTATTTAAATTCAAATGCTTTTCAACTAATTCAAATAAAGTTTCAAATTACTTATAAATAATTAGACCAATAATTAATATGTCTAATTTGAAACTATCAAAAATTGCTCAAAAGTTTTTATGAGGTTCCTTTCTGTTTTGTTTTAAAAATACAAAAACAGAAAAGTTTTAAAAAGAAAAATAAAACCAGAAAAAAAAATAGTGGAGAGGGAGCTCCTGGCCGAACTGGGCCACAGCTCGGCCCAGCAAACACCAGCCCGCTCCACTCTTCTCCTTCCCGTACGGACGCTAGCACAAGCACCTTTCCACGTCAATGGCCATGGCTGAGCCCCTGCACGTCGCCCCCACGCCGGAGCCCACTGCCACCTCCTCTCTCGCTCTCTTTAAATCGACCCGCGCCGCAGCAAAACCCTAACCCTAGGCTAGCTTCTTTCCATCCTCGCCGCCGCTCGCTCCGCCACGCCCCGCCGTCGCCATGAGCGGAAGCCGCGCGAGCTCGGAGCCCCGCGACCGAGCGCACCTGCCTCTGCTTCGCCGCCGGCGGCTCCTCGTCCTCCCCGTCTTCCTCCTCCGCGCCGCAGACAGCGAGGACCACCGCACCGTCCGCTTCTTCCTCGTCGACCGCGCGGACCCGAGCTCTTCCCCATCATCGTCTCCTCTTCTCCGGCCACCGCGACAACCCTCCTCGCGCTAGCAGCCTGCCTCGGTGAGCAGCGCCCGTTCCCCTCCTGTTTTCCCCTCGCTTTACGGCTCGGGCAGCTCGTTTCGGTCGATGCCGTCGCCGGCATCGCCACGGCCGTGGCGCGCTTCCGCGTCGAGCACGGGCACGATGCACACACGCCCTCCCGTTCGGTTTTGAGCACGGAAACGAGTTCGCCAGAAGTTTCCGCACGCACCGCACACCCCAACGAATTCGCAGTGCCGCCGGAAAGAGGTCGCCGTCGATCTGTCGCCGCCGCGGCGCCCTCTGTCTCCTTTTCCGTCAGTTTCGTCAGAGGCAAAGAACGAAGCTTTTCGTTGTTTAAAATAAATCGTAACCTAATCCTATCACTAATCTACACTAACCTACTGGCTAACAGCACCGTGCGCTAACACCCGCGCGCCCCCAGGTTCGAATCCCCTCCGGCGCAGTGGATTAAAAGGGCGCCTTTTTGCGGCGCTCGCTGACAGGTGGCCCCCGCGGGTCAGCGACCGCGAGAGAGAGAGAGCACCGCGCGCGCCAGCGTGGCACCAGGACCCACCTGGCAGTCGCTGGGTGCGCCCCCGCTGCGGTGAGAAAATCCTAGGGGTAGGGAACTTTGCACCGAAGCCCCTGCATTCCTGGTTTTGCACAGTAGTCCTCCCCTGCTTAGTTTCTCTCACGGTTAAGTCCCTGGTTATTTCAGAAACAACCCTACACTTCTAAAATGCATAACTTTTAATTCATAACTCCAAATTAAATAAACTTTATATGTTTTTATATCAGAAAAATGCAATAAACATTAATATCACATTCTTATGTCTTTTTGCATTATTTATTTAAAATACTTAGTATAAATTAACAAATGCAATTAATTAATTAAATATGGAGTATGAGGGGTAATAATTATATAATGCCCTAATTCCATATAATATGCTCATCCCTTTTATACCATATCTTGCCATGCTAATAAGTATTTAATTTGAGTTAAAAATAAATCAATTGCAATTAATTCCTAAAAATGTGGAATGGGTTGGGCAATTAAGTAATTAATGTCTTTTCCATTTTTTAAAATTAATTGGATCACCACTTCGTCTATATTAAGTAACATTTAAATTAATGGCTACACAAATAATTTGCACCCTAATCTTTTGCTGGGATTTCATCCCCGCTTTAATATGACCTAATCATCGCATACCATGTCGCATCATCATTTGTTTGCGCACTTCTCTGTATTGATTATTGTTTCCTATTGTTTGTGTTTGGCTCTCTTTGGGTAGACGACGACGTGTCTGCTGCGAGTACCTACGACACTGAGGTTCCAACTATCGTGCCAGGCTACGAGCTACCAGGCCAGCTTTTGCTAACCGGTTACACGATTGTCGGGTTTTCATTCCTGCCTTTTGATCTATGCTATCCTAGTTATCGGTTCTTGAATTGCGATCCCATCACATGTTTATCCTGCAGCCTATACAGCTATATCCCCACAACCCATAACCCCTTGCATGTTTATCTGTTGGCCTTTGCGAGTCGTAGTGCATGCTTAGAATTGGTTGAGCGAGTCGTTCCTTTGTCGTTTATCTGATATGCTTAGCATGATAGATGGTTCTACTATAATAAACTGCTGTCTTATTGTGGGGTTCTATAATTAAAAGATAAGGCACCAGGCGGAAGGCCTTGCGAGGTGCTTTGTTCTGCTCAGTGTCGACCTAGGAACTGAGATTTTGTCCTCGGATCCAATTTTGAGCGCACTAACCACTTGTGGGTGGCCCAATGGAGTCCCCCTCGACTTTGAATGGAACTTCGACTTGTCCGGGAGCTACACCTAGTTCGGGTTTTCCATTTGTCTCATATGCATCAATACTAGTGCAGTATTTTACTTTGGCGGTGTGCCTTGTTACATGCATATAGGGCGCGGCCTGTTGGTGCCGAGGGGTGTGTCCTGCGGGAGTCCGCACCCTTTTGGCCGGGACCAGCATAGCTCCCGTGGCTCCTGGACTTGTCGCGGTGAAGGAAAAGAGTTGGGTTGAAAGTCCCTAATGTTTTTGACTGGGTTGATCATGCGAGTATGGGTCCAGTAGTGCACCCCTGTAGGGTATAATCTTATCGATGAGCCGTGTCCACGGTTATGGACAACTTGGTGATGATGCTGGCTAACAAGATCTAGACAACTTACATCTAATCTTTGTTAATTAATGTGACTAGTAATATAGCATTACTTACACCCTAAATGGTAACTAAAATTGTTAACGTGTGAGTATTCCCGGATTGCTTCCTCATACTTGGTTGAGGGGGTTAATTCGAGAATGGGTTATGACTGGTGTCTGTTGTAGGTGGATATTTAAACGCTCTCTTATCCCTCTCTAAGTAGACGAAAGTTTTAGCGTGTCTCTTTAGTCTGCTAGTGCTGCTGCCGCTAAGTACACTTACCCCATATTTTTTTGGGAATCTTACAGTTTTGTAACCTGTTAGCTTAAGCTTGTTCGATACGCTTCGGTGTATTGACCCGTTCGTGGGCTGTGGTTTTTCTGCAGTTGAGGATCCTTCGCTCGACCAGTTGGGTGGATACTACGTGGAGTTCGACGACGAGAGCTACGACGAGTAGTTAGAGTTCCCTTGGGCTACTTCCTGGTGGACTGCGTGGATGGGCCTTCTTTTTCGTTTTGGCCTTGAGCCCTTTGCTTCTTGTCTGTACTCAGACCGGTTTGTTTCCGCTGCTTGATGTAATGTTGGGACATGTGACCTCTGATTGGTGCCTTTTGATATATTTTGCTCAGTGAGAGCTTTTGGATATTATTTCTTTTCTTTGTGTCTTAGGTTTATTCTGTGGTTTCGACTTGTTAAAAATCCGACTCGTATACCATGTGTGTATGGTTGAAGTATACGAGTTGGAAGACTTTTTGGGTTCTTGCGTGCACAATCTGGAAACGTATGTGACGTTGGGGTCGCCAAGAACTGTCGGCCGATGATCCATTCCGAGCATGGCCTGATTCTTCCTGGGATTGGTAACCCCAGTATGTTCTTGGTTGTGTGGCCCAACCGATACGTTTTGTTTGTGTAACTTGAATTCAGGGTCTGACAGTTGGTATCAGAGCTTAAACGCTCTCAGGTTCCCTTCTACTGGTCGTTGTTTGAGTCTAGAAAAATATTTTTGTAGTTATCAGGAAATTCTTAAACGTGAGAGTAGGAATTCTGTTCTTTTACTTCTTTCCCCACCCACCCTCCCTGTTCTTCTGGTAAGGAAGTGTTACGATATTTCCCTTCTCACCTTAATTTTAAAATTAGGACATCACTTGTTCTGGGTTTCTGTAGTACCATAGTTGCAGGTGTCTTCAAGGTGGTGCTCTTCGTTTCAGCAGTTTCAACCTCTTCGGCTACGTTCAGTTTCATTCTTGAATGAATCAGTTGTTTCTCCTCTTTTGGTGAAGTTACGTCAAGCTCAATTGGTGTTTCCTAGTTCAAGTGCTAGTCTTCGTTCTTACCTCTCTTTAAACCTTTCTGGAAGTGAACAAAGTGGCGTACCATGATGGATGGCCATGTCTCGTTCCTTGTTGTCTTTTCTAAGCAATCTGAAGTTTTCCTTTAAGCACTTACGTTGGGTTTTTATACGATTCTCGTGTTAACGTTGTACCCTCCTCAGGATGGAGAGTGGCGAAGAAGATACTACAATGCCTTCCCAAATGGGGCAAGTTTTGTCTCAGATGACGCAAGTTTTGAGTCAAATTCAGCAGAACCAGAATCAGAGCAACAACTGTGTGTCTATCGTGCAGTTTCTCCAGCTCAATCCCCGCACGTTTGATGTTCCCTCTGAGCCACTCGATGCTGATGACTGGCTGCGTGAGATGAACAATGTTCTGGCTGGTTCTCATGTGTCCGATGAGGACCGTGTTCCTTATGTCACATATCTGCTCCGCGGTGAATCCATGTCTTGGTGGGAGAACTTCCTACAGTTACGAGCACCAGGTGTCGTGATTACTTGGGATGAGTTCAAGGACGCTTTCAAATGCCACCATATTCCAGATGGGGTCATGGAAAGAAAGCGGGAAGAATTCTATGACTTGACTCAGGGTATGATGTCTGTATTGGACTATCAGGCTGAGTTCAATCGTTTGGCCCGCTATGCTCAGGATGAGGTATCAACTGATGCCAAAAAGCAAGCCAAAATCCGTAGAGGTCTAAACCCAGATCTTAAGTACGCACTCACTCTTATCAAGTGCGATACCTTTGAAGACCTCGTCAACACAGCTCTCCGAGAGGAATTTGGACGTGAGAAGTTCGAAGAATCTCGTAAACACTCTCTTGAAACAACTTCTTCTCCATCAGATTCTACACCTCCGCAGAAACGTAGGGTTTGGATACCCTATGCAACTCAAACTCAACTCATCCACAGTCCAATCTCTCCGAGGTTTTCTTCTGGTCTAACCAACCCAGCTTCAGCTACAAGGAGTTTCCTCGAGCAGACAACGCCTATAGTTCCAAACTCTTCGGTCACCTGCTTCAAGTGCGGTGAGCCGGGCCACTTCTCTTACAAGTGTCCGCAAAACACACTTCCTTCTCCACCTTGTCGCCCTAAGAGTTGTGTTGTTACTCCTCAGGCTCCCAACATCGACAAAAGGTCTGTTGGTAGACGCGCAAGGGTGAATCATGTTACAACAAAAGAAGCAGAGGAAGCTACTGATGTGGTTCTTGGAAATCTATTCGTGAACTCTGTCCTCGCTAAAGTGTTGTTTGATTCTGGTGCGTCCCATTCGTTCATTTCGCAAAGTTTTGCTTCCAGCAATGGTGTTACTTTCGAAAAGATGGACAACCCTGTCTTAGTGCAGCAACCAGGATCTAAATGGCTTACAAGAGAAGTTAGCCTGAACAACGAGATCTTAATCGGAAATCTTCCATTCCAAGCGTCTCTTATTGCTCTTCGTTCTTCAGACATTGATGTCATCCTAGGGATGGATTGGCTTGTGGCAAATAAAGCGGTAATTGATTGTACTGCTAAATCTGTTAAGCTTACCCATTCTTCTGGCCAGATAGTCTACTTCTATTCAAAATCTCCATCTGTTCAGCTATATGCCCTCAATGTTCATCCTCTACCTGCTATGGAAGATATACCGGTGGTCCGAGACTTTCCTGATGTCTTTCCTGAAGAATTGCCAGGCATGCCGCCTGACAGAGCCGTGGAGTTCGTTATTGAACTAGAACCAGGCACTGCTCCTATCTCCAAACGTCCTTACAAGATGGGCCCCAAAGAACTGGCTGAACTTAAGAGACAGCTAGAGGAGTTGGAAAGTAAAGG
The DNA here is from genome assembly GCA_026929855.1 of Poa annua. Classification (NCBI taxonomy): domain Eukaryota; kingdom Viridiplantae; phylum Streptophyta; class Magnoliopsida; order Poales; family Poaceae; genus Poa; species Poa annua. The sequence continues at coordinate 263,213,152 of CM049426.1, read as the reverse complement.
TCACATCCAACCTAGTACTTCTCCTTGGGGTTGTCCTACTCTGTTTGTCAAAAAGAGGGACACGACTGAGCGACTGGTTGCTGACTACCGTCCTCTGAACAAGAAAACCATCAAGAACAAGTATCCTCTCCCTCGCATCAATGACCTGTTTGATCAACTGGCTGGTGCTAAGGTTTTCTCCAAGTTGGACTTGAGGTCAGGTTATCACCAGATCAAGATCCGCAAAGAAGACATTCCAAAGATAGCTTTCACCACTCGTTATGGTCTCTACGAATACACTGTCATGTCTTTCGGTCTCACAAATGCTCCGGCGACTTTCTCACGTCTCATGAACTTCGTTTTCATGGAATAGCTCGATAAGTTCGTGGTAGTCTATCTCGATGACATTCTTATCTATTCCAAAACCGAGGAAGAACACGGAGAACATCTACGTCTTTTCTTGTTGAAACTCCGAGAACACCGTCTCTACGCCAAGTTCTCCAAGTGTGAATTCTGGCTTCCTAAAGTATCCTACCTTGGTCATGTCATCTCTTCTGAAGGCATTTCTGTTGATTCAGAAAAAGTGAAGGCCATTGTTGAATGGTTGCCTCCTACATCGGTGAAACAAGTCAGGAGTTTCCTTGGCATGGCTAGCTATTGCCGTCGTTTTGTTGAGAACTTCTCCAAAATCGCTAAGCCTCTCACCGATCTTACAAGGAAGGATAGAAAGTTTCTTTGGACTCCAAAGTGTGATGAGAGTTTCAATCTCTTGAAAGCTAAACTCACTTCTACTCCCGTCCTAGGTTGCCCAGACACTTCCAAACCTTTCCAAATATTCTGCGATGCATCTCTTCAAGGACTAGGCGCAGTCCTCATGCAAGAACGCAAAGTTGTGGCTTATGCATCTCGCCAGTTGCAACCTCATGAGCTCAACTATCCTACACATGATCTTGAACTTGCAGCAATCATGTATGCCCTCAAGGCTTGGAGACCTTATTTGTTGGGGCACAGCTGTGAGATTTTCACTGATCACAAGAGTCTCAAATATCTCTTCACTCAACCAGACTTGAACCTCAGGCAAACAAGGTGGCTTGAGAAACTCTCAGATTACGATCTTACCATCTCTTACACTCCAGGCAAAGCTAATGTAATGGCTGATGCTCTCAGTCGCAAGTCATATTGCAACAACCTCATGGTTGAGGACATCCAACCTCCTATTCACGAAGAATTCAAGAAACTCAATCTTCAAATGGTTCCCTCTGGTTATCTTGCAAACTTGATTGCCACTCCTACACTGGAGGATAAGATCCGTGCCGCACAGTTGCGTGATTCTGGTGTCAAGAATATCAAAGACAACATTGGCAAGGACAAGTACAAGAGTTTCTCTCTCGATGACAAGGGTACCTTGCTGTTTGAAGAACGCATTGTAGTGCCCAAACTTGACAACTTAAGAGAACTCATTCTCAAGGAGGCTCATGATACTCCGCTTTCTATTCACCCTGGCAGCACAAAGATGTACCAGGATCTCAAGTAAATCTATTGGTGGACCAGGATGAAGCGTGAAATTGCTCGCTATGTGTCTCATTGTGATGTTTGCTGTCGTGTCAAGGCAGTTCATTAGAGACCACCTAGACTTCTTCAACCACTGCAAATTCCTGAATGGAAATGGGACAAGATCGAAATGGACTTCGTTACTGGGTTTCCAAAGTCCAAGAAAGGCAACGATGCAATCTTTGTTGTCATTGATCGTCTCTCCAAAGTGGCTCACTTCTTCCCAGTCAAAGAGACAGTATCAGCTAGTCAGTTGGCAGAACTCTATATGACAAGACTGGTTCCTTTACATGGTGTTCCTTTGGCAATAAGCTCAGATCGTGGAAGTATCTTCACTTCTCGATTTTGGGATAGCTTTAAGAAAGCCTTGGGTACCAAACTTCTGTTCAGCACAGCTTACCATCCGCAGACAAGTGGACAGGTTGAAAGAGTGAACCAAATTCTGGAGGATATGCTCAGAGCTTGTGTTATCTCCTTTGGCATGAAATGGGAGGATTGCCTTCCGTATGCTGAGTTCTCCTACAACAACAGCTTCCAAGCAAGTCTAGGCATGGCTCCATTTGAAGCTCTCTATGGCCGCAAATGCAGAACTCCTCTTAATTGGTCTCAAGCTGGTGAACGTCCATTCTTTGGGCCGGATATTATCCAGGAGGCTGAAGAAAAGGTTCGCATCATTCGTGACAATCTGAAGATTGCCCAGTCTCGGCAGAAAAGCTATTATGATAGCAAGCACAGGGACATGGTCTATGCACCTGGTGATCAAGCTTACCTTCGTGTCACTCCTCTGAGAGGCACGCAACGATTTGGCATCAAAGGCAAACTCGCTCCGCGTTATGTTAGCCCTTTCAACGTTCTTTCAAGGCGTGGTGAATTGGCTTACCGTCTGGAACTTCCTCCAAACCTCTCCAAAGTGCACGATGTCTTCCACGTGTCACAACTCAAGAAGTGCTTCCAAGATCCAGGACGTGCAGTTGATCATGGATCAATTGAACTTCGAGAAGATCTCTCTTATGTGGAACAACCGATTCACATTCTTGACGAAGCTGAACGTCGCACCCGTAACAACACTGTCAAGTTCTACAAGGTTCAATGGTCTCATCATTCTGACAAGGAAGCTACATGGGAACGTGAAGGCCATCTCCGTGCCGAGTACCCCAACCTCTTTGTTGCTCCATGAAGAATCTCGGGGCGTGATTCCTTTGAGGGGGGGAGTGTTGTAACAGCCCTACTGTAACTTTCATTTTGGTGTGAAATAAAAATGTTGTATCATGTCATCTTTCCATAAGAGCTTGCATTTATTTAATTTTGGGCATCAAATTCAAATTAAAAATTTAAATCCTTATTTAAATTCAAATGCTTTTCAACTAATTCAAATAAAGTTTCAAATTACTTATAAATAATTAGACCAATAATTAATATGTCTAATTTGAAACTATCAAAAATTGCTCAATTTTTTTTTATGAGGTTCCTTTCTGTTTTGTTTTAAAAATACAAAAACAGAAAAGTTTTAAAAAGAAAAATAAAACCAGAAAAAAAAATAGTGGAGAGGGAGCTCCTGGCCGAACTGGGCCACAGCTCGGCCCAGCAAACACCAGCCCGCTCCACTCTTCTCCTTCCCGTACGGACGCTAGCACGAGCACCTTTCCACGTCAATGGCCATGGCTGAGCCCCTGCACGTCGCCCCCACGCCGGAGCCCACTGCCACCTCCTCTCTCGCTCTCTTTAAATCGACCCGCGCCGCAGCAAAACCCTAACCCTAGGCTAGCTTCTTTCCATCCCCGCCGCCGCTCGCTCCGCCACGCCCCGCCGTCGCTATGAGCGGAAGCCGCGCGAGCTCGGAGCCCCGCTGACCGAGCGCACCTGCCTCTGCTTCGCCGCCGGCGGCTCCTCGTCCTCCCCGTCTTCCTCCTCCGCGCCGCAGACAACGAGGACCACCGCACCGTCCGCTTCTTCCTCGTCGACCGCGCGGACCCGAGCTCTTCCCCATCATCGTCTCCTCTTCTCCGGCCACCGCGACAACCCTCCTAGCGCCAGCAGCCTGCCTCGGTGAGCAGCGCCCGTTCCCCTCCTGTTTTCCCCTCGCTTTACGGCTCGGGCAGCTCGTTTCGGTCGATGCCGTCGCCGGCATCGCCACGGCCGTGGCGCGCTTCCGCGTCGAGCACGGGCACGATGCACACACGGCCTCCCGTTCGGTTTTGAGCACGGAAACGAGTTCGCCAGAAGTTTCCGCACGCACCGCACACCCCAACGAATTCGCAGCGCCGCCGGAAAGAGGTCGCCGTCGATCTGTCGCCGCCGCGGCGCCCTCTGTCTCCTTTTCCGTCAGTTTCGTCAGAGGCAAAGAACGAAGCTTTTCGTTGTTTAAAATAAATCGTAACCTAATCCTATCACTAATCTACAATAACCTACTGGCTAACAGCACCGTGCGCTAACACCCGCGCGCCCCCGGGTTCGAATCCCCTCCGGCGCAGTGGATTAAAAGGGCGCCTTTTTGCGGCGCTCGCTGACAGGTGGCCCCCGCGGGTCAGCGACCGCGAGAGAGAGAGAGCACCGCGCGCGCTAGCGTGGCACCAGGACCCACCTGGCAGTCGCTGGGTGCGCCCCCGCTGCGGTGAGAAAATCCTAGGGGCAGGGAACTTTGCACCGAAGCCCCTGCATTCCTGGTTTTGCACAGTAGTCCTCCCCTGCTTATTTTCTCTCACGGTTAAGTCCCTGGTTATTTCAGAAACAACCCTACACTTCTAAAATGCATAACTTTTAATTCATAACTCCAAATTAAATAAACTTTATATGTTTTTATATCAGAAAAATGCAATAAACATTAATATCACATTCTTATGTCTTTTTGCATTATTTATTTAAAATACTTAGTATAAATTAACAAATGCAATTAATTAATTAAATATGGAGTATGAGGGGTAATAATTATATAATGCCCTAATTCCATATAATATGCTCATCCCTTTTATACCATATCTTGCCATGCTAATAAGTATTTAATTTGAGTTAAAAATAAATCAATTGCAATTAATTCCTAAAAATGTGGAATGGGTTGGGCAATTAAGTAATTAATGTCTTTTCCATTTTTTTAAATTAATTGGATCACCACTTCGTCTATATTAAGTAACATTTAAATTAATGGCTACACAAATAATTTGCACCCTAATCTTTTGCTGGGATTTCATCCCCGCTTTAATATGACCTAATCATCGCATACCATGTCGCATCATCATTTGTTTGCGCACTTCTCTGTATTGATTATTGTTTCCTATTGTTTGTGTTTGGCTCTCTTTGGGTAGACGACGACGTGTCTGCTGCGAGTACCTACGACACTGAGGTTCCAACTATCGTGCCAGGCTACGAGCTACCAGGCAAGCTTTTGCTAACCGGTTACACGATTGTCGGGTTTTCATTCCTACCTTTTGATTTATGCTATCCTAGTTATCGGTTCTTGAATTGCGATCCCATCACATGTTTATCCTGCAGCCTATACAGCTATATCCCCACAACCCATAACCCCTTGCATGTTTATCTGTTGGCCTTTGCGAGTCGTAGTGCATGCTTAGAATTGGTTGAGCGAGTCGTTCCTTTGTCGTTTATCTGATATGCTTAGCATGATAGATGGTTCTACTATAATAAACTGCTGTCTTATTGTGGGGTTCTATAATTAAAAGATAAGGCACCAGGCGGAAGGCCTTGCGAGGTGCTTTGTTCTGCTCAGTGTCGACCTAGGAACTGAGATTTTGTCCTCGGATCCAATTTTGAGCGCACTAACCACTTGTGGGTGGCCCAATGGAGCCCCCCTCGACTTTGACTGGAACTTCGACTTGTCCGGGAGCTACACCTAGTTCGGGTTTTCCATTTGTCTCATATGCATCAATACTAGTGCAGTATTTTACTTTGGCGGTGTGCCTTGTTACATGCATATAGGGCGCGGCCTGTTGGTGCGGAGGGGTGTGTCCTGCGGGAGTCCGCACCCTTTTGGCCGGGACCAGCATAGCTCCCGTGGCTCCTGGACTTGTCGCGGTGAAGGAAAAGAGTTGGGTTGAAAGGCCCTAATGTTTTTGACTGGGTTGATCATGCGAGTATGGGTCCAGTAGTGCACCCCTGCAGGGTATAATCTTATCGATGAGCCGTGTCCACGGTTATGGACGACTTGGTGATGATGCTGGCTAACAAGATCTAGACAACTTACATCTAATCTTTGTTAATTAATGTGACTAGTAATATAGCATTACTTACACCCTAAATGGTAACTAAAATTGTTAACGTGTGAGTATTCCCGGATTGCTTCCTCATACTTGGTTGAGGGGGTTAATTCGAGAATGGGTTATGACTGGTGTCTGTTGTAGGTGGATATTTAAACGCTCTCTTATCCCTCTCTAAGTAGACGAAAGTTTTAGCGTGTCTCTTTAGTCTGCTAGTGCTGCTGCCGCTAAGTACACTTACCCCATATTTTTTTGGGAATCTTATAGTTTTGTAACCTGTTAGCTTAAGCTTGTTCGATACGCTTCGGTGTATTGACCCGTTCGCGGGCTGTGGTTTTTCTGCAGTTGAGGATCCTTCGCTCAACCAGTTGGGTGGATACTACGTGGAGTTCGACGACGAGAGCTACGACGAGTAGTTAGAGTTCCCTTGGGCTACTTCCTGGTGGACTGTGTGGATGGGCCTTCTTTTTCGTTTCGGCCTTGAGCCCTTTGCTTCTTGTCTGTACTCAGACCGGTTTGTTTCCGCTGCTTGATGTAATGTTGGGACATGTGTCCTCTGATTGGTGCCTTTTGATATATTTTGCTCAGTGAGAGCTTTTGGATATTATTTCTTTTCTTTGTGTCTTAGGTTTATTCTGTGGTTTCGACTTGTTAAAAATCCGACTCGTATACCATGTGTGTATGGTTGAAGTATACGAGTTGGGAGACTTTTTGGGTTCTTGCGTGCACAATCTGGAAACGTATGTGACGTTGGGGTCGCCAAGAACTGTCGGCCGATGATCCATTCCGAGCATGGCCTGATTCTTCCTGGGATTGGTAACCCCAGTATGTTCTTGGTTGTGTGGCCCAACCGATACGTTTTGTTTGTGTAACTTGAATTCAGGGTCTGACAGATTTGCACTTGGCAACGACGTCTGTCATCCAGTGATCGAGCTGAGCGAGGCGTCTCAATGTTCATCAAGTATGAACATATGTCATCAAGTATGACAGCCACGTGCTCCTTCAATGTGTGTATTCTCTTCTAGCTTGGTTGAGAAGACAATCATTCAACATACTGATAAACTTCATCAACCCAACTTTAGGGGTACCCCGAGTTTAGCGACCATCTCATATGTTCGTGATCTAATAACTCGTACCCACCGTTGGTTCTCTATGGCAGAGATCATAGCATGCACTGGACTATGATGATATCATCCGCACAAAATCTGATAATCCAAATTGTCTTTTGTTAGCGGAATCTCCGGGTTTATCTCCTAGCGGGTATTGTATCACAAAGAGCTAACGATTTAAACAAGGAGTATCCTCAAGCTAAAGTATAAAACTATGAAGTTTGGACCCAACCTTTTAAGTTTCTCAATCGCAGGAATGCGCCTTATTTTAAAAGATTCTATCACAATGGTTAATATCTACAAATGTTTTGCAAAACATACTTTGTTCATTATATTTTGAGTTCTAGTATTTTAGAAAATAACTATCCGAACTCCCACTCAAACGAACATGCCTCCTGGTCGCGATTACACGACCCCCATCCATTGCACCACCCCTCATCGTCAGAGCCGACATCACAACTTCAAGAGTAGACAACTGTCCGTCACACCAATTTTGTGACTCGTGCTCGACCTTTCGGCCTCCGTGTTCCGAGGCCATATCTGCATATGCTAGGCTCGCCACTATAACCTCCACGCTGACGCTGGTGCAACATGGGTTACACCCACCGTATGTGAATGATGATATGTCTGACACCCGGTCGTCACGGCCTGCCTCATAACGTAGAACTCTCTTGGTGGTGCTCGTTGGAGGAAGAACACTAGTGGTATTTTTGAAGGGATCATCTTATATAGAACTACCGCGCGTAACTTATATATACTAATATATAATCACACAATATAAGATGCACACAAAACATCAAATGTAATGCGACGTGATATGGTCCATGCGCCATGGTCTTCTTGGCACCCGTAGTTCATAAACAATTTAATAAACCTACCTTGACCATATCACATAGCCCCTGCAAAATAAAGTTAGACGCTTCTACTTTATCTTTTGCATATTTTACGTGGCTTGGGCTTGTCGTAAATAGAACCGCTTCATACCTACGAACCTTATGACCACAACAATGATCCAATAATTGCATGTTTAAGCATCCATTTCGAGCCCTCCATTGAAAATGCAAGACCAACTAAAGAGAGAGAAACAGGCACCAGCCAGCCACAAATACGGTACAAGCCATATGTCAGTAGTGGAACCAGTCTCGGGTAAGCGTACACACAAAGTCGGTCCGGGCCGCTTTCATCAACTCAATGCCGCTGGAATCACAAGTGCACGCTAGAGGGTAGCAAATAACAGGAACGGTGTCCCCGTGCAGAACACGGGTTCTAACAGCGTACAACTATATCTACGATAGATCGACTCTGGTACTACTGAAGGGGATCGCATGCAGAAAACAAAAAATTTCCTAGCAAGGATATCCTTAAACTAGCCAAAATCTACACTATGCAGATATAGTAGTACGGCGGAGATCGGAATACATACCCTCGTAGACCTAATAGCGGGGATTACGATCCCGCACAAGTGTTGACGACGAAGACGACGTAGCCGACCCCTAGGTCGCAGAGAACTCGGCGCAACAAAGACGACGAAGATGACCTCGAGGTCGGGTGGAGGAAGTAGGCCTCCGAGTACCGCTAGCGCAGCACCTCGCAGGGCGTTACACACATACGGTGGAGACGACGGCCTCCGAAACTCTAGTCCAGGACAAGCAGCGGAAGACTTGGACCGGAACACCAGCAGCGCGGCAACGGGCTATGGTGAAAGTGATCCCCTTCTCAACTCGGCGCAACTCCGACAAACGGAATCACGAGATTGAGAGAGAATTGGGGAATTAATTGGTGAATTAAAAGGCTAGGGGTGCCCCTTCTTATATAGACTCCCGGGGGGAGCCAACCTTGCCAGCCAGGCAATGTGGGACTATCCCACATGCCTGGTGCGGCCAAGGGGAGTGCGCCTGCCCTAGTTGGGCCCTATTTGGCCCACCTCGGCCGGCCTCCATCCAATCTGAAGCCCTGGGAGGCCTTTCCCCCCTCATGGGCCTTCTTTCCACCAGAAGGCCCATTTAAGGAAATCAGCCTTTAAACAATTCGAAAATAAATATATAAAATGTTGTTTAATCATTAATTACATTAACTAATATCAAACATATTATATATAATTTATTATTCCAAAAACTATTTCGTCGCTGCCCGATCTCCATCAGACCATTCCCGGGACGTTCCCGGTGATGTCTTTCCTTTCCTGTTGTCTTGTCAAAACCTCTTAAGTGTGTTACCCTAGCGATTCGATATAATAACACACATGATCGAGACTCCTCTCCGATCAATGACTAAATCGTAGGCCTGGACCCCATGAATTAATCCTTGTGATATAACGAATGACTTTCATCTATCAAATCTGGACGTCTAGTCTTAAACCCTTTGTCATGTCGATACTTAGCGCGTCCGAGCATCATTCTCAAATATCTCCATACCTAGCATGATCTCGTTACCGACATCGCTATCTTCTACTCATCTATGATATTATGTCAGCTGGTGACCTAGTCACATGTTTGCAAACTCATTTGACATAATCTCACCGAGTGGGCCCTAGAGTATCTATCCGGCTATGTTCCGATACCCAAAAGTATCACCGTTATTGTCACACTAAATAAGATATGACGTTTGGTGCAATCAAAGTATCTTCCAGGAATAACAATAAGAGTTGGTCTCACGGTCTTAAGGCGTAATGACTATGTTTTAATACTGGGTATGTCCATCACATCGTTACACCTAACAGAATGACTTCCATTGCCGACCGGCACCATGCCCTATGATCGGAAAACCTCGATCATCAATCTCGTAACGAAACTAGGTGTAGTAGAGGCTACTAGGGACCTGGTTGTTTATCTACCACACCCGTATTAATGTTTCCGCTTAATATAGTTATAGCATGGTATAAAACATATAATGAACAATTGGGATATTGCCAATAAACTATGTTTATTAAGTGCCTCTAGGGCATATTCCCTTCAATAATAACATTTTTAAAATAGTTTCTTAACAAATACATCAAGAGGACATGAATAAAAGGGATGAACTTGCCTTTTTGACTTCAAGATTATGCAGTCAAGGTCTTCGGTATAATATAAACTCAGAGAACTCTGAAAACAACATCATTGGTCCGGTTAGGACTAATGTTTAAAGAAGCAACATGATTAATGCATAAGTATGACATGCATCGCAAAGTTCCCCGTAACTCACTCTCGATGATTGTTTTTTGTTTGAGTTGGGTGATTTCATTTAGGTTTGTCTTATGTTCAAGTTCACTTCAGAAGAAAAAATGGATTATTTAGCCTTAGATAAATAACATCAATTTAACCATATAAGTAAAGTAAAACAACATATAACATTCAATTTTTGTTTTAGGTTGTGCTCATGTTATGTTGGTAGAAAAGATGTATTAACTTTAATTAAGTAGAGAGCTAGTATTCTATTACATGATGGCAAAAACAATAACTTTTGAAGAATATAAATAATAGAAACAATTGTTGGTATCATATGAAGTAGTTAAGAGAAAAGTTATATGATTCTGCTTCTTTGTGTGTTTTACCCAAGACTTTGCATTATGAACAACTTTTATTTCAATTAGGCAATTACTTCTAACTATGTATTGTTTCTTATGAATGATTTGTGTTTAGAATATAACAAGTTGCATTACTATATCGGTGTTATGAATTTTAGATTGTTCCTGCTTATTTTACTTACACATAATAAAATGAGAGGAAGTTATATGAAAGATGGTATATGAGGAACATTTACTTAAAGAGGAACTTAGTAGTTCAAAGTGTGGTCAGCACTTATTTATTTGAAATGATAATTAAGTAGTAATAGTACAACTTGCATAAGCTTATAATTTAATTTTCATAATTATGAAAATAATTCTTATTATTTATCAATTTTAAAATAGAATATCATAGATTTATTGGATAAAAATATTTCATGGTATAATAAAACACACTTCTAAATTTAAAATCATGCATGTGGGATAATTTAAATGAAGTTTCAAATGCATCCAAAATAGCATTTCAAACAAACTACATATTTGAATGATTAAATGATTTGAATTTTAAATTCAACAAGTTTTAATTTTACTTAAACACCAATTTTAATGATACAACATTACAGATTTTATTTTTCCAATCATTTTGGTATAAAGATTGTATTTTCTGATTTGAATGAATTAGTTATGAATTTTGAAGTTTTAATTAATTTAAATGAATTTCTAGAATTACTAATCAAAAAAGAAATAAGGAAAACGATTTTAAAATTGATCTGCTGACGTCATACGACGTCAGCGATGAACTACACTCTCTGCCGAACTCGAATTCGACAAATTCAAGCGAAACAAGCTAAATTGAATTGCGAAAACGGTAGAGCAGGACAGCGAACCATTTGGTGGTGGCGGATGGACCAAATGGTCACCGGAATATCACCGGCAACGAGGTTTGCGGTGGCCGGAATCGGCTCACAACGCTAGGAGGACTCGGGATGAATTGATGGAATCCGATGGTGCTTAAAGGTTCAAAAGCTCACCGGGATTTAGAAGGAAGGCTTAGAGCAGTGGATGGAGGTCAAATGGCGACGAGTTCATCTGCGGTGGCCGGCGGCCGGAGTTGAGGACGACGGCGAAATTCCCGGACTTGCGAGCTCCCCTGGATGCGTCGCTCGAGGGGAGGAAGATGAAGGCTTGGGGAAGCTCCACGGCCGCTCAGAACTCTGTGAGGATGCCAGAATCGGCAGAAATCACCGGCGCACGGCGACAGATCGAGTTTGAGGACGGCGGTGGAATTCTGACGATTTCCCCCGGACCCCAGACTCTCCTGCACAAACCACTAAAGGAGGAGGTAGAGACGAACACGAAGGAGCTCCTACGCTGCTCAACCAGGTCAGGGGTGGCCAGAATGCATGGCTAACGCCGCGCATGGCGACGGCCGAAAGGCTAGGGTTTTGGGATTTGGGTAAGATCAGAGAGAGGATTGAAGGAGATATGCCCTAGAGGCAAATAAATAAGTAGTATGTATTGCATTATCTCATAAGTTTATAATAGGTTTGTGTATTATGCTATAACTGTGTTAATCGGAATTATTAATACACGTGTGATACATAGACAACCAGGTCCCTAGTAAGCCTCTATATGATCTAGTCCATTGGGTAACAGTTGATCGAGATTCCCGATCAAGGACAATGACGTCGGTTGACAATGGGGTCATCTTATTAGTTGAATAAGGTGATGGACATACGCAAAGTATTGCAATAAGATCGTATTACGATGTTTGTCATTTGCAATAGATAAGAATATGATAGCTTATTCCTTAGACCGTGAGACCGTACTTATTGATGCTTCGTAGGGGTACTTTGAGAGCGTCAAACGTTGTGTCTTATATAGCATGACAATAACTGTGTCCATCTTGGGTATCCCGAAAGAGTATCGAGACGTAAGGATCAAGAGCGGGATTTGTTCATTCTTGTATTGGAAAGATACTCTGGGCCCACTTGGTGAGATTACATCTATATAGCTGCGCAACTTATGACTAGGTCATGGATATGTAATATCACAGACGAGTTAATAACCTTTGTCGGTAACGAGATACAACAAAGACATCGGATGTCTACGATCATATCTCGGACAAGGTAGTATCACAGAAAAGAAGGGAATGAATATCATATTTATTGTTCAACGACGATATTCGTAGAATGCACAGGGGCCATCATATACATCCAGGTATCCCTGACGGTCATTGGTGAGCGGAGTGTCTCGACCATGTTTGGAGTGTTCTCGAACCGTAGCGTAACAAACTTAAGGTCTTAACGACACCCGGAGATAGGTTCTGGAATAATATAGGATTTTTTTGGAGAGAGTGAAATGATCCGGAAAGAGTTCCGGTGGACCGGAAGGAGTTCCGGGAAGGTCTGGAATGGTTCCAGGGATGTCTGAAAGTTGTTCGGGTGGTTCGGAAAATGTTTCGGATTCACGGGATATTAAATAGTATTTAAATATATTAATTATGAATTAATTATATTTTATATTAGTTTAATTATTAAATAATAAAGGAAAAAGGGCCAGCCCACCTACATGGGCCCTAAGTGTCGTGGTGGTGTCACGGCAGATGCCATAGGATGGCTAATCTGTGGGGCCGATGGACGCTGGTGGATCCGAGGAGGGCTAGTGAGCTAGAGAGCTCACACGTAGGAGACGCCGGAACACGTGAGATCACCGAAGAACAATCTCAAAGATCTAGCAAATACACACAAATGCACGAAGGCAAAGTCACACACCCGATGTACCCAGGTTCGGAGCCCTCGTGAGGAGGTAACACCCCTACTCCTGCCTTTCCTCTCAATATAAATGTGGCACAAGACCTATAACATGCTACTTGAGCTCTTTGGGTGATGAACTAGAAAGGAGGAGGGAGTAACTGCTCTAGGAGTAAATGAGACTATAGTTTTGGCCCTCCAGTTGGTCCCTTTTCCGTCGAAGCAGTTATGGCGCCTTTTTAGAGTTCCGGCCGGGAGGGCCGGAAACCCTAATCCGGCACGGCCCCACCGGACAGGCCCAACGGTTATGTCAACATTGGCTAGTGCGACCTAGCCGCCGAGCTTCCCGGTATAGCCCTGTTGTCATCATTCCGGCAAGGACTGCAGGCGCCATTCGGGGTCATCATTGTCCCCTTGTCAAAGACAAGACATGTCTTCGCCCATGCCTAGTAACCTTTTCCGAATTGCCGGGCTAGGCATGTCCGATCTTGTCGTAGCGTCATCGTACCGGCTGACACGCTCCCGTGTCAGGCGGGAGGTGACCGTGCTTCCGTGCCAGGAGGAATGGGACTTCCCCCCGTGTCAGGCGGAAAGCCTGCACTAGACCTCTGACTCCTGACCGGCATGCCCTCATGCTGGTCTCCTTGCTCAGTTCGGCATGTTCTTTCTACACACCAAAGATAACTGGCCAGAACCAAGATAGGTAAGTCGATTACTATCTACCCGGGTAGCCTATCCGGATTATCCGGGTTCTCCTCTATCCGGTAGCTTAGCGGGGGACTCTGACATACCGAGAAGCCCGAGATCCTTCCCGGTTGCGTCCGAGTTCCACCCCTGCTCCGGATTACAACTTAGGATGAGTATCTCTAGGCCTAGCCTTCCGAAGATGTCTTAGGCAGTTACCAAAGACATCTTCGAGAAGCTAGTTCTTAGAGGAACCATCCGCTGGTGCTTATGCTGCCCTGAAGGCCTGGGGGGCTATTTATAGCTTCCAGGGATGACCCTTGCGCCCTCCAAGAGACACCTTGGGCCCAACCACCTTCGAAAGGTCAAGTTGCCCCTTCGGCGCACCATAGGATGATCCTTGCTCGGCCCCAAAGGTCAATTACTGTTGCCCTACTGCTGATTTGTACCGCGATCTGCCCTACTCGGGGGGGGGGGGGGGGGGCAGCCCCCCGACACTAGTCCCCGAAGCTGGTGCTGTACAGCGACTTAAGCCGATGTGTGGGATCAGCTTTAAGAAGAAAATCAATTAAGAAGCCAAAAATAATCCCAGCCTATGAGACCGATATGCTTTATACCGACATCCCGTTTCCGGGATCCTTCTAGGCGGGAAGATCCATCTGGGGAATAGGACTTGAGATTCCTAGATTCCCACCCGGGCATTGGCATGCATCTCGCTCCCCGTGCCGGACAATGCTCCCTTGCAAGGGGGTCGCACCTGGGGTCTTGTCACGACAGAAAGACACTTGAGTGCCTCTTGACTTAACGCTGCGCTGCTTGGGTTCACGAGCTGGGATCCGCACCGGATCCGAATGCGAACCGTTGGCGCTCTGTGGCCTCCGGTGTGGCCCATTGCGCGCGTCCTGGCGCCGCCACGTGCCCGCACCTTCGCAGCACGATCCCACCCACGATTCGGGAGATCGTGGGTGGGAAATTCGGAAACCGTCCCCCGCGGCTCCCCTTAAATAGGGGGAACGGCGGAGTCGTCTCCTCTTCTTCCCCACATTGCCTTCTTCTCTCGCACACCTCCCGAGCACTCTGCCGCCGTCGCCGCGTTCCGCCTGAGCGCCAAGCGCAGCCGACCGAGCTCGCCGCCGTCGCCATTGGTCCGCGCCTCTCACGCGCCCCAGCACCTCCATCATCTCCGGTGAGTTTCGCCATCTCCCACATAGATTGATCCACGGTCATGGCGGTTTGCGTTCTTCGGGTGTTCTTTCCACACCCTCACGAATGCATCGCGAGGCCGCTCGGTAGATCTTGCTTAGAGCGCAAAGCGTAGTATTTGTTGTACTTGATTGACGCATAGATGTACCTTGAACATGCCTCTGCTTGCGCCACCCCAGCCCGTGCATTGTTGCTCTAGGACAGCCAAGAACCTTGATATTCGTTTCCAATAATCTTCAATTATTTTGCTCCGGTAGATCCATTCATCCGGATGCCGGTCAGTAGAAGTGGTTTTTAACCCGAGTTCCTCCACGGATATGTCCTTACCCGACATGCTAACCCGACTAACCGGACCTTACGCCTGCAGACTAGCTCGGATATGTCCTCCGGACCACCCGAGATGGGTGACGAAAGTGTCAGAGGATGCTGGGACGGATCCGAGACCCACCAGGGGGATCTCGACTGGCTATATCGAACCCACCGGATTCCCCCTCAAGTGGAAAGCCGACTTCCGACCGGCGAGGTCAAGCCGGAGCCCCAACCCGGCGAGCGGGTAGTATTCCTCACGCACTTCGAGCGCGGGTTCGGGCTTCCGGCTAGCCCATTCTTCCGTGAGTTTCTTGACACTTACGACCTCCAACCACATCACCTTCCCGCCAACGCCATCATGACCCTATCCTACTTCGCTTCCTACACGGAGGGGTATCTCGACGTTTGGCCCTTCGTGGACCTGTGGAGCAAGTACTTTATTCTCCGCCGGCAAGTCATCCCCAACCCCGACCGGAAAGTGAAGTACTTGGTCAACTGCGGGTCTGCGACCATTATTCCCCGCGCCGACTCCGGATTCCCCAAGATTCAAGGGCTGGAGTCTTGCCGGAAATGGCAGCGTAGTTTCGTCTACGTGCGCAACCGGGTGGTCTCGGGAGATTTTCCGAGTTCCTCCGCTCCGGATTTCATTAATCTGCCTGAGTTCGTCATGGGCCCTCCCCGCGACTTCGAGCTCAAGAGCCAGATGTCGGATTCAGAGGAGGTCGAGAGCATGCACGACGTCCTGACCGTCCTCACGGAGGATATGACGGGCGATGATCTCCTTCGCACCTTCATAGCTAGCCGGGTTTGCCCTCTTCAAACCCGGGTACAGAAGATCTGCTTAATGAATGGTCTGTATGACCCAACCCGCACTAGTTTTTTCCCTCTGGATAAAGCTGCTGTTTACCGTCGCGTCCGAGCTATTGCCCGGACAAAGATGGCGGAGAATTGGTCCCGGGGACTGCCTCCGTCCACCCGAAGGAAACCGCTGGAGGAGGTGTGCAACCCCGATTTCACCGACATGCTTTCTATGCCGAGTACTATAACTTACAACCCTTTTTTCCTTGTTGACTTCCCTCCTTTCTTGCAGTTGTTCGAGCGACAAATCGAAGAAAATATGATGCACCGCAATAACCATTCGCTCCCAATCTCCCGGTGCCCGAAAAGATGCCGGAAGAGGATCCTGATGGCGAGGATCACCTCTCGATTCCCTTAGCCCGTGCTGCCGCTCCGGGTAAGCCTTCAGCTCCAGAGGCTATCTCCATCGAATCTGATGAGGATGATGATGATTGCCGAATACTAGATGTAATTGACGCCCGTCCTCTCAAATATGCCCTGCCAGTGGTTCCGGGCCCTACAGCTGGCACGAAGCGCGCTGAGAGCCACAAATGCACGGTGTCCGATACCGCACATGCCGGTGGCTCGGGCGCGGCCGCCAAAAAGACCAGGGTCACCAAGCAGCCGGGCGACAAGCCTGCCCGGCGGAAGAGAGGTCCTCCCACCGTGTCCTCCGGGTATCACATTTCAAACCCCCCGAGTGGTGCTATCTCAGTTTCTCCCGAGGTATTTTCTGACATTCTTTTTGATTGCAGAGCGGCTCTCGACGTTCCTCCATCTGCTGGTTCCCGTCCCCCGGGATCCAGGTCTCCTAGTCCATCCCGGGCTGCTCCTTCTCCACCTCGGCGCCGAGCACCGGATGCCGATCAGCCTGAGTCCGATCCTGCCCCGACCGAGTTCCCTAAATCCCGCGCTGCCACCGATACGGGGACTCCGGGTGAGCATCAAGTGGTGACCGAGTCCCCGGCTCGGGCGACCTCGGGCGTTGAAGATACTATCCTTCTGACTACACCGCGCCGAGTAGCGTCTCCGCCTCTTGAAGCGGACGTGCCAAGCCCTCCTCAGCAGTTCATACCTCGAGCCCCTGCCCGGGTAGCTACTCGGAAGACTCCACCGCCGAAGTCGTCCAGCACCCAGCCTGCGCGGCAAGCGGATCTCCATCCCGGGAAGCAGCGCAGCCATGGATCGGGTCAGAAGAGCATCTGTCAGACCCTGAATTCAAGCTACACAAACGAAACATATCGGTTGGGCCACACAACCAAGAACATACTGGGGTTACCAATCCCAGGAAACAATCAGGCCATGCTCGGAATGGATCATCGGCCGACAGCTCTTGGCGACCCCAACGTCACATACGTTTCCAGATTGTGCACGCAAGAACCCAAAAAGTCTTCCAACTCGTATACTTTAACCATACACACATGGTATACGAGTCGGATTTTTAACAAGTTGAAACCACAGAATAAACCTAAGACACAAAGAAAGGAAATAATATCCAAAAGCTCTCGCTGAGAAAAATATATCGAATGGCACCAAACAGAGGACACATGTCCCAACATTACATCATGCAGCGGAAACAAACCGGTCTGAGTACAGACAAGAAGCAAAGGGCTCAAAGCCGAAACGGAAAAAGAAGACCCATCCACGCAGTCCACCAGGAAGTAGCCCAGGGGAACTCTAACTACTCGTCGTAGATCTCGTCGTCGAACTCCACGTAGTATCCACCCACCTGGTCAAGCGAAGTATCCTCAACTGCAGAAAAACCACAGCCCGCGAACGGGTCAATACACCGGAGCGTATCGAACAAGCTTAAGCTAACAGGTTACAAAACTGTAAGACTCCCAAAATATGGGGTTAAGTGGACTTTAGCGGCAGCAGCACTAGCAACCTAATAGAGACACGCTTCAACTTTCGTCTAAGTTAGAGAGGGAAAGAGAGCACATAAGTTAACCATCTACAACTAACACCAATCATAACCCATTCTCGGATTAACCCCCTCAACCAAGTATGAGGAAGCAATTCGGGAATTACTCACACAGTGAACAATTTTAGTTACAAGTTATTGTGAAAGTAAGTCTATATTACTAGTCAGGTTAATTAACAATGATTAGGTGTAAGTTGTCTATGATCTTGTTAGCCAGCATCATCACCAAGTCGTCCATAACCGTGGACACGGCTCATCGATAAGATTATACCCTGCAGGGGTGCACTACTGGACCTGTACTCGTTCGATCAACCCCAAAAGCAAGCCAGAAGGTAGGGCATCTCAACACGGCAAATCTCTTCTCTACGACCCATCCAGGGAACCGCATGATTGTGTGCACGGCTAATCAGGTCCAGTGCCCGCGGGATACGACCTTCATAGCACTCTAAGAACGTGCCACCCTATATGAGAATCGACTACTCCATTATCATGAGATCGTTAGGTAACCATATGCATGCATCAAATGGAAAGCCCGAACTACTTGCGGCGCCCTGGATAAGAGGCAGATTAGATCGAAGCCGCGGGGGGCTCCATAGGGCCTCCCACAAGCGGTTAGTGCGCTCAAAATTGGATCCGAGGACAAGAACTGAGTTCCTAGGTCGACACTTAGCAGAACAAAGCACCTCGCAAGGCCTTCCGCCGGTGCCTTATCTTTTAATTATAATACCCCAACAAAAGATAGCATTTTATTAAAGTAGACAATCTATCATGCTAAGTATAAATGACATAGGACAAACAGACTCGCAGAACCAACCTTAAGCATGCACTACGACTCGCAAGGCTAACAGATAAACATACAACAGGTGATGGGATGTGGGGATAAAGCTGTATGGGCTGCAGGATAAACATATGATGGGATCGCAATTCAAGAATCGTATCTAGGATAGCATAGATCAAAAGGCAAGAATGAAAATCAAACAATCGTGTAAACTGTTAGCAGAAGCTTGCCTGGCAGCTTGTGGCCCGGCACAAAAGCTGAAATCTCAAGGATGAAAGTATCGGCAGCAGACACGTCGTCGTCTACCCAGAGAAGGGCAAAACACAGACAATAGGAAACATAATCAAAACCAAGCAAATGCGCAATCAAATGATGTTGCAATATGGTATGAGATGACTAGGTCATATTAATGCGGGGATGAAGTCCCGGCAATTAATTATGGTGAAAGTTATTTGTGTAACCAACAGATTAAATGTTGTTTAACATATATAGCATGACATGGTGATCTAATTAATTTAAATGGAAATAGGCAATAGATAAATATTTGCCCAACACATTCCATATTTATTATTTTAGTGTAAATTATTTATCTACACATCAAATTAAATGTTTATTAGCATGGCAAGACATGGTATACAAGATATGAGCATATTAAATGTAATTAGGGCATTATATATTTATTACCCCACATATTCCATATTTAATTATTTAAGTGCATTTGTTAAATTATACTAAGAATTTAAAATAAATGATGTAAAATGACATAAGAATGTGATATTAATGTTTATTGCATTTTTCTGATATAAAAACATATAAAGATTATTTTATTTGGAGTTGTAGAAATAAAGTTATTGTATTTTTAGTTCGAGGGTGGTTTCTGAAATTATCCAGGGACCTGTTCGTGATAGAAACTTTGCAGTGAAGGTCCTCTGTGCAAACAGGAAAACTCCAGGGGGCTCGGGGTAAACTTACAGCACCTCTGTCTATGACGAGTGGGACCCACTCGTCAGCGAGCTAAAGAAATTAAAAAGGGAGCCTTTTTATTTGGCCGTGGCCGGGGTTCGAACTCGCGTGTGCTCGCGCGGCGCGGATGGAACCGAGCGACGACGATAGCCACTGGGCTCGGGTCGAGGTTGGTGTTAGGAACCACGTTTTTAGGTTTGTGTACTGAAATTGCACGGTAAACTCTGACGAAACTGAAGAAATACGGGAAACATGGGCTACAGCGAGCGCGGCGGCGGAAGAACTCGCCGGCGTCGACCACAGGAGGGCGGCGCAGCGCGCGTTGGGGGTGTGTGCTGAGCGCGGAACGACGGAGGTTTACGTTTTTGAACTCGGGCGTGCACGAGGTTCACGGGTTCCTCGGAACCGTGCTCGGCGGACACGGCCGTGGCGGACGGACTGCTCCGGCGCCGGCGTCCGAGCAGAACGGAGACGAAATAGAGGAGGGGAAGAGAAGGGTCCGGTGCGGGCTCACCTCGGGGGAGCCAATGGCGAGAGGACCAGGGTCGGGGACGACGGGGGCACGAGAACGGTGCTCGGCGAAGATGCTCGGTCCGCGGCGCGCGTCGGGGAAGACGAAGTGGAGGCGGCTCGTCCGTGGCTCCCGAGCGCGTCCGCGTCGGCGAGGAGAAAGAGGAGGTGGTGACGCGTTAGCTGGCGCGAGGATGGAGGAAGGGCGTGGCCGGAGGAAATGGCGCGGCGACTCCGGTGGTCTTCGGTGGTTGACAGAGAGGGAAAAAGGAGAGGGGCGGCGGCGCTAGGCAGAGGGAAAGAGGAAGCCTAGGGTTAGGGTTGGCGGCGCTGCGGCTTAAGGAGAGGGGAAAGCAGCTCGGGGGCGCGCTGCAGTGGGGCGCACCTGGCAGCGAGACGTAGCCATGGCGTCCTCTCTGCCTCGCTGGAAAGGCGTACGGAGGTGGGGGATGAAGGAGCTGGGTCGGGCTGGCTGGTTGCTGGGCCGAAGTTGGCCCAGTTCGGCCAGGCTCTCTCTCTCCCTCCATTTTTTTTTGTTTTCTGCTTTTAATTTTTAAACCTTTCTGGTTTTGTCTTTTTAACACAAATCAGAGAAAGAAACATGACAAAAACTCTTAAACAAGTTTTAATAGTTTCTAAAATAGTCATATTAAAATATTGTTTGATTATTTATAAAAAATTTGAAACTTCAATTGAATTTATTTGAGAAATCATTTGAATTTAAAATAAGAATTTAAATTTGGAATTTGAATTTGAAGCAACATAAATAATTAAATGCAACCACACATGGAAAGATGACATGAAGCTCCACTATATTACACCACAAACATACATATTTGGAAAGTACAACTTTTAGGATGTTACAACACTCCCCCCCTCAAAGGAATCACGCCCCGAGATTCTTCATGGAGCAACGAAGAGGTTGGGATACTCGGCACGTAGGTGGTCTTCACGTTCCCATGTAGCTTCCTTGTCAGAATGATGAGACCATTGAAATTAGTAGAACTTGACAGTGTTGTTACGGGTGCGACGTTCAGCTTCGTCAAGAATGCGAATCGGTTGTTCCACATAAGAGAGATCTTCTCGAAGTTCAATTGATCCATGATCAACTGCACGTCCTGGATCTTGGAAGCACTTCTTGAGTTGTGACACGTGGAAGACATCGTGCACTTTGGAGAGGTTTGGAGGAAGTTCCAGACGGTAAGCCAATTCACCACGCCTTGAAAGAACGTTGAAAGGCCCAACATAACGCGGAGCGAGTTTGCCTTTGATGCCAAAGCGTTGCGTGCCTCTCAGAGGAGTGACACGAAGGTAAGCTTGATCACCAGGTGCATAGACCATGTCCCTGTGCTTGCTATCATAATAGCTTTTCTGCCGAGACTGGGCAATCTTCAGATTGCCACGAATGATGCGAACCTTTTCTTCAGCCTCTTGGATAATGTCAGGGCCAAAGAATTGACGTTCACCAGCTTGAGACCAATTCAGAGGAGTTCTGCATTTGCGGCCATAGAGAGCTTCGAAGGGAGCCATGCCTAGACTTGCTTGGAAGCTGTTGTTGTAGGAGAACTCAGCATACGGAAGGCAATCCTCCCATTTCATGCCAAAGGAGATAACACAAGCTCTGAGCATATCCTCCAGAATTTGGTTCACTCTTTCAACCTGTCCACTTGTCTGCGGATGGTAAGCTGTGCTGAACAGAAGTTTGGTACCCAAGGCTTTCTGAAAGCTATCCCAAAATCGAGAAGTGAAGATACTTCCACGATCTGAGCTTATCGCCAAAGGAACACCATGTAAAGGAACCAATCTTGTCATATAGAGTTCTGCCAACTGACTAGCTGATACTGTCTCTTTGACTGGGAAGAAGTGAGCCACTTTGGAGAGACGATCAATGACAACAAAGATTGCATCGTTGCCTTTCTTGGACTTTGGAAACCCAGTAATGAATTCCATCTCGATCTTGTCCCATTTCCACTCAGGAATTTGCAGTGGTTGAAGAAGTCCAGGTGGTCTCTGATGAACTGCCTTGACACGACAGCAAACATCACAATGAGACACATAGCGAGCAATTTCCCGCTTCATCCTGGTCCACCAATAGATAGTCTTGAGATCCTGGTACATCTTTGTGCTGCCAGGGTGGATAGAAAGCGGAGTATCATGAGCCTCCTTGAGAATGATCTCTCTTAAGCTGTCAAGCTTGGGCACTACAATGCGTTCTTCAAACAGCAAGGTACCCTTGTCATCGAGAGAGAAACTTTTGTACTTATCCTTGCCAATGTTGTCTTTGATATTCTTGACACCAGAATCACGCAACTGTGCGGCACGGATCTTATCCTCAGGTGTAGGAGTGGCAATCAAGTTTGCAAGAAAACCAGAAGGAACGACTTGAAGATTGAGTTTCTTGAATTCTTCATGAAGAGGAGGTTGGATGTCCTCAACCATGAGGTTGTTGCAATAGGACTTGCGACTGAGAGCATCAACCATTACATTAGCTTTGCCTGGAGTGTAAGAGATGGTAAGATCATAATCTGAGAGTTTCTCAAGCCACCTTGTTTGCCTGAGGTTCAAATCTGGTTGAGTGAAGAGATATTTGAGACTCTTGTGATCAGTGAAGATCTCACAGTTGTGCCCCAACAAATAAGGTCTCCACGCCTTGAGGGCATACATGATTGCTGCAAGTTCAAGATCATGTGTAGGATAGTTGAGCTCATGAGGCTGCAACTGGCGAGATGCATAAGCCACAACTTTGCGTTCTTGCATGAGGATTGCGCCTAGTCCTTGAAGAGATGCATCGCAGAAGATTTGGAAAGATTTGGAAGTATCTGGGCCAACTAGAATAGGAGTAGAAGTGAGTTTAGCTTTCAAGATATTGAAGCTCTCATCACACTTTGGAGTCCAAAGAAACTTTATATCCTTCCTAGTAAGATCGGTGAGAGGCTTAGCAATTTTGGATAAGTTCTCAACAAATCGACGACAATAGCTAGCCATGCCAAGGAAACTCCTGACTTGTTTCACCGATGTAGGAGGCAACCATTCAACAATGGCCTTCACTTTTTCTGGATCAACAGAAATGCCTTCAGAAGAGATGACATGACCAAGGTAGGATACTTTAGGAAGCCAGAATTCACACTTGGAGAACTTGGCGTAGAGACGGTGTTCTCGGAGTTTCAACAAGAAAAGACGTAGATGTTCTCCGTGTTCTTCCTCGGTTTTGGAATAGATAAGAATGTTATCGAGATAGACTACCACGAACTTATCGAGGTATTCCATGAAAACGAAGTTCATGAGACGTGAGAAAGTCGCCGGAGCATTTGTGAGACCGAAAGACATGACAGTGTATTCGTAGAGACCATATCGAGTGGTGAAAGCTGTCTTAGGAATGTCTTCTTTGCGGATTTTGATCTGGTGATAACCTAACCTCAAGTCCAACTTGGAGAAAACCTTAGCACCAGCGAGTTGATCAAACAGGTCATTGATGCGAGGGAGAGGATACTTGTTCTTGATGGTTTCTTGTTCAGAGGACGGTAGTCAACAACCAGTCGCTCAGTTGTGTCCCTCTTTTCGACAAACAGAGTAGGACAACCCCAAGGAGAAGTACTAGGTTGGATGTGACCTTTACTTTCCAACTCCTCTAGCTGTCTCTTAAGTTCAGCCAGTTCTTTGGGGCCCATCTTGTAAGGACGTTTGGAGATAGGAGCAGTGCCTGGTTCTAGTTCAATAACGAACTCCACAGCTCTGTCAGGCGGCATGCCTGGCAATTCTTCAGGAAAGACGTCAGGAAAGTCTCGGACCACCGGTATATCTTCCATAGCAGGAAGAGGATGAACATTGAGAGCGAAAAGCTGAGATGAAGAGGTTTGATTTGGAGAATAGACTATCTGTCCAGAAGGATGAGAAAGAGTTACAGTCTTTGTGGAACAGTCTATCTTAGCTTTGTTGGCCTTCTACCAATCCATGCCTAGAATGACATCAATGTCTGAGTTACCCAGAAGAATTAAGGAAGCCATGAACAAATGACCTCCAATTTGAATTTGGTTCCCATGGCTTACCATAGAAGTCTGCATTTGCGTTCCCGGAGAATGGATCACGAGTGGAATAGATAAGGGATCTAGTGGCAGCTTCGTTGTTTCAGCGAAGGTTACTGACACACAAGAATGAGATGCTCCAGTATCGAACAATACCTTAGCAGGAAAAGAGTTAACTAGGAGTTTGCCCATTACAACTTCTGGAGCTTCCTCTGCCTCTTTGGCGTTGAGGTGGTTCACCCTTCCACTCCTAGCTGTAGGAAAATTGCTGGGGAGAGCACAAACTAAAGCTTGTGTTGGAGGAGAAAGAGCTTGTTGCTTATGAAGCTTGTTTTGTGGACAATGGATAGAGATATGGCCTGGATCACCGCACTTGAAGCAGGTTTTTGAAGTCACTGGCTTTGGCGGAATTTGAACACTTGGCCTTTTCTGAGCTTGAGAACCTCTTGTAGGAAACATTACCGAGGGAGGACGAGGAGTGAACCCTAAAGGGCTTGGAAGATAGATGGGTTGAGTTGGACATGCATATGGAACCCAAAGCCTACGCTTCTGTGGAGGCAATGTGTTTGCTGAAGAAGAAGCACCTTCAAGAGCATGTTTTCGAGATTCTTCAAACATCTCACGACCAAATTCCTCCCGGAGAGCTGTGTTCATGAGCTCTTCAAAGTTAACGCACTTGAACAAGGTGAGTGCATACTTCAGATTTGGGCTTAGACCTCTGCGAAATTTGGCTTGCTTCTGGGCATCAGTCGATACCTCATCTTGAGCATAGCGAGCCAGACGGTTGAACTCAGCTTGATAGTCCAGCACAGACATGCTTCCCTGAGTCAAGTCATAGAATTCATCACGCTTTCTTTCTATGACCCCATCGGGAATATGGTGGCGTTTGAAAGCCTCCTTGAACTCATTCCAAGTGATAACAACACCTGGTGCTCGTAACTGTTGGAAGTTCTCCCACCAAGACATGGATTTTCCGCGGAGAAGATAGGACACAAACGGAACACGGTCCTCATCGGACACATGAGAAACAGCCAGAGCATTGTTCATCTCACGCAGCCAGTCAGCAGCATCCAGTGGCTCAGAGGGAACATCAAACGTGCGTGGGTTGAGCTGGAGGAACTCTACAATTGTCACACGGCAGTTGCCCTGGTTTTGGTTTTGCTGAATGTGACCCAAAACTTGCGCCATCTGAGACAGCACTTGCCTCATTTCGGATGGCATTTGAGTATCTTCTTCGCCACTCTCCATCCTGAGGAGGATACAACGTTAACACCACAATCGGATAAATAAAATCCAATGTAAGCGCTTTAAACGAAAAACTTCAGATTGCTTAGAAAAGACAACAAGGAACCAGACATGGCCATCCATCATGGTACGCCACTTTGTTTACTTCCAGAATGGTTTAAAGAGAGGTAAGAACGAAGCCTAGCACTAGAACGAGGAAACACCAATTGAGCTTGACGTAACTCCACCAGAAGAGGAGAAACAACTGATTGATTCAAGAAAGAAACTGAACGTAGCCGAAGAGGTTGATAACTGATGAAGCGAAAAGCACCACCTTGAAGACACCTGCAACTATGGTACTACAGAAACCTAGAACACGTGATGTCCTAATTTTAAAATTTAGGTGAGAAGGGAAATATCGTAACACTTCCTTACCAGAAGAACAGGGAGGGTGGGTGGGGAAAGAAGTAAAAGAACAGAATTCCTACTCTCACGTTTAAGAATTTCCTGATAACTACAAAATATTTTTCTAGACTCAAACAACGACCAGTAGAAGGGAACCTGAGGGCGTTTAAGCTCTGATACCAACTGTCAGACCCTGAATTCAAGCTACACAAACGAAACGTATCGGTTGGGCCACACAACCAAGAACATACTGGGGTTACCAATCCCAGGAAACAATCAGGCCATGCTCGGAATGGATCATCGGCCGACAGCTCTTGGCGACCCCAACGTCACATACGTTTCCAGATTGTGCACGCAAGAACCCAAAAAGTCTTCCAACTCGTATACTTCAACCATACACACATGGTATACGAGTCGGATTTTTAACAAGTTGAAACCACAGAATAAACCTAAGACACAAAGAAAGGAAATAATATCCAAAAGCTCTCGCTGAGCAAAATATATCGAATGACACCAAACAGAGGACACATGTCCCAACATTACATCATGCAGCGGAAACAAACCGGTCTGAGTACAGACAAGAATCAAAGGGCTCAAAGCCGAAACGGAAAAAGAAGACCCATCCACGCAGTCCACCAGGAAGTAGCCCAGGGGAACTCTAACTACTCGTCGTAGATCTCGTCGTCGAACTCCACGTAGTATCCACCCACCTGGTCAAGCGAAGTATCCTCAACTGCAGAAAAACCACAGCCCGCGAACGGGTCAATACACCGGAGCGTATCGAACAAGCTTAAGCTAACAGGTTACAAAACTGTAAGACTCCCAAAATATGGGGTTAAGTGGACTTTAGCGGCAGCAGCACTAGCAACCTAATAGAGACACGCTACAACTTTCGTCTAAGTTAGAGAGGGAAAGACAGCGCATAAGTTAACCATCTACAGCTAACACCAATCATAACCCATTCTCGGATTAACCCCCTCAACCAAGTATGAGGAAGCAATTCGGGAATTACTCACACAGTGAACAATTTTAGTTACAAGTTATTGTGAAAGTAAGTCTATATTACTAGTCAGGTTAATTAACAATGATTAGGTGTAAGTTGTCTATGATCTTGTTAGCCATCATCATCACCAAGTCGTCCATAACCGTGGACACGGCTCATCGATAAGATTATACCCGGCAGGGGTGCACTACTGGACCCGTACTCATTTGATCAACCCCAAAAGCAAGCCAGAAGGTAGGGCATCTCAACACGGCAAATCTCTTCTCTACGACCCATCCAGGGAACCGCATGATTGTGTGCACGGCTAATCAGGTCCAGTGCCCGCGGGATACGACCTTCATAGCACTCTAAGAACGTGCCACCCTATATGAGAATCGACTATCCATCATCATGAGATCGTTAGGTAACCATATGCATGCATCAAATGGAAAGCCTGAACTACTTGCGGCGCCCTGGATAAGAGGCAGATTAGATCGAAGCCGCCGGGGGCTCCATAGGGCCTCCCACAAGCGGTTAGTGCGCTCAAAATTGGATCCGAGGACAAGAACTGAGTTCCTAGGTCGACACTTAGCAGAACAAAGCACCTCGCAAGGCCTTCCGCCGCTGCCTTATCTTTTAATTATAATACCCCAACAAAAGATAGCATTTTATTAAAGTAGACAATCTATCATGCTAAGTATAAATGACATAGGACAAACAGACTCGCAGAACCAACCTTAAGCATGCACTACGACTCGCAAGGCTAACAGATAAACATACAACAGGTGATGGGATGTGGGGATAAAGCTGTATGGGCTGCAGGATAAACATATGATGGGATCGCAATTCAAGAATCGTAACTAGGATAGCATAGATCAAAAGGCAAGAATGAAAATCAAACAATCGTGTAAACTGTTAGCAGAAGCTTGCCTGGCAGCTTGTGGCCCGGCACAAAAGCTGAAATCTCAAGGATGAAAGTATCGGCAGCAGACACGTCGTCGTCTACCCAGAGAAGAGCAAAACACAGACAATAGGAAACATAATCAAAACCAAGCAAATGCGCAATCAAATGATGTTGCAATATGGTATGAGATGACTAGGTCATATTAATGCGGGGATGAAGTCCCGACAATTAATTATGGTGAAAGTTATTTGTGTAACCAACAGATTAAATGTTGTTTAACATATATAGCATGGCATGGTGATCTAATTAATTTAAATGGAAATAGGCAATAGATAAATATTTGCCCAACACATTCCATATTTATTATTTTAGTGTAAATTATTTATCTACACATCAAATTAAATGTTTATTAGCATGGCAAGACATGGTATACAAGATATGAGCATATTAAATGTAATTAGGGCATTATATATTTATTACCCCACATATTCCATATTTAATTATTTAAGTGCATTTGTTAAATTATACTAAGAATTTAAAATAAATGATGTAAAATGACATAAGAATGTGATATTAATGTTTATTGCATTTTTCTGATATAAAAACATATAAAGATTATTTTATTTGGAGTTGTAGAAATAAAGTTATTGTATTTTTAGTTCCAGGGTGGTTTCTGAAATTATCCAGGGACCTGTTCGTGATAGAAACTTTGCAGTGAAGGTCCTCTGTGCAAACAGGAAAACTCCAGGGGGCTCGGGGTAAACTTACAGCACCTCTGTCTATGACGAGTGGGACCCACTCGTCAGCGAGCTAAAGAAATTAAAAAGGGAGCCTTTTTATTTGGCCGTGGCCGGGGTTCGAACTCGCGTGTGCTCGCGCGGCGCGGATGGAACCGAGCGACGGCGATAGCCACTGGGCTCGGGTTGAGGTTGGTGTTAGGAACCACGTTTTTAGGTTTGTGTACTGAAATTGCACGCTAAACTCTGACGAAACTGAAGAAATACGGGAAACATGGGCTACAGCGAGCGCGGCGGCGGAAGAACTCGCCGGCGTCGACCAAAGGAGGGCGGCGCAGCGCGCGTTGGGGGTGTGTGCTGAGCGCGGAACGACGGAGGTTTACGTTTTTGAACTCGGGCGTGCACGAGGTTCACGGGTTCCTCGGAACCGTGCTTGGCGGACACGGCCGTGGCAGACGGACTGCTCCGGCGCCGGCATCCGAGCAGAACGGAGACGAAATAGAGGAGGGGGAGAGAAGGGGCCGGTGCGGGCTCACCTCGGGGGAGCCAATGGCGAGAGGACCAGGGTCGGGGACGACGGGGGCGCGAGAACGGTGCTCGGCGAAGATGCTCGGTCCACGGCGCGCGTCGGGGAAGACGAAGTGGAGGCGGCTCGTCCGTGGCTCCCGAGCCCGTCCGCGTCGGCGAGGAGAAAGAGGAGGTGGCGACGCGTTAGCTGGCGCGAGGATGGAGGAAGGGCGTGGCCGGAGGAAATGGCGCGGCGACTCCGGTGGTCTTCGGTGGTTGACAGAGAGGGAAAAAGGAGAGGGGCGGCGGCGCTAGGCAGAGGGAAAGAGGAAGCCTAGGGTTAGGGTTGGCGACGCTGCGGCTTAAGGAGAGGGGAAAGCAGCTCGGGGGCGCGCTGCAGTGGGGCGCACCTGGCAGCGAGACGTAGCCATGGCGTCCTCTCTGCCTCGCTGGAAAGGCGTACGGAGGTGGGGGATGAAGGAGCTGGGTCGGGCTGGCTGGTTGCTGGGCCGAAGTTGGCCCAGTTCGGCCAGGCTCTCTCTCTCCCTCCATTTTTTTTGTTTTCTGCTTTTAATTTTAAAACCTTTATGGTTTTGTCTTTTTAACACAAATCAGAGAAAGAAACATGACAAAAACTCTTAAACAATTTTTAATAGTTTCTAAAATAGTCATATTAAAATATTGTTTGATTATTTATACAAAATTTGAAACTTCAATTGAATTTATTTGAGAAATCATTTGAATTTAAAATAAGAATTTAAATTTGGAATTTGAATTTGAAGCAACATAAATAATTAAATGCAACCACACATGGAAAGATGACATGAAGCTCCACTATATTACACCACAAACATACATATTAGGAAAGTACAACTTTTAGGATGTTACAGCATCGTTGCCAAATCCAACGCTCCTCCGAAGTCTTCCACCCAGGACTTGGTCCTGACCAAGGGTTCTTCTGCATCGGGTAAGTTTTCCAGGCTACCGCCACCTCCTGTCGAGATCCCCACAGCTGCTTTGCAGGCCCTGCGAGCGTCCGTAAGCACCTTTGTGTCCTCAGGATCCCGGGAGGTCGCCACAGCGAGTGCATCCGCCGTAACCGGCTCCCGCCTGGCTAAGACTACAACCAGGCCTGGATCGCTGCCGACACCTCCGAGGTCGTGGGAGATTTGCACGCTGCTGGCCCGAGCCGCAGCGCTCAATCCTTGCATGCTCTCCAGGTGGTTGTCCTGGATGTTACTCGGGTTGTTTATGTAAGTTTCTTTCTTCTATCCTCACTAGTCCCCGAGATTAGTGCTTAGTGCTCTAGACTCCACCGATTAGCAGATCACTAGGCTCTAATCTGAAAAAATAACTTTTTTATTCCGAGTCCCCGAGATCCTCTCCACTGAGTTGGTTCATAATTGTGGATCTCGAATATCTGTCTTGTTATCCCCTTCTCCGCTGCAGTCCCCGAGACTGATATCGGATAACCACTGATTACAGGAATGCAGCAAGAAACGCAGCAGCCTCTTCCACCTTCTTCTTGCTGACTTCGGTCAGTCCAAGATGTCAGAGGGACGACTTCGGGATGAGCGGGACGCCACGCGAAAGATCTCGGTGGATCAAAAATCTGCCTTATCTGATGCTCAATCCGAGATCACGCGTTTGACTGCCGAGCTGGAGAAGGCCAAGTGCTCTGCTGCAGATTTGAAGACGCGTTTCTTGGATGCTACCAAGAAGCAGAAGGAAACCTCAGACCAATCCGAGGAGCACGCGCACCTTGCCGAGACCGAGTTGTCCCATCTCCGGTCGAAGCAAGATGTTTGGCTGACCGAGCTCACCGGTCTAAACCGGGATATGAACAGTAAGTCCATCGCTTTCTCTTTTTTCGTCTTCCTCTTTTTGCCGATATCGCCTCATGGCTTGTCCGTGTGACAATTCTCCTTTCTAAAGGGCACTTCGAGCATTCCCGAGAAGCTGCCAACCTTGCGATCGCTGCCGCCCGGAAGAAGCGAGCCGGAAAGGGTCCTGTCTCTAACTCATGGGACATCGATGACCATCTCATCGCCCTGAAGGCCCGGATGGTACCTCTCCGGTCGATCGGCACCGAGCTCCTCAGCATGGCCGTTCACGCGCATGGGGCCTTGTGGCGTGGCGTGTCCGGTAATCTCTCGGTCGCCGAACTGGCCACCGCGCTCCAGGATGCCGGTAACCGTCTTCACGCCTGGAAACGGTCCGGTGCTCGCGCTGGTGCCGACCAAGCATTGAAGCATGTGCTGAGCTGGTACGAGGGGCTCGATCTCGAAGTGATCAAGAGCCTGCGCGTCGTCTCAGAGTGGTACACGGACCCGACCAAGATTCAGCTACGCCAAGAGACTGCTCATCGTCTCGCCGGCTGGGCGGATCCCAGCTCCTTCATCACGAGCCTTATTGCCTCTGACTCCAAGTCAGACTACGAAGATGACGGTGAGACGGGGGATACCGGTGACGCGGATGCCGAGATACCCGAGGTCAACGATGTCGAGACAGCCGTGACCACCGAGACCACAGCTTCCCGGGATGTCGGCGCTCCTTCGTCACCCGAGATCCCTCAAGCCGAGACGAATGCGGCCGCTCCGAACACCACTGCCAGTGCAGAGGAGATCGTCGTTGTTCCCCCTGCTGCCGATCAACCCGAGGAGCCCGCTTCTCCTACTGCTCCTTGATTGCTCTACCCAACTATGTTGCTTGGTCTGAAAACACTTAATTGTAGAAACATTAAATCCTCGGGATGCCGGGTTCAGCTGTAATATACTTTTAATTCGTACTCTATTCCTCCCTAAGCAAGACAGGTTATGCCGGTTTATTTTGCTACAAGTCCCCGAGTTCATTTTCATGTTTACAGTAGTTAGGCAATTTCTGCTCTTGTCTACCATTTCGGTGTTCGACAGTCGAGTCACGAAATTCCGTTTACGGTATACATGACTTATGAATATCCGAGTTCCAGTTGTTAAATTCCCGACGTAACAAAAATAAAAAAACCGGATAAGAAAGACGCATATGCCGGAGGAATTCCTATTCCGAGTCCCCGAGTTCGTTTTCGTGTTTCCCACACTTGATGCTCTTTGCTCTTGACTACCATTTCGGCGTTCCTCAGTGGAGTCACAAGATTATTTTACATGACATACATTACTCCGACTTAGAAACTAAGTTCAGAATTTGCCCAACATATACTAAACAAAAATAAGTACAAGGCAGTCCCCGGGTTCCTCCCTGGGTTGCCGACACGCACAAAACAGATGAATAGCAAAATTCAAAGTATAACAAAAATAGGCAATCCCCGGGTTCCTCCCGAGGATGCCGACATGCAAGTCAGGATAAATAACATATTTTGGCCAGGCAGTCCCTGAGTAACACCTCAGTGTGCCGAAATTTCATTGATAACAAACCGAGATACATACATTGCGCCCTTTAAGTGTAAAAGGGACGGAGCAAGGCTACATTCCATGGCCGCTTGGTCTCCTCACCAGCTTTGTCCATTACACCTTTTCTAGCTTCCTGTGCATCTACAAGGTAATAATAATCATTGTGCAATGCCTTGCTTACAACAAAAGGAGCCTCCCACGGAGGTGAGAGTTTATGCATCCCGGCTATGCGTTGGATGAGCCTTAACACGAGATCCCCTTCTTGTAATACTCTGGGATGCACCTTCCGGCTATGATTGCGACGGAGGTTCTGCTGATAAATTGCAGACCGAGACAATGCCAATTCCCTTGCTTCCTCGAGCAAGTCCACATCGTCCTCCCGGGCTTCCTTTGCCTCGTTCTCGGTGAACATTGTAACCCTCGGTGCATCATACTGTATGTCGATTGGGAGCACCGCTTCGGCACCATACACCATGAAGAATGGCGTATACCCGGTAGATCTATTTGGTGTGGTCCGGAGACCCCAACACTGCCGGTATCTCCTCTATCCAACAACCCGGAGTTCTCAATAGTGGCTCGATCAGGCGGGCTTTGATGCCGGCCAACACCAAGGCATTTGCTCTCGACTTGCCCGTTTGCTTCCAAGTGGGCTACTAATGCCACATCCAACCAGATTCTTTTCTCCGCACAAAACCGAGCAAATTCCCCACAGCAAAGTTGGTACCATTATCTGTGATGATGCTGTGCGGGTACCCGTATCTCAAGATGATGTCCTTCAAGAATTGGACCGAGGTGTGTCCGTCACATTTCCGGATTGGTTTGACCTCTATCCATTTGGTAAACTTGTCCACCATGACCAGCATGTGTGTCATATTACCTCTTGCCGGCTTGAATTGTCCGACCATGTCCAAGCACCATACAGCAAATGGCCAAGTGATAGGGATGGTTTTCAGTGCTGATGTCAGCATATGTATTCTGTGGGCAAACCTCTGGTACCCTCCACACCTTCGGACAATGTCCTCTGTTTGCTGCAAGGCGGTGAGCCAATAGAACCCATGCCGGAATACTTTTGCCACCAGCGCCCGAGATGATGCATGATGTCCACATTCCCCCTGGTGTATTTCCAACAGCATCTCTCGGCCCTCCTCAGGCTCCACACATCTCTACAGCACCTCGGTGACACTTCTCATGTACAGCTCTTGATTGATGATGGTGTATGCCTTGGATCTTCGCAGTATCTGCCGGGCTTCCACCTTGCTCTCCGGGAGGGTTCCATCCGATATGTATGCCATGATGGGTTGTGCCCATCCCGGGACAGGTCGAACCGGGAACACGGGAGTATCTATGTCCATTGGCTCTGCTGACATCACCTCCATAGACATGCCGTTTGCCATCTCCGAGTTCTGTGGTGCAGTCCCTGGGTTCAATGCAGTGCTCCCGACTTCCACCTCCATAGGTACGGCTTCCGAACCAGGTTCCTTGGGGATGAAGATAGATTCCGACTCAGGTGAGGGCTGGATAGATGGCTTCCTCAGATGTTCGAGAGCGATGCCGGGTGGGATGGCATCCCGGGATGACCCTAGCTTGGACAACACATCTGCTGCTTCGTTTTCCCCTCTGGGTATGTGCTTGAATTCGCAGCCCTCGAAAAATCCGGATATTTTCTGCACATGGAACCGATATAAGGCCATGTTGGCGTCAATTGCATCCCAGTTCCCCGATACCTGCTGCACCACGAGGTCGGAATCACCGAAGCACTCTATCCGGCGGATACCGATTTCCTTGGCGACATTCAGTCCATGAACCAAAGCCTTGTACTCGGCCACATTGTTAGACGCCCGGAAATGAATTTGTAGTACATACTTCAACACATCTTGCTTCGGTGAGGTGAGGACTACTCCGGCACCTAATCCGATCTTGGCCTTGGAACCATCGAAATGCATTCTCCAGAAGTTGTAGTCGGGAATTGGAGGTTCATACTGCATCTCGGCCCAGTCCACCAAGAAGTCCGGCAGCGCCTACGACTTAATGACGTCGCGTCTCTCGTATGCCGGATCGTACAGAGACAACTGGATGGCCCATTTGGCAAGTCGTCCGCTAGCATCCTTACAGCCGATGATCTCGGCGAGGGGAGCTTCGCATACCACCGTGATCGGGTGTTCTTGGAAATAGTGCTTGAGCTTGGTGACTGCCAAGTATACTCCGTAGGCCATCTTCTGATAGTGCGGGTAGTTCTGTTTTGACGTCGAGATCACCTCGCTCAGATAGTGCACCGATCTCTGTATCAGCTTATCCCCTTCTTCTCTTTCCACTACGATGGCTACACTCACTACCCGGTTAGTGGCAGCTATGTACAGCAGCATATGCTCCTTGGGTAACGGGGATGCCAACACTGGCACTGTTGAGACCATCTTTATCAAATCATTGAATGCCGCATCAGCCTGCAGGGTCCATACAAATGTTTTGCTCTTCTTCATCAACTGGTACAAGGGCAAAGCTTTCTCTCCTTGTCGGCTCACAAACCGACTTAGGGATGCGAGACAGCCTGTAAATTTCTGCACATCCTTGAGACGTACCGGTAACTTCATGTTTTCGATTGCACGTATCTTACCCGGGTTGACCTCAATTCCCCGGCTTCATATGAGGAAACCGAGTAGCTTGCCTGCCGGAACACCGAATGTACATTTGTCCGGATTCAACTTCATCCGGAATCTTCTTAAAATTTTAAATGTCTCCCTCAGATCATCGTTCAGAGAGGATTTTTCTTTTGTTTTTATGACTATGTCATCGACATAGACTTCGGCATTCCGGCCTAGTTGGTCATGTAAGCATTTTTGCATGCATCTCTGGTATGTAGCACCAGCATTTCTCAAACCAAAAGTCATGACACGATAGCAATAAGCCCCATACGGGGTAATAAAGGAAGTTTTCAATTGATCATCCGGATTCAAAGGTATCTGGTGGAAACCACAATAGGCATCTAAAAAAGTCAAAAGTTCACTCCCGGTAGTGGAATCGATCACTTGATCTATCCGGGGAAGTGGAAACGGATCTTTTGGGCATGCCTTGTTGAGGTTGGTGAAGTCGATGCACATGCGCCACACCTTAAGCAGGAGGGGATCATCTTTCTTCTTCTCTACCAGGACTGGATTCGATATCCAATCCGGATGCAGCACTTCCATCACGAACCCGGCAGCTAGAAGTACTGCGAGATGTTCCATGATAGCAGCTCTTCTCTCATCCGAGAGGCGCCTAGTCGGTTGCTTCACCGGCTTCGCGTCAGGCCTGACGAATAGTGAGTGCTCAGCCAACTCCCTCGGAACGCCTTGCAGATCGTCATTCGACCACGCAAAAGCATCCCGATTCTCACGGAGGAAGTCGACGAGCTCGCCTTCCTATTTGCTGTCCAGGTTGCTGCCAATGATGACCTGGCGCGCCGGGTTGCTGGGGTCGACTCCCACCTTCTTGGTCTCCTTTGGTGCCTGGAATGAGGCGTTCTGCTCTGGGTTCACCATCCCGGGTATGCCGAGTTGCGAGGTCTTGGCCAGTGCAACCACTTGCTGAATTCTCTTCTTCTCCTCAGCAATGACCAGGGACTCGGCTAAGTTTGAGCCGGCCGATGCACAGTCCATGGAGCGCTTGTGGTCTCCCGCGACAGTGATCACTCCATTTGGCCCTAACATCTTCATCTTCAGGTACCCCATGTGAGTGGAGATCATGAATTTGGCCAGTGTCGGCCTACCAATGAGTGCATGGTAGGGACTTTCGAGATCCACGACCTCGAACTCCAAGCTCTCAGTCCGGCAGTTCTCCCGGGTTCCAAATAGTACCTCAACCCAAATTTCGCCCATAGGGGAGCAGGAGACTCCGGGCACAATGCCGTGAAAGGTGGTCTCGGTTGGGAGCAGCGTGTTCATGGACACCCCCAGCTTCAGCATGGTATCCTTGTACATAATGTTAATGGCACTGCCATTGTCAATTAGAACCCGGCTGAAGCGGACGTTGAGGCTTGGTCCGATAAAGGTCGGGTCCACCACCAGAGCGTAGCCACCAGGCTTGGGCATAACCCGGGGATGATCCTTCCGACTCCAGGTGATCTCCATCTCGGACCAGTGCAGGAACTTGGGCACCGACGGGATCACAGCATTCACTTCCAGAGCACGCTGTCGCACACTCTTTCGGTCAGTAGGCTCGGTCACGAAGACCACATAACTCTGATGTGCCTCCCTGTAGTTGCTCTGCTGGTGCCCGGGTTGGTTACTCGGACCAGCGCCATTGTCATTCCTGGTGTGCACCATATTTGCTGGTCTTGGGGGAGGTCCCTGGGTGGACTGATTAACCCAGACTGCATTGACACCGGATAGTGATGGAGGGGGTCTCGGAATTTTGGGCCGTGATGCCGGAGCATTCGGCCGAGTAGCCCCAGCGCTGCCCTCCTGCAACGTGCGCTGGTACCAGCTGCATTGCCGGGTAGAGTGGTTTGCAGGCTTGTTGGATTCCAACGTATGGTAGCAGCATGGCTTGTTCAGCATCTCTTCATACGTCAGGGGCTTCTTTTGGTCCACCCAAGTTTTCTGTAATTCCTGGCTCTGACCCCAACCCGGGCCAGTAACTTTCTGCCGCTGATTATTTCCGGCATCCCCCTGATCTCGGCCAACTGCTGCAACGTGTTGCGAGGCATAGTGGAACTCGGGCTGGTTCCTCTTCTGACCGAATTTGTGGTGATCATGGCTCCTGCTCGACCCCGAGCGCTGATTCCCCGCATTCCTCCTGTTGGAGTCTCCGGCATCCACCAGGGGTTGCATGGGGTCCGCAAGCGTGTAGGTGTCGGCGATGCGCATGGTTTCTTCCAAGGTTGTCGGCATCTTTCTTTGCGGCTTTTGCCAAAGCATGGAGCCATGTCGGCATCTGTAGCGTACCTGCACCTAAAATAAGGCAGATACCTGTGTATAGTGCAAATCCCTGGATCGATTCGTTTGCACACACAGTTTACGATGTAATATCACAACAAAGTTTCAATTTTATTACATCGATGATCCAGACTTACAAAATATTCAATACAAGTTGCATAGCATAAAGCTAGCTTTGAAAGAGTAAACAGCGGAAATACAATAGCAGTGAGTCTCCATCACATTCATGTTGCCACAGGCGAAAACATGTTGGTTGCAGACTCGAAACCTCTAAACGAAACCTCACTCGTCATCAGAACAATCTGCAATAAAAAAATATTGCAACAACGTGGGTCAGATTCCATTTGAAATGGAGTCTGGCAAGTGACACTATGGTGGACACTTAATGGAATAACTCTAATAACCTATATGCATATTTGGCTGGTGGAGTTCAAGACTATTTTGTATAAAGCCAATTTTTCCTAACTCTTTTGAAAACACTTTTCTTCTATTCGAGACATTCGTGGTATGACAACCACTGTCTCATTCTACCCTTGTTCACCCATCAAATTTTAAATTTTGAAGTTGGAATGGTGGAATCCTCCGTTGACGTCCGTGATCAGCTGCTCAAATTGTCCGTACCGGGGACACGGCTAAGTACTTAGTTTTACACTCTGCAGAGGTTGTGCACGTTCACAATTGTACCCATTCAACCCAAACTATCCTTTACACACTTAGAGTGATAAGGAAAAGGAGAAGAATGAGACGAGATCTTTCAGAAGCATTTTCCCTCCCACTCTGGCTTGACCCGTTGCACTTAACACCCTCTACATCTGCTTGTCAAGCCGGAGAGAGTCAACGCAACATAATTGATCAAGCCAGAGCCCATTGGCAATGGCTGCACTGGAAGCAATCGTCACTCGGAGTTCTTCAGATTCCTCTGTTCCCTGGATGGCCGTCCACAAGTGCACTTTTGGGTGACAACCACCATGCTCATGGCCCTAAGTAGAATAGACATTCATCCTAGGCGACGACAACCACAAGCATAGTCCCAAATAGCCACTCAACATAAACCATACCAATCAATCCACCCAGTAGTTTCATTAACTTAGTGGATGTGTACTCTCAGGTGAAAACCACCATGCTCACGGCTCTAAGTAGAATAGACATTCATGCTAGGCGACGACAACCTTGAGCACAGTCCTGAGTAGTCACTTAACATTTTGTAAAAACTTTTCATCAATTGCATAGCATCAATATTTCTACTAAGTATTGTATAGGAACCTAGACACAGGAGTAAGGAATTTCTACACAGGTTTAGCATAGCAATAGTATCCTACACATGCTTATATAAAAATACACTAAGTAATAAATATAGAAAATAGTAGGAGGTTTATGAGGTGTGCCACTTGCCTTTGAATGATGTCGTTGTTCACAAACTCTTTTCAACGTTACTCGTGGCTCTCCGTTCGATCTAATCAATATAGATAACAACAATACAACAATCAACACAACAACACAACGCATACGAACACATACATAAAGAATCAAACAAGTTTTATAAAACTTCTAAGTAAATATGTTTATGCATGGTGTGCAAAATATTTCTAAGGACTAGAGATGCATGTCATGCCATGAAAATATTCTAAGTTAAGTGCAAGGCAAGAATTTGGTTAAAAATGATTAAGGACTAAGGTCATAAGTTGTATAAAATAACTTTGTTATAAATCATCTTGAATAAGCACTCTAATGGCTTAATCATGATGTGCCTAAATACTTAGAGAAAATACTAAGTCTATTCTTCAAGGTGATCAAAAATTATTAACAACTGTTGGTAAATTGGATATTCACTATAGTGAGAGAGACAGACACCCGGCCAGCCACTTATGATTGTGTGACAGGTCTCATGTACGTGGACATGTAAGGTTAGTCTCCAGGTCGCTTCATCTCACTATGCCGCTAGGATCCAACATACTTTAAAGGTGGTAATAACATGATCAAAAATTGTTTATGTCTAAAGTGAAAGACAAGATTAGGAAAGAGGGAAAAGATAGAAAGAAGAATGTAGAATCTTCTCCTTTCTTCCTTTTCTTCTAGATGTGATGACTTCATTGCAATTTTGTAGACTTGATGGCTTTGAAGACTTGATGGTGTTGATAGCCTCCCGGTTGGTCTTGAATATAACTTAGTCATCATAAGGACCAAGAGAAGAAGGAAGAAAAGAGAGAGAGGAAGCAAGTCTTAGAAAATATTTCTGGTTGGTCTTCATGAACTCCTTCTCGCTTTTCTTCTAACTGCTTCTACTCGTTGAATATACTTCTGTAGTCTTGTTTTCTTGGCTAAGTCCTTCATTGTTCTTCTAGCTCCATGTAGAAAATCCTAAGTGTCTAAGTGCATAGCACTTTACCAAAATACTAAGTTGAAATAATCCTAAATTAGAGAAAATAATGAAGAAGTTTTCCTATGGGAAGTATAACTACAAAATAAAATATGCTATGCATGAAATGCAATTTTTTAATAAGAAAGTATCATAACAACTTTTTTGAATTTTGTAACTATGCATGAAGTTATAAATGCAATTTAATTAATTTCCATTATAGCAAAATATCATAAAAGAAGTAAATACAAGATTAAAGTTTTCTGTGATTTAATTTTTATAACAAAATTTTATAAACAGTGCTAATGGAGAGAGGGGATTTAAACAAATCTATATAAATTGGATTTATTCAAAAATGATTTTCCTATCAAAAGTTATGTCAAAATTAATCAAACTACTCAAATTAAACCTAAGATTTTTAAAACATGAAAATAATGCTCAAAATTATTATATTACAGAGGCAGCATATTAGAAATACTCTAAGGTTTCTAAAACAATTTTAGTTATAATTTTTAAACTTATAGATTTAAAACAATAACTAAAACAATGGTTTACACTTTTCTGTAAATAACAAGTTAGTGCACGAGTAAAATTCAAGTTCTTATTGTATAAATGTATTCTACACGTTCATTCGATTCCATAGACTACAAAAACATCGAAAACGGACTTACGGTTGATTTGTTATGAATTTCGGAAGTTATATCTAGGCAGAAAAACGAAAATATTGAATAGGTGACCTATGGCGTTTTTCAAATGGCTGCTACCCTTTATCAAGTGATATGTACGTAACATCATAGAAGGAAGCACAGCAGCAGCTCACCGGGCGTGAGAATATGACGGCGACGGTGGATCGGCCGGGCGATAGCGGGCGGACGCGGACGGTCGGCGGTGCTGTGGTCGTCGGCGACGGATGTGGACGGCGACGATGTTTCGGAAGCTCCCGGACGCGAGGGAGACAACGGCGACGCGCAGCTGGACACGGCGGAGAGGAAGACGGTGTCGGTTGAGCGGCGCTTTCCGGAGCTGCGTGGAGAGGCGGACGGAGTGGCGACGGCGACGATGACCTTTGGGTCGAGCTCGGCCTCCATGATTTGGCTGTGGAAATGAAGCAAGGAGGGTGTTTAAAGGAGCGCACGGACGTGGAAAGAGGAAGGACCAAGAATCGGCGGCGGGGACTCACTCTGCTCGCCGAAATCAAAGAAATACGGTGACGGTCGAGCAAAATTCTGGCGAAGAATTCGTCGGCCTTAGGGCGTATTGGAGAGGACTTTTGGGGGGGGGGGAGTGGAGGAGGAGGTCGAGGGCTATATATAGGAACCAACCATGCTTGATTTGTTGCAGTAATTTGCCCGCAATCAATCAGAGATTAATTTCAACCAAAAACGGCCATGTCTAATGGCGGACAAAATTGCAGCATTTTAGGACGTTTCGGATGGGGCTTTTTTGGGGGAATGAAAGAGGAGATCATGGGATTCAATTAGAAAGAAACGGTGCGTCATTTGGTGCTCTAAATCGCCGAGAATCAAGAGAGCCATTTCGTCCGTTTTCGAGTTGATTGCGCGTGCGAGGATGAAGACGATCTCACGTCAGCATTTTTTTTCTTTTTCTTTTTCTGATTTTCTTGTTTCTTTCATAACTTCTGATTTAAGACTCCAAATCAAGTCAAATAAATTTCTACAAATTTGTAAAAACAATATATTTGTGTTAAACCAGTTGTAGGCATGTTTTGAAAACTTTTCTATAATCAAAATTTTGAATTATTGATTAAATATAAATTTGACACTTAATGTCAAATTTGAAAACATGGCTTAAATAATTTCGTTTTTGGCTAAATAAAATTCATTAAAATACAACACTTATATAAGTTTAAAATTAAGTTATTTAAACTCATTTTCCAACATTAAATCAGTTTTTGCTTTAGTACAACGTTAAATAACATAACACCACTATTCGAAATGAAAAGGGGAATATAATGAATGTATTTTTAATTCAAAATATTTTGTGCACCATTAAGTTTTATTTTGTAATGACTCATTTGAAAACTCTCTATAGTACAATAGGAAACAATATATATTTATTTCATTTCTTATGTTGAAATTATTCTTGAAAATCATTTTATGTTTTGCAAAATGATGGAAATAATTTCAGTTATTGAAATGCCTATTTGACTAAATCATTAATTATAAAATCCATGAGGTTTTAAAGATATTAACTATAGAATTATAATTTCCAAAACTAGGTTTTGAACTCAGGTAAAAGAATGAAAACCGTTAGGCAAATATACCATGTTTTAAATAGTTTTGAATAATATTTGTAAATATTATTTTAGAATTTATGAATAGATATAGCTAAGTGGTTGAAATCAAATACTTATAAGGAAACTTTTTTTTATTACATGAAAATGGTTTGAAAGTTTGTAAATCATTTGTCAATTTACATACTGAGGTTTTAAAAAATACAATGGATAATAAAATGTTTAACTTGAAACAACTTTTGGAAATTGCTTGGAATCTTTATAGTTGGTTTTCTTATGCATTTAAAGTTTTATTTTAATCAAAAACAAAAGTTTGAAATTTTTAGTGATTTTTAAACATTCCAAAGTATTGGGATGTTACAGACTACCACCCTTAAAAGGAATCTCGTCCCTGAGATTCGAAGAGGCTAGAAAGAAAAGCGAATGCTTGGAATGATTCTGATAACTCGAGAGGTTTTAAGAAATGTAATTTCTGACACGAAATCTTGCAAACTGGCAGGGGATTATTTTTCTGATTGGGGAGGCCAGAAATAAAGATGATTTGGGATCTCTGGGTTTAAACAACGGGGTTTGAAATATTCTGGTGGCTACCACCCTAAAAAGAAAAGTTTTGTTGATAGTCAAACATTCTAACTTATACAAGAAGATCAAGACAATTAATTACAAACAATATCTAACAAACATCAAACAACCTGGTACACACAAACAAACAATCTAGTATTGTCATCCTTTTATGACCAATACACTAGCACGATATCGTTGTTCTATTTAAGTGGTGGTCAAATCTATCTCCTTCGTGGGTGCTTCTAGTTCTTTTTTTTTAACTATTTTGGATATCTTCGAAGTGTTGGCCGAATCCTGGTTCTTTAGTGGTCTTCCATGCATGTAGAACTCCATGTTGAATTGAAGCTTTTCCATATGAAGCAGTAGAATCAGACTTAGATTATAAGAACATGGTCATCTAGAATAAGATAAGTTACTTTCAGAAGATTGATAGTAGATGAGAGTTCGAGGAAGATAAAATGAAAAAGGTTTGTTTCTAGAAAAGTGAATAAAATATATTTTCAATCCTATGGTCCAAACCTATTTCTATCGAAACCTAGGGTCCAAACCTATTTTCAATCCTATGGTCCAACACAGTGCTCTGATACCATCTGTAGCGTACCTGCACTTAAAATAAGGCAGATACCTTTGTATAGTGCAAATCCCTAGATCGATTCGTTTGCACACACAGTTTACGATGTAATATCACAACAAAGTTTCAATTTTATTAAATCGATGATCCAGACTTACAAAATATTCAATACAAGTTACATAGCATAAAGTTAGCTTTGAAAGAGTAAACAACGGAAATACAATAGCAGTGAGTCTCCATCACATTCATGTTGCCACATGCAAAAACTTGTTGGTTGCAGACTCGAAACCTCTAAACGAAACCTCACTCGTCAACAGAACAATCTGCAATAAGAAAAATATTGTAACAACGTGGTTCAGATTCCATTAGAAATGGAGTCTGGCAAGTGACACTATGGTGGACACTTAATGGAATAACTCTAATAACCAATATGCATATTTGGCTGGTGGAGTTCAAGGCTATTTTGTATAAAGCTAATTTTTCCTAACTCTTTGGAAAACACTATTCTTCTATTCGAGACATTCGTGGTATGACAACCACTGTCTCATTCTACCCTTGTTCACCCATCAAATTTTAAATTTTGAAGTTGGATGGTGAAATCCTCCGTTGACGTCCGTGATCAGCTGCTCAAATTGTCCGTACCGGGGACACGGCTAAGTACTTAGTTTTACTCAGCAGAGTTTGTGCACGTTCACCATTGTACCCATTCAACCCAAACTATCCTTTACACACTTAGAGTGATAAGGAAAAGGAGAAGAATGAGACGAGATCTTTCAGAAGCATTTTCCCTCCCACTCTGGCTTGACCCGTTCCACCTAACACCCTCTACATCTCCTTGTCAAGCCGGAGAGAGTCAACGCAACATAATTGATCAAGACAGAACCCATTGGCAATGGCTGCATTGGAAGCAATCGTCACTCGGAGTTCTTCAGATTCCTCTGTTCCCTGGGTGGCCGTCCACAAGTGCACTTTTGGGTGACAACCACCATGCTCATGGCCCTAAGTAGAATAGACATTCATCCTAGGCGACGACAACCACAAGCATAGTCCCAAATAGCCACTCAACATAAACCATACCAACCAATCCACCTAGTTGTTTCAACAACGCCTTCGCAAGAATTGCGAATGTTGCTCCACCGAGTAAGGTACTCTCGGTCAGTTTCATTGCTCCTCTGCCTGCAGATGGCAAGCTGTTGAGGTCGGTTGGGCCTCTTTTTATGTGCTGGTGAAGTTGCTGATGAAGGCCTCCTCGAAATCTAACCAACAGTCTATGCTGTCAGTCCTCAAGTTATTTAGCCAGATCCTGGCAGGTCCTTCCAACATCTGCAGCACATATCGTACCGCCCAGCGTCTGTTCCCACCGGCTATGCTAACTGCAGTTACATAGTCGGTTAACCAATCTTCCGTCTTCGAGCTGCCGTCATAGGTCTTGGCACCCCCGTTGAGCTGGAAATTTCGCACAGCTGGCTCCCGCACGATCCGAGGTCCGAAATAGGCAGGTCCAGGGGGACCCTGCTCCTCAACCAACTCGGA
This sequence comes from Poa annua, assembly GCA_026929855.1. Taxonomy (NCBI): domain Eukaryota; kingdom Viridiplantae; phylum Streptophyta; class Magnoliopsida; order Poales; family Poaceae; genus Poa; species Poa annua. Next base: position 263,168,505 of record CM049426.1, on the reverse strand, counting down.
TTGATGAATTCGGTCGAGCCGGTACCTTGCATCCGCTGGATCTAGCTGCCGAGTTCCTATTCAAGATCGCAAGGGATTCTCGTTAGGCTGGTATCCGAGTTGCTGCAACCTCGAATTGCCATCATCATGCCTATTAACCACAGAGACTATGGCTTGCTGTGGAACTGAGGCAGCATCTCATTGCCGGTTTCGCTGACTTTGTGGTGGATTCCGAGGTGGATTACCACGGCTAGCCGGGAAATTGTTTACTACACTCCGGTTACCACCACCATGGCTACCCTGAGCCTGACCGGGATTGCTCTGTCCGGCTTGCTGAACTCCAGCAAAAGTTGGGTCGTATATTTACAGCTGCTTGTTTTTCCCGTAACCCCGGCTCCGGCTTCGGCTTCTGCTCTTGCTTCTATTCGGATGTGGGGATGAAGCCTCTCCGCCCGTATTGTTGCTTTCGGCCCTAGCCGAGTATACCTAGGACCCAGCACCCGGGTTCTTCTTCTTGAAGGCTTTGTTCTGCCGGTTAGCCTCCATGACTAACCCGTTGACCCGCTCTTGTTGCTTGCGCAGAGCTTCTCCGGATAGCCCGGCCAACTCAGCCATAGCTGCCTCAGCAGCCCTAAGAGTTTTTACCGGTGAGCTGTATACTGGTTTCTCTGCCGAGACCATACTACCCGACCTGCTATGGCTTGGTGCTGTGCCACCAGCCAATTCATCATTCACCATCCTGCCTTTCTTGCACAGATCAGCAATGCGCTTGTCCCGGGAATCCATCCTAGGGAACCCGTGAGCTGCATTGTACTCACGGAGACTAGCACTAAGCTCACGCCGGATCTCGGCGATCTCTTGGGCCTCCGCGAGCAGCAACCTGCGCTGGTCATCCAAATCAGCTGAGACTTGGGTATCCGCGTCAGCTGTTAAAGGTACAGCCAACTTGGCTACCAGACCAGGGAGGGGATCTGGCCGGCGACGAGGTTGGGACAGTTGGGGATCGCCATCTCGGGCAGCACCCCTCTCCTGAGGAGGTTTTGCCAATCGAACCCGGTCACTACCGCCGTCGCCGTCGGGAGCGTCCTGGAACACCTCCTCGGTCACCCCGACCGTCATGACCGCGACACAGCCCGCGGGGCGACCGGTACGCGGATCCCGGGCGGCGCAGGTCATGGGGGGATCCTCTGCGTCCAGGACTACGTCCGGATAGCGGCAGACGATCTCGGTGGCGACGTAGGTGGTGAAGACGCCGAAGTCGATGAGGCATCCATTCGTTGGGAATGGCTTGTTCCGAAAGCAGCCGGCATTGTCGCTGACGAAATCCATCTCGCCCAGCCTGACAACCAGGCCGGAGAGAACTCGGACATCGAAGCGAACGATGGAACCCGTCCGGATGTGTACACCAGCCAGCGCCTCTCCCTGCCCCATGGTGGGCGCCAACTGTCGTGGTGGTGTCATGGCAGATGCCATAGGATGGCTAATCTGTGGGGCCGATGGACGCTGGTGGATCCGGGGAGGGCTAGTGAGCTAGAGAGCTCACACGGTAGGAGACGCCGGAACATGGGAGATCACCGAAGAACAATCTCAAAGATCCAGCAAATACACACAAATGCACGAAGGCAAAGTCACACATCCGAGGGCACAAGACCTACAACATGCTCCTTGAGCTCTTTGGGTGATGAACTAGATGAACTAGAAAGGAGGAGGGAGTAACTGCTCTAGGAGTAAATGAGACTATAGTTTTGGCCCTCAAGTTGGTCCCTTTTCCGCAGAAGCAGTTATGACGCCTTTTATAGAGTTCCGGCCGGGAGGGCCGGAAACCCTAATCTGGCACGGCCCCACTGGACAGGCCCAACGGTTATGTCGACATTGGCTAGTGCGACCTAGCCGCCAAGCTACCCGGTATAGCCATGTTGTCATCATTCCGGAAAGGACTGCAGGCGCCGTCCGGGGTCATGATTGTCCCCTTGTCAGAGACAAGACATGTCTTCGCCCTAGCCTAGTAGCCTTTTCTGAATTGCCGGTCTAGGCATGTCCGATCTTGTCGTAGCGTCATCGTACCGGCTGACACGCTCCCGTGTCAGGCGGGAGGTGACCGTGCTTCCGTGCCAGGAGGAATGGGACTTCTCCCCGTGTCAGGAGGAAAGCCTGCACCAGACCTCTGACTCCTGACCGGCATGCCCTCATGCTGGTCTCCTTGCTCAGTTCGGCATGTTCTTCCTGCACACCAAAGATAACTGGCGAGAGCCGAGATAGGTAAGTCGATTACTATCTACCCGGGGAGCCTATCCGGATTATCCGGGTTCTCCTCTACCCGGTACCTTAGCGGGGGACTCCGACATACCGAGAAGGCCGAGATCCTTCCCGGTCGCGTCTGAGTTCCACCCCTGCTCCGGATTACCACTTAGGATGAGTATCTCTAGGCCTAGCCTCCCGAAGATGTCTTAGGCCGTTACCAAAGACATCTTCGAGAAGCTAGTTCTTAGAGGAATCATCCGCTGGTGCTTATGCTGCCCTGAAGGGCTGGGGGGCTATTTATAGCTTCCAGGGATGACCCTTGCGCCCTCCAAGAGACACCTTGGGCCCAACCACCTTCGAAAGGTCAAGTTGCCCCTTCGACCCACCATAGGATGATCCTTGCCCGGCCCCAAAGGTCAATTACTGTTGCCCTACTGCTGATCTGTACCGGGATCTGCCCTACCCGGGGGGCAGCCCCCTGACACTAAGAGGGCCCAAGAGGGGGAGCCGCACCAATAAAGGGGGTGGGCCCCATGGCTGGTTCGGCCAGCCCATGGTGGGTGCGCCACCGCCCTCATCCTCCTTTGTTTAGTCCCACATGGGGGAGCTAGGGAGTTTGCACACCCCCTCCCCCTTTATATAAGAAGGCATATTAATTGGATTAATTCACAGAAAAATACAGTTAATTGTATAGCAGGTCGGCCGAGTTGCTTCTCCACCCGTTTTGCCCCCTCTCTCCACCTAATCTATACCGCCGGGCGCCGTTGCCCTGCGGGATTCCAGATAAGTTCTACCCCTACGATTTCAGCTGGATCTGAATGACCGAGGGTTGTCGTTAAGCTTCGTATGTTTGCGAGTGCTCGGAGGCGACTCTTTTGAGGAGCCTGGGCGACGTCGTCTCGCCCGCCTGCAGCCCAGCCGATGCGCCTCCCCCTGCCGCCGGCGCACCCCCAGCCGCCGGCGCCACGCCATCTTCCGCCCGACGCCCGTCGACGCAGGTCATCGTCGACATCCCGGCGTCATCATCTACGTCATCGCGACAAGTTCTCCGCGACCTCGAGGTCGGCTACGTACAACTTCATCGTCAACGCTTGTGCGGGAGCGTAATCCCCGCTATCGGTCTACATGGAGGTAATGTAACCCGTTGCGCCACTGTTATCTTATGTACTAGATAGATAGATCCTGGCTAGTTAGGGTTTCATACGCTAGAAAATTATTGTTTTCTGCACCGGAACCCCTTCATTGGTATCAGAGCAGGTTTATGCGTAGTACTGCTGGTACGGTTAGAACTCATGTTGAATGAGGACGTCTTTCTTATATTTGCTACCCTCTAGCGTGCACTTGCGATGCCTTCGGTATTGATTTGATGAAGCGGCCCAGACCGACTTTACGCGTACGCTTACGCGATACTGGTTCCACTACTGGCATACGGCTTGCACCGTATCTGTGGCTGGCGGGTGTCTATTTCTCTCTCTCTAGTCGGCAAAGTATTTTCAATGGAGGGCCCGAAAGGGATGCTTAAACATGCAATTATACGATCGACGTTGTGGTACAAAGATTGTAGGTAGGGAAGCGATTCTCTTACGAATAAGCCTATATGCCACGTAAAACTTGCAAAACTAAATAAAGCTAGAGGCGTCTAACTTTGTTTTGCAGAGGCGTTATTTTATGTGACATGGTTACGGTAAGTTTGATATTACTCGTACTGTCGAAGGCAATGGAGGGCTCCATAGACTCGGAGCTATGACGGGTTGCCGGGGGCCAGGCACATGGCGCCATGGAGGTCCAGGCGCATCGACCGTGTCACATTGCACTTCATTGCATCATTATTGTGTGTGCATCCTATTGATTGCTTATATGCTAAATATACAACGGTAGCATCATGAATAGGATGATCCCTAACAAATACTAAAATTGTGTTCTCCCTCGTTGCGCACCACCAAGAAAGTTCTACGTTATGAGGCAGGCCGTGATGATCGGGTGCCAGACATATCGTCGCTCGCATACAGTGGGTGTAAGCCATGTTGCACGCGCAGGGTCTTAGAGGTTTGATTGGCGAGCCTAGCATATGCAGATATGGCCTCGGAACACGGGAAGATCAAAAGATCGAGCATGAGTCACAGAGTTGTTGTGATCGACATTTTATGTCCACCTTTGAAGCTGTGCTGCCGGCCGTGAAGATCGGGGGTGGTATGGTGGTTGAGGGCCGTGTAATCTCGATTATTATTTTAGTGATAATAATTTTGGTGGAGTTTGTTTGATAATATGATTATAAACTAAAACTCACATATATTATAAACTTTACCTTACCTATTTTGCGATCACATCTGGAGACTACGGAACTACACTTCGGTTACTTCCTCAAGAGCGCGGATTCTACCTTAGAAGCCGACGGGTCCAACTTCATCAGATGGTATAATGGTTTTAGAAACATTCTCCAACACAACAACATCCTATATGTCCTAGAATATAAGTTAGGAGATAGACCAAATGATTTTGCTAGCAAGGAGGAAGATGATGAGTTCCGTAAGCATCATGATATTTTCATAGAAGTGGAGGTCGTCATGAGCGTATTCCTAGCACCAGAGTTGAAAGCTGTTTCAACACATGGAGCCATATGTCGTGATTGATGCGATCAAAGGACACTTCAAAGATGAATTGATTCTTGAGCAGTTCAGACAGCTTAGAAAAGTTCCGGGCCATTCACATGGGGAGCATACCTGTCTGGAGACTCAATTGAAGAAGTTGTATGACATCTACTTCAGGCTTACGAATATCTATGATTTCTAGATAGCGAACTCCAGTGCAATAGAGATTGCGCTTTGCCTCCTAGCTGTGAATAGCATGTGCGTGAATATGCTATAGAGACACGATGAGCTTCTTCACGTTCGTGAACAAGTTCAAATCTCTAAAAGTTGATTCCATTGAAGAAGAGTTCTTCGACGCTACGGGTATATTTGATTTAAGAAGATATAAATGTATTCTTCTCATACTTGATGAAAAGTATTTGATACTTGTTATGTTTATGAAACAGTCCCTGATTATCACAAGTATGCGGCGATGGGTGACGTGACAGTGCACAAGTGATGGCAAGTTAATGGCCAGTAATGCTCACGCCCTCGAGATATCATATTAGTTATCATCAATAGTTTTTTATAAGACATTTTGTAATAGTGAGAGTGTTGTCTTGAATGTTACAAGACATAGTTATTCATATAGAACAAATCAGTTGTTTTATCTTATGAAACAAAGCAGTTGTCTTATATTATGAGTAATTCATATCACATCTCAATTACATTATGCGTATGATATACATTTATAATAGCAGGAATAATGTGTCCAAAGAACAAACACCATCGAATTTAGTCATAAAGGCAATGAAAGAAGTAATGGATATTTTTGGTCCATTTAAATATTCGAGTGTCGTATTGATTAAGTTTGAAGTGTGGTATTAAAGTGTCAATACGAAAGGAAATTAATTAAGAGTCATTTCAAATGATTATTAAATTAATTAATGGTGTTTTTTATTGATCCTAATTCTTCTATAATTATTGGTGAATAGGTGTATTTGCCTAATAAATCATGAGTCTGAAATTAATTTGATACGAGATCAAATGGGGTTTTTCAGAAGAAAGATTAGTGAATATTGTATTCACAAGATTCAATCGAAGGAGAATATTTTTAAATTAAGGTTTCAACACAAAAGACTTGTGGAAATTCGTTTAAAAATAATATAATATCATATATGGTGATATGTGAGGTATTATAATCATACTCTATTTTAAATAAAGTGTGGTCAGTCAGAATTTGTCTTAGAATCTCTTAATATGTTCGAAACATTACAGTCGATGTCCATTTTAGAAAATAGATATGTTTCTCAACGAGAATTCGTGGGATCGACAGTAGTGTTGACATGTATATGATTATACGATAATTCGGAATATACATGAATAGTTCTTGGTAGATTGCTCGCATAGGATGGGAGTGTATTCCAAAACCCGATAGAAACAAAACTTGGTTTATTGTCTATGTAATTCCGAGGAAAATATGATTTTTTGAATTGTGGTTTATGAATTGGAATTAGGAGCTTGAAATAAGGTGTCAGACCTATATTCATAAAAGTAGAATATTGGAAGGTGTTCCAAAGGGTATATGTCTACAAATGAAAATTTGGTGATTAAGAGTGAGGGAGAATAAAAAATTATTTTCTGCTTGCAATCCTCTTCATAAAGATCATAATATTTTCATGAAAGAAGCTTCTGGATAAAGTGCTGTTATATTTAATATTGCTGTCAGGTCACAACACAATATTAAGTGTTTCAGATCTTGCTGACAGATCAAGGTGCAGTTTATAAATACAAAGAAAGTTGAGAAAATATCAGAATACGAACAAAGGCTTTTTCAGCCTGAAAATCCAAGTTACATTTGAAAGGATTAAAATAGTAATCGGTGCTACAATTCTTATTAGAGGAATAAGATTGTTTAATTATCATATAAAGTGTTATATGAGAAATGTGACTATAAGAAAGACGTGGAAGCATGTTTTGTCAAGAAATGTGTCTTGGACAAGATCAAATTTGTTGACTAGATTCATGTAGACATGCTTGAAGTCTGAGGGATTTGTATTAATGTAATATTGTAGTTTGTATTGAATTCGAATTGATAAGAGATCAATGATTTTGGTTTGACCAAAATGTCGATTTAAGTGGGAGTCAAAGTTAGTTCACTTGGGTAGAATATGTAAAGGACATATTTTTGAGTGGGAGCTTAGGAACTCAAATATGTAGATGGCATGTTTTTGAGTTGGAGCTCGTGTTCTCAAATATGTGGAGACATAATTTGAGTGGGAGCCGAATTCATCTTGTGTAAATGACACATTGTGAAATTGTACCAGTAGAATAGATGAGAAGGATGAAGTTATGAAACTATTTGAAAGTTAGTGTCTATTTGGAATAGAACGGGAATTTTAAATAGTTAGTCGAGTTGTTTTGGAATATATCTGAGGAGTCAGAATAGAATCAAAAAGGATGGTCCTTGGAAATCCAATTGATCATTAAGAGTAATGATACACTGTAGTAATGGTTGTATGACATGTTGGTCTATTATGTAATATTAGACATCATACAGAAACAATATTATCTGCTCGATGAAATATAACCGATGTTCTTAGAAGAAGAACAGTTATAAAAGTAAATTTAGAATTTACTGGAAGTAGAAGTGCATTAGTTATTAGATTGACATTGGAATGTCCAGTTTTCTACATAGGTGTGAACTATGTAGATATAGCGAGTTTGTAATTGTTACAAGGGGCTCTCTATGACTGGGTGTGTTTTCAAGGCAGTTATCTGGTTAGCATAATCAGAGTAAGCGCTGGGAAACAGAAGTCTCACTTTGTTGCGGTATTTGCATATATGTTATTGGATAACATGGTGATATCAAGCAAGTTGATATCAATGAATCGCAAAAGTATGCACAATTATGTATTGTACAGATTGTCAGCGTAACACTCTTCCACAAGCAAGCATTATCATATGACGCTTATTTGATAAAGTAAAATGCAGCTAGTTTATTTGTACTCTAGTGCAAGTGGGAGACTGAAGGAGATATGCCCTAGAGGCAAATAAATAAGTAGTATTTATTGCAATATCTCATAAGATTATAATATGTTTTTGTATTATGCTATAACTGTATTAATCGGAATTATTAATACACGTGTGATACATAGAAAATCAGGTCCCTAGTAAGCCTCTATATGAACTAGTCCATTGGGCAACAGTTGATCGAGATTCCCGATCAAGGACAATGACGTCGGTTGACAATGGGGTCATCTTATTAGTTGAATAAGGTGATGGACATACGCAAAGTATTGCAATAAGATCATATTACGATGTTTGTCATTTGGAATAGATAAGAATATGATAGCTTATTCCTTAGACCGTGAGACCGTACTTATTGATACTTCGTAGGGGTACTTTGAGAGCATCAAACGCTGTGTCTTATATAGCATGACAATAACGGTGTCCATCTTGGGTATCCCGAAAGAGTATCGAGACGTAAGGATCAAGAGCGGGATTTGTTCATTCTTGTAATGGAAAGATACTCTGGGCCCACTCGGTGAGATTACATCTATATAGCTGCGCAACTTATGACTAGGTCATGGATATGTAATATCACAGACGAGTTAATAACCTTTGTCGGTAACGAGATACAACAAAGAAATCGGATGTCTACGATCATATCTCGGACAAGGTAGTATCGCAGAAACAAAGGGAATGAATATCATGTTTATAATTCAACGACGATATTCGTAGAATGCACAGGGGCCATCATATACATCCAGGTATCCCTGACGGTCATTGGTGAGCGGAGTGTCTCGACCATGCCTGGAGTGTTCTCGAACCGTAGCGTAACAAACTTAAGGTCTTAGCGACACCAGGAGATAGGTTCTGGAATAATATAGGATTTTGTTGGAGAGAGAGAAATGATCCGGAAAGAGTTCTGGTGGTCCGGAAGGAGTTCCGGGAATGTCTGGAATGGTTCCAGGGATGTCCGAAAGTTGTTCGGGTGGTTCGAAAAATGTTTCGGAGTCACGGGATATTAAATAGTATTTAAATATATTAATTATGAATTAATTATATTTTATATTAATTTAATTATTAAATAATAAAGAAAAAAGGGGCAGCCCACCTACATCTAAGATGGCCCAAGAGGGGAAGCCGCACCAATAAAGGGGGTGGGCCCCATGGCTGGTTCGGCCAGCCCATGGTGGGTGCGCCACCCCCCTCATTCCCTTTTATTTATTCCCACATGGGGGAGCTAGGGAGTTTGCACACCCCCTCCCCCCCTTTATATAGCAAGGCATATAAATTGCATCAATTCACAGAAAAATACAATTAATTGTATAGCAGGCCGGCCGAGTTGCTTCTCCGCTCGTTTTGCCCCCTCTCTCCACCTAAGCTATACCGCCGGGCGTCGTTGCCCTGTGGGATTCCAGATAAGTTCTACCCCTGCGATTTCAGCGGGATCTGAATGACCGGGGTTGTCGTTAAGCTCCGTATGTTTGCGAGTGCTCGAAGGCGAATCTTTTGAGGAGCCTGGGCGACGTCGTCTCGCCCGCCTGCAGCCTAGCCGCTGCGCCTCCCCCTGCCGCTGGCGCACCCCCCCAGCCGCCGGCGCCACGCCATCTTCCGCCCGACGCCCGTCGACGCAGGTCATCGTCGAGACCCCGACGTCATCGTCTACGTCATCGCGGCAAGTTCTCCGTGACCTCAAGGTCGGCTACGTACGACTTCATCGTCAACGCTTGTGCGGGAGCGTAATCCCCGCTATTGGTCTACATGGAGGTAATGTAACCCGTTCCTCCACCGTTATCACATGTACTAAATAGATAGATCCAGGCTAGTTAGGGTTTCATACGCTAGAAAATTATTGTTTTCTACACCGGAACCACTTCAAGGATAAGGGTCTCGAGTGAGGGAGAGAAAGAGGTGCACGAGGTCTCCGTGGTCTTATCCCCCTTGGAAAGCAAGCACACAGGAGGTGGCGCGGTGGAGATCGACACGGCTCTCCTCAGCCTTCTGGCTGGAAGAAGAAGAAAGGGAAAACGAAATAGAAACAACATTTTGCAGAAAACCCCAGTTTTTTTCGAGAATTGGCAAAGACAGTGTAAACAGGTCCCTGCCTCCTGTTCTAGACTTATTTTAAAACGAAAAGCTTGCAGATAAGTCCTGGAATGTTTGGATTTTGACAAGGAGGTGTATTTCAACTTCAAATTTGAATCCTTTGAATACTTTAAACATTTTTAACTTATAAATAGGGTTTAGGACTTTAGGCTTGTTGTGCTAAATCCTTATAGTACCGTTTGGTCTTACACTATCTTATTTATGGGGTGTATTTTAGCAACACGGAACTTCTTTTATAAGTTGTAAGTTAATTGTTGAATTTGTTATTTCAAACTCTAAAATGATTTTAGGTCTTGACTCCAAGAGTGTAGATAGACATAAGTATTCCATTTGTGTTTTGGCGATTAAAAGATCACCTGGCAACACCAAAATATGGTCCAGCGGAAAGGACAACTTGATCATTGTGCTTCCTAAAAAGAGTATACACAATTATTTAATTCAACTCCATGCCAAGCATGAAGTATTGCAGAAGAAGATTTCACTTGTGATCCCGCAAATCTAAATCATGTGAGAACATGACAAGATGTTCTTAGATGTACAAAGTATAGATATCCTGCCCGAGACCGGGCCTTATTGAGATAGATGGAATAGAGTTCTTGCTTTACTCCTCTACTCATATGAAGGGGATCGGGTGCAGAAAACAATAATTTTCCAAGCAATAATATCCCTAAAACATGTCAAAATCTATGAAGGGGATCGTGGGCGGAAAACAATAATTTTCCTAGCAACGATATCCTTAAACTAGCCAAGATCTATTCTATGCAGATATAGTAGTACGAACGGAGATCGGAATACATACCCTTGTAGACCGAAAGCGGGGATTACGTTCCCGCACAAACGTTGTCGATGAAGACCGACGAAGCCGACCTCAAGGTCGTGTAGAGGAAGCAGGCCTCCGAGTACCGCTAGCGCAGCACCTCGCAGGGAGTCGCACACGTACGGTGGAGACGACGCCTCCGAAGCTCCAGTCCAGGACGAGCAGCGGAAGACTTGGACCGGAACACCAGCAGCGCGGCAGCGGGCTATGGTGGAGGAGATCCCCGACTCCTCTTGCTCGGCGCGGCTCCAACTTGGGAACCACGAGATCGAGAGAGAAATCAGGAATTAATTGGTGAATTAAAAGGCTGGGGTTGCCCCTTCTTATATAGGCTCCCAAGGGGAGCCAACCTTGCTAGCCAGGCAATGTGGGACTAACCCCCCACAGCCTGGTTCGTCTAGAGAGGTGCGCCGGCCCCCTGGTGGGCCCCTTGTGGCCCACCTAGGCCGGCCCTCTTGGCCCCCACCGAATTCCCCTAGGGAATTTTCCCCTCTTGGGCCTTCTTTCGTCCGGAAGGCCCATTTAGGGAAATCTGCCTTAATAAATTCGAAAATAAATATATAAAATCATATTTGCATATTAATAACACTAATTAATATCAAACATAATATATATAATATTTCCTAGCTCCGAAAACTCTTTCGGCGCTGCCCGATCTCCATCGGACCTCTCTCGGGACGTTCCCGGTGATCTCCTTCCTTTCCGGTTGTCTTGTCGAAACCCCTTAAGTGTGTTACCCTAGCGGTTCGATATAATATCAGGTATGATCAAGACTCCTCAATGATCAACGACTAACTCGTAGGCCTGGACCCCCTGAATTAATCCCTGAGATATAACGAATGACTTTCATCTATCAAACCTGAACGTGAAGTCTTAGACCTTTTGCCATAGCGATACTTAGCACGTCCGAGTGTCGTTCCATAGATATCTCCATACCTAATCCCGACCTCGTTACCGACGACGCTATCTTCTACTCGTTCATGATCTCATGTCTCCGTGACCTAGTCACATGCTTGCAAGCTCATTAGACAAGATCTCACCGAGTGGGCCCGAGAGTATCTATCCTGCTACGCGGACTGGCAAATCCCGCTCTTGACCCCTCGTCTCAATACTCCTTTCCAATACCCAAAAGTATCACCGTTATTGTCATACTAAATAAGATACGACGTTTGGTGCAATCAAAGTATCTTCGGGGAATATCGATAAGAGTTGATCTCACGGTCAAAGGTGTAATGACTATGTTCTCCAAAACTGGGTATGTCCATCACATCACTCTCCAGCGATGTGACTCTCATTGCCGACCGGCGCCATGCCCCATGACCGGGAAACCTCGATCATCAATCGCGCAACGAAACTAGTCTTAGTAAAGGCTACTAGGGACCTGGTTGTTTACGTATCACACCCGCATTAATGTTTCCGCTTAATACGGTTCTAGCATGACACAAAAACCTATTATGAACAAACGAGATATGATAAAGAATACACTTTATTAATTGCCTCTAGGGCATATCTCCTTCAGTCTCCCACTTGCACTAGAGTACAAATTAATCTAGATTACAACTTGGTAAAAGCCTAACACCCATAGCTAACTGGTGTTGTTCATGCTTATCAAGCGGGAGAGGCTTCGTCAGCGGATCTGCCACATTCAGATCCGTATGTACTTTGCAAATCTTCACATCGCCTTCTTGTACATACTGACGTATCACGTGGAAGCGTCGGAGAATGTGTTTGGCGGTGGAGTGAGTCCTTGGCTCCTTGGCGTTCGCAATGGCACCCGTATTGTCGCAGAAGAGGACCACGGGGTCTTGCACGCTCAGGAACACTCCAAGTTCGATGACGAACTTCCTCAGCCACACAGCTTCATTCGCGGCCTCGCAGGCAGCAATGTACTCCGACTCCATTGTAGATTGTGCGACTATGGGTTGCTTCCCACTTCTCCAGCACACGGCGCCTCCATTCACCTTGAACACGTAACCTGTCTGTGACTTACAGTCATCGGGGTCTGAGCAGAAACTTGCATCTACGTAACCCGTTACGCCAAGTTCCTCATCGCAGCCACCATACACAAGGAACATTTCCTTTGTCTTATTGAGATACTTAAGAATGCTCTTAACAGCTATCCAATGCGGCATTCCAGGATTACTCTGGAATCGGCTTGTCAAACTTAGAGCTAATGCCACATCTGGTCTAGTACTCAACATTGCATACATGATCGATCCTATGGCTGAAGCATAAGGATGTTTCGTCATTTCGGCCTTACCCAGTTCCGTTACCGGACACTGCGCCTTACGCAATATCTTATTCTTGATAACCGGCAGAGAACCCTTCTTTGCCTTCTCCATATGAAAACGCTTCAATATTTTATCAAGATAAGTACTCTGACTTAGTGCTAATAGGCGCCTTGATCTATCACGGTAGATCTTTATGCCTAAAACATACGCAGCTTCTCCTAAGTCCTTCATGGAAAACTTACTGTTTAAATATTCCTTCACGCTATTCAGAAGTTCCACATCATTCCCTATTAGCAATATGTCGTCAACATACAGTGCTAAGAACACAACCGAGCTCCCACTCATTTTCTTGTAAATACAGGTCTCTTCCACATTCTGGATAAATCCAAAACCTTTGATTACCTCATCAAAGCGAAGATTCCAGCTCCGAGATGCCTGCTTCAATCCATAGATGGATCGCTGAAGCTTGCACACCTTGTTAGCACTTCCTGGATCGACAAAACCTTCCGGTTGTACCATGTACAACTCTTCCTCAATGTTTCCATTCAGGAAGGCCGTTTTGACGTCCATCTGCCAGATTTCATAATCATAGTAGGCAGCTACCGCTAACAAAATCCGAATAGACTTAAGCATCGCTACCGGTGAAAAAGTTTCATCGTAGTCAATTCCATGAACTTGTCGGAAACCCTTTGCGACAAGCCGAGCTTTATAGACGGTCACATTACCATCAGCATCAGTCTTCTTCTTAAAGATCCACTTATTCTCGACGGCCTTGCGCCCTTCGGGAATATCCACCAAAGTCCACACTTGGTTATCATACATGGATCCTATTTCGGATTTCATGGCTTCAAGCCATTTCTCGGACTCTAGACTCTCCATCGCCTCATTGTAGTTCGTAGGTTCGTCTTGCTCGACTAGCATGACGGTGCAAAATATGTTGCCATACCATTCTGGTGGGATCCGAGATCTACCAGACCTACGAGGTAGAACATCTTTCTCGACAGTTTCTCCCACTCCTTCCACGGAGGACGTTTCCGGAATTGCTTCCGTTGCGCCACTCGGAATCTCGAGTTCAGGATCAACGATTTCATCGAGGTCTACCTTCCTCCCACTTACTCCTTTCGCGAGAAATTCCTTCTCTAGAAAGGCACCGGTCTTCGTGGCAAAAGTTTTGCCCTCAGCTTGGTTGTAGAAGGTGTACCCAACGGTTTCCCGCGTATATCCTACAAAGATGACTTTCTCCGACTTCGGTTTGAGTTTGTCGGGCTGTAGTTTCTTAACGTGCGCCTCACAACCCCAAACCTTCAGAAACGATAACATAGGCTTATGGCCATACCATAATTCATACGGCGTCGTTTCAACGGACTTGGACGGAGCCCTATTTAAAATGAATGCAGCTGTTTCTAACGCATAACCCCAGAAGGACACTGGCAGATCGGTAAGAGACATCATAGATCGAACACTATCCAGTAGAGTACGATTACGTCGCTCGGACACACCGTTACGCGGCGGCGTTCCGGCGGGCGTAAGTTGGGGCACTATGCCACAACTCTTCAGATGTGTGCCAAACTCAAAACTCAAGTACTCTCCACCGCGATCGGACCGGAGATGCTTGATTTTTCTATTAAGCTGATTCTCAACTTCACTCTGGAATTCTTTGAACTTTTCAAACGTTTCAGACTTGTGTTTCATCAAATAGATATAACCGTATCTAGTCAAGTCATCAGTGAAGGTGACGAAGTAACGATAACCATTGCGTGTCGAAACGCTCATTGGTCCACATACGTCTGTATGTATGATCCCCAACAAATCCGACGCCCGTTCAACGAAACCTTTGAACGGTGTCCTGGTCATTTTGCCCATGAGGCATGGTTCACATGTATCGAGGGATCCAAAATCCAACGAGTCCAAGAGTCCATCGGAGTGGAGTCGCTTCATGCGCTTTATACCAATATGACCAAGACGGCAATGCCACAAAAACATGGCGGTATCGTCACTACACTTAATTCGTTTGGCCTCTATGTTATGGATGTGAGTACTAAGATCGAGATTCAACAAGAATAAACCGTTATTCTCGGGAGCATCAACATAAAAGATATCATTCATATAAATAGCACAACTGCTTGATACTGATTTAAATGAATAACCGTCTTGTAACAGGCAAGACCCACTTATAATGTTTACACTCAAGGATGGCACAAAATAACATTTATTTAAAACCAAAACTAATCCCGATGGTAGATGCAGAGGGAGCGTGCCGACAGCCACCACGTCGACTCTCGATCCGTTGCCGACGCGCATCGTCACCTCATCCTTCGCCAGCCGCCTTCTATTCCGTAACTCCTCCTGAGAGTTACATATATGAGCAACAGAACCAGTATCAAATACCCACGTATTGCTCCGGGCGGATGTAAGGTACACATCTATAACATGTATATCAAATATACCTTTCTCTTTGTCGACCGTCTTGCCAGACTTCCTATCCTCCAGATACTTGGGGCAGTTGCGCTTCCAGTGACCCTTCCCCTTGCAGTAGAAACACTCCACGCTAGCTCTGGGACCAGATTTGTTAGTCCTGGACTTGGCAGCCAACTATGCCTCCCTCCGGGACTTCCAGCTCTGCTTTCCCTTGCCACCGGACTTCTTGAAATCAACGGTCTTGTTGACCATCAACAGCGTGTGCTCCTTCTTAATCTCTACCTCAGCAGTCTTGAGCATCACGAACACTTCACCCTGGGACTTAGTCATGCCCTGCATGTTGTAGTTCATGACGAAGCCTTTGTAGCTTGGTGGCAACGATTGCAACACCCTGTCAATCGCCAGCTCATCGGGAATCTTGCACTCCAGAGCATTCAGGCGTTGAACGTAGCCAGACATCTTGACAACATGCTCGCTCACACTGCTATGCTCTTCCATCTTGGCTGAGAAGAAAAACTCAGAAGCCTCATATCTCTCAGCCTTAGCCTGCGGCGCGAAGACAGCCTTAAGATCCGAAATGATCTCAAAGGCGCTCATCTTCTCAAAGCGCTTCTGCAGGTCGGCTTCCATGGCGTAGAGCATGCCACTCTGGACAAAGGCAGAATCCTCCGATCGGGTCTGGAAGACCGTCTTCTCATCCTCAGAGGCATCATCTGCAGGAGGGTCACCTATGGCGGCCTCAATGACGTAGGCCACCCTATGGGGAGTGAGGAGGATCCTCAGGTTGCGGAACCAGGCCATGAAGTTTGACCCATTGGTCTTAAGCTTTTCTTTCTCAAGGAACAGACCTAGGTTAAACGAGGGGCGAGACATCTACAATGGAATTTGCAACAACATAAGACTTTGTTCATAATAATTTTGAGTTATAGTATTTTAGAAAATAACTAACATAACTCCCACTCAAACGAACATCCCTCCTGGTCGTTTAAGCGATTACACGACCCCCATCCATTGCACCACCCCTCATCATCAAAGCCGGCGGCACAACTTCAAGAGTAGACAAAATCGTCCGTCACACCAATTTTGTGACTCGTGCTCGGCCTTTCGGCCTTCCTGTTCCGAGGCCATACTTCTGAGTATGCTAGGCTCGCCACCAAAGACCTCCACGCTGACGCTTGTGCAACATGGCTTACACCCACCGTATGCGAACGAAGATATGTCTGACACCCGATCATCACGGCCTGCCTCATAACGTAGAACTTTATTGGTGGTGCGCGTTGGACGGAGAACACTAATGGTATTTTGAAGGGATCATCTTATTCAACTACCGCCGTGTAACACACAATCACACACAAAATAAGATGCACACAAAACATCAAATGTAATGCAATGTGATATAGTCCATCGCGCCATGGTCTTCTTGGCGCCCGCAGTTTATAAACAATTTAATAAACCTACCTTGACCATATCACATAGCCCCTGCAAAATAAAGTTAGACGCTTCTACTTTATCTTTTGCATATTTTACGTGGCTTGGGGCTTTCGTAAATAGAACCGCTTCATACCTACGAATCTTATGACCACAACAACGATCCAATAATTGCATGTTTAAGCATCCCTTTCGGGCCCTCCATTGAAAATGCGAAGACCAACTAAAGAGAGAGAAACTGTCACCCGCCAGCCACATATACGGTACAAGCCGTATGTCAGTAGTGGAACCAGTCTCGCGTAAGCGTACGCGTAAAGTCGGTCCGGGCCGCTTCATCAACTCAATGCCGCTGGAATACACAAGTGCACACTAGAGGGTAGCAAATAACAGGAACGGTGCCCCCGTGCAGAGCATAGATATACAAAGTATAGATATCCTGCCCGAGAACATGACAAGATGTTCTTAGATGTACAAAGTATAGATATCCTGCCCGAGACCGGGCCTTATTGTGATAGATGGAATAGAGTTCTTGCTTTACTCCTCTACTCATATGAAGGGGATCGGGTGCAGAAAACAATAATTTTCCTAGCAATAATATCCCTAAAACATGTCAAAATCTATGAAGGGGATCGTGGGCAGAAAACAATAATTTTCCTAGCAACGATATCCTTAAACTAGCCAAGATCTATTCTATGCAGATATAGTAGTACGAACGGAGATCGGAATACATACCCTTGTAGACCGAAAGCGGGGATTACGTTCCCGCACAAACGTTGTCGATGAAGACCGACGAAGCCGACCTCAAGGTCGTGTAGAGGAAGCAGGCCTCCGAGTACCGCTAGCGCAGCACCTCGCAGGGAGTCGCACACGTACGGTGGAGACGACGCCTCCGAAGCTCCAGTCCAGGACGAGCAGCGGAAGACTTGGACCGGAACACCAGCAGCGCGGCAGCGGGCTATGGTGGAGGAGATCCCCGACTCCTCTTGCTCGGCGCGGCTCCAACTTGGGAACCACGAGATCGAGAGAGAAATCAGGAATTAATTGGTGAATTAAAAGGCTGGGGTTGCCCCTTCTTATATAGGCTCCCAAGGGGAGCCAACCTTGCTAGCCAGGCAATGTGGGACTAACCCCCCACAGCCTGGTTCGGCTAGAGAGGTGCGCCGGCCCCCTGGTGGGCCCCTTGTGGCCCACCTAGGCCGGCCCTCTTGGCCCCCACCGAATTCCCCTAGGGAATTTTCCCCTCTTGGGCCTTCTTTCGTCCGGAAGGCCCATTTAGGGAAATCTGCCTTAATAAATTCGAAAATAAATATATAAAATCATATTTGCATATTAATAACACTAATTAATATCAAACATAATATATATAATATTTCCTAGCTCCGAAAACTCTTTCGGCGCTGCCCGATCTCCATCGGACCTCTCTCGGGACGTTCCCGGTGATCTCCTTCCTTTCCGGTTGTCTTGTCGAAACCCCTTAAGTGTGTTACCCTAGCGGTTCGATATAATATCAGGTATGATCAAGACTCCTCAATGATCAACGACTAACTCGTAGGCCTGGACCCCCTGAATTAATCCCTGAGATATAACGAATGACTTTCATCTATCAAACCTGAACGTGAAGTCTTAGACCTTTTGCCATAGCGATACTTAGCACGTCCGAGTGTCGTTCCATAGATATCTCCATACCTAATCCCGACCTCGTTACCGACGACGCTATCTTCTACTCGTTCATGATCTCATGTCTCCATGACCTAGTCACATGCTTGCAAGCTCATTAGACAAGATCTCACCGAGTGGGCCCGAGAGTATCTATCCTGCTACGCGGACTGGCAAATCCCGCTCTTGACCCCTCGTCTCAATACTCCTTTCCAATACCCAAAAGTATCACCGTTATTGTCATACTAAATAAGATACGACGTTTGGTGAAATCAAAGTATCTTCGGGGAATATCGATAAGAGTTGATCTCACGGTCAAAGGTGTAATGACTATGTTCTCCAAAACTGGGTATGTCCATCACATCACTCTTCAGCGATGTGACTCTCATTGCCGACCGGCGCCATGCCCCATGACCGGGAAACCTCGATCATCAATCGCGCAATGAAACTAGTCTTAGTAGAGGCTACTAGGGACCTGGTTGTTTACGTATCACACCCGCATTAATGTTTCCGCTTAATACGGTTCTAGCATGACACAAAAACCTATTATGAACAAACGAGATATGATAAAGAATACACTTTATTAATTGCCTCTAGGGCATATCTCCTTCAATCTATTCTATGCAGATATAGTAGTACGAACGGAGATCGGAATACATACCCTTGTAGACCGAAAGAGGGGATTACGTTCCCGCACAAACGTTGTCGATGAAGACCGACGAAGCCGACCTCAAGGTCGTGTAGAGGAAGCAGACATCCGAGCACCGCTAGCGCAGCACCTCGCAAGGCGTTACACACGTACGGTGGAAACGACGGCCTCCGAAGCTCCAGTCCAGGACGAGCAGCGGAAGATTTGGACCGAACACCAGCAGCGCGGCACCGGGCTATGGTGGAAGAGATCCCCCTCTTAACTCGGTTCAACTCCGACAAAGGGAATCACAAAATCGAGAGAGAATTGGGGAATTAACTGGTGAATTACAAGGCCATGGGAGCCCCTCTATATATAGGCTCCCAGGGGGGAGCCAACCTCCTCACCAGGCAATGTGGGACTATCCCCATATGCCTGCTGTGGCCATGGCTGGTGCGCCGTCCCCCTGGTGGGCCTCTTGGCCCACCTGGGTCGGCCACCCAAGCCCCCACCGAATTCCCTAGGGAATTTTTTCCCTCTCGGGTCTTCTTTCGACCAGAAGGTCCATTTAGGGAAATAAGACTAAATAAATTCGAAAGTAAATATATATAATCATATTTAGACATTAATTACACTAATTAATTTCAAACATATTATATATAATTTATTCTAGCTCCGAAAACTCTTTCGTCGCTACCCGATCTCCATCGGACCTTTCCCGGGACGTTCCCGGTGATCTCTTTCTTTTCCGGTTGTCTTGTCGAAACCACTTAAGTGTGTTACCCTAGCGGTTCGATATAATAACAGGTATGATCGAGACTCCTCTCCGATCAACGATTAACTCGTAGGCCTGGACCCCATGAATTAATCCCTGTGATATAACGAATGCCTTTCATATATCAAACGTGAACGTAAAGTCTTAAACCTTTTGCCATGGCGATACTTAGCGTGTCCGAGCGTCGTTCATAGATATCGCCATATCTAGCTTGATCTCGTTACCGACAACGCTATCTTCTACTCGTCTATGATTTCATGTCTCCGTGACCTAGTCACATGCTTGCAAGCTCATTAGACATGATCTCACCGAGTGGGACCTAGAGTATCTATCCTGCTATGCGGACTGGCAAATCCCGCTCTTGACCCCTCGTCTCAACTACTCCTTTTCGATGCCCAAAAGTATCACCGTTATTTTCATACTAATTATGATACGACGATTGGTGCAATCAAAGTATCTTCCAGGAATAACAATTAGAGTTGGTCTCATGGTCAAAGGCGTAATGACTACGTCCTACAAATATGGGTATGTCCATCACATCGTTCCCCAACGATATGACTTCCATTACCGACGGCACCATGTCCTATGATCGGGAAACCTCGATCATCGATCGCGCAACGAAACTAGTCTTAGTAGAGGCTACTAGGGACCTGGTTGTTTACGCATCACACCCGCATTAATGTTTCCGCTTAATAAGGTTATAACATGACACAAAAATATATTATGAACAAACGAGATATGATAAAGAAATACACTTTATTAATTGCCTCTAGGGCATATCTCCTTCAGTCTCCCACTTGCACTAGAGTACAAATTAATCTAGATTACAACTTGGTAAAAGCTTAACACCCATAGCTAACTGGTGTTTTTCATGCTTGTCAAGCGGGAGAGGCTTCGTCAGCGGATCTGCCACATTCAGATCCGTATGCACTTTGCAAATCTTCACATCGCCTCCTTGTATGTACTGACGTACCACATGGAAGCGTCGGAGAATGTGTTTGGCGCTGGAGTGAGACCTTGGCTCCTTGGCGTTAGCAATGGCACCCGTATTGTCGCAGAAGAGGATCACGGGGTCTTGCACGCTCGGGAACACTCCAGGTTCAATGATGAACTTCCTCAGCCACACAGCTTCATTCGCAGCTTCGCAAGCACCAATGTACTCCGACTCCATTGTAGATTGTGCGACGATGGGTTGCTTCCCACTTCTCCAGCACACGACGCCTACATTCACCTTGAACACATAACCTGTCTGTGACGTAGAGTCATCGGGGTCTGAGCAGAAACTTGCATCCACGTAACCTGTTACGCCAAGTTCTTCATCGCAGCCACCATAGACAAGGAACATTTCCTTTGTCTTATTGAGATACTTAAGAATGCTCTTAACAGCAATCCAATGTGCCATTCTAAGATTACTCTGGAACCGGCTTGTCAAACTAAGAGCTAATGCCACATCAGGCCTAGTACTTAACATTGCATACATAATCGATCCTATGGCTGAAGCATAAGGATGTTTAGTCATATCGGCCTTATCCTGTTCCGTTATAGGACACTGTGCCTTTTGCAATGTTTTATTCTTGATAACCGGCAGAGAACCCTTCTTTGCCTTCTCCATACCGAAACACTTCAGTATTTTATCAAGATAAGTACTTTGACTCAACGCTAATAGACGTCTTAATCTATCATGATAGATTTTAATGCCTAAGACGTATGCAGCTTCTCCTAAGTCCTTCATGGAAAATTTACTGTTTAAATATTCCTTCACGCTATTCAGAAGTTCTACATCATTCCCAATCAGCAATATGTCATCTACATATAGTGCTAAGAACACAACCGAGCTCCCACTCATTTTCTTGTAATTACAGGTCTCTTCCAAATTTTGGACAAATTAAAACCTTTGATTACCTCATCAAAGCGAAGATTCCAGCTCCAAGATGCTTGCTTCAATCCATAGATGGATCGCTGAAGCTTGCATACCTTGTCAGCATTTCCTGGATCGACAAAACCTTCCGGTTGTACCATGTACAACTCTTCCTCAGTGTTTCTATTTAGGAAGGCTGTTTTGACATCCATCTGCCATATTTCATAATGTAATAGGCAGCAACTGCTAACAAAATCCGAATAGACTTCAGCATCGCTACCGGTGAAAAAGTTTCATCGTAGTCAATCCCATGAACTTGTCGGAAACCTTTTGCGACAAGCCGAGCTTTATAGACGGTCACATTACCATCAGCATCAGTCTTCTTCTTAAAGATCCTTTTATTCTCGACGGCCTTGCGCCCTTCGGGAATATCCATCAAAGTCCACACTCTGTTATCATACATGGATCCTATTTCGGATTTCATGGCTTCTAGCCATTTCTCGGACTCTAGACTCGCCATTGCCTCCTTGTAGTTCGTAGGTTCGTCTTGTTCAATTAACATGATGGTGCAAACGATATTGCCATACCATTCTTGTGCGATCCGAGATCTTCCAGACCTACGAGGTAGAATACTTTACTCGACAGTTTCTCCCACTCCATCCGCGGAGGACGTTTCCGGAATAGCTTCCGTTGCATCACTCGGAATCTCGAGTTCAGGATCAACGTTCTCATCGAGGTCTACCTTCCTCCCACTTACTCCTTTTGCGAGAAACTCCTTCTCTAGAAAGGTACCGGTCTTCGCGACAAACGTTTTGCCCTCAGCTTGGTTGTAGAAGGTGTATCCAACGGTTTCCTGCGGATATCCTACAAAGACGACTTTCTCCGACTTCGGTTCGAGTTTGTCGGGCTGTAGTTTCTTAACATACGCCTCACAACCCCAAAACTTGAGAAACCATAACTTAGGCTTCTTGCCATACCATAATTCATACGGTGTCGTTTCAACGGATTTCGACGGAGCCCTCTTTAAAATACATGTGGCTGTTTCTAACGCATAACCCCAGAAGGATACAGGTAAATCGGTAAGAGACATCATAGATCGGGCACTATCCAGTAGAGTACGATTACGTCGCTCGGACACGCCGTTACGTTGCGGTGTTCCAGCAGGCGTAAGTTGAGGCACTATGCCACAACTCTTCAGATGTGTGCCAAACTCAAAACTCAAATACTCGCCACCACGATCGGATCGGAGGTGCTTGATTTTGTTGTTAAGCTGATTTTCAACTTTACTGTGAAATTCTTTGAACTTTTCAAAAGTTTCAGATTTGTGTTTCATCAAATAGATATAACCGTATCTACTCAAGTCATCAGTGAAGGTGACGAAGTAACGATAACCCTTGCGCGTCGAAACGCTCATTGGTCCACACACATCTGTATGTATGATCCCAATAAATCCGACGCCCGTTCAACGAAACCTTTGAACGGTGTCCTGGTCATTTTGCCCATAAGGCATGGTTCGCATGAATCGAGGGATCCAAAATCCAACGAGTTCCAAAGTCCATCGGAGTGGAGTTTCTTCATGCGCTTTATACCAATATGACCGAGACGGCAATGCCACATATGCATGGCGGTATCATCACTACACTTAATCCGTTTGGCTTCTATGTTATGGATGTGAGTACTACGATCGAGATTCAACAAGAATAAACCATTATTCTCGGGAGCATCAACATAAAAGATATCATTCATATAAATAGCACAACTGCTTGATACTGATTTAAATGAATAACCGTCTTGTAACAGGCAAGACCCACTTATAATGTTTACACTCAAGGATGGTACAAAATAACACTTATATAAAACCAAAACTAATCCTGATGGTAGATGTAGAGGGAGCGTGTCGACAGCCACCACGTCGACTCTCGATCCGTTGCCGACGCATATCGTCACCTCATCCTTAGCCAACCGCCGTTTATTCCGTAACTCCTCCTGAGAGTTACATATATGAGCAACAGAACCAGTATAAAATACCCACGTGTTGCTACGGGCGGATGTAAGGTACACATCTATAACATGTATATCAAATATACCTTGCTCTTTGTCGACTGTCTTGCCAGACTTCCTATCCTCCAGGTACTTGGGGAAGTTGCGCTTCCAGTGACCTTTTCCATTGCAGTAGAAGCACTCCACGCCAGCTCTGGGACCAGATCTGTTAGTCTTGGGCTTGGCAATCAGTTTGCCCTCCCTCCTGGACTTCCAGCTCTGCTTTCCCTTGCCACCGTATTTCATAAAATCGGTGGTCTTGTTGACCATCAACAGCGTGTGCTCCTTCTTGATCTCCACCTCAGCAGTCTTGAGCATCACAAACACTTCACCCAGGGACTTAGCCATGCCCTGGATGTTGTAGTTCATGACAAAGGCTTTATAGCTAGGGGCAACGATTGCAGCACCCTATCAATCGCAAGCTCATCGGGAATCTTGAATTCCAGAGCATTCAGGCGTTAAACGTAGCCAGACATCTTGAGCACATACTCGCTCACACTGTTGTGCTCCTCCATCTTGGCCGAGAAGAAAAGCTCAGAAGCTTCATATCTCTCAGCCTTAGCCTGCATTTCAAAGACATCCTTGAGATCAAAAATTATCTCAACGGCGCTCATCTTCTCAAAGCGCTTCTGCACGTCAGCTTACATGGTGTAGAGTATGCTACTCTGGACAAAGGCAGAATCCTCCGATCTGGTCTGGAAGACCTTCTTCTCATTCTCAGAGGCTTCATCTACGGGAGGGTCACCTATGGCGGCCTCAATGACGTAGGCCACCCTTTGGGGAGTGAGGAGGATCCTCAGGGTGCGAAACCAGGCCAGGAAGTTTGACCGATTGGTCTTAAGCTTTTCTTTCTCAAGGAACAGACCTAGGTTAAACGAGTGGCGAGACATCTACAATGGAATTTGCAACAACATAAGACTTTGTTCATAATAATTTTGAGTTATAGTATTTTTATAAAATAACTAACATAACTCCCACTCAAACGAACATCCCTCCGGGTCTTTTAAGGGATTACACGACCCCATCCATTTCACCACCACTCATCGTCAGAGCCGGCGACAGAACTTCAAGAGTAGACAACTGTCCGTCACACCAATTTTGTGACTCGTGCTCGACCTTTCGGCCTCCGTGTTCCGAGGCCATATCTGCATATGCTAGGCTCGCCACTATAACCTCCACGCTGACGCTTTTGCAACATGGCTTACACCCACCGTATGCGAACGACGATATGTCTGACACCCGATCGTCACGGCCTGCCTCATAACGTAGAACTTTCTTGTGGTGCTCGTTGGAGGAAGAACACTAGTGGTATTTTTGAAGGGATCATCTTATATAATTACCAACGCGTAACTAATATATACTAATATATATAATCACATAATATAAGATGCACACAAAACATCAAATGTAATGCAATGTGATATAGTCCATTGCGCCACGGTCTTCTTGGCGCCCGCAGTTTATAAACAATTTCATAAACCTACCTTGACCATATCACATAGCCCTTGCAAAATAAAGTTAGACGCTTCTACTTTATCTTTTGCATATTTTACGTGGCTTGGGGCTTTCGTAAATAGAACCGCTTCATACCTACGAACCTTATGACCACAACAACGATCCAATAATTGCATGCTTAAGCATCCCTTTCGAGCCCTCCGTTGAAAATGCAAGACCAACTAAAGAGAGAGAAAATGACACCCGCCAGCCACAGATACGTTACAAGCCGTATGTCAGTAGTGGAACTAGTCTCGCGTAAGCGTACGCGTAAAGTCGGTCCGGGCCGCTTCATCAAATCGATGCCGCTGGAATCACAAGTGCACGCTAGAGGGTGGGAAATAACAGGAACGGTGTCCCCGTGCAGAACACGGGTTCTAACAGCGTACAGTTATATCTACGATAGATCAGCTCTGATACCACTGAAGGGGATCGGGTGCAGAAAATAATAATTTTCCTAGCAACGATATCCTTAAAACATGCCAAGATATATTCTATGCAGATATAGTAGTACGAACGGAGATCGGAATACATACCCTTGTAGACCGAAAGCGGGGATTACGTTCCCGCACAAACGTTGTCGATGAAGACCGACGAAGCCGACCTCAAGGTCGTGTAGAGGAAGCAGACCTCCGAGCACCGCTAGCGCAGCACCTCGCAGGGCGTTACACACGTAAGGTGGAAACGACGGCCTCCTAAGCTCCAGTCCAGGACGAGCAACGGATTACTTGGACCGGAACACCAGCAGCGAGGCAGCGGGCTATGGTGGAAGAGATCCCCCTCTCAACTCGGCGCAACTCCGACAAAGGGAATCACGAAATCGAGAGAGAATTGGGGAATTAATTGGTGAATTAAAAGGCCATGGGAGCCCCTCTATATATAGGCTCCCAGGGGGGAGACAACCTCCTCACCAGGCAATGTGGGACTATCCACACATGCCTAGTGCGGCCATGGCTGGTGCGCCGGCCCCCTGGTGGGCCTCTCGGCCCACCATGGTCGGCCACCCAAGCCCCCACCGAATTCCCTAGGGAATTTTCCCTCTTGGGCCTTCTTTCGACCTTAAGGCCCATTTAGGGAAATCAGCCTAAATAAATTCGAGAATAAATATATAGAATCATATTTAGACATTAATTACACTAATCAATATCAAACATATTATATATAATTTATTCTAGCTCCAAAACTCTTTCGTCGCTGCCCGATCTCCATCGGACCATTCCCGGGTCGTTCCCGGTGATCTCTTTCCTTTTCGGTTGTCTTGTCGAAATCCCTTAAGTGTGTTACCCTAGCGGTTCGATATAATAACAGTTATGATCGAGACTCCTCTCCGATCAACGACTAACTCGTAGGCCTGGACCCCATGAATTAATCCCTGTGATATAACGAAGGACTTTCATCTATCAAACCTGAACGTAAAGTCTTAAACCTTTTGCCATGGCGATACTTAGCGTGTCCGAGCGTCGTTCATAGATATCTCCATATCTAGCTTGACCTCATTACCGACAACGCTATCTTCTACTCGTCTATGATTTCTGTCTCCATGACCTAGTCACATGCTTGCAACCTCATTAGACATGATCTCACCGAGTGAGCACTAGAGTATCTATCCTGCTATGCGGACTGGAAAAATCCCGCTCTTGACCCCTCGTCTCAATTACTCCTTTACGATGCCCAAAAGTATCACCGGTATTGTCATACTAATTAAGATACGACGTTTGGTGTAATCAAAGTATCTTCTAGGAATAACAATAAGAGTTGGTCTCACGGTCAAAGGCGTAATGACTACGTCCTACAAATATGGGTATGCCCATCACATCGTTCCCCAACGATATGACTTCCATTGCCGGCTGGCACCATGCCCTATGATCGGGAAACCTCGATCATCGATCGCGCAACGAAACTAGTCTTAGTAGAGGCTACTAGGGACCTGGTTGTTTACGCATCACACCCGCATTAATGTTTCCTCTTAATACGGTTATAGCATGACACAAAAACATATTATGAACAAACGAGATATGATAAAGAAATACACTTTATTAATTGCCTCTAGGGCATATCTCCTTCAGCATACTGATGAACGAAGATTTAAGCACTCTTTCTGGAAAGAAATAGATGTATAATATAGATATTTTGCAAGTAGATGAATGTAGGTATATTAATGACATCAAATAGCCTTATGCATATAGAAGAATTTGTTAACAAGGTCATGATTCTTGTTACCAAATTACTTCCAATATACAATGGGTGAAGCACTTGATGTTCTGAATTGTTTGACCTTGTATTCATTTGCATATGACACTCAATTGTTTTGTGCATTCAAAAGTGAGTTGTTAACCAGGTTTCGAAGCTTGTTCTCACACTACTTCTATATAACACAAACATCTGAATATCACATTGCTTCTAGAGACGCTGATAAAGATGAGTAATGACATTAGAATTTCCAATACTTCATGATAGATTGGCACAACACTTCTATGCACATCTAAGGAATTCTTCTCTAAATCTTCTTGTTGCATTTCCTCCTTTCTGGTCATCTGTCTTGTGGACGCCTTCGAGCAGATTGGGAGATACGAAAATATGATGTCTAGATAAAATAAGAAGATCTAGGTTAATGTTTAGGTAGTTCAGCTTGGTCTTCAAAATTATCTTGATTCCTATGTACTAGATATGTCTAATACAATTGATAAGAATAGATGCTCAGAGAATACCAAGAATAGTTGGGTTAATCATTATCTCATAGAGTAATGATTTGGTATAACAATTTTATTCCATTTGGAGTAACAGTTTATCGTATATCTCATTAACCCCAAAATAAGGTTTAAGCCAAGATCATCTCAGATTTTATAACACTTAAGTTGATGATCTACTTATATTCCACCAACTCAAGTGGAACTTCAATCACTCAGGGTTTTGAAAGTGAATGCGCGAAAATTCTTCGGATTTTCTGATGCATGAATGCAATGCACACTCATGTGACCTCTATATTTCTATACTCTAAATCCTAGGATGTTACAGTCTCCCCTCCTTAAACTAAACTTGATCCTCGAAGTTCGTATTCTCTTACATTTCAGATTGTGGAACTGTCATGTATAAGATGGTAATTCTCGAACTCCGTAGTGCTCCTTAATGGAGATAATTGGTGTATCCCTGAATCCATATTTTTTCTGGAATCCTCTATTGCTTAGCAATTTGCTAACTGTCAATTCTTTTGATTATCTGATTCCTTTTGGGAATATTCCACACCTGGTTCTATCTTCTTGGAAAACTCCTAGAATCTGGGCGTCATCTCATTCTCATTGTCCTATTAGTAGTTCTAAATAAACTCCTTGCCTTAATAACTGGCCTACTATTCTGAAAGTATGTAGGGTTTAGGGAGTCTTACTAAGGTACACTTTTACTTCTCCTTTAGCCAACCTTAGTAATGGCACTATACCTATTCCACCCTAATACGAATGGTCGGGAAGATTTACTTCCAAAGGCTTACTTAATCGGGTTTACTTTTTATCATGTCATCTGGAATCTTCATGATACACTCATCCTAGTGATGCAAAGTTATCTTATGATATGTTTTACCAGGTGATTTCTCCTACCCACTTCTCCTGTCATTCCCTGGGTTGAAACCAAGGAATGACCCTTTATTGACAAAAGCAGTTCAACAACTTGGTTTTGTCAATCACCACTCTAAATCTACTCCTTACTTCATTCTGGTAGGAACCTCAACATGAATCGAGATTACCTCAAGGGTTCTATCATTGCCTGGATTACAACTGTCGGCCCAGTGTGAACTGGGGTATCAAGAGCCCATTCCCCCCAGGCCTCGCTCGCGGGCCAGGCGGACGAAACGACTAAGGACCAGGCGTCACCGCCTGGCGGGACCATCGAGAGGCGATTCCCCTCGAGGGCCTGAAGAGGAAGCGAGGGGCTCAAGGGACCCCTCGCCTCTGGGGATCCTCCTCCCGAGGAACCAACCCGACTGAGGGAAGTCCGACCGGAATCTCCCCTCAGGCCTGGAGGGAAACGTCGTCGCCATGGAAGCCCGGCAGAGCGCACGTGACCTCTGCCACGCTCGTGCAGTGGCGCTCACACCCCCGTCGCTGTCCCTGGCGATAAAGCGGTCAACAAAGCTGCTCCGCCTGCTGCACAGCTGGGAGGACCTTCTACTCTGACGATAAAGCGGGTGGACGGCGCAACCCTCCAACGGAGATCGTCATCGCGGGCTCCACCTCAGAGACTGCCCGCTCTGCGGATAGTACCGCGCGGTCGGCCGCCGGTCGGCCACGGTGCCACCTTTATCAACAATGGACCGAGTCCATGGACGAATGGAGCACGGTGGACTCGTGCTCCGCCCCGCCACTGGCAAGTGGGAGCCACCTTGAAGGCCAAGCCGAAGGAGAAGGCCCGAGGCGCCTATAAAAGAGAGAAGACATCCATCGTAGGAAGGGTCGGCCCTTTGCGTGCAAAACTCCCTTGTAAACCCTAGCAACTCTGATTAGGTTAGCCTCTGGCTGGAGGTGGAAGAAGATCATCGCTTCCCTCCCCAGGCAAGAACTGCCTCAAGGGGGCTTCCGGCAAGCTCAATTGTACTGTAACCTCCCACATATAATACAGACAGGCAGGAGTAGCGGTCTTACCTCCTCACGAGGGCCGTGAACCTGGGTAAAGGATGGTGTCTTCCTGGGTCGGGTGTGCGTCTTCTTCGTGTCCGGCGAGCAACGTCACGGAGCCACTTGAGGGTTTAGACCTCCGCGTTCAATCCCCTCTCGAACTACACTTCAGGAAGTGACTACCCCCGATTCCTGGGAGTCTTAACCCGACATTTGGCGCGCCAGGTAGGAGATTGAGGCGCGTCAACAACCTTCGAGTTCGTCTACGCGCCATAATGAACACGCGCGCCACCCGCACCGCTCGAATCAACCGGCGTGCGCCCGCGGGAGCACGCGTGCCCCCAGGTGCCGCGACAACCCGCGCGACCACCCGCGCACGGCGGGACCGACCCCGCCACGAGGAGCATGTCCCTTCTGGCCCGGGGAGGACCGACCCCGCGCCCCACACCGCGCTGCTCATGGCACAGGAGCTGCTCCGCTACCAGCCCACCGCTGAGGCCCACGAGCAGTGGCTCCAACGCCTCAACCACCTCGTCGGCATCGCCACGACGCGCCCCGCTCCGTCGCAGTCCAACGTGCACCCCTCTCTCGCGGGCACGGTCACAACAAATGCGCCTCCGCCACCTCCGGGGCCTGCACCGGCTGGGGCACAAAGGGCTGTTTCACACGCGTCCTCGCCACACGATTGCTTAATCGTGCAGCGCACCGCGCCCGACGCTCGTGTGGGGATGGAGCTCCAGCGAGACCGCCAAAACAGGCTCATGGAGGAGCTCGGCCAGGCAGGACAGCAGAACCGCGGCGCGCTTCAGCACGGGGTCGCTACATACACCTCTGGCTGCATGGCGTTCACCCGCACTCTGCGTCGCGTGGTCTGGCCGCAGAAGTTCAGGCCAGCTCTTCCGAAGGGCTACGACGGCCCCAGCAACCCCGTCGAGTTCCTGCAGCTCTACACCACCTCCATCCAAGCAGCGGGGGGAGACGACAAGGTCATGGCCAACTGGTTTTCCCATGCGCTACGCGACTCTGCGTTGTCGTGGCTCCTGAACCTCCCGGAGGACTCTGTGAACTCCTGGGAGGAGCTCTGCAAGCAGTTCGTCTCCAACTTCAAGGGGACGTACGAGCGCGCCCTCACCCACAACGATCTGCGCTGTGGTGCAGAGGAAGGATGAAACGTTCCGCAAGTACATCCAGCGCTTCAGCCAAGTACGCAACAAGATCCCGAACAACCCCGACACTCAAGTCATCGCCGCTTTCCGCGAGGGCGTCACAAACAGCAGGATGCTCGAGAAACTGGGCATTCACGACAAGCTCACCTCTATGGTCAAGCTGTTCGACATGGCGGACAAGTGCGCCAAGGCTGAAGAGGGACTCCTCTTCGTGAAAATGTCCTCGAGAGGGGACGATCACGCTGAGCGGTCCAAGAGCCAGAAGAAAAAGGAGGAGCCCAAGCGCAAGGCCACCGCAGTCCTCGCGGCAGAGCCTGACACAAAAGGCACCCGCAGGGACTCCCCCGAGGCTGGAGAGAGGAAAGATGATCACCGCCCTTTCTGCATCTACCACAACAGGCGCGGCCACTCTACGGAGTCCTGCTACGACCTCAAAAGGTTGAGCAAGGAGCGCGAGCAAGCAGAAGACGGTGGCAGCCGCGGTCGAGGCCGTGGCTACCGCGGGAGCGGACGCAAGGGCGGATACCAGAAACCAGCTGGAAATCGAGCCAACGCCGCAGAAAAGAACGGCAACCTCCCTGACGAGAAAGATGGCGCCATTGCCTGCATCCTCGGGGTGGGGGGGGGGCGCAGGCGCCAAAGTCGAGGGGCGCCATTGCCTGCATCCTCGGGGTGGGGGGGGGGGGCGCAGGCGCCAAAGTCGAACAACCAGTTCAAGCAGTTCGCCCGCGAGCTCAACGCCGCCCTCCCAAGCACCGAAACCTCCAGGCCCCTCAAGTGGTCGTAGTACACCATCGCCTTCGACGCTCAGGACCACCCCAAGTCCACCAAGACTGTTGGAACCCTCCCACTGGTCTGCACCCCCACAATCGATAATGTGGCTGTCTCCAAGACGCTCATCGATGGCGGAGCAGGCCTGAACGTTATCTCCATAGATACGTTCGAAGCGCTTCAAGTGCCCTACGAGCGGCTTATGCCCTCGAGGCCCTTCACGGGGGTCACCAGCGGCTCCATCGAGCCTCTAGGCCAGGTCAGGCTTGCCGTCACCTTCGGGAGCGAGGAAAATTACCGCACCGAGCACATCGACTTCGATGTTGTGCACATCGACCTGCCGTACAACGCCATCCTCGGCTACCCCACGCTCGCGACGTTCATGGCCGTCACGCACCATGCGTTCAATATGGTCAAGATCCCCGGCAGCGCCGGCATGATCACCATACGTGGGCATGTCCTGGACGCTACGCGCACTGTGGAGACGGCCTACAAGACCGCCGCCATGGCCTTCCCCGCAGACGAGGACCAAGAGCCTCCCGAGAGGCCCAAGAAGAAGAAGAAGTTGTTCTCCCAGGAGGCAGCTGCTACCAAGAAGATCTCTCTGAGCTCAGGGAGCTCGGGAGCTGAAGGCTCGGGGGCTAGCCTCACCATTGGCGCCGCGCTGCCTCCCAAATAGGAAAGCGCGCTCGTCGCCTTCCTCCAGGCAAACATTGACATGTTCGCATGGACACCGTCAGATATGTCTGGTGTACCGAGGTAGGTGATCGAGCACCACTTGGCCGTGTGCCCAAACGCGCGCCCCATCAAGCAAAAAGCAAGGAAGCAAGCCCCCGAGAAGCAAGCATTCATCGTCAAGGAGGTCGAGAAGCTCAAAGCGGCAAAAGTCGTTTGCGAAGTCGCGCACCCCACTTGGCTCTCCAACGGCGTGGTAGTCCCAAAACCCGCCGGCGGAGGCCTCCTCTGCATCGACTACACTGATGTAAACAAGGCCTGCCCCAAGAACCCTTATCCCATGCCCAGAATTGACCAGATCGTGGACTCCGCGGCAGGCTGCGACCTCCTCTGTTTCCTCGATGCCTTCTCTGGTTATCACCAGATTAAAATGGCTAAAGAGGATGAGGAGAAGACGGCTTTCCTCACCCCATGCGGTGTGTATTGCTACGTCTGCATGCCCTTCGGCCTAAAAAATGTCGGAGCCACTTTCCAGAGGTTAATGAGGATAGCCCTTGGCGGGCAAATGGGGCGAAACGCTGAAGCGTATCTCGATGACATCGTCGTGAAGTCGTGAGAAGGAAATACTCTTCTCGGAGACCTGGAAGAAACCTTCGCCAGCCTGCGCAAGGTGAACATCAAGCTGAACCCCGCCAAGTGTGTCTTTGGAGTACCTTCAGGCAAATTGTTGGGTTTCCTCGTGTCTCATCGGGGCATAGAGGCAAACCCAGACAAAATCAAGGCCATAGAAGGCATGCAACCTCCACGCAGGCTCAAGGACATGCAACGCCTGGCGGGCTGCATGGCCAGCTTGGGTCGATTCATCTCCAAGTTCAGCGAAAGGGCCCTGCCGTTTTTCAAGATCATGAAAAGAACGGGCACTTTCAAGTGGACCCCTGAAGCTGAAAAAGCATTTGAGGACTTGAAGAAGTACTTGGCCAGCCCACCTGTAATGGTCGCCCCAAGGCCTGGCGAGCACCTGAAGCTGTACTTGTCAGCTACCCCACAAACAGCCAGTGCTGTCCTTGTGGTGGAAAGAGAGGAGCATGTACCTCACAAGAAGAGTGCAACCACTCCAAAGTAAAAGCCTCCTTACAAAGAGCTCGACGAAAGGGCAGTCCTCACAAAGCCACTGCCAGGCCCAAAGCCTCAAGAGGGGACTGCCCCGAGTCAACCGCTGCAAGAGGTTAATGCCGAAGGGACTGAGGAGCCTCAAGAGGCTAACACACTCGAGGCCCAGGAGGAGCACTGCGAGGCCGCGACCCTCAAGGACAAGTCCCTCGAGGCCACGTCCCTCGAGGCCAAATCCCCCGAGGCCACATCCCTCGAGGCCAAGTCCCTCGAGGCCACGTCCCTCGAGGCCAAATCCCTCGAGGCCAAGTCCCTCGAGGCCAAGTTCCTCGAGGCAAACACCCTCGAGGCCCAGGACAAGCCCCTTGAAGCCAACCCCATCGTGGGCCAAGCTGGGCCACCTCAGGCGAAAGACGCCAGGGAAACAGGAACTACTCTCGTCGAGCATCCAGTTTGCTTCGTCAGCACAGTACTGCGTGATGCTCGCGAGCGGTACCCGATGCAGCAGAAGCTTCTCCTCGCACTCCTCATCGCCTCAAGAAAGCTGCGACACTACTTCCAGGGGCACCGCATCACGGTGGTAACCTCTTTCCCCCCGGAGCAAATTCTGCGCAACCCAAATGCAACAGATCGTGTCGCAGGATGGAACATCGAGCTACAACCATTCAATTTGCGCTTCGATACCACAAGGGTAATCAAAGGAAGAGCGCTGGCAGACTTCGTCGCCGAATGGACTGATCCAACCCCTGAAGAGCCCTCGGAAGAAGAGCACGAGCCCACTGGAGCTGCAATGCCCAGCTACTGGACCATGAAGTTCGACGGAGCTTTCGCTTGTCGCCACGGTGGGGCAGGTGTAGTCCTGACCTCACCCAAAGGCGACAAGTTGTATTACGCAGTCCAACTGTGCTTCGGAATCGACAAGATATCCAACAACATCGCCGAGTATTAAGGGCTGCTTGCTGGCCTACGCGCCGCAATCGCCCTTGGCGTCAAGCATATACTCATCAAGGGCGACTCCCAGCTGCTCGTCAACTTCTCCAACAAAAGCTACAAGGCCAAGGACGACCACATGGCCGCATACCTTGAAGAGGTCCGTAGGCTGGAGAAGAAATTCAGGGGAATGGAGCTCATGCATATCCCAAGAAAGGAAAACCAAGAGGCTGATGACATCGCCAAGCGCGCATCAAAGAGGCAAGCCCAGCTGCCTGGTGTCTTTGAAGAAAGGCTCGTCCAGGCATCCATAAAGCAGCCCCTAGAGGTCCTGCCCGCAAGCACAGACGGAGCGCTCCCGCCACCACCTGCAAGCGGAGCTCCAGGCTACGGGCCCCCAGAGGGGAGCGTCTGTTGCTCACAGCGGTGCACCAAGAGGCAGGATGGATCGACGAGATCAAAGACTACCTCCACAAAGGGATCCTTCCCGAGGAAGATGTTGAAGCGGAGCGAATTGCCCGCCAAGCAAAATTGTACCAAATCCTCGAAGGAAATCTCTACCGCAAGCGCCCAAACGGCATCGCGCTCAAGTGCGTCCCTCCTGAAGAAGGAAAACTGCTAATTAAGGACATCCACAGCCGGGAATGCGGCCACCATTCGTGCGCCCGCACCCTCGCTGGGAAAGTCTTCAGGAGCGGCTTCTACTGGCCTCAAGCGCTTCAAGATGCAACGGACATCATTCAAGCTTGTGAAGCCTGCCAATTCCACGCCAAGCAAATCCACCAACCAGCGCTGGGGCTACAAACCATTCCGCTCTCGTGGCCGTTTGCGGTCTGGGGGCTGGACATCCTCGGACATTTCCCAACGGCGCAAGGTGGATATCGCTACCTATTCGTGGCCATTGACAAGTTCACAAAATGGCCTGAAGTGGAGGCGACGCGCACAACCACAGATGGCGCGGCGGTGAAGTTCATCAGAGGCCTGGTCTGCCGCTTCGGAGTGCCTAACCGCATCATTACCGACAATGGCTCGCAATTCACAAGCGGCATCTTCAGAGCCTACTGCCAGAAAATGGGCATCCAGCTCTGCTTCGCCTCAGTCGCCCATCCGCAAAGCAACGGACAGGCCGAGCGCGCAAACGCAGAGGTCCTCAAAGGCTTAAAGACCAGGACCTTCGATGTCCTCAAGGGCCACGGCAAGGGCTGGATCAACGAGCTACCCTCGGTGCTCTGGTCCATCCGTACCACGCCACCCAAGCCCACCGCGGAAACGCCGTTCGCACTCGTCTATGGAGCCAAAGCAGTCCTCCCCGCAGAGATAAAGCATGGGTCCCCACGGGTCCTTGCCTTTAATGAAGACCAGCAAGAGGACCTCCACAACGCACGTGAAGGGCTAAGACGCCGCGCCGCCCTACGGGCGGCCAAGTAACATCAGTCCCTGAGGCGCTACCACAGCCGCAATGTGCGCTCACGCACCCTAAAGGCAGGCGATCTCTTCCTCAGGCGAATCCTCTCCAGGGAAGGCCTCCACAAGCTGTCCCCGATGTGGGAAGGTCCCTACAGGGTCACCCACATCACCAGGCCTGGCGCGGCTCGCCTCGAGACGGAACACGGCGTCCCCGTCAAGAATCGATGGAACATCATGCACCTGCGCAAGCTCTACCCGTGATCATCATCACTTCAGGGCATTTAGCGAAAGAGGCAGCCTACGGCTCAACCTCCAAGCACCTTTTTGTCCCTCAAGGTTAAAAGCTCAAGGCTTAAACCTCGCAAACCTTTGTGTCCGCAAGGAACAAGTAAAAAAAAGTGATTATTGTCACGCCCGTGATCATTGTCACGTCAAGACGTCAAGCGGACGAGGCAGCCAACGGCTCGACCTCTAAGCATTTTTTGTCTCTAGAGGTTAAAACGCCGAAAGGCTTAAACCTCCTAAAACATAGTTTTGTCTCCTAAATGAACAAATGTCAAAGTGGTCATTGCCACACCCGTGATCATTGTCACGTCGAGAAGACAAAGCGGAAGAGGCAGCTTACGGCTCAACCTCCAAGCAATGTCTTCTCTAGAGGTTAAAACGCCAAAAGGCTTAAACCTCAAACACATGCTTTGTCTCCTAAGGGAACAAACGCAACCGTGGTCCTTGCCACACACGTGATCATTGTCACGTCGAGACTCCTAGCGGAAGAGGCAGCTTACGGCTCAACCTCCAAGCATTCCTGTCTCTGGAGGTTAAAACGCCAACGGCTTAAACCTCCAAAGCCCCAAAGGCTTCACTCGAGGGAAAACCCTCCGAGCTCTCAATTAAAACGAGCCACCTCAGGCCATTGAGAGTCTCAGCCACCAACAGGTGGTCCCCATGCCTCGACATGGTCAGAGCATTAACTTGGAAACCCCAAGCATAATGACTCAATCTCGTTCCTAAGTGAACTAAGCGCTTCGGCGCCGCTTAAAAAAACGTTTTTGGGGGGTTTTATTTACGCATTACTATTGTTTAAGTGTGCGCTTATATCTCTCCACATGCGTACCTCGCGAGCGGGGGCTGAGTACGGTGCCAGTGCCTCAAATGAAACACCAGCAGCACTGCAAAATCCAAGAGTCCGAGCTCTGGCTGGAGGGCAATTCCTCACAAACACGCCATCTCTACAGAGAACCTTGGTACTTACTCTCCTCGCAAGGAACGCCTGAGGGGACCTATAAGCGCGCCCGATCCCTTGATCCGTGTTCCAGTGTTTGGGTTCGCCCCTCTAATACCTGCAGGGAAAAATTCCCCTGCGAGCCTGAAGGGGCATCCGTGAGCGACCCCTCAAGCGGGCAACCTCGCCAGGCAAAGAGACTCCCCAGGAGCGACCCCTCAAGTGGGCAACCTCGCCAGGCAAAAAGCCTCCACAGAGCGAAAACCTCGAGAAGCTAAGTCTCGCACCCACGCTTTAAGAGCGTTTTTCTCTCCCTAGCGCGCGTCTTTGCCCCTCGAGCGACTTCGTTTTCCCTTACGCTTCATGGACTACTCGCACGTCTAAAGGGGGCACTTGAGCATTGCGACTCAAGGCTCTTACCTCTCCTAGGCCTAAATCCCCCCGGCCTTGCGGAGTCATTGCTCCCGTATACCGAGGTGGCGGAGTCATGGCACGAAGAGATGGGACCTTAGGACGCAGAGAACAAATAGACATAAAGATGACTCCAAAGAGACCTCACGAGGGGCAGAGAAGCTCGGATTAAAACATCAATTAAAAGTATATTACAAGCCAAAGGTTTCAAGATGTCTAAAAGCACACGGCTGGTGCAGATACAAGCGCTCGCAGGCGCAATAGAGAATGACTCAATGGGAAGCAGCACCGTCTTGGACCTCTTCCGCGGCGCCCTCGTCAGTGTCGGCAGAGCAGGCCTCCTCCTCGCTGTCCTCCTGCGCAGCCTCCGTGCGCCTGAAGCGGTTACAGAAGGCGTCCACCTGCTCGCGGAGGGAGCTTGAGACCCGCTGTGCGTCCTCGCCCTGGGCGGCTTCGGTCACAAAGCCCAAATCAAAGTCTGGCGTGAGGACCTTGAGGTTGGTGAAGATGCGATCCACCACCACCCCCAAGAGCTGCCAACTCTCGTCCTCGATCATCTCCCGAAGCTCGGTGACTGGACCCTCAAGCGCTGCGAAGAGCTGTTCGAAGTAGACCAAGTACATGGCAACGTCGTCGCGGCCCCGAACGTCGGTGTGCGGCGCGTCTGCTCCCAGCAGCGAGGCCAGCTCGTTGCCACGAGCAACCAGCGCCTCGAACATGCGCTTGTGCTGCTTCGTGAGCGCCCGAGCCGCGTTGGCAGAGTCCGAGGCCTCCACCGCCCGCCTCATCGCCGGGGCCACTTGCTCCTCCACATCCTTGGCCAGGGAGTTGAGGTTGTGGACAGCCTCGGTGCGAGCCTCCTCCGCTCGGCGGCGGCCATCCTTAGCGCGAGTAAGACGGGCCTCCAGCTTGGAGTTTTCCTTCTCGAGCTCGGCGATCTTCCGATCATCCGCGGCATGCTTGGCCTTGAAGTGGTCCTCCTGCGCCTGGGCCATGTCGTGGTACTTCTGGGAAGTGGACTTGCTGAACTGCTTCTCGCGCTCCACGAGGGCGTCTTCGGCCTCCTTTTTCTTCTCGGTGAAGCGCCGCTCGAAGCGCTCGTAAGCCACCTTCTGGGCAGCGACGTTGTCCTCGTACTTCCGAGTCGCCTGGGCTAACTCGCCCTCTCGCTCCTCAAGCGCCTCGCGCTGAGCAGCCAGGTCCTTCTCCGCCTGGAGGCGCTGCTCCTCGCGCTGCTGCAGCTCCTCCTCCTTGAGGACCAGCTGCTGCTCGCGCTCGGCAAAGGCCTTGCGGTCCTTCTCCAGAGCAGCCGATGCGGCCTGGTGGGTGGAGAGAAGCTGAGCCTCCAGCTGGCCCAGCTCGCGGCGCTTCTGCGCAAACGAGCCCTCTATCGCCTCGCGCTCCGCCCCGACCTCGCGCAAGAGCTTCGCCGCAGCGTCGCGTTCCGCCTGGAGGGGTTGGAGCAGCTCTGCAGTGTGGCGGATGGCCGCCTCGCGGGTCTCCTTGGCGAAGCTGATGGCTTCCTCGCGGGCGGCCTGCAGCGCCAAGTCTTCCAGCCGGCGCGTCTCGACCGCCGTGTGGAAGGACGCCCACGATTTCGCCATCTCCTCCTGCTGCCGAGCGAGCCATATGTCCCTAAGGGCGAGGTGCGCCTCCAAGCCCTCCAGGGACTCCCTCACGAGGCCAAAGGCGGCCTCGCGACGCCCCGCGCTCTAGTCCCAGCCGCGGAGCACCAGGTCTCGGCTTGCAGAAGGCCCGGCCTCGGCGTCGAGTCCCGCAGGTCCGGCTTCGGGAAAAATAAGGGGGCTGGCTTGAGTCCCGCCGGAGCCCGTGCCCGCGCCCCCTTCAGGCCCTGCTGCCGCTAGGCGCTCCTCGCCTCCAGCCTGGCGGGGAGGAGAGGAAGAACCGTCCCCGGCAGACGCGCCCGCGCCTGCCGGCGCCTCGAAGGTCTCCGTCGCGGGCTGCGTAGAGGCGGTGGGCACAGACGACGCAGCAGGCACACCCGGAGGCGTCGGCTCGCGTGGCAGAGTGGCCTCGCGCGGAGGCGTCGGCGCACGTGGCGGAGTAGCCTCGCGCGGAGGCGTAGCCGCACGAGGTGGAGTGGCGACACGAGGTGGCGCAGAAGTTCTCGCCTCCGAGCCCTCCACCGACGGAGACTCGCGCGGCACTGCAGGAGCATCCGGGCCTACGGCACTCTCCTTCACTGGAGGACCAGCCGCCCCCGCAAGGGGGGGCGTCACCTCTACTTGAGGCGCCTCCTCAAGGGGGACCGCTGGGGCTGCCTTCTCAGGCCTCGCGGCCTCGTCAGCCACGGTCTCTGCCGTGGCGGTCTTCACCTCGGACGCCTTGCGGAGCCGACGGCGCTTGGCAGGCGCAGGACCTCTAGCAAGAGCCCAAGAAAAAACTTCAGCAAAGGATGAGGTGAAAAAGGACCCAAGAGGGCGAACGACCCAACGACGTATAAACTCACCCTGGAGGGGGAGCGCCCGCATCGACCCACGCCAGGCCTGACGAGCGCCATGAGGGAAAGGGCTTGGGAGCAGGCCTCGCGGGGGGCGCTTCTGCTTTCCTCTTGGAAGGGACATCAGATGGCCTCGCCCCTGTGTGGTCCACGGCGGCCTTGGCGCGAGGCCCGCACCTTCCTGGAGAGCCCTCCGCGCCTGAGGCCTCCCCTTCCTCAGCTTCCTCCTCCACGGGGCGCGAGGGCGCCACCACGAAGGCGTCTTCGTCGCCTGACGAGATATCGCGAATCTCGTTAGTGAAAGGCCCAGCTCTAGAAGAGGAGACCTCCCCAGCTGCGGCTTCCTCCTCACCCAAGCCAGCTCCTGAAGCCAAGGGAGAATCGGCCCCCTCCGCTCCCCGCGGGGCCGGCATCGGCACATCCGAGTCCGTCGGGCCTGTCGAGGTGAACGAAGGCATCCTTTCCAGGCGGGCCATGCACTCCGTCAGGTTGTACTGGTGAAGGGGCCGGAGCGCCGCTGAACCTCATCCACGGGGAGCACAGAGGGGTTGACGAAGAGCGCGGAGAGGATGTTGTCAACGACGTCCTTGTCGTTGTCCTCGACGTGGAGCCGCATCTTGTCGTTCGGCCCCGAGTACATCCACATGGGGACCGAGTGAGCTTGGAGGGGCGCGATGCGGCGGGTCACGAAGTCCGCTACGACCATCTGCCCTATGAGGCCCTCCTCACGAAGGAAGCTCAGGCCCCCCATCAGGCTCGCATTCTTCGCGCCGTCGAAGGTAGCCTTGCCCCAATGGGAGTTCTTCACCCGAGGCTCATCGGGGACCTCGAGGAAGGCGCAGGGACGCTCCACCCCGACGAAGAACCACTTCTGGCGGAAGTCATCTACTTTCTTCGTCATGGACGTGATGGCCTTGCCCTCGCTCCAGGACATGGGGATGTAGACGCCCCCATGCCGTCGATGATGCGGAACGAGACGCACCCGGAGCGCTCGTTCTTCGCCGTGTTCCGGAGCGCGTAGAAGCACCGGAACAACCCCACCGTGGGCTTCATGCCCAGGTACGCCTCGCAGAGGTAGGCGAAGACGGCGAGGATGAGGACGAAGTTGGGGTGCAGGTGCAGCAGCTGCACCTGGTAGAACGCCAGCACCGCCTCCAGGAACGGAGAGAAGGGAGGCACCAGTCCCGCGGCCAGGTAGTGCTGGAAGACCGGGAAAAATCTCCGCGGGCGCTTCCCGTGCGCCGCAGGCTTCAGGGTGGTGGCGCCGTGCTCGTTCGTCCGGTCCGCCACCAGGTATCGGACCTTGGAGAGCGCCTTCTCGTTGACGCGCACGCCGAGCAGCGCCCCGCCCAGCAGGGTCTCCGCGGCCTCCGCCTGGGAGGAGGACCCTGCGGCGGCCTTACCCTTGCTCTTGAGAGGACTCATTGTCACGGGTGCGGAGGTGGAAGGAGTCGGAGAACAGAATCTCGCAGGAGAGCGCGGAGGCGGAGAGCTCTGTGGAGCGGAATTTTCTGCGAGGAGTTGGAAACGGTAACGGCTCACTGCCGCAGTGCTCGGGCTTTATGTCCCCTCCAAGAGCGGTTACCGGGACGTGGTGGGACCCCCCACGACTCACGTCCCAGATCGTGCGAAGCCGTTAATCGTCCAAGTGCCGCGTGGCTCGGGCCGGCTAGGCACTAAGGGCCCACGACGCGTCGCCTAAGCCCATGGGCTCATTCGTGCCCACCATGGGCCCAGGGGCTACTGTCGGCCCAGTGGGAACTGGGGTATCAAGAGCCCATTCCCCCCATGCCTCGCTCGCGGGCCAGGCTGATGAAACAACTAAGGACCAGGCGTCACCGCCTGGCGGGACCCTAGAGAGGCGATTCCCCTCGAGGGCCTGAAGAGGAAGCGAGGGCCTC
This sequence comes from Poa annua, assembly GCA_026929855.1. Taxonomy (NCBI): domain Eukaryota; kingdom Viridiplantae; phylum Streptophyta; class Magnoliopsida; order Poales; family Poaceae; genus Poa; species Poa annua. The sequence continues at coordinate 263,126,600 of CM049426.1, read as the reverse complement.
AAGGGACCCCTCGCCTCAGGGGATCCTCCCCTCGAGGAACCAACCCGCCTTAGGGAAGTCCGACCGGAATCTCCCCTCAGGCCTGGAGGTAAAAGTTGTCGCCAAGGAAGCCCGGCAGAGCGCACGTGACCTCTGCCACGCTCGTGCAGTGGCGCTCACACCCCCGTCGCTGTCCCTGACGATAAAGCGGTCAACAAAGCTGCTCCGCCTGCTGCACAGCTGTGAGGACCTTCTACTCTGACGATAAAGCGGGTGGACGGCGCAACCCTCCAACGAAGATCGTCATCGCGGGCTCCACCTCAGAGACTGCCCGCTCTGCGGATAGTACCGCGCGGTCGGCCGCCGGTCGGCCACGGCGCCACCTTTATCAACAATGGACCGAGTCCATGGACGAATGGAGCACGGTGGACTCGTGCTCCGCCCCGCCACTGGCAAGTGGGAGCCACCTTGAAGGCCAAGCCGAAGGAGAAGGCCCGAGGCGCCTATAAAAGAGAGAAGACATCCATCGTAGGAAGGGTCGGCCCTTTGCGTGCAAAACTCCCTTGTAAACCCTAGCATCTCTGATTAGGTTAGCCTCTGGCTGGAGGAGGAAGAAGATCATCGCTTGCCTCCCCAGGCAAGAACTGCCTCAAGGGGGCTTCCGGCAAGCTCAATTGTACTGTAACCTCCCACATATAATACAGACAGGTAGGAGTAGCGGTCTTACCTCCTCACGAGGGCCGTGAACCTTGGTAAAGGACGGTGTCTTCCTGGGTCGGGTGTGCGTCTTCTTCGGGTCCGGCGAGCAACGTCGTGGAGCCACTTGAGGGTTTAGACCTCCGCGTTCAATCCCCCTTCGAACTACAATTCAGGAAGTGACTACCACCGATTCCTGGGAGTCATAACCCGACATGAAGAACTCCGAGTGACGATTGCTTCCAGTGCAGCCATTGCCAATGGGCTCTGGCTTGATCAATTATGTTGCGTGGACTCTCTCTGGCTTGACAAGCAGATGTAGAGGGTGTGCAAAGACCAATATCCAACCATAGACCAATGTTGGTACATACAAAGTATAGAAACCTTTACAAAAATCTAAGGAGGGGAGTAAATAAAGAAGTAGTGTGGAGGTATGATCAATTGGAGTAAAAGATGAGAAGAAACATAATTGATCAAGCCAGAGCCCATTGGCAATGGCTGCACTGGAAGCAATCGTCACTCGGAGTTCTTCATGTCGGGTTATGACTCCCAGGAATCGGTGGTAGTCACTTCCTGAATTGTAGTTCGAAGGGGGATTGAACGCGGAGGTCTAAACCCTCAAGTGGCTCCGCGACGTTGCTCGCCGGACCCGAAGAAGATGCACACCCGACCAAGGAAGACACCGTCCTTTACCCAGGTTCAAGGCCCTCGTGAGGAGGTAAGACCGCTACTCCTGCCTGTCTGTATTATATGTGGAAGATTACAGTACAATTGTGCTTGCCGGAAGCCCCCTTGAGGCAGTTCCTGCCTGGGGAGGGAAGCGATGATCTTATTCCTCCTCCAGCAAGAGGCTAACCTAACCAGCGCTGCTAGGGTTTACAAGGGTATTTTGCACGCAAAAGGGCCGACCCTCGCTACGATGGACGTCTTCTCCCTTTTATAGGCGCCTCGGGCCTTCTCTTTCGGCTTGGCCTTCAAGGTGGCTCCCACTTGCCAGTGGCGGGGCGGAGCACGAGTCCACCGGGCTCCATTCGTCCATGGACTCGGTCCATTGTTGATAAAGGTGGCGCCGTGGCCGACAGGAGGCCAAACGCGCGGTACTATCCATAGAGCGGGCAGTCTCTGAGGTGGGGCCCGCGATGACGATCTCCGTTGGAGGGTTGCGCCGTCCACCTGCTTTATCGTCATAGTAGAAGGTCCTCACAGCTGTGCAGCAGGCGGAGCAGCTTTGTTGACCCCTTTATCGCCAGGGACATCGACGGGGGTGTGCGCGCCACTGCATGAGCATGGCAGAGGTCACGTGCGCTCTGTCGGGCTTCCTTGGCGACGACGTTTCCCTTCAGGCCTGAGGGGAGGTTCCTGTTGGTCTTCCCTCAGGCGGGTTGGTTCCTCGGGGGAAGGATCCCTTGAGGCGAGGGGTCCCTTGAGGCCCTCGCTTCCTCTTCAGGCCCTCGAGGGGAATAGCCTCTCGAGGGACCCGCCAGGCGGCGACGCCTGGTCCTTAGTCGTTTCGTCCATCTGGCCCGTGAGCGCGGCCTGGGGGGAATGGGCCCTTGATACCCTAGTTCACACTGGGCCGACAGTAGCCCCCGGGCCCATGATGGGCACGACTGAGCCCATGGGTTTAGGCGAAGCGTCGTGGGCCCTTAGTGCCCAGCCGGCCCGAGCCACGCGGCACTTGGACGATTAACAGCTTCGCACGATCTGGGGCGTGAGTCGTGGGGGGTCCTACCATGCCCCGGTAACTGCTCCGGGAGGGGACATAAAGCCCAGGCGTTGCCGCGCAGAGCTGTTACCGTTTCTAGTTCTTCTCGCAGAAGTTTCCGCTTCTCAGAGCTCTCCGCCTCCGCTCTCCCCTGCGAATCTCCCATCTTTGTCTTCGCCAAAACTCAAGTCCTCTCCGATGGGCCCGGTGAAGAGCAAAAGTAAGGCCGCAGCGGGGTCTTCTTCCCGGGCGGCGGCCATGGAGGTAGTGCGGGGCACGGCACTCGAGGGGGCGCGCACCGATCTTCAGTCGTTGGGGAAGATCCGCCACCTGGTTACGGGGCCGACCAACGAGCATGGTGCCAGCGAACTCCGAGCCGCCCGGTTCGGGAGATTTCCTCAAGGGTTCTACCCCATTTTTCTCCACGCCATCACCGCCGGCCTAGTGCCGCCGTACTCGCCTTTCTTGGAGGCAGTACTGGAATTCTAACAAATTCAACTCCTCCATCTTCACCCAAACTCCATACTCATCTTGTCCATCTTCGCCTACCTTTGCGAGGCTTATCTGGGCGTGCACCCTTCAGTAGCGCTCTTCAGGACCTTCTACTCGCTGCGGTGCACGGCTGGTGGCGAAAGGACGGGGTGCGTCTCCTTCCGCATCGCGGACGGCATGGGGCACATATACATCCCCATGTCCTGCAGTGGGGATAAGCCTGTCACGGCCCTGCTCCAGAAGGTGGGTGACTTTCGCCAGAAGTAGCTTCTCATCGGCGTCTCGTCACCCTGCGCGTTCTTGGACGTTCCGGAGGCGCCGCCCGTGAAGAACTCCCACTGGTGCAAGTCTTCTCTTCGCGGTACGGACAACGCTTATTTGGAGGGGCGTTTGAGATTTCTCCGCGAGGAGGGTCTCACGGGTCAGATGGTCGCGGCGGACTTCGTGGCCCGCCGCATCGCCCCCCTTCAGGCACAGTCGGAGCCGATGTGGATGTATGCTGGCCCCTCCGACCCAATGCGGCTTCATCCGGAGGACCTTGGCTTCGACGTGGTCGACACCATCCTAAACATCCTTTTTGCCAGTCCGGATGTGCCTGGGAAGATCGCCGGATCCGTGCGTCCTCTGCATGAGCTTCCTCTGAGCGACCGCGTGGATATCCTGGACGGAATGCCGGATTTTACTCCTTACGGTCTAGCGGGCTTGATGGATCAGGAGGTCGCTCCGCCGGCGCGCGCAGTCGTGGGTGTTGACTCTTCGTCCTTTCCCGTGCTTGGAGCGGCGAGGAAGAGGCCGCGACGGGAGGGGCGCCGCCTGCGAGGTACGAGCTCTTTACCGACGAGATTTGCGACATCTCGTCGGGCGATGATGACGCCTTCGTTGTGGCGCCTTCGCGCCTCGAGGAGGAGGCGTCTGAGGCGGGGGCGGTCTCTGAGACAGATGCCTCGCCGGGGAGGCGCGAGCCTCGCACCAAGGCGATGGTGGATCGCTCTGGGGCGAGGCCCTCTGACATCCCCTCCAAAACACAAGCGGCGACGCCTCTGGAGGGATCGGGTGCCAAGCCCACACCTTCCTGGCGCTCTCCCGGCCTGTCGTGGATCGACGCCGGTGCTTCCCCTTCAAGGTGAGTACTCCCACAACTTGGTTATTTTTGGTTTTGGTTGTCCCCCCTGCTCCGTCTTTTCCTGAACAATCTTCTTTGGGCTTTCGCCAGCGATCTGGTGCCTGCGAAGCGCCGCAAGCTTCGCGAGGCAGCAGGTGTGAAGAGAGCCGCAGCTGGCGAGCTCCCGAGGCCTGTGGAGACGTCCACTCCAGGCCCAGTGGAGGGGACGCCTCAGGAGGGAGCGGCCGTGCCCCTAGAGGGGGCGCCTGAGCCTCAAACAGCGCCTCCGGAGCCTCTGCTAGCGGACATCGTGGAGGAGGCGGCTCCCGCGTCACCTCGCGCTCCGACACCTCCTCGCGCGGCTACGCCACCACGCGAGGCAACTTTGCTCCACACGATGTCATCGCCGCGCGCACTGACGCCGCCACCTGTGTCACCTCCACCATGCTAGCCCGCGGTGCCCGCGCCACCTCTGGAGGGAGCAACCGAGGCTTCAGCAGGCGCAAGTGTGGCCACAGGAGGGGGTGCGGCCTCGCCACCTCCGGAAGGAGCGACCGAGGTTCCCGCAGGCGTAAGTGCGGCTGCATGAGGGGGTGCGGCCTCGCCACCTCGCCCTGCCGGAGAAAATGAGCGTCTTGACGGCTCGGGCACCGCAGCGGAGGCCGGCGTGGATGTAGGTGGAGCCACACCCAGCCCCCGAGCTCGACCTGGGCGGTGCTCACGGAACCGGCCGTTGCAGCTGGGCCCTTATCTAGCCAGGAACTGGTTCTCCGAGGCTGGGATTGGAGCGCAGGGCGCCGCGAGGTGGCGTTCGGCCTTGTGCGGGAGTCCTTGGAGGGCCTGGAGGCCCACCTCGCGCTTGGCGACATACGGCTCGCCCAGCAGCAGGAGGATCTTGCAAGATCATGGGCGTCCTTCCATGCGGCCGTCGAGGTGCGCCGGCGGGAGGACTCGGCTTCAGGCAGCCCGCGAAGAGGCCATTAGCTTTGCCAAGGAGATCCGCGACGGAACCATTCGTGATGCCGAAGAGCTATTTGAGCCCCTCCAGGCAGAGCGCGACGCCGCTGCGGAGCTCCTGCGAGGGGCCACAGCCGAGAGTGAGGCGATGGAGGGCTCGCTGGCGCAGAAGCGCTGCGAGCTGAACCGGTTGGAGTCCTAGCTATTATCTGCCCACCAGGTCGCGCAGGCCGCTCTGGAGGAGGACCGCAAGTGCTTGGCCGAGCGCGATCGGCAGCTGGCCCTCAGTGGAGTGAGCTGCAGCGGCGCGAGGAGCAATGTCTCCAGACGAAGAAGGACTTGGCTGCCCAGCGGGAGGCTCTCGAAGCGCGCGAGGGAGGCCTGGCCCAGGCGATGTCGAAGTTCGACGAGCACGTCGCTGCTCAGAAGCGCTCGGACGAGCGCTCGGAGCGGCGCTTCGCCAAGAGGACGAGAGCGGCGCACAGGGCCCTCACGGTGTATGAGAGACATCTCCGTCGGTCACTTCTCTAGAAGTACCGCGCTCGGCTGCGGAATTGGGAGGACCGCCTCAAGGCCGAGCATGATGCGGACGCTCAGCGGCTCGCTGAGCTCGAGAAGGCCAACTCCAAGCTGGCGCGCCGCTTCAAGCGCGCCAAGGCCTGTTGGCGCCGTGCGGAGGAGGCTCGCGATGTGGCGACTCACGGCGCTGGTCCTTCGTCCAGTGCGCCTGCGATGCAGTGCGACCGCCTGTTTGAAGAGCTGGTCGCGCGCGGTGGTGAGCTTGCGGCGCGGCTCGGCGTAGACGCGCCGTGTCCTAGGACCCAAGGCCACAACGACGCCGCCGCTCTCCTGGCCTGTTTTGACCAGCTCTTCACGGTGCTGGAGGGCCCCGCCGCCGAGCTTCGTGAGGTGATCGAAGACGAGAGTAGACAACTTTTGGGGGTGGCTGTTGATCGCATCTTCACCAACATCAAGCTCCTTGTGCCGGACTTCGCCTCCGCTTGGTGACCGAAGTTGCTCCCGGTGAGGGCGCGCAGCGCGTCTCGTCTTCCCTCCACGAGCAGGTGGATGCCTTCTGCAACCGCTTCAGGCGTGCGGAGGCTGCGCCGGACTTCAGGGAGGAGGGGGCTCGCTCCGCCGAGGTCGAAGACGGTGCTGCGGAGGAGGCTCAAAGCGATGCTGCATCCCCTGAGCCCTTCTTGACTGCGCCTGCGAGCGCTTATATCTGCACTAGCTGTGTGCTTTAGACATCTTGAGACTTTCTGGCTTGTAATATACTTTTAACTGCTGTTTTAATTCGAGCTCGTTTGCCCCTCGTGAGGTCTCTTTGGACTCATCTTCATGTCTATTTTTTCTCTGCGTCGTTAGGTCCCATCTCTTCATGCCATGACTCCGCCACCTCGGTATGCGGGAGCAATGACTCCGCAAGGCCGGGGGGAGTTTAGGCCTATGAGAGGTAAGAGCCTTGAGTCGCGATGCTCAAGTGCCCCCCTTAGACGTGCGAGTAGTCCATGAAGCGTAAGGGAAAGCGAAGTCGCTCGAGGGGCAAAGACGCGGGCTAGGGAGAGAAAAACGCTCTTAAAGCGTGGGTGGGAGACTTAGCTTCTCGAGGTTTTCGCTCTGTGAAGGCTTTTCGCCTGGCGGGGTTGCGCACTTGAGGGGTCGCTCCTGGGGGGGCTCTTTGCCTGGCGAGCTTGGCCGCTTGAGGGGTCTCTCCTGGGGAGGCTTTTTGCCTGGCGATGTTGCCCACTTGAGGGGTCCCTCACGGATGCCCCTTCAGGCTCGCGGGGGAGTTCTTCCCTGGAGGTATTAGAGGGGCGAACCCAAACGCTGGAACACGGATCAAGGGATCGTGCGCGCTTATAGGTCCCCTCAGGCGTTCCTTGCGAGGAGAGTAAGTACCAAGGTCCTCTGTAGAGATGGCGTGTTTGTGGGGTATTGCCCTCCCGCCAGAGCTCGGACTCTTAGATTTTGCAGTGCTGCTGGTGTGTCATTTGAGGCACTGGCACCGTACTCAGCCCCTGCTCGCGAGGTACACATGTGGAGAGATATAAGCGCACACTTCAACAATAGTAATGCGTAAATAAAAACCCCCAAAAACGTTTTTTAAGCGGCGCCGAAGCGCTAAGTTCACTTAGGAACGAGATTGAGTCATTATGCTTGGGGTTGCCAAGGTAATGCTCTGACCATGTCGAGGCATGGGGACCACCTGTTGGTGGCAGAGACTCTTAACGGCCTGAGGTGGATCATTTTAAATGAGAGCTCGGAGGGTTTTCCCTTGAGTGAAGCCTTTGGGGATTTGGAGGTTTAAGTTGTTGGCGTTTTAACCTCCAGAGACAGGAATGCTTGGAGGTTGAGCCGTAAGCTGCCTCGTCCGCTAGTAGTCTCGACGTGACAATGATCACGTTCGTGGCAATGACCACGGTTGCGTTTGTTCCCTTGGGAGACAAAGCATGTGTTTTAGGTTTAAGCCTTTTGGCGTTTTAACCTCTAGAGACGACATTGCTTGGAGGTTGAGCCGTAAGCTGCCTCTTCCGCTTTGTCTTCTCGACGTGACAATGATCACGGGTGTGGCAATGACCACTTTGGCATTTGCTCCTTTAGGAGACAAAGCTATGTTCTTGGAGGTTTAAGCCTTTCGGCGTTTTAACCTCTAGAGACGAAAAAATCTTAGAGGTTGAGCCGTAGTCTGCCTCGTCCGCTTGACGTCTCGACGTGACAATCATCACGGGCGTGACAATAATCACTTTGGCATTTTCTCCTTTAGGAGACAAAGCTATGTTTTTGGAGGTTTAAGCCTTTCGACGTTTTAACCTCTAGAGACGAAAAATGCTTAGAGGTTGAGCCATAGGCTGCCTCGTCCGCTTGACGTCTCGACGTGACAATGATCACGGGCGTGACAATAATCACTTTTTTACTTGTTCCTTGTGGACACAAAGGTTTGCGAGGTTTAAGCCTTGAGCTTTTAACCTTGAGGGACAAAAAGGTGCTTGGAGGTTGAGCCGTGGGCTGCCTCTTTCGCTAAATGCCCTGACGTGATGATGATCACGGGTAGAACTTGCGTAGATGCATGATGTTCCACGGGTTCTTGACGGGGACGCCGTCTTCCATCTCGAGGCGAGCCGCGCCTGGCCTGGCGATGTGGGTGACCCTGTAGGGACCTTTCCACATCGGGGACGGCTTGTGGAGGCCTTCCCTGGAGAGGATTCGCCTGAGGACGAGATCGCCTGCCTCCAGGGTGCGCGAGCGCACATTGCGGCTGTGGTAGCGCCTCAGAGACTGCTGGTACTTGGCCGCCCGTAGGGCTGCGCGGCGTCTTAGCCTTTCAAGGAGCAGCATGTCGTCGTTGTGGAGGTCCTCTTGCTGGTCCTCATTAAAGGCAAGGACCCGTGGGGATCCATGCTTTATCTCCGCGGGGAGAACTGCTTCGGCTCCATAGACGAGTGCGAACGGCGTTTCCGCGGTGGGCTTGGGTGGCGTGGTACGGATGGACCAGAGCACCGAGGGTAGCGCATTGATCCAGCCCTTGCCGTGGCCCTTGAGGACATCGAAGGTCCTGGTCTTTAAGCCTTTGAGGACCTCTACGTTTGCGCGCTCGGCCTGTCCGTTGCTTTGCAGATGGGCGACCGAGGCGAAGCAGAGCTTGATGCCCATTTTCTGGCAGTAGGCTCTGAAGATGCCGCTTGTGAATTGCGAGCCATTATCGGTGATGATGCGGTTAGGCACTCCGAAGCGGCAGACCAGGCCTCTGATGAATTTCACCGCCGCGCCTGCTGTGATTGTGCGCGTCGCCTCCACTTCAGGCCATTTTCTGAACTTGTCAATGGCCACGAAGAGGTAGCGATATCCACCTTGCGCCGTTGGGAAATGTCCCAGGATGTCCAGCCCCCAGACCGCAAACGGCCACGAGAGCGGAATGGTTTATAGCCCCAGCGCTGGTTGGTGGATTTGCTTGGCGTGGAATTGGCAGGCTTCACAAGCTTGAATGATGTCCGTTGCATCTTGAAGCGCTTGAGGCCAGTAGAAGCCGATCCTGAAGACTTTTCCTGCTAGGGTGCGGGCGCACGAATGGTGGCCGCATTTCCCGCTGTGGATGTCCTTGATCAACAGTTTTCCTTCTTCAGGAGGGACGCACTTGAGCGCGATGCCGTTTGGGCGCTTGCGGTAGAGAATTCCTTCGAGGATTTGGTATGATTTTGCTTGGCGGGCAATTCGCTCGGCTTCAGCATCTTCCTCGGGAAGGACCCCTTTGTGGAGGTAGTCTTTGATCTCGTCGATCGATCCTGCCTCTTGATGCACCACTGTGAGCAACAGACGCTCCCCTGTGGGGGTCCGCAGCCTGGAGCTCCGCTTGCAGGTGGTGGCGGGAGCGCTTTGTCTGTGCTTGCGGGCAGGACCTCTAGGGGCTGCTTTATGGATGCCTTGACGAGCCTTTCTTCAAAGACACCTGGCAGCTGGGCTTGCCTCTTTGATGCGCGCTTGGCGATGTCATCAGCCTCTTGGTTTTCCTTTCTTGGGATATGCATGAGCTCCATTCCCCTGAAGTTCTTCTCCAGCCTACGGACCTCTTCAAGGTATGCGGCCATGTGGTCATCCTTTGCCTTGTAGCTTTTGTTGGAGAAGTTGACGAGCAGCTGGGAGTCGCCCTTGATGAGTATATGCTAGACGCCTAGGGCGATTGCGGCGCGTAGGCCAGCAAGCAGCCCCTCATACTCGGCAATGTTGTTGGATATCTTGTCGATACCGAAGCACAGCTGGACTGCGTAATACAACTTGTCGCCTTTGGGTGAGGTCAGGACTACACCTGCCCCACCGTGGCGACAAGCGAAAGCTCCGTCGAACTTCATGGTCCAGTAGCTGGGCATTGCGGCTCCAGAGGACTCGTGCTCTTCTTCCCAGGGCTCTTCAGGGGTTGGGTCAGTCCATTCGGCGATGAAGTCTGCCAGCGCTCTTGCTTTGATTACCCTTGTGGTATCGAAGCGCAAATTGAATGGCTGTAGCTCGATGTTCCATCCTGCGACACGATCTGTTATATTTGGGTTGCGCAGAATTTTCTCCAGGGGGAAAAAGGTTACCACCGTGATGGGGTGGCCCTGGAAGTAGTGTCGCAGCTTTCTTGAGGCGATGAGGAGTGCGAGGAGAAGCTTCTGCTGCATCGGGTACCGCTCGCGAGCATCACACAGTACTGTGCTGACGAAGTAAACTGGATGCTCGACGAGAGTAGTTCCTGTTTTCTTGGCGTCTTTCACCTGAGGTGGCCCAGCTTGGCCCTCGATGGGGTTGGCTTCAAGGGGCTTGTCCTGGGCCTCGAGGGTGTTGGCCTCGAGGGATGTGGCCTCGAGGGACTTGGCCTCGAGGGACGTGGCCTCGAGGGACGTGGCCTCGTGAGACTTGGCCTCGAGGGACGTGGCCTCGATGGACTTGGCCTCGAGGGACGTGGCCTCGAGGGACTTGGCCTCGAGGGACGTGGCCTCGTGAGACTTGTCCTTGAGGGACGTGGCCTCGCAGCGCTCCTCCTGGACCTCGAGTATTTTAACCTCTTGAGGCTCCTCAATCCCTTCGGCATGAACCTCTTGTAGCAGAGGCGGCCTCCACCGGCGGGTTTTGGGACTACCACGCCGTTGGAGAGCCAAGTGGGGTGCGGAACTTCGCGGACGACTTTCGCCGATTTGAGCTTCTCGACCTCCTTGACGATGAACGCTCGCTTCTCGGGGGCTTGCTTTCTTGCTTTTTGCTTGACGGGGCGCGCATTTGGGCACACGGCCAAGTGGTGCTCGATCACCTCCCTCGGTACACCAGACATATCTGACGGTGTCCATGCGAACATGTCAGAGTTTGCCTGGAGGAAGGCGACGAGCGCGCTTTCCTATTTGGGAGGCAGCGCGGCGCCAATGGTGACGCTAGCCCCCGAGCCTTCAGCCCCCGAGCTACTGTAGCTCAGAGAGATCTTCTTGGTAGCAGCTGCCTCCTGGGAGAACAACTGCTTCTTCTTCTTGGGCCTCTCGAGAGGCTCCAGCTCCTCGTCTGCGGGGAATGCCATGGCGGCGGTCTTGTAGGCCGTCTCAACGGTGCGCGTAGCGTCCAGGACATGCCCACGGATGGTGATCGTGCAAGCGCTGCCGGGGATCTTGACCATGTTGTAGGCATGGTGCGTGACGGACATAAACTTCGCAAGCGCGGGGTAGCCGAGGATGGCATTGTACGGCAGGCCGATGTGTGCGACATCGAAATCAATGTGCTCGGTGCGGTAATTTTCCTTGCTCCCGAAGGTGACGGCAAGCCTGACCTGGCCTAGAGGCTCGATCGAGCCGCTGGTGACCCCCGTGAAAGGCCTCGAGGGCGTGAGCCGCTCATAGGGCACTTGGAGCGCTTCGAACGTATCTATGGAGATGATGTTCAGGCCTGCCCCCCCGTCGATGAGAGTCTTGGTGACAACCACGTTGTCGATGGTGGGGCTGCAAACCAGCGGGAGGGTTCCGACGGTCTTGGTGGACTTGGGGTGGTCCTGAGCGTCGAAGGCGATGGTGTACAGCGACCACTTGAGGGGCCTGGAGGTTTCCGTGCTTGGGAGGGCGGCGTTGAGCTCGCGGGCGAACTGCTTGAACTGGTTGTTCGACTTTGGCGCCTGCGCCCCCCCCGAGGATGCAGGCAATGGCGCCTCTCGGGGCTTGGTAGCCGCCATCTTCCTCGTCAGGGAGGTTGCCGTTCTTTCCTGCGGTGTTGGCCTGATTTCCAGACAGTTTCTGGTAGCCGCCCTTGCGTCCGCTCCCACGGTAGCCACGGCCTCGGCCACGGCTAGCACTGCCCTCTGCTTGCTCGCGCTCCTTGCTCAACCTTTTAAGGTCGAAGCAGGACTCTGTAGAGTGGCCACGCCTGTTGTGGTAGATGCAGAAAGGGCGGTGGTCATCTCTTCTCTCCCCAGGCTCGGGGGAGTCCCTGCGGGGGCCCTTCGCGTCAGGCTCTGCCGCGAGAACCGCGGTGGCCTTGCGCTTGGGCTCCTCCTTCTTCTTCTGGCGCTTGGACCCCTCCGCATGATCGTCCCCTCTTGAGGACATCTTGACGAAGAGGAGTCCCTCTTTAGCCTTGGCGCACTTGTCCGCCAGGTCGAACAGCTTGACCATAGAGGTGAGCTTGTCGTGGATGCCCAGCTTCTCGAGCATCCTGCTGTTTGTGACGCCCTCGCGGAAGGCGGCGATGACTTGAGTGTCAGGGATGTTCGGGATCTTGTTGCGCACTTGGCTGAAGCGCTGGACGTACTTGCGGAGCGTCTCATCCTTCTTCTGCACAACAGCGCGCAGGTCGTTGTGGGTGAGGGCGCGCTCGTATGTCCCCTTGAAGTTGGAGACGAAATGCTTGCAGATTTCCTCCCAGGAGTTCACGGAGTCCTTAGGGAGGTTCAGAAGCCACGATAGCGCAGAATCGCGAAGCGCGTGGGAGAACCAATTGGCCATGACCTTGTCATCTCCACCCGCGGTTGGATGGAGGTGGTGTAGAGCTGCAGGAACTCGATGGGGTTGCTGGAGCCGTCGTAGCCCTCAGGGAGAGCAGGCCTGAACTTTGGGGGCCAGACCACGCGACACAGAGAACGGGTGAACGCCATGCAGCCTGAGGCGTACGTGGCGACCCCGTGCAGCAGCGCGCTCGGTTCTGCTGACCCGCCTGGCCCGGCGGCGCGCGCGCGCTCCTTTAGACGCGCGTTGGTTGACGCGGGCGAAGTGGGCGGCGAGGGTGTTCACCATGGCGCGGAGACGAACCTGAAGGTTGTTGACGCGCCTCAAACCCCCTACCTAGCGCGCCAAATTTCGGGTTATGACTCCCAAGAATCGGGGGTAGTCACTTCCTGAAGGGTAGTTCGTAAAGGGGGTTGAACACGGAGGTCAAGACCCTCCAGGGGCTCCACGATGTTGCTCGCCGGACCCGAAGACGACCCGCTCACGACAGAGATAGACACCAGTCTTTACCTAGGTTCACGGCCCTCGTGAGGAGGTAAGACCGCTACTCCTGCATGTCTGTATAAGATGATGGAGGTTGCCGGAGGCCCCCTTGAGGCAGTTCTTGCCTGGGGAGGGAAGCGATGGTCTTCTTCCTCCTCCGGCCCAAGGCTATCCTCACAAGAGTTGCTAGGGTTTACAAGGGTTGTAGCACCCAAAGAGCCGACCCGTGCTACGATGGATGTCTTGTCCCTTTTATAGGCGCCTCTGGCGCTCTTCTTCGGCTTGGCCTTCAAGGTGGCTCCCACATGGGAGAGGCAGGGTGGAGCAGGAGTCCACCGCCGTCCGTTCGTCCATGGACGCGGTCCATTGTTGATAAATGTAACATCCCAACATTTTATAATGTTCACAAATCACTAAAATTTAAAACTTTTGTTTTTGATTAAGATAAAAACATTAAATGCATAAGAAAACCAACTATGAAAGACTTCAAACATATTGAAAGAGTTTAATATTTCAAATACCTCAATTAAACATTATTTTCAAAACTTGTTTCAGGTTAAATATTTTATTATCCATGGTATTTCTGAAAACCTCAATATGTAATTTGACAAATGTTTTACAAAATTTCAAAACATTGCCTTGTAATAAAAAGTTTCTTTATAAGTATTTGATTTAAATAACCTAGCCATAGCTATTCATAAATTAAAATAATATTTAGAAGTATTCTTTTAAACTATAACATAATCTATTTTGCCAAATGGTTTTCATTCTTCAACTAAGTTCAAACCTAGTGTTGAAATTACAACCCTATAGTTTATAACTTTAATAACTTCATATATTTTATAATTAATGAATTATCCAAATAAACATTTCATTAGCTTAAATGATTTTCATTTATTTTCAAAACATAAAATGAATTTCATGAATATATGTTCTATATAAGAAATGAATTAAATCTAAAATCCTTTCCAAAGTTGTTATGAAGTTTTCAAATGATTTATCATATTATGAAACTTAATGGTGCACAAAATATTTTAAATTAAAAATGATTACATTTCTTTTTCTCTTTTCATTACAAATAATTGTAATATGTTATTTAATAATCTATTAAAGCTAAATTTATTTAATATTGGAATATGAGTTTAAATAACTTAAATTCAAACATATTTGAATGTGGTATTTCATAGAATTTATTTTAGTCAAAAATAAAATTTATTTAAACCCTAGTTTTAAATTTAACATAAAGTGTCAAATTTATATTTAATCAATATTTCAAAATATTATTTTTCAAAAATGTTCAAAACATGCACACAACTGGTTTAACACAAAGATAATAATTGTACAAATTTTTAGAAATTTGTTTGACCTCATTTGGACATTTAAATCAAAAGATATGAATTAAATAAATAAAAGGAAAAAGGAAATTACCTGGATGACGTCATCGCTGACGTCATCATCGTCTTCCTCCAGCCGGAAATCATGCCCGAAAACGCAGGCGAATTCCTTCCTCCAAATCGCACGATTTAATGCACCAAATCAACGCGCATTTGTTGTTAGAAAAAGCCATGCCCCTCCTCTTTCTTTCCCCTCTCCTTCCCCCTTGAATCTTGCTGCCGGGCTGCCCAATTTCGCTCGCCGGAGTTCTTCGAGCCGCCGCCGCATTTCCTCGGTTCCGGTGAGCTAACGCAAACGCCGAGCCCTCTCTTTGGTCTCAATCTTCCTATCTCATCCGTGCGCTTCTCGGTGACACCTCATTTGTGTTTTTGCCGCACTAGGACGAGCTATTCGTCCATACCCGAAGCTCCTAGTCGCCATCTCCGTCTCCGGCTAGGGTTCCGGCGAACAGCGTCACTGGGTTGGATCGGTTTAATCACGGCCGTTGGATCTAGATCGCACGGCTTCCTTTTAATTCTATTTCCTAACCGGTATCAGCAAATCACAGGAGGCCACGTCATATCCGCGTCAGCAGCACAGTCAGCGCTGACGTGGAAACTGATTTTTCTCGATTTAGTTAATTGGCAGTTTTGCAGAAAAGACCATGCACATTAGTTTTATCATATCTTTTTCTCTGTTTATCCAAATTCAAATATATTTATATATTTGGAAAGCTCTTGACATGTAGAAAATTTTAGATCTGTTGGAATTCAATTTTGACTTAGTTTAAAATATTCAAATTTCAAATGGTAGATTTTAGTATATTTGTCATAACTTTAAATCTAAAATTTCAAAAATTGCAAATAAAATTGTTTTAGAAACTTTAGAATATGTGTTATAATAGGCCTCTTTTATAAAATAATTTTGAGTATTAGTTTTGATGATTTAATAGTTGTATGTTTAAATTGAATAGTTTGACTATTTTTGACATAATTTTTAATGGAAACATTATTTTGATTAAATCAAATTGCTATAAAATTTAATTAAATGCCCTATGTCTATTAACACAATTTTATAAAATTTTGTTATAAATTAAATCACATAAAACTTTAACTTTATAGTTATTCCTTTTATTATATATCACAAAAATAGAAATTAATTATATTGCATTTATAGCCTAATGCATACTTTATAAATATTACAAATTTTGTATGATATTTCTTATGATTAAAAAGTGCATTGCATGCACAACATATTTATTATATAGTTATACTTCCCATAGGAAAACTCCTCCCCCATTTTCTCTAAGTTAGGATTATTTCCAACTTAGTGTTTTGGTAAAGTGTTAGACACTTAGGATTTTCAACATGGAGCTAGAAGATCAATGAAGGACTTAGCCAAACAAGACTTCAGAAGTATCTTCAAGGAGCAGAAACACTTAGAAGAAAAATCAAGAAGAAGTTCATGAAGACGAATCAGAAATATTTTCTAAATCTTGCTCCCTCTCTCTTTCATTTCTCTTTTCTTCTCTTAGACCTCTCGAAGACTAAGTTAAATCCAAGACCAGCCTAGGTGATACAAAAATCATCAAGTCTACCAAGAATTCAATCAAGACATCATCCAGAAGAAAGTTACAAGTCTGAAGATGAAGCCTGGAGAACCACTACATCTTTCTTTCTATCCCTTCCCTCTTTCTTAATCTTGTCTTTCACTTAATTAAGACTTAGACAATTTTGATCATATTATTACCACCTTGAAGTTTGTTGGATCCTAGCAGCATAGTGAGATGAAGCGGCCTGGAGACAAACCTTACATGTCCACGTACATGAGACCTGTTCCACAATAAGTGGCTGGCCGGGTGTCTGTCTCTCTCACTATAGTGAATATCCAATTTACAAAGAGTTGATAATAAAAGTTGATCATCTTATAGACTTAGTATTTTCTCTAAGTATTTTTACACATCATGACTAAGCCGTTTGAGTGCTTATTCTAGATAATTTATAACAAAGTTATTTTGTCCAACGTATGACCTTAGTCCTTAGTCATTTTGACACCCATTTTCACTTTGCATTAACTTAAAATATTTTCTTAGCATGACATACATCTCTAGTCCTTAGGAATATTTTGCACCTCATGCATAAACATATTTTCCTTAGAAGTTTTATAAAAACTTGTTTGTTCACTTTGTATGTGTTTGTATGCATTGTGTAGTTGTGTTTTATGTTGATTGTTGTATTGTTGCTTGTCTCTCCGGCTTGATCAATTATGTTGTGTGTACTCTCTCCGGCTTGACAAGCAGATGTAGGGGGATGTTAGGTGGAACGGGTCAAGCCAGGGTGGGAGGGAAAATGCTTCTGAAAGATCTCGTCTCATTCTTCTCCTTTTCCTTATCACTATAAGTGTGTAAAGGATAGTTTGGGTTGAATGGGTACAATGGTGAACGTGCACAACCTCTGCAGAGTTTAAACCTAAGCACTTAGTCGTGTCCCCGGTACGGACAATTTGAGCAGCTGATCACGGACGTCAAACGGAGGATTCCACCATTCCAACTTCAGAAATAAAACTTGATGGGTGAACAAGGGTAGAATTAGACAGTGGCTTTCATGCCACGGATGTCTCGAATAGAAGAAAAGTGTTTTCCAAAGAGATAGGAAAAATTGGCTTTATGCAAAATAGCCTTGAACTCCACCAGCCAAATAAGCATATAGGTTATTAGAGTTAATCCAATAAGTGTCCACCATTGTGTCACTTGCCAGACTCCATTTTAATGGAATCTGACCCAAGTTGTTGCAGGTACGCTACAATAAAGGTGGGCGCGGTGGCCGACAGGCGGCCGACCACGCTATACTGCCCGTATAGAGGGCAGTCTCTGAGGTGGAGCCCACGATGACGTTCTCCGTTGGAGGGTTGCGCCGTCCACCTGCTTTATCGTCAGAGTAGAAGGTCCTGGCAGCTGCGCAACAGATAGCGCGACTTTACTGACCACTTTATCGCCAGGGACAGCAACAGGGGTGCGCGCGTCACCGCGTGGGCGTGGCAGAGGCCATGTGCGTCTTAACGTACTTCCTTGGACGCGACGTTTCCCTTCAGGCCTGAGGGGAGATTCCTGTTGGACTCCCTCGAGGCGAGCTGTCTCCTCTGGAGGGTCCCATGAGGCGAGGGATCCCTTGAGGCCCTCGTTTCCTTTTCAGGCCCTCGAGGGGAAGAGCCTCTCGAGGGTCCCACCAGGCGGTGATGCCTGGTCCTTAGTCGTTTCGTCTGACTGGCCAGCGTGCGAGGCCTGGGGGGAATGGGCTCTGCATACCCCAGTTCCCACATGGCCGACATGTTTTTGCATTTAAAACAAAATAGAAATAGAATTTGTATAAAGAAACTTTATAAAATACTTTTTTTAGATAGGCAGTTTAATAAATTAGTTGTTATAATATTTGCAAAATATTTGAATTACCCATTTTAATTAATTTGAAAAGCATTTGAAATTACTTGTGGGAATTGAATTTAAAGGGGGTTTAAATTTAAATGCAATAAAATAAAATGAAGTGACAAAAGCATGATCATATGATGACATGAAGATGCACAAAAGAAAACAACAAAAATTTAAATTGGGATAAATCCCGGGGCGTTACAGAGTCACCACGAAGGCATCGTCATCACCTAACGAGATGTCGCAGACCTCGTCGGTGAATGGCCCTGCCCTCGAAGAAGACACCTCCCCCGCCGTGGCCTCCTCCTCACCTAGGCCGGCTCCTGAGGCCGAAGGAGAATCTGCCCCTTCCGCTCCCCGCATGGCAGGCGTTGGCACCTCCAAGTCCGCCTGGCCTGTCGGGGTGAACGGAGGCATCCCTCCAGGATGGCCATGCGCTCCGTCAAGTTGTACTGATGGAGAGGCCGGAGCGGTGCAGGGAACAAATCCACGCTAGGCACCGCCGGGTTGACGAAGAATGCGGACAGGACATTGTCGACGGTGTCCTGATCGTTGTCCTACTTGTGGAGCCGCATCTTGTCGTTCGGACCCGATTACATCCACATTGGCACCGAATGGGCCTGGAGGGGCGCGATGCGGCGCGTCACAAAGTCCGCCACGATGATCTGCCCCGTGAGGCCCTCCTCGCGAAGGAAACTCAGGCGTCCCATCAGGCTCGTGTTCCTCGCGCCGTCGAAGGTCGCCTTCCCCAATGAGAGTTCTTTAGCGGTGGCTCGTCGGGGACCTCGAGGAAGGCGCATGGATGCTCCACCCTGACGAAGAACCACTTCTGGCGGAAGTCGTCCACCTTATTCGTCACCGAAGTGATGGCCTTGTTCTCACTCCAGGGCATGGGGATGTAGACGCTCCCCATGCCGTCGACGATGCGGAATGAGACGCACCCTGAGCGCTCATTCTTCGCCGTGCTCCGGAGCACGTAGAAGCACCAGAACAACCCCACCGTGGGCTCCAAGCCCAGGTATGCCTCGCAGAGGTAGGCGAAGACAGCGAGGATGAGGATGGAGTTGGGGTGGAGATGCAGCAACTGCACCTGATAGAACGCCAGCACCGCCTCCAAGAACGACGGGAAGGGCGGCACCAGTCCGGCGGCAAGGCAGTGCTGGAAGATCGGGAAGTACCCTCGCAGACGCTTCCCGTGTGTCGCGGGCTTCAGGGCGGTGGCGCCGTGCTCGTTCGTCCGGTCCGCAACCAAGTACCGGACCTTGGCGAGAGCCTTCTCATTGACGCGCACGCCCACCAGCACCGCGCCTTGTACGACCTCAGGGGCCTCCGCCTGGGAGGACGACCCAGCAGCGGCCTTGCCCTTGCTCTTGAGGGGACTCATCGTCGGGGCTCGGAGTGCTGAGGGAGACGGAAGGAGAAGAATCGCGGGAGAGAGCGGAGGCGGAGAGCTATAGGAGGCGGAAACTTCTGCGAGGAAGATTGGAAACGGAAACAGCTCCCTGCTGACACGCTCGGGCTTTATATCCCCTCAAGGAGCAGTTACCGAGGCGTGGTGGGTCCCCCCACGACTCGCGCCCCGGATCGTGCGAGAACGTTACTCGTCTGAGTGCCACGTGGGTCGGGCCGGCCGGGCACTAAGGGCCCACGACGCTTCGCCTGAGCCCATGGGCTCAATCATGCCCATCGTGGGCCCCGGGGCTACTGTCGGCCCAGTGGAAACGGGGGTATGGAGAGCCCACTCCCCCCAGGCCTCGCACGCAGCCTGATCAGACGAAACGACTAAGGACCAGGCCTCGCCGCCTGGCGGGACCCTCGAGAGGCAATTCCCCTCGAAGGCCTGAAGAGGAAATGAGGGCCTCGGGAGGTCCCTCGCTTCAAGAGACCCTCCCGAGGGGCCAGGGCGCGTTGAGGGAAGTCAACGACGAGACGCACATGGCCTCTGCCACGCCTACGTGGTGACGCAAGCACCCCCGTTGCTGTTTTGGTGATAAAGGAGTCAATAAAGTTGTGCCGCCTGCGGTAGGACTGCCACGACCTTCCACTCTGGTGATAAAGCAGGTGGACGGCGCAACCCTCCAAAGAGTACGTCATCAAGGGCTCCACCTCAGAGACTGCCCTCCCTGCGGACAACACAGCGCGGTCGGCCGCTTGTCGGCCACCGCGCCCACCTTTATCGATGATGGACCGCGTCCATGGACGAACGGGCCGCGATGGACTCCTGCACCTCCACGCCACTGCCATGTGGGAACCACCTTGAAGGCCAAGGAGACGGAGAGCGCCAGAGGCGCCTATAAAAGCACCAAGACATCCATTGTAGAAGAGGTCGGCCAATTGCTTGTAACCACGCTTGTAAACCCTAGCAATACCAAGTAGGATAGCCTCTAGCTGGAGGAGGAAGAAGACCATCGCTTCCCTCCCCAGGCAAGAACTGCCTCAAGGGGGGTCCTCGGCAAGCTCTGTTGTACTGTAACCACCGTAATCCAATACAGACAAGCAGGAGTAGCGGTCTTACCTCCTCACGAGGGTCGTGAACCTGGGTACGGGCCGGTGTCTATCTCTGTCGTGGGTGCTTCGTCTTCCGGTCCGGCGAGCATCGTCGCCGTGTCCCTCGAGGGTCTTGACCTCCGCGTTCAATCCCCTTCACGAATTACACTTCAGGAAGTGACTACCCCCGATTCTAGGGAGTCATAACCCGACAAGCACCACTTAGCCGTGTATCCATACGCGCGCCCCGTCAAGCAAAAAGCAAGAAAACAAGCCCCCGAGAATCAAGCATTCATCGTCAAAGAGGTCGAGAAGCTCAAAGCGGCAAAGGTCGTCCGCGAAGTCGCGCACCCTACTTGGCTCTCCAACGGCGTGGTAGTCCCAAAACCCGCAGGAGGAGGCCGCCTCTGCATCGACTACACTTATGTAAACAAGGCCTGCCCCAAGGACCCTTATCCCATGCAAAGAATCGACCAGATCGTGGACTCCACGGCAGGTTGTGACCTCCTCTGCTTCCTCGATGCTTTCTCTGGTTATCATCAGATAAAAATGGCTAAGAAATATGAGGAGAAGACGGCTTTCCTCACCCCTTGCGGTGTGTATTGCTATGTCTGCATCCCTTTCGGCCTAAAAAACTCCGGAGCCACTTTCCAGAGGCTAATGACGATAGCGCTTGGCGAGCAAATGGGGAGAAACGCCGAGGCATATGTCGATGACATTGTCGTAAAATCCCGAGAGGGAAACACTCTCCTCAGGGACCTTGAAGAGACTTTCGCCAGCCTGCGCAAGGTGAACATCAAGCTCAACCCCGCCAAGTGCGTGTTTGGACTGCCTTCAGGCAAATTGCTTGGGTTCCTCGTGTCCCATCGGTGCATAGAGGCAAACCCTGACAAAATCAAGGCCATGAGGACATGCAACCTCCACGCAGGCTCAAGGACATACAACGCCTAGCAGGCTGCATAGCCAGCTTGGGTAGATTCATCTCCAAATTCGGCATAAGAGCCCTGTCGTTCTTCAAGATCATGAAAAGAACAGACACTTTCAAGTGGACACCTGAAGCGGAAAAAGCGTTTGAGGACTTGAAGAGGTACCTAGCCAGCCCACCAGTAATGGTCGCCCCAAGGACAGGTGAGCACCTGAAGCTGTATCTATCCGCAACTCAACAGACCGCCAGTGTCGTCCTTGTGGTAGAAAGGGAAGACCCAGTACCCCACAAGAAGAGTGCAACCACTCCAAAGCGAAAACCTCCTGAGGAAGAGCTCGACGAAAGGGCAGGCCTCACAAACCCACCGCCAGGCCCAAAGCCATAGGAGAGGCCCACCCCAAGTCAACCGCTGCAAAATGATCCCGCCAGGGAGCCTGAAGAGCCCCCACAGGCCAAACCCCTCGAGGACCCCAAAAAGCCTCCACATGCCAACTCCCTCGAGGGCCAGGACAAGCCTCCAGAGGCCAACCCCCTTGAGTGCCTAGCGGAGCCCCTTCAGGCAGAAGACACTAAGGCTACACAGACTACCCTTGTCGAGCATCCAGTCTACTTCATCAGCACAGTACTGCGCGATGCTCGCGAGCAGTATACGATGCAGCAGAAGCTCCTCCTTGCACTCATCATCGCCTCAAGAAAGTTGCGACACTACTTCCAGGGGCACCCCATCACGGTGGTTACCTCTTTTCCCCTGGAGCAAATCCTGCGCAACCCAAATGCCACAGATCGTGTCGTAGGATGGAATATTGAGCTACAACCATTCAATTTGCGCTTCGATACCACAAGGGTAATCAAAGGAAGAGCGCTGGCAGACTTCGTCGCCGAATGGACAGACCCAACCCATGAAGAGCCTTTGGGAGGAGAACAAGAGCCCTTTGGAGATGAAATGCCCAGCCACTGGACCATGAAGTTTGACGGAGCTTTCGCTTGCCGCCATGGTGGGGCTGGCGTGGTCCTTATCTCACCAAAAGGTGACAAACTATATTACGCGGTCCAGCTGTGCTTCGGAATCGACAAGATCTCCAACAATATCGCTGAGTACGAAGGCCTGCTTGCTGGCCTACGCGCCGCAATCGCCCTAGGCATCAAGCATCTACTCATCAAGGGTGACTCCCAGCTGCTCGTCAACTTCTCCAACAAAAGCTATAAGCCTAAGGACGACCACATGTCCGCATACCTTGAAGAGGTCCGTAGGCTTGAGAAGCACTTCAGGGGAATGGAGCTCATGCACATCCGAAGAAAAGAGAACCACGAGGCTATGACATCGCCAAGCGCGCATCAAAGAGGCAAGCTCAGCCGCCAGGCGTCTTTGAAGAAAGACTCGTCAAGGCATCCATAAAACAGCCTCAACAGGCCATGCCCGCAAGCACAGACGAAGCGCTCCCGCCACCGCCTGCAAACGGGGCTCCAGATTGCGGGCCCTCTACAGGGGAGCGTCTGTTGCTCACAGCGGTGCATCAAGAAGCTGGATGGATTGACGAGATCAAAGGCTACCTCGACAAAGGGATCCTTCCCGAGGAAGATGTTGAAGCGGAGCGAATCGTCCGCCAAGCAAAATCTTACAAAATCCTCGAAGGGAATCTCTACCGCAAGCGCCCAAACGGCACCGCACTCAAATGCGTTCCTCCTGAAGAAGGCAAAATGCTGATCAACGACATCCACAGCGGGGAATCCGGCCACCATTCGTGCGCCCGCACCCTAGCAGGCAAAGTCTTCAGGAGCGGCTTCTACTGGCCTCAAGCACTTCAGGATGCAGTGGACATCGTCCAAGCATGTGAAGCCTGCCAATTCCACGCCAAGCAAATCCACCAACCTGCGCTGGGGCTACAGACCATTCCGCTCTCCTGGCCGTTCGCGGTCTGGGGGCTGGACATCCTGGGACATTTCCCAACAGGGCAAGGAGGATATCGCTACCTCTTCGTGGCCATCAACAAGTTCACTAAGTGGCCCGAAGTGGAGGCGACACGCACAATCATAGCAGGCGCGGCGGTGAAATTCATCAGAGGCCTGGTCTGCCGCTTCGGAGTGCCTAACCGCATCATCACCGACAATGGCTCGCAATTCACCAGTGGCATCTTCAGAGCTTACTGCGAAAGAATGGGCATCAAGCTATGCTTCGCCTCAGTCGCGCATCCGCAGAGCAACAGACAGGCTGAGCGAGCAAACACAGAAGTCCTTAAGGGCCTAAAGACCAGGACATTTGACATCCTCAAAGGCCGCGGCAAGGGCTGGATCAACGAGCTCCCTTCGGTGCTCTTGTCCATCCGCACAACGTCACCCAATCCTACGGGGGAAACACCATTCGCCCTCGTCTATGGAGTCGAAGCAGTCCTCCCCACAGAGATAAAGCATGGATCCCCGCGGGTCCTTGCCTTTAACGAGGACCAGCAAGAGGACCTCCACAACGACGACCTGCTGCTCCTTGAGGGACTACGACGCCGCGCCGCCCTCCGGGCGGCCATATACCAGCAGGACCTAAGACGCAACCACAGCCGCAACATGCGGTCGCGTACCCTGGAGGCAGGCGATCTCGTCCTCAGGCGAATCCTCTCCAGGGAAGGCCTCCACAAGCTGTCCCCGAAGTGGGAAGGTCCCTACATGGTCACCCACATCACCAGGCCTGGCGCAGCTCGCCTCGAAACCCAAGACGGCGTCCTCGTCAAGAATCCAAGGAACATCATGCACCTACGCAAGTTCTACCCGTGATCATCATCACGCCCGTGATCATTGTCACGTCAAGACATCTGGCGGAAGAGGAAGCTTACGGCTCAACCTCCAAGCATTTTTTTTGTCTCCAAAGGTTAAAAGCTCACGGCTTAAACCTCACAGAATTTTTTGTCTCCAGAAGGAACAAACGCAGAACGTGATCATCGTCACGCCCGTGATCATTGTCACGTCAATACATCTAGCGGAAGAGGCAACTTACGGCTCAACCTCCAAGCACTTTTTGTCTCTAGAGGTTAAAAGCTCACGGCTTAAACCTCCAAGCTCCAAAGTCTTCTCTCGAGGGTCAACCCTCCGAGCTCTCCTTGTAACGAGCCACCTCAGGCCGTTGAGAGTCTCTGCCACTAATGGGTGGTCCCCATGCCTCGAAATGGTCAAAACATTAACTTGGCAACCCCAAGCATAATGAGACAATTTCGTTCCCAAGTGAACTTAGCACCACGGCGCAGCTATGTAATATATGGTGGTGATTTTTATTTACGCATTACTTTGTTGAAATGTGCGCTTATATCCCTCCACATGTGTACCTCACGAGCGGGGGCTGAGTATGGTGCCAGTGCCTCAAATGACACACCAGCAGCACTACAAAATCCAAGGATCCGAGCTCTGGCTGGAGGGCAAGATCTCACAAACACGCCATCTCTACAGTGGACCTTGGTACTTACTCTCCTCGTGAGGAACGCCTGAGGGGACCTATAAGCGTGCACGAGTCCCCTGTACCGTGTTACAGCGTTTGGGTTCGCCCCTCTAACATCTACAGGGAAGAAATGCCCCCCACAAGCCTGAGGAGGAATCCGAGAACGATCCCTCAAGAGGACCTCCTCGCCAGGCAAAAATCCTCTACAGAGCGAAAACCTCGAGAAGCTAAGTCTCGCACCCACGCCTTGAGAGCGTTTTCTCCTCTAGCACACGTTTGCCCCTCAAGCGACTTCGCTTCCCCTTACGCTTCATGGACTACTCGCACGTCTAACGGGGGCACTTGAGCATCGCGACTCAGGGCTCTTACCTCTCCTAGGCCTAAACTCCCCCCGGCCTTGCGGAGTCATTGCTCCTGCATACCGAAGTGGCGGAGTCATGGCACGAAGAGATGGGTCGTACGAACGCAGAGAACAAATAGACATGAAGATGAGTCCAAAGAAACCTCTCGAGGGGCAAGCAAGCTAAAAGAAAATGGCAAATAAGAGTATATTACAGGCCAAAAGATCACAACTGTCTAAACATAAGATTGTTTCAGATACAAGCGCACGCAGCCGCAATGACGTGTGGCTCAGGCGGAGGTGTCATCGTCTTGGATCTCCTCCACAGCGCCCTCCTAGGTCTCGGCAGAGGCGGCCTCCTCCTCGTTGTCTTCCGCCGGAGCCTCCGCACGCCTGAAGCGGTTGCAGAAAGTGTCGACTTGCTCGCGGAGGGAGTTGTAGACTCGGTGCGCATCCTCGCCTTGGACGGCCTCCATCACGGTGGAGAGGTCGAAGCATGGCATGAGGATCCTGAGGTTGGTGAAGATGCGATCGACGACCACCCCCAGGAGCTGCCGGCTCTCGTTCTCGATCATCTCGCGAAGCTCGGCGATCCGCTGAGCATCTGCGGCATGCCTGGCCTTGAAGCGGTCCTCCTGCTTCTGAGCCATGTCACGGTACTCCTGAGACTTGGCCAACCGGAACTGCTTCTCGCGCTCCGCAAGGGCATCCTCCGCCTCTTTCTTCTTGTCGGCGAACCGCCGCTCCAAGCGTTCATAAGAAAGCTTCTGGGCAACAACGTTCTCGTCGTACTTTGAGAGCGCCTGGGCCAGGTCTCCTTCGCGCGCCTCGAACTCCTCGCGCTGGGCGACCAGGTCCTTCTCCACCTGAAGACGTTGCTCATCGCGTTGCCGCAATTCCTTCTCCTTAAGGGTCAGCCGCTGTTCGCACTCGGCAAGGCCCTTGCGGTCCCCCTCCAGGGTAGCCTGCGCAGCCTGGTGGGCAGCGAGCAGCTGAGCGTCCAGTTGGCCCAGCTTGCGGCGCTTCTGCGCCAGCGAGCACTCCATTGCCTCGCGCTCGGCCGTGGCTTCACGCAGGAGCTCGGCAGCGGCATCCTGTTCCTCTTGGAGGGGCGCGAGGAGTTCTGCAGCGTCGCGGATGGCCCCCTCGCGGATCTCCTTGGCAAAGCGGGTGGCCTCCTCGCGTGCGGCCTGCAGCGCCAAGTCCTCCTGCCGGCGCGCCTCGACCTCCGCATGGAAGGACGCCCACGACTTCGCGAGCTCCTCCCGCTGCTGGGCGAGACGTATGTCCCCGAGGGCAAGGTGCGCCTCCAAGCCCTCCAGGGACTCCCTCACGAGGCCAAAGGCGACCTCGCGGCGCCCCGCGCTCCAGTCCCAGCCTCGAAGGACCAACTCCTGGCTTGAGGAGGGACCAGCCCCGGTGTCGAGCCCCGAGAGCCTGACCTCGGGGAGAGCTCGAGGGCTAGCCTGGGCTCCGCCCCCGTCCGCGCCAGCGTCCTCTTCGGCGCCTGCGGCAGCAGGGCGCTCATCACCTCCAGTTGGACGAGGAGGCAAGGAAGAACCTCCTCCTGCGGACACGCCCGCGCCCGCTAGCGCCTCGCTCGCTTCCGTCGCAGGCTGCATGGGAGCCGTGGGCGCGCACGGCAGAGTGGGCGCACGCGGTGGCGTCGACACGCGCGGCGGCGTCGACACGCGCCACGGCGTTGGCTCGCGCGGCGGAGGCGTGACCGCACGAGGGGGAGTAGGAGCGCGAGGTGGAGTAGAGGCCCTCTCCTCCGTGTTTTCCACCACCATTGGCTCGGGGGGCGGTGTAGGTGCCTCTGGGCGAGGTGCTTCCTCCTCCGCCTGAGGCGGAGCCGCCTCCACTTGAGGCACCCCCTTAGTGGGGCCTGTGGAGGCCGTCTCCACAGGCCTCGCGGCCGCGTCAGCCACGGCCTCAGCCGTGGCTCTCTTCACGTCAGCAGCCTTGCGAAGCCTACGGCGCTTCGTAGGCACGAGATCACTGGCAAAAACCCAAGGAGAGACCTTCAAGAGAGGGCAAAACGATGAGAAAAACAAGAATCAAAACGACCAAGCGTCATGAACACTCACCCCGACGGAGGAGCGCCGGCATCAACCCACGCCAGGCCTGGCGAGCGCCAGGAGGGCATGGTCTTGGCGCCTGACCCCTCAGGAGACGTCACCGCTTTCCTTTTGGAGGGAACGTCGGATGGCCTCACGCCAGAGCGGTCCACAACGGCCTTGGTGCGAGGCATGCGCCTTCCCGGAGAGGACTCCGCGCCGGAGGCCTCCCCCTCCTAAGCCTCCTCCTCCATGGGGCGCGAGGGAGCCACCACGAAGGCACCGTCATCACCTGACGAGATGTCACAGACCTCGTCAGTGAATGGCCCGGGCCTCAAGGGGGACATCTCTCCCGTCGCGGCCCCTTCCTCGCCACGCCAGGCACCGGAGGCTGAAGGAGAGTCCGCTCCTACAACTACTCGCGCCATCGGAGCGACCACCTCATCCATCTCCCCCGCCAGGCCAAACGGGGTGAAGTCCAGCATTCCGTCCAAGATGTCCAAACGGTCGCCCAAGGGGAGCTAGTGCAGAGGTTGCACAGAGCCTGCAATCTTCCCGGGCACCTCCGGATTGACAAAAAGGATGCTCAAGATGGTGTCGACGACGTCAAGGCCGTGGTCCTCAGGATGAAGCCGCATCGGGTCCGAGGGGCCTGAATACATCCACATCGGCTGGTTGTGGGCCTGAAGAGGGGCAATGCGGCGCTTCACGAAGTCCGCCACGACCAACTGCCCCGTGAGACCCTCCTCCCGGAGGTATTCCAAACGCCCCACCAGGTGCGCGTTGTCTGCTCCGCGAAGGGCAGACTTGCCTCAATGAGAGTTCTTCACGGGCGGTGCCTCCGGGACGTCCGGGAACGCGCATGGCGACTTGACGCCGATGAGGAGCCACCTCTGACGGAAGTCATCCACCTTCTTGCCCACGGCCGTGACGGGTTTGTCCCCACTCCACGACATAGGGATGTATACACTCCCCATGCCATCCGCAATACAGAAAGAGACACACCCGGTTCGCTCGCCGGGAGCCGTGTACCGCAGCGAATAAAAATTCCTGAAGAGCGCCACGGAGGGGCGCACGCCCAAATAAGCCTCGCAGAGGTAGGAAAATATGGACACAATGAGGACAGAGTTTGGATTAAGATGAAGAAGCTGGATTTGGTAGAACTCCAATACCGCCTCTAGGAAAGGCGACTACGGGGGCACCAGCCCGGCGGTGATGGTGTGGAGAAAAATGGGATAGAACCCTTGAGGGAACCCCCCGAACCGGGCAGAACGAAGCGCACTCGTGCCGTGCTCATTGGTCCGCCCCGCAACCAGGTGGCGGATTCTCTCCAAGGCATGAGGGTCGGTGCGCGCCCTCACGAGAGCCGCGCCGTGCGTGACCTCAACACCCTCCGCCTGGGAGGAAGACCCCGCAGCGGCCTTGCCTTTGCTCTTGAGGGGACTCATCGTCGCGGGCTCGGTGTGCCGAGGAAGACGGAAGAAGGAGAAATCGCTGGAGAGAACGGAGGCGGAAAGCTCGAGATGGCGGAGGCTTCTGCGAGAAGAATTGGAAACAGTAACGGCTCCCTGCTGCGGCGCTCGGGCTTTATGTCATCTCGAGGAGCAGTTACCGGGGCGTGGTGGGACCCCCCACGAGCACGCCCCAGATCGTGCGCAACCGTTACTCGTCCGAGTGCCACGTGGCTCGGGCCGACCGGGCACTATGGGCCCACGATGCTACGCCTGCGCCCATGGGCTCACTTGCGCCCATCGCGGCCCGGGGGCTACTGTCGGCCCAGTGGAGACTGGGGTATGAAGAGCCCACTCCCCCAGGCCTCGCACGCGGGCTAATCAGACAAAACGACTAAGGACCAAGCCTCGCCGCCTGGCAGGACCCTCGAGAGGCAATTCCCCTCGAGATCCTGAAGAGGAAACGAGGGCCTCAAGGGGACCCTCGCTTCAGGAGACCCTCCCGAGGCGCCAGCGTGCTTGGAGGGAAGTCAACAGGAATCCCTCCACATGCCTCCCCAGGCCTGTGGGGAAACGTCGCGGCCAAGGAAGTACGGCGGGGCACACATGGCCTCTGCCACGCCCACATGGTGACGCAGGCACTCCCGTTGCCGTTTTGGTGATAAAGGAGTCAATAAAGTTGCGCCGCCTGTTCCAGGACTGACAAGACCTTCTATTCTGGTGATAAAGCAGATGGACGGCGCAACCCTCCAAAGAGAACGTGATCACGGGCTCCACCACAGATTGCCGTCCCTGTGAGCAGTACTGCGCGGTCGGCCGCCTGTCGGCCACGACGCCCAACTTTATCGATGATGGACCGCGTCCATGGACGATCCAACGATGGTGGACTCCTACTCCTCCACGCCACTTCCGTGTGGGAGCCATCTCAGACGCCAAACAGAAGAAGAACGCCTGAGGCGCCTATAAAAGGGTCAAGACCTCCATCGTAGGAAAGGTCGGCCAATTGCTTGCTACAACACTTGTAAACCCTAGCGCTGCTGAGTAGGATAGCCTCTGGTTGGAGGAGAAGGTTCCCTCCTCTCGAGTAGCGTTCTTACCTCCTCTCAAGTGCCGTGAACCTGGGTACGGGCTGGTGTCCAACTCTGTCGTGGGTGTTTCGTCTCCAGGTCCGGCGAGCAACGTCGCCATGCCCCTCGAGGGTCTTGACCTCCGCGTTCAATCTCATTCACGAACTACACTTCAGGAAGTGACTATCCCCGATTCTAGGGAGTCATAACCCGACAACAGATACTCATGGGCTACATTAGTTGCGTCTGTTTTTTAAAAAAACGTAATCGGTTTGCTAACGTCATCAGATAGTTGCATATACTGCATTTTCAAAATGTTGCGAAGTAAGATTATGTTGTTTGTCTGATTTACATAGTTGCTAGGTCGTCGTCATGGAGGCAACGGCTGGATCAATATGGTGACCGCATCATGACCACGAAAATCACCACATACCACCTATTCTTGCTTAACATGAACTTTAACCAGAAAGGAGTTGTAATGAGCTGCATCAGAGCTCATAGAAAATACTAGAAGGAAAATGCGCACGTTGTTGCGCCGGCTGAATTTTGGCAACGTGAAATGTAGTACAGATTAGATTACTTCCATCAAAATAATTGGACATGAATCTATGTAGAAGA
This sequence comes from Poa annua, assembly GCA_026929855.1. Taxonomy (NCBI): domain Eukaryota; kingdom Viridiplantae; phylum Streptophyta; class Magnoliopsida; order Poales; family Poaceae; genus Poa; species Poa annua. The sequence goes on along the minus strand of CM049426.1, from coordinate 263,096,571 downwards.
GAGTGTGAGCTCCATGAGAAATTTTAACTCAATTTAAGAAATCAACTTTTTACAAGAAGAAAGGCTCAAAATCTGTTTATTCACTACTGAAACACTTGACATTATAGGTATGTTACTCTTCGTAATGAAGCTTGGCGCTTCTAGATTTCATTGCGATCTCTCCGGACAATAAGCTACTATATCCATGTGTTCAATCACCGGGAAAGTGTTGGATATAAAATATGTATCTCAATTTTATTTTGAGTCACCTTCTTTGAACGTCAATGTGATTGATAAAGTGCAGGGAAGAAGAGTGGTTGGATTCAGAGATCACAATTGGATAGGCCTCAGTTCGTCTAGCATGCTGTGCACATAAACATTGTCAGTAGGTGCACCTCTAAGGGCTTGTTTGGTAACCGCAGTCCCGGTGGGATCCCGGTCTTTTCCCAGGGAATATGTTCCCCTAGTCTGGAGGTCAGGAATAAAATCCTGCGCTTTTATACATGTTTCTTCAGATTCTCGGCGGGGTTATTCTCTCCGGGATATTTACCCCGGACAACCCAACAAGCCCTAACAGGGTGCCTCCTCTCTTCTCATGCATGTGACACAAAGGCACTCTCCTGAATCAGCATTTGCAATAGAGGAGAAACAAATATTTGACAAAGAAATATAATATGACAAATGACATAATAAAAACTTGTATTTTTTGTTCTGGATATGTGAAAATTCCTAGTAAACAATTTTGATCTTTAATTTTGAAAGCTAGGTGAACTATAGTAACAAAACAAAGTTTGGCACTAGGATAAAATAATATGACTTCAGCATTTTACAAAAAAGTTAAATCGAGATAGAGGTCCACGATAGCATGGATACTTCAGCAAAGTCTTAACTATAGCTGAATGCAATCAATATAGATTTAGCATCAAGATGAAATAATATCATTTCAACTTTTAAAAATTTACAGCGAGTATTAGAGTTCCAGAATAGCATGGATTATTGTAACGAAGTCGTTGTTCAGTTGAAAGAAGTGAATAAAAATATGAACTCTTTGTAAAATGATTTTGTTTATCACAATCAATCCGATGCACAAAGGATGTGTGGAGAGATTAACATTCCTGGAAATTCACAAGAATACTTTGAGAAAATATCACAAATACTTTTGGAACCTAACAATACATGCATCTATATATTATTAGGATAACTAAGTGGACAAAGCGAGATAAGTTAATAGAAAACTCTTAGAATCCTAAAGTACAGAACTCTACCAGAAATTTGTACAGAGCCTCTTGATGCGTATGGCATAGAAACCTTAAAGCATGACTAAGGAGCAGCCGCAATAACCATACCAGTTCAAAGTAATTGAAGTTGCCACCAAATTAACGAATCTTCAGTCCAAGATTCAGAGTTCCATGACACGAAGCAATACAAAGAATAGGAAATAAATTTTGAAATTGTGTTTTACCACCGGCAAGGATTCAATTATGTCATGCAATGCAACCAAGATTTTTTTTTGCTCACATAGTCCAGCCTATGTTCCCATTTGCACACTGCTAATCCAATCATCATCTGTAGCCCAAATTGAAATTGTTTAATTTAGGTTCTGGCTAATGAATGACATTGACGACTATAACGGCTCATACTTCATTATAATAATAAAAAAAAATGTCAGTGACTTCAGCGCTACTAAAAAGTGATTGCAAACTATCAATGTGAGCATCTCAGAATCTGTCAAAGGATCCAAGATCTGTAACCATGAACCATTACATCTTATTCTTAGCACAACTGAGTCGTTAATAATGGACTATTACATCTCTATTTATAGCACCTAACATCTCACCATCGCATTGCTAGTAAATGTCCATAAAATAGTTTCACCCATTTGACAGTATTTAGAGTACATGAATTCTCTCGTTTTATAATTCACTTGAATCTCCCATACAATGGGGAAAGAACGAATTAAAACATATGTAAGCAATCAAATAACTTAAACCCATTGGCAAAGAAGAACTTGACAACTACAAAGTATCACCCACAATGACACACAATTGGGCATGCAGAATTGCACCTCAAATACAACAAGGCTAATGGATCAGCCACTATGTGGAGAATAGATGGAGTGTGTAATAAAAACCTAGCACAACTTTGTAATGAACATATTGTCTTTACTAACTGCTCACCAAATAACTTGTTAGACAGGAAGAAATTGTCACGACCAAGTACATGCGACACGCCATGTCCGTGACGAGAAGAACCATCAAGCGCCAGGAGATACGCACGACCCATCTCCAGGCGAAGAAATAAGCCCAAGACCCAGCAAACTCGGCGACAACAGAGACCAACAAGTAGACTGGCTGGCGGAGGGGAAAGGCATCAAAAAGATTATCCTGTAACTGAACACGAGCGCAGCTCATCTCTCTTCTCCCTTTCTCCGATGAACTCTAGAGTTCATCTGGATTCCATCCTCCCGGCGTGACGCTGGGGTTGTAATTCCTGAACTTGTGAGTGAAGTGTATCTCAGACTACCTTGTGACTGACATATGGTATCAGAGCCATAGATCTGCGACCCAAAAAACACAAAAAGAGAGAGAGAGAGAGAGAGAGAGAGAGAGAGAGAGAGAGAGAGAGAGCCATCGATCTGGAGGCGACTCGAGGCCGGATCCGTCGCGGTTTGGATCTCCGGTAAAATCCCGCTTCCGATTTCGACCTCGCGGCGGCGGAGCGATCGTTGCGTCTCACTGCACAATCAAGGCGGCGCGGGCGGCGGTAGACCGATCGGAAGCAAATTCCACGGCAGCGGGCGGTTTCTCTCGGACATTTCGGGGGTGTAAAATACCGGCTCAGCGGTGAATTCGTGTTTCTCCGGCGGCGTTCTTCCTCGGCGGCGGTAGATCGGGTGTACGGGGCGACAGAGCAACAAAAATTGTTCCTTTTTTTTCATCGCCATGGAGAAGGATTTGGCCGAGCTCAAGCTCCAAGGAGCGCTGGTGGCGGACTCAATCAAGGCCATGACCACCACCTTGTAAGGCCTGAGCGCTTGGATGCCGCAGGTTGACAACTCCTTCACCGCGGTCCGACAATCCATCAACGATGTCGCGAACCGCGTGGCTGTGCTGGAGGCGGCACAAGTTCGTCCAGACAATCACACGCCTCGGCCTGAAGGGCACCGCGGGAACAACACACACCAGGGTCATGAATCTGATGCTCCTGGAGCACCAGATCACGCCCTGGTCGGGGGTAAGCGACCATAACCTCACACACCAATTCATTTTGCATTGGGAGAAAATTTAGATAGACATGGCAATTATGATGATAGTGGTTACACACATGGTTCCCCACATAGAGATAGATACAACTCTCGCATGCCGAAAACTGATTTCCCTCGCTTTGATGGTGAAAGCCCGAAGTGGTGGAAGACGGTGTGTGAGAAATATTTCAGCACATATGATGTCAGTAGAGAGTCTTGGACTAGCTTTGCTACAATGCATGTCACAGGTGATGCTGCCTTATGGCTCACAAACTATGAGGCAGTGAATGAGATTGAAACTTGGGAAGAGTTGGTAGTTGCAGTGCACTCCAAGTTTGGCAAAAACACTCACTTTAGGCATCTAGAAGCCTTAGAAAGATGCAAGCAAAGAGATGATATGGTAGCCACTTACTACAAAAAGTTTGAGACACTTAGGCACAAAGTTTTGATTCACAACAAATATTATGATGAGGCTTTTTTTGTTACTAAGTTCATTGCGGGTCTGAAGCCTGACATTCAAAAGGCTACCAGACTCCACTGCCCAAAAACTGTTGATGCTGCTCTGTCTCTCACTGAAACGCAGGAGGAGATGCTCGAGGAGGCGCGCCAATTGTCCAGTGCTCGTTTCAAGCATGAGTACTCCAAACAGCCCTTCCGTTCGGGCAGCAATAGTAGGGGAATACTTCAGCACCAACCAGTGGAGGAGAAGAAGAAACCTGATGAAAAACCACCTTGGATGGGACAGTTTAATGCGCTCAAGGCGCAGAGGAGAGCTCGGGGGGAATGCTTCAAGTGTGGAGATAAGTACGAGCCGGGGCATCGCTGTCCCAAAACAGTGGCCCTCAATGTGGTGGAAGAATTATGGGAACTATTGCAGTTGGATGAAAATTCAGACTATGAGCAAGACGTTGAATCAAGTGCTGAAGAAGGGTCAGCGATGAAAATTTCATACTGTGCATCAGCCGGCATTGCGGCGAAGAAAACAATTCGACTGCAAGCTTCGATCAAGGGCAAGCAGGTTCTCATCTTGGTGGATTCAGGGAGTTCAGGCAGTTTCATTTCACAGAAGATTGTTGACTGTCTGAACTTTAAGGCAAGTCCAGCAAAAGCAGTGAAAGTGGTGGTGGCAAACGGAGCCAGAGTGGATTGCTCCACGGCTGTGCCTGACGTGGTGTGGCACTGTCAGAACAAAGTGTTCTCGTCAACGTTACGCATATTCGAGGTGCACGGATACGACATCATCCTCGGAATGGACTGGCTGGAGTCATGCGGCGACATGTGGATCAGTTGGGAAAAGAAAACAATGCGTTTCCGCCACAACGGCGAACGCATAACACTAAAGGGCATCAAGGATAGGACTGACAAATGTGAGAAGATTTCGGGGGCTCATCTCCACCAGCTCATTCGCTCAGGAGCTTTGGCTCAGGTGACACAGTTGTGCCTAATTCAGCAACAACAGAACAATGATGTTCCAGAAGTAATTGCAAAGGTCCTGCTCGAATTCGAGCATTGTTTCGGAGAACCACAAGAACTGCCACCGCACCGCGAGTACGACCACCACATACACACGCAACCTGGTGTTAAGCCTGTCAGCGTGAGGCCATATCGCTATACACCGCAGCAAAAGGACGAGATCGAGAAGCAAATCAAGATTATGTTGAGCAAGGGCATCATCCGTCCCAGTCACAGTCCCTTCGCATCCCCGGTGTTACTCGTGAAAAATAAGGATGGGTGTTGGCGCTTTTGTGTTGACTACATGCATCTCAATGCCATCACTGTACCTGACAAGTACCCCATGCATGTGGTTGAAGAACTTCTCGACGAACTGGCGGGGGCGGTCATCTTCACCAAGCTCGACCTGCATTCAGGGTACCATCAAATCCGTATGGCGGAACAAGATGAGCACAAAACAGCGTTTCGCACACACAACGGACACTTTGAATTCAGGGTTATGCCCTTTGGGTTGTCTACAGTGCCAGCAACATTCCAATCGGCGATGAACCAGGTGTTCGCCAAGCTCATTCGCAAAACAGTGCTGGTATTCGTGGATGACATCCTCATCTATAGCAAGTCGGTCGAGGAGCACGCGACACATCTGAAGGAGGTGTTGGAATTGCTCGCGCAGAACAAGCTGTACATCAAGCGGAGCAAATGTTCATTTGCCAAGCAATCCCTCGAATACTTAGGCCACATCATCAGCAAATCAGGGGTCGCCACGGACCCAGAGAAGATCTCTGCTGTCAAGCACTGGCCGTGACCAACGAATGTGCGACAAGTGAAGGGAATTCTCAGGCTTGCAGGCTACTACCGCAAATTCATCAAGAACTTCGGGGCAATTTGTCGTCCGCTCACCAATCTGCTAAAGAAGGGGGCCCAATTTCTATGGAACAATGACGAACAAGCCTCATTCATGGCGCTCAAGGACGCGCTCGTCAACGCACCAGTGCTGGCGTTGCCAGATTTCCAGCACGAGTTCGTGCTCGAGACAGACGCCTGTGACAAAAGGATTGGGGCTGTCCTGACGCAACGTGGCCACCCTATCGCTTTCCTCAGCAAGGCGTTGGGGCCCAAAAATCTAGCACTGTCTACATATGACAAAGAGTGCCTGGCGATCCTCTTAGCTATCGATCGCTGGCGTCTGTACCTACAACATAGACAGTTCGTCATCCGCACAGACCAACGCAGCTTGATTCACCTGACTGATCACAGAATTGCGACGCCCATTCAACAAAAGGCATACTTCAAATTGATGGGGTTCCAATTCCAAGTCGTGTACAAGAAGGGCGTGGAGAACAGAGCCGCGGACGCGTTGTCACGCCGTCCGGAGTCGCTCCAGTGTGCAGCGACATCATCAGTCACGCCTCGCTGGCTAGAAACAGTGATAGAAGGCTACACACAAGATCCCCAAGCTCAAAAATTGATGCAGGAGCTCGCGCTGTCTCACAGCAATGCGCAGGGGTACTCATTGGTGGATGGAGTGATCAGATACAAAGGGCGTGTATGATTGGGCGCAAACAAGGAAGCGCACAATGCGGTGCTGCAAGCGCTGCACAACAGCGGGCTGGGAGGACATTCAGGTAACCTGGTGACGTATCAACGAGTTAAACACCTGTTTGCTTGGCCACACATGCGCAAGGACATCGACGACTTTGTTCAGAGCTGTTTCGTGTGCCAACAGGCAAAGTCGGAGCACTGCAAGTTGCCAGGCCTGCTACAGCCACTTCCCATTCCACCTGAGGCTTTTCATACGGTCAGCCTAGACTTCATTGAAGGGTTGCCCCGCTCCCACCACTACAACACCATTCTGGTCGTCATCGACAAACTGACCAAATACGGTCACTTCATACCTCTGAAACACCCTTTCTCCACGCAATCGGTAGCCAGACTGTTCTTGGATAATGTCTACCGTCTCCACGGCATGCCCCAAGTCCTGATCTCTGATAGAGACAAGGTATTCACCAGCACCTTTTGGCAGCAGTTGTTCAAGATGGCAGACACAACACTCAACCTTAGTTCCTCGTATCATCCTCAGACAGATGGGCAAGCAGAACGCCTCAACCAATGCTTGGAAACATACCTCCGGTGTCTGGTGAATGCAACTCCCAACAAATGGTCAGCGTGGTTGCCTCAGGCAGAATATTGGTACAACACCAACTTCCGTTCTGCACTAGGTCACTCTCCATTTGAAGTTCTCTACGGACACAAGCCGCGACACTTCGGCATTCAGAATTCACTGCAGCCTGCAGTAACGGAGGTGGACCATTGGCTCCAGGAACGACATGCTTTGTTGCCAATCTTCCGCCAGCATCTAGAACGTGCGCAGCAGCGCATGCAGGCTCAGGCAAACAAGAAACGGTCTGAGCGACAGTTCAAGGTGGGTGACATGATGTATCTGCGTCTTCAGCCTTACGTGCAGACATCCATAGCAAACCGATCGTCACAGAAGTTGGGGTTTCGCTACTTCGGTCCGTACAAGGTGCTCAAGCGAGTGGGAGCTGTGGCCTACAAATTGCAACTGCCTGACAATGCTCGCATCCACAATGCGGTGCATGTCTCCCAGCTGAAACAGGCGATCAAAGCCTCGGACACTGTAAGTGACACATTGCCCAATTATCTCATTTCTGACAGGCACTCTGTCCAGCCGTGTGCAGTGTTGGGAGAGCGCTTTGTGCAGTGTGGAGGCAAACTGAAGCCGCAAGTCAAGCTGCGATGGGAAGGGCTACCAGCAAACTGCACCACCTGGGAGCACCTGTACGCGGTGGTCGAAGAATTTCCAGCGGCGCCAGCTTGGGGACAAGCTGGTCCTTCAGAAGGGGGCATTGTCACGACCAAGTACATGCGACACGCCATGTCCGTGACGAGAAGAACCATCAAGCACAGATATAACAACTGCAGAAAAATTAGCACACAATAATAACCGTAGAGCAGCCACAGTCTGAAGGAAATATTTCGCAATATAAATGGGAAATTATGATTACCCAGCAAAGATGGGGAAGGAGAGAAGGCAGTGGAGATCACACCTCCAGCCTGTGCGACCTCGACTCGGGGCGGACGCTGACAACATAAGATCTATCGAATAGCTACTGAATGTTACTAAAGCAAGAAGACATGACGCAATTCAACTCATGATCATGTAGTTTCTCTAATAGAATCAACATGCATTGTGTAGAAAAGAAAATAAAAATCGTTGTCTCATTTTACTAGTTGTTTGATGTCCATGTCTCTGCTTGGTATGTAGTCATGGTTTTACCCCCTCAATCTTTTCCTAACTGAAAGGAACAATCTGATTCAGTAGTGTTGTGTAAGTAAAAAAGAAACCATGGAGACATATTTTCTCTGTGTTGCTGAAATATCAATGTCTCCCATGCGAACACACAAGTAACTTAGTACGTACTCCATCCAATCCATGTATGTAGCTGTTCCCCCAACATTGGTCTTATTTTAGGAATAACTTAGTAGTAACTTAGTACGTACTCCATCGGATACTTCTTTCTATAGCCGTAGTACATCGTAAGGATGTCAATTTATGGACCGGCCACAACTTTTCCAACCTATACAATTCACTCAATCTGTAATGTGGTAGAACATGTTGTTTGATCTAATGAGAAAAGAAGGGAACCATCAGTGAACACAACCCACCCATGCACGCACACCCACACGCAGACATATAGACGATTCGATGAACCTGTATGTCAACCAGCCCAATATACCCATTCGATGAAGCCGAAGGAGAGGATAATGGTGTTGTAGTTGGATGTTGCGAGGCCGATCTTTGAGTGACGAGGCTGCCAACTCCTTTGAAAGCGTTTGCCGCCACACCCTCATGGTAGCACTCCACGCTGCATTTTTTTCTTTCTATTTGCCTTCCTTAAACAGATCTTTAGTATCATAGCAGTAAGTTCCTAACAAATATGAATATTCCGTCTGCTGGTTATGAAAGCATATATCAGATAAGTAGTGAGAAATAGCTCACCAAATTCAATTCATCTTGGTCCTGGAATGTATACATCAGACTTGAGGGAGAAAAAAAGGAAAAATCTTAACAGAAAAAGGTGATGCACCTTCAGTACGCCTCACGCCCCTAGGTTTCTTCGTGTTCATCCAAGGGAGGACGATCATGTGCCCCAGATCCGGCCGGGGATGGAGTGAGTTGGCTTGATCCGGAGGGGGTTTGGGTCGGCGAATATGAACTCGCCCGCACACTTCTCTACACGATTCAGTACCAGCAGCTAATAAACAAAATTTAGACTCTTAGCTCATACACAAAATTTAGTACAGCAGCCTACAAAATCAGCCGCTCCTGTGTATGTCTACCTTCCTGGTTCCCAAATTCAGTATAGTGTTTTTCTGTTCTCTTTCCAAGCAGTTGCAAAGAAGCAACAACACCCACCCCCACCTTCCCCGACCCTTCCCATTACCACCTAGGCGGAGCGCCGCTGCACCCCACGGCCATTACCTCACCTCTCCATAGCAACCCGACAGATTGGGGAGGACGGCGCTCGAGGAAGGGGAGGACGCAGATGACACTCGAGGAAGGATAGATGGTGCTCAGATTGAGGACGGCAGCGCTCACCTTCGGATGACGACGCTCGGGGAAGGGGAGAGATGGGATTGAAGGTCTCTCAGAGGCAAGACGACCCCTACAAACCGACCAAAGTACACACACCTGCAAAGACGGTATCATACCATACGCTCACAGACACGTGGACCCACGATTTGGAAAAGGATACCAATAAACATTCGACACGTGGGACACTCCAGAGCAGAGGCCAGCAATCCCAGGGAGCTTAGTTCTTGGAGGGGATGTATAAGAAACGTGGAGCTCCCATGACATCAGTATAATTTTTAGAAAAATATATCAATAAACCTGGAAGAAGAGCGATCAAGTAAAGAAGCTTGGAAAGAAGAGCTGCAGGAACCAGGAAGTACCACTTCTCCATTATCAAATGAAAATAATAGGTAAGATAGCGCGCCTATGACTATGAGTACCACTGTGGCACCACACACAAAAAATCACGCAATTTTTTTGTATGACCTGTACCACCTCGTTAGAAAGGTAAATTGAGTCTATAAAGCTAAGACACACTACACAGAAGTTTTGTTCTTTTGCTTTTATTTATCCTTTGTAAATCAAGAATCAAGTTAGAATGGCAGGAATTTGTGCAGTTACATACGACCAAAGCATTTAGAGCATCTACACCGGGGGCATCTAAAGGACCCCTAAGGCCCTTTGAGGGGCCGGACACGAAAAAGCTCACCAGCGGCATCCCAATGTCTCGTCTTGAGCGATTTTGTGTACGGCACCCCCAATAGGTTCTCAAAGTTTGGAGGTCCTCCTGGGGTGCCGGATATCGCCTCAGGCATGGCCCTGATAGCGCGGGCCCACCCGTCATATACACGAATGAACGCTGTGCAGGAGGCCGTTTCACCACGTTTAATCTCAAGGCGACGAGACGGCGCCACGCCTGTCATCACACGTCGCAGTAATGTCGTGCCTGTTCCCCTGGCGGACACAGACCGAAGCGACGAGTCGCAATAACGCAGCTTCGCTTCTAATGGCGCAGACAGAAGCGACGCGTGCTGGAGTCGCAGCGGCGGCGCCCTGAAGACGCTTCGTCGGTGGAAATGCGCGGTCAGGTGAAGCGGTGGCCGCGTTAATGCAGGCCACCCAACCCCGCTACTCCGGCCGCCTTTAAAACCCGACACAGCGCAGCCCTCCTCTCCTCACAGCATCACTTCTCCCTCTCCATCCCTCTTCCTCAAGAAGATAGGCCGCCATGGCGGGAAGCCCGACGAGCAACTGAAGGAACTCCGGCGTCGCAACGAGGAGGCGGAGATGGCAAAGACGTTCCAGCGAGGCATGTGGCGCGAGGAGGCCGACAACGCGCCTCCCTACGTGCTCTCGCTGGAGACCGCACGGCTCAGCAGCCACCACCGGCTGCCGGTGGACGACGACGCCACCATTCTAGACGGGCGGGTGAGGAGCGCCGTCAACATTTTGGTGGCGTTGCGGCTCAGCGGGAAGGACCGCGTCGAGTTCCTCTAGCGCAAGTGGACGAAGATAACGAATAGGCTTCCCATCAAACGCCCCGCCGCATGTTACGGCGGTGAATTGAAAACGACGCGCCGACGAAGCCAGAAGCCTCAACCGGCTCAACCGAGGCTATGGGACCGTTTCTAAAGGCCGTAGCCGATGGGAACGGAAGATGCAACCACGACGCCGGATCATCAAGACATTTAAGTCTCTTGATGATTCTTTGTCTTGGTTCGCATCTTCTTCTCCTTCGCCCGGCCATGAAGCGACATCTCTTCTCCTCGCCGCCGCGTGAAATGATTGGCGAGAAGCTACATATGTCTTTTCTCTCGCCCCATGTCTAGGTTTAGTTTGTTAAATCTCGTTTAGATTCAAAATTGTAAGTTTGTTAAATCTTGTTTCAATGAAGTTTAAATCATGTTCATCATTTGTACAGTTCATCCGCGGCGACCACGGCATGCCCGCGATATGTTCAACAGTTTGTTCAAAATTTGGCCGTGTTTGCGGTAGACCTTTGCGGAGTGTCACTGTGGACGGCCTCTAAATATTGCCCGGACACATATCCGGCACCGCTCAAAAGAGGCCCAGTTGGGTGTGCCGGACACCGATTTAGAGCCCCGGAACTTTAGAATTTTTAACTTGATAGCCTACAATGTGGATGTTTGCACTTGTCCTATAACAGTAGTAAATGCGAGCACAGTGGGTTGGTAATTCCCATCAGAAAAGCAATAGTGCCCCTGCCACCGTTAGTTGCCAATACCTCGTCAAAGAAAGTACATAATCAATTAATATTACATATATGTATGATAAAAAAAGCTACCAGTCTTGCATGGAGCCTCATACTCACCGGTCAAGAATAACCAAGGCCAGACTCAAACTGCCTTGTCTAATCTCACTAGTACACAACAGGCCATTGGAGTCAGAAAAACGACAGTGGCAAGATCTGGTTTCCCTTTCAAAGACTGCAATATCTTCCCTAAACCTATGCTCCCGTGAAATGGAGCTCTATGGTGAATCCCTACTGCAGTCCCGCAACTCAGTGACGTCCGGCGAGAGATTATTTGTGTTTAGGGATCAGCTAACTTTGGTCCCACCTATTAGTGCCGCCTCGTGGGGTTCACCTATACGTTTCTTTTGCTTCGACGAGGGAAGGTCGGATTGTGGTCGGTTTTTGCCTTTGACCCCGTCCCCGAGCCCCACGCCCTCCCTCCTCGCCCGCACAATGTCGCCGCCACGGGCCTGCTCTTTCTTCTCCTCCTCCCCTTCAGCTCCTCGTCCCACGACGCGCAGTAGGCGGTCATCGCCCTGCTGAGGCGGCATCAGGTCGGCTGGCTTGATGCGGCGGCAGCGCATCTGGAGGATCCGGTCTCCCTTCTCTAGGATGGGTGTCGGAGCTGACCGGGGAGGAGCGGTGGCAGCCATGGTCCCCGAAGGCGCAAAGAAGCCGGTCGTCGCCCTGCAGCGGCGGCAGCAGGTCGGCCTCTTCGATGAGGCTGTGGTCAAAAATCTACTCTATGGCCAAACGCCACCGCCGCCTCCCACTTTGCTGCTCAGTGGCGGGGGTTCGTCACATCTCGGTCGATGATTCCTCGCGCAAAACCCTAGATGCAGGCGTCCGGGCTGCTGTCCGGTTTATCCTAAGCGCAAGACGCGCTGATGGTAGATGTGGAGGGAGAGACGCTGCCTGTGTACGCTTTCATTTCAGAGCTTCATCTGACAGGGTTGGAATGGATCGATTACTGGGTCCCCCCCCCATCTAGGTTCGTCTCCAACATAGCTCTTCTTTTCATTGCAACTGCTCTGGTTCTTGATTCCTGGGTGATGCTGGTTTGAGCAACGAATAGAGAAACAAAATTATGTTTCTTCCCTAATATGTATTCTCGTTGCATGATATGGTCCACTACTACATGGTGTCTGGGGTCAATCATCAGTCCAGATTCACCTTTGATATGCATGTACTCTATTGTGTCCATCTCTGCTCTTCGTATATTGCTTTCCTGCTTAATGATGCAAGCATGGGCCTAGAATTGTACAATCGATATGTGCATTTTCTAAGTGTTGCAGCACAGATGAACCCTTCTGTTGAAATTTTGTTTATATGATTAAGTAGACAATCAAATTTTAATTTTCAGATGAACTTTGTAATTTTAATGTGAATCTTGAATTCATGGTAGCTCAACCTTCGTGAAATAGGGGTTTGTGGGTGGATGGAAGATTAACGAAATCTATTATGATGCAGATCCTCAAATCAATCTTAGAAAGTCCACATGAAAATACCTATCTCATTGTATTCAAGAATGGGTAGGAGATGCCATGGAGCCGAGAAGAAAGTAACAATCAGGCCAGAGGTATAGTAAGTACACAGGATGTGGTTGTTCTCCCTTTTGCTGAGATTAATTCATTAGAAATCACAGCTCACAACTTCAAGCTTTCAAGGTATTGAAACTATCTTGTTTATACGCCCATCTCCCAATGTCCTATATTGGGAATGTTAAGTGACACAATCTTATTACGGTGTCCTTCAACTTGCCTTTTATTCTGCAGATCTAAAATTCCGAGCACTGTATCATAGCTTCAATACTTCTTGTTTCTTGGCAACCTCTGGTCCTGCTGTTTTCCTTTGTAGTGCCTCCTCCTCAACTACACCCGGTAATCCTTCAAATCCCTAAAATCCCTGGAAATCGCTGCCTGTTTTTCTCTTTGTCGTTGTAAAGATTTTCTGGAACACTGCCCCTGTAACAAGCTTGCAATTTCGTTTTTGATGGTAGGTAAAGAGATATCAAACATAGAACTATATTGGAAAAATAAAAACAGTCCATCAGCTGCACTTGCACGAGAGTTTACATAAGTAACAAATCGACCAAAAAAAAGAGACCTAAAGGAAACAAAAGATTTTAGCAGGTAGAACACATCTTCAGTTTGTCAGGCCTCAAAAGCTAGGTGTATCTTTCTGACAGCATATGAGATGAAGCAGGTATGAATAGGTGTCACTAACTGCAACCTCTCTCTGAAATCTTCAATTTCTATAATAATTGTGTGCATCCTAACGAATTAATTGTTACTACCTGAGAACCAAATTTTAGTTGGGTATGGCATATGCAATTACCGAGTCTCCTCTTACCAAAATTCCATTTACTCTCATTTATCATTTTCTAAATGTATATGTAAGATTATGATGATTTCAGAATAATGTGGACACCTTCTTTCTAATATAAATAAAAGATACAAATATCGAATATTTCATAAATCATGTGTTCTGTGTTTTATGTGATGTTTCTATACAAATGAGCACTTCTCTATTGTCCTTATTCTGGAGCAGTATACTTCGGGTCTTAGGTCTAAAGTACTCCCTGGCAAGGATTGTTCTCAGGTAATGTTTCTCATTCTCAGTGTTATTTAGACATGAGTACTAACTTTGTCCTGGAACTTCTCATCGAAGAACATAATCAAGAAATGATGATACATTTCTAAAATAACATGGACTTACCAAAAATTAACCCACTGTATCACTCTAAATTTGGATGTTGAAATGGAAGGATGTCCTCACGTTACTCCTTCTACACCTGCTCTTCATACTTACTGTGAGTTTTCTGTTCTGAAGCTGAATTTAGAACATTAACCCCATTTCAGAAGTTGCACTCTTCTCGATAATCGTGTTTTGTTTCTCGTAGAAAAACAACATATAAGCTACTTGCTCATTTCATACGTTTTCTGCTCATGTGAGGCATCCATATTAGTTATTGTTTTGAGGCTCAGGAGGGTACTTATTTGTTTTTTTAGTCCAGGTATATGTTGTTGTAGATTTATTGATATAAGTCTAAACATATTAAAATCTCTTGATGAGGTATTACTTTTGAAGCAATTCTCACCATGTACCCAATTCCCCTAGGAACTGGCCGACACCGCTACCATGTGGGGAATGAGCTCCGCGTCTTCTCAGTTGACGCCAACAAACTCTTACGAATCTAGCGTCACCTTTAGCAACAAGGTGGAGGCCATCGTATGCATCTTCCCCTTTTTTACATCATTTATATTTTTGTTAGGTGTAACATTTCTCATATGCTTCATCTTAGTTGAATCTGTTGGGCTGATTTCCTTTTTTCCTTTTCTATTAAAAAATCCCCCTTTCAATAACTAATGCTACAAACCATTATTGAATAGTACTAATACTAATAATTGTTATGAAATATGTTGTAGTAGATAATCCGTGTTTCTGATTTGGGTAGACACCCCGTTTCTCACCCCTCACGAAATATATCAAACAACTCCAGCTGACTTTAATGTGGTCTAGGGACTAGGATGGTTTCTTGAGGGGATTGTCTTCAACCAAAGCCTATCATATGAAGGTAATGAGATAATTTTTTTCCGTAAATTATAGTCAAACGGGCCAAGGTAATTCCTCCTGCCATTTGGTAGCAATATGAATGGTGAGATTATATGAATAAACATGAACGGTTCACCACATTACAACTATTGTTCCATTTGATCGTTTGTAACCACTATCTTTGATACTTTGTAATGATTTTGTGGAAATGCCAATGTTCTTGACGTTTTAGCATCGTATATTATATGAAGTATGATGGTTGTAACTAATTACTTATGGATTGCTATGCAACCATCCAAACTAGAAAGAACAAACAATCGCTTTGACACAAAACGGGCGCGGCAAAGCGCGCCCAACTCTTCTAGTTTATATTAACCAACTACGATTTTTAGTTCTTAGAGAAGGTCAATTTATCCAGCAGTCTCTAGTACTCCATGATCAGAGACATTTTAGACCGGATTGCCCGGAAATAGCCCCGGTGATCCGAAAAATATTAGTCAGGGCCATGCATACATATATCATCATAATTTGAATCACGTGACATTGTTTTTATTGCAAATCACATAACAATAATTGTTTTTATTGCACCCCACAACCCTCCTTATACAAATTTATAGTATATGCATGCACATCAGAGTTTAAAGAATCACAGGAATATAATTTAAAAAAACATGATAACGTACACTTAACGGTTTACCACACACAGTTTATACATTCTACTCTCCAGGGTAGACTCACCATCGCAAGCATACATATAATAAAAATGGTAGTTAGAAAGCCATTTTCATATATTTTGTAAAAGACTTGGTTTTGTAGAGCCCAATCGAAACGTTAAAAGTACAATGAATATTTCGAGAAGAAAGTACAATAACTTTTTGAAACAGGAGCAAGTGTGTTGGCCACTGTTTGGCATTAAGGTCGAGTTTTTCGATGTTGTTTGGTTTTTTCTTCCAAGTGCAACATTACTATATGTAAAAGGAACAAATCCGAAGGAAAAAACAAATAAAAAAGGCGACATGAGAAAACAAAACCAGAGTATAATCGGCCATGCTTTTTTCTTTGAGGACAGTATAATCCACTTAATGCTCGACAGGAAAGATCAATGCCGCCGAAAGAAGCAAAGTAGGCCCATGCCACAGACGGGTGTACGCGGCAAATAGTAGTTTCCACGGGATGGATTAAGGAAAGGTCGGCCTTCGTGAAGGGAAAAGCGGGAGCGCGCGCTGCCGTTGTGATACGTGGCGCAAGCACACACAACCGGGAGCGAAGAGCGGGCGGAACGTGGACCTGTTAACTTTTTCTCTTTCCTCACGAAGCGGGCGCGCTACATTGACCCGTTAAGTAATTTTCCCTTTTTCCGTTTATCATAAACAGATTTAAACCAAGGGAGTTACTAAATTTCACATTTAATTTTTTCGTTTGTTATTTCGGGCAGGGAGATTTCAGTGGTAGTTAAGTGAGGGAGGTAGCAACTTTCAATAAAAATATGATAAAACTTTCAATACAAAATAAAAAAATTAAAGATAAATAATGTATAAATAATAAAATAAAAAATAAAAATTTTGTGGGAAGTGTGCTACGGTTCGGCTTCGGCTCGGCAATGACGGCTCGGCTTCGCCTCGTTAACTTTTAATAATATCCTGAAAGGGTAGCATTGGTTGTAGCGCGCATTTGTCATAGCGTGTGCTACAGCTCGGCTTCGGCTCGTTAACTTTTAATAATATCTTGAAAGGGGTGCATTTGTCGTAGCACGCATTTGTTGTAGCGTGGCTCGGCTTCGCATCGGCAGCTACGGCTCGGCTTCGTCTCGGCAATGACGGCTCGGCTTCGCCTCGTTAACTTTTAATAATATATTGAAAGGGGTGCATTGGTCGTAGCCCGCATTTGTCGTAGCGTGTGCTACGTCTCGGCTTCGCCTCCGCATCTACGGCTCGGTTTCGCCTCGGCAATGACGACTCGTCTTTTCCTCATTAACTTTTATTAATATCCTGAAAATTGTTGTTCCCTTTTTCTTCTACGAATGTAGTTCAACATGTGTGTTGTACTGCCTCTTTTGAGAGGTTGTACGTTAGTAGGAGTTTTGTTGTACATTCTTTGCTTTATTGGCCGTACATCTACAGTTATTTCTGGTTGTACGTTAGTAGCTGTTTTGTTGTACGTTATGTGTTTTATTGGTTGTACATCTACAGATATTTCTGGGTGTACATATAAGGCCTCAAGGTTGTACATAGTGTTATCTACTGGTAGTACAGCCAAAAATTGATGTACCCTTTTTCTTCTACGAATAGGTGTTTTGTTATACGTTCAGTGCTTTATTGGTTGTACATCTATAGGTATTTCTAGTTGTACATGTAAGCCCTTGAGGTTGTACATAGTGTTATCTACTGGTAGTGCAGCCAAATTTTCTTAGTTGATTGGTATTTGCCTTCTTGTTTGTACTTTCACACCTTATAGGTTGTTCAGAATGTTTAAGAGTGACAGCTCGATCAATCCTGAACATTAACTTACACTCTAGAGGAGATAATAAATTCTTTCATCCTACACAAACTTCAACTGCTTCTCCATAATTTCTGTTAAGTCAACTTTGTTCTCACTGTTCTTTATTAGTCTAGCTGCAACAATCTTCCGGTAGTAAATAATACTTTCCAATCTGTATTCCACCACTTCTCTTGAATCATAGTATTCCATTAACAACATGCAGAAGAAGCCACAATTAAATCTGTGTTTTTGTAAGATTTCAAAATATTTATTAACATTCACCATCAACACTATTATTGTAAATCAAACTTATGGTGGTGTAAACTTACATTGTTTTTTGCTTTGGGTGATCAGGAATGAAGTGCTTGAAATTTGCAAAGTCTTTTTCAGATATTTCAGAGTCTTTTACAAGTGTTGAGAAATTCCTGAACGGTTTGATCGAAAACATTGACTTGTTATCCATAGTTAGATAGTCTATTTCGGTATATTGTTTCTAGGTTGTTGTTTACTTACCTGATGCATTGCTTGAGTTTCCAGGATACTTGCTTTATAATCTGACTTCATGGAATAATGTTGAACTATTGGCGCAGAAGGTTGAAGCAACAAACAATCCAGTGATTGTTTTTCACTATTGGGAAAAACTGCAGTATTACAACATTAAAAAAACAGAATTATAGTTAAAAATCAGCAACTGGAGAAAGTAAACAAATTTGGGTAAAGGTTTTCAAAACTTACGAAGTCGTCGTCTAGAACGCTGAACTTTTTATTTATTCTCTTGAAGGCTCTCATACAACAGCTGGACTTGAATTCTTTTGGATCAACAATCAGCTTCATCTGTTTATTTTACCGAATTTTGTAAATTTAATAAAATTCGATGGAGAGGCCCAAGTGTGTAGTAATCTTTAAAGTTCTTACCGTCAGGTAGCATGAGAATGCATTTTTTTTACTAGAAGCTTGTTTTTCTTAGCCAGTTGTCTTTCTCTTTTATTGAAATCCTCTACCCATATATCCATGACCTCGGAGCTCAGTTCCTCGTGTGGCCTAAGAGAGTCTTTGAAATTCTTGTATGAGCAGTGTGCTTCACCAATCTCAATAAAAGGTTGCTTGCAAAAGTTAGGCCAAAAAATGAATTTAGTAGGTGCTTGTAATTGTTTGATTAATTTTTCTTCTTCTAATTAAGCTTGTCCGACTTACGTGTCTTTGTTTACGTTCTTGGTATTCTTAAATTTTCGACCATTTGCTGCGTATTCCCACTACAAGTTGTGCTCTTCCATATTGGCCTCAATATTCCTTTCGTTATGAATAAGCAGGTCCATGTCTTCTCTTTTCTTCAATTTTGTTTTCTCCATTGTCTTTTTGCCTTTTTCAAATTGTTGATTGCTGGCTTCATCTGAAAAAATATCGTTCACCTTAATTGTAAATAACAAAAAATTAAATTTTCTGGCTTAACTGGCGTGTCATGTGTCGTAAAAATTGCAGAAAAGTTGAATTGAATATTGGCATCATAACTGAGATAATTTGTTACAAACCTGTTTGTGTTGTCTGTTTCTTGGTCATTTCATCTGTTTTTTAAACAATCTGGTGTATCGATTCATAATTTGGATTGTCTATGTGATCAATGGAGTCTATTTTTAACACTTCTGTTAGTGCCCCAAAGTTTTCTAGGAGTTCTTAGAACATAAAAGGAAGACTATTGTAATAAAAGGAATGAAAACTATTATAGATTGCAACCTTCTTGTTCTGTTCTCTCTTGTCCCCTTAGTTTGTCAGCATGTCCTGAGGTATTATCATTTGATCTTTATATTTATGCAAGCAAAAAAATTCAAATAGAGGAGTTTAACATGAAAATGTTGTTTTACATACCTGTTGTTTTAGTCATCTCTGGAGCCTCTGGAGCTTGTTCCTCTGGCAAATCAGCCGATGTTTCAACATTCTGTTGTGTTGTTTCTTTCCCTGAAGAGTATATGGGGTGAGTGGAGTATATATCAACAAAATGAAAGAAAATATATTATAGATTGCAACCTTGTTGTGATGGGCTCTTTTCTTCCCTTTGCTTGCCAGCAGGATCTGAAGCAATATCATTTGTTTGTGTGTTGAAGGCCAAAATATATATATTTGTAATAGAGATGTTAATCTCGTATTGTTGTTTTACAGACCTTATGTTTTAGTCATCGTTGCAGGCTGATTCTTGGTCAAATCATCTGAGGCTTCAACATTCTTCTGAATCAATTCAGTCTCTGGATCGTTTATTTTATCAGTGGAGGCTCAATGTTTTAAGTTATTTCCTAATACAAAATAATATTTCTATAAACTGGATATTGCATAATAGGAAGGTTAAATATTATAGAAAGGCAAACATTCTTGTGCTGGTCTGTTTTCTGCATCAGGATTGATCGTCTGATTCTTTTCCTGAGCTTTCCTGACTTGTTGTTCCCTGATGTTCTTGAAGTTTTTATATGATTCTTTGAGATGGAATGTACTCCGCTGCAAGTGATGTAGAAATAGATTTGCTTCTTCGTCGTTCGCATGTGATATTTCTATTGTTAGTGAAACCTCGTACGTCCTAGTCATCAAAGAATCAATTTCTTCGAATGCTGTATAATTTGAACTTTTGCTTCTGCTTCCTTCATATTGTTCTTTTGAACTACTTGGACTTCCTTTTTGAAACTGTTTTTTGCTTGCCCTTTGTTCTTCATGAGTTTCAGCTACTCTCTTCATTGGAGTTTTTGCATGGTAGTAAACAATGTCGTTTGGTGCTTTCCACTGCAAACAATAATTGCAAGGTTTTATTAAAAGGTACAATTTTAGTTCATCATTTTAATTCTGCAGATATAGGCGTGGTATATTAGAAAATTATTTTGAGAATTTGCTCATACCGGTAAGTTGCCATACCCCCATGATTTTGCACCGCCACATCCTTTAGTAACCCTGTTTGCCTTTGCAAGCAGCTTAAGATTTTTTATATCCAAGTAGATTTTTTATGCGGGGTGTTTTCTTGTCAATATCAGATAAGTTTCTTTTTGAGGCAGCGGTCCAAGTATATCAGCAACGGCGCCACAACGCAACCTGTAACTGCCTTTACTTTTGAATTTGCTTTCTGGAAGTTTATTGCTGCTCTCTTTAGCTCGTCAACAATCAACTGACATATGTCCATTTGTTTCAGATTTTTCGAGTCCAAGTTCTTCACCAGGGTTGCCTCCCTTGAGACTCGCATAGAAGTTCCTGGACATATGATTTTCATGCGCATTATCAGCATAAAAACTTTTATGGCTTTATCATCCTTCCCTTCATCTTTCACATACTCCTCAAGTAGTTTCCTAAGTTTATCTATTTTGATTTGCTCGTTCCTCTTAAATCCCAGCTCTTCCTTCAAGTCAAATAAGTCCTGGTCATTGTCGGTGTCTGAAGGTCTGGGTGTTGTGCTGTAGCCATGAGGTAGACCAAACAATTGATGGATTGCATATGTAGTTATTTGTATAACTTTGTTTGATACTCCGAGGTCCAATGTCATTGTTTCTGGATCTATTTTTTTCCATGATTCGATAAGCTAGTTGTCGATCAATGTTTTCTTTCACTTTTCCATCTAGGAATGGTCCAAGTCCTGCATCCTGTAGACTTTTAATGTGTTGTTCTTCATCCAACAAATCTACGCATTTGTAGAACTTTGTCAGAGAGCATCTGATAGTTGTTTCTCTCAGCCTTCTTTTCAGCTTTTTTGCTCCTCATCTCCTCGTTAAAACCTTTTTCTTGAGTTTTTTGCCCTCCCTCTTCTCTTCTCCTTTCCCTCTTTTCCCTCTTTTCCCTTGCATTTATTATGAGCATTTGATTCCATATAAAATAACTATTGTAAGTTTATTCAGCACATCAAGAGTAAAGTTTTAATGTACCTTCAGGCTGTTACTGTTTTCCTCCTTTTTGTTGTCATCGCTACTATCACTACCATCTTGTTGCTGGCTACTTGTGTCCTCTTCATCCTTCTAATTCCACCCCTTGAAAATTACTATCACTAGTATCTTCTTGCTGGCTACTTTCATCTTCTTCCTCCTCTGAGGGATTCAGGTGTACATAATTAGTACTTTTGGCTGTATTTTTAAATCTAGGGCTCCTGCGCTCGCCAAGATCTTTCCGGGTAGCAGATTTCCTGGTCTTTTTCCAGACTCTTTACCCTGCAGTTTTCTGTTCCAAATGATCTTGTGTGTTCTCAGTAGTTGCTTCTTTATCTTGTTTTTCTGGCTTTCTTTTCCTTCCCCTCCTCCTCATCGATGCATGAGGCTTGTTTTTGGGGCCTGTTGAGTCCTTGGAACTATTCGGAGGTATAACATTCAGTGGTTCCACTGAAATGATATTCTCATCTTCGTCGCAAACTGTTGTGTGATTAGGGTCCATATATTTGCTCTGCAACATTGTTTAGCCAGCACTTAGACATCGAAATATAAAAACAGAAAAAGTATTACACAGATTCCTATTTGTACATAGTATATAATATTTCGCATGTACGAAAAATCATATAAGTGTTGTTCCACCCGTCTTGAAATTGTTGTCCAACTTGTGGTACTTTCAGGATATCCTGGATTTCAAATTATTTGAAAACTATTTGGGCGGTTATTTACTTAATTTTTCTTCCTGGCTTGTTGAGAAATGGTGGAAAATCTCTTCAAACCCTAGCGAGCAGATCATTGTTTTGTTTATTTGTTTGAGTGGCAGAGATTTAAAGTTTCAAATGCGTTAAAAAAACTAACCTCTGAATTGTTGCTCCTGCTTGTTGCTATGTAGTCCGTCCTTTCGGATGTGCTGGTTCGATTTGAATTTGTTCGGAGTTGTTGTGGGCGGAGGATTTTGATGCGCCCGCTGCTTGATCCTGCGGCATTGCTCCCAGGGATCTCCGAGTTCTGATAGACCCAGCCAAAATTCTGGTTATCTCGGCGGCGTTGTTGCCTAGTTGTAGGCGGCGGCGATGCGGGAGGATAGATCTAGGTGGCGGCGATGCGGAAGTGAAGTCCCAGATCAACCTCGACTGCTCGGCTCCTGGAGTTGTGTGCGGCGTGGGAGAGAGACGGCAGAGGTTGCGAAATGGTGGTGGTTAGTTTAGTCAGGTGGTCCCCCAATTTATCAGGCCCCACTAATCAGTGACCCCAAGGTAAGGATAGAGTTGCACAGGACATACGTACCTTCCTGTACGATCACGCATGATAGGGTTGTACATGATTTCGTTCATGGTTGTACGAAACTTTGATTCGGCAATATTTGGCTCGGGTTGTACAGTTCAATGCGCGAGGATCGTACGTCCACCGCTAAGTGGTTGCTAAGTGGATGTACAAGAAAAATTCCATGGGTGTTCGAAGAAAGAGGGGAATGCTATCCCCAGGTCAGGAAAGTGTTGTACAGTATAGAAGAACTAGCTTGTACGGACCCAAATAAGGGTGTTGTACAGGAAGAAAGAGGGGGTGCTAACCACAGGTCAGGAAAGAGTTGTCCAGGATAGACGCACCTTCCTGAACGATCTCGCATGATAGGGTTGTACATGTTTTCGATCATAGTTGTACGAATCTTTGATTCGGCGATATTTGATTCGTCTTGTACAGGTCAATGCGCGAGGATCGTACGGCCAACGCTAAGTGGATGTATAGGAAAAATACCATGGGTGCACGAAGAAAGATGGTAATGCTATCCCCATATCAGGAAAGGGTTGCACAGTATAGACGAAGTTGCTTGTACGGTCACAATGAGGGTGTTGTACAGTAAGAAAGAGGTGGTGCTATCCCTAGATTAGGAAAGTGATGTGCGGGATGGTCGGACCTTCCTATACAAACACGCTTGATGTCATTATACAAGAAGAAAGATAGTTGTCGTACGAAAATTTGAATCGGACATATGTTTTTCGGGTTTTACAGAAAAGGGCGTGTGGAACGTACGGCCATCGCTAAGTGGTTGTACAGGAATATATCATGGGTGTTCTATGTAGGAGGGGGGTGCACCGCAGGACAGTATAGTGTTGTACTTGATAGATGTACATACTTGTTCGGACACACATGATGGGGTTGTACAGGAAAACGATAATGGTCTATATTATACATATATGACTATAATATGTACTCTAAAGACATATCTGAGATTAGCAATCCCTGTTCTCTACAAATTCTGATTCTCAGCTTCATTTCTATCTGATGTTTCTGTGTCTTCGCTGTCATTCCTGATTATTTTGATGTGTTGTGGAAACAAAATAGTGCTTATGTTATTAGTCCATTATTAATAAGTTTGTTGAATAGTTAATCTTGGGTGCTAGGCAAAACAAAAGATTTATTTTACAGGTTGTCAACTCTTACTCTTGTAGTCCGGTGGAGCAAATTCTTCGATCTCTTTTGGCAATTGTGCCATGTTGTGCGAGCTGAACAACATGGTGTACAAGTACTCCGCCTTCCATCATTTGAGTTTG
Organism: Poa annua; assembly: GCA_026929855.1. Lineage (NCBI taxonomy): Eukaryota > Viridiplantae > Streptophyta > Magnoliopsida > Poales > Poaceae > Poa > Poa annua. The sequence goes on along the minus strand of CM049426.1, from coordinate 263,072,579 downwards.
GCTGTAAGATCACAAAAACATGAGGTCAGATTTATTGTTGTTCAAGTAGAGCCAGTTTTTCAGGCGAAAAAATAACATTGCAACCGAGCTTGCTTACATCTTCGTCCACTATTTTTTTGTATTTCATCATGTTCTCTGGTTTGTCGTAAATCATTTGATGTCCATCAAAATGGTAGGCATACCGCAGCATGTAGAAGCCACACTCGTTAACCCCTTGGCAAGGGACTTTGAAACTCTGTTTTTTTAGCCAGTTGAACCCAATCTGGTTGTTTGCTTGCTTTGTATGGAGTCTCTCCGTACTTTTCCTTTAGTACTAGTTCCATTCTGCACATCTGTTTTAATATAATTTAAGCTCATTTCATCAATACTTTTTCAAATAGAAATAATAATCATGTAGTTGATGATTGAAAAATAATATGTGAGAGTTCAGAACTTACAATCTTCATTAGTTCATAGTTGAAGGAGTTGTATGAGTGCACATTCCTAGGTTTGTATTTCCTTGAGTCAATTACTTTAACAGAATTTTTGTATCTATTCATTATGTACAGGCAGTAATGGTCGCATTTGAAATAAGGTAGAAGTATCTGTTATGAGTACAAATATAGAGCTGTAAGTGTTGGTAATCAAGACCAGTAAGGCATATCATCTGGTGTACAAATTAAAAAAGTCAGGTTGTACAGGTTCACCGGACCTGGTGTACATAATGAAAGAAAATAGCTGTGCTGAAGGGGATCGTGTGCAGAAAACAAAAAAATTCCTACCAACGATATCCTAAAACATGCCAAGATCTATTCTATGCAGATATAGTAGTACGAACGGAGATCGGAATACGTACCCTTGTAGACCAAAAGCGGGGATTACGTTCCCGCACAAACGTTGTCGATGAAGACCGACGAAGCTGACCTCAAGGTCGTGTAGAGGAAGCAGACCTCCGAGTACCGGTAGCGCAGCACCTCGCAGGGCGTCACACACGTACGGTGGAGACGACGGCCTCCGAAGCTCCAGTCCACGACGAGCAGCGGAAGACTTGGATCGGAACACCAGCAGCGCGGCAGCGGGCTATGGTGGAAGAGATCCCCCTCCTCTGCTCGACGCGACTCCGACAAGGGAATCACGAGATCGAGAGAGAAATTGGGAATTAATTGGTAAATTAAAAGGCCAGGGGTGCCCCTTCTTATATAGGCTCCCAGGGGGAGCCAACTTGCTAACCAGGCAATGTGGGACTAACCCCCACATGCCTGTTGCGGCATGGGAGGGTGCGCTGGCCCCCTAGTGGGCTCTTGGCGCACTTGGGCCGGCCCCTCCTGGCCCCCACCGAATCCCCAAGGGGATTCCCCCCCCCTCTTGGGCCTTCTTTCGACCAGAAGGCCCATTTAGGGAAATCAGGCTAAATAAATTCGAAAATAAATATATAAAATCATATTTGCATATTAATTACACTAATTAATATCAAACATAATATATATAATTTTTCCTAGCTCCGAAAACTCTTTCGGCGCTGCCCGATCTCCATCGGACCCCTCCCGGGACGCTCCCGGTGATACCTTTCCTTTCCGGTTGTCTTGTCGAAACCCCTTAAGTGTGTTACCCTAGTGGTTCGATATAATAACAGGTATGACCAAGACTCCTCTATGATCAACGACTAACTCGTAGGCCTGGACCCCATGAATTAATCCCTGTGATATAACGAATGACTTTCATCTATCAAACCTGAACGCAAAGTCTTAAACCTTTTGCCATAGCGATACTTAGCATGTCCGAGAGTTGTTCCATATATATCTCCATACCTAATCTTGACCTCGTTACCGACAACGCCATCTTCTACTCGTCCATGATCTCATGTCTCCGTGACCTAGTCACATGCTTGCAAACTCATTAGACATGATCTCACCGAGTGGGCTCGAGAGTATCTATCTTGCTATGCGGACTGGCAAATCCCGCTCTTGACCCCTCGTCTCAACTACTCCTTTCCGATACCCAAAAGTATCACCGTTATTGTCATACTATATAAGATACGACGTTTGGTGCGATCAAAGTATCTTCCAGGAATAACAATAAGAGTTGATCTCACGGTCAAAGGCGTAACGACTACGTTCTCCAAGTCTGGGTATGTCCATCACATCGTTCTCCAACAATATGACTCCCATTGCCGATTGGCACCATGCCCCATGACCGGGAAACCTCGATCATCAATCGCGCAATGACACTAGTCTTAGTAGAGGCTACTAGGGACCTGGTTGTTTACGTATCACACCCGTATTAATGTTTCCACTTAATACGGTTCTAGCATGACAAACAAACCTATTATTAATAAACGAGATATGATAAAGAATACACTTTATTAATTGCCTCTAGGGCATATCTCCTTCATGTGCAAGATATTTTACTGACGCAGTAGTAGAGACGATTGTTGTACGGGAACCCAAGACCTGATGTACAACCAGAAAGAGTAGCTGTACAGGCTATCGGAGTAGTAGTAGGTACATTAAAAGTTGATGTGCATGTAGTGGAAGGAGAGTAGTGCATGAATGACTTATCATGTTGTACAATACAGAGGTACCAGTTGTACTGCTTTATCTGAACTGGTGTATCCCACGGCAAACCTGAATAAGCATGATTGCTAATGCGATCCCACGGCGTTCAATAATACGGTTAATAGTGGTATAGGATCGAGTGATCTTCTGTACAAGTAGGTAGGAAATAGTTGTGCAGTACACGAAAGTTCTTATTGTACAACGAGTGACAAGATTATGCAAAAAAATCATGGATCAGAAAACTTACCAATTTTTCTTGATGCATGCTTTCGTTCCTTCTTATGTGTCTGTCAAACATTTCATTGCATTGTCCATGTCAAATCCCTTTACCATCTCGTCCTTTGTTTGAACTTTGCCAGATTTGATTTCAGCATTTTGTCTCTCCATTTCTACCGTATCTACTGTCGATTCAAAACCTTGAATCACATCCTGTGGAGATAAGTTTTCTAGTGAGATATTCTCTATAAATAATTATATGTGAATTTGCAGTTTGGTTGTTTTCCATGGTAACAAGGACTTACCTTTATAAAATCCGGTGTCAGCATAATGCGTTCTCCTGTCCTGTATAATTCGGATGTTCTGTACCAGTCATCAATGATATAATCCATCACCTGACATTCGATGCAACTGCGAGGACCGAACAATTCTTGGATGTGATGGCCATTCAGAGAAAACGTGAGTTTATTTTCAAGGAATTTAAGATGTTTTGCTTCGAACAGGAGATCTCTGTAAAACGGTTAGTGTTGTTAGATTTCATAGCATACGTTTATAGTAGTAGTTTTTAGGCCGTTTTTTCAATTCAAACTACTCACCCTGCAATCTTTTCTCTTTTCTCCTGTCCGAATATGACATCCATCACCTTCTTTGCTAGGTTTCCATTTTTAAATACAAGTGGACGATAATCAGCAACTCCCTCGTAGACCTTGTTTGCAGGAGCAATCGGCCTCACGCCTGACAGTATGTCTGCAGAGTTAACACATTTCTTCCTTTTCTGAATCTCTAGGGACTGCGAGTCTTCTAATATCTGCTGAAGAGCCCAATAACTGTAACATCCCAAAATTTTGGAATGTTTAAAAGTCACTAAAATTTAAAACTTTTATTTCATATTAAAATAAAATCATCAATATCCAAGAAGGACAACTGACAAGGATTTATTATGAATTATTCAAAAGTATTTTGATATAATTTCAATCAAATACTTTATTCTCAAACTTGAGTGTTGAGCTATAAATAAATATTCTAAATATTTTATTAAACCCTAAAACCATATTGAAAAGTATTTTCAAGTCATTTAAAGTATACATATTTCTAAAATGGGTTTAGTTAACTTATATAATTCAAAGTTAGTGCATTGGGTATTTAAATAAACCGTAGATCAATATTTTTGGTCATAAAACTATTTGGAACATCCTTTATGTTTAAAATATAGTTTGGTTTAAGTGTTTGATTTTGAAAATGGGGTTGGAAAGATTTATTTTTAAACATATGTATTGGTGATATTTTCTTAATTATATTAAGACATAAATTTCCTAATTAAGACTCTATTTTAAATTCTACAAAAGGTTACAATTTATGTTATTAGAAAATTATTATTTTAAATGTGTTGGAAACATGTGTAATAATGTTTTAAGAGAAAGATCTAGAATTTTCAAATTTGTAGAAATATGTTTGAAGTCATTTGAATAAATAAAACAAAAGATATAATAGAAATAAGCAAAACAGAAAAAGAATCGGAACAAAAAAAAAAGCCAAATGGGCCGAGCCCAAACTTACCAGCCGCCCGCGCTGCGCTTAGCGGCCCATTGCCATCCCGCCCCGGCCTCTCTCTCCCCCTCACTGACGTGTGGGACCCACGGCTCATCTTCAACCTCCAACCGCCCAGACGCAACGACCGGAGCCACCACCCCACGATCCCGCGCCACCTCCCCACTCGCTCGAGCCCCCCACCCCACGACGCACCCCAGTCCATGTTAAAGCCCGAAGACCGCCGCATCCTTTCCCCTTTCTTTCCCCCGAATCGTGCCCCAGGCTCACATTATTGCTAACCGGAGTTCATCCGAGCCGCCGGGGCAAATCGTATTTTCTGATGACGTGAGTGGGCTCCCTAGCCCGAGACCGTGCACCGCAGTTTCGCCGAGTCCGTGCGCATATCCTCACCCACTCCTCCGCTTCTTTCCCAAGCCAAACGCCGACTTTGTGCGCGACTGGAGTTCGCCGGCGAATGAGCGCCTCCGGCCACGCCGCTACGCCGTCTCGAGAAGCGCCTCTCGACGTTGTCGCCGCCATCGCCTTCGTCGTGACCAGAGGAGCCTCGGAGTAGCCTCCTGGAGCCCGGAGGACCCCCGCGGCGTCGACTTCGTCCTTGCCGGAGCCGTCCGCCGCCGTCCCGCCATTCTCCGGCGACGTCGCGCCGCCCACGCTGGGTCAAACCTTCCCAAGCCGTCCGATCGCAAATCTGCGGTCAAGATTAGAAAACGCTTCGAAGAGGTATCCTTTGATCCGATGCGTTCATATTAAATGAGATCTAACAGCTCCCATTGACCACTGCTCTAACCAATCAAAATATGCCACGTAGGCCAGCTCTGTTTGGATTTTTATCCGAATAGAAATTAAAATGATTATTTCCAGAAAAGCCCGTGACACATGGAACCTCCATATCTTTTCAACCATAAAGCCAAATTTGACAAACTTTATACCAACAGAAAGCCCTCAAAGTGTAGAATCTTTTAGCACTGTTGAATTTCATTTTGACTAGTTTAAATTCATTCAAATTTCAAATGGATGATTTGAAGAAATTTGACCTAGGTTAAAATCCGTGAGTCCAAAAATTTCAAATAAAATAGTTTTGGAAAACTTAGGATCTGTCTAATAATGTTGCACTATTAAAACTAAATTTTAGCAATGCACTTCCATTTAAAAATCATAAATCTTAATTGTGGGTTTTAATATAGTTTAAATTCTATTAACCTTATTAAATTGTTTTCTTTACAAAAATAAAACAAGTAATGTATTGTGACAAGAAGTATCAAAACTAAGCCTACTCAACCCCATTTGAAATACAAACTTATAAACATGTGTGTAAAACTTGTTAGAAATAACTTTATCTAATGATATGTTGTTTTATGAATCAAAGACTCAATTTGGGTGATTTAGACATAACTTAAATTCTATAAAATCATGTTAATGGGAGACCTTTTGCAAATGACATTAAAATAACTAAAGGCTTAGAGAAACCAACACAAAACTTTAGTAGACTCATATGCTTCATAAACATGTGAAGTTGATTAAAATCTTGCGACCTTAAATCACCACCAAAGTTTGAAGATGGTGTTATTCCCTTTTGATAAAAGCATTGTGCTAATATTTGGAAAGTGACCAAATATTACAATACTGAAACAATACTTCAACCTATTCAGATTTGAAATATTCAAATTTGATTTAGACCATCCCTTGACCAGAAATGGCAAACCCTAAGTCCTACCACATTAATTCCTTTTGTAAATTGAATTATGTGATACGACTTGACCATAAAATAAATGAACTAAAACAATTATTGATGAACGTATAATTGTGATGTATGCTTTTATGTGTTATGTGTTTGTTCGAATTGTTTGTTTATTGTACTTCTCTTTCCTCGTATAGATTGAACGGAGTGAAACGTTATTCGTTGAACATAGTGTGAGAAACGACAACTTCCAAAAGGCAAGTGACACTCATAAACCACCTATTATTTTCACTATATGCATAGTAGAGTTTTTCTGTAGTATGCATGTTAGGAGTTGTGTGAAGTTACTATATTATGCTATGCTCTTATGTAGTGTTTAGCTATCCCCCACCCTGACTTAGAAGTAAGAACACTTAGTAGGATGCTTAGCCAACTAATGACAAATGTTTTGACTAGTTGGATAGTGAAAAATTAATGAAGTTAATTAATGAACTACATGGGTGCTGGTTGGAGAACCATGGTGGGTGGCTACTCAGGGGGTCCATGTCTATGGTTCATGTCTATTGTAATTACCCTTGGAAGCGTACAAATGTGGAAAGTCACCCAGGCTCAAAGAGATTGTAGACGCACCTTGTTTAGTAGCTTCTAGTGCAACCACTTGTCATATGGGCTCTGTCTTGACCATACATGTTGTGAGACCCCGATCCGTCGTGACCAGCAGATGTAGGGGGATGATAGGTTGGTTCCGGTCACGCGTTGCGACTCGGAGAATTTCTTCGGAAAGGTCTCGTCTCGGTCCTCTATTTTCTATTTCATAATTGGGTGACATGGACGAGGGAAATCTTGTGGTGAAAGTGCACACCCTCTCGAGAGTTAAAAACTAAGTATACTTAGTCGTGTCCCCGTTTATGGACATTTGAGAAACTAGACAGGGCAGATGTTGAAGATCTCCTCATCCCAATTTCTATAATAAAATTTGATGGGTGAACAATGGTTGGGAGAGCTCACTGGTATCTATCGGTGGTGCTCGTTGTGAATAGTTTTCAAAGTTGTTCACCATTTTCCATCGGTGGTACTCTTTGTTGTCAAAGGTGTTCACTGTTTTCTATCAGTGGTACTCTTTGTCTAAGATGAAAAGGTATTTATAAATAATAGGACAAAACTGGCTTTATGCAAATCAGCCTCAAACTCCACCAAGCCAAATATGCATGTAGATATAGTCTTAGTAATTTTAGCTACAAAGTGTCATCTTGTCACCACAATTCAATTGTGTTGACCCAATATAGTTTGTGCTGACCCAATATACTGAAGATGGAGCTCATTTATCCATTTGCTTTCCGATGTGTGTTTATTTCGGTTTGAGCTAGCCATGAGCTATGCACCTTGTATCGAACCCCCTTATTTCTAGACCATCGTGTAATGAATATTGATGCAATGTTATGGTATTTCATCTTAAACTGTGTGTGATAGCAAGTCGATCCAGGGAGTAGCACTATACATAGGAGGTCGCTACCTTATAATAAGGAGGGCCTTTACAATAACGATCAGGTGTTACTGCGTAACCTCCAGGTTGTTGATTTTCCGTTGGTACTGCGAAGTTAGGAGCAGGGAGGAGCTGCATCTGTGGGGTATTTGTTCTCGGTTTCTCTTGTTTATCTGGTTTCTTCGGTTCTTCTTTTTCGGTTACTTCTTCCTGGGGTCCATCCTCCTCTCTCCTTTTTGTCCTCATGCACTCCATGCTCAGTTTCTTCTGTCTGTTATCTTCGATATCAGCTTGATGAATCACCACAACTACCTTGTGTTGCATTTGTTTGTGAAGGACGTAGTTGTCTGTACTCGTCCTTTCTCTTCTGATTATTTGAGGGGTTTTTTCAATCTCCTCCATTAACTTTGCTTCTGGATGGATCTTCACGTCTGGGAGCAGTCGACTTAATTCTGGAAACTTGTGCAAGTAATCTACACAAATGAAATTAGGGTGGTCAGGAATTATAAAAAAAAATCTGTAAGTGCACCAGGATTCATATTTGCATTCATATTGGATTTGTTATTGTAAGGGAATTTTTGAGTATTTATGTAACATCCCAATATTTTGGAATATTTAAAAATCACTAAAATTTAAAATTTTATTTTTCTTAAATTAAATATTAAAATGCAAAAGAAAACCAACTATAAAAGAATTCAAACGTATTGAAAAAGTTGAATATTTCAAATATCTCAATTTATCATTATTTTCAAAAGTTGTTTCAAGATTATATCATCCATAGTATTTCTTAAACTTTCATATATAATTTGACAAATGATTTACCAACTTTCAAACTATTTTCTTGTAATAAAATAGTTTCCATATAAGTAATTAATTTCAACCACTTAGCCATATCTATTCATGAATTCATAAATTCAAAACTATTTAAAAATGGTATATTTGCAAAATGGTTTTTATTCTTTTACCTAAAGTCAAAATATCGTTTTGTAAATTACAAGTCTAGAATTTATAACTTTAAAACTTCATAGATTTTATAATTAATTAAGTATCCAAATAAATTAACTAAAATTATTTTCATTCATTTACAAAACATAAAATGATTTTCATGAATATATTCAATATGAGAAATTAAATAATTCTAGAATATTTTCCAAAGTTATTTTACGGAGTTTTCAAATGAATTATCATAATATAAACTTAATGATGCACACAATATTTTAAATTAAAAATGAATACATTATATTTCCCTTTTTCATTTCAAATAGTTGTGTTATGTTATTTAATATTATACTAAAGTCAAAATGATTGAATATTGAAAATGAGTTTAAGATAACTGAAAATCAAACATATATAACTGTGGAAATTTCATAAATTTTATTTAACCCCAAACGAATTATTAAATCCCTAATTTCAAAGTTAACCTAAAATAGGCAAAATTGTATTTTATGAGTATTTCAAAATATTATTTTTCAAATATGTTCAAAACATTCCCACAACTGGTTTAACACAAAGGTAATGCTTTTACAAATCTTTAGAAATTTATTTGACTTGATTTGGAGTCTTAAATCAAAAGTTATGAATTAAATGGAAAATAAGAAAAAGAAAAATCTGACGTCAGCGATGACGTCATGTCGTCTTCAACCCCCGGCCGAAAATCACGCCTCCGATTCCTCTCCAAAATCCGGCGAAACCTTCGTGTAATTTGTTTCCCTCTCCTGTCCTATTTATACCCCATGCCCCCTCTCTCTTTCCCCTCTCTTTCCCATGAGAATCGTGCCCCTAGGCTGACAATTTCGCCCGCGAGAGTTCGCCGTAGCCGCCGTCGTTTCTCTTTGTTCCCCGGTGAGGTAACCACCCTTGGACCCGAGACCCTTGCTATCTCGTTCCACTATTTCTTGCGCACCTCATGACCCCTTCTTCTCTTCTCCTATGCGAGCCAAACGTCAGGGGTGAGCTTGAACCAAAGGTCCTTTGCCGTTGCCGCTCCGGGCGCCTCTCCCCACCGCTCCAGGACGAGCTGCTCGAGGTCACCACCCCAATCTGACCCGTCGTGCCGCGCCGCATCTGGAGGTGGTCCTCCCCGAGCCCGGGATCCACCGGAACACCTCCTCCGTCGAGCGACCGAGCCCGCACTGCCATCGTCCCCAAGTCCGGCGAGTTTCCGCCGCCAGCTTCAGGCCAATAAAGGTGAGCCGTCCGATCTTCAACTTACGGCCCAGATTAGATCCTGTTAGCGAATAGGTATTGCCAGATCTGGACCGTCGGATCTAGATCCAACGATCCAGATCTGATGACTTAACCACATCAGCACCCAGTCAGATCCCAGTCAGCAGCCCAGTCAGCGCACACGTGGAAAATGATTTCTTTTAATTAGATTAAATGGCAGTTTTGTAGAAAAGCCCCTTCAAATTAGAATTGTTATAACTTTTCAACCACAACTCCAAATTTAACAAATTTTATATATTTGCAAAGCCCTTGACATGTAGAATATTTTAGATCTGTTACAATTCAAATTTAAATTAGTTTAAAATATTCAAATTTCAAATGGAAGATTTGAGTATATTTTACATAGCTTTAAATCTATAAATCCAAAAATTGCAAATAAAATTGTTTTAGAAACTTTGGAATATTTGTAAAATGATGCCTCTGTTATAAAATGTTTTTGAGTAGTATTTGAATGATTTCATAGTTATATAGTTAATTTGAATAGTTTGAATAATTTTGACATAACTCTTGATGGAAAAATCATTTTTGAGTAAATCCAATTGCTATAAATTTATTTAAATTCCCTATGTATATTAATACTAATTACAAAATTTTGCTGTAAAAATTTAATCACATAAAAATGTTATCCCATATTTAATCCTTTTATTTTATTTTGCAAAAATAGAAATTAATTAAATTGTAATTATAACTTTATGCAGACTTTATAAATATCACAAAAATTAGTATGATGTTTCTTGTGATTAAAAATTGCATTTCATGCATAGCATGTTTTATTTTGTAGTTCTACTACCCATAGGAAAACTCCTCCATTATTTTCTCTAAGTTAGGATTATTTTCAACTTAGTATTTTGGTAAAGTGCTATGCACTTAGACACTTAGGATTTTCAACCTGGAGTTAGAAGGCCAATGAAGGAATTAGCCAAAACAAGACTACAGAAGTATCTTCAAGGAGTAGAAGCACTTACAAGAAAATCAAGAAGAAGTTCATGAAGACCAACCCGCAATATTTTCTAAGTCTTGCTTCCCTCTCTCTTTTCTCCCTTCTTCTCTTAGACTTCATGATTGCTAAGTTAATCCAAGACCAGACTCGGTGATACAAGAATCATCAAGTCTGAAGATTTATCAAGTCTACCAAAAGTTCTATCAAGACACCACCAAGGAGAAAGTTACAAGTCTGGAGATGAAGCCTGAAAGACCAAGTACTTCTTTCTTTCTATCTTTTCCCTCTTTCCTAATCTTGTCTTTCACTTTAGACATAAACAATTTTGATCATATTATTACCATCTTTGAAGTTAGTTGGATCCTAGCGGCATAGTGAGATGAAGCGGCCTGGAGACTAACCATACATGTCCACATACATGAGACCTGTTCCACAACTTAAGTGGTTGGCCGAGTGTCTGTCTCTCTCACTATAGTGAATATCCAATTTACAAAGAGTTGTTAATAATTGGGGATTACCTTGAAGAATAGACTTAGTATTTTCTCTAAGTATTTTTGCACATCATGACTAAGCCATTAGAGTGCATATTTCAAGATGATATAAAACAAAGTATTTTATCCAACTTATGATCTTAGTCCTTAGTCATTCTTGACCCACATATTTTCCTTGCATTTAGTTAGAAGATTTTCACGGCATGAAATGCATCTCTAGTCCTTAGAAATATTTTGCACATCATGCATGACATATTCTCCTTAGAAAGTTTTGTGAAACTTGTATGTTCATTTTGTATGTGTTTGTATGCGTTGTGTTGTTGTGTTTATATTGATTGTTGTTTTGTTGCTTGTCTGTATTGTTTAGACTGAACGGAGAGTTCCGAATAACGTTTGTGAGCAAAGACTTCATCCAAAGGCAAGTGGCACACCTCATAAACCTCATATTATTTTCATATGCATTACTTAGTGTATTTTTATATAAGCATATGTAGGATAGTACTGCTATGCTAGACCTGTGTAGAAACTCCTTACTCATGTGTCTAGGTTCCTATATAATACTTAGTAGAAATATTGATGCTATGCAAAGGTTGTTTTGTGAAAATCTAAATTCTACTAAATTAAGAATGAAACACCTAGGTGGAAAGTGGTTGTATGGTTATGTTGAGTGGCTACTCTGGTCCATGTCTATGGTTCCTGGAGTACGTGCACTTGTGGATGGCCACCCAGGAACAGAGGAATCTAAAGAACTCCGAGTGACGATTGCTTCCAGTGTAGCCATTGCCATATGGGCTCTGGCTTGATCAACTATGTTGCGTGGACTCTCCCCGGATTGACAAGAAGATGTAGAGGGTGTTAGGTGGAATGGGTCAAGCCAGAGTGGGAGGGAAAATGCTTCTGAAAGATCTCGTCTCATTCTTCTCCTTTTCCTTATCACTATTAGTGTGTAAAGGATAGTTTGGGTTGAATGGGTACAATGGTGAACGTGCACCACCTCTGCAGAGTGTAAAACTAAGTACTTAGCCGTGTCCTCGGTACGGACAATTTGAGCAGCTGATCACGGACGTCAACGGAGGATTCCACCATTCCAACTTCAAAATTAAAACTTGAAGGGTAAACAAGGGTAGAATGAAACAATGGTTTTCATGCCACGAATGTCTCGAATAGAAGAAAAGTGTTTTCCAAAGAGTTAGGAAAAATTGGCTTAATGCAAAATAGCCTGAACTCGACCAGTCAAATATGCATATAGGTTATTAGAGTTATTCCACTAAGTGTCCACCATATTGTCACTTGCCAGACTCCATTTTTTATGGAATCTGACCCACGTTGTTGCAATATTTTTCTTATTGCAGATTGTTCAGATGACGAGTGAGGTTTCGTTTAAAGGTTTCGAGTCTACAACCAACATGTTTTCGCCTGTGGCAACATGAAGTTGATGGAGACTCACTGCTATTGTATTTCCGTTGTTTACTCTTTCAAAGCTAGCTTTATGCTATTCAACTTGTATTGAATATTTTATAAGTCTGGATCATCGATGTAATAAAATAGATACTTTGTTATGATATTACATCGTAAACTGTGTGTGCAAACGAATCGATCCAGTGATTAGCACTATACAAAGGTATCTGCCTTATTTAAAGTGCAAGTACGCTACAAGTTATCTAATAACAAATGAGGATAACAGAAAATTGGTTTTAATTTATTTTGTCCAAACTAGATATATCCCATACTATATACACAATATATTTTAGGGCAGGGAGATTTCAGAGGAAGTTATGGGAGGGAGGTAGCCACTATCAATCAAAATATGATAAAACTTTCAATAACAGCTGAACTATCATAAGCACACGTGTTTGTTTTCCTGTACAACCCCCTCTTGCGGGACCGTGCAAGCTTGTTTGTCTATATAGTACAACCCTTTCCTGACCTGGGGGTAGCACCCCCTCCTTCTTCGTTGAGCCATTTTTTGCTTTCCTATAAAACCACTTAGCGTTGGCGGTACGTCCTACGCGCCCAGTCCTGTACAACCCGAATAACATATCTACGATTTAAATTTTCGTTCGACCACTATCTTTCTTCCTCTACATCCCCCCTCATGCGAGTACATACAGTATGGTTCATCTATCTTGTTCGTCACTTTCCTGACCTGGTGTTAGTTCCCCCTCCTTCGAACCCCTATTTGCGCTTCCATGTACATGCACTTAGAGGTAGCCGTACGTTCCTCGCTCCCTTTTCTGTTTTATCCGAATAATATTTCTTTCATTATCAAAATTTCCGTACGAAAATTATCGTATTCCTGTACAACCCCCTCATGTGTGATTGTACATATCGCCCTGACATTTTTTTAATTCTATCTTACTTATCCACTCCATCATGATTTAAGAAGGAACCCAATGCAATGAATTTCCACTAATATACATAAAAGAAGTTTAGATAGAGGGTATAAAACCTTGCTATCTATATAGTTTTTGCTTCAAAGAAAAGGACATACCATAATGGTGTTAGGGAATGAAATATAGTAAGCGAATGAAGCATGTTCATTAACAACTCAATTTACCTTTGTTATAACCAATCAGGCTGAAGTTTATCTTCAAAATTTTCCATGTCATGAGTATGTATAGTATTTTTTTCTGATTTGGAGAATATCCGAACTGTCAAACTTGTGCAACGAACTCCTAGTCCAGTGCATTAAGATTAAGACTATGTGAAATCCACAATTTAACCTGCATTAAACATCCAGATTAAAAAGCGGCCAATCAATGGTATACAAGTTTGTTTGTTGATATTAAATATTTTTTTGTTTTTTCAGATTCTTACGTCTCTTCTTGGTCTGGAACATTAATCTTGTAGCACTTAAAGTCGTCTATGCTTGGCGGCGATAGCTCGTTGCCGCTTCCTTTACTGCAAGTCTGCATAATTCCTTTAAAACTCCCACCATTCCGAAGAAAAATAGCTCGTATCTTTTTCCTCCTAAGGAATCCAGTAGTTCGAATTTTTGTTCTCTTTACGTTCAACGTTATCCCGAAGAAATGGGCAATTTCTCCCACTTTATCAGGCTCATCCAGGCAAGGGATCTTTATCTGTGAATAATCAGCATTCCAGTAAATCTTATTATCCATTCCAGAGCAAAACAACATTAAAAAAACAGAGGAAAAAACAGATCATTGATGTGAAATTATCGTACCAAATTGTATCCCTTCAGAAAACGGACTGGGTTGTTTGGAGTCATCGCTTTGAGTAGTCGTTTCAGAGCATTTTTTGTCATATCCACTCTCTTTGTTACTCTCATCTGAGGAAATGTAAGTGTGATCATTTTTGCTCATATTATGATGAAGTTTAAATCATAATTAAACTGATGCAGATAAATGTACTCACAACCGTGTACACAGTGGAACTATCAGGGTTTTTGTTTCTTGTGCTTCTTCTCGGATTCTTTCAATTATTATGTTTGCTACACGTGAATCAAGACTAGATAGATCTTTAAATGAACTTGCAAGAGTACCAAGATTCACTATGATTTCTTCATTTACTTCGTCGCCATGTACGAAAAATGTTTCCTCCCTCTTGTATTTAATCAAAACAATCGGTAAAAAAATTAAATGCATTTTTTCCTAACATATACCTCGGTGAATTTTTTTGGTTGTTTGCTTACATTTTTCTTTTGTATGATGTTATGTGCAAATATCGCTGTGCAGCTTCTCTATCACTCCCTCCAATGTTTCCATTTCTTCCGGTGCACGTTCTTCTTTTCTTTTTTCTCCAGAATCTTCTTCAGGTACCCTAGTACCTACAATAGAAAAAATCCAGTGCACCGGCGATAAGAGATTCATAGATTCAATCAAGTGATAATTAAGTTTGAACTAATATGATCTTCAAATCAGTGCAGCAGATATGAGATACATGGACTTTCCTTTTTTGTTTTCTATCCAACATGAATAATTGGAAAAAAAATCTAGTTTGAGAGTTGCCTTTATTTGGCTGCTCAAAAGTCTTCTCTTTATTTATAAATATTGTCCTTGAGTAAAAGGACTACAAAATGGCAGGAAAGATCGCAAGCTCCCATGAAGTACATTTCCAATACAACATGAGAAATATACATGATCCCTCGATTTTATTGATGTCTGCATGGCCCATTGTTTTAAAAACATAAATCTACTTGCCTATGTCTTCGGAAGGTCTTGGTAGGGCCTTTTCTACTTGTTGTTCTTCCACCGGTTGTATTTCCCTCGATGAGTTGGGTTCTTCTGGTTTTTCCGGTTGAGGATCATCACTTTCTTGGCCTCTTTCTTGTTTTTGTTTCTTTTCAGTGCCATCAGCTTGTGGAGCCTCTACTATCTGTCCGGTGGTTTCCTGGATTAAATTTTGACGTAATGGAATTGAGACGACAGATTGTTTTTATTTTTGATGTAAAAACCATAATTAAAATCGAAAAAAGAATATCTTACCTGATTCCTTTTTCCCTCTTTGGTATTATTTTCGCTTTCAATGCTTGCCCTTAATTCTCCTGTATTTTCTTTCCCATAGCCTTGAATGGAAATTGAAAAGAAAGATGCAACTAAATATTAGATGGTCTATACTGGTATGTTATTATATTCATTTTTGTGCAGTAGTTTGTTACCTATTTCTTTTTGTTGATCATGTTCGTCGTCCTCTTGTTGATAGTCAATTACATTGTCCGCAAATTCCAAACTGTCGGCGTCTGTTATATAAGAAGTTAAAAGAAATTTATTTTAGCTATTTAGCAACTCTGAGTTTGTAGAAATAAACTTTGATTCTTATTATTCTTGTCTGTCTGGTTTTCAGGAGCTTGATCATGTTGATGAGTCTTCTCTAGGTCAGCAGTTTTATTGTCCAGCTTATTTTCTTCGTCACCATCCTTAGAAGGAGTTGACTCATCATCTTTCTCCGAAGAATGATGAACTTGTTCGTCGAGTAACTGTTTAGCAAGAGTTGCACCCTTAGGCTTATTTTGTGTTTCTCCATCCTTGGGCTGACATTGTGTCTCGTCTAGTTTATCCTAAAAAAAGTATAAACGTGATGAACATGCGATAGAATAAACAGAGAACACCCATTTGGTAGAACGAGAACGCAAGGTCTGTTGATCAAGCTCAGATGCTGGTTTGATTCGACGGTGTAAATAAATAAGGATATTAGTGGGAGAAGATTACCTCGCCAGAAGTAGTCACCCCATCACTCACTTTAAGTTCGTCAGCTGTTTCTCCAGTTGTGGGATTTAATTTGCTTGATCCTGAAAAATAAGAAACATCGATAGTTGAATCAATCAAATCATTGTTGCAATTGTTCAGTGCCCATTAGCAACTCTGAGTTTGTAGAAATAAAAATTTGATTCTAATTGTTCTTGCCTGTCTGGTTTTTAGGAGCTTGATCATGTCGATGAGTCTCCTCTAGATCAGCAGTTTTATTGTCTAGCTTATTTTCTTCGTCGCCATCCTTAGCAGGAGTTGTCTCATCATCTTTCTCCGCAGAGCGATGATCTTGTTCGTCGAGTAACTGTTTAGCAGGAGTTGCATCCTTAGGCTGATTTTGTGCTTCTCCATCCTTGAGCTGACATTGTGTCTCGTCTGGTTTATCCTAAAAAAAAGTATAAACATGATGAACTTGCGATAGAATAAACAGAGAACACCCATTTGGTAGAACGAGAACGCAAGGCCTGTTGATCAGGCTCAGATGCTGGTTCGATCCTACGGCGTAAATAAATACGGATATTGGTGGGAGAAGATTACCTCGCCAGAAGTAGTCACCCCCATCACTCACTTTAAGTTCGTCGGCTGTTTCTCCAGTTGTGGGATTTGATTTGCTTGATCCTGAAAAATAAGAAAAAACGACAGTTGAATCAATCAAATCATTGTTGCAATTGTTCAGTGCCAATTTAAAATTTAGCCGAACAAACAATTTCACCTAAAATTTCTTCTGGTTTGCCAGCTAGTTTTTCTGTCCCTTGAACCGCTGACGTTGGATCGACCACTTGTTCGGAATTCTTTTTAGCAGGTGGCTGTTTCTTTAACTTTTTTTTTCTTGGTGTTCTTTTCATTTGTGTGCTCGTCTTGGTTGAAACAGCCTGCGGTTTCCTGATCAAAGCGCACTTGTTTTGTTGTATTGTGAGACGGCACAACCATGTTTTCATTCACTGTGTACTCCTGGTCTTTGGCAAAGTTGCGAAGCATGTCAATGAGATTGTTGGTCTGGTTTATAAAGCTTTTTATACTTCTCTCTTCGCTAATGACATCTTGAGCAAATGCATCCGGAGGTTTTTTGTTGTTGTCTCCTATGATTTCACCAGATGTTGGTATTATTTCTGCCAGTCGAACCACCTCCTGCAGTTTTTGTTCAATCCTTCCCAGTACATCCTCTTTGCATTCTTGGTCACCATCAGTCAATTTCCTCTTTCTTGATTCCAAGGTCACTACTTGGGTTGAATGATCCCCATCTTTATCACGATAGATGGCTAAGGCCTTGTATTTTCTAACTTCTTTTTCTGCTGCATCATGATCTTTGTAAGTTTTGAATACTCATTGTGTTTGTGCTTTCCAGGCCTGAAAATCAAGTTAATATCTTTGTCAGTCCAAAAAAAGTTCTCACAAAAAGGGATCGTAAAGGAGAAGTAAATCAACTACATTCTGACAAAGAAGTAGGAGAAGGAATACTCACTTTAATATTGCCAAATTGTATCCCATCTTCATCCTTTATGCAATCAAGTTGTGCAATTGTTTCTAGATTAGTTGTTTTCAGATAGGATATTCTAGGAGTTCTAGTAGTCATTTCGGCTAGGTTGTCACATATCAGCGAATCTAGGTACATCAGCATTGGTCCAAGGGTGAAGCCATCTAGATACGTCCATTGAGTCCTTTTTGTATTGGTTTGCCATTGCTCCGCTACTCTTTGTATCTCATCCACAACAATTTGTCAGTAGTCCATTTCTATCATTTTATCGAATTGCAGACCCTCAACCATTCCAAGTTCTCTCATTAGGCGTGCTGAAGATCCGGGGCATAATATCTTGTTGAAGAAGATTAGGTAGAATACTTTAGTGCAGTGTTTTGCCTTCCAGGCTCAGGTGCTTTCATTTCATCGTCTACCAACGTACCCAACTTTTCTAGAAGGGACTTTATTGTTATCTCACCCTTATTCCCCATCGTTATCTGTAGTTCACTCTTCAACTTCACAACTTCTTGTTTCTCTTGCGCCCTTTTTCTTGTCGGTCTTGGGGCTGTCTGGTCCTTATTTGGCAGTCCAGTCAACAAGTTTAAATTGTACCGGTTAACCTCTATCTCTTTGTTGTTGCCAAACTCCATTGTCATTGTATGGGTGTTGAGAGTCTTCATGCAGAAACCCATACAGTTCTTGTTCATTGATGTGCCAATATCAGTGGTACGGAAAGCACCGAACCCTGCAGCATTGACACTCTCTAACCAGGCTGGAACCTTTTCTAACTGTTCAAATGCTTTCTTTACCACTGAAACCGATTGCTGGCTCTGGAAATCGTAAGGAGACTTGTTTTTCTCATCCACTAGGACTAGTTTTTTCCTTGACGCTTTGGGTCTCTTTGGTTTTGCAGCCACTTGAGGATTAGCAGCCTGGGAATCATGAAGAACAATGTGGCTATTTTCCGTGTTGGGATTCTTCATCATTCTCGGCAGCATAGTCATTGTCTACTTCATTTTGCTTCCCCTCTTCTTCTTTGTCCTCTTCCTCTCCTTGCTCTTCATCCTTATCTTGTTCTTCTTCTAATTGTTTCTCCTTTTTATGTTCATCTGCCCCATTTCTTCCAGTAGTTCCTGCCTTGGAGCTGGCTGCCGAACTCCTGAGATTTCTATTTTCTGATTTTTCCCTTTTTCCCATCGTCTGCAGCAACCTTTCTTATTTTCTTGGTCCCTCCCTGCAACATTGGCGTCTTTGGTTTTGCAGCCACTTGAGGATTACAAGTTTGGGAATCATGAAGCACTATCTGGCTAGCTTTTTCGTGGGGGGTTTCTTCATCATTTTCGGCAGCATAGTCGATGTCTTCTTCATATTCCTTTCCCTCTTCCTCTTTGCTCTCTTCCTCTCCCTGCTCTTCATCCTTATCTTGTACTTTTGTATTTGTTTCTCCTTTTTATGTTCCTCTGCCCCATTTCTTCTATGCTTTGTGTTTCTTCCAGTAGTTCCTGCCTTGAATCTGGCTGGCGAACTCCTGAGAATTTCTTATCTGATTTTCCTTTTTCCCCATCGTCTGCAGCAACCTTTCTTATTTTCTTGGTCCCTCCCTGCAACATTTTACTGTCTGCAACCTTCCAAGTTTTAGACCGTTTGTAAACTATTTAAGATTTTTTTTCCTGATGGGGAATCAGCCTGAGCCTCAAAAGACTACAAATCAGATATCGTTTTAGCAATCTTCTGGCTAGTCGGTGAATTTGCAAAAACACCTGAGACTAGATGGTAAACCCCGGATGAGCGAGTTGCAGAAGGTCATTAACTATTAATTGATCTAGGGTTTCAGAAGGGTTAACAGCAAGGGTTGTCTTCACCTGATTTTATCTTGGATGAAGATATTCGGCAAGAGCCTTCTTCTCCTCCTCACGGCTCTGATTGCCCCAATGTCCCCGACGTTGTTGAAGATTAAGAAGCCGTGACGAAGGTGACGGAGTTGGCGGCGTCTGAAATGGCGGCGACGGAGTTGGCGGCGTCGGAGTTGGTGACGACGGTTGCGAGGGAGATCACGACGACCGTGGCGTCGGAGTTGGCGACCGAGTTGGCGGCGACGGAGATGGCTGTGGCGGGGTAGGCAAAGGCGACGCAGATGGTGGCGGCCGGGTTGGCGACGAGGACGTCGACAGGGATATCGACGACGATGGCGAGAGAGTTGGCGGCGACGGCGTCGACGGAGATTGCGGCGACGGTGGCGTCGGTTCTGATGGCACGCAACGGTTCCTCCAATGTACCAGTCCCCTTTGCTGCTATTGAGTAGTTTCCCTCTACGAGTTTTCAAAATAAGCTAGTGGGTGCTTCGGGCGTGATGGAGAGGGTCCTGCGTGGTGGGGCAGTCTCGTAAACGGGATTTAATTGACATTTGTACTTCCTGGAACACAAACATGTACAACTCTGAAACAAGAGGTTGAACTACTGTCTAATACATCCAGTACACCCTCATCCGATAATATTTCCATGAACATCTTTGTATATCTCGGCGTACGGCCATTTTGCTCACCGTGTACAGTTGGTTATATGTGTTTATTCGTGGGTGTATGAATTGATAGTGGGGCAGTCTCATAAACGAGATTTAATTGGTATTGTACTTCCTGTAATATAGACATGTACAACTCTAAAACAAGAGGTTGAACTACTGTCTAATACATCCAGTACACCCTCATCCGATAATATTTCCATGAACATCTTTGTATATCTCGGCGTACGACCATTTTGCTCACCATGAACAGTTAGTTATATGTGTTTGTACGTGGGTGTATGAATTGATAGTGGGGCAGTCTCGTAAACGGGATTTATTTGTTATTGTACTTCCTGGAATACAGACATGTACAACTCTGAAACAAGAGGTTGAACTACTGTCTAATACATCCAGTACACACTCATCCGATAATATTTCCATGAACATCTTTGTATATCTCTGCGTACGGCCATTTTTCTCAGCGTGTACAGTTGGTTATATGTGATTGTACGTGGGTGTATGAAATGATAGTACTGAAGAGGCTAAGTCGTTGTAGACATTTAGCAACAGTGATAGCACAAACACGAAACATTAGAAAGTGCATTCTTTTAATCCATACTAACTCACTGTTCTTTCATACCAGTTACTACAAAAACATTAGAAAGATCTCCTTGGACTTCCTCTGCTTGTACAAGCTAGTTAAGAGGTCTATGGGGATGCTTTTGCAGAATTTAGTTGTTGTTTTTTTTTTAGTGCTAACCAATAATCATCTTGTAAACCTTCATCTCTTTCAGAATATGCAATGTATCAGAGAAACCATGAAAGTACCTAATATCATCATTGATCCTCTAGCTTGTGTCATGTTTCAGATTGTGATTATGATCCATGTTTGGACAGGGAATCTGATGCAAAGAGCAAAGACTATAGTTCGGTCTAGGATTGCTATGAAGGAAGTGGATGCTGGTTCCGGTTTACCTGAAGAGCAAATGAAGATAATCTACTGGTCTAGGAAATACTTGCAATTAAACCTGCATCCGCAGGGCTAGGAGGAGACTCCATAGTACAAACATTGTAAGTTTGTTGTACAAAATCTAGTGGTTGAATGTAAAAACTTAATTTGAGTTTGGTTATCAAAAAGTTGAGCAAAAAATGTAATGAGGGCAGAAGAAGCCATCACATACTGCAACGTATATTATCCCCTCATCCAGAAATAAGTGTCTCAATTTGCCGAAAAAAGGATGAATCTAGACAGTTTGATGTATAGATTTATCATTTTTATGCCAAAATTGAGACATTTCTTTTGAGGACAGAGGGAGTAATTGTTTAAAAGGCAGTATAAGGAAAAAAAATGGCATTCTCACTCACCCATAACATAAAATTGAAAAAACATAAACAACCAAATTATAAAAACCGTCACCCACGCATAATTAACATAAACATTGTCTTAAACAAACCACTCAATAAATATTAAAGAGAAATAGTTTCACACACTGATAGGTTTAGATAGATAGATGGAAGTGCCAAATTGGGGTCCAGGCTGCATCAGTTCGGACTGGGTCGCAGCGATGGAACGAACCACATTGGTGGCTCACCACGAATTTCATCTCCGTGAAATCTCCTTATGCTTAGCGATCCTCCAATTGCAGCCCCCCACGGATGTGCAAGCGGCTCCAGATTGGTTCTTGCTGAGGGTCGAAATCAAACACGCTTGGATGCGAAGCATACACGCAGTCAGGCCTAAACACTGGCTCCTTTTGGGGAACCTCTACAACAATAGCAGGATGTTCCTCTTCACCACCAGGAGGCTGTTGATCATCATCAACAACAGTCTCACCATCCGGATCTTCTTCATCATCAGCTTCAACATCATCACCATCAGCAGCAGCAGGCCCTTCTCCTTCTTCATCACCATCACCAGCAGCACCATCAATAGGCTCTTCTCCTACTTCATCACCATCCCCAGCAGCAGCACCAGCAGGCTCTTCTCCCTCTTCATCACCACCACCAGCAGCAACAACAGCAGCAGTAGCTTTCGCTTCCTCGGCGGCAACAGCTGCAGCAGCAGCTTCCGCTTCCTCGGCGGCAACAGCAGCAACAGCAGAATCAGGGGGCTTTAAGAAAAATGGAGTGTTGACACCCACAAATAGGGCAAGGCCATCGAAGCTGCCCATTCTTGACCACTCTACTGCAAGAGCGTCATTGTGGTACTCATTTTCATCCACCTGAAAACGTCGCATCGGCGGTCTGGGTAAGAGTATAATCTTCTCCCTATAACCATCGATGGACCGCGAGACATCGCTGAAGAGCCACTGATCTGGATCAACAGAAGATCAAATCGATCTTGTACCAGGAACGAGTTTCGAGAAGTAGGGCCTCCTTCGTCTGCGTCTTTAACTGTTGGGGGCTGGATGAGTCGCGTCGCTGCGTGCGTACCTATGAGTTTACTCTGAGTTAGTTGCTATTATAGGAAAAATATTGACTGATATACACATAACCAGTAAAAATGAATCTCAGCAGGAAATTAAACGGTAAAACAAAATATACTCAAATAAGCAATATATATAACTCTGAAGTTTTTATCTAGACTTACCCCATATGAACGGTTCCCAGACATACACACTGCCATGGGATTTAGTTATCGCGTATACGCGGCCAAAGCTCCGGTAATCCGAGCTTGGGTGACCACCCACGGCATCCACGTACGTCGATGGACACATGTCTTTGTGGGGCAGGAATGTGCATGCATTGTCTTCCGGCCAGCAGATGATTGCGATGGCTTTGTCAAACACAGCTATCGCATCGCAGCACCATTCATGGTTGATCTGGTAGGGCCTTCGAGGGAACTGTACCTTTTGGAGCACTATTTTTGCCCCATTGTAGATGAAAGTGAATGGGTCGTTTGCCAGCCAACCTCTGTAGTTAGATACGCCGGAAACTGCTAACGATGGCATTCTAAACTTAATTGCTCTGTATATGTTTGACAGAATCCAGCTGCAAGGATCTGCAACATTAACCATCATCATCCACTCTTCAACTCCCCCGACCTAGTACTGTCTGCCAGCTCCCTCGGCTCCATCCTGCACGCGCACCAACGCCGGGACATCGCCCTTGTCCAAGATCATAATTTTAGTGCTTATTTGCGCGAACAAGATTATAAGTTCAAATTTGTTAATTTAATAGCAGATGATCAGAACCAATGGTCTGTATGTCCACAATTTAACAGCATAAAATTTGTTACAACCTAGACTTTACTGGTGGCACAAATCATATATATTGGTCCGTACAAACAATAGTGACCGGTTGTACATGGAAATAAAAAATATTGCAACAATCTCAAACTACATCTGGGGTAAAAAGAATTATCTAATTGAGTGTTAGCATAGGGTTTACAGGTTATACAGTCTAACAGAACTGGTCTGTACGGCCACATCTCACAAACTGTACGTGGAAATAACAAGAGGTTATACGATCTATCCTACCACAGAAGACTGGAAACACAGACCAAGGGTTATTCAGCTTGTACAGAGAAGGTATTATGGTATGTACGAACGCGGACCTGACCGGTAGTACAATGAAAAAAAAGGCTGTTAACTTCTATAACTCTATCCCAGAGAATCTACAGCTAGTTTGAGTTTTATTATTATCATATCCGATAGTCTTGATGGATATATATCACACGTTTTTCTTTTATGTACAGTCTAAGTGTACCGATCTGTACGTCGACATCTCTCAGTTTGTACGGGATGTTAACAAAAAAATGTACGTTAAATCATACCAAAGATAATCATTGTTACGTTTACTGGCAACACAGACTATGAGTTTTTTAGGTTGTTGAAAAATGATATACTTGTATGTACGACCTGACCTGGCCGGTTGTACAAGGCAGGAAAAAATGGCTTTTCGCAGCTATGCTCTATCTCAGAGACACTAGGTTGTGGGTGGTATAATGGTAGTAAGAAGCCAACTGAAAGATATAATTTAGAGTTGTTCAACAAACATAGATCTATTCAAGAATCTACAGCTAGTTCGGTTTTTATTATTGCCATTATCAGACAGTCTTAATAGTAATATATCACTCGGTTTTAATGTTGTATAACCTAAGTGCACCGATATGTACGACCACACCTCCCAGATTGTACGTGGAAACAACAAAAGATTGTTAGTTATATCCTATCTCAGATGTTCATTGTTATGATTATGGTAACGGAGACTATGGGTTTTTAAGGTTGTACTAGCAAGGTGAACTGGTATGAACGACCGGACCTGAGCGGTTGTGCAAGCAAAAAAAAAGACTACTCGATTCTATGCTCTATCAAAGAGATTCAATTTGAGATATAATGGTAGTAAGCATGTCATGAAAGATACAAACTAGACCAGTTCAACAAACGTAGATCTATTCAAGAATCTACAGCTAGATCGGTTATTAGTATTACAGATTCAGATAGAATTGGCGCAGAATTAAACAGTTTCAGATGAACTCCTAACCTTAATCACTCCTATTCTAGATTGTGCAAACAATTGAAGGAATGCGAACATTGAAAAAACCGAGGGAGAACTCACAGACGGTTCAAAAGCCTTTTCACCACCATCTTCCATGTGAAGGAGACCCGACATGTTGTACGGATGGTTCGTGTCTTCGTGCATCCCTTTGCGAAAGCCAACGAAGGCGCGACTGGTGTGACATGCAGTCATGATGTCCATGCTTCTTGTGATATTCTCAACGCTTGCGTGATCAAGGTTCCCCCATCCCCAATCCTGGCGGTACCTTGGGTCCGTGGTGTTCTCCCCGACGCTGAAGTACCTCCCACATAGCCACCCATCAGAATATATAGCCATGCGCTTCGACATGGCGGAGCTGGTCACGGTGCTCGTCGCATGGGTTTTTTTGATCGGGACGAGGGTGGTCGTAGCGTGGGGTTTTTTGATCGGGACGAGGGTGGTGATGAGAGCGGAACGACGGGGTCAGGGGTGTTGTTAATATAGTGGGAGGATCGACCAACGGGGCGGGGAGGTTGTTGCCGGATTGCGAGGGTGGTCGTTGGAACTGCTCCCAATCTATCCGCGAGTATCTCTAACTAATTCGTTCGCGACAATCTAGCAGCGAGCAGTTGGTTCCTGGAGGTGTAGGCTTGAGGAGGATGAGAGGGCGCTGGCGGCGGAACTCTAACTGAATCGACAGCGAGGAAGAAGAGCTAGATTAGAGATTTCTACATAACACCGAGCATATCGGGGGTTTGGGGGTTTTTCCGAACCTTTTTTTTGGCAAGTTTTCCGACTAAGTTATAACGGATGAGATCCTGTCCATGCACACCAAACGGCGCAGCTCGAGGGCCGTAGGATCCCGAGCGGGCGGTGATAACTGTATTGAGGTGACCGGTGGCGACTGGCGAGGCGATAGACTCGGGTTGAAAATGGTTGTACAAAACGATCCTACACCTTTGTACGAGAGCGAGTGACAGAATGTACATGAGGACCAAAACCGTTGTACGAACAAGTTCTTATGGAAGTTGAGAAACTGAGGAACCAGGTCGTACTATATAGAATCTATGGTCTGTATGAAATCAAATTAGAAGGTGTAAATGAGTTGCAAAATGTTTGTACACACAACCTGTGTGGTAATGCTGAAGGGGATCGTGTGCAGAAAGCAAAAATATTCCTAGCAACGATATCCTTAAACTAGCCAAGATCTACACTATGCAGATATAAAAGTACGGCGGAGATCGGAATACATACCCTCGTAAACCGAATAGCGGGGATTACGCTCCCGCACAAGCGTTGACGACGAAGACGACGTAGCCGACCTCTAGGTCGCGAAGAACTCGGCGTGACGAAGAAGACGAAGAAGACCTCGAGGTCGGGTGGAGGAAATAGGCCTCCGAGTACCGCTAGCGCAGCACCTCGCAGGGCGTTACACACCTACGGTGGAGACGACGGCCTCCGAAGCTCCAGTACAGGACGAGCAGCGGAAGACTTGGACCGGAACACCACCAGCGCGGCAGCGGGCTATGGTGGAAGAGACCCCCCTCTCAACTCGGCGCAACTCCGACAAAGGGAATCACGAGATCGAGAGAGAATTAGGGAATTACTTGGTGAATTAAAAGGCCAGGGGTGCCCCTTCTTATATAGGCTCCCAGGGGGAGCCAACGTTGCCAGCCAGACAATGTGGGACTATCCCCATTGCCTGGTGCAGCTAGGGCTGTTGCGCCGGCCCTAGGTGGGCCCCATTTGGCCCACCTAGGCCGGCCAAGCCTCCCCAGAAAATTCCCTTGAGGTTTTTTTCCCCCCATGGGCCTTCTTTCCACCAGAAGGCCCATTTAGTGAAATCAGACTAAATAAATTCGAAAATAAATATATAAAATCATATTTAAATATTAATTACACTAATTAATATCATAAATATTATATATAATTTATTCTAGCTCCGAAAACTATTTCGTCGCTGCCCGATCTCCATCGGACCATTCCCGGGTCGTTCCCGGTGATCTCTTTCCTTTCCGGTTGTCTTGTCAAAACCCCTTAAGTGTGTTACCTAGCGGTTCGATATAATAACAGACATGATCGAGACTCCTCTCCGATCAATGACTAACTCGTAGGCCTGGACCCCATGAATTAATCCCTGTGATATAACGAATGACTTTCATCTATCAAACCTGGACGTCTAGTCTTAAACCCTTTGTCATGTCGATACTTAGCGTGTCCGAGCATCATTCTCAGATATCTCCATACCTAGCATGATCTCGTTACCGACATCGCTATGTTCTACTCGTCTATCATATTATGTCAGCTGGTGACCTAGTCACATTTTTGCAAACTCATTTAACATTATCTCACCGAGTGGGCCCTAGAGTATCTATCCGGCTATGCGGACTGACAAATCCCTCTGTTGGCCCCTCGTCTCAACTATCCCCTTCTGATACCCAAAAGTATCACCGTTATTGTCACATTAAATAAGATATGACGTTTGGTGCAATCAAAGTATCTTTCAGGAATAACAATAAGAGTTGGTCTCACGGTCTTAACGCGTAATGACTATGTCCTATAAATATTGGGTATGTCCATCACATCGTTACACCTAACGATATGACTTCCATTGCCGACCGACACCATGCCCTATGATCGGAAAACCACGATCATCAATCGCGCAACGAAACTAGTCTTAGTAGAGGCTACTAGGGACCTGGTTGTTTATCTACCACACATGTATTATTGTTTTCTCTTAATACAATTATAGCATGGTATAAAACATATAATGAACAATTGGGATATTGCCAATAAACTATGTTTATTAAGTGCCTCTAGGGCATATTCCCTTCAGTCTCCCACTTGCACTAGAGTAACACTTAATCTAGTTTACAACTTGGTAAAAGCTCAACACCCATAGCATCTTGGTGCCTGCTCGCCTCGTGGAAGAGGAATACAGTCAATAGATCTCACACATTGATACCTATATGTGCTTTGCAAAAAAACTATGTCATCTAGTTTGACATCATCCCGTATCTTACGATGACGGTGAAATATATCCTAGTGGATGGAGTGAGACTCGAACATTCGCGTAGCATGGGCCTTAAAAGTCTAAGAGATCTATTAAGGGGACCACCTACGCTCGGAAATGCTCAGTCCAATCACACTTGCTACTTCTGAAGTCGCGATATATTTCTATACCTATGTAGATTATGCGACAATGCATTCATATGCGACTTCGCAAACTAACCATGTCTATCTTTAAAATAAAGGACATCTCCTATATGATATTTCTAGTCGTATGGGTCAGTGTCATAACTTGCATCATCGTAACCGCTTTACGGCAAGTTGTATTTCAACTCTTACCCTTTACTAGAAAACATATCTTCAGTTCTCATAGACACTGAAAAATATACTTAACGTTTGTTCATTGATCCACACAAGGATCACTCTAGAACCTGTTCTTCAACCAAGAACTCGGGTCACACCAAGTCGAGATTTCAGTCTGATAGCATCTATGTCTGATACATAGATAATGTCAAACATCATTTGCTATTACTGAAAATGCCAAGATAAACTTAATATTTTACCTAGTCATACAAGCAAGAACCTCTTTCTTCGCTTGTTCTATTCTGAAACACTTTAGAATCTTAACTTAGGAAATATTCCGACCTAATGTTATTAAGACCCTTCTGATCTATACAATTAAAAATCGGATGCCTAATACTCCTAACTTCATTTCATAGAAATTTAATCACTTAAATAATCCTTTACACTCTACTAGAGGATATGTGTCATTCAGTATGTCGTTACATACAAAATCACAAATGACACCTAGCTCCCACTCAAATATGCCTTCTGCATATAAAATCAAGGAAAAGCTACTTAGCTGCCACTCAAATATGCCTTCCGCATATAAGATCAAGGAAAGCTACTTTGCTCCCACTCACTTCTTTGCAAATGTAGGTTTCTTCAACTATTTTGGACAACTCCAAAATCCTTTGATCACATTATCAAAGTGAAGATTCCAGCTCCAATATGCTTGCTTCAGCACATGAATGGACAACTGAAGTTCGCATACATGTTTAGCATCCTCAGGATCACCAACTCTTCCTTAATGACACTATTAAGAAACATGGTTTCCTTATCCATCTATCAATTTCTCATTCGAAATTATAGTGATTGCTAAACGCCCCAGAATAGATTTAGGCTTCGCCACTTGAGACAAATTCTCATGTGGTCAACTTTTGAATCTGTCGGAACTGTTTCACGACAAATCGATCCTTCTCAATGTCTATTCTCTCATAAAATTCCACATTCTATTAACATCCTAGATGCCATCAAGAAGATCTCCCAAGTCATTACCTGGTAATCGTATATGGATTTTATTTCGGATCATAAATGACTCATAGCCATTTCTCGGACTTAGGTCCACCATCTCTTCTTCGTAGTTCGTAGGTCTATCATATTCCATTAATATGACCTTCATAACAAGATTTTCGTAACACACAGTGTGGAACACAACCTCGTATGCCTACGCTCTTAGTACGAGCTCAGAACATCATGATCTTGAATCATCAGCTTTTTCAAGCTGTGGAGCCTGACACCGAAAACACTTTCGGTTGCGCCACTCTGATGTCTGGAGAGGAAGTTCACCAACTTCGTCTTGCTCTACTTTCTTTCTCACTTATACCCTTGGACAAGAAACTATTTCTTTCGCAAGGTATATCCCGGCAACGATTTTGCCTATGTTGTGAGACATGTGCCCAACTAACTCTTTAGGTACGGTACACTACAAAGATTAATCCATTTTAGGTTTGATCACATCGAAACACTAAATTGCTGAAACGACAATCCAGGCCAAAAGTCACGCCATTACTCATATGGTATTGTCTCCATGGATTTAAATGGTTTCCCTATTACCTAACGTGAATGTTACGTTTCCACCATATAACTCTAACGATCACAATAATTCGGTAAGAGATTTATTTACCACACACTATCCGATAGAGTGCAATTACGACGTCCAAACATACCATAACACTATGGTGTTCCATGCGACGTAATTTGTGGAACTCTTCTCACAAGTCTTCCAATGATGTGCCAACATTATAACTCAAATCTTCATTTCCTCGATCTATATCGCGGGAATTCGATTTTCTTGTTAAGTTTATTTCCTACTTCATTCTTAACTTGTTTGATCGAATCAAAGTTTCCAGACCAACATTCCCCGAGTGGATACCCATATATCTACTCGAATGTTCATGAAGTCTTTGAAATAAATACTTCCACTACACGTTAAAGTACTTCACTGATTCACATACACCCATATGCATGATTCTCAACAAGTTATAATCAAAACGTTCAGTGAAGTTCACGAAATAAAGGTCTCCACTACCTGTCAATTACTTCATTGAACCACATACATCTATATGCATGACTATCAATAAGTTATATGCCCGTTTTCCGAAAACGGTGTCATAGTTATTTTGCAAGTGTCAAAAGATCAAATCTTAGGACTTGTAGTCCATCCGGTATGGAGCTAAAGCATTGACTATAACAGTGACATGAATTAAACGGTAGTGCCACACATATGTGGTGTCTTTATTAAGTTCTTTTGGCATTAATATTATGAATGTGGGAGCTTCTACCATCTAAATTCAAATCGGCATATGACCATTACTTCATAAGTATAGGACAACGAATTTGTCACTAACATATATGAACAAGTGTCTCGCTAGAGGAGACACACTTATAACGATCATACTAACAGGCGATCATAAAGAATTTATCCAAATGGTAGATCTAGAGGGAGAGTGTCTATGGCCATCACAATAATTTGTCTGCCATTATCAACACGCAATGTCACTTCATCCTTTCAAGCTACTCAAGAAGTAAACCTGGTTTTCATAAAACATGACTAGTTCAAAACTTAGTCACTACTGCGAGTACTTGCTTAGTTCAAACATTCATAACATGTATATCATATATACACCATCATCATCGATGACTTCCGGCGATTTGTTTCATCTTCTTGATACTTCCAACGTGATCAAGAACCATGAAGGTGAACGATCCCCTTGCATGACAGTCTATGACAGAGGATTTGCACTTGGCAACAACGTCTGTCATCCAGTGATCGAGTTGAGCGAGGCGTCTCAATGTTCATCAAGTATGAACATATCTCATCAAGTATGACTGCCACGTGCTCTTTCAATGTGTGTATTCTCTTCCACCTTGGTTGAGAAGACAATCAGTCAATGTACTGATAAACTTCATCAACCAAACTTTAGGGTTACCCCGAGTTTAGCGACCATCTCATATGTTCGCGGTCTAATAACTCGTACCCACCGTTGGATCTCTATGGCAGAGATCATAGCATACACTGGACTATGATGATATCATCCGCACAAAACCTGATAATCCAAATTATCATTGTTAGCGGAATCTCCGGGTTTATCTCCTAGCGGGTATTGTATCACAAAGATCTAACGGTTTAAACAAGGAGTATCCTCAAGCTAAAGTATAAAACTATGAAGTTTGGACCCAACCTTTTAAGTTTCTCAATCGCAGGAATGCGCCTAATTTGAAAAAAAAATGCTATCACAATGGTTAAAATCTACAAAGGTTTTACAAAACGGACTTTGTTCATTATATTTTGAGTTCTAGTATTTTAGAAAATAACTATCCGAACTCCCACTCAAACGAACATCCCTCTTGGTCGTTTAAGCGATTACACGACCCACATCCATTGCACAACCCCTCATCGTCAAAGCCGGCAACACAACTTCAAGGGTAGATAATTGTCAATCACAACAACTCTGTGACTCATGCTCGACCTTTCGGCCTCCGTGTTCCGAGGCCATATCTACATATGCTAGGCTCACCACTATAACCTCCACGCTGACGCTTTTGCAAAATGGCTTACACCCACCGTATGCGAAGACGATATGTCTGACACCCGATCGTCACGGCCTGCCTCATAACGTAGAACTTTCTTGGTGGTGCGCGTTGGAGGAAGAACACTAGTGGTATTTTGAAGGGATCATTTTATATAATTAGCGCCGCGTAACTAATATATACTTATATATATAATCACACAATATAAGATGCACACAAAACATCAAATGTAATGCGACGTGATATGGTCCATGTGCCATGGTCTTCTTGGCGCCCGCAGTTCATAAACAATTTAATAAACCTACCTTGACCATATCACATAGCCCCTGCAAAATAAAGTTAGATGCTTCTACTTTATCTTTTGCATATTTTACATGGCTTGGGTTGTCGTAAATAGAACCGCTTCATACCTACGAACCTTATGACCACAACAACGATCCAATAATTGCATATTTAAGCATCCCTTTCGGGCCCTCCATTGAAAATGCAAAGCCAACTAAAGAGAGAGAAACTGACACCCGCCAACCACAGATACGGTACAAGCCGTATGTCAGTAGTGGAACCAGTCTCGCGTAAGCGTACGCGTAAATTCGGTCCGTGCCGCTTCATCAACTCGATGCCGCTAGAATCACAAGTGCACGCTAGAGGGCAGCAAATAACAGGAACGGTGCCCCCGTGTAGAACACGGGTTCTAACAGCGAACAACTATATCTATGATAGATCGGCTCTGATACCACTGAAGGGGATCGTGTGCAGAAAACAAAAATATTCCTAGCAACGATATCCTTAAACTAGCCAAGATCTACACTATGCAGATATACAAGTACGGCGGAGATCGGAATACATACCCTCGTAGACCGAATAGCGGGGATTACGCTCCCGCACAAGCGTTGACGACGAATACGACGTAGCCGACCTCTAGGTCGTGAAGAACTCGGCGCGACGAAGACGACAAAGATGTCCTCGAGGTCGGGTGGAGAAAGTAGGCCTCCGAGTACCGCTAGCGTAGCACCTCGCAGAGCGTTACACACATACGGTGGAGACGACGGCCTCCGAAGCTCCAGTCCAGGACGAGCAGCGGAAGACTTGGACCGGAACACCAGCAGCGCGGCAGCGGGCTATGGTGGAAGAGATCCCCCTCTCAACTCGGCGCAACTCCGACAAAGGAAATCACGAGATTGAGAGAGAATTAGGGAATTAATTGGTGAATTAAAAGGCCAGGGGTGCCCCTTCTTATATAGGCTCCCAGGGGGAGCCAACCTTGCCAGCCAGGCAATGTGGGACTATCCCCATTGCCTGGTGCGGCTAGGGCTGTTGAGCCGGCCCTAGGTGGGCCCCATTTGGCCCACCTAGGCCGGCCAAGCCTCCCCACAAAATTCCCTTGAGGGTCCCCCCCCCCATGGGTCTTCTTTCCACCAGAAGGCTCATTTAGGGAAATCAGCCTAAATAAATTCGAAAATAAATATATAAAATCATATTTAAATATTAATTACACTAATTAATATCAAACATTGTATATATAATTTATTCTACCTCCAAAAACTATTTCGTCGCTGCCCGATCTCCATCGGACCATTCCCGGGACGTTCCCGGTGATCTCATTCCTTTCCGGTTGTCTTGTCGAAACCCCTTAAGTGTGTTACCCTAGCGGTTCGATATAATAACAGACATGATCGAGACTCCTCTCCGATCAATGACTAACTCGTAGGCCTAGACCCCATGAATTAATCCCTGTGATATAACGAATGACTTTCATCTATCAAACCTGGACGTCTAGTCTTAAGCCCTTAATCATGGCGATACTTAGCGTGTCCGAGCATCATTCTCAGATATCTCCATACCTAGCATGATCTCGGTACCGACATCGCTATCTTCTACTCGTCTATGATATTATGTCAGCTGGTGACCTAGTCACATGTTTGCAAACTCATTTGACATAATCTCACCGAGTGGGCCCTAGAGTATCTATCCGGCTATGCGGACTAACAAATCCTGATGTTGACCCCTCGTCTCAAATACCCCCTTCTGATACCCAAAAGTATCACCATTATTGTCACACTAAGTAAGATATGACGTTTGGTGCAATCAAAGTATCTGCAGGAATAACAATAAGAGTTGGTCTCACAGTCTTAAGGCGTAATGACTATGTCCTATAAATACTGGGTATGTCCATCACATCGTTACACCTAACGATATGACTTCCATTGCCGACCGACACCATGCCCTATGATCGGGAAACCTCGATCATCAATCGTGCAACGAAACTAGTCTTAGTAGAGGCTACTAGGGACCTGGTTGTTTATCTACCATACCTGTATTAATGTTTTCGCTTAATACAGTTATAACATGGTATAAAACATATAATGAACAATTGGGATATTGCCAATGAACTATGTTTATTAAGTGCCTCTAGGGCATATTCCGTTCAAATGCTAGTCCCTGCGAACGAGATTCCATGTTGTACAAAGTAGGATGAGCATCTTGTACGGGAAACAAATGAGCGCATGTATGCAGAATGAACAAAAGGTTGTTCGTACGACGATTATGCTATTGGTAGTTCAGCGAATGGGTATCCTGGTTGTACAACACACATAGGGGTTTGTACGAACAGCTAGGAGACCGTGATGTACAGATTACACAGAGGAAAAAGTACAAAGATTATCAAGAGAGGAGAACTAATATGGATATCGGACCTGTTTTTTCCCAGTCATTTTGAGGACCTCTTTGCTATTTATACTAGTTCACATACTTACATATATTTTTACCTGTCTTTTAACAACATATAGCAAAGCTAGACTCGATTTCACCGCAACCCTCTCCAAGTCTCCTTTGCCGTCAGTGAGCTTGGCCGCTTAGCCGTCGGGTCTGTCACCATGGTTGGCCTCATAGCCGCCGGTTACGCCGCTCGTGACCATCGGTACGTTCGAGCTCCTCTAACCAGGAGGGTCCCCGAGAAACTCCGAAGCTTCTCCAGTTTCTTTAGGATGGTTTACTTGTCAGCGTGCCCGAGGAACTACCGTCGCCATCGTCATGTGTTGGTTGTTGATCAGGCTCCGTTACGCGACCAGCATGACATGGATCCAAGGTCAGATATGATCCAGAAAGGGCCGGTAGAGGCTGATTTAGAGCGTGGTAACCAGGTTGCCGCAATCGACTTGGATGAGGAGGAGGCTAGCATGGTGGAGCATGAAATTGAGTGTGAAGCAACAATCGTACCTGATGTCCATGGCTTTGTTGGAAACCTGCAGATTTCTGAGAAGAAAACTGAAGATGAAGAAGACGTCGTGGTTGGAGAGGTGGTCGACGATGGTTGCATTGATCAGGAGGAAGTGGAAGACCACAAGGAGCATGGTTTCTAGCCTATGGCAACAGGTTTATTTCTGGTCGAGAAAGAGAAGGTCACACTGGCAGACAATGATTTTGATGAGATTGAAATGCTACAGCTAGTTCTTGTTCAATCGTTGGCTCCTCTTGGGACACATGAAGACCTAGCCGCCCAAGCACAGAGGTTGTCTGACCGTCACTCCGCCTTTGCAAGTGATGATTTAGAAGACACTATCGAAAGAGACAGCCCTCCCTGCAACTATGTGAATGAAGGACATGACACCAGCATCCAGAATGAGCTTCCCCTCGACATCATTGAGTCCAGGAAATCGTTTGTGACCGACCGGGCTCGAAGAAACAATGCACGCCACTGGTTCATCGACATCGAGACTTCTCTTCCTTGAAAAGTGAACGAAGTAATTGCCGTCTCGTCCGATGAAGAGTAAAGCTCTACTGGAAACATCTGTTATTTGTTCAATGTCTGCTTGTTATATATATATGTCTATGGTGAATGTCTTGTGCCCAAGAGTGAACTTGTTAAGGTTCATTTATCTGGTTTATTTAAGAGATTCTAAAAGTGATATTTAGTTATGTGTTTCTTAATAATGGAAGAGGTTTGCACATAAGAAATTATGTTGTTTGGCTTTGTTTTGTGTACAACCCTTCAGACATAATTTGTTCTACCTGAAAGGTGCCGATGTATTTTATATCTTCCTACATTATTCAGTAGATAAGTGAACTAACTATTATCCCTCATTATGTTACACACCCATTATTATTAACTTGTACAACAGTTCAATTGATTTCGTACAAAAAATAACCTATTTGTCAAACTAATCACTAGGACTATACTGTGAAACCCATTGTCTGAATTCACAACAACAAACACGATGTGCGTACAACGTTTCCTCATCGGATGTACATGGTGTCAGCTACACGTGTACACGTGAATCAGAATTGCCTGCACAAACTGTAAATACACTGGCAGAGCACCACACAGGATTTACGTACATCAAACTTCTATACAGGAACGAACTTGTATTATTCCTTGCTTGTTCAACCAGGAAACCTATTAGCTTATCTCCTAATAGCCCACACGTTGTGCCTACAATCGTGTTTCGTCGGGTGCACACGTGATATCAAACAGAACATGTAAACACACTCGCAGTGGATACCATCAGCACACAGGTTGTACGTACAACCGTTAATTTTTTCATGTACATATTTGACTATCACGGTGTACGGCAATTTTTCTCACCGTGTACAGTTGGTTATATGAGTTTGTACGTGGGTGTATAAAATGATAGTACTGCAGAGACTAAGACGGTGTAGACGTTTAACATCAGAGATAGCACAAACAGGAAACATTAGAAAGAGCATTCTTTTAATCCATACTAACCCACTGTTTTCTTTCATCCCAGTTACTACAAAAACATATCATTACAAAACCATTCAGAGTACAAAACGGCAACAAAAAGATTCGACCTTGATAGGGAAATGCTAATCAGATTGTTGTTCCATTACAATTGTCTCGCAATAATATCCTTGAGACCACTCGGGCAAAAGGTGTTGTGCGAGAACGTAAGCATGTAGTAGGCAAGTTGTTCACAGAGCTTCTTTATGTTGTTATGCACACAACAAATGTTAATCAGCAGTTTAATATTGAAAAACAGAGAGTCGGATTTTTAAAAAATCATAGCTTACAACTCTAATAAAATATGGGAAGTCTCCATTATGGCAACCTAAAATCTCCATAACAATAATGCCAGCGTCATTCCTGTTTCAACAGAGTATAAGAATAGCGGAAGAAGAAGCAAGTAAACTTCATCACAAAATGGTGCACAAGGAAAAAGGAAACTTCAGCAACAAATGTAATATGAGAAATCCTACTCATTAGAATCATCTATCACGATTTGCACGGGCTCAACTTGCATGTTATGGGCACTGAATGGGTGAGAATGGTAGGCCCCGTGATGGGCGCGCTTGAAATTCGCAATTACAACTCCTGCAATTCTATCAACATCTTGGGCGTTGTTGTAGGGGCAGTACGTCTCAAAACATTGACGTTCAAAATTGGCAACAATAAGGACCCAAAACTTCTCTTCTATAACTGGAATATAAGCCTGAAAATAAACAGAAGCATGAATACAAAGAGCACACAAAAGCAGGACAGTGGACAACACTGCAGAATTATTGTACTCACGGCAGAAAAAAAAGATCATCCTGGCAGGCATGATTGGCTCACTGATCACTTTTTTTAACCTCTCAACATCTGCATCAACGGTCGCGAATAGTGTCTGACAAATACAAAAACAAATGTATGACAAAACAGAAGAAAGAAACAAAACAAGACAAATATACAACATAAAATAAGCTAAAAAAAGCACCGTAGCTTCATGGTTCATCATGTATTTTAAAAATGTTGGTCGACGATGATCATAGTGTTTAGTGTTGTCATACTGCTCTTGCATCAAAGTTGCAGTAAAAACATCCGTGACATATCCATGAACGTAACCACCAATTTGCATAGAAAGGCCAAAATTACGATGCACAGCGTATCTTTTGTTAATCTTCACTATTCTTGGACTGTGCAATAAGAAAGTAAATTTATTGTTAAAATGAACGCCAAGACAGTTAAAGTATCAACAGCAAAAAAACCATAAAGTATCGTCTGGCAAATTTCGCTGGCAAGTATCTATTAACCCATTCCAACACAAAAACTTCTTTCTCTATCGATTCTCTCACGATTAGTTCTGGTTTGTTATCAGTTGTAACGGCGTTTTCCACACTAAGAACAGCAGAGTTAATCGTTGGATGATAACCAGCTCCTGAGTTTGCTGATGAATGGCTTCCAATCCCAAAAAAACGACTACCAGATCCTGAAGAATGATCAACATTGAAACCTTGCTAACAATTGCTGAAGTTTTGGTGGTTCTGATGCCCGTAAGACGAAGAAGGACCACTGTCAGTTGGACGGAAGCTAACACAAGCAGCAAACGGATTGTTACAATTGTTGCCTAAACCCATAGGATTAACAAGAGAATGGTCCATCCTCGTGCTAGACGACGGGGTTGAACGTGAGTGCGGATACAATCATTGGGAACAAGAGATGTCGAGGTTTGGCTGGGAAACATATGGATTCTGGGAGAAAGGCCTTGCGCATGGGTCCGGGCTGCTGTACATAAAACCTGTTGCACCAGCTGATGCTCCAAATCCAGGACTAGCAACGCCACAAATAGATTCGCCATTGTACCAGGAGAGTGTCTAAAATTTTCCATTCTTTGCATTCCAGGATGACTGGTTTGTCCTCTGCAATCCATCACACCAGTTGCGGGAGGCGACTCTGAATACATATGCGACACAGGCGGGTATGTGAAGTTACAACCCTTGGACGAGCGATTGGCGTTCTGGATTGATTTTCATGAATGAAGTTGGAATGCCTATAAGAGGGTCCATCAATTGAGGGTTGGAAAGAATTGTTTTCAACGGGAGAAGGGTTCTGCTGAAAATTGCAGATAGCTTCTTTCATCCTTAGTGAGCTTGGATCTTGGGACAAAGGAAACCTAGTAGAATCAGAAAATGAAACCCCCGACCTGGCAGTTCTCTTTCGTTCTTCAATTTTATCTATTCTCTCCCACACCTCAATACTATCCAAGGAACTCTCAAAGTCCGAAACAATTGAGTTCTCAAGAAACAAATCATTCCCTGTCTCAACAATCCTCATCTTCTTCACAGATTCTGGATCAACAATTTGCGGAAAGTATCTTTTCGAACCAGATAAACCTACAGCCAGATTTTCTGAGTGTTTGGACTCATCGAGGGAAATAGATCCTTCCTCTGCCACTATCTCTGGGGCTCTAGAAGATGATACATCTTTTCCAATGTCGTTTGCTACACCCATGACCTTTTCAGTTGAAAGTATAACACTCGATTCAGCTCCACCAATAGGTTTGCAAGCAACTTCAGAGCTTGTTCATCTTTTCCAATGATGATTGCTACACCCAAGCCTTTTTCAATTGAGGACATAAGATTAAACTCTAAAGCTTTCAAAGAGGTTTCATCCTTTTCAGCTTCACCACAAGGTTTGCAATCAACTTCAGACCTTGATACATCCATGACCTTTTCAGATGTAAGTGAGACATTCGACTCAGCTCCACCAATAGGATTGCAAGCAACTTCAGAGCTTGACACCCCTTTTCCAATGACGTTTGCTACACCCAAGTCTTTTTCAGATAAGGACATGAGATTCAAGTCTGCAGCTTTCAAAAAGGTTTCAACCTTTTCACCTTCACCACAAGGTTTGCAAACAACTTCAGAGCTTGATACACCCTTGCCCTTGCAAGAGTCACAAACACGGGGAGTGTTTAGTTCTGCACAATCGATGCATTCATCCATCGCTGATTGGAATGGAAGCGTATATGGAAGAACATCAACAACACGGTCTAGATAATTCTTAAGGTTCTGGAGGAAATCTATGTAGAGAACATTGGGACTGCACTTGCAATCAACCTTTATTACCTCCTATAACAATCTGATCTGCTCATGGACTGTCTGACTTAGTGGAATAATCCTATCCTCCAATTTGCCATCAGATGAATCAGGCTGACTCAGTGGCTCGATCCTTGCAGAACTATCTTGGATGCCCTTGTCTATCGAGTTGGTACGCAACTTTTCACTTCAGATTACGATTTCCAAAAATTTACATAGACTCTTGTCAACTGCAGGCCGGATAGCACAGAATATGTCCGTGTACATGTCCCCGAGAATTCCATTCAGATCATCCATTGGCTATAGTACAAAAATAAGAATTTAGCAAAAAAAACACATGGACAGATAAAATACATAAAGAAGCTTACAACTATATATCCAGTTTGTTGATATAGCATTAAATATGAAAGATGTACAACAAATCAAATGAACAAGGATTCAAAACAATATGCATATGAAGGAAACCACAAAGGAAAAAAAACAAGAAAGTTTAGTTGTACAGGGCATGCAAATGAAGGAATGATAGAATGCCTTGAAAGATCGAACATTGGTAGTACGAGAACATAAGCCCAGTTGTACAACTAGGAAATTAAATTGTGGATGCACTCGTACAAAACTAGCCTAACAGGTTGTACTAACGGAGAAGTACGAACAGAAAACAGATTAGTACAAAAACGGCAAAACAAGTTGTACAAAATTGAAGGTCAGCATGAACTTGGACACCTGATCTGACGTACAACTATAAGGGAAAATCTGAATAAAAAAACGAATGGTAATACAATCACACGGCCTATAGGACTGAGTGTCCTTGTGTACAACTAGAAAGAAAAATTTGATGTTCATATTGTACGTAGAAGAGAAAACAGTTGTACGGGAACACAAGACTCGATGAACAAATTCAAATAATGTACGGGAACATAAGACTTGGTGAACAAATTCAAAGAAAAGCTGAACAAGCAAGACGGGCAGGAGACCATCCATGAAAACATCCAGATCCCTCAAATCGTCACCATCCTAGTTGAATACGACTACATAGCAGAAAATTATGTCCAGCTCCAACGAACGATCTCGGGGAAGAACCAAGAACATGTCGCACATCATCATCCAACGGTAAATCTGGACAAACACCCTGATAATAAACAGTATGTTTGATATCCTTCAACTGTGACAAACATAGAAAAAAAGATATAAGTAAAATAAAACAAAAAAAACCAAAACAGTTACAGCCAAAGATTAGAGGTAATCAGATAGCACATAAACTTACAGATAGTCCACCGAATGTTCCGTCTTCTTCACATATCAAATCAAGCGCCCGATAAAGTTTGAATGTTTCATTGTCCCATACAATGATCCGCGGGACAACTCTTGTGTTCAGATGATCAAGATATGTCACCTAGAAGAAAATGATCACAAGGGAATCAAAGTTAGAGAACTTTGGATGATATGAACTTAAGAATAAGAACTACTCCATATGTCCAGCTCAAAACTACTGACCAGAGGAACAAGAAGGCAACCACCCAAAGCTCCAGAGAAGCCATTGTTGATAAAAGTTTCAACACACTTTGAGAGCTTCCAAAAAACAACGTTGGACCATCCAGCCGTAAGAAGCTATCTCTTCAGTTGGACCTTCCAGTGCGGATAGGTATTCCGGACTGACACACTCATATGTGGTGGGGCAGAGGAATACATTAATGTTGAACATCATCCAGTACATCTGGAAATCATCATCATCTAAATCAATTTTCAGAATCTCAATCAACTCGTTGATGGAGGGCAACTGGCCAGCACATTTTATCTTCTCTCTGATTGCTACCCTAAATTCCTCACTGCACCTGTTAGGAATTAAATGGCCACCGATGGGGACGCCTAGAACCTTGTGAGTACACATCGAGTTAAGGCGAAAGCTTGAACCCTCAGGGAACTCGACAGTATTCTTCCGTGGGTTGAAATGTCGAACGATCTAGATGACAAGGTCTCTGGGCAACTCTTCAAGACACAGACCTAAAAGAGAGACTTGACCAATATCATTAACAAGCTTCTCTCACTTGCCACATAGAGAACGCCGGACAGACAAGAACTTTGGAAGACTAAATTTAGTAGTCAACTCAAATTTAGAGCCAGACATAGTACTTTCCCTGTCGACAAGAGAAGAATTAAGTTTGGATCAATAAACTTTAAATAGGGGCAACAACAAGTTAATAAAACTTGAATGAGTAACCACAAGTTAACAAAGAATCAAGACGGAG
Source organism: Poa annua (assembly GCA_026929855.1). NCBI lineage: Eukaryota > Viridiplantae > Streptophyta > Magnoliopsida > Poales > Poaceae > Poa > Poa annua. The sequence goes on along the minus strand of CM049426.1, from coordinate 263,030,878 downwards.
AAGTACAACCACTCATTTTTTGTTCTACGTGGAAAGGAGGGAGGTAGTACAACTATAAATTACCATGGACAAGGATCACTAGTAATAGTTTAAGTTCAGATGTACAAAAGTTGTAGGGCAGCATGTACAAACTATACTCTTATCTAGTACACATATGGCTATTATCCTGAATCACACAATGGTTTCAGATATAATGGAAGAAGCAAACCTGGATTTTCTATTTCTGTACTCCTCGACAGACAATTGAACGGCAAAAGTCTTGTCCTGAATCCTAACAGGCTCTTTTTCTAGCCGGTCTGTGACCATATAATCCTGCGTAGCTATCTCAGGTCCTTCGACTGAACATGAAGGCGTATCTATCCACTGAGGACATGAATCAAATAACAGATCCTCATCATACGAACTCGACTGATCTAGGCTGGCGAAAACCCTATCTCCAAACTGACGGAGAAAACCTCTCTCCAATCTCATGGATCTAACGGACGAACCCTCTCTCCAATCCGACGGACGAACCCTCACTCCATTCTAGCGGACGAACCCTAGAACCTAGAAGAGACGAGGAGAAAAGAGGTGAGCCGTCGGAGAAAATGGAAAGAAAAGAAACGAAAGGAAAGGAATCGAGAGGAAGAAGATGGACCCACACGTCAGGGAGGAGAAGGGGGCGGAACAGAAGACGCAGAGTAAGTTGGCCCCACCTGTAAGAGAATGAGAAATATATGTACCTTTCCAAAGCTTTCCCTTCTCTCACCTCTCACCCCTTTGATAGATTCGAATTTCAAAACCAGGCGGCGAAGGCGGTCGCCAAAATCTCACAAAGCAATCCTCGTCCTCGTCGTAATTCCTCCTTGTCCTCGGCGATAGGTTCGTCCTAACTTCTATCTTGATCTTTGATAACCAGATTTTATCTCCGATTGAATATAACTAGCCGGAGCATGCCGAGAAATAGCTCGCCGATAGCTGCATCGACGCCTAATTTGGTTGTTAAGAAAGCTCGCTACAAGCTAGGCAGTAGTTAATCTCCCTACGAGCTGCTATTTTCTTGCGTCGTCGTCAATCTCCGTCTTCCTCCTTGTTCCTCGAGCTCAAGATCCCACACGCCTTCCGGTGGTATGACGCTTGGGGTTATCCAACGGGCAGTGAGGTGGAGCCTCGACAGAGATGGGGCTCGTCTTCGGCGTTGTAGATGAACAGATCGATGGCGCTCGACCAGCGTCCTTTGGGGGCGCTCATCTTGACTAGGAGGAAGTCGCGGTCGCAGCCGATCACCTGCGGGATCCTATACGACTACGGGAAGTTCATGGTCCAGCAAGCCATGTGCACGTCGACGTAGGGTATGCCCGGCGGCGGCGCGAGGAAGAGGGAGACGCAGAGCAAGAATGCATGATGCCCAAGCTCGTTTGGCAATCTCGGTTGAGGTCGCAGTGAACATGAATAATTGCCTAGCGAAGATCACAATCATCATCATGAATTGCAATTCCATCAAGGCGGAGCCAGCTGCAGGCGACCCTGGGCAGCTGCCCGGGGCTGTTCCTGCAGCTATTCCTTGAGAATTAGCTTAAAGATAGTGATTAGACAGGGGCAAAAGCTAGTTGTCGTGCATTATTATTAGTTTCTACCCAGACTACCTGAGTGGTCTGGCTCCGCCACTGTCATCAGCCACCAGATGCCAACCTAACTGGTGATAGTTCAACAGGATTTATCTTTTGGGTCTAACTAAACCTATTTTCGCTTGAGTATTACTTAAATTGGTTTATTCTAAAGATGGTTTTTCTTGTTGAATACAGGGCAGTGAGGATGCTACATAAGATGAATGAACAGAACAACGGAAATCTTATACAAAGCAACCCACCACCAGAGATGAGGAGGCTACCAACGAGAGAAGATATGGGATCAATAATAAGAATGGTAAAGAAGAAAACGAAAAGATTGGTGTTACACCATACTAGCAACTGTGAGTTACTGTTACAATGTGTTGTTTCAATTGCAGTTAATTTCTAAAAGATGGCGCGACAAGAGAGGAAGGAAAGATACAGATCAAACTACTACGCTCATAGAATCCATGAGAGAGGTACAACAATCTCACATGAGACGAGCCTTGGTAGAGGTAAAGAAAGAAAAAGTGTGGCAAACAGGAGAGTGTACCACTGGCAATAAACATCCACTAGACAATACAATGGATGAAGAAAATAGAAGGAAACAAATGAGGAAAGAAACAGCATCAACAAATTCAGCAACAATCTACCCTTCAACGAATCTGACGCATACACCAACGAACATGGTATGACTTGAAAATCTTTGTACTTCATCAGATATAATAGTTGTACAACTAGCATTACATGACCTGAACTTTTTATGTTGCCCTTCTAGTTTCTTGTACACCACGAACCTGGTAGCTTTGCAGTTGCACAATATAATGATTTCTAAACATCTTTCTGTACAACATAGACAGGAGACCTGATTTGAACACTATGTACTCTCCGACCATGCTTGCTCGTACAATTTGCAATGATTGTACTGTACTTACGGATTAACTACTTTGAACGATGTGGAATCTGGAAGCTTGTACTTAACCTGATCCTTTCTTTTATTTTTTAACAAAATGGGGACGCTACTGTAAGTTACTCTGCTGGGATAACACAATATGGAGAACCATCAGTTTCCAAGGTGCGCATGGTTTCTCGAAAATTTGAACTATTGATTATCTATTATAAGGTGGATTAAACCAGGGGTTTATTTAAACTTGTACTCCAACAATCTGGCTTTGCTATACAAGTTGATGCACATCAGAAACATGGATTATGACTTTAAAATCTTGAACTCCGTCACATAACCTCTTTGTACAACTTCCCTTAAAAGCGCTGAACTTTTATGTTGCCCTACTAGAGAATTGTACAACTGATAACCCATGACCTGTACTAGCTATTGATCTTTCTTGAACGACGTGGAACCGGAATCTTGAACTTCACCTGAATCTTTCTTTTATTTTTGAACAGGATGGGAACACCACTACAAGTTACTCTGCTGAGATAACCAAATATAAAGAACCACCAGTTTCCAAGGTGTGCATGATTCCTGGATGGAAAATTGACAAAGCATAAAAAAGAAGAAAAATAAAAAAGGGAAGCTAATTTAATTTACATTTCTATTTTCAGGAGAATTTCAAGACTAGTGGAATCATACAGGATAGCAGGTTTCACAATCAACAACAAATGACAACTCGAAACAATCAAAGTGAAGACTATAATGGAGTTGAAAATTACTTCACACCGAGCAAGGTGAGAACCTAAATCTACAGTATCTTCAACAGTACTGCATATCTTAAATATACCACCCCCCACCCACATATCTTCTCTGTACCTAATATTTTCCCGGAAATATTGAAACTCTTGAGTATATATATAAGGTGGATTAAGCCTGGGTTTTAATAGGACTAGAACTCCAACGGTCTGGTTTTGCTATGCATGATGATGCACAGCAGAAACATGGGTCATGAATTGAATATATTGTACACCGACACATCTGCTCTTTGTACAACTTGCCCTAAATGTCGTGTACTTTTATGTTGCCCTTATAGAGTATTGTACAACTACCAACTCACGTCCTGTACCAACCATTGATCTTCCTTGAACGACGTGAAACTGGTAGCTTGAACTTTTCCTGATTCTTTCTTTTATTTTTTGAACAGGATGGGGACATCGCCAGCCGGCTACTCTCCATGGAAGTATGCAACGAATCGGAGAATCTTTCTTGAACGACGTGAAACTGGTATCTTGTACTTTTACTGATTCTTTCTTTTATTTTTGAACAGGATGGGGACACTACTGCCAGTTGCTCTGCTGGGTTTGCACAGTATAGAAAAACAAAAGTTTCCAAGGTACGCACGGTTTCTAGAGGGAAAATTGATGGACGCAACAAAAGAAGAAAAAAACATAAGGCAACTGATTTATTTTACATTACTATTTCCAGGAGACTTTCAAGTCAAGTGGACTCAGACAGGATATCAGTTTTCACATTCAACCACCAACGACGTCTCGAAACAACAAAAGTGAAGACTACACTGGAGTTGAAAACTGCTTCACACCGACCAAGGTGCGAACCTAAAACTACAATATGTTCAACAGGACCGCGACTCACAAGTGTACACACCCACCAATCTTACTTGAAACTGATTTTTCCTGGAAATATTGTACTCTTGATTATCTATATAAAGTTGATTAAACCAGGGATTTAAAAATTTGAACTCAAACGAACTAGTTTTGCATTACATGTTGATGCACATCAGAAACATGGGTTATGACTCTAATATATTGAACTTTGACACACAACCTCTTTGTACTAGATTATTGTACAACTAGCAATCCATGGCCTGTACTAGAGATTGATCTTCATTGAACGACGTGGAACGGATAGCTTGTACTTTACATGATTCTTTCTTTTATTTTTGAACAGGATGGGAACACCACTACAAGTTACTCTGCTGGGCTACAAGCAGAAAATAGCAGCCATAGCGAATGGAAAGGAAAAGAGGTAATATATAAAACATAGCCAAATTCCACCTACTCTTGTGCAGCAGCAGACCATATAAAAATATGTAGTTAACATAACGAATGTACACAGAGTTACGAAGGAAGCTACATGAACAAGGAGATGATGGAGGAGAGCGCAGGCACAAGAACACCATACACAGAAAGTTCTGCAACAAAACTGGGTTGTTCACCCCGTGATCAGAGAAGCGGTCAGAACCAGATCACACAGACAGTAAGAATACTTGAAAATGATTTCACTATGCACGGTGAGATAATGGGAGAGAGCTCTCCAAGAAAAGTTGGAACATAAAGCTCAGCAGCAAAAGATGATGGATCAAAAGACAAGCAAGAAAGCAAGCAAACGGAGGAAGAACAAGAAAACACTTAAAGTATACAAGATGACGACCCAACGATAAACCCTAAACCACCAACATGGATGGAGGAAGAAATGGACAGAATGTTTGATGCAGACAGCTATCCAGCAGTGGAAGAAATTGTCAACGCACCAACCCCAAAGGAAGGAGATAATTTCAAAACTTTGGAAGATGCATTTTACAGATACGCTCTGTATGCAAGAAAACCATGTTTCTCAATAAAGAAATTCAGCAGCAACAGATCAAGGAAGGACAATGAGATATACTTGCAGTTCTTCACATGCAACAAACAAGGGGAGACTAAAATGGATGTCAAACCTGCCAAGACAAGAAGAACAACCTCTCTAGTGAAGACTGGGTGTGGTGCAAATATAATGGTGCATAAGTGTCAGAATGGTTGGTTTATCAAAAAAGTGAACCTCCAACACAACCATCCACTGGAACCAGCTGACTATCTGACCAGGTTCTCGCATTGCCACAAAAGGATGACAGAACTAGACAGAAAGCTGATTCAGCTTCTACAAATGGGTCGTCTGCCACCTAGAAAGACAATGCTAATCTTCAGAAAGATCAGAGTGAGTTTCCGCAACATACCTTTTGATGCAACAGATCTGAGCAACTTACAGTGTCAACAAAATGTGATTGAGAAGGACCACGATATTGACCACCGCATAGAGCGTTTTAAGACGCTCCAGAAAAAAGTGCATGGGTTCTATTACGCAATTGAAAAGGATCAGCAGAAAATGGTAAGAAGCATTTTCTGGATGGATGCTATGTGTGTCATGAACTATAAGATGTTTGGAGAATACATATCATTTGACACAACATTCACCACAAACAAGTATAACCTGCCGTTTGTTCCCATAGTCGGAGTGAACAATCACGGGGCAACTGTGCTTTTTGGCGTAGCGCTACTGAAAGATGAAAAGATCGGTTCATTCAAGTGGGTCATCGAGACATTTGTTGAAGCAATGGGAGGAAAGGATCCACAAACGATTATTACGGACCAGGACAAAGCTATGAAGAGAGCTATCAAAGAAGTACTGCCAAACACAACGCATAGGAGTTGTTACTACCATATTGTAACGAAGATAAGCCAGAAGGAAGCTTCCTTCTTCGTAACACACCCAAACTATTCAGAACAATTGAGGTTTACAGCGAAGAATGCCTTCACTCCAGAAGAATTTGAACAAGCATGGAACCATGTCATAGAAGAACATGGCGCTGCAGGAGAGAAGAATCTAATTAAGCTGTACAGAATAAGAGACAGATGGGTTCCAGCTTATTTCATGGACAAGTTCTATCCATTTTCATCAAGCACAGGAAGAAGCGAGAGTACAAACAACATGTGGAAATGCTACAGTAGGAACTCAGACACAACAAAAAAGTTCCTCGAGCAGTACGAAGTTATCCAAGATAAGTGTTTGTCAGCTCAGGACAAGAAGAAGTTGAAGTCAACACTTAAAACAGCGACAACAATTACACACAATCCGTTCGAGAGGCAAGCTCTTGAGGTGTAAACCCATAATATTTTCCAAAAGTTCCAGACAGAATTAACGAACAGCACAACTTTTGCAGTACACGGAATACTTCCAGGCCAAATAAATCTCGTGAGAGTGAGCAGTTATGACAAAATGGAGTTTCGCAGGAAACATTTTGATGTGTATCACGACCAGGAATACAAGGTTTTTAGCTGCAGTTGCAAGAAAATGCAGAGGGATGGAATACAGTGTTGCCATGTTTTAAAAGCACTAGTGCACCTTGGAATAACAGACTTGCCAGACAGTTTCGTAATTAGAAGATGGAGGAAAGATATAGAGATTGAAATAGAAACATTAGGAGCTTCTGAGGGTGATAGCAACACGGAGGAAACTCTAAGGTTTGCAGGAACCATGAGCAGCATGATAGAATTATGCAACCTGGCATGCCCAGTGGATAGAGCATACAAGGTAATGAGGGAATTTATGCAGGATATGCAATCAAAAGTAATGGCAGCGCTGGCAGGACAAGAAAACGAACAGGAAAATGAAGAAAACAACAACGAGGATGACATGCTTCATGATCCACCGATAACCACTAGAAAAAACACAAACAGAGGAAACAGACCTAAACCTGGTTCAGAAAAATCCAAGCAAAGAAAGTGCGGCCATTGCAAAGCGTCAGGACACATTAGGACATCATGCCCTACCCTAAAAGCTGAAATTGAGGCTGCTAAACACAGAGAAAACAGCCAGCAAACACAAAACAATTAGCAACAACAACAGCAGCCATAGCAGAACCAAAATACTTCAACAACACAAAACACGTACAGAGACAGAGGATCATAGAATCAAAATGATGGAAGGGTATGTGCTGGATTCAATTTGTTGTTATTTGGAACACCAAGAAACAGGTAAAAAGTTCATAAAATTCTAACAAAGATATCACGTAACATGTTTTTGTTTCTTGCTTTTAAATCAATACAAACTGTAAAAAATTTAATGCATGGCAAACAACTGAGATAGAGGAGAATGTAATGACAAGATAGAGTGATAAAGAGGAAAGAGGAAGATAGTATGACAAGATAAATAGAATGAAAGGCAATAGTTACATATGGCATCTAGTTTCGTAAAATATTACTACACCTGTTGAGAAATATGTAAGCTACAATTTTTAAACACACAATATGCATATTTCACACACTTAAATGATCATTCCAGGAATTTTTTACTGGATGTTATCACAGAATATAAGTTATCATGGTTGTACAGGTCAGGGCGCGCGGAACGTACAGACACCTATAAGTAAATGTACAGGAAAGAAGAAATGAGTATTACGAACATGGAGACGATGCTAACACCAGGTTAGTAGACTGATGTACAGAATAGACGACACTTCATGTACGAACACGCATCAACATGTCGTACTGGAAAACAAGCACGGCCGTATGAAAATTTGATTCTTCAATATGTACGGCCACCACTAAGAGGATGAACAAGAAAATATTATGGGTGAACGAAGAAAGAGGGGGATGCTAACCCTAGGTTAGTAAACTTTTGCTTCGCGTCTATGTTATTCGGGGTTGTACAGCACAGGGCGGGTGGAACGTACGACCACCGCTTAGACTATGAACAGGAGACAATAAATTGGTGTACGAAGAAGGAGTAGGTGCTAACACCAGGTCAGGAAAGAGTTGTACAGGAAAGACTTACCTTCATGTACAGACTCGCATGAGGGGGTTGTACAGAAGAACGAGAATCGACGTACGAACATTAGAAACGGAAATATGTTATTCGGGGTTGTACAGGATAGGGTGCGTGGAACGTATGGCCGCCGCTTAGCCCATGTATAGGAGAGAATAAAATGGTGTACGACGAAGAAGAAGGTTCTAACACCAGGTCGGGAAAGAGTTGTACAGGAAAGACCCATTCTGTACAGACTCGCATGAGGTGACTGTAGAGGAGAACGATCACGGTCGTACAAACTTTTGCTTCGCGACTATGTTATTCGGGGTTGTACAGAACAGGGTGGGTGGAACGTACGGCCACCGCTCAGCCATTGTACAGGAGAGAATAAAATGGTGTACAAAGAAGGAGAAGGTGCTAACACTAGGTCGGGAAAGAGTTGTACAGGAAAGGCTTACCATCCTGTACAGACTCGCATGAGGTGACTGTACAGGAGAACGATCACGGTCGTACAAACTTTTGCTTCGCGTCTATGTTATTCGGGTTGTACAGGACAGGGCGGGTGGAACGTACGGCCACCGCTTATCCAATGTACAGGAGAGAATAAAATGGTGTACGAAGAAGGAGAAGATGCTAACAACAGGTCAGGAAAGAGATGTACAGGAAAGACTTAACTTACTGTACATACTCGCATGAGGGGGCTGTACAGGAGAACGAAAATCCACGTACGAGCATTAGAAACGGAGATATGTTATTCATGGTTGTACAGGACAGGGCGGATGTAACGTACGGCCACCGCTTAGCCAATGTACAGGAGATAATAAAATGGAGTACGGAGAAGAAGAAGGTGCAAACACCAGGTCAGGAAAGAAATGTACATGAAAGACTTCACTTCTTGTACAGACTCGCATGAGGGGCTGTACAGGAGAACGAAAATCGACGTACGAGCATTAAAAACGGAGATATGTTATTCGGGGTTGTACAGGATAAGGCGTGTGGAACGTACGGCCACCGCTTAGCCCATGTACAGGAGAGAATAAAATGGTGTACGAAGAAGGAGAAGGTGCTAACACCAGGTCAGGAAAGAGTTGTACAGGAAAGACTTACCATCCTGTACAGACTCGCATGAGGGGGCTGTACAGGAGAACGACAATCGACGTATGAGCATTAGTTTTTCTGATAGTTTAGCTGTTATTGAAAGTTTTATCATATTTTCATTGAAAGTTGCTACCTCCCTCCCTTAACTACCCCTGATATCTCCCTGTCCAAAAATAACAAAGGAAAAAATTAAATGTGAAATTTAGTAACTAACTTGGTTTAAATCTGATTGTGATAAAGGGAAATAGACGACAAAGAACAAGGAAGAGAGTATAAAGAACACACAGAAGAATGTACAAACAATGTATACGGAGAAGTACGAAAACAAAAAAAATCTCTCAAACCAACTGACAAGGAATCTACTTTTGAAGATCTAGACGCAAGCACTTCAAAAATGAAAACGGTTTGCAAATACGATTTACGGTTCTCAAGATATCTCAAAAATTGTATTTGGATATGAAAAAACAAAGAAAAAAAGAGAAAAGGACCACCCGCGCCCGCTAACGGGTCCGACAAACCCGTTACCTGCTAAAGATGCGGACCCGCAGTTCCCAAACTAGCTCACGAATAGGAAACTGACACTTGCCACACGCAGAGATAAAGAGGGGAGCACAAACGAACGAAATTGCGACACTTGGCAGCAGCGGAGCGCGCAAGAAAGGACCTTTGCGAAGGCAAGCCTTTTTCTAATGATTTCCAGTTTCCACGGAACGCGGCCTTTTGTATCTAATACTTGGGTGGAATAAGTAGATAATGTATAGCCCATGAGATAGCGGATTACTTAGACGGCCTGTACGGCCAATTGTCAAAAAAAATATGGCATGTACGACCAGGTTGCGGGCTGGAAACATGTAAGTTGAGAAAAAAACTTGGAAACAGGTACCATTGAGTATCCGTTAAATCTTTGCCCATTCCAAGCTAAATAATGTTAGGATTATTAGTCAGCGAAGTGTTTTTAAAACAAAATACTTAAATCAAAGTATTGACATGTCCGATAAATCAATACTTCAGTGTTGGAAAAGGAGGGTAAAAAGAGTTCCAACCCTTTTTTTCATATACTTCAAAAATGGTGCTGTTATGTAAAGTATAAAATTGTTTTAGCTAAACCTAAACAGCTCAAAACATTTGATACTTCAGTAATTCTGAAAATAAAATTATTCTTTACCTTCTGAGCTCCAAGACGGGGTCAGACCGCTAGAGGAATTACCCTCTGAAGAAGAAAATCTACACCCAAAGAATTCTAGAATACTCTAACATGCACGCGCCCCGCTGATGACCCACAAGTATAGGGGGTGTATCGCGGTACTTTTGATAAATAAGAGTGTCGAACCCAACGAGGAGCAGAAGGTGTTGACAAGTGGTTTTGATGGGTAATTCACTGTAAACACTATCAGACAAGTTTTCAGTAGACTTTGATATGACATAGAAATAAAGTGCGAGTAAATAGAGTGCGGCAAATATAATTGCAGCGAGGGACCAATCCTTTTGAGAGCAAAGGACAACCCGGTTTGTTTACTTATGATGACCAAACGTTCTTGAGGACACACGGGATTTCTGTCTAGTGCTTTCGCTTCATATTGATGAATAATCTTTAATGTTTAGATAAGTTTCACTTCATATTGATGCACCGCCCTTCCTAGGACTAATACATACTTATGATTATACCCCTTGCAAGCATCCGCAAATACAACAAAGTAATTAAGATAAATCTATAGCCTTAAACTCTGAAATCCTGCGATTCCTCGTGCATCGAAATACCAACGGGGGTTTAGTTTTCTGTCGCTCCGGCAACCCCACAAATTATAACCGAGTACACGATGCATTCCCCTAGGTCCATTAAGGCGAAGTGTCATGTAGTCGACGGACACCACTAGAAGAATGGCACCAGAACCTAAATATCAAAACATCAAATATTAATCAACATAGTTCACTACTAACATCTAGACTTCTCCCATGTCCTCAAGAACACAACGAACTACTCACAACACACCATAATGAACATGATCAGAGGTGATATAATGATGGATAACAAACTGAACATAAACCCTAGTTCAACGGTTTCACTTAATAGCATCAATAACAAAAGCAATCAACACCGGGAGAGTTTCTCATATAAAATACACAGAGTTTAGCCCTAGATGTTACAGCGGGAACATAGTGGATGGATGGAGATGACGGCGTCGGCGGTGGAGATGGTGGTGTTGGCGATAGTGATGGAGTGCAGCTCGATGACGGTGATGATGGCGACGATTTCCCCCCTCCGGGAGGGAATTTCCCCGGCGGCAACGCAGCCTACCGGAGAGCTTTTCTCTCTCTGTCTTCTTCGCCTCGTGGTGGCGGCGGAGATGGTTTCTGGCCAACGTATGATTTTTAGGTCTTCGGGGGGAAGAAGTACGCGAAGGGGTGCGCCAAGTGGTGGGCCAGGGTGGCCACATCGCCTGCTCGCGCGGCAGGCTGGGGATCCACGCCTGGAGGTGGTGTGGGCCCCTTGGGCCCCACCCCAGGCTCCCCTTTTGGCCTCCTTTATGATATAATTCAGAAATAAATTCCAGTTAGCCACTTTGTTCTTCTGGTCTTCGCAAATTTTGTATCTTGACAGTGCTTTTTCCAGCAGAATTCAGACTCCGGAGTTCCATCCCCCAATGATCATCAATCATGCAAAATAGATAAAATAACATAAGTATCATCTCCAAATACGATATATATTAATGCATAGCAGTAAATTGTGATATAAAATAGTGATACAAAATGGACGAATCACCCGCACACACACAATAAACCTCCACCCAGTGTGCATAGACAACGGTTTTGATCCCACGCCATGCACGTGAGAAAATGACGGAAAACAACTAGAATTGGGGTTGAGATGACGGATTGCCACTGAAACTGAGGCTAGGGACAGAAAGCACCGGTGTTTGGGCCAGGAGTGTTGCAAGTAGCACTGATTTTAAATTTTAGTCGTCTTAAAAGCATTTGTGACAGAGCTGCCCCACTATCAGGACTACATGGCGGAAAAAAAGTCAACATCAGCAGCACAGTCACCTCCCTCGTACTCACCAACGGCGTTGCGCAGTCCCAGGCGCGCACCGTGTCGTCCAGGCTGCCGGAGAAGAGCGTGCCCGAGCCTGCTGATGACCCCCAAGTATAAGGGATCACAACAGTCTTTGAGTGAAGTAAAACTAAAATTTATTGATTCGACACAAGGAAGGCAAAGAATATTTGTAAGTCTTAACATATGAATTGTCAGTTCAGCAGCACCGGGAAATAGACTTGCTTGAGACAGATTATCAGTATCAATAGTTTTATAGCAGTAGTGAAATAATAACAGCAGTAGAATAAAGAAATCAGTAATGATAGTAGTAGACAGCAGGATTAAAATATTGTAAGCATAGGGACGGATGAACAAGCGTTGTAGGGATAAGATAATTCTTATAATAATCAAGATATTGGCATTTGCAGATAAATATGGTAAAGCATCCAATTACTAAATAACAATAGGCATGTGTTCTGTATTTAGTCGTGCATGTTCGCAATGAGTAATTTGCACAACATGTTTTGTCCTATCAGCCCGTTTGCAGCGAGGCCTTAAGGGAAACTACTGGTAATTGAGATACTACTTTTAATAAAGTACCGGAGCAAACCATTAACATTCCTGAACACATGTGATCCTCAGATCACAGCCATCCCCTCCGGTTATCCTAATCATTGTCACTTTGGGCATCGGGTTCCGGACAATAATATGTGTAAACAACTTGCAGTTACGATCTAAAACAATCATTATCATCATGATACAATGACATGTTCAGATCTGAAATCATGGCACTTGGGCCCTACTGACAAGCATTAAGCATAAGAAGTTGCAACAATGACGTAAAATACTAAAAACGTATACTAGGCACCATGCCCTAATGATCTTACAACTATTACATTAACGATCTCGTACAATCCCTACCATCCCATTCAGCATACATCGGGGAATTCCTCACACATGGATGGGGGAAACATGGATGGTTGATAGAGAGGCGTTGGCGATGATCTCCTCCAATTCTCCGTCCAGGCGGAGTGCCAGAACGGAGTTTCTGGTCCCCGAATTGAGTCTCGAGGAGGCGGCGGCACTCGTGTCTGTTTGTCTGAAATATGACGACCCCCACCCCCCCCCCCCCCTCGACGTTTTTAGGTCAGAAGGATTAAGTAGGCGAAAGGGGGGCGCGAGGGCGTGCCCGAATCGACCGCCCCACCCTGTGGCGCGGCCAAGGGGGGGCACGTGGTGTGGGCGCCTTGTGGCATGCCTCGGTCGCGACTTATGGCTCCGTGGGTCTTCTTGTAAAATAGGGGTTTTGTGATCTTTTCTGGGTATTTTCCCAAAAGTTGAGTTTCTGCACAAAAACAAAACACCTGGGCAATTATGTTGAAAAACAACGTTATTATGTGGTAGTTGCATTCAAAACACACAAATTAGAGGTAAAACAAAATAGCAAATGTGTTCGGGAAAGTACATACGTTTTGGATGTATCATATGTCGGCACGGCCACGCCGGTCACCGCCTTGGCTCCTGCCGGCGAGTCGGGGAAGAAATGTGCAGCAGATCTACGCGAGTCGCTCTAGCGGCCGCCGGAGTCGGGGGTGGTGGCGACCTAGGTCAAGCAACGGCGGGTGGAGCGACGGCGTGGCGCGCGAGCAAGGGCTGGTATGGGACAGTTGCGGCCGAGCGTGCGTGGTGGCCGGCGAGGCTGAGTGGCAACGCGGCGTCGGGGATGCGGCTGCGAGCAACAGCTGATGAGCCCACGACGATGCAAGGCCAGCATGGGGCACGACGGTGAGGCCAGCGCGAGCACGGTGCCGCGAGAGCAAACTTGAGCTGCGAGAGGCAGAGCAGCTCGCAGGCCGCATTCTCCCGGACAGCCGCCAACACGACAGACTTGAGTTGCGGACTTGGTTGTCCGGGTTGTGCTTGGCGAGGAGGCGGAGCTCCATGGCTGCACGCCGGAGCGAGTCGACGGAGGCAGAGGGCGACTCGAGCTTCTGGACGAGCGACGAGATGGAGCGAGTCAACGGAGGCGGAGGCATTGACTTTTTCTTTTCTAATTTTGCAACGTTGGCCTGACACTGGGCCAGCTCGGTCAGAATTCGTGTTAGGTCAACTAAACTATAAAATTAGTGCTATTTGTCACACTCCTGCCCACAAACACGGGTACTTTCTGTCCCTAACCCCAATTTCAGTGACAATCCGTCATCTAAATCCCAATTCTTGCCCTGAAAGTCGTCTAGTCTATCCATGCGTAGCGCGGAATTCTTAACCTAGCAAAGCGGTTCAGCACTGGCAGCACAGTCAACGAGATGCCGTGAAAATTTTCAAAAGAAAAAATGAGATGCCGTGAAATGTACACGGTCGGGTCGAGCACACACTAAAATCAGTACAGTTGAATGATGGAAGACCACCACATCGCAGTACTATCGCAGGAGAAGGAATGCTGCTTGTGCGAGTGTATCCGTGTTTATACAATACAACACAAGACAAGACAAGACAACGAAGAGAGTGAAAACAAACATTCCGTCAAGCACGAGCTAAAGTGTGAATAAGTGGAGGACATACTAGCTGATTAAGCTAGCCGTCCGGTCCCTTGTCCTCTACGTCGGACAGACACACACACAGATACAGTGCGGTGAACCCGAGAAGTTAAGCACGACAGAGACGAGTCACCCGAATGTGTCCCTCTTTTAGTCGTCGGTCCCTCGATAGCTCTCGTCCCTCAGCCTACAGCAGCTTCAATTTCCTCGGAGCTCGAGCACAAACGGACGCCGGCCATGGCCAGCATCACCAGGCGGCCGTAGCTAGTGGGGCGCGAAGGGACGCATGCCTTCCAAACCTACAGCGCGCATGGCGGCCGGGTAGATACAGATGTGGCTTCTCTGTAGCAGTCTGTTTCTGCCGGATATATTAAGTGGCGAAGGAATGTCGGAAGATTACAAGGATATATATGGAGCCCAATGTCGGTCGCTAGCTCTGCACACTGTGCTTAAGGAGGACACCCAAACAAATCAGGCGCTTGAAAATTGCCAAATATCTTAGTATTACTAGCGTTACACAAAGCTTAGTTTGTTTCTGATTATTAACGGTTCATAACAATAAATTGCTTGAATGTTGGAAATGTCAGAACCCCTCGCTCTCATGACGCTCCCTAGCGACACCGTGGCGTCAAACCCTAGCCGGCAGAGGAGGACCAATCAAGCTCGCCATGCCCCTGCTGCCGTCAGCGTTGGCCGCGATAGCGCCGCTCGTTGCTGAAGGCGGTGGGGGCACCTGTGCATCCTTTCCAGCTGCGGTTCTATGAGCTAGAGGCGCCAGCCCCAAAGTGGTCGTGGCGGCGCTTCAATCTTCGCAGCTGCAACGAACGACCGCCTCAATCGACTGTGAGGGCAGTGGTGGAAGCTGGCCGAAGTTGAGCGGTCGTGCTGCCGCGGGTCGGGTCCGACTCAGCTAGATCTGGTGCGGCTCCTTCCTTCACCAGCCACGCCGGCTCGAAGGTGGGCGTTGGCAGGGTGCTGCCGTGCGAGGATGAGCGGTGCATCCGGCCGGTGTTCTGCCGTTTTGGGTCGGGTGGTCATGCGGTGATCTTGGTAAGGGAGGTTGTTGCATGGGAGGTGGAGTTGTATCTTTTGGTTGGCCAGCTTGAGCTACAGGAGATTCTAGCATCTCCAGAAGAAATCCTAGTTTCGGCCTCCATCGAAACCGGCGATGTTGATGCATGTGGGCGTCACTGGCTTTCTTGACGGCGTCGCGGTAGAGGTGTGGTTACTTCTTTCTTCTCCTTGGGGCATCATCTCGATGCCGTCTGTAACTAGGGGATCGTTGAAGGATAATTTGTTGTCGGGCAGCTGTCCTTGGGCATTGCGTGTAATTTGGCAATGATGATGTGTCGAGCCGAGTTTCTATAGCGGCTTGGGTTTTGATAATCGGTTTTCCGACGTGTGTGATGGGTTCTCTCGTGCTTCGCTGCGTAGTTGTGGAGTCATAGCTGCAGTGGAGCGTGTCTAGGCGGTGACGATGACCAGCAACAAGTGGCTTTTATGGAGGTCTTGGTCGGCGCAAGTCCATCATGGTTCTCTTGCAATGCCTGTCGTCAAAGTCAGAGTTGCCTCTCATTCACGCGTCTGGCCGATTATTGGCATGGGCCGACATGGGTTCCGTCACCGTTTGTGGCAAGGCTTCGTCAGGGGGCCTCGAAGGTGAAGTCGGAGTTGACTGCTCGATGAGAACTAATGATGACGCTTCATAGCAACCGTGACGACGGTCTTTCTGGCTGCTTCGTGTGGGTGGCCATGTCGACCGTTATACCGGTTTTTGACTGATTTACGTTTTTTAATCAGATAATGAGATGATACAAACCTTTTCCGTCCGTTTCAAAAAAATCGGATAGCTAGAGTAGCTGGCTTGTGCCATCATCATTCATGGCTGTGGCCGGTCTTCACCGGGAACTGTAGAATACTGTAGGGGTGATCGATTTCTCGAAGCAATTTGCATGGATCAACTTTCTCGCGGGAGACGATCCAGATATTCTTCATCGTGTCGGGAATCTTACAAAAAAGTTCACATAAAGCAACTTTACACGGTAACAGTGCCATGCACTACACTATACTAGGAGCTACTGCGGTAGCTCGATCGGCGGCACGCGAACCTCTTCATCTGAGCTTTCTGATATACATTTTGCAGAACAGCTTTCATCTTTTGGCTACTATGCGCATGCATGCATGCAGAAGGAGTTTTTCAACCTTTTTACCAACTGAAATGCAGCCAGTATATACTTTTACCGCTACCGCAACTGCCCAGCAGGCAGACAGGGAGCAGCGGCCAGAACCAAAGCCTAAAACCATGCTCATCCGACCACGACTCGTCTGCTGTACCGTCCCTGCTTCGGACGTCCCCAATTCATCGACACGGATTCAAGAGTAGCTGCTGGCTAGGAAGTACTAGCAACCAAGCATCAGGAATGGTGGTCAGGAATCAGAATGGTGCTTGTTGGACGATACATCACGGGCTAAGGAACAATCTGCATGCCGCTGATCTGTCAAGAATTTGCAAGCATGATCATCAAGAATGAAAAGCATAATCCCAAGCCCATCCAGTCTGCTGCTGGTCCTCAACCCGGCCTGCTGGTCCTCAGAGCCGTTCGTCCCTAAACCGATCAGCTGGGTAACCTGCAGTTTTTGTCAAGAGTTTGCAACCAGCAGTAGGGACAAACATACATGCCTCGTTCTTGGCGAGAATGCCGCAGCAGCAGCTGAAAGCCTGAGACTAGTCCTAGTGGAGACCGAGCGTCCACGGTATCGTCCACATCTCAAGCCTGCCACCCTTCTCTCGCTTATATCTGCATGGCGTATCCTTCTCATTCCGAGATGCCCGCTGTGCCCCCTTTCTGCATGCATCACTCGTCGCTCTCGGTCTCAGGCACCACAGTTGCGTTACTACGTAGTACATACGACGGTACCATCGTCATGACATTTTCGTCTCATATCATATGCGCAGGATAAATACCAAAGCCGGGTAGCCTACGCACTTGGGCCAAGGGCATGTATGTATACACACGTGGCGTCTTCAGAAGATTGTACGTACATGTGGCTGTGGGGCAAAACATTCTTTCACCACGAGATGTAGGCCGGGTAATGAACAGGACAAGTGAGCTTATGTAAACACGCATTCGCAAAAAACGCTCCGTGGCGCGTCCACGAGATGTAGACCGGGTAGTGAACAGAACAAGTGAGCTTATGTGAACACGCGTTCGCTAAAGACGCCTACATGGCGCCAGTCAACGCGCTACTTGGGCATGTCACAGGTTGAATAAATGTAGGTCGGGTAACAACGGCGAGTCCTGGAACTAATTGAAGGGTGGGCGGAAGTTAACAACGAGTAAACTAAACGACTATTTACGAAGAAAATCGGCTAGAATGTAAGACATAAAACAATGGCGGAGCTTGAAGAAAAATCATGGGCGGGCCAAGCTATGGGAAAGAACTTTGTTTCGCTCAAAACATACCACTTCCCGGTAGTCATTATTTGTGCTCAGCCTGGTTGCAGATAAATATGTAAGACATTCGTGGTAAATCTGTTGCGGCTGTTCCAATTCATACTGGTGCTAAAGCAATAAATGATATTCTTGAACCTAACTAATGTCATCTTTTCATTTTCAAGAAAAAATCAATTCTTCTATGAGTTCTCTTTCCATGGCTGTGCAAGATGGATAAGTTCAGTAAGCAATCCACCGTGCTATCAAATTGCTGATCAAAAAATTGGGGAAAGAAAAGAGAGAAGTACTTGAACAGGGAAGAATAAGCCTCGATTCGGTCGTAGCATCGATTGCCGGTTGCTGGACCTCCGGCCGATGCGTCGTACCCACCGTGCCCGTGTGGTGATGCCCGGTGGCCGCTCCTTCCTCCGGCCGGTCGCCGACGTGCTCCTTCCTCCAGTCGGTCGTCATTCGGGGCGTGCGAGCGGGCGCTCTACTGCGGCTGGCTCCTGGCTGGTCGTCAGTCGCCGGTCGCCGTGCTGCCGTGCACGAGCTCCACGGTATGCACCTGCACTAGGAATGCACTAGGGTTGGATATCGGCCGGCAGCCTCACACACTAGGGTTGCGCACGAGCTGCGTGGCCGGTGCCTGCGCTAGGATTTGAGATTGGGGATCGCTCACTCACGACTCACGAGCATCGCTGTACTTAGGGCATCTCCAGTAGGTGCGCCCCCCAAGGGCCCAAAACGCCGTTTTTTCCTTCCGTCGCGGCGCTAAACGGCGCTATTCTGAAACTTGGGGAGCGCGGTTCCCAGTCGTTTCTCGCCCAAGTTTCGGCCCATGCAATCTAAAATGACACAAACATAAATTTGACGCAAAATAGATATGATTTTATTAATATTCGGCGCAAACTTCACTAGCAGAACAGCGTGTTCGGGACATATAGGCTCCCCTATTGTCCCGGGCACGCCACGGCCCGGGACCAATAGGGGGGTCATGTGGCCAAACAAGCCAGACTCTGGCTGCCACTCATTTGTCCTGGTTTGTAATACGAACCGGGATAGTATATATGATTTTTTGTTTTCTTTTTTTGTTTCTTTTATTTTGTTTCCTCTTTTCTATTTGTGTTTCTGTTTTTGATATTTATGTTACTGATTTCAAACAAGATCGAGTTGCATATTATACGCTACTATATATATAATATATATCATGAATACACGATTTTTTCCTCGGGATAGTCATGAATACTACTAATACACGAGTTCTCCGAAACAAAAATTTACAACAAATATTAACAACCGGAAGATCATGTCTAAATATTTACAAACAGATATCATTACATGACAGAGAGGCATTAGACCCTATCTCCTCCGGATGGTTTTTTTCTTTCGGCGGCTGGATTATACTGCATTCTGCGCCTGGCTTTATCACATAGTTAAGCAGAAAGGCCGCAATTTCCTCCGCAATTGGTAGTAGGCGGTCTTTTGCATATGTCTGTTCCGTATCGTCTCGAACTAAAAAGGAGAGATTAACACCAATATATCAACCAATATGAAAATAATTCAATTTGAAAATTGAACAAGTTTGAATAAATTGTTAACGTACGTCATTCCAGTCTACCCCCTCATTTAAGTGAATTCGGATGAACTCGCAGACATAGAATCCACACAAATTGGTGCCTTGTTGCTGCTTCGCGCACTTTATGAGAGAATAAGATAAGAAACCAATCAAAAAATAATCGAAAAAATTGGGAAAATGGTATTGTGAGACTAATTAAAAATATGCATACGTGGAACCTAGCTAGTACGGCTTACCTCTCGCCATTTAAAAGTGAGGTTTCGGGCTATACGGACGTACTTGTGGAAAGAGGTGAACTTGTCCCAAACCCTGAAATTTACGGGATGAAAAATTAGTAAAGAAGTTTACTAATTACACTATATTATTAGAAAAGACGAGCTAGGTCGATTGTGATAATGAACGAAATTACCTCTGTAGCATCTGTTTCGTGTCGTCAAACTTTTCTTCAGGTTTCGATAATGGGTTGAAGACATGAACGATTGCCTTTTCAACATCAATCTCAAATAATATCCAGTGAAATATTCCATATGTTTATATTTGTTAATAACTAAATCATAAATTACATATACTTAACATCGAGTATGTATAAGAAAGTAAACAACTCACTCGAAGTTGTACGGGA
Organism: Poa annua; assembly: GCA_026929855.1. Taxonomy (NCBI): domain Eukaryota; kingdom Viridiplantae; phylum Streptophyta; class Magnoliopsida; order Poales; family Poaceae; genus Poa; species Poa annua. Next base: position 263,010,513 of record CM049426.1, on the reverse strand, counting down.
AAAATATGGTGTTTTTGTAATGTTGGGCCATCAAATAAGTAAGCAAAAGCTCATCTGTATTCTCTGGGTAATGTAACAAACCATGATGATGAACTCGATTAGGGTCAATGAATCCAATATTGTGATTGAGTCCCAACTTTCGAGATTGTATAATTTTTAGCCTGCATAATAGAGTACAAAAGGAATATAGTGATAAGGATAATTACATGCAATGAAAAATAAGTTGAGCTAGAGAATTAATGACATATATACATAATTTAATTACTTACATGCAAAAGGCACTGATGATAGATTTGTCGAGCGCGTCAAAATTGAATAACTGCCATAATTCGCAATACTCAATTTGAATCTCATCATCACCTGGGCCATAAAAGTCCGTTGAAATTTTCCCATAGAGCCAGTCTCCTTCTTGACTTTTTATAGTACGCATGTACCATGCATTTAATTGGTGCAACCTAGCTGGCAGAGTGCGCACCATAGCAGGCTCGACAAGATCTTCTTCTCTCACATATTTCCGCACCACCTCATGTATGGTGACACTCTCGCCAGATTGTAATGCCTTAAGCTCTGCCTGAGTTATACCCATATCTCTAGCTTGCTGAGAAAGTACATCATCGACCGGGTTCCGGTTGTAAGGCGCCAATATGAGTGGAGGGGTCGATTGTCCCGCCTGCATTCCGAGCTGTGGAACATCTCTGTTATGGGTGGCAGCAATTTTTTGTTCTTCCCGCACTCTCCTAGATGTACGCACTAGAACGCGTGTGTAGTCATCGTCCATATTTAGTTCATATTGCGACGGATGCGTAAGAAATTCTATGGCCCACCGTATCGCCTCCGAAGAATATACCGAAAAAGGCAAAGTCATCTTTTTTGCCTTCTTTCTCTAGGCAGCCTAGATCTCGTTGACCCATATATCGATATCTTCGCGAGAGTTCACAAAGCGAGACTTCCCTGTTTCGCTTTTCTGAGTACTAGTCGACGCAGCGGTGCACTTCCGCTTCTTTTGCGGAGGCGACGGAGTCTGTTGACGCGGTGGCGGAGTACGCTCACGCGGCGGCGGAGTACGCTCACGCGACGGCGGAGATGGACTAGCGCCTTGGTTGTCGTTGTGGGGGGTGTCTTGACTAGCGCATTGGTTGTCGTTATTGTAGTTATGTGGACTGGCATGTGGACTGGGAGGGTGATTTTGCTGCATGTGCGGGAACACGATGAATTCCTTTTTCCATAAGCAGGTACTCATGAGGGCAAATCTCAACTCAACCTCGTCTTCACCCCTAGGGAAGTCCAGCTTAATTCCCTCATATGTCTTGATAACCTCATCAACCCCGATAACAGCATAGTCATCTGGAATAGGGCGGCAATGGTAAGTTCCATTTGGTCTAGGCGGTAGGGCAAAGCCGTGCGCCACCTTCACGGTTATGTTCAAGCATGGCACATGTAGGTCGCAAAGTTCCCGCTGCACAATATTATCCATGGGGTGACGAGGACCCGACATATCATTGGGCGATCGAGCTCCGTCGAAGCCACGCTGCTTCTCCGCATTGATTTTGGATCAGGAGAAGGATCTTCGGGCGTCTCAGATTCGCAGGGCATCCGTCGAGTCTGCTTGTCTGTCTTCAGCTCTGCTATCTCCTTCTCATGCTCTAGTATTTTATTTTCCATCCATTGGGCCCGGTCGGCATGCTCTTTCTCCTTTCTCGATCGGCTTCTGTAAGTGCCATCATCTTTGGGAAACCCAATTATCCACGGTACGGAGCCAACGGTTCCTCGTGTTCGTCCACTGTGTTCAGAATTCCCAAGGGCTCGCGATAGCTCGTCCTTCTCTCTGTTAGGGTGGAACCTACCTTCCGCGACCTCCTTCCATACCTCTCTGAGAGCTTCAATAGGATCAGCTCCGTGCTCCTTGGTAAAAAGACAGTCACCTGTTTCAGGGTCTAACTTTCCACCATGCCCATAGAACCAAGCCTTAAGCCGGTCTGGCCAGCCAAATGTCTCGATCTCTATACCTTTAGCCAAAAACTCATCCTCCATTTTCGTCCACTTAGGCATGGCCGTCAGGTAGCCACCTGATCCCATGTTATGGTGATATATCTTTTTCTCTGCATTTTTCTTATTTCTCGCTGAGATTTTCTTAGCGGCTTCCGATTGCTTGTACGGCTTAAATTTGGGCCACTCATCTTTTATCTTTTCATAGACTCCGACAAATTATGGAGTCTTACCTTCAGTTATGAACCTGTTTAGCCTTTTCCTCCAGCTGCGGAACAGTTCACCCATCTCAATATAAGTCCAGGCCTTGCATCGATTCTCTATAACCGGCTTCTCTACATCCTCCTCTTCCGGTAAAGTGAAATTCTGCATGAGCTCGTCCCAAAGGAGTTGTTTGTCTTCATCCGAGACATAAATAACCCTTCTTTTTGCACCTTTGGCGTATACCATTCTTGAGCCTTGATGGAGAGTCTGTCCCGAACGATGACTCCGCATTGAGCTACAAATTTCCTTGCGTGGTTAGCGGGAGCAATCGGTTTTCCTTTTTCATTGATTGTGTCGATGTGGTACTTCTGTTTCCCTTGGAGCTTTTTGGTCCCGGTTCGTGGCCTGCCTCGTTTCAAGGGTACTTTTTTTCTTGGTCCCGGTTCATGGCCCGCCGACGGCTAAACACAAGAAAAAGTGATGGTTAATATATGTATACACACAAATCTATTCAACGGAGACAAAAACCTGAGGGCATATATCTACCTCGGCGGACGACTTTCCAACAGTAGAGTCGGTGAACTGTCGGTGAGCTGAACTGTCGGTGCGTCTATTCCGTCTGAATGCCCCTCCAGTGCATCACCGGACTCGTTCAGAAATTGTCCGGTGAAATCATCTAAGTGTTCCTCTTCCTGTTGGTCCAATCCATCACTTTCGCGGATGATGCCGAACATATCCTCTTCTTGTTCAAGGTTTCTACCGGTATCCATAGTTTCTGCAAGGGATTTCAATCCATTTACATAATTGTACAAATACATTAAGACATTTCAATTTTACAAACATATTTCAATCGTATCGAGTATCACAATTTATATTTACATTTCTCTTTTGAAGTCTCTCGAACTTTACTAGCTAGGGCTCCGAGAGGGCGGCGGCGGGTCTGAGTATCTGCATTGCAACATGTAAAAACTTTAACAAACACAAATTAAATACACAAGCTTAACATTAATGACACAACAACATGTATTTTCTTTTTTTGAACATGACACAACAACATGCTACAAATACTAAGTCATACTAAGTCATTTATTTGCATACACATGCTACAAATACTAATTTGGCATACACAAGTTTTTATTTGCATACACAAGGTTTCAAATACTAATTCGCATACTAATTTCCAATGTGTTGGATGGAAAGATATTTTTTTCTGAAATTTTTGGTAGTTTATTTGCTTTTTTCTGAACTGGACATGAGGAGATATGATTTTTTTTATTTAGACGTTTCCTGTAATTAATAAATCCCTGACAGGTGGGACCCATGCGTCAGCCAGACAACACTGACGTCAGCGGGCGACGACGGCGCTGGCGAGCTCGCGGCGGCGGGCGGCGTATGTATGCGCGCGGGGCGCAGAGCATGCAGAGCGGGACGTACGCGCGCGGGGCACACGCGGAGCACGTCGGCGGCGAACCACGGCGCTCTGCCGGCGACTCCGGTCGTCTGGGCGCGTAGAAATCGCCGAGGACGCGGAGCGATTGGAGGCACGCGGGGACGAGGCCGTGCGGCGGCGAGCTGCGGCAACGACGGCGTGACGGCACGGTGCTGCTCCATCTCCTCGCGCGGCGGTGCGGTGCTGGCAGGCTAGGGTTTGGGGCACGCGCAGAGAGAGGGAAGAGGCAAGAGCTAGGGTTCAAGGCACGCGCGAGGCTCACCTAGTCGCCGGAGTCGAGGAGGAAGGAGGCGGCGACGCTCGAGGGGAAATTTCGGCAGCCTGACGGCGTAGATGTGGTTTTGCTCCGGGTTGAGCCACCACCCGTGGCTAAGTGTGGCTTATATAGCCCCCCACCAATTTGTCCCGGGTGGTGGCTCAACCCGGGACAAATAGGGTTCATCTGTCACGGGCCGTGGTTGCACCCGGGACAGATAGCACCCTATTTGTCCCGGGCTGAGGCACCACCCAGGACAGCTAGCACCCTAGAAAGGGTTTTTTCTTTTTCTTTTCTTTTCTTTTTCTGTTTTATGTTTTAAATAATTTTTGCAAACTTTGGAATTTGAAAAAACTTTCAATATGAAAAGTGTTTGAATTTGACTAACTAATACAAAAACATTTTATGTTTTCTATAATAATTATTTTAATTAGTTTAAAACTAGTTTGAATCTGAATTTGTATAACTTTTGCAAACTTTGGAATTTGAAAAAACTTTCAATATGAAAAGTGTTTGAAATTGACTAACTAATACAAAAACATTTTCTGTTTTCTATAATAATTATTTTAATTAGTTTAAAAATAGTTTGAATGTGAATTTGTATAACTTTTGCAAACTTTGGAATTTGAAAAAACTTTCAATATGAAAAGTGTTTGAATTTGACTAACTAATACAAAAACATTTTATGTTTTCTATAATAATTATTTTAATTAGTTTAAAACTAGTTTGAATGTGAATTTGTATAACTTTTGCAAACTTTGGAATTTGAAAAAACTTTCAATATGAAAAGTGTTTAAATTTGACTAACTAATACAAAAACATTTTCTGTTTTCTATAATAATTATTTTAATTAGTTTAATACTAGTTTGAATGTGAATTTGTATAACTTTTGCAAACCGGGACTAAAGAAGCACACGGATCGTGTGTTTCTTTCAAGCACTTGTTAGCCGTTTGATCAGGTGTGTGTTTCTTTTGATTGCTTCTGAGCTGTTCGATTAACGCTTTCAGTTCCAAACCGGGACTAAAGATGCACACGGATCGTGTTTTTTTAAACACTTGTTAGCCGTTGGATCAGGGGTGTGCTTCTTTTGAGCACTTGAGAGTTGTTGGATCAACACTATCAGTACCACTAGTTGAGCCTGTGACCCTATATATAGCCCCCTCTCGGACGAGGCGAGCACTCAGTGTTTCCTCGTTCTAGTGCCCGGCCGGGTGGTGTGGTATACAAATCACTCGGATTCCCTGCATACGCCCCACGGTGCATTTGATATGCAGACACTCATCAGGAGCCACCATGGGGCTGTATGCAGGTGAAATCGTGTGTTTTGTTCTATCAAAAGACTAGTTCAATTCATCTACTGAGAAACATATACAAATCACTCGGATTCCCTGCATACGCCCCACGGTGCATTTGATATGCAGGCACTCATCAGGAGCCACCGTGGGGCTGTATGCAGGTGAAATCGTGTGTTTTGTCTCCACACTCGCCGAGGGATGCATTTGATATGCAGGTAAAAATGGAGCATCTTCTTCATATAAAAAGTATAATATAATAATTATTACACATCGCACCAACATCTCCATCACACAACCCTGCCAGTTCTTCTGGGTCGGAACCATGGAGCATCTTCTTCAATCAACTTGATGATTGGGTCAATGTTCACTACGAATGGCGGAATTTCATCAAAATTATTATAATCATCTAACATGTCTGTCTTGTCATCCACTCCCACGATGTTTCTTTTTCCTGAAAGAACTATGTGACGCCTCGGCTCCTCCACTCCCAGGATGTTTCTTTTTTTGGGTCTGCTAGACATGTCTTTCACATAGAAAACCTGAGCCACATCATTGGCTAGCACGAATGGTTCGTCTCTATATGCAAAATTGTTTAGATCCACTGTTGTCATTCCGTACATCTTGTCTACCTCAACCCCGCCTTTCAGATTGACCCATTTGCACCGAAACAAAGGGATCTTAAAACAAGGTCCATAGTCAAGTTCCCATATCTCCTCTATGCAACCATAATATGTGTTCTTCTGCCCATTGTTGTTTGTTGCATCAATGCGAACACCACTGTTTTGGTTTGTGCTCTTTTTATCTTGGAAACTCGTGTAAAATGTATTCTCATTTATCTCGTACCCTTGGAAAGTACATATAGTTATAGATGGTGCCCTGGCCAACAAGTGTAACTGTTCATCAACCTTGTCTTTATTTTGAAGATGTGCTCGCAACCAACCGCCGAAAGTCGCCGCGTGTAGAGAGCGTACAAGATTCTTGTGTTCATCGATATACGGGGCCACCAAGATAGAACTTTGTAGAAGTGTATAGTGTGCTTGAGTGAAAGAATGTACATCCATACAAATTTTTGTTTTCTTTCCTAGTGTGTCTTTTCCACTAAGTCTACCCTCATGTCGTGATTGTGGAACACCTATCGGCTTAAGGTCATGAATAAAGTCAACACAGAACTCAATGACCTCCTCGTTACCGTAGCCGTTGGAGATGCTTCCTTCTGGCCTAACACGGTTATGCACATATTTCTTTAAGACTGCCATGAACCTCTCAAATGGGAACATATTTTGCAGAAATACAGGACCGGGAACTTGAATCTCTTCGACTAGGTGAACCAAGAGATGCGTCATAACATCGAAGAAGGATGGAGGGAACACCAACTCAAAACTGACAATACACTGGACCACATCATTTTGCAAACCTGGTAGAATCGCCGGATCGATTACCTTCTAAGATATTGCATTGAGGAATGCACAAAGCTTCACAATGGGTACTCGAACATTTTCCGGTAGTAACCCCCTTAGTGCAATCGGAAGCAATTGCGTCATAATCACGTGGCAATCATGAGACTTTAGGTTCTGAAAATTTTTGGAGTCTCACATTTACTATCCTCTTTATATTCGACGAGAACCCAGCCGTGACCTTGATACTGCTCAGGCATTCAAAGAATATTACTTTCTCTTGTTTGGTAAGAGCGTAGCTGGCCGGACCTTCGTAGTGTTCGGGACTTAGGCCGTCTCGTTCTTTCACACGTTTCTGGTCCTCCCGTGCTTCCTCTGTATCTTTTTTCTTTCCGTACACGCCCAAGTAGCCTAGCAGGTTCACACAAACATTCTTCGTCACGTGCATCATGTCGATAGCAGATCTAACCTCTAGGACCTTCCAATATGGTAGCTCCCAAAATATAGATTTTTCTTCTACATGGGTGCGTGCCCGTTAGCGTCTTTCGGAACCTGTTGTCCTCCAGGACCCTTTCCAAAGATTACTTTTAAATCCTTGACCATATCAAATATTTCTTCACCAGTACGGTTGACAGGCCTCCTACTGTGATCAGCCTCACCTTTAAAATGCTTGCCTTTCTTCCTTGCTGTCTGCCTGATCGGAAGAAATCGACGATGCCCCAGATACACACACTTCTTACATTTATCCAAATATAAACATTCAGTCTCACCCAAACAGTGTGTGCATGCATTGTACCCCTTGGTCGACTGCCCTGAGAGGTTAGCAAGAGCAGGCCAATCGTTAATTGTTACAAAAAGCAAAGCTCGTAGGTCAAATTCCTCATGTTTGTGCTCATCCCACACCCGTACACCTTCTTCCCGCCACAACTGTAAAAGTTCTTCAACTAATGGCCTGAGGTACACATCAAGGTCGTCGCCAGGTTGCTTTGGGCCTTGGATGAGCAATGGCATCATAATGAACTTTCGCTTCATGCACAACCAAGGAGGAAGGTTATAAATACATAGAGTCACAGGTCATGTGCTATGACTGCTGCTCTGCTCCCCAAACGGATTGAAGCCGTCTGTACTTAGACCAAACCTTAAGTTCCTTGCGTCATCTTCAAATTCCGGGAACTCTCTCTCAATTTTTCTCCACTGCGACCCATCAGCGGGGTGTCTGCACATCGCGTCTTTCTTACGGTCCTCTTTGTGCCATCGCAACAACTTGGCATGCTCTTTGTTCGCGAACAGGCGTTTCAACCGTGGTATTATAGGAGCATACCACATCACCTTGGCAGGAACCCTCTTCCGGGGACGCTCACCCTCAACTTCACCAGGGTCATCTCGTCTGATCTTATACCGCAATGCAGTGCATACTGGACATGCATCCAAATTCTCGTACTCATCGCGGTAGAGGATGCAGTCATTAGGGCAGGCATGTATCTTATGCACGTCTAATCCTAGAGGGCACACAACCTTCTTTGCTTCGTACGTGCTGCCGGGCAAATCGTTGACTTTTGGAAGCATCTTCCTAATTATCTGCAGCAACTTTCCAAATCCCTTGTCAGTCACACCACACTCTGCCTTCCACTGGAGTAATTCCAGTGTGGTACCCAGTTTTTTCTGACCATCTTCGCAACTTGGATACAACAATTTCTTGTGATCCTCTAACATCTGGTCGAACTTCAACCTCTCCTTTTCAGTTCCGCACTCTCTCTTTGCATCAGCAATGTCCCTACCAAGATCGTCATCGGGCTCATCTGGTGCCTCTTCAGCTTCAGCTTCCCCCGTTGCAGAATCTCCGTACTCCGGGAACATAGGATAGTTGCCATCATCTTCCTCTTCTTCATTGTCTTCCATCATAACCCCTTTTTCTTCGTGCTTCGTCCAACAATTATAGCTGGGCATGAAACCATGCCAAATAAGATGACTTTGAAGGGTTCTTGCGCTTGGGTGATCTGTCTTATTCTGACTGTTGACACATGGACAACACATGAAACCATTGGTACTGTGGGCCTGGGCTTTCTCGAGAAATTTCCTCAAACCCGTCATGTACTCGGCAGTGCGTCGGTCACCATACATCCATTGTCGGTCCATCTACATTATATAATTAACTATATCAATAACCATTACAGACCATTGAGAAATAACCACTAAACATGCACGGTATCAATTAATGACAAATGAAATGAGAAAAAATTAACCTCGATCGAAAAGAAGGATAAACTTCTTTAAGTGTACATCAAATCATTTCGTGAACTCTCTCGGGCATTTCATCGAACACCTTGCATGCATACTTAAAAAAAATAGACTAGCACACACCCCCTCCTTTCATTTCAAAAAAAATGCCTCCAATGGTTTTGGGAGGGGGCTGTTGGTCAGTATATATAGGCACTCATCTTTTGTCCCGGTTCCAGCCACAAACCGGGACAATAAGGAGGCCCATTTGTCCCGGTTCATGACTGAAACCGGGATAGATGGGGTTTTTTCATTTTTTTTCTTTTTTTTATTTTCTTTTTCTGTTTTAAATAACTTTTGCAAACTTTGGATTTTGGAAAAACTATGAATATGAAAAGTGTTTGAATTTTACTAACTAATACAAAACCCTTTTCTGTTTTCTGTTTTAGATAACTTTTGCAAATTTTGGAATTTGAAAAAACTTCGGCAAACTTTGGAATAACTTATGCAAAGTTTAGATATATTTCGGTCAATACATGGTAACACGCGCACACAGTATTTTTGCGTAACGGAATACATAGATAGTCTACTCATCAATTACATTAAGATGATGATACTCAGTATTATAGCCGCGCAGACTATCCCACTTCCGTGCTATCTCGAAGCCAAGGCGAGCGTCTAAAGCAGCATATATGAGTTGATCGTAGCTCAATGGAACGTTGCCCCATCCGAAAATTAGGTCATCTTCTAACGTGTCTTCCTTGTCGTTGTCCATGTTCTTCTTCTTCTTATATTTCTTCTTCTTCTCCAGATTTGTCCAATGACCGCATTAGAGAGAGCATAGAGACTCGGAATAAAATTGTCGGTAGGGTTTCGGCGATCCCTCTGCAGGTCGACCGCGGACCGAATAATAATTCCGTAGTAGGCTAGCATCTTCTTGTCATTATGGATTGCCACGCCGTAGAATTTGATTGTCTCATCACCTAAGAAATCCACGAGGACATGTGGCACCCGATCAGCTTCGCAAATTTGGAAGACAAGTGTCTCGGTCGCCACCGAGAGTTGAAGGACGGCGGCGCGCTGCGGAGTATCCTTCCGTCGAGGGTCGGTGAACTCGCAATCGAGTCCAACGGCTTTGATCGGAGCGGCGTCGAGGAAGTAGTTCTTCACGTCGCGGATCCACTTCTCCACGCGCCAGGCACGAAGGGTGACCCACACCTTGAACCGCATGCCTTCCTTCTTGTAGTAGTACAACTCGGACCGAGGCAGACACGCGAGTGGCTCCATAGGACCGGAGAAAAGAGAGGAGAAATGGTGTGTGGAGGAGCCGTACTGTGCATTTTATAGCGCCGGAGAGGCAGATGAATGGCCGCCGGAGAGCAGAGGAATTAATCGCCGGAGCAGAGGAATCGCCGGCGGCGCCGTACTTCCGCTCGTCTTCCGTGCGCGTCGAAAAAACGCGGCGATGGCTCGACTTCCGCGCACACGTAACTGAAACCATGACATTTGTCCTGGTTCCAGTCACGAACCGGGACAAATAGGTGTACGCCGGAGCGCTCGGTGCGTGCCAGCTTATTTGTCCCGGTTCGTGGCTGGAACCGGGACAAATAGGTGTACGCCGGAGCGCTCGACGGGTTTTAGGCCCATCTGTCCCGGTTTGCAGTACGACCGGGACAATGGGGTTTTGGAGTTTGGTCCTTTAGCCTGTTTTCTACTAGTGCTTGGCGATTACATAGGCGATTAAACTAAAAACCTAACTAGTTGAGCAGTCCCAGCCTCGCCGCGATCGCCTGGCTATAGTCGCTGACGCCACCGTCGTCGTCCTAGCCGTCGTCGTCCTTCTTGCGGCAGTGGCGGTTGCTTGGGCCGGCGTCGCCGTGGTCGTACCACTTGATCATCTCAAGTGTACGGTGGAACGGCTCGTCCTCGTCGTTCTCCTCCTCCTCGTCGCTCGGGTCGAGTACGTAGTACTCGATCTTTTTCGGCTGCGACGGGGGAGGGATGCGGCTGCGGCAGAGGAGGGAGGCGCGCTGCTCGTGCTCTGCACGGCGGCGCTCGGCCTCGGCGAGGAGCTGCCGCTGCTGCTCGACCTCCTGCGCGGTGAACTCGCGCAGGCTCCAGCTCTGGGCGAAGTCCTCCGCCGCCGGCTGGACGGGGTTGAAGGAGGCCGAGGAGGCCTCCTTCAACACCGTCCATTCTTCCTCCTGCTCCTCCTCCGGCTCCTGCTTCGGCTCGTGCTTGGGCCTGACGAGGCAAAGACGCCGAGCTCCTCTGGCGCAGCTCACCGATGCGGAGGGCGCCGCTGCGCACGGGGGCGCGGCGCCCGGAGTTGAGGATCAGAGGGGGGGGGGGGGTCGAAGAAGAGGGTGTCTGGCGTTTACCTGCGCACGGAGGAGTTGTTCGTCGCCCAGGCCGGCATGGTGAGCCGGGGCTCGTTGCCGTGCGAGTTGAAGCGGCCCTCCACCGGGCTGTTGCTGCCGCGGTCGGCGAGCTCCTCCTCGCGGCGCCGCGGTCGTTGCCTCCTGCCCTCTAGCACGGAACCGCGGCCTGCTCTGGCGTGAGGCTAGCCCGCACCTCGGCGATGGCGCACTCGTGCTCGTCTTCGGCGGGGACGGGTTGCACGGGCACCCCTGCGACGCACAGTGCCCATGGCCCGCGGGTGAAAGAGGCGCTGGGGACGCGCATGTCCGGAGGACATGGGTACCCGGTGAACGCGCCACGCCATTACTCCGGCAGCTTTTGACTGGGAAGCTCACGGGCCGCCCGCCACCCCATTACTCTGGCAGACTTTGACCGACACGGGAGCCGAGAAAACGAGCACGGGCGGTTTCTGTTGGCGCCATTTTCTCCCGCGTCGCGTTTCGCGCCAATTCGCCCCCCCCCCCCCCTCCCCCCTACAAGGCCGAACCCAGTGGGCTGGGTTTCGCCTGGGGGCGCCAGCGCTATTTTCCGCCGAAACGGCGCTAACTGGGCTTCTGGAGGGCGACTGATGGAAAAACGGCGCTATTTACTTTCGCCGGCGCAAAAAAGGCCTCCTGTGGGAACGCTGGGGGGCGACTGGAGATGCCCTTATTAGTTGGCTTGGAACTAGGCCCATCCTCTGATTAGTAGTAAAAAAATTATTTTTCGATAGGGCAGGTTGAAGCCTATTTAAGCCCACTTTGTCAGGTAATAAACAGGGCAAGTGAACTTATGTGAACATGCATTTGTGAAAACCGGCTATGTGGCACCGGTCAAAGAGCCACGTGGGCATGTCATAAAGGTTAGACCTAGGTAGGAATTGAGCCGACACACTTAATGAACTTTGAGGACTTGAAAATGCATTTTCATAAAATTAGAAATGACCTGGCACCGTCTGAAATACTTAGAGGACCTTCTATGTATTTTACAACACTATGCTCCCAAACTAAGTACAAGTTATGTAAGCAGCACATGGCATGTTTTTATCATGGAAACTAATGGATAGAAAGACACTGAAATTTGAGACGTATGCAATACCAGCTCACAACGCTTGACGGTTTAAAGCCGTGACCCTACATGTTTTTGAAACAAATTAATGTGACCACTAGGCAGCACATATATGTAGAGATATATCGAGAGCATGTTGTTTGAAGATGGGAACAAAGATACATTTATAAATACAAAATTAGTGTTATTTCATATCTATACTAAACAATAGGAAAATAATGAAAAGCATACGAACAAAGATGAGGCTGGTAGAAAGCTTACAAACAGTCATTTTAATTTCCAAAAATTATGTAGACATTTTATATCATTCTCTACATGCATGGCTCTCTTCGGAACCTAAAAGAAAAGGGATTTTGCTATATTTAAACATACATGGTCATCATACGGACTCATTGCCACATCAGTACAGTTTAACTCTCTCGAATCAGGCTTTCGCCCCGCTTTATAAATAAAGCCACATTGTTTGAGACCGCTGCTGGGCCAGACGGCACAACGTCCAAAACAGCTGCTGGGGCGGAAACAGCACAAAAACGACCAAAATAAAAGCAAAGAGAAAAAGGAAAGGAAAAAGAAGAAGAAAAATGCCGACAATGGCGGATCGACAAAGTTAGCAAGCTTCGCGCCCGCTGCGCGAACCAGAGGCCTCCCACAACGCTCCTAATGGTCCGATGCGCCGGTACCAAACAACACCTTCAAGAAGGGATGCGACGACCACGACGCTGCTGCCAAGGGTTTCCCCTGGTACGCGACGAGTAGAGGGGGGAAACACCCGACGCCCTTCAGGAAGGACTGGTGGTACCCACAGGCGCCACCACGTCGACGTCGGACAAGCCGACTAGGATTTCTCCTGACCCCATCACCCTAGGCGCACCGGAACACTCCACCACACCGACCACCACCCAGCGCCACACGAACGCGAAGTCGCTCACAAAGTCTCACCAAGACCAAGAGCACAGAAGACTACACACCGAAGAGGAAGAGCCGGAACTAGGAGCCGCAGCACCGCCGACGTGCGGGAGGGACCAACCTCCACCATCACAGACGGTAACCCACCAGACACCACAACAGGACCACACCAGGCCCGCAAGCCCGGTCGGGCCTCTCCACCTGGAGAGGCCCGTAAAGCTCCCGCCGTCGCGCTGCAGAAGGCACACCATTGACGCCGCCGCCCCCCATCCAAGCTGCTCTCCGTCATCAATGTAAAGAGGACCGCGCCATTTAAGATTTGGTCCAGCCCGCCTAGAACCCAGATAGGCCCATAAGGCCCAGATCTGGTATGGGGGCGACGCGCCGGACCAGTACTACAACGACCACGGCCCTGCCGCCAACGGCAGCGCCGCCACGCCTCCGTCCACCGAACACACAGACATCACTGCCCAGAGCCGGACCGCCACCCGCCGAAAAGCACCGCCGCCATCTAGGGTCCCGCGCCCCCTTCCGTACGACGGGAAAAGACTCCAAAGCACCCGCCTTGGCACACCGCCGCGACGCAAGCGAGGATGCTGCCAGATCCAGGGCCACCTGGCCCAACTCTGGCATGGCCGTGTACGGATGCTCAACGAGCACCGCCACAGCCATCACCGACGACAGCAGCACGACAGACGTCCACCCCGATCCAGGCCACCGCATGCCCACCTGGCCCGCAGCAGGTCTAGATCAGGCTGATCGCGGATTGCTGTCGCGCGCCACCGGAAGAGAACCCCGCCGTCAGGAGCCACCTCAACGCCGCCCGGAGCCGCTCCCCGCCCGCCAAAAGTCGCCATGCCCGCCGCCTGGAGGCCCAGAGCCGCGCCGCCGCGAGCCATGGTGGCGCCGCCGCGAGCCACGGCCTCGTCCTCCCGAGAGGACTTGCGCAAGGACGAGGATATGCCGTGTAACGCCCCGGGATTTTTTTCCCAGTTAGAAAATTGTCTGTTTTTCTTTTTGCATCAACATGACATCATCATGCATCATTTGCATTTGTCAATCTTAATTTAAATTGTTGTATTTAAATTTAACTCCATTTAAATTCTTTTCCACTTTTAAATCTAAATGCAAACCAAATCAATTTAAATTCTTTTCAAATATTCAAATTAATATATTAAATTGTGTATTGGAAACAATAATTAAATTGCCTATTTAAAACAAAATCTATTTTGTAAAGTTTCTCTATACAAATTCTTTTTCTATTTTGTTTTAAAATACAAAAACAGAAAAGAATTAAATAAAGAAATAAAAACCAGAGAGAAAATCCTCACCTGGCCGAAGCCCATCATTTGGCCCACCTCCCTCTCTCCCACTTGGCCCATCTCCCCTCTGGCCCAGCCCACCTCACCTTCTTCTTCGTACGGACGCACCCGAACCACTCCCTTCCACCGTGACGCCATGGACTCCCCCACCATGTGCTCATGCTCCCTGCTCCCCTTTCCCCCCTCCTACTTAGCCGAGCCGCGCCTCCCCCAGAACCCTAACCCTAGAAGTTCTCCCCTCTCCCCGCCGCCGCTCGCCCCTACACGCCACCGCCAACGCCATGACCGAGAGGAGCCCGAGCTCGGGCCCCAGGGAACTCAGGCCTCCTCCTACCTCTTCCTCACGCCAGCGGCTTCGCCTTCGAGTCCTCCTTCCTCGACGCCGACCAGCCGAACCCGGGAAACGCCGCAGCCCCGGTTTCCCCGCCGCCGGCCGCCGCGGACACCGACGCCTCTCCGAGCAACGTACGCTCGATGTCCGGCCACCACGACCTCCTCGACTCGCCATCGGGTGCCCCTCGGTGAGCAGCGTCCTTCCCCTCTTCTTCCCCCTCCCCATTCTTCTCCGGCCATCCCAATTTAATCCACGCCGGAGTAACTCCCGCACGGCCGTGGCAAACGGCGGACAAGATCGACACGGACCCGAGCCTCCGGCTTTCTTCTTCCAATTCCGAGCACAAAGAGGAGCACCTCACACGCTCCCGCACACACTGCCCAACCGCACGTGCACGGCGCCGCCCCAAATAGGTCGCCGGAGTCCAATCCTGCTCCGCCGCGCTCTGCTCTTTCAGAGAAATTTCAGTTTCGTCAGTAACAGGTCTTAGCGTCAGTTTAAAAGGAAACCTACACCTAAACTAGCAACAACACCTCACCGAACCCCGTGGCTAGCACCACCGAACCAATCCATCCGCGCGCGTGCGGTTCGAACCCCAGCTAGTGGAAAAGAAGGCCCTCTTTTTTATTTCGGCGCGTCACCGACAGGTGGACCCCGCGGGTCAGTGACCGCGGGGGTCAGCGCAACGCGCACCCGCCCGCGTGGCACCTGGGCCGCCTGGCAGTCCCCTGGGTGTGCTCTGCTTCGGTGAGAAAAACTCCAGGGGCGCTGCACAATTGCACTGAGCCCCCTGGTTCCCAGGATTTGCACAGAAATCCTTCCAGTTATTTTCCCATCACGGATAAGTCCCTGCATTTTTCAGAAACACCCCTAATCTTGTTATGTTAATAACTTTAATTCTTCAACTCCAATTAAAATAATTTTTATATGTATTTGTATCAGAAAAATGCAAGGAATATTAATATGCCATTTATATGCCATTTTGCATCTGTTATTTTAATTTCTTAGTATAATTTGTTAATTGCAACTAAATAATTAAATATGGAATGTTAGGGATAATAAATATATAATGCCCTATTTCCATTTAATTTAAGTAGATCACCCATGCCATGTTTTACCATGTTAACCAACATTTAATATTGCTGGTAAATAAATAACTTGCATCTAAATATTAATTGCCGGGGTTGCTTTCCCGCTTAATTTGGATTACCTGCATTGTATTGCATCTTGCCATGCCATGCATCATTCTTGTATGATCATGCTGAATCTTTTGCCGTAGTTGTAAATTGCATCTTTTACGCTTTCCAGTGTTTGTTGCTTCTTCGCGGATACGACGTTGAGATGTGTGAGCAACGACAAGATCTGCTTCCATGCGGGAATTCCAGGCAAGAAAAATTTGCTTGTTTACCTATACATTGTCTTTCATTCCTGCCGTTGATCTCTGCTACCCTAGTATTCGATTCTTATCGCGATCCCATCACATGTTTATCCTGCAGCCTATACAGCTTTATCCCCACATCCTAATACCTGTTGCATGTTTATCTGTTGGCCTCGCGAGTCGTAGCGCATGCTTAGAGTTGTTTGTGCGAGTCGTCTGTATGTCTTATATTTCACCTACTTAGCATGATAGGTTATTCTACCTTAATAAAATGTTGTTCTTATATTGGGGTATTATAATTAAAAGATAAGGCACCGGCGGAAGGCCTTGCGAGGTGCTTTGTTCTGCTAAGTGTCGACCTAGGAACTCAGTTCTTGTCCTCGGATCCAATTTTGAGCGCACTAACCGCTTGTGGGAGGCCCTATGGAGCCCCCCGCGGCTTCGATCTAATCCGCTTCTTATCCAGGGCGCCGCAAGTAGTTCGGGCTTTCAATTTGATGCATGCATATGGTTATCTAACGATCTCATGATGATGGAGTAGTCGATTCTCATATAGGGTGGCACGTTCTTAGAGTGCTATGAAGGTCGATCCCGCGGGCACTGGACCTGATTAGCCGTGCACACAACCATGCGGTTCCCTGGATGGGTTGTAGAGAAGAGATTTGTCGTGTTGAGATGCCCTACCTTCTGGCTTGCTTTTGGGGTTGATCGAACGAGTACGGGTCCAGTAGTGCACCCCTGCAGGGTATAATCTTATCGATGAGCCGTGTCCACGGTTATGGACGACTTGGTGATGATGCTGGCTAACAAGATCATAGACAGCTTACACCTAATCATTGTTACTTAACCTGACTAGTAATATAGAATTACTTTCACAATAACTGATAACTAAAATTTGTTCACTGTGTGAGTTTTCCCGAATTGCTTCCTCATACTTGGTTGAGGGGGTTAATCCGAGAATGGGTTATGATTGTTGTTAGTTGTCGATGTTTATCTTATGCGCTCTCTTATCCCTCTCTGATTAGACGGAAGTTGTAGCGTGTCTCTTTACGTTGCTAGTGCTGCTGCCGCTAAGTCCACCTCCCCTATATTTTGGGAGATGGTGTAGAAAGTAGGCAAGTCGGTTTTGCTTGCCAGGGAGTGCCCTGACCCTCTTTTGGGATGTGCTTTATGTGCAGTCAACAGGTTTGAAGTCTGCGCCGTTATCTTGGGAATCCCTCTGGCTTGGCTGGGCAGGGATATGGCGCCATTGCTTATCTTCAGGACTCTTAGTCCAATTTGTATCTTATCTGTAGTCGGATACTATTTTTCTTCCGCTGTCTTTTGTATCTTTGTATTGTAACATTTGTATCTTGACTCGTTCGAGTCGTTGTCGTAATTATATCTTCTGTTGTATTTTGTGGATATATCGGAACTGTTGTAATGTTATCACAATTCCACCCACATAATGCGCATGTTTCGGCGTGCACATTATGTCTGCTGGGCGTCCTAAAATCGTTATTATGCGGATTTCGTAGGAGCGCTTAAATCTACATAGTACTGATTTTTGGGCGTCACAAAGTGGTATCAGAGCCTTGGTTTCGATCTCCTTGTTGTTTCGATACGATTGGTTATCATAGCAGCGGGTCTGCAAAGGCATGTAGGATAACCTCGCTAACGGTCGTTGTTTCTAGAGTGTCGAAAACTATTTGACTTAAATTATTTTTGAAAAATATCTCAATAGGTTTCTTTTTACTCCTTACCTATATTCTATTTCTCCCCTTATCTTATTTGTTTTGGAGTCTCTTCTCTTATCCAAACTTTCAAAGTTTTAGGATCCTACGTGTGGGTGGACGATTTCTTGCCTTTTATCCTATTAGGGTTCGATCTTTCGGAGTCATCTTCGTCGTGAGCAACAATCTCTTGTTAGTGGTGTCGAGAATTTCAAGGTGGAGCAACAATCCCTTGTTAGTGATGTCGAGAAGTTCATCACGGAGCCTGAAGACTCGATAGTTACCCCTCTCTTCTTGTGGTCTCGGCGTGGATCGCGGGACGCGATCCCTTGTTATTGGTGTCGATTGTAACGCCCCGGGATTTTTTTCCCAGTTAGAAAATTGTTTGTTTTTCTTTTTGCATCAACATGACATCATCATGCATCATTTGCATTTGTCAATCTTAATTTAAATTGTTATATTTAAATTTAACTCCATTTAAATTATTTTCCACTTTTAAATCTAAATGCAAACCAAATTAATTTAAATATGATATTTAAATTCTTTTCAAATATTCAAATTAATATATTAAATTGTGTATTGGAAACAATAATTAAATTGCCTATTTAAAACAAAATCTATTTTGTAAAGTTTCTCTATACAAATTCTTTTTCTATTTTGTTTTAAAATACAAAAACAGAAAAGAATTAAATAAAGAAATAAAAACCAGAGAGAAAATCCTCACCTGGCCGAAGCCCATCATTTGGCCCACCTCCCTCTCTCCCACTTGGCCCATCTCCCCTCTGGCCCAGCCCACCTCACCTTCTTCTTCGTACGGACGCGCCCGAACCACTCCCTTCCACCGTGACGCCATGGACTCCCCCACCATGTGCTCCTGCTCCCTGCTCCCCTTTCCCCCCTGCTACTTAGCCGAGCCGCGCCTCCCCCAGAACCCTAACCCTAGAAGTTCTCCCCTCTCCCCGCCGCCGCTCGCCCCTACACGCCACCGCCAACGCCATGACCGAGAGGAGCCCGAGCTCGGGCCCCAGGGAACTCAGGCCTCCTCCTACCTCTTCCTCACGCCAGCGGCTTCGCCTTCGAGTCCTCCTTCCTTGACGCCGACCAGCCGAACCCGGGAAACGCCGCAGCCCCGGTTTCCCCGCCGCCGGCCGCCGCGGACACCGACGCCTCTCCGAGCAACGTACGCTCGATGTCCGGCCACCACGACCTCCTCGACTCGCCATCGGGTGCCCCTCGGTGAGCAGCGTCCTTCCCCTCTTCTTCCCCCTCCCCATTCTTCTCCGGCCATCCCAATTTCATCCACGCCGGAGTAACTCCCGCACGGCCGTGGCAAACGGCGGACAAGATCGACACGGACCCGAGCCTCCGGCTTTCTTCTTCCAATTCCGAGCACAAAGAGGAGCACCTCACACGCTCCCGCACACACTGCCCAACCGCACGTGCACGGCGCCGCCCCAAATAGGTCGCCGGAGTCCAATCCTGCTCCGCCGCGCTCTGCTCTTTCAGAGAAATTTCAGTTTCGTCAGTAACAGGTCTTAGCGTCAGTTTAAAAGGAAACCTACACCTAAACTAGCAACAACACCTCACCGAACCCCGTGGCTAGCACCACCGAACCAATCCATCCGCGCGCGTGCGGTTCGAACCCCAGCCAGTGGAAAAGAAGGCCCTCTTTTTTATTTCGGCGCGTCACCGACAGGTGGACCCCGCGGGTCAGTGACCGCGGGGGTCAGCGCAACGCGCACCCGCCCGCGTGGCACCTGGGCCGCCTGGCAGTCCCCTGGGTGTGCTCTGCTTCGGTGAGAAAAACTCCAGGGGCGCTGCACAATTGCACTGAGCCCCCTGGTTCCCAGGATTTGCACAGAAATCCTTCCAGTTATTTTCCCATCACGGATAAGTCCCTGCATTTTTCAGAAACACCCCTAATCTTGTTATGTTAATAACTTTAATTCTTCAACTCCAATTAAAATAATTTTTATATGTATTTGTATCAGAAAAATGCAAGGAATATTAATATGCCATTTATATGCCATTTTGCATCTGTTATTTTAATTTCTTAGTATAATTTGTTAATTGCAACTAAATAATTAAATATGGAATGTTAGGGATAATAAATATATAATGCCCTATTTCCATTTAATTTAAGTAGATCACCCATGCCATGTTTTACCATGTTAACCAACATTTAATATTGCTGGTAAATAAATAACTTGCATCTAAATATTAATTGCCGGGGTTGCTTTCCCGCTTAATTTGGATTACCTGCATTGTATTGCATCTTGCCATGCCATGCATCATTCTTGTATGATCATGCTGAATCTTTTGCCGTAGTTGTAAATTGCATCTTTTACGCTTTCCAGTGTTTGTTGCTTCTTCGCGGATACGACGTTGAGATGTGAGCAACGACAAGATCTGCTTCCATGCGGGAATTCCAGGCAAGCAAAATTTGCTTGTTTACCTATACATTGTCTTTCATTCCTGCCGTTGATCTCTGCTACCCTAGTATTCGATTCTTATCGCGATCCCATCACATGTTTATCCTGCAGCCTATACAGGTTTATCCCCACATCCTAATACCTGTTGCATGTTTATCTGTTGGCCTCGCGAGTCGTAGCGCATGCTTAGAGTTGTTTGTGCGAGTCGTCTGTATGTCTTATATTTCACCTGCTTAGCATGATAGGTTATTCTACCTTAATAAAATGTTGTTCTTATATTGGGGTATTATAATTAAAAGATAAGGCACCGGCGGAAGGCCTTGCGAGGTGCTTTGTTCTGCTAAGTGTCGACCTAGGAACTCAGTTCTTGTCCTCGGATCCAATTTTGAGCGCACTAACCGCTTGTGGGAGGCCCTATGGAGCCCCCCGCGGCTTCGATCTAATCCGCTTCTTATCCAGGGCGCCGCAAGTAGTTCGGGCTTTCCATTTGATGCATGCATATGGTTATCTAACGATCTCATGATGATGGAGTAGTCGATTCTCATATAGGGTGGCACGTTCTTAGAGTGCTATGAAGGTCGATCCCGCGGGCACTGGACCTGATTAGCCGTGCACACAACCATGCGGTTCCCTGGATGGGTTGTAGAGAAGAGATTTGTCGTGTTGAGATGCCCTACCTTCTGGCTTGCTTTTGGGGTTGATCGAACGAGTACGGGTCCAGTAGTGCACCCCTGCAGGGTATAATCTTATCGATGAGCCGTGTCCACGGTTATGGACGACTTGGTGATGATGCTGGCTAACAAGATCATAGACAGCTTACACCTAATCATTGTTACTTAACCTGACTAGTAATATAGAATTACTTTCACAATAACTGATAACTAAAATTTGTTCACTGTGTGAGTTTTCCCGAATTGCTTCCTCATACTTGGTTGAGGGGGTTAATCCGAGAATGGGTTATGATTGGTGTTAGTTGTAGATGTTTATCTTATGCGCTCTCTTATCCCTCTCTGATTAGACGGAAGTGGTAGCGTGTCTCTTTACGTTGCTAGTGCTGCTGCCGCTAAGTCCACCTCCCCTATATTTTGGGAGATGGTGTAGAAAGTAGGCAAGTCGGTTTTGCTTGCCAGGGAGTGCCCTGACCCTCTTTTGGGATGTGCTTTATGTGCAGTCAACAGGTTTGAAGTCTGACGCCGTTAGCTTGGGAATCCCTCCGGCTTGGCTGGGCAGGGATATGGCGCCATTGCTTATCTTCAGGACTCTTAGTCCAATTTGTATCTTATCCGTAGTCGGATACTATTTTTCTTCCGCTGTCTTTTGTATCTTTGTATTGTAACATTTGTATCTTGACTCGTTCGAGTCGTTGTCGTAATTATATCTTCTGTTGTATTTTGTGGATGTATCGGAACTGTTGTAATGTTATCACAATTCCACCCACATAATGCGCATGTTTCGGCGTGCACATTATGTCTGCTGGGCGTCCTAAAATCGTTATTATGCGGATTTCGTAGGAGCGCTTAAATCTACATAGTACTGATTTTTGGGCGTCACAAAGTGGTATCAGAGCCTTGGTTTCGATCTCCTTGTTGTTTCGATACGATTGGTTATCGAAGCAGCGGGTCTGCAAAGGCATGTAGGATAACCTCGCTAACGGTCGTTGTTTCTAGAGTGTCGAAAACTATTTCACTTAAATTATTTTTGAAAAATATCTCAATAGGTTTCTTTTTACTCCTTACCTATATTCTATTTCTCCCCTTATCTTATTTGTTTTGGAGTCTCTTCTCTTATCCAAACTTTCAAAGTTTTAGGATCCTACGTGTGGGTGGACGATTTCTTGCCTTTTATCCTATTAGGGTTCGATCTTTCGGAGTCATCTTCGTCGTGAGCAACAATCTCTTGTTAGTGGTGTCGAGAATTTCAAGGTGGAGCAACAATCCCTTGTTAGTGATGTCGAGAAGTTCATCACGGAGCCTGAAGACTCGATAGTTACCCCTCTCTTCTTGTGGTCTCGGCGTGGATCGCGGGACGCGATCCCTTGTTAGTGGTGTCGATTGTAACGCCCCGGGATTTTTTTCCCAGTTAGAAAATTGTTTGTTTTTCTTTTTGCATCAACATGATATCATCATGCATCATTTGCATTTGTCAATCTTAATTTAAATTGTTGTATTTAAATTTAACTCCATTTAAATTATTTTCCACTTTTAAATCTAAATGCAAACCAAATCAATTTAAATATGATATTTAAATTCTTTTCAAATATTCAAATTAATATATTAAATTGTGTATTGGAAACAATAATTAAATTGCCTATTTAAAACAAAATCTATTTTGTAAAGTTTCTCTATACAAATTCTTTTTCTATTTTGTTTTAAAATACAAAAACAGAAAAGAATTAAATAAAGAAATAAAAACCAGAGAGAAAATCCTCACCTGGCCGAAGCCCATCATTTGGCCCACCTCCCTCTCTCCCACTTGGCCCATCTCCCCTCTGGCCCAGCCCACCTCACCTTCTTCTTCGTACGGACGCACCCGAACCACTCCCTTCCACCGTGACGCCATGGACTCCCCCACCATGTGCTCCTGCTCCCTGCTCCCCTTTCCCCCCTGCTACTTAGCCGAGCCGCGCCTCCCCCAGAACCCTAACCCTAGAAGTTCTCCCCTCTCCCCGCCGCCGCTCGCCCCTACACGCCACCGCCAACGCCATGACCGAGAGGAGCCCGAGCTCGGGCCCCAGGGAACTCAGGCCTCCTCCTACCTCTTCCTCACGCCAGCGGCTTCGCCTTCGAGTCCTCCTTCCTTGACGCCGACCAGCCGAACCCGGGAAACGCCGCAGCCCCGGTTTCCCCGCCGCCGGCCGCCGCGGACACCGACGCCTCTCCGAGCAACGTACGCTCGATGTCCGGCCACCACGACCTCCTCGACTCGCCATCGGGTGCCCCTCGGTGAGCAGCGTCCTTCCCCTCTTCTTCCCCCTCCCCATTCTTCTCCGGCCATCCCAATTTCATCCACGCCGGAGTAACTCCCGCACGGCCGTGGCAAACGGCGGACAAGATCGACACGGACCCGAGCCTCCGGCTTTCTTCTTCCAATTCCGAGCACAAAGAGGAGCACCTCACACGCTCCCGCACACACTGCCCAACCGCACGTGCACGGCGCCGCCCCAAATAGGTCGCCGGAGTCCAATCCTGCTCCGCCGCGCTCTGCTCTTTCAGAGAAATTTCAGTTTCGTCAGTAACAGGTCTTAGCGTCAGTTTAAAAGGAAACCTACACCTAAACTAGCAACAACACCTCACCGAACCCCGTGGCTAGCACCACCGAACCAATCCATCCGCGCGCGTGCGGTTCGAACCCCAGCCAGTGGAAAAGAAGGCCCTCTTTTTTATTTCGGCGCGTCACCGACAGGTGGACCCCGCGGGTCAGTGACCGCGGGGGTCAGCGCAACGCGCACCCGCCCGCGTGGCACCTGGGCCGCCTGGCAGTCCCCTGGGTGTGCTCTGCTTCGGTGAGAAAAACTCCAGGGGCGCTGCACAATTGCACTGAGCCCCCTGGTTCCCAGGATTTGCACAGAAATCCTTCCAGTTATTTTCCCATCACGGATAAGTCCCTGCATTTTTCAGAAACACCCCTAATCTTGTTATGTTAATAACTTTAATTCTTCAACTCCAATTAAAATAATTTTTATATGTATTTGTATCAGAAAAATGCAAGGAATATTAATATGCCATTTATATGCCATTTTGCATCTGTTATTTTAATTTCTTAGTATAATTTGTTAATTGCAACTAAATAATTAAATATGGAATGTTAGGGATAATAAATATATAATGCCCTATTTCCATTTAATTTAAGTAGATCACCCATGCCATGTTTTACCATGTTAACCAACATTTAATATTGCTGGTAAATAAATAACTTGCATCTAAATATTAATTGCCGGGGTTGCTTTCCCGCTTAATTTGGATTACCTGCATTGTATTGCATCTTGCCATGCCATGCATCATTCTTGTATGATCATGCTGAATCTTTTGCCGTAGTTGTAAATTGCATCTTTTACGCTTTCCAGTGTTTGTTGCTTCTTCGCGGATACGACGTTGAGATGTGAGCAACGACAAGATCTGCTTCCATGCGGGAATTCCAGGCAAGCAAAATTTGCTTGTTTACCTATACATTGTCTTTCATTCCTGCCGTTGATCTCTGCTACCCTAGTATTCGATTCTTATCGCGATCCCATCACATGTTTATCCTGCAGCCTATATAGGTTTATCCCCACATCCTAATACCTGTTGCATGTTTATCTGTTGGCCTCGCGAGTCGTAGCGCATGCTTAGAGTTGTTTGTGCGAGTCGTCTGTATGTCTTATATTTCACCTGCTTAGCATGATAGGTTATTCTACCTTAATAAAATGTTGTTCTTATATTGGGGTATTATAATTAAAAGATAAGGCACCGGCGGAAGGCCTTGCGAGGTGCTTTGTTCTGCTAAGTGTCGACCTAGGAACTCAGTTCTTGTCCTCGGATCCAATTTTGAGCGCACTAACCGCTTGTGGGAGGCCCTATGGAGCCCCCCGCGGCTTCGATCTAATCCGCTTCTTATCCAGGGCGCCGCAAGTAGTTCGGGCTTTCCATTTGATGCATGCATATGGTTATCTAACGATCTCATGATGATGGAGTAGTCGATTCTCATATAGGGTGGCACGTTCTTAGAGTGCTATGAAGGTCGATCCCGCGGGCACTGGACCTGATTAGCCGTGCACACAACCATGCGGTTCCCTGGATGGGTTGTAGAGAAGAGATTTGTCGTGTTGAGATGCCCTACCTTCTGGCTTGCTTTTGGGGTTGATCGAACGAGTACGGGTCCAGTAGTGCACCCCTGCAGGGTATAATCTTATCGATGAGCCGTGTCCACGGTTATGGACGACTTGGTGATGATGCTGGCTAACAAGATCATAGACAGCTTACACCTAATCATTGTTACTTAACCTGACTAGTAATATAGAATTAATTTCACAATAACTGATAACTAAAATTTGTTCACTGTGTGAGTTTTCCCGAATTGCTTCCTCATACTTGGTTGAGGGGGTTAATCCGAGAATGGGTTATGATTGGTGTTAGTTCTAGATGTTTATCTTATGCGCTCTCTTATCCCTCTCTGATTAGACGGAAGTTGTAGCGTGTCTCTTTACGTTGCTAGTGCTGCTGCCGCTAAGTCCACCTCCCCTATATTTTGGGAGATGGTGTAGAAAGGGGAGGGGGAGGGGGAGGAGGGCGGGAGAGGCGCGGCGGCCGGCGGCGCGGGCCGGAGGCGGCGGCGGCTAGGGTTAGGCTCGGGAGTCGCGGGCGCGTCTTTAAAGAGGTAGCTAGCAGTCTGAAAACCCTGAAGCTCAGTACAGTTTAACTCACACAAGGTATTGTTGGGAATGAGGCAAACATTAGTTTTCTTCACGTGTACACCTTGGAATAAAAAACGTTTTGTACCGCGTACCGATCTATAAGAGGACTGGAGAAGATGAGGTCAAGTACATTTGGAACCACGAGGCAGGAACATATTCACACTCATCTGTCTTGCAGCATCCACGTCAATCACCAAAGATTCGCCCAAGCATGAAAACCAAGTGGGGAGCCTTCTGCGTTGCTTGTGTAGCGTAGTGCCCACGAATCTTCAAGGAGTAGCCATGATGTGCCTCAAGAATCTTCATCTATATATATATATATATATACTAGGGAAAATACCTGTGCTTCGCTATGGGGCTGGTCGTTGCAGCGGCGGCCGTCATCCTCGTCCCCTCTCGCACCGGCCGAAATTTAGAGTTCTTGCTTCGTCGTCGCCGAAATTACTTCCTTCTCAGCTGATGACGTCCCACCTGGCGGCAGGCATAACCGGATCTGCCAAGCCCTGGGTCGACCAAGCTAACACGCACACGAGTCTGAGGCAAAGCGTGTTCGCTAGAAGAGCACGGGGAGAGGAACGGGTGGCGCTGGTGACCGTTTGGTCTACGGCTCACCGAAGGACCTGATTGCTTCTTTTTGTGTGTTCAAAATTGTTCGCTGGAAGAGCATGGGGAGAGGAACGGGTGGCGCTGGTGACCGTTTGGTCACCGGCTCGCCGAAGGACCTGATTGCTTCTTTTTGTGTGTTCAAAATTGTTCCGTGAAATTTTAGACCTATCTGTAATTTTTATTTTTAGACCTATCTGAAATTTTAAATCCAATAAAAATGTCTGATAAACGTTACCAGTATATGGCTGCATAATCTTAAAAAATAATATATGACCATGTTTTATCTCATCATGGGCCCCACCACAAGGATAAAGCATTGGCCTTCTTCCTACAACGGACTAAAGTGCAAAAGTTGTCTAGTTACACATGTTGTATGGCGGGTTTACTTCCTACTTTCTGACTAAATAAATTATAAAAATGATGGACTGCGGTTGTACTTCCCTATTTGTCAGGAGTTTTCTGTAAAACGATACAACACATGAAGATGATAGGTGGGGCCAGGACCAACCAAAGTAAGGAAGCCATCCTTCCTTTAGGTAGAGATATATATGCACCAGATATTCTTGCAGAATTTAGAACATCTGGGTTTTGCAAATCTGATATGAAGTTATACAGATTAGAGATTGTGAGGATTGGCGCATGATAGTTTCCCGAGCTTTGGAAACTTTTCATCGCACGCTGAATATTTGCGTACAGTGTTTTTGAGGGGTTGCTATTTATTTCTTGTGGTAGAGGAGGGTTGTGTCTTGTGCGTTATGGCCCATGAATTTGGTCCATGGGCCTTGTGTGGAAGTGGAAGCAACCATATGCATCTTGTTGGTTTTATCTGGCTCGTGTGGGTAACGTGTAATTAAATATTTACCATTTTCTTAAGACTCTCTTTTGTTGACATGCAGAGGGTCCTCTGTGACTGTGAGTTGTTTGTCATGGGGAGCCTCCTAATTTTCTTCTGTGCGCGCTAGCGGATGACGTAAACATTGTGAATACTTGACAGCGGCAAGTTTTTTAGACACTATTTTCCTTACGAGGGTATCCAATAGGACTAGAAGGTTTTAATGAGTCGGTTTGCTTCCTAATATACCTTACATTCAGTTTTAAAAAAAGACTCTTTTGTTCTCAAGTTAAACAGTTCGTGATCTGAAATTCAGGTATGAGTGTCACACAGTGCACCTCCAAACACACCCCAGTGCTGCTCGTCTCGTCAATCGTCATATAGCTTCCGATGAAATTATGTCAACAGCTAGCCCCAAAGCTGACGGTCTAACAGAGCTGCGACCGCAAGGCGAGCATGTTTCCCGTCTGCCAGCCGGCTTGGTGAAGGTGAACATATGCACATCACCACCTACCTACAACCATGCTGCCAAGTGCCAAATCCAATGATAATGACCTAATTAGGCCAGATACGCTATTCTTAGCTTGTAGTACTACATGTGTTTCTCAAAAAAAAAACTTGTAGTACTACATACTAGGATGGAAGGCCAGGGACATGGCTAAAGAAGGTCTCGTCCTACAAAGCAACAATGGCGAGGGAGAAGCAGAATTATTGCCTAGAGAGAGAGGGCCGATGTCTCCTCTCTTGCGGGAGTGCTGGCTACTGTTCGAGCTCAGGGCAACATGCATGCTGTAGAACGGAATCGACACCTCCTCGCAATGTCTTGCCTGCTGTTGCTACCATACAAGAAACTGGTTCCAACATGGGTAATTTTTGTAAAAAGATCCAAGGAAAGCAAAACAGATGGGCACGCACTTTCACTGCTTTTTAAGAAAAGAAACTGGTCAATAAAGCCAGCTCACAACCAAGAGTGTGAAAAGGGGACACAAGGAATGGAAAGGGTGACTAGTGCCATAGCATTTGGAGATACATCGTCGCAACTTACATTTTACCATCGCACCGAATATATCGCAAAAATCTGCAAATATTCTGGATGTAGACAATATTGTATTGTACCGAAGTAAAATATCATTTAGAAATATCTTATATTTTGGGTTGCATCAAATGACAAAGACTACCACACTGGAAAGTATAGCCCAATATTTAAACTCTTCGAAATATACTAGTTTTTTTTTGTGTCCTTCGGATACAAAAGATGTATGTCTTCGATTCCACACGTTGGTGAAATACATCAGCGTCTACATATAGAATTGTTCCTTTAAAAATAAAAATATGATTTTTTTTATCTTTTCCAAAATAAAACGCTCCGTGGAAGGCATCTATTCTAATATTCTTCTGTTTTAAAAAATTGTAGAAATTAAAGTGCATGACATTTCCAATCCTTTATTTTCCTATTCCTTTATTTTTAAATCATGCAATTTCAAGATAATCTAATTGGTTGGGTACACCACTCGCATGATCATCCAACCGCAGATTGGTTTATACGGTAACTCGTTTGATGATAAATCGAATAATTTCTTCAAAAAATAAGAACACCTTATTTTGAAGGAAGCGGTGTGAAAGGCCCCGCAACTAGTTTTATTTTTGAAAATAACATGAATCCAGTTTTCAATAAATTATAACTTGAACATGAGTGCTCAGTTGTATGTCCTAGCCAAGTCAGATATAGGTTCAACGCTTGTTAATTTTCATATTTTTCAAAAGCTTACAAAATGTGACTGGGCAGCTAGCTAGCTAGCAACAGTATACATGGAAAGCCTTTTTTGTATCGTACTATTACTTTATTAAACTAAGTGCCGGCTCAATATGATTAGTTGGAGTCTTTACATGGCAGTGTTAGACGACAGTGGGCATTTTAGTGAAAAGTTTGTATCTGACAACTTTGTGGCAACGACAAAGCCCCTATACATATGTAAAGCCTATACATATGTAAAGGGCATCTTCGGCCCGACGTATTTTGGACCTAAATCGTGTCCGTTTTGATCCGGTTGGGTTGGAATAGGCTTGTAGTTGTCTGTTGTATGTTCTATGTAGGGGTAGCCCCAACGGCCTGACGCAATTAAGGCTGATGTCAATGACGGTGTAGAATTTGTGCCGCCCCGCCAGCTTCCCGCACGCACCGTTTCGTGTCGTGTTCCCTCCCACGGCGGCGTTTCGGGGTGGAAAGCCTTTCCCGTGCGTCGGACTTTCGCTTCCCGCCCCGCGACGGCCTTTAAAAGGCGTCGCCGGCGGTGCTCAGCCTACAACAAACACAATGGCCGAACACCCCGACAATACCTGGGCTAGGATCTCCGAGATGCCACACACCCGCTTCCCGGATGACAAGCAGGAGGCGCATGCCTATGCTCGGTTCACCTACGACGCCGAGGAGATCGCGGCGTACGCCGTGATTCCCAACGAGGTTGCCGAGAAGCAGGCAGCCCTAGCCACTGCAAGTGATGCGACCCAGCTCCACGGAGAGCTCTGCGTGGAGCTGCGGAATGAGGGGACCCCCTCTGCCCCCGCTTTCTTCACGGTCTCCGCACCGACCTCCGCTTCAGCCGCTGTCGGGCGATCCGCCATGACGGTTGCGCGGGTGGCTCGCTCGGAGGTCTTCCACGCCGACGGCCCTCAGGCTGGGCGTACGCCGACGGCCCTCAGGCTGGGCGTACACCGAGCCGCTGCGGCACGAGGTCGACGAGGAGGACGCCGACGAAGCCGTCGACTTCCTTGACCGCTACACGGACGAGCCTGATCAAGGCGACGAGCAGAGGGTGCTCCTCGCATCGTTCGAGACGCACCGCCGTGACTGACCTGGGCGGCAGCTCATAAGCGAGGGGTACGCTGCCCAAGAGGACCTCTTCACGGGGTTCCGGGCGCACCGCCTTCAGCAACAGAGGCGGCAGCTTGCCGCCCTAGAGGAGGACCGAGCGGTGCGCGCATAGGCGGACGCCGACGCGAGCACGGACGCTCGGTGTCCCTGCCATCGATCGTCCTGGCGGAAGGCGATGCGGTGGCTGCAGCGGCGAGGGACGTTGCGGCAGACGTCGCCCGTGCGCGGGCAACGCGGGCGGTGGCGGAAGCGGAGGCGGCGGCGGAGAGGTCGCGCTGGATGAACACCCTGGAGGAGGGGCTGGCAAGGGCAGAGTCGTCTCGTGGGGCGAGGGCGGCTTTCCAGGGGCTGACGTCGTCGCATCGACGCCATCTGCGCAGGCGGCTCCGGTGGCCAGTAGGGTGAGCGACTGCGAGTAGCCCCTAGTAGCCCCTCTCATGGTAGGGCGCGCGACGGCGAGTATGCGGCCGTCGGCGTCATTTTTTGATGTAATAGGAGGGCTAATTATATTATGTATTTATGTGTGATGATAACTATGTAAACTAAATTTGTGTCCATATCATGTGGGGTCGTGAGCGATTAAAGAGGACGCGTGCCGACAGCACGGATTGTCCGTGGCGACCCAAACCTGCGTCAACGCGGCCAACGTGGACTATGCGTCGGGCGTTGGGATGGGTTTTTCCAGTTGTGGACATTTCCGGACAGAAACGGATATCCACGGTCCGTTTGCTTCGGCCCGTTTGAGATGCCCTAACTCTCTTACTTCAGTCCATGTCCTTTTGCGTCTCGTACAGCATAACTCGTTTAAAAAAAACGGCATTATGAACTCCCCATCTCTTTCAGTAGAAAACTCCCTATATATTTGTAAGTCTCTTGTTATTTTATCTACAGATATTGGAAACACGATAATGCAGTTGGTAGGTCCATTCGAAAGCAGTGCAGCGGGATAGCCTTTCACCAATTGTCTATTTGATACTCCCTCCGTTGCATGATGTAAAATGTTTACTCTCTATTAAGTGTCGTTAGTTTCTCCACGAAAGTTTTTGTTGACTGGAAATAGTAGCATTTTTTAACTCACATATGTATTAGTGTAGCATTCATATAAAGTTTATATTCAAATATGTCTACATACACGTGGAAAGAATAATAAACAATTTGTATTATGAAACTAAGGGTGTACTTTATAGAACTATATTCTGAACGAAAGATTTGTAGTGCCCAACTAATGGCTGATGCCTGATGCCATGTTCCATGATCCTCGTGATGGTTTCAGAAAACGTAAGGTATATTATATTTTCTCTATTTTTAAATATAATAAGCTTTAGTTTTTTTCATATTTATACTATCCACATGTATCTGTCTTGTAGTGTGTTTATTCACTTAGTTTAGTCTTAATCTAATCAACACGTAAAGTATCATATATTTAAAAATGGTGGGAGTAGGTCATATGATGCTTACTTTTCAGTTCATGGGTTGAAGATGTATGGAGCTTGTAATATTCCTAAATTGCCATGGATTTATCTCAAGGGAGTGTACAATTTGATTATTCAGTTTTCCATCTATCCAAATGCTTGTCCGGTGTGAGCAGACAACATTATTGCTAAGTTTAACTAAAATATTTACATAACGTGACTGAACAAATAGTTTTATCACATACATACAAACAAATTAATTTTTTCAATATTCCGAACGATACAGAAAAATCAAGTAAATATTTTAATGAAAACGCCAATCCAAAATGGACCACTTCCAATTTAGGCCCGCCGCGCGTCCTATCGACCCATTCCTGATTTGCATCATCGAGGACAGGGACGAAGCTTCCGTGAATCCGCCCCTAGCCCACCTAACAACGACAGGGTGCCGGTCACCCTCCCCCTGTGGTCCTATTAAATGCAACAGTGTGGGGATATGGATGGCCCCTCCCATTCCCCACACTTCGTCCAGCTAGCTGCGAACCCTATCCCGCTACAGTCAAGCACTAGTCATCGCCACCGTCACGCACCATTCCCCACCATCCCACTCCGCTAGCCAGGATGCGGCAAGTCGAAGAACGACCATGAGGCGGGTCGTCCTCGGGACGCCGCCGCCGCAAGCTCTACATGCCTGCCTCCAACTCCGGCGCCAGTGATGCACATGGTGGTGTGTTGTTGGGAAACCCCAAGAGAAAGGTATGATTAGTGTAGCAGCAAGTTTCACTCAGTTATGAAACCAAATTATCGAACCAGTAAGAGGTGAGAGTTCTTCTCAAGGTGGCAACGGCACACAACACAATTAAGATACTTTGCCCAACTTAACGGTGAGGTTGTCAATCTTACTGGTTTGCTGTAACAAATGATTAAACGAATGTGTGGAGAATAATGTTTGTTTGCAGAGAATGAAAGTAACATGATTGCAGTAGGTTGTATTATCAGTTTAAAGAAAAGGACAGGGGTCCACAGTTCACTAGTTTGTGTCTCTCCATAAATAATAATAACATACATGTGGGTATGATACGTCTTCAACGTATCTATAATATCTTATGTTTCATGTTATATTATACCAACTTATTACATGTTTATATGCATTTTATATAGTTGTACGTATTTTCTGTGACTAACCTATTAACAAGATGCCACAGTGCCAGTTCCCTGTTTTCTGCTGTTTTTGATTTCAGAAAAGTACTTAAGAAAATATTCTTGGAATCGGATGATTTCTTTTCTGAAGTCCATTTTTATTTGGGAACGTTTCAGAAGACCGAAGATGACACGAAGTGGGCGGCCGAGGCGGCACCACAATGTCCTCGCGCGGCAGGAACCCTGGCCGCGCGAGCAACAGGTGTGGGCCCCTCGGGCCTCCACCGACCTCGCCCTTTAGCCTACAAATACCCCCTGAAACAAAAACCCTAGTACGGTGTTCAATATTTCCTCCGCGGGTCCCGAGCGCCGCCGCCATCGAAGACAAGATTCGGGGGACAGAAGTCTCTGTTCCGGCACCTTGTCGGGACGGGGAATTGCCCCTAGAGCCATCTCCATCGACTCAACCACCATCTCCATCGCCGTTGCTGACTCCTATGATGAGGAGTGAGTAGTTATCCCCCGGGGCTGCGGGATCTACGGTAGCTATGTGGTCTATCTCTCTCTCCCATGTGATCTTTATGTGTTCATGAGCTTTGTAATCTAGTTGAATATGTGATGCTACTATTTATCTATTATGCACTCTAGAGGTTACTTTAATATGAACTCCGGGGTTATTCACGGTTGTAACGGTGATAGTGTGTGCACCGTGTGTGATTCCTTTATGACGTTGTTGGTGTTAGTTTACTCTGACTTTGAGGGTGCTCTTGTAGCCTTACACAATGAATGGTGTTTGTTATCCAACATGATAGTGTTTGAGAGTAGTGTTTATTTATTTAACTTTGATGTCATTGTTAATAATGTCCACTCGTGAAAGTAGGATCCCTAGGCCTTGTTTCTAAGCATTAAAACACTGTTTCCAACAAGTTATGCTACATGTTTGCTTGCTGCCATTTTAATTACAGATTGCAATTACTACATATAATCTTCCATGTTACTTGTATTTCACTATCTCTTCGCATAACTAGTGCTCCTATACATCTGACAAGTGTATTGGGTGTGTTGGGGACACAAGAGACTTCTCGTATCTTAATTGCAGGGTTATTCGAGAGGGTTAGCTTTGACCTCTACCTCCCTGAGTTCAATATACCTTGGGTGATCTACTTAAGGGAAACTTGTTGATGTTCTACAAACCTCTGCTCTTGGAGGCCCAACACGGTCTACGAGAATAGAAGCGTGCGTAGACATCAGGGTAAATAAATTACAGCTGAGCAATTGACAGAATAAATAAGTGCATAATGATGCATATATTAATATCATGATGTTTAGTGTGAGATTCATTTGTGCATTACAACAATATACATAGACCGTTCCAACCGCATATATGACTAATAATCCACCTTCCGGTTAGCGTCCTCACCCCGTTCAATATTAAGTTGCAAGCAACAGATTATTGCATTAAGCAGAGTGTGTAAAGTAAGTAATAACATTATCCTTAGACAAAGTACTACAGTTTTATCCCTATTAGTAACAGTACATCTACAATCTTAGAGTTTAATGTCACTACCCCAAATTAAATAGAGACATGAAACCACTATCGAGCAAAAATACTCCCTCTTGGAGTCACAAGCATCTACTTGACCAGAGCATCTACTAGTAATGGAGAGCATGCAAGATCATAAATAACACACACATAATATATTATGAAGCAAATGACATAGTACTCAATATTCATCGGATCCCAGCAAACACAACATGTAGTATTACATAAAGATGATATTGATCATGATAGGCAGCTCACAAGATCTAAACATGGTAGCACAAGAGGAGAAGACAACCATCTAGCTACTGATATGGACCTGTAGTCCAAGGATGAACAACTCACGCATAATTGGAGGCGGGCATGGTGATGTCGAGCCCTCCGGTGATGATCCCCTCTCCGGCAGGGTGCCGGGAAGAGCTTCTAATCTCTCCCGAACTAGGGTTGATGACGGCGGCGGCTCTGGAACTCGTGGAGGAAAAGTGTTCGGGGTCTAGGTCTTGTATTATCGAGGGCTTTAAGTAGGCGAAAGGGCGGAGGCGGTTGAGGGCCAAGGCTCACTCCTCGGGTCCCCGCACGGCAGGAGGTGGGTCGGGCCGGCACCTCATGAGGGGGCCCCGTGGCCCCTCTCTGTCTCGTCTTCGGTGTTCTGGAACCTCCCGTGAAAAATTGGGACTTTGGTATTAAATTCGTCCAATTCCGAGAATATTTCCTTAAGGGGTTTTCTGAAACCAAAAACAACAGAAAGGAGGGAACTGGCACTATGGAATCTTGTTAATAGGTTAATCCCAAAAAATGCATAAAAACCATATAAAGTGTATATAAAACATGTCGCAATTGGTATAATATAAGCAAGGAACATAAGAAATTATAAATACGTTGGAGATGTATCAACATCCCCAAGCTTAGTTCTACTCGACCCGAGTAGGTAACACGATAAAAGAATAATTTCTGGAGTCACATGCTTTCACATAATCTTGATCATAATATAATGTAAGGCTCATGTTATGAATAAAGTGACTCAAGTCAATGATCTATAGGTTGCTAACAAATAGACAAGGAGTAAACAACTACATCATATACAAAACTTTTCATGTATAGTACTTTCAAACAAGCATAAAAAAGATTTGCATAGGAGTTAACTCATAAAGCAATATAATCTAAGTAAAAGAGCATTGAAGCAACACAAAGGAAGATATAAGTTTCAGGATTGGCTTTCAACATTTGAAAATGTATATCATATAGATAGTTGTCAACATAATGAAATATAACAAGTGCAATAAGTAAGCACATAAGAATTGTTGCACACAGTTGACACAAGTGTTTGCTTCGGGGATAGAAAGAAGTAGGTAAACTGACTCAACATAAAGTAAAAGATAGGCCCTTCGCAGAGGGAAGCAGGGATACAAGCATGTGATAGAGCTTATTATTTATAGGTTTTTGAAATCATATAGATAGCATAAAAGTAAGTTTTTGTGTGGTGTTTGTCATTGTCAACGAATGGTAATGGGCACTCTACCCCCTTGTCAAACAGACTTTCTTAAGAGCGGCTCCGATGAAGGACGTTATTTCTACCCAATGGCAGATCATCCCTCTTTCTGTTTTGTTTACACATGTAGTCTAGAACTAGTATCATTGCTTGGCTGATTAGATCAGGGCAAAATTGTGAAGAGAATGCATATGTTAAAGTTGTTATTAATTGGGACTGGTCACCCCATTTGCCAGCTCTTTTTTCAAGTTAATGGATAAACAAATGTATATGCCTCTAGTCCGGTTGGTGAAAATCTGTCTAAAAGCAAATGACAAGGTTGACATCCGTAACACCACATACTTCCTCATGAGTTAGTAAACATTGACACAAATAAGGGATAATAAGTTCTGAATTAAAGGAGCACGTCAAGTATTTAATTGAAATGACAGGAAATACCATGTACTAGATAGGTATGATGGACACAAAGGGCATGGATTTTGGCTTAAGGATTTTGGATGCACTAGAAGCATTCCCTCTCAGAGTCTCAGTACAAGGCTTTGGCTAGTAAGGTTGTTTGAAGCAAACACAAGTATAAACTATGCAATAAGACGTATATAAAAACATATTGGTAGCATTATAAAACTCTATATTGTCTTCCTTGTTGTTCAAACACTTTAACTAGAAAATATCTAGACCTTAGAGATACGAAACATGCAAACCAAATTTCATCAATCTCTACGGTAGTTCTTCACTAATAGGTTTGAACTACACGATGTAACAGCTTAAACATGATCTACTTTAGAGCTCAAAACAATTGACAAGCACCACACCATACAAGATAACAATCCATAAGAGCATGTATGTCTTTCTTTATACCATCTACCACATTTAGCATTTTCTGTTTCCAACCAAACACCAATCAACTTATTTAAACATAAACTCTTCAATTATTTAACAATTAAGCAAGAGAGTATAACATATGAGAATTAACAGATCTAGCAAGAGATGCATAAAAAACAAGAGCTAGAAAGTATTAAAATAACATAGAATAATACTCAACAAATATAAGTGAAGAATACGAGTATTCATAAGAAAAAGTGGAGCATGTCTCTCGCCCATAAAGGAAATATAGGATCCATTTTATTGAGAGAATAAAAAAACAAACATTCGCTTCAAGCAAAACACATAAGATGTGTCGAAATTAAAATATAGTTTCACTAGAGAGGATCTGATAGATTTTTGATGAAGAAGGGGATGCCTTTGGGCATCCCCGAGTTTTTACGCTTGAGTCTTCTTGAAATATGTTTGTGTGACCCACCGGGGCACCCACCAAGCTTTGTCTTTTCCATCTTCTTGATCACATCACATCATTCTTCTCGCTTGATCCTTAAAAACTTTCTCCACACCAAACTCAAAGTAAACTTCATTAGAGCGTTAGTACATAATTAAAAATTCTTATATTCTGTATGAACACAATTGATACCAATGCTACTGGATAATATCTACAGCCACTGATACTTTATGGAACAAAAAGATCCAATCAAAATAGCAAAACAGGCATTACAAAATAAATTACAGAATCTGTCAAAAACAGAACAGTCCGTAAAGTCGATTTTTTAGAGGCCCTTAACTTGCTCAGATCAGAAAACTCAAAACTAATTAAAGTTTCATATATATCTGAGGATTACACACAAACAATCCCAGGTCATTTTAATGTTTCAGTGAATTCTTACGAATTTAACAGTGGACAGCAGAAAACTGTTACTGCGCAGGAATACAAATCTGGCATCAAATTTCTACTAGATGCTTAACTTGACACAACAATCCAATAAAATAAAGATACAAAGGAATTGGTAAAGAGGTGATCATGTTCCTTGACACAATAAAATAAAATAAAATAACAGAAATAAAAAAGTGGGTTGTCTCCCATAAGCGCTTTTCTTTAACGCCTTTCAGCTAGGCATAGAAAGTGATATTCAAGTGTTATCGAGAGATGAAGGATCAACATCACGGATACGAGGTGACCTACGTTTATTTCTCTTACCATTTTTCTTACCTTTGCTCGTAGGGAATGTTTGCCCGCATCCTGGAGAGGAAGTGAAACTGATAGTACCTTTTCCCACATCAATTACTGCTCCCAAGAGTTTTAGCAGAGATCTTCCAAGCGTGATTTGTCATGTCCCTACACATTCAATAAGAAGATAATCAGTGGATTGATACGTCTCCAACGTATCTATAATTTCTTATGTTCTATGCTTATATTATACCCATTGCTACATGTTTTATATACATTTTATATAGTTTTTATTCATTTTCTGGGACTAACCTATTAACAAGATGCCACAGTGCCAGTTCCCTGTTTTCAGCTATTTTTGGTTTCAGAAAACCCTTAAGGAAATATTCTCGGAATTGTGCAAATTTAATACCAAAGTCCCTATTTTTCACGGGAGGTTCCAGAACACCGAAGACGAGACAAAGAGGGACCACAAGCCCCCCTCATGAGGTGCCGACGCAGCCCCACCTCCTGCTGCGCGGGCACCTCATGAGGGAACCTCGGCCCTCCACCGCCTTCGCCCTTTTGCCTACTTAAACCCCACGAAAATACAAGACCAAGGCCCCGAACACTTTTCCTCCACGAGTTCCAGAGCCGCCGCCATCATCAACCCTAGTTCGAGAGGGATCAGAAGCTCTCCCCGGCACCCTGCCGGAGAGGGGAATAATCACCGGAGGACTCTACATCACCATGTCCGCCTTCGGACTGATGCGTGAGTAGTTAATCGTTGGACTACGGTTCCATAGCAGTAGCTAGATGGTTGTCTTCTTCTCTTGTGCTACCATGTTTAGATCTTGTGAGCTATCTATCATGATCAAGATGATCTTTATGTAATAGTACATGCTGTGTTTGCTGGGATCCGATGAATATTGTGTACTATGTGAAAGGACATTTTTATAATCTCTGTGTTTTGTGTGTTAGTGTCGTGGTGGTGTCATGGTAGATGCCATAGGATGGCTAATTTGTGGGGCCGATGGACGTTGGTGGATCCGGGGAGGGGTAGCGAGTTGAAGAACTCACACGGGGAGGATCCCGGTAAGACCGGAATCTCCCAAGAACACGAAACAAGAACAAAGTGCAGCGGGGAAGATCTAACAAATACAAACAAATGCACGAAGGCACCAAGTACACGCACGATATACCCAGGTTCAGGGCCCTCGTGAGGAGGTAACACCCCTACTCCTGCCTTTCTTCTCTTTATATTGGTGGCACAAGAACTACAACTTGCTACACGATCTATCAAAGGAGGAAGTACCAAGAACTAGATGAACTCAAGGTGAGAGGGAGTAACTGCTCTAGGAGTAAATGCAACTACAGTCTTGGCTCTCCAGTTGGTCTCTCCTCCTCAGGAGCAGTTATGGCGCCTTTTATAGAGTTCCGGCCGGGAGGGCCGGAAACCCTAAAATGCCTCGGCCCCACCGGACAGGTCTAGCCGGGATGTCTTCACCGGCTAGTGCGACCTAGTCGCCGGACTATCCGGTGTAGCCCCTGCGTCATCATCTTGCTAAGGACGGCAGGCGCCGTCCTGCATCATCATTGTCCCCTTGTCAGGGACAGGACACGTCTTCGCCCATTCCGGATAGCCTTTTCCGGATTGCCGGGCTAGGTATGTCAGGTCTTGTCGTACCGTTGTCGTACCGGCTGACGCGCTCCCGTGTCAGGCGGGAGGTGACCATGCTCCCGTGTCAGGCGGGAGGTGACCATGCTTCCGTGTCAGGCGGAACGGTACGTCCTCCCGCGACTTACGGGAAAACCTGCCATAGACCGTTGACGGTCTACCGGGAACCTTCTCGCCGGCTACCTCCTCGCTTGCCACTACGAGCCCCTTCTGTATAAGATCAAGATCAACATGTACATTCCGGTTGGTGCTTACCCGGGATACCTACCCGGTAAAGCCGAGTAGACCATCATCCGGGAACCTTCTCGGTATCCCAGGTCCGGGATCCTTTCCGCACGATGTCCGAACTTATCTCAGGATGAGCAATTCTAGGCCTAGCCTCCCGAAGATGTCTTAGCCTACCAGCAAAGACATCTTCGAGAAGCTAGTTCTTAGAGGAACCATCCGCTCTTGCCCGTGCTACAAATGCGAGGGTCGGGGATGTCTATTTATAGCCGCAAGGCATGACCCTTACGGCTGCCACGGGGCCCCTTGGCCTTTCCCCGCGTCCAAGGGACCAGCTGCCCTTTCGGCATACCAAGGGGTGTCCTTTGCTGTTGCCAAAGGTCAAGCACTGTTGTTATCCATTATAATTTACCGGGATCTGCCCCTACCCGGGGGGCAGCCCCCCGACAGTCAGTTAACAACATGTTGGATGTACTAAGTTGGTGTTAAGTGATGCAGGATAATTTAGGAACATTTCAGATGCATCAGCACCAAAAAAGGAGAAAAAGAGGCAGTGCTGAAAAGTGTGCTCAGCCCCTGGTGGGGGGCGGAGTTTCCGGCCTCAGGGGCCGGAGTTTCCGCCCCTGCCTGAAGTTTCCGGCCTCAGGTACCTCGAAGATGTCCAAGCCAAGATTGGAGAAACTGGTGCTCAGCCCCTGGCATAGTCCGGAGTTTCCGGCCTCCAGTGGTCGGAGTTTCCGCCCCCGGCCGGAGTTTCCGGCCATTAGGGCCGGAGATTCCGGCCTGATGATTTGTTGCAACGGCTACATCTTTGGAGGGTTATAAATACCCCTCCTCCTACCTCCAGCTAGCTTACTCGACCAGAAAAAGAGGAACTCCATTGTTGCAAGCCAGGAATC
Organism: Poa annua; assembly: GCA_026929855.1. Lineage (NCBI taxonomy): Eukaryota > Viridiplantae > Streptophyta > Magnoliopsida > Poales > Poaceae > Poa > Poa annua. The sequence goes on along the minus strand of CM049426.1, from coordinate 262,970,101 downwards.
ATTAGATCTCCCAATCCCTCCGTCCAAACTCGTCGATCTTTGGAGGATTGAAGGAGAAGGCCCCGGTCTACATATTCACCGAGCCGTTCTTCATTTCCCCCTCATTCACTTGAGGGAACACTTGCTAGGGTTTCCACTAGGAAAACCTAGCCCATTGTTCTACTTACCTTCTTGTCTTTCTGACCGATTGTAGCTGTTCGGGAGCCCCCAAGCCCTTTGTGGGTCGTGCCCCGAATCGTTGTTGTAAAGGCTATGGATTCCGCCTCGAAGGATTCCGATAGTGGAAAGTGGACCAAACCTTTGTGGTGCGGTTCACTGGAGATTTGGGTGAGGCCTTTGTGGCTGTTGAACCATTGTGTTGGTTCACACCTCTCCAACGAGACGTACTCCCATTTAAGGGAGGAACTCGGGAATACATCCTTGTCGTCTCGTGCTTTCACTTCGGTTACTTCTATCCTTGTTTATCGTCTTTATTATTATATCTTGCTTAGTTGCTAGCTTGTTATATAGGTAAATTCACCGTAGTTGCATATCTAGAGAATTTACCTTTCGTGTCAAGCCAAATTTGAAAAGGAACTAAAATTTGAATTAGCACCTATTCACCCCCTCTAGGTGTCATATCGATCCTTTCAATTGGTATCAGAGCGAAGGCTCTCTTGTTGGGTTTAACCGCCTAAGAGAAGTATGACACAAAGTGAGGATGAGGCCGCAAGGCTTGCCGAGGCTAATGAGTCCTTTAAAAAGGACCAAGCCACTGCGGCATCCATGGCCGATATCAAAGCTTTGGAAACAACTTTGACATTTTCCATGGATGCTAGGTTTAACGAGTTTCGCGACTTGCTCAAGAAACTTGTTAACGGCAAGCCCTCGAATACTTCCGCGTACTTCTCCGAGATGGGTGAAGAGCGCGCCCGGGGGTGTTGGGACGGATCCGAGACAACGCAGTCGGATCTTGATTGGCTGTATCGGACTCACCGGATTCCTCCGGAAGTCGAGAGCCGTCTACCGGGAGAGGAGGTTGCGCCGGAACCCCAACCCGGGGAATATGTGGTATTCCTATCGCATTTTGAGCGCGGGTTTGGGCTTCCGGCCAGCCCCTTCTTCCGCGACTTCCTCGATACGTACAGCGCGCAACCTCACCACCTTCCCGCCAACGCCATCATGATGCTTTACGTCTTCATCACTTACGCGGAGGCGTACCTTGGCATATGGCCCTTTGTGGATCTCTGGGCCAAGTATTTTATCCTCCGCCGACAAGCCATCCCTAACCCGGATCAGAAGGTAAAAGACCTGGTCGACTGCGGAGCGGCCACCGTCATCCCTCGCGCAGACTCCGGATTCCCCATCGTCAAGGGATTAGAGTCTTGCCGGAAATGGCAGCACAGCTTCTTCTATGTGAAGAACCGGGAGTCCTTGGGAGATGGCCCGGGATCCTCGTCCCCGGACTTCATTAATCTGCCGGAATTCGTCATGGGTCCTCCGCGCGAATTCGGTCGCTGGAAGCATCTTCCCGTCAGCGAGGAAATCGGATACATGCACGATGTCCTGCAGGTGCTCGCCCAGGATATGACCGGGGACGACCTCTTGCACTGCTTTATTGTTCGCCGGGTCTGCCCCCTCCAACACCGAGTGCACAAAATGTGTCACATGTCCGGGAACTATGACCCCACCCGGACCAGTATCCATAGGCTAAGCCACTCGGCGATCGTCCGTCGTGCCCGAGCTATCGCTCGGACGGAGATGGCGGAGGATTACGAATGGGGGGTCATAGGGGGATCCCGGAAACGACCGGTTGACCAGGTGCTTATATCAGTCTTCCACGCCTACGCCTTCGTACATGCGCTCACTTGGACACCGACACGACCTAACTTGTTTGCGCAGTTGTTCGAGCGTCAGCACGAGGAGGACGCCATCCACGTCAACGGGAACTACGCCCCGGATTTCCCGAAACCGGACGTGATGCCGAGAGAGGATCTCGACGGTGAGGACCATCTCGCCATCCCATTCGTTAAGGCCCCGGGTAATCCTTCAACCCCAGAGACAGTTTCCATTTCCTCGGATGACGATGAGATTAACTGCGAGATCCTTGACGTTATTGACGCTCTCCCTCTGAATTGGGCCCCAGCCGTGGTTCCGAAACCGTCAGCCGGGACCAGACGTGCCGAGAGCCGGAAGCGCGCGGCTTCCGACACCGATGGGGCTGAAGCCTCCGGCAACCCCCCCAAGAAGGGTAAACCGAGCAAGAAGATGACCGAGAAGCCTCCTCGACGCCGGCAGAGGGGTCCTCCCCTTGTGGACTCCGGGTACGTCTTTCTTGCCTCATGTTATTTGACTTCGCTCTCTCCATAACTTCTGCTAAGACATTTTCTTTCAGTGACGCGCTCGAGCTCCCGACACCTGCTGTTCCTCCTCCTCCGGGAACTCGGACTCCTAGTCCTGTTCGGGCCTCTCCTTCACCTCTTCGCCCTTCCGCTCGAGGATATGAAGCCGCCGCCCCTGGTGCCGCACCGGCTAGCGTCGCGACCTCGGATGCACCTCCGGTGATCGACGAGATCGCGCTGCAGGCCACGACCACCCCGGGAGAGATTGTTCTTCCGGATAGCCCGCGCCGGGTTCCCGGACTGGAGGCAGATATCGCTAGCCCTCGCCGGCAACCTGCGGCGAGTGGGGCCTCTCGGCCAGCCGCGCCCAAGGCCATCCCGGAGAAACGTCCTACCGCCTCCTCCGGGCCTGCAGAACAAATTCCCAAGTCCCGCGGCAAGACTTCTGGGCAGAAAACATCTTCTGCTCCGCCCGCAGCTGCTCCGACATCTTCTTCCAAGGAGTTGGTGCCGCGCACGGGTAAGTTCTCACCGTTACCACCACCTCCTGCCGAGATCCCTACTGCCGCTTTGCGGATGTTGCGAGCAACGGTCAGCTCCTTTGCATCTTCAGGATCTCGGGACCTCGCTGCCACCCGCGCTGCCGGCAGCTCCGGCATCCGGGTTGTTGATGATTTCAACAAGGCCTGGCTTGCCGCCGATGCTTCCGAGACTGCAGGGGACTTGCACGCTGCAGGTCCGAGCCGCAGCGCTCAAGCCCTGCATGCTCTCCAGGTGGCCGCGCTGGACGTCACCCGAATAAGCGAGGTAATTTTTTCTTCTTTTATCCAAAACACACTTGTTCTTTCCACCATCACTAGTCCCCGAGATTGGTGCCTAGTGCTCTAGATTCCACCGAATAGCAGATCACTAGGTTCCAATCTTAGAGAAAAAATCCAGGACTGGGATATTGAGTCCCCGAGATCCTCCCAACCGGATAGGTTGGTTAAAAAATTGCTCCATCACTACTAGTCCCCGAGATTGGTGCCTAGTGCTCTAGATTCCCCCGAATAGCAGATCACTAGGTTCCAATCTTAGAGAAAAAATCCAGGACTCGAACACCGAGTCCCCGAGACCCTCCCAACCGGGTTCTTTACTTCTTTTTCCATACTGACTTTGCCTTCTTTGTCTTGCTATTAGGAGTGCAGCCAACAACGCCGCAACATCTTCAACCGGGTTCTCGGTGAACTCGGTCAGTCGAAGAAGTCCGAGGAGTGCCTCCGGGAGGAGCGAGATACGACGCGCCAGATCTCGGTGGATCAGAAGACCGCTCTCTCCACCGCGCAATCCGAGATCGCTCGGTTGAACGGCGAGCTCGGGAAGGCTCAGACTGCTATGTCCGAGATGAAGACGCGCTTCATTGAGGCTACCAAAAAGCAGAAGGAGACCCTGGACCAATCGGTGGCGCGCGCGGAAAACACCAAGGCCGAGCTGGATCTCCTCCGGTCGCGTTCCGACGCTTGGCTCGCCGAGCTTACTGTGCTGAACCGGGATCTCAACAGTGAGTAATCCGACAACCCTCCTCTTCTGTTATTTCCTTTATTTGCTGTTCCTCTTCTTGTGACTTAGTCGTTTTGACAGCTCTTCTTTTTAAAGGAGAGTTCGAGCACTCCCGCGAAGCCGCCGCCAAAGCTGTTGCTGCCGCTCGAGAGAAGCGTGCCGGGAAGGGTCCCATCTCGGACGCCTGGGACATTGAGGATCACCTCACTGCCCTGAAGGCCCGGATAGTACCTCTCCGGTCTATCGGGACGGAGCTCCTTAGCGCGGCGATCCACGTCCACGGCGCCTTGTGGCCGAGCCTCCGCGGGAAGCTCTCGATCCCGGAGCTCTCGCGCGCACTTCTGGGTGCTGGCAGCCGCATCCACGCCTGGAAGCGCTCCGGTGCTAGAGCTGGTGCGGATCAAGTCTTGACCCAAGTACTCAGCTGGTACGAGGGTCTTGACTTGGCATCGATCCTGCGCCTGCGGACGGTGTCGCCTTGGGTTAAAGATCCGGCAAAGATCCAGCAGCGGCAAGAGGTGGCGCACCGCATTGCGAAGTGGGCCAGCATCCGTGCCTTCACCGCCAGCACTGTCCCTTCCGAGTCTGAGTCAGATGACGAGGATTCCGAAGAGGATGATGCCGCTTCCGGCGATGGGGAAGAGGAAATCCTGGAGGGAGATGACGCTGCTTCTGGTGCAGCGCCCGAGAAGGTGGTTTCCCGGGATGCAGCATCTTCGCCGGTACCCGAGGCCACCGAGACCGAGGTGCATCCTGACGTTCCGAGTGGTGCTGCCGATGCTGAAGGTGAAGCTACTCCTGCCGCTGCCGGCGCTGCTGCTCCCGAGGTCGTCGCTCCCGAGGTCGTCGCTCCGGAAGTCGCCGTTGAGAAGCCTACTTCCCCCACTGCTTAAAACACTTAGCCGCAAATTCGTTAAATCCCCAGGATGTCGGGTGCCATATGTATCGTACACTTAATTTATTTGTGCTTCGCCGTGAACTATTTACTTGAAGAACTTATGTCAATGTACTCAGCTTTTGGTTCCCGAATTGCTTTTCATGTTTTACCGTACTTAGGTAATTTCTGCTCTTGTCTACCATTTCGGCGTTCGACAGTCGAGTCACAAAACTCCACATACGGCACATACATTACTTAAAACAATCCGAGTTCCTACTAACCGAATTCCCGACATAAAAAACAACTAAGTTAGTAAAAAATAAGCATGCCGGATAAGTTCCTGTTCCAAGTCCCCGAGACCATTTTCGTGTTCCCCACCTTCCCTCTCTTTGCTCTTGACTACCATTTCGGCGTTCGTCAGTCGAGTCACAAGATGATTTCACATGACATACATTACTTAGACTTTGAGAATCGGATTCGGAACTTTCCCGACATGCACACAGTAAAAAATATAAGATAGCTACCCGGTAGTCCCCGGGTTCCTTCCCGGGATGTCGGTAGAAAACAGTAAATAAATTTGACAAAAATAATAATAAGGCAAGCTCATAACCAGGCAGTCCCCGGGTTCCTCCCGGGGTGCCTTACTTTCCTTGATACTGAAAAATTGATATACAACATACACTGAACCTTTTACGTGTAAAAGGGGCGAAGTAGCGCTACATTCCATGGACGCTTGGTTTCCTCACCGGATTTGTCCATTACACCTTTCCTAGCCTCCTGTGCATCTACAAGGTAATAAGAATCATTGTGCAATGCCCTGCTTATCACAAAAGGTCCCTCCCATGGAGGTGACAACTTATGCATTCCGGCCGTGCGTTGGATGAGCCTCAGCACCAGATCTCCCTCCCGGAGCACCCTCGGGTGTACTTTCCGGCTATGATAGCGACGGAGGTTCTGTTGATAAATTGCCGACCGAGATAGTGCCAATTCTCTTCCCTCTTCGAGTAAATCCACATCATCTTCTCGGGCCTCCCTTGCCTCGGTCTCGGTGAACATTGTCACTCTCGGGGAGTCATACTGTATGTCGGTCGGAAGCACTGCCTCAGCACCGTATACCATGAAGAATGGCGTGTACCCGGTAGATCTATTCGGAGTGGTCCGGAGACCCCATAATACCGCCGGTAACTCCTCTATCCAGCATCCCGGAGTTCTCAACAATGGTTCGATCAAGCGAGCTTTGATACCAGCCAAGACTAAGGCGTTAGCCCTTTCGACTTGCCCATTTGCTTCCGGATGTGCGACTGATGCTACATCTAGCCGGATTCCCTTCTCAGAACAAAATCGAGCGAATTCCCCCACAGCAAAATTTGTTCCATTATCTGTGATAATGCTGTGTGGGTATCCGTATCTCAAGATGATGTCTTTCAGGAATTGCACAGCGGTGTGTCCATCGCACTTCCGGATTGGTTTGACCTCTATCCACTTGGTAAACTTGTCCACCATTACCAGTATATGTGTCATGTTGCCCCTTGCCGGTTTGAATTGCCCGACCATGTCCAAACACCATACTGCAAATGGCCAAGTGATGGGGATTGTTTTCAGTGCTGACGCCGGCATGTGTATCCGGTGAGAAAATCTTTGGCATCCTCCACACTTTCGGACAATATCTTCTGCTTGCTGCAACGCAGTGGGCCAGTAGAACCCATGCCGGAACACTTTTGCCACTAGGGCCCGGGATGATGCATGGTGTCCACACTCTCCCTGGTGTATTTCCAGGAGCATCTCTTGCCCTTCTGCCGGTTCCACGCATCTCTGGAGCACCTCGGTGACACTCCTCTTGTACAGCTCTTGGTTAATGACAGTGTATGCCTTTGATCTTCGCATTATCTGACGGGCTTCCACTTCATTCTCCGGGAGGGTTCCTTCCAAGATGTACACCATAATGGGCTGTGCCCAATCCGGGACAGGTCTCACCGGGAACGCTGGAGCGTCTATGTCCATTGGTTCTGCCGACATCACCTCTATCATCATCTGTCTTTGCCTCTCTGAGCACCGGGAGGCAGTCCCCGGGTTCGATGTTATGCTCCCGACATCTACTTCCATGGGTACTGCCTCTGAACCAGGTTCCTTGGGGATAAAGATAGAATCCGATTCGGGTGATGGTTGTATAGACGGCTTTCTCAAATGTTCCAGGGCTATTCCGGGTGGGATGGCATCCCGGGATGACCCTAGTTTGGACAATACATCTGCTGCTTCGTTTTCTCCTCTGGGTATGTGCTTGAACTCGCATCCTTCAAAAAATCCGGAAATTTTCTGTACATGAAACTTGTACAAGGCCATGTTTGCATCAAGGGCATCCCAATTCCCCGACACCTGTTGCACCACGAGGTCGGAGTCACCGAAACACTCTATCCGGCGGATATCGATCTCCTTGGCGACATTTAATCCGTGAACCAAAGCCTCATATTCCGCGACATTATTGGATGCCCGAAAATGGATCTGCAGCACATACTTCAGTACATCTTGCTTCGGGGAGGTGAGAACCACTCCGGCACCCAATCCGATCTTAGCTTTTGAGCCATCGAAATGCATCCTCCAGAAATTGTAATCCGGTATCGGAGGTTCATACTGCATCTCGGCCCAGTCTACCAAAAAGTCCGGCAGCGCCTGCGACTTGATGGCATCTCGTCTCTCGTATGCCGGAGCGTACGGAGACAACTGGATGGCCCATTTGGCTACCCGGCCGCTAGCATCCTTGCAACCGATGATCTCGGCGAGAGGAGCTTCGCACACCACTGTGATCGGGTGTTCCTGAAAATAGTGCTTGAGCTTGGTCACTGCCATGTACACCCCATATGCCATCTTCTGGTAGTGCGGGTAGTTCTGCTTGGATTCCGAGATCACCTCACTGAGGTAATACACCGGTCTCTGTATCAGCTTGCTCCCTTCTTCCCTTTCTACTACCATTGCGACACTGACTACCCGGTTGGTTGCTGCAATATACAACAGCATAGGTTCCTTGGGCAATGGGGATGCCAATATCGGTGCTGTTGAGAGCATTCTCTTCAAATCGTTGAACGCCGCATCCGCCTGCGGGGTCCAAATAAATGTTTTGCTCTTCTTCATCAGTTGGTACAGAGGTAAGGCCTTCTCCCCAAGTCGGCTCACAAACCGACTTAGGGACGCCAGACACCCGGTAAACTTCTGCACATCCTTGAGACGTACAGGCAACTTCATGCTCTCTATAGCACGAATTTTACCCGGGTTGACCTCGATTCCCCGGCTTGAGATGAGGAAACCGAGTAGCTTCCCTGCCGGAACACCAAATGTGCACTTATCCGGGTTCAACCTCATCCGGAATCTTCTTAGGTTCTTGAATGTTTCCCTCAGATCATCTATTAGTGAGGCCTTTTCTTTTGTTTTTATGACTATGTCATCGACATAGACCTCGGCATTCCGGCCTATTTGGTCATGCAAGCATTTCTGCATGCACCTTTGGTAGGTAGCACCAACGATAGCAATAAGCCCCGTAAGGGGTAATAAAAGCGGTTTTTAATTGATCATCCGGATTCAAAGGTATCTGGTGGAAACCAGAATAAGCATCTAGAAAAGTTAAAAGCTCACTCCCGGCAGTGGAGTCTATCACTTGATCTATTCGGGGCAGCGGAAAGGGGTCTTTCGGGCATGCCTTGTTGAGGTTGGTGAAGTCGATGCACATGCGCCACACCTTAAGCAGGAGGGGATCATCTTTCTTCTTTTCCACCAGGACCGGATTCGAAATCCAATCCGGGTGCAGCACCTCCATGATGAATCCGGCAGCCAGCAGTATAGCCAGGTGCTCCATGACCGCAGCTCTTCTTTCATCCGAGAGGCGCCTAGTTGGTTGCTTCACCGGCTTCGCATCCGGTCGAACAAACAGAGAGTGCTCAGCAAACTCCCTCGGGACGCCTTGCAGATCGTCACTCGACCACGCAAAGGCATCCCGATTCTCACGGAGGAAGTCGACGAGCTCGCCTTCCTATTTGCTGTCCAGGTTGCTGCCAATGATAACTTGGCGCTCCGGGTTGCTGGGGTCTACGGACACCTTCTTGGTCTCTTTGGGGGGCTGAAATGATGCACTCTGTTCCGGGTTCAGCATCCCGGGCATTCCGAGTTGTGAGGTCTTAGCCATCGCCACCACCTGCTGGATCCTCTTCTTCTCTTCTGCTATCACCAGGGACTCAGCTAAGCATGACCCCGCCGAAGCACACTCCATGGAGCGCTTGTGGTCTCCCGAGATGGTGATTATGCCGTTAGGTCCCGGCATCTTCATCTTGAGGTAGCCCATGTGCGTTGAGATCATGAACTTGGCGAGGGCCGGTCTGCCGATCAGTGCATGATACGGGCTCTCGAGGTCCCCGACCTCGAACTCCAAGCTCTCGGTTCGACAGTTCTCCCGAGTTCCGAATAGCACCTCAACCCAGATTTTTCCCATGGGTGAGCAAGAGACCCCGGGCACAATGCCATGGAAGGTTGTCTCCGTGGGCAGCAGGGTGTTCATGGATACTCCCAGCTTCAGCATCGTGTCCTTGTACATTATGTTAATGGCACTGCCATTGTCAATCAGAACCCGGCTGAAGCGGACGTTGAGGTTGGGTCCGATAAAGGTCGGGTCCACCACCAAAGCATACGCTCCCGGCTTGGGCATAACCCGGGGGTGATCCTTACGGCTCCAGGTGATCTCCATCTCGGACCAGTGCAAGAATTTGGGCACTGCCGGGATCACAGCGTTCACCTCCAGAGCACGCTGCCGCACACTCTTCCGGTCCGTAGGCTCAGTCACGAAGACCACATAGCTCTGGTGCGCCTCCCGGTAGTTACCTTGCTGCTGTCCGCCTTGGTTGCCGTTGTCGTTCCGGGTGTGCACCATATTCACTGGGCGAGGTGGGGGTCCTCTCGGAGGAGGGGGAAGTCGGACATTGTTGGCCCCCGATGTCGGAGGAGGGGGTCTCGGAATATTGGGCCGAGATGCCGGAGCACTTGGCCGAATACCTCCCGAGCTGCCCTCCTGCAACGTGCGCTGATACCAGCTGCACTGCCGAGTAGAATGGTTTGCGGGCTTGTTGGCCTCCAGAGTGTGATAGCAGCATGGCTTATTCAACATCTCCTCATATGTCAGGGGCTTCTTCTGCTCCACCCAGGTCTTCTGCACCTCCTGACTTTGACCCCAAGCTGGGCCACTCGTCTTTTGACGCTGGCTGTTGCCGGCATCCTCCTGCTCCCGGGGGGCTACCTCCTGCTCCCGGATTACTGCTGCGACATGCTGCGCTGCATGGTGGTACTCGGGCTGATTCCTCTTGTGACTGAACTCTTGGCGATCATGGCTCCTGCTCGGTCCGGAACGCTGAGGTCCCGCATTCCTCCTGTTGGAGTCTCCGACATCCACCAGGGGCTGCATGGGATCTCCAAGCGTATAGGTATCGGCGATGCGCATGGTTTCCGACAAAGTTGTCGGCATCTTTCTTTGCAGCTTCTGCCACAGCATAGAGCCATGCCGGCATCCCTGCGCAAACCAGGAAATGGCTTGTGCCTCTACCACTCCTTCGCAAGAGTTGCGAATATTGCTCCACCGGGTAAGGTACTCCCGGTCCGTCTCGTTGCTCCTTTGCCTACAGATGGCGAGCTGCTGAGGTCTGTTCGGTCTTTTGTACGTGCTGGTGAAGTTGCTGATGAATGCTTCCTCAAAATCTAACCAGCATTCTATGCTACCCGCCCTCAGGTTGTTCAACCAGATCCGGGCAGGTCCTTCCAACATTTGCGGTATATAACGTACCGCCCATCGTCTGTTTCCACCGGCTATGCTTACTGCAGTTACATAGTCGGTCAGCCAGTCTTCCGGCTTCTTGCTGCCGTCATAGGTCTTGGCACCCCGGTTGAGCTGAAAGTTCCGAACAGGAGGTTCCCGCATGATCCGAGGTCCAAAGCAAGCAGGTCCCGGAGGTCCTTGCTCTTCCACCATCTCGGACTGGTGAATCCGGTCCAGCCGGAACCTTGCATCTGCCGGGTTCAGCTGTCTTGTTCCTATCCGAGACCCCAAGGGGTTCTCGTCGGGCTGATATTCGAGCTGCTGCATCCCCGAGTTGCCATCGTTGAGCCTGTCCTGTATGGGGATCCCGGCTTGACGGGGGGCGGAGATGATGTCCCTCTGCGGGTTTCCCTGTACATGGGGAGGATTCCGGGGTGGATTACCACGGCCGACTGGGTTATCGTTTCTCACACCCAGGTTACCATTTCCACGGGTACTTCCCGCCTGTCCCGGGTTATGCTGTCCGGCTTGCCCCGCCTGCTGGATACCAGCAAATGCCGGGTCATAGGTCTGTAGTTGCTTGTTCCTCCTGGAACCTCTACTCCGGCTCCGGCTCTTTCTCTTGCTCTTGCTTCTGCTCGGATGTGGGGAAGAGGCCTCCCCATCCGACATCCGGCTATTGGGTCTGGCTGAATGCACCTGTGACCCTGCTCCGGGGTTCTTCTTCTTGAAGGCCTGGTTCTGCCGGTTGGCCTCAATCACCAGCTCGTTGACCCTTTCCTGTTGCTTGCGCAGGGCTTCACCGGATAACCCCACCAACTCTGCCATGGCGGCTTCGGCGGCCCTAAGGGTTTTTGCCGGTGAACTGTACACTGGCTTCCCCGCAGAAATCCGACTTCCGGTGTTGCTAGTGGTGGCTCCACCAGCCAGTTCCTCATTCACCATTCTTCCCTTCTTGCGCAGATCTGCAATGCGCTTCTCCCGGGAGTCTATCTTAGTGAATCCGTGAGCAGCATTATACTCCCGGAGGCTAACGCTGAGCTCGCGACGGAGCTCGGCGATTTCCTTTGCCTCAGCGAGAAGCAATTTCCGCTGCTCCTCCAACTCAGCCGAAGTGGCCTGCGTATCCGCTCCGGTAACCACGGGTACAACTAGTTTGGCTACCAAACCCAAGAGGGGATCCGGGCGGCGTCGCGGTTGGGACGGCTGCGGATCACCATCTCGGGCCGCAGGTCTTTCCTGCGGGGGTTTGGCCAAACGAGGGACGCCGTCGGTATCGCCATCAGCATCCTGGTATTCCTCCTCGGTAGTTCCGACCATCATCACTGCGACGGAACTCGGGGAGTTGCCAGCGCGCAGACCCCGAGCTGCGCAGAGCATGGTAGGGTCCTCAGCCTCCAGGACTAGGTCCGGGTAGCTACAGACAACCTCGGTGGCCACATAGGTGGTGAAACCACCGAAGTCGATTAGACATCCATTCCCCGGGAACGGTTTGTTCCGGAAGCAACCTGCGTTTTCGGCGACGAATTCCATCTCCCCAAGTCTTACGACTAGGCCAGAGAGAACCCGAACGTCGAAACGTACCGGGGAGCCCGTCCGGATGTGTACACCAGCCAACGCCTCTGTCGGCCCCACGGTGGGCCCAACTGTCGTGGTGGTGTCACGGCAGATGCCATAGGATGGCTAATTTGTGGGGCCGATGGACGTTGGTGGATCCGGGGAGGGGTAGCGAGTTGAAGAACTCACACGGGGAGGATCCCGGTAAGACCGGAATCTCCCAAGAACACGAAACAAGAACAAAGTGCAGCGGGGAAGATCTAACAAATACAAACAAATGCACGAAGGCACCAGGTACACGCACGATATACCCAGGTTCAGGGCCCTCGTGAGGAGGTAACACCCCTACTCCTGCCTTTCTTCTCTTTATATTGGTGGCACAAGAACTACAACTTGCTACACGATCTATCAAAGGAGGAAGTACCAAGAACTAGATGAACTCAAGGTGAGAGGGAGTAACTGCTCTAGGAGTAAATGCAACTACAGTCTTGGCTCTCCAGTTGGTCTCTCCTCCTCAGGAGCAGTTATGGCGCCTTTTATAGAGTTCCGGCCGGGAGGGCCGGAAACCCTAAAATGCCTCGGCCCCACCGGACAGGTCTAGCCGGGATGTCTTCACCGGCTAGTGCGACCTAGTCGCCGGACTATCCGGTGTAGCCCCTGCGTCATCATCTTGCTAAGGACGGCAGGCGCCGTCCTGCATCATCATTGTCCCCTTGTCAGGGACAGGACACGTCTTCGCCCATTCCGGATAGCCTTTTCCGGATTGCCGGGCTAGGTATGTCAGGTCTTGTCGTACCGTTGTCGTACCGGCTGACGCGCTCCCGTGTCAGGCGGGAGGTGACCATGCTCCCGTGTCAGGCGGGAGGTGACCATGCTTCCGTGTCAGGCGGAACGGTACGTCCTCCCGCGACTTACGGGAAAACCTGCCATAGACCGTTGACGGTCTACCGGGAACCTTCTCGCCGGCTACCTCCTCGCTTGCCACTACGAGCCCCTTCTGTATAAGATCAAGATCAACATGTACATTCCGGTTGGTGCTTACCCGGGATACCTACCCGGTAAAGCCGAGTAGACCATCATCCGGGAACCTTCTCGGTATCCCAGGTCCGGGATCCTTTCCGCACGATGTCCGAACTTATCTCAGGATGAGCAATTCTAGGCCTAGCCTCCCGAAGATGTCTTAGCCTACCAGCAAAGACATCTTCGAGAAGCTAGTTCTTAGAGGAACCATCCGCTCTTGCCCGTGCTACAAATGCGAGGGTCGGGGATGTCTATTTATAGCCGCAAGGCATGACCCTTACGGCTGCCACGGGGCCCCTTGGCCTTTCCCCGCGTCCAAGGGACCAGCTGCCCTTTCGGCATACCAAGGGGTGTCCTTTGCTGTTGCCAAAGGTCAAGCACTGTTGTTATCCATTATAATTTACCGGGATCTGCCCCTACCCGGGGGGCAGCCCCCCGACAGTCAGTTAACAACATGTTGGATGTACTAAGTTGGTGTTAAGTGATGCAGGATAATTTAGGAACATTTCAGATGCATCAGCACCAAAAAAGGAGAAAAAGAGGCAGTGCTGAAAAGTGTGCTCAGCCCCTGGTGGGGGGCGGAGTTTCCGGCCTCAGGGGCCGGAGTTTCCGCCCCTGCCTGAAGTTTCCGGCCTCAGGTACCTCGAAGATGTCCAAGCCAAGATTGGAGAAACTGGTGCTCAGCCCCTGGCATAGTCCGGAGTTTCCGGCCTCCAGTGGTCGGAGTTTCCGCCCCCGGCCGGAGTTTCCGGCCATTAGGGCCGGAGATTCCGGCCTGATGATTTGTTGCAACGGCTACATATTTGGAGGGTTATAAATACCCCTCCTCCTACCTCCAGCTAGCTTACTCGACCAGAAAAAGAGGAACTCCATTGTTGCAAGCCAGGAATCATTAGATCTCCCAATCCCTCCGTCCAAACTCGTCGATCTTTGGAGGATTGAAGGAGAAGGCCCCGGTCTACATATTCACCGAGCCGTTCTTCATTTCCCCCTCATTCACTTGAGGGAACACTTGCTAGGGTTTCCACTAGGAAAACCTAGCCCATTGTTCTACTTACCTTCTTGTCTTTCTGACCGATTGTAGCTGTTCGGGAGCCCCCAAGCCCTTTGTGGTCGTGCCCCGAATCGTTGTTGTAAAGGCTATGGATTCCGCCTCGAAGGATTCCGATAGTGGAAAGTGGACCAAACCTTTGTGGTGCGGTTCACTGGAGATTTGGGTGAGGCCTTTGTGGCTGTTGAACCATTGTGTTGGTTCACACCTCTCCAACGAGACGTACTCCCATTTAAGGGAGGAACTCGGGAATACATCCTTGTCGTCTCGTGCTTTCACTTCGGTTACTTCTATCCTTGTTTATCGTCTTTATTATTATATCTTGCTTAGTTGCTAGCTTGTTATATAGGTAAATTCACCGTAGTTGCATATCTAGAGAATTTACCTTTCGTGTCAAGCCAAATTTGAAAAGGAACTAAAATTTGAATTAGCACCTATTCACCCCCTCTAGGTGTCATATCGATCCTTTCAATTGGTATCAGAGCGAAGGCTCTCTTGTTGGGTTTAACCGCCTAAGAGAAGTATGACACAAAGTGAGGATGAGGCCGCAAGGCTTGCCGAGGCTAATGAGTCCTTTAAAAAGGACCAAGCCACTGCGGCATCCATGGCCGATATCAAAGCTTTGGAAACAACTTTGACATTTTCCATGGATGCTAGGTTTAACGAGTTTCGCGACTTGCTCAAGAAACTTGTTAACGGCAAGCCCTCGGATATCATCCCGCTTGAAGAAGCTTCTAACTCCGATGAGGGTGGTTCCAAGGAGAATAAAGAGCAAAAAGAGAAGGAGGTGAAAGCAAATGATAAGCCTAAATCATCTCCCAATTCGCATGAGGAGAAGGAAGGGTATCATGCCGTTTGGGGATGGTACTCTCCCGATCCAATTATCACTACCCGCATCAATCCTTTAGGTCCCCCACCTAAGCTTAATGCATTAGCTTTTGCTAGTTGGCAACGCTCAATAAATCTCATGTCAACAGTGCCTCCATCGAGATTTGGAGGATTATTGAAGAAGGATACATGGTGGAGGATCCTAGCAACGTGACCAAGAGAGAGTTCGCCGAAAAGCAACTAAACGCTTCCGCTCTCCACATGATTGAACTCTCCTTGAGCGACAACGACAAGCATCATGTTCTTCATGCCACCACCGCCAAAGAAGCTTGGGATTGTCTTGAGCGTGCCTTCCTTGGAAATGATAGCATGAAGAGAAATAGACATGAATCTTTGAGCAATGCTTCTGAAGGCTTCTACATGCTTGACAACGAGAACCATGAAGAGATGTATGGTAGACTCAAGACTCTTGCCAAAGCCTTTTATGATGTGGGAGCAACTTATGTTGATGATGTTTGGGTCAAGAGGAAGTATGTGAATGCTCTCTTGCCTTCGGAGCCAATGGAGTTGAAGTCTATTCAAGGAAGATACAACTATCATCAAATGTCTTCCCATGAAGTTATGCAAGAAGTCCAAGCCTCCAAGGTTGCCACCAAGAATGCCGAAGATAACTGTGCTAGGGCCATGGGAATGAGACAAGGTCCCTCACTTGCCTTGAAGGCCAAGGTGACTTGCATAGATGATAATGATGAAGTTGAAGCTTATCCTAGCAACATTGCTCCACATGATCTTGAGCAAGCCCTCAATGGTCAAATTGCCCTTGCCACACGAGTGTTTTGGAATGACCCGTCTAGTGCTAAAGCTCGTGTTGATCGAGATAACAACTCAAGTGGCAAGAAAGAGCTTGCCTCAAGGACAAAGACTTGCTACAATTGTTATGACAAGAATCACTACATAAGAGAGTGTCCTTATGAGAACCGTGAGAAAAATGGTGGGAAGATTGTCCCGAAGGACCACTCAAAGTTGATTCAAAATAAGTCCGCAAGACCAAAGAAGCCTTTCTTCAAGAAGGCACCAATAATTGTGTTGGTGGCACAAGAAGAATATGCCACAAGTGACTCCGATGATGAAGACACACCTAATAAAGAGGTTGCCGCATTCGCTATTGTATCTACTCCACCATCATCACCGTCACTCTTTGAATCCCCCAATGACATCGTCTCCACCAACAACGCACGTTGCCTCATGGCTCATGTCACCGAGGTATCATCTCCCTCTCCTAAGACTACTCATGATCAATCTAGTCTTGAGATTAAGAAGGAGCTAGTTTCTTTTGATACTTTGGTGGCTAACTTGCAAGGTAAAGCCAAAGAACATGTTGAGTCTCTCGTGAGACAACTATGTGCGGCCGAAGAACTTCTTCAAGAAAAGAGTAAGATTGAGAGAGAGGATTCTCTCACCATTGCCTCTTTGAATGCTTCCATAGCATCTCTAAATGGCTCTTTTGATGAAGAAAGTGAATATAGACTCACTCTAGAGTAAAGACTTGAGTCTCTTGATGCTAAAAATGATGAAATCATTAATAAAATCATTAACGGTAGAGATCATGTTTTTGCCAAATATAAAGTGATTAAAAAGGAGAAAGTTGAACTTGGGGTTGTGAATGCTAGACTTCTTGAGGATATGGAGAAGCTTGATAAAGCTCACAAGGTATTGGAAACGACCCACTCCATCCTTGTTAAGTCACATGAGCAACTCCAAACTCAACTCTCTAAAACTTGCTCAACTAGTATAACTATTCTTCCTCGTCTTCATGAAAATGTCATTGAAGAAAATGCTAGGTTGAAGGTGGATCATGCTAAAGTCACTAATGCTAAGACCTCTATTCCCAAAGGTAAAGATAAGGGTATTGCTTATTTGTTTGAGCTAAAACCACACAAAGGGAAGGAAGGTCTTGGTTATGTTGCCGAGGCAAAGAAGAAAGTGAGCAACACCAAGGAGATCAAAACCAAGCCCGCACAAGCCAACACTACCATTGCGGGTGGTAATGCCACTAGCGGCAAGACCACTCGTAGTGACTTTGCGGGGCATAACAATCACAACTACATTCTCTATGTTGATTATTATGGTGATGTTTATGCAAAATATGTTGGTCCTTATGATGGTTACATTGATTATTCTATTTGGGTTCCTAAGATTCTTGTTTCTAACCGAAAGGGACCCATTGAGAAATGGGTACCTAAATGCAAGAAATGATTTCTTGTAAGACTATGCTTCCGGTGGATCTAAATGGGTGGTTGATAGTGGATGCACTAGTCATATGACCGGAAGTAAGGAGATCATGACGGAGTTGAGACCAAATATCAATCATTCAACCGTCTCTTATGGTGACAAGTCCAAGGCCGAGGTAAAGAGTCTCGGCAAGGTGGTAGTTGCAAAGGATATCACCCTTGTAAATGTCATGTTTGTCGAGTATCTAGGTTACAATCTTATGTCTGTTCATGCTCTTAATAAGATGAACTTTGATGTCCACTTTACTCTTGATATTGTGGTACTCTTGAGGAGCAAGACTCTAAAGGTCATGTTCGTTGGGTATGTTGAAAATGAGTTGTTTGTGGTAGACTTTTCGGGGTCAACCAACACTCAAGCAATATGCTTATTCGGAAAGGCCGACGTGGGGTGGTTGTGGCATCGCCGCTTGTCCCATGTCAATATGAGAACTTTGCAAAGTCTTCACAAGGGTGGCCACATTCTTGAACTAAATGAGAATGTTTCTTTTTCTATAGATCGTCTTTGTAGGGCTTGTGTTGAAGGAAATATACATGATTCTCCCCATCCAAGAAAGACCATCATCTCATGATCAAGGGTATTGGAACTTCTTCATGTTGATCTTTTTGGTGTCGTGCCTCAACCAAGTCTTGGTGGGAAGAAATATTGTTTGGTGATTGTCGATGACTATTCAAGATTCACTTGGATTTTCTTCTTCAAGACGAAGGATGAAACTCAACAAACCATCATCGGTTTGTCCAATGAAGTTCAACGTCAACACAATCTTCCCATATTGGCCATTAGAAGTGACAATGGCTCCGAGTTTAAGAACTACACCCTAAATGAGTTTCTTAGTGACGAGGGAATTCGACATCAATATTCCACCGCATATACCCCTCAACAAAATGGTGTAGCCGAGAGGAAGAATCGGACTCTTATGGATATGGCTAGGTCCATGTTGGCGGAGTTTAAGTCTCCACTCTTCTTGTGGGCCGAAGCTATCTCCACGGCGTGTCACTCCTCCAACCGGTTATTCCTTCGCAAAGGGAAGAAGGAAACTCCTTATGAAATGCTTACCGGCAACAAGCCCAACATCTCCTACTATCGAGTATTTGGTTGTAAGTGTTTCTACAAAATCAAAGGTGTTCATCTTTCTAAGTTTGAAGTTAAAGCCTTAGAGGGTGTTTTTGTTGGGTATGGTGCGAACTCTCACACTTATAGAGTCTATGACAAATCCTTAGGGAGAGTTGTAGAATCTTGTAGTGTGAGGTTCGATCAGAATGACGGCTCCCAAGTGGCGCAATTTCATGTTTGTGATGTAGATAATGAGGAACCTCAAGATGTAATACGAAGAATGGGAGTTGGCTTTCATCGCCCCATCGAGATTCATCATGAGCCTCCTCAAGGAAGTACAAGCTCCACTCAAGTGGAGATTCCATAATCACAAGTTGAAGTGGCACCCACTATGGAAGCAAATGAGACACCCATCCAAGAACAAGAACAAGCTCCTCCTCAAGTTGACAAAGAGGCCACACAAGATTCAAGCACTCCTATTGTCAACTCTAGTCAAGATCAAGAGCAAGAGCAGCCATCTCCTCCCATTACTGAAAATGTGCAACAAGATGGTCATGCTCATCAAGACGGTCAAGATGGGGACTCAAATGATTTAGGTGATCAAGCCGAAATCCTCGCAACAATGGGGACATCGAAACCCGTCGTCAAGCAAGAGTCAAGAGAGATTTGTAAATCAAGTGTCACAAGCTTGAAGCCATCATTGGTGATGTATCTCGCAAGGTCTCCACAAGAGGTCAATTGGCAAGTTTTAGTTAACATCAAGCTCATATATCTATGGTTGAACCAAAGAATGTGTTTGAAGCTCTTGAAGATCCGGATTGGTTGGAAGCCATGCATGAAGAACTCAACAACTTCAAGCGCAACAAAGTATGGAATCTAGTAGAGAAGCCAAAAGATTGCCGCAATGTTATAGGCACCAAGTGGATATTCAAGAACAAGCAAGATGAGCATGAAATGGTTGTAAGGAACAAGGCAAGATTGGTAGCTCAAGGGTACTCTCAAGTTGAATGCATTGATTTTGGAGAGACCTATGCTCCCGTGGCTCGCCTTGAGTCCATCCGTATCCGACTTGCCTATGCATCACACCACAATTTTAAGTTGCAACAAATGGATGTGAAAAGTGCATTTCTTAATGGTCCTTTAAAGGAGTTGGTATATGTAAAGCAACCACCGGGATTTGAGGATCCACACTTCCCAAACCATGTCTACAAGCTTGATAAGGCCCTCTATGGTCTCAAACAAGCACCTCGTGCTTGGTGTGAGCACCTAAGAGAGCTATTGCTAGACCATGGCTTTGAAGTGGGGCAAATAGATCCCACTCTCTTCAGACAGAGGGTAAAAGGGGAGCTTTTCATATGCCAACTTTATGTTGATGATATTATTTTTGGCTCATCTAACAAAGCTTTCAATGATGAATTTTCAAAGCTTATGACGGATAGGTTCGAGATGTCCATGATGGGAGAGTTGAAATTCTTCCTTGGTTTTGAAATCAAGCAATTAAGTGGAGGGACTTTCATCTCTCAAGTCAAATATGTCCAAGATATGCTCAAGAGGTTCAAGATGCAAGATGCTAAAGAGAAGAGGTTTCCTATGGACACCAAATGTCATCTTGAACTTAGTCCAAAGGGTAAAGATGTCGATCAAAAACTCTATCGCTCTATGATTGGTTCTTTGATTTATATTTGAAGGAGATATGCCCTAGAGGCAATTAATAAAGTGTATTCTTTATCATATCTCGTTTGTTCATAATAGGTTTTTGTGTCATGCTAGAACCGTATTAAGCGGAAACATTAATGCGGGTGTGATACGTAAACAACCAGGTCCCTAGTAGCCTCTACTAAGACTAGTTTCGTTGCGCGATTGATGATCGAGGTTTCCCGGTCATGGGGCATGGCGCCGGTCGGCAATGAGAGTCACATCGCTGGAGAGTGATGTGATGGACATACCCAGTTTTGGAGAACGTAGTCATTACACCTTTGACCGTGAGATCAACTCTTATTGATATTCCCCGAAGATACTTTGATTGCACCAAACGTCGTATCTTATTTAGTATGACAATAACGGTGATACTTTTGGGTATTGGAAAGGAGTATTGAGACGAGGGGTCAAGAGCGGGATTTGCCAGTCCGCGTAGCAGGATAGATACTCTCGGGCCCACTCGGTGAGATCTTGTCTAATGAGCTTGCAAGCATGTGACTAGGTCACGGAGACATGAGATCATGAACGAGTAGAAGATGGCAACGTCGGTAACGAGGTCGGGATTAGGTATGGAGATATCTATGGAACGACACTCAGACGTGCTAAGTATCGCTATGGCAAAAGGTCTAAGACTTCACGTTCAGGTTTGATAGATGAAAGTCATTCGTTATATCTCAGGGATTAATTCAGGGGGTCCAGGCCTACGAGTTAGTCATTGATCATTGAGGAGTCTTGATCATACCTGATATTATATCGAACCGCTAGGGTAACACACTTAAGGGGTTTCGACAAGACAACCGGAAAGGAAGGAGATCACCGGGAACGTCCCGAGAGAGGTCCGATGGAGATCGGGCAGCGCCGAAAGAGTTTTCGGAGCTAGGAAATATTTTATATATTATGTTTGATATTAATTAGTGTTATTAATATGCAAATATGATTTTATATATTTATTTTCGAATTTATTAAGGCAGATTTCCCTAAATGGGCCTTCCGGACGAAAGAAGGCCCAAGAGGGGAAAATTCCCTAGGGGAATTCGGTGGGGGCCAAGAGGGCCGGCCTAGGTGGGCCACAAGGGGCCCACCAGGGGGCCGGCGCACCTATCTAGCCGAACCAGGCTGTGGGGGGTTAGTCCCACATTGCCTGGCTGGCAAGGTTGGCTCCCCCTGGGAGCCTATATAAGAAGGGGCACCCCCAGCCTTTTAATTCACCAATTAATTCCTGATTTCTCTCTCGATCTCGTGGTTCCCAAGTTGGAGCCGCGCCGAGCAAGAGGAGTTGGGGATCTCCTCCACCATAGCCCGCTGCCGCGCTGCTGGTGTTCCGGTCCAAGTCTTCCGCTGCTCGTCCTAGACTGGAGCTTCGGAGGCGTCGTCTCCACCGTACGTGTGCGACTCCCTGCGAGGTGCTGCGCTAGCGGTACTCGGAGGCCTGCTTCCTCTACACGACCTTGAGGTCGGCTTCGTCGGTCTTCATCGACAACGTTTGTGCGGGAACGTAATCCCCGCTTTCGGTCTACAAGGGTATGTATTCCAATCTCCGTTCGTACTACTATATCTGCATAGAATAGATCTTGGCTAGTTTAAGGATATCGTTGCTAGGAAAATTATTGTTTTCTACCTACGATCCCCTTCAGTGGTATCAGAGCCGATCTATCGTAAGATATAGCTGTACGCTGTTAGAACCCGTGCTCTGCACGGGGGCACCGTTCCTGTTATTTGCTACCCTCTAGCGTGCACTTCTGTATTCCAGCGGCATTGAGTTGATGAAGCGGCCCGGACCGACTTTACGCGTACGCTTACGCGAGACTGGTTCCACTACTGACATACGGCTTGTACCGTATCTGTGGCTGGCGGGTGACAGTTTCTCTCTCTTTAGTTGGTCTTCGCATTTTCAATGGAGGGCCCGAAAGGGATGCTTAAACATGCAATTATTGGATCGTTGTTGTGGTCATAAGATTCGTAGGTATGAAGCGGTTCTATTTACGAAAGCCCCAAGCCACGTAAAATATGCGAAAGATAAAGTAGAAGCGTCTAACTTTATTTTGCAGGGGCTATGTGATATGGTCAAGGTAGGTTTATTAAATTGTTTATAAACTGCGGGCGCCAAGAAGACCATGGCGCGATGGACTATATCACATTGCATTACATTTGATGTTTTGTGTGCATCTTATTTTGTGTGTGATTGTGTGTTACACGGCGGTAGTTGAATAAGATGATCCCTTCAAAATACCACTAGTGTTCTCCCTCCAACGCGCACCACCAATAAAGTTCTACGTTATGAGGCAGGCCGTGATGATCGGGTGTCAGACATATCTTCGTTCGCATACGGTGGGTGTAAGCCATGTTGCACAAGCGTCAGCGTGGAGGTCTTTGGTGGCGAGCCTAGCATACTCAGAAGTATGGCCTCGGAACAGGAAGGCCGAAAGGCCGAGCACGAGTCACAAAATTGGTGTGACAGACGATTTTGTCTACTCTTGAAGTTGTGCCGCCGGCTTTGATGATGAGGGGTGGTGCAATGGATGGGGGTCGTGTAATCGCTTAAACGACCAGGAGGGATGTTCGTTTGAGTGGGAGTTATGTTAGTTATTTTCTAAAATACTATAACTCAAAATTATTATGAACAAAGTCTTATGTTGTTGCAAATTCCATTGTAGATGTCTCGCCCCTCGTTTAACCTAGGTCCGTTCCTTGAGAAAGAAAAGCTTAAGACCAATGGGTCAAACTTCATGTCCTGGTTCCGCAACCTGAGGATCCTCCTCACTCCCCATAGGGTGGCCTACGTCATTGAGGTCGCCATAGGTGACCCTCCTGCAGATGATGCCTCTGAGGATGAGAAGAAGGTCTTCCAGACCCGATCGGAGGATTCTGCCTTTGTCCAGAGTGGCATGCTCTACGCCATGGAAGCCGACCTGCAGAAGCGCTTTGAGAAGATGAGCGCCTTTGAGATCATTTTGGATCATAAGGCTGTCTTCGCGCCGCAGGCTAAGGCTGAGAGATATGAGGCTTCTGAGCTTTTCTACTCAGCCAAGATGGAAGAGCATAGCAGTGTGAGCGAGCATGTAGTCAAGATGTCTGGCTACGTTCAACGCTTGAATGCTCTGGAGTGTAAGATTCCCGATGAGCTGGCGATTGACAGGGTGTTGCAATCATTGCCACCAAGCTACAAAGGCTTCGTCATGAACTACAACATGCAGGGCATGGCTAAGTCCCTGGGTGAAGTGTTCGTGATGCTCAAGACTGCTGAGGTAGAGATTAAGAAGGAGCACACGCTGTTGATGGTCAACAAGACCGTTGATTTCAAGAAGTCCGGTGGCAAGGGAAAGCAGAGCTGGAAGTCCCGGAGGGAGGCAAAGTTGGCTGCCAAGCCCAGGACTAACAAATCTGGTCCCAGAGCTAGCGTGGAGTGTTTCTACTGCAAGGGGAAGGGTCACTGGAAGCGCAACTGCCCCAAGTATCTGGAGGATAGGAAGTCTGGCAAGACGATCGACAAAGAGAAAGGTATATTTGATATACATGTTATAGATGTGTACCTTACATCCGCCCGGAGCAATACGTGGGTATTTGATACTGGTTCTGTTGCTCATATATGTAACTCTCAGGAGGAGTTACGGAATAGAAGGCGGCTGGCGAAGGATGAGGTGACGATGCGCGTCGGCAACGGATCGAGAGTCGACGTGGTGGCTGTCGGCACGCTCCCTCTGCATCTACCATCGGGATTAGTTTTGGTTTTAAATAAATGTTATTTTGTGCCATCCTTGAGTGTAAACATTATAAGTGGGTCTTGCCTGTTACAAGACGGTTATTCATTTAAATCAGTGTCAAGCAATTGTGCTATTTATATGAATGATATCTTTTATGTTGATGCTCCCGAGAGTAATGGTTTATTCTTGTTGAATCTCGATCGTAGTACTCACATTCATAACATAGAGGCCAAACGAATTAAGTGTAGTGACGATACCAACATTTTTTTGTGGCATTGCCGTCTTGGTCATATTGGTATAAAGCGCATGAAGCGACTCCACTCCGATGGACTCTTGGACTCGTTGGATTTCGGATCCCTCGATACATGTGAACCCTGCCTCATGGGCAAAATGACCAGGACACCGTTCAAAGGTTTCGTTGAACGGGCGTCGGATTTGTTGGGGATCATACATACAGACGTATGTGGACCAATGAGCGTTTCGACACGCAATGGTTATCGTTACTTCGTCACCTTCACTGATGACTTGAGTAGATACGGTTATATCTATTTGATGAAACACAAGTCTGAAACGTTTGAAAAGTTCAAAGAATTCCAGAGTGAAGTTGAGAATCAGCTTAATAGGAAAATCAAGCATCTCCGGTCCGATCGCGGTGGAGAGTACTTGAGTTTTGAGTTTGGCACACATCTGAAGAGTTGTGGCATAGTGCCCCAACTCACGCCCGCCGGAACGCCGCAGCGTAACGGTGTGTCCGAGCGACGTAATCGTACTCTACTGGATAGTGTCCGATCTATGATGTCTCTTACCGATCTGCCAGTGTCCTTCTGGGGTTATGCGTTAGAAACAGCCGCATTCATTTTAAATAGGGCTTTGTCCAAGTCCGTTGAAACGACGCCTTATGAATTATGGTATGGCCATAAGCCTAAGTTATCGTTTCTGAAGGTTTGGGGTTGTGAGGCGTACGTTAAGAAACTACAGCCCGACAAACTCGAATCAAAGTCGGAGAAAGTCGTCTTTGTAGGATATCCGCGGGAAACCGTTGGGTACACCTTCTACAACCAAGCTGAGGGCAAAACTTTTGTCGCGAAGACCGGTGCCTTTCTAGAGAAGGAATTTCTCGCGAAAGGAGTAAGTGGGAGGAAGGTAGACCTCGATGAAATCGTTGATCCTGAACTCGAGATTCCGAGTGGCGCAACGGAAGCAATTCCGGAAACGTCCTCCGTGGAAGGAGTGGGAGAAACTGTCGAGAAAGATGTTCTACCTCGTAGGTCTGGTAGATCTCGGATCCCACCAGAATGGTATGGCAACATGGTTTGCACCGTCATGCTAGTCGAGCAAGACGAACCTACGAACTACAATGAGGCGATGGAGAGTCTAGAGTCCGAGAAATGGCTTGAAGCCATGAAATCCGAAATAGGATCCATGTATGATAACCAAGTGTGGACTTTGGTGGATATTCCCGAAGGGCGCAAGGCCGTCGAGAATAAGTGGATCTTTAAGAAGAAGACTGATGCTGATGGTAATGTGACCGTCTATAAAGCTCGGCTTGTCGCAAAGGGTTTCCGACATGTTCATGGAATTGACTACGATGAAACTTTTTCACCGGTAGCGATGCTTAAGTCTATTCGGATTTTGTTAGCGGTAGCTGCCTACTATGATTATGAAATCTGGCAGATGGACGTCAAAACGGCCTTCCTGAATGGAAACATTGAGGAAGAGTTGTACATGGTACAACCGGAAGGTTTTGTCGATCCAGGAAGTGCTAACAAGGTGTGCAAGCTTCAGCGATCCATCTATGGATTGAAGCAGGCATCTCGGAGCTGGAATCTTCGCTTTGATGAGGTAATCAAAGGTTTTGGATTTATCCAGAATGTGGAAGAGACCTGTATTTACAAGAAAATGAGTGGGAGCTCGGTTGTGTTCTTAGCACTGTATGTTGACGACATATTGCTAATAGGGAATGATGTGGAACTTCTGAATAGCGTGAAAGGAATATTTAAACAGTAAGTTTTCCATGAAGGACTTAGGAGAAGCTGCGTATGTTTTAGGCATAAAGATCTACCGTGATAGATCAAGGCGCCTATTAGCACTAAGTCAGAGTACTTATCTTGATAAAATATTGAAGCGTTTTCATATGGAGAAGGCAAAGAAGGGTTCTCTGCCGGTTATCAAGAATAAGATATTGCGTAAGGCGCAGTGTCCGGTGACGGAACTCGGTAAGGCCGAAATGACGAAACATCCTTATGCTTCAGCCATAGGATCGATCATGTATGCAATGTTGAGTACTAGACCAGATGTGGCATTAGCTCTAAGTTTGACAAGCCGATTCCAGAGTAATCCTGGAATGCCGCATTGGATAGCTGTTAAGAGCATTTTTAAGTATCTCAATAAGACAAAGGAAATGTTCCTTGTGTATGGTGGCTGCGATGAGGAACTTGGCGTAACGGGTTACGTAGATGCAAGTTTCTTCTTAGACCCCGATGACTGTAAGTCACAGACAGGTTACGTGTTCAAGGTGAATGGAGGCGTCGTGTGCTGGAGAAGTGGGAAGCAACCCATAGTCGCACAATCTACAATGGAGTCGGAGTACATTGCTGCCTGCGAGGCCGCGAATGAAGCTGTGTGGCTGAGGAAGTTCGTCATCGAACTTGGAGTGTTCCCGAGCGTGCAAGACCCCGTGGTCCTCTTCTGCGACAATACGGGTGCCATTGCGAACGCCAAGGAGCCAAGGACTCACTCCACCGCCAAACACATTCTCCGACGCTTCCACGTGATACGTCAGTACGTACAAGAAGGCGATGTGAAGATTTGCAAAGTGCATACGGATCTGAATGTGGCAGATCCGCTGACGAAGCCTCTCCCGCTTGATAAGCATGAACAACACCAGTTACCTATGGGTGTTAGGCTTTTACCAAGTTGTAATCTAGATTAATTTGTACTCTAGTGCAAGTGGGAGACTGAAGGAGATATGCCCTAGAGGCAATTAATAAAGTGTATTCTTTATCATATCTCGTTTGTTCATAATAGGTTTTTGTGTCATGCTAGAACCGTATTAAGCGGAAACATTAATGCGGGTGTGATACGTAAACAACCAGGTCCCTAGTAGCCTCTACTAAGACTAGTTTCGTTGCGCGATTGATGATCGAGGTTTCCCGGTCATGGGGCATGGCGCCGGTCGGCAATGAGAGTCACATCGCTGGAGAGTGATGTGATGGACATACCCAGTTTTGGAGAACGTAGTCATTACACCTTTGACCGTGAGATCAACTCTTATTGATATTCCCCGAAGATACTTTGATTGCACCAAACGTCGTATCTTATTTAGTATGACAATAACGGTGATACTTTTGGGTATTGGAAAGGAGTATTGAGACGAGGGGTCAAGAGCGGGATTTGCCAGTCCGCGTAGCAGGATAGATACTCTCGGGCCCACTCGGTGAGATCTTGTCTAATGAGCTTGCAAGCATGTGACTAGGTCACGGAGACATGAGATCATGAACGAGTAGAAGATGGCAACGTCGGTAACGAGGTCGGGATTAGGTATGGAGATATCTATGGAACGACACTCAGACGTGCTAAGTATCGCTATGGCAAAAGGTCTAAGACTTCACGTTCAGGTTTGATAGATGAAAGTCATTCGTTATATCTCAGGGATTAATTCAGGGGGTCCAGGCCTACGAGTTAGTCATTGATCATTGAGGAGTCTTGATCATACCTGATATTATATCGAACCGCTAGGGTAACACACTTAAGGGGTTTCGACAAGACAACCGGAAAGGAAGGAGATCACCGGGAACGTCCCGAGAGAGGTCCGATGGAGATCGGGCAGCGCCGAAAGAGTTTTCGGAGCTAGGAAATATTTTATATATTATGTTTGATATTAATTAGTGTTATTAATATGCAAATATGATTTTATATATTTATTTTCGAATTTATTAAGGCAGATTTCCCTAAATGGGCCTTCCGGACGAAAGAAGGCCCAAGAGGGGAAAATTCCCTAGGGGAATTCGGTGGGGGCCAAGAGGGCCGGCCTAGGTGGGCCACAAGGGGCCCACCAGGGGGCCGGCGCACCTCTCTAGCCGAACCAGGCTGTGGGGGGTTAGTCCCACATTGCCTGGCTGGCAAGGTTGGCTCCCCCTGGGAGCCTATATAAGAAGGGGCACCCCCAGCCTTTTAATTCACCAATTAATTCCTGATTTCTCTCTCGATCTCGTGGTTCCCAAGTTGGAGCCGCGCCGAGCAAGAGGAGTCGGGGATCTCCTCCACCATAGCCCGCTGCCGCGCTGCTGGTGTTCCGGTCCAAGTCTTCCGCTGCTCGTCCTGGACTGGAGCTTCGGAGGCGTCGTCTCCACCGTACGTGTGCGACTCCCTGCGAGGTGTTGCGCTAGCGGTACTCGGAGGCCTGCTTCCTCTACACGACCTTGAGGTCGGCTTCGTCGGTCTTCATCGACAACGTTTGTGCGGGAACGTAATCCCCGCTTTCGGTCTACAAGGGTATGTATTCCGATCTCCGTTCGTACTACTATATCTGCATAGAATAGATCTTGGCTAGTTTAAGGATATCGTTGCTAGGAAAATTATTGTTTTCTGCCTACGATCCCCTTCAATATTTGTGCATCTAGACCCGATATTGTGTTGAGTGTAGGAGTGTGTGCAAGGTATCAAGCGGCTCCTAAAGAAAGTCGCTTGATAGCGGCGAATCGAATCTTCCGATATTTTGTTTATACCCCAAGGTTTGGTTTGTGGTATCCTAGGGTGTTGGGGATATATCAACTAGGGGTATAACCAGCATGGATCAATCCGGCTAGTCCAGGGTGGCCCAAGGGTGGTAAGGCCAAGGCCTGCCGGGCGGCCCAGATAGCTGACGTGCAGGGAAGTAGGCGAACGGTCCAAGGAAGGCGGAAGGCCTCAGCCCATCAAGCCACCGAGCCCAAGACGGAAGGCGGCAACTAAGCCGGCTAGGTCTAGGACTCTGTTTACTTGCCGGACAAGTACTTACCTTGTACCATGGGGTCTGGCCGCCTATATAAGCCGGCCACCAGGGAGCCTTTAAGAGGAGAGCTCAGAGACAATCTCCATAGGGATCATACCCATTGTAACCTGTTCACGGCTATTGCCTCATAGTGAATTATAGCAGCACGTAGGATCCCGCCACCGCTGTGGGATCCGAAACTGGGTAAACTCGCCGTGTTCAATCCCGACCTCGACGACACCAACCTTCTTCCCCACAATCCATACGTAGGCTAGAGGACCCCCGTCTCCTATCAAATATGCCGATACCACGACAGTTGGCACCCACCGTGGGGCATAAGGTTCCTGGCGTCACGTTCCAGGCGGGAACACTTAGCGGCGTGGGCAAGCAGATCGCCGTCGGTCGCGTCACAAGGTATGACGGCCATAGCTACGTCAACTCGGATGAGTCCTGTCTCCCGGCGGACGACTACCTTATCGGATGCGCAATCGTGCCGATCGGAGGGATCGACGTCTTCATCGGGTACACGCCAGAGGCGTACGGCCTACCGCGTTTCTACAACCCCACCCACCAACCCTTCGACCAAGCAGTCGACCGGCAAGATGGATCTGAATCCGCCTTCTCCCAGGAGTCGGCCGAATCTGATTTCCACTTCGTCGGAGTTGTCGGACTGGGATCCGACTCCCAGCCGGAAAACAACGATCCTGAGTCAATCCTCCCTGCTCTACAGGAGGATGCGATGTTAGATGCCGGATCCAGATCTACCGTTCAAGTCAACATAGACTCTGACTCCGATGATGATGCTAGTCTCTTCGAAGTGAAGATCAAAACCCGCTTTTTCAGTGGTAATCCGGCTCCCTCAGAGGGTACAGCGGATATAGACATGCCTGACAAGCTGGCTATGATGGTTGTTGTCGGTCACGAGACAACCCCAGTTACTTCGGAAGCGCAAAACAAGCCGGCGGAAGAAGCCGGGGACACCACTGCCGGCCAGCTCATTGAAAGTTCCGACAAGGTGTGCGCAAAGAAGAAAACTGGCCTCGAGAAAGGCGGCGGCAGCAAACCCACGGATTTGCTCTCCGTCATCAAAGAAGTAGACGAGATCATGAATACTCCGGTGAACAAAAACACCCCACTCGACGAAGTGGAAGAGCTTAGGCTTAACATGCTTAAGCACTCTGACTTCCTGCGAAAAAGAGAGGAGCACGTTGAAAGCCTTGCGAAGAAGATCAAGAAAGAGCAGGAGGAGATGTCGGCCAAAACAAGCCGGCAACTCTTCGAGGAGAAAAGGTCATCAAAAAACCGCCGTGGAAAAGAGCCGCCTACGCAAGCAACGACAGCGGCTCAAGACCTAGGGTTCGATTGGCGTACGGCACCACAGCGAGTGGATAGAAGGGGGGATGTTTTCTTCTGCACCCCTATCCTCAACGCGGCTGCCGCGTTAGATACCCTGGACGACAACACTTACACGGCGGAAGAAAAGCTGGCCAACGCAAGACACTTCGTAAGCAAGGCCCTAGAACAACAAGCTCGCGCTGATTCCTACGGCCACATGGCGGATGCCCGCGGGGGAGACCTAGAGTCTAAGTCGGGCAAGTGCAAAGCTGCACCCGGCGCCGACCCCGAAGGCCCGTCTGGCTCCAGTAGCCATGGCGACAAAAGGAAGGCAACGCCACCTCCAAAGAAGGCACCGCCGCCAAAGCCAAGGCGGGACGAGAATTCAAGGACGGGAAGCAGAGGAGACCTACCACCTCCACCTCAGCCAAGACGCGACAATGGCGGTAGCCGGAACAACAGGCAGCCGCCTAGAAAAGATGCCGGCAACGACCCTCCAAGGAGAGGCCGCAGCCGGTCTCCACAGCGTAGCACTGGCAGCAAGAGGAGAGAGGAGGTAGAAGGGCCCAGGCGCAGCATAAGCCGGGCGGCGCAGGACGAGCCGGACGCAAACAGAGGCGCACGGCAGCTCGATCCAAAAGACGCACGACACCGCCTACAAGACATAGCAAGAGGAAAGGAGCCGCTACACTCTGGACCAAAGTGCTTCGGTGACGCCATCCGCAGAGAGCCGTTCCCCAAGGACATGACATCAGTGTCAAAAAACTGTTCTAGGTACAACGGCCTCGTTAAGCCGGACTCATGGCTATCCGACTACGCCATGGCCATAGAGATTGCCGGCGGGAGCAGCCATATTGCCGTCCGCTACCTACCTCTCATGTTGGAAGGCACGGCAAGAGCTTGGATCGACAACCTTCCTGAAAAGTCCATCCATAGCTGGTACGACATGGAAAAGGTTTTCTCCCAGCACTTCCAAGGAACATACAAGCGTCCAAATACCTACACGGATTTGCAGCGCTGTATCCAAAAGCCGGACGAAACCATGACAGATTTTGCCAGCCGTTGGATATCCGAAAAGGCCAACTGTCATGGGGCTTCGGACGCACAGGCTATCCACGCCTTCTACACGGGCCTACAGAAGAAGTCCTTGCTCCGTCATAGGCTCGTCCGCGAGCAAATCACGGACCTTGGTGAGATGCTCAACCTAGCCACCCAATACGCGGCGGCGGATGACGACGCCCGGGACGATGACCCAGACGTCAACATCATACCAAAGCGGAACAACAAGCGCAAGCAGGCGGCGGATGACAAAGCCGGGCCTTCCAATGAGGTAGCCGCAGCGTTCCAAGGAAACGCCGGCAAAAAGAAGTGGAAAAATAAGAAAGATAGTCGCGAAGCCGGCTCAGGGCCTAAGGCGGCACGAATCACTTATGAACAGGCAAAGCTTTTGCCGTGTCCCATCCACGCCTCATTGGGCAAGGTCAACCATATGCTTGGAGAGTGCCGTTTCATGGACGACTTCAAAAAGGATCCCACAGTCGGCTGGAAGTCAAAGAAGTCAAAGAAGAACGACAAGAAAGACAGCAAGGAGGATGAGGATGACGACGACATGTCTATCTCAAGCGAAGATGACGCAGCCGCCAAGAAAAAGAGCCGTATCCGAAGGTCAAAGAATCTCTTGTGTGCTTTGTCGGCACGCCTTCGGCTAAAGCGGATAAGGCGGAGATGCGCGAACTCAACGCGACAATGCCGGACGTCCCTCAGTACTTGAACTGGTCGGAGGCAACAATCACTTGGGACCGGTCCGACCACCCTGATCACGTCCCTCACCCAGGAAAGTACACCCTTGTCGTTGACCCCATTGTCGACAACTTCAGACTCACAAAGGTACTTATGGATGGCGGCAGCAGCCTCAACATCCTGTACTACGACACACTAAGCCGCATGAACCTATCAGAGGATCAGCTGGATCACAGCAACCTCACCTTTCATGGCATAGTGCCCGGCAGGCAAGCAAAGTCAATGGGAAGCATCAGGCTGAAGGTAACTTTCGGACCAAAAGAGAACTACCCCTCAGAGTTCCTTCGGTTCGAAGTTGTCCCCTTCAAAAGCGCCTATCATGCAATCTTCGGACGACCGGCTTTCGCCAAGTTCATGGCAAGGCCGTGCTACATATACAGCAAGCTTAAAATGCCGGGGGAAAACGGAACCATCACGGTTTCCGGCAACTTCCAGAAAGCCAAGGAGTGCGAGCGTGGCATGGCCGCCTTCGCAGAAGCCGTCATCCACAAGGAAGAACTCGCGCTGCTCGGGGCGGATTCAGACAACTCCATGCCAAAGCCAAAGATGGATGTCAAGAAGACTTTCGAAGCTTCAGAAGACACCAAAAAGGCGGACCTCATCCCAGGTGACAAGTCTAAACAAGTTGTCATCGGCTCCAACCTTGACAGCAAATAGGAAGGCGCGCTCGTCGAGTTCCTCCGTGAGAATCGTGACATCTTTTGTAACATCCCAAATTTCTCAAAAATTTAAAACTTTGCATTCATGCATCATGCATCATAAAAGTATGGCATGGAAAGCACATAAAGAGTAAATTGGATTTTAATCATAAGTTTAAATAAAGTTGTGGTCAATAAAGAGGTTTATTTGAGCTCATTGTAAAAATATGTATTTTATTATTTTATTTATTTAGTAAAATGATATCAAAAAGTTATAAATTAAATTAGCTTTTCAAAACATATTTTTATGAATTTTTCTGAAATGTTTTGATAAGTTTTAAAAATCAAATTGTTTGAAAAAGGATTTAAACAGAAGAGGAAAAAAATGTGTCGGGCTAATTGGGCCGACCCCCTTCTGCTATCTACCGCGCGCGCGCTGCCTCGGCCCAACGGCCCAGCAAACTAGCCCGCACTCCTCTCTCATCTCACTGACGGGTGGACCCTACCTCTGACAAACGCGTCTTCAACCTCTACGCGAAGAACGCAACGAGTCCGAGAATATCTCCGGCGATCCGATCCTTCAAAACCGATTTCGAGTCGATCTTCTCGCCCACTCTCGCCTCTATTTATACCCCGCTACCCCCGCCCCTCGTTTCCGCCCGAAACCCTAATCCCTACGCCACAGGGCTGCCCGCAATCATCGTCGGCATCTCGCCTGTTCCGACGCCGTCGAGCTCGCCGTACGGGACCCTACGACCACCCCACACCCTATGTTCTCCTTCCCTCGTTTCCTTTCTTCCTTGCGCACTATTTTGACATGATCTCGTGTCTTGAATCGCAGTCGAACGACGCCTCCGTCCGCGGCCGACGCCGCCGCCCGCATCTTCAACTCCGACGAAGGATCTTCGTCGAACGACGAAGCCCCGCAGACCGACGCCTCGCCACCAACCCTTCCTCGACTACCCGCAACGAGTGGTACGGTCCGTTCTTCCTCTCCCTAATTCCTGCGCTCGATCACCGACGTCGGCAATGGCACCGCCGCGACTGGAGACACTCCGTCACATCGGCGCCGCCCGTCGCTGCGTTTAGGAAGAACAGATCTGAGCCGTTGATTTCGTTTAGATCGGACGGTCCGTGTTCGCGATCCACGCGAAGCGGTACGAGCCAATCGGTGCGCGCCGCGTGGCGGCTCTATTAATCTATTTTGGCAGATTTTAGTAATTAAAAACAGAAATTATGCAAAACTTGTAAAAATCATATATTTTGATCTGTTCATCCAAATTTGATGAATTTTATATCCACGTGAAGCTCTGCTCGTGTAGTTTAATATGGTTTCATTAGTTTATCCTTTTCGTGCATATTAAATTGCGGAATTTAATTGTTTAGCTTTCGGATATTAAATCTATAACTTAAGTAATAAAATTTCTCTCCAAATAAATCCAATTGTTTTAGAGAGTTATTAATGCCCTCTGTCCAGAGAGTGCAACATGAGTTTTATTTGAAAGACTTAAAGAAATTGGTTTTAGAACTTAAAACTACTAATATGCTCAATATTGTAAATGATTAAATAAAATATTAAAATATTGATCATTGCATTTTATGCATTAATAACAGAGAAATTAAATTGGTAGTTATATGGTCTTATTAAGTTCATTGCATATTAAGCATGCATACATATTTTTGTCTTGATATTTTAAGTGTTATGCTTGTGTGTTTATTTAGTGTTATTGTTTGTCTTTAGATTGTGAAGAGGAGGAAGGTCCTTGTGATTGTTATTCTTGCTGTGCTTGTTCCTCTTGTTACCAAGGCAAGTGACATTCATAATCTATCCTATGTTTTCTATATGCATTATTAGTAGATTTTGAGTAGTATGCATCATAGGGAAAATTTGAACTATCTTATAATGCTAAGTTAGTTTACACTTTGAAAATATCCTAGTAGTGTATAGCCATCCCTCCCCATGCAGCCACCAAAAGTTTTATTAGATGCTTAGCTATGCTATAAAGGAGTTTACTTATCATGTTATAGAATTATTGCTAAGTGTTAAAAACCTTGAATGCACTTATGGGTGGAATTGGTTGTTTGGTTTATGTTGAGTGGCTTTTGGGACCATGCTTGTGGTTGTCTTTGCCTAGGATGAATTTCTATTCTACTTAGGGCCATAAGTATGGTGGTTGTCACCCAGAAGCGCACTTGTGGACGGCCACCCAGGAACAAAGAGATTTCTAAGTCCCTCCAAGTTTAGAAGCTTTCCGTGCAGCCTTCTGACAACGGGCTCTGTCTAGAACTACTAAGTTGTGAGAGTGCAACCTGTCAGCTTGACAAGCAGATGTAGAGTTGATAGGTGGAACGGGTCTTGCTAGTATGGTTGCATTCTTCTTCTGAAAGTTCTTATCTCAATTCTCTCCTTTCCATAATACACTCCGCGTGTATAGGATTTCTCGGAAAAATTGAGTCTTAAGGTGAAAGTGCACAACCTCTGCAGAGTCGACAAACTGAGTACTCAGCCGTGTCCCCGGTGATGGACAACTTCGAGCAACTGGACAAGGATGGACGGAAGAATCTCAACATGGTTTTCGTAAAGTAAAATTTGACTAAGGAAAGAATTATTGGTGCACTTGGGCTTCATCCCTTGGTGCCAAGTCTTTGAGATACAAAAATGTTTTACAAAAGATAGGAGAAAACTGGCTTTCTGCAAAATAGCCTACAAACTCCACCAAGCCAAATATGCATATAGAATAGACTTGTCATAATTTTATCCACCATAGTCACTTGCCAATACTTCATTGTATTGACCTCCTACGGGGGCTGCATATTCAAATGTGCAGGTAATTCTGATGAGGAGTAAGTTTTGACTCGATTCTACACCCAACATGTCTGCTTGTGGCGTATGCTAGAAGAGGAGGCCCATTGCTTTTATTTTCGTTGTGAACTCTGAATATTTTAGCTAGTCTTCATGACTATGCACTTTGTAATAAAGCTATACTTGGCTATTTTTGGATCTCGATGTAGTATTTTGATACTTATGCAATGATACTATATATTTTGTACTGTGGTGCTGGCAGTGATCCAGGGACTAGCACATAACACAGGTGTTCCATCTTTATTTTAAAGATGGGGCGCTACATCTTTGCATGGTCGCCTTCCGACATGCCTGGTGTACCGAGGGAACTTGCCGAGCACTCGCTCAACGTCATAAAAGGATCCAAGCCGGTGAAACAAGCAACAAGACGTTTTGGAGATGAGAGACGCAAGGCTATAGGAAAGGAGATAAATAGGCTGAAGGCCGCCAATTTCATAAAAGAAGTTGTACACACCGATTGGGTGGCAAATCCTGTACTTGTCCCAAAGAAGAATAAAGAGCTGAGGATGTGTATTGACTATACTGGTGTTAACAAGTGTTGCCCAAAGGATCCCTTTGCGCTGCCTAGAATTGACCAAGTCGTAGACTCCACAGCAGGCTCCGAGCTGCTTTGTTTTCTGGACGCCTACTCAGGATACCACCAAATCAAGATGAGAGAGTCAGATCAGCTGAAAACATCTTTCACAACTCCATATGGGACTTTCTGCTACATTACAATGCCTTTTGGCCTGAAGAATGCAGGGGCAACATACCAGCGCTGTATGCAAAATTGCCTGCACGAACAGATCGGCCGCAATGTTCACGTCTATGTAGACGACATCGCGGTAATGTCAAAAAAGAAGGCGGATCTCCTAGAGGACTTGGAAGAAACTTTTCAGAATCTCCGGAGGTATCAGATGAAACTCAATCCCGCCAAGTGCCTTTTCGGTGTCCCAGCCGGCAAACTCCTCGGATTCATCGTCTCAGAACGAGGGATTGAGGTTAACCCGGAGAAGATCAAGGCCATCCAAAACATATCCAGACCTACTTGTCTTAAGGACGTGCAGCGCCTAGCCGGATCGGCGGCAGCCGTCAGTCGTTTCATAAGCCGCCTAGGGGAAAAGGCAATGCCTCTCTACCGGCTACTGAAGAAATCCGACAACTTCGAGTGGACAGCAGAGGCAGACGCCGCCTTGCAACAACTTAAGGAGGCCCTCATATCCGCTCCGATATTGGCAGCACCTCGATCACAGGAACCAATGCTGCTGTACATCGCGGCAACAGGAGCTGTTGTCAGCGTTGTGTTGGCTGTGGAAAGAAAGGAGAACGAAGCCGCGACGTGTGAGCAGCGACCGGTCTACTTCATCAGTGAAGTATTCTCCGCCTCCAAGCAGAGGTATCCGCATTACCAAAAGCTGGCTTATGGTGTATTCTTCGCTGCCAGAAAGCTTAGGCATTACTTCCAGGAACACACAGTAACAGTAGTCAGCAAGGCACCGTTGGGAGACATAATCAACAATGCAGAGGCAACAGGTCGAGTTGCCAAATGGGGCATCGAACTCGCCGCCTTTGATATAGTCTATAAACCACGGACCGCCATCAAATCTCAAGCACTTGCAGACTTTGTCGCCGACTGGACAAAGGCAATGGAGGAAACAACACTCCCCGAGTCAGAATATTGGGTCATGCACTTTGACGGATCAAAAATGCTCAAAGACTCGGGGGCTGGAGTCGTTCTACGTACGCCTAAAGGTGACAAGCTTAGCTACGTGTTACAAATCCACTTCACAGCAACCAACAATGTTGCCGAGTACGAAGCCTTGCTTCACGGGTTACACGTGGCAAACGACCTAGGCGTCAAAAGAATGCTCTGTTATGGCGACTCAGATCTGGTCGCGCAGCAAGTAAGCGGAACATGGGATGCGAAAAGCGCAACAATGGCAGCTTACAGAGCCAAAGTTGACGAATTTGCAAAAAACTTCGTAGGCTACGAAGTCCGACATGTTCCAAGAGCTGAGAATGAGGCGGCAGACACACTTGCAAGACTGGGATCGGAACGCAAAAAGGTACCAAAAGATATCTTCCTGGAGCAATTGCACAAGCCATCCATTAAAGGCGCCGATTTGATGGACCCCGACTCAGAAGAACCGGTAGAAGCGGCAAGTCTCGCTGTCTACTTAACACAGCCGGATTGGACAGTCCCATACCTCGATTTTCTAATCGACCAAAAGTTGCCGGAAGACGATGAGGTGCTAAAGAGGCAGATCATAAGGCGAGCCAAGGCATTCACGATAATAAAAGGCGAGCTATATAAGTGAAGCACTTGCGGCATCTATCAGCGGTGCATACAGCCGGAAGAAGGCCGGGAAATTCTGAAGGACATACATATTGGCGCCTGCGGGCATCATGCTTCCGCTAGGTCCATTGTATCCAAAGCTTTCCGCCAAGGTTTCTACTGGCTCACCGCCAAAGAAGACGCCGAGAACATCGTAAAGACATGCAAAGGTTGCCAGTTGTACGCCCGTCAACCTCACTTGCCGGCACAGGAGCTAAGGACGATCCCAATCACCTGGCCGTTCGCGGTCTGGGGCTTAGACATGGTGGGTCCCTTCAAAAAGGCACGCGGTGGGTACACTCACCTATTGGTTGCTGTCGACAAGTTCACCAAATGGGTCGAAGCTAAGCCGATCAGCAAACTTGACGCACGAACAGCTGAAAGGATAATGATGTCGCCTAGAGGGGGGGGGGGTGAATAGGCGGTTTAAAACTTTTCCGGTTTAGGCTTATTAATTGCGGAATAAAACTAGGTGTTTAAATTAACAAGCCGACAACCTAAATAAACTAGGCTCATCTATGTGCACCAACAACTTATGCTAAGCAAGACAAACAACAAGGTGATATTAATATAGAATACTTCAAGCACGAAGGCTATCACAATGTAAAGTGCATAAGTAAAAGCTCGGGTATAGAAATAACCGAGGCACGCGGAGACGAGGATGTATTCCCGAGTTCCTCCTTGTTAAGGGAGTACGTCTCGTTGGAGAGGTGTGAACCGACACAACGGTTCAACAACCACAAAGGTTTCACCTTCTTCTCCGATGAACCGCACCACAAAGGCTTGGTTCACCTTCCACTATCGGAATTCCTTCGAGGCGGAATCCGGAGCCTTTCAACAACAATCCGGGGCACAACCCACAATGGGATTGGGGGCTCCCGAACAGCCTCCAACAACAATCCGGGGCACAACCCACAATGGGATTGGGGGCTCCCGAACGGCTTCAAGTGACCACACAAGGGTCCAACCACCACAAAGGCGTCTAGGGTCCAAGGACCCAAGAGTAACAAGCTCACAAACTTTCAACTTCCACGAATCCTCGTGGAGAGCACACCGATGCACCAAATGCAAAAGGCAAGAGCACAAGTACTCAAATCCTTCACTCTCAAATTCCAACAAAGCAACAAATGCTTATGGGGGAATAAGAGAGGAAGAACAAAGAGGAGATGCACCAAGAACTCCAAGATCAAGATCTACTAGGTTCCCCTCACTTAGAGGAGAGATGGATTGGTGGAAATGTAGATCTAGATCTCCTCTCTCAAATCCCTCAAAGATATGCAAGAATCATGGGAGGAAATGAGAGAGGGGCAAGCTTTCCAAGGTCAACAATGGAGGAGAGAGAGGGGGAAAATTCGTGCTTGGAAGAGCTGCTCTCTCTGGG
This sequence comes from Poa annua, assembly GCA_026929855.1. Lineage (NCBI taxonomy): Eukaryota > Viridiplantae > Streptophyta > Magnoliopsida > Poales > Poaceae > Poa > Poa annua. The sequence continues at coordinate 262,931,079 of CM049426.1, read as the reverse complement.
GAAGAAGGGGCCTTTTTATAGGTCCCACGAAAAAGAGCCGTTGCAGGAAAACTTCACACCGGAGTTTCCGGTCACTAGGGACGGAAACTCCGGCCAGGGGCGGAAACTCCGGCCTACTGGGACCGGAAACTCCGGCCCCCACCAGGGGCTGAACACTGTCAACACCGCCGAGGCTTGGGCAAACTCTCCGGTGCCCTGGGCCGGAAAGTTCATCCAGGGCCGGAAACTCCGCCCCCCACCAGGGGCTGAACAACGTTTGGAGAAAAACGTTGATTCCGGAGACTCCGGTCATGCACAGACCGGAAACTCCGGTCTAGGACCGGAGACTCCGGCCTAGGAAAAACTGCAGCAAAACCGATAACGAAAACGTTAATATCTTTTCCATCCGGACTCCGTTTTCGATGATTTTTGGCTCGTTGGAATCACAACGAAGAGCTTTACAAGATCATGCAGATAAACCTCATAGTCCAACAATGGAAGATAAAACCAAATGGAGGAGGTTAAAATCTCTCTAAAAAAGAATGATCGGCAAACCTCCAAAACCGAAAACGCAACAAGTTTTCCATATGAAATTCGTTTTCGGTGAACTTGGGCTTGTCGTGAAGATCACAACAAGCACCAAAACTCGACAAGGAGAAAAACCAAGTAAGAACCAAGAAAGATGAAATGGCAAGTATGCAAAGGTTTGAGCTCTCCACAAAGATGCGATCAAGTTACTCACTCGAGAGCCCCTCTTGATAGTACGCCATCTATCCTAAAACCCGGTCTCCCACTAACACCATGAGACCGGTAAAATAGAAAACCTATCAAGATCATACCTTTGCCTTGCGCATTCCACTTGAGCTCGATGATGACGATCTTGACTCTCTCAAGTTGAAACACCTTTCTTGATTGTGCTTGCTAGCACATGCTTAATGAGGACTTCTCCAAATGCTCCCCCATACTCCATTATGAGAGGGCCTCGCTAAGCTTCGTCTTCATGTCTCCTTTGCAAGCTTCAAACAAAAGATATCTTCCGAGATGCATCATATTGAACTTGCTCTTCATCTTCTTCTCTTGATATGTAAGATGGCTTGGGGGTAAACATGATTGTTCACTCAATCTTCTATTCCAAGCCATACTTGCGATGAGCTCAACTCTATACATGACCATTTTTCATATTAACCCTTGAATAGAGTATTGGTCATTATGTCATCTTGAAGAGTCCAACACATGAACTCCTATATTTTCCCATGGACAAGATCTATAAGAATATCTCAATGTAAACATTAGTCCATAAGGATTGTCATTAATTACCAAAACCACGCATGGGGGCAACCATGCACTTTCAATCTCCCCCATTTTGGTAATTGATGACAATCCCTTTTACGAGGGTTTATATAATGAATTTAAGCAGCCATGCAACACAAAGAGCAAGGATGCAAGAGCAAGAAAGGCAAATGCTTGAGAACGAAACTAAAGCATAACACCAAAAACTCTTAAACCCAAAAACTCTTAAACCCTCTAAACTTCTCCCCCATTGGCATCGATTGACGAAATGGGAAGAAAAACTTAGAAGGCCAATATAGTGAGAGCTCCCCCATAATGTGTGCATTTCTCATAATATGAGTGAAATCAAATGCACATATCCTATGAAGAATAGTTGGGTGAAGATCAAACTATATTTAGGATCCAAAGATTGCAAACAAATATCAAATAGAAAGACACTTCAACGAAAGAAGCAAGCAATCAAAAGGATCCAAAAAGTGTTCTAAATATCAAGAGGGAACTCCCCAAGGTACGTGCACAAATAGGATTTTTATTTCAATATAGTGTGCACAACATGGAATCCTCACTCCCTCCTAGATAAATTCGAACACAAGCCCATGCAAGAGAATATAAATGAGAAAAGAAGGCAAAACAACTTGAAACAAATAAAATGTTTTGCAACATGAGCAAGGAGAGGAAAATAAAAGGATGGGTGTGAGATACAAAGACATTTTAGGAGACTAATACAAGGATGAGCCAAAGCATCAACATAGTCTTTCAAGAAGAGTTGCACATAGTGCATATCATGTCTTTCCCATACCCACACAACAAAAGAGATATAACAAAAGCTCCACAAGCTTAGTAAAAAGCACCAAGCATAACACATCACAACTAAAGCTTGTGCTTTTTAGAGACCACCAAAGAGTCAAAAGCAATAAGAGGTGGTAACTAAAGAATTGGAATATCAATTAAAGATGTACTATTATCATGTGTATAAGTTTCTAAGTAGACACAAATCACTAAGATATGGGTCTATAAATAAACATGTACACACAAGATAGATACAAGGGTAAAGAACATGATATCCAACAGGAAGTCATAAATATACAAAAAAGATCTTTGCTTAAAAGCATAGCACAAAGCTCAATTTTATCTTAAAGGGATATAGATGAACTTCCAACACACACTCATCATAGCATCAAACGTATCCACAAGGGATAAGGTGATAAACGGGATGCTCCGAGTAGGATAACAAGTCTCACAAAAGGCAAATGATTTTGAAACACATCAATATTACATATGCGAGACATAGATTAGAAAGTGCTAGATTAACATATTTGGGATCGATGAATCATAGAAATGAATATATAGTCCCCTCATATGTAATCATCCCGGCTTACTCATATTTGCAATAAAGATGTTTTGTAAGAACCAAATCAATTGCAACAAAAAGATTCATGCCAAGAAACCACCTACACAAGGTTGAAAGCTAGAAATGTATGCATGAGGTAGATACTTGTTACCAAGAAAGCATTGGTGATGTAGAAGATAGGAGCTCATGATCATCCAAGCTTGGCTCCAATAAGCACATGGTGACAACACCTTCCTTGTAGATGAGACAAGCTTCCAATGCATCTCAAATGTACCTAAAAAAAATTTAAGTACAACATGGTACCCAAACTAATTGGGTCCAAAGTAGTTAGAGCAACTACAACACATAGGACAAACTCCACATAAATATGTGCATATTGATATGAAATTGAATTTCATGCACATCTTCTCCATTTAGGATTTGATGGAGTTTATCCTATATATTGGATTAACGAAGGTAAGCATGCCATAAGATATACATATAATAAATATGCATGCACAAGACTTTCGAGAACCAGGCGAGATATAATTTAGACAAAACACCAAGTAAACCAACAAAACACACACACAAGTGTGAGAAGAAAACAAATTGTCCAAATTATATCAAATACCCAAATCAACACATGATTGAAGATACCACTTTGAAAAGATACCGATGAAATCAAGAAACCAATTGATGAACATATCATCAAGGAATAAACCAAAACCTCTACACTTTTCATGATGGCACAAAGTACCAAGACGAAAAATGTTTGTCTTCCAAGGAGACATGTCATCGGGATCAAATATCATATGAAGACAACTAATGTTCTAAAGCATATAGGATTGCTCCCCCAAGATGTGTACATTATTTATGATTTTTCATTTGAATACAAAATGCACACAAATGAGATCATCACTCTTCATATATATATTCAAACACTAGTCATGTTCAAGAAAGGCAAGAAATTGCGATACCAATTTAAAGAACGGTGTTTTACTCAAAGTAGGATAGCTTCCCAAAGAATAGTGCATTATTAAGAAGTATGACTCTTGAAGGTCAATGCACAAGAATTGGTTCATTGCAAGTCCCAACTCAAGAAAGCACAAAACAAATTTCAAGTAGAGCAATAAAGGATCCAAAAGATACAAGGAAGACAAAAGAAAGTTAGATCAAACTAAATTCTTGGCAATCAAATAAGGCAATTCAAAGCAAGAGTCAAAATGAATATGATCAATATATATACCACAAATTATGATTATCACTTGTCACGACAAGTAATGTGTGGAGATATTTCTCGGGGGTGGATTGCAAAGATATATTCAAGACCATATTCACAAAACATAAGCATGTGGCAAAGTATAGGAATTAAAAGCCATGCTTAGATAGATATTCTTGATAGATTCACAAATCATGTGATAATGCAAAGCAACTCCAAGGAGTAGCTTGAATCAACTGGCTTCCCAAAAAGATATATGAGAACATATTTAGGGAAAGCCATATCAAGAACATCCTTCACAAACAAGATCCAAAAGAGTGAGAGACAAAGAGCATTTAAGTAAACGGGAACTTGTTTGAGCAACATGCCACATAGGAACAAGATAATTAGCAATATCAATGCTAGGTGGCAAAACCTCACATTTTCACATTTTCTAGGCTTGTAATATGCTCATAGCTTATTACTCCCCCATAATGTGATAATCCAGTTATTTTAACACAAGAGGCGAATAAAAACAACTAGAGAAATTAATGTACATTATATAATTTGAATTTCTCATGAGCATGACATACCACAAAGAGAATAGATAATATTGATATATCAACACTAAGTGGTATTCCTCATGTACACACATTTTTAGGATTGTAAGGTGCACGAAGCATATCACTCTCCAAAAATGGATAGTCCATTTATCTCTCAAAGAGAGCCAACAAGATAAGATAGCAAATAAAAGCAATAGGGCTCAAAACAAGTAGATGGTGTGCAAACCAAAATACGCATACTTGATTTCTCAAGATAAGTTAGTAGAGAGCACAACACATACAAACTCTAGCAAGGTACTAAACCTAACACATGCAAGGGTGCAAGCAACTTTCAATGTATATATGATTTAAATAAAAGTTACCGCAAGGAGGAACATTGGATATGAGATAGAACAATATGATCCATATGACTTGACTTGAGAGAATATAATTGATGAAGATCCCTTAATTCTTCATAATGTAGCCAAGTCTCCAATGCCTCCAACAATACCTATTGATCAAGTTTTAGCTTGTTGGTCCCCAACCAAGTTGGGTCCTAAGAGGTTAGTCACAATAGGTTTGGCAACCCAAATGGTTCTTTTCTTGACACCACTTTGAGTACCAACAAATTTGGCAAACACATTGCCAACCTTATCCTTTCGAAGAGAATAAACATCATCAACTATAAAGGGGTTGGATGAGGTACCATTTGTGCATGAAGAAGCAAGGTGACCCTTCTCACGGCATAGGTAGCAACATCTACTTCCTCCTCTCTTCTTAGTTGGAGTCTTGACTTGAGGAGGGGTAGCTTGATTCTTCTTGGGAAGAGACCGTTCTTCAACTTGAGGAGCTTGAGTTTGAACTTGAGTCTTCTTCCCTTGTTGCTTCTCACAAAGAGCCTTCTTCTTCAAAGGGCAAGATCTAACATGGTGCCCTTCAACTTTGCACTTGAAGCAAACAATCTTGGCCGAATCCTTGACTTGTTCTCGGCCCTTGTTCTTCTTGTTAAGCTTGGACTTGTTCTTGATATTGGAGTTGAATCCAAGTCCACTCTTGTCATTGGGGCGTCTTTGAACACTCAACATATTGTCAAGTGTAGAATCCCCAACATGACGCTTTTCCAAGTCTTTCTTCAAAGAAGTGACTAGGGCCTTGAGCTCATTTAATTCCTCTACATGGTTAGTATCAACACAAAAACTAGAGGAAGTAGAGGCTTCATTGTTAGAGCAACAAGGCATGGAAAGTAATTCATCACAGGATGTAGCAACATTATGAGTTGATGAATCACTAGGACTAGCATATGACAATATAGCATTAAGAGTAGAAATTGTGCCATTGTCCACATGAGGCTCACAAGATGTTACCTTTGACATTATAGCCTCATGAGCTAACTTTAGCTTAGCATGGAATGCTAGAAGATCGTCATTAGAGCTAGATAGCCTTTCATGACTTTCTTCCAATTTGCCATACTTGCTAGTTAGCAACTCAAGTTGGGCCCTTAGCTCAACATTCTCCTTCAAAATAGATGCTTCACAAGAAGTGGAGTTAGTAGCAAAAGCATCATTATCATTAGAAATGGAAGAAGACACTTTTGCAAGTTTATCATTATTAGATAGTTGAGTTTGGAGTTGATCATGAGACTTGACGAGGAGAGAGTGTTCACTTTCTAAAGCCTTGTGAGCTTTGTCAAGTTTCTCTATGTCCTCACTTAGTCTAGCATTTCCAACACCAAATTCAACTATTTCCTTTTTAAGCACTTTATATTTAGTAATAGAATGATCTCTTTCCTTAATTATTTTAGCAATAATATGATCATTAGACTCATCAAGGGATTCAAGTTTCTCTTCAAGAGAAACCCTAAGCTCTTCTTCCTCTTCAAGAGAAGCTTTCAAGGAAGCTATGGTGATAGAGTCATCTCTCTCAATTTGACATTTCTCATCAAATTGACTTTCCAAATCCTCAATGAATTCCCTACTCTTAGTAACATAATCAATGATTTCACAAAGAGGAGGGATAGCTTTACTACCTTTGGGGAGAGCACCAAGTACCATCTCACCCATCTTGGTTAAGGATTCAAAGTCAAAACCTTCTTCATGAGAATCCTCATCCACATCATCACAATTTGGATTCGAGGTGGGAGATACCTCGGAATCCTTAGCCATAAGGCAAACATGATTAATGGTTGAAGAGGATGAAGAAAGACTTGAAGCACCGTTGAGGTCCATGTCTTGTTCCAACAAATGTTGGGATTCCTCTACATTGTTAGTCATGCAAGAAATAGAGGATATGAAAGTATTGTTTTCATGGAAACAAGACATATGAAGCATATCATCATGAGATTTAGTTAAACAACTATTACATGATATGCAAGGACTATCAACTCTAGCATGTATGGCGTTTGGAGTGCTATAAGAGTTTAAGTCTAAAGATAGAACATTGCAATGAGATAGAGATGAAGTATAGTCAATAGAATATTCACCATCAACAATGCAATTTCTATCACCACTCACCATATCATTACCTTGTGAAAAATCACATGTTGGTGAAGTGGACGAAGTTGTGAACTCATCACGGCCGGAGGTGGAGGGAGAACAATCATCCTCAATAATTTTGGACACTTCATATATATCTTGAAGCTTGGTCCAAAGCTCATGTGCATTTTGAAAAGGCATGATTGAAGCAAGAACTACATCGGTCAAAGCACACATAAGACCATTAGTTACTTGAGTCTCGAGATGAGAGTTTATCTCATCCTCTAAAGATAATTCATGAGAATCCTTTGGAGGAGATAAACACACATCTACAATCCTCTTAACATAATTTGGACCCATGGCCCTAAATAGATTAAGCATGCGGATTTTCCAAAGATCATAATTTGTGCCATCGAATATGAAAGTGGGATCGTGCACTAATTCTCTAAACGACATCTTTTACTCTCTAGGCGGTAAAGCCCAACAAGAGAGCCCAGGCTCTGATGCCAATTGAAAGGACAATGATGTCGCCTAGAGGGGGGGGTGAATAGGCGGTTTAAAACTTTTCCGGTTTAGGCTTATTAATTGCGGAATAAAACTAGGTGTTTAAATTAACAAGCCGACAACCTAAATAAACTAGGCTCACCTATGTGCACCAACAACTTATGCTAAGCAAGACAAACAACAAGGTGATAGCAATATAGAATACTTCAAGCACGAAGGCTATCACAATGTAAAGTGCATAAGTAAAAGCTCGGGTATAGAAATAACCGAGGCACGCGGAGACGAGGATGTATTCCCGAGTTCCTCCTTGTTAAGGGAGTACGTCTCGTTGGAGAGGTGTGAACCGACACAACTGTTCAACAACCACAAAGGTTTCACCTTCTTCTCCGATGAACCGCACCACAAAGGCTTGGTTCACCTTCCACTATCGGAATTCCTTCGAGGCGGAATCCGGAGCCTTTCAACAACAATCCGGGGCACAACCCACAATGGGATTGGGGGCTCCCGAACGGCCTCCAACAACAATCCGGGGCACAACCCACAATGGGATTGGGGGCTCCCGAACGGCTTCAAGTGACCACACAAGGGTCCAACCACCACAAAGGCGTCTAGGGTCCAAGGACCCAAGAGTAACAAGCTCACAAACTTTCAACTTCCACGAATCCTCGTGGAGAGCACACCGATGCACCAAATGCAAAAGGCAAGAGCACAAGTACTCAAATCCTTCACTCTCAAATTCCAACAAAGCAACAAATGCTTATGGGGGAATAAGAGAGGAAGAACAAAGAGGAGATGCACCAAGAACTCCAAGATCAAGATCTACTAGGTTCCCCTCACTTAGAGGAGAGATGGATTGGTGGAAATGTAGATCTAGATCTCCTCTCTCAAATCCCTCAAAGATATGCAAGAATCATGGGAGGAAATGAGAGAGGGGCAAGCTTTCCAAGGTCAACAATGGAGGAGAGAGAGGGGGAAAATTCGTGCTTGGAAGAGCTGCTCTCTCTGGGGAAGAAGGGGCCTTTTTATAGGTCCCACGAAAAAGAGCCGTTGCAGGAAAACTTCACACCGGAGTTTCCGGTCACTAGGGCCGGAAACTCCGGCCAGGGGCGGAAACTCCGGCCCCCACCAGGGGCTGAACACTGTCAACACCGCCGAGGCTTGGGCAAACTCTCCGGTGCCCTGGGCCGGAAAGTTCATCCAGGGCCGGAAACTCCGCCCCCCACCAGGGGCTGAACAACGTTTGGAGAAAAACGTTGATTCCGGAGACTCCGGTCATGCACAGACCGGAAACTCCGGTCTAGGACCGGAGACTCCGGCCTAGGAAAAACTGCAGCAAAACCGATAACGAAAACGTTAATATCTTTTCCATCCGGACTCCGTTTTCGATGATTTTTGGCTCGTTGGAATCACAACGAAGAGCTTTACAAGATCATGCAGATAAACCTCATAGTCCAACAATGGAAGATAAAACCAAATGGAGGAGGTTAAAATCTCTCTAAAAAGGAATGATCGGCAAACCTCCAAAACCGAAAACGCAACAAGTTTTCCATATGAAATTCGTTTTCGGTAAACTTGGGCTTGTCGTGAAGATCACAACAAGCACCAAAACTCGACAAGGAGAAAAACCAAGTAAGAACCAAGAAAGATGAAATGGCAAGTATGCAAAGGTTTGAGCTCTCCACAAAGATGCGATCAAGTTACTCACTCGAGAGCCCCTCTTGATAGTACGCCATCTATCCTAAAACCCGGTCTCCCACTAACACCTTGAGACCGGTAAAATAGAAAACCTATCAAGATCATACCTTTGCCTTGCGCATTCCACTTGAGCTCGATGATGACGATCTTGACTCTCTCAAGTTGAAACACCTTTCTTGATTGTTCTTGCTAGCACATGCTTAATGAGGACTTCTCCAAATGCTCCCCCATACTCCATTATGGGAGGGCCTCGCTAAGCTTCGTCTTCATGTCTCCTTTGCAAGCTTCAAACAAAAGATATCTTCCGAGATGCATCATATTGAACTTGCTCTTCATCTTCTTCTCTTGATATGTAAGATGGCTTGGGGGTAAACATGATTGTTCACTCAATCTTCTGTTACAAGCCATACTTGCGATGAGCTCAACTCTATACATGACCATTTTTCATATTAACCCTTGAATAGAGTATTGGTCATTATGTCATCTTGAAGAGTCCAACACATGAACTCCTATATTTTCCCATGGACAAGATCTATAAGAATATCTCAATGTAAACATTAGTCCATAAGGATTGTCATTAATTACCAAAACCACGCATGGGGGCAACCATGCACTTTCAACAGCCACCAATTTTCTCTGGGGAATTATCTCTCGGTTTGGAGTTCCACACAGCATTTAAACCGATAATGGCAGCAATTTGTCTCAAGGCGACATAGAAGAATACTGCAGCGATCTGGGCATCCGGCTTGATTTGGCATCCGTGTCACACCCTCAATCCAATGGACAAGTAGAGCGTACAAACGGCCTAGTCTTATCAGGACTTAAGCCTCGTCTCGAAGCTCCATTACATAGGGCAGCCGGCGCTTGGGCAGATGAGTTACAGTCGGTATTATGGAGTTTGCGCACAACGCCAAACAGATCTACCGGCTACACTCCTTTCTTCTTAGTATATGGCGCAGAGGCAGTGCTACCTACCGACATGAAGTACGATTCCCCAAGAGTCCAAGCCTACATCGAGCAAGACGTAGAAGGTGCAAGACAGGATAGCCTAGACCTGCTAGACGAAGAAAGAGACGTCGCTCTCCATCGCTCCGCCTTGTACCAGCAACAACTTCGCCGCTATCATAGCCGGAGAGTGCGGAAGCGAAGCTTCAGAACAGGTGATCTGGTTCTCCGCCTAATTCAAGACAGAAAAGGCTTGCACAAGTTATCCCCGCCATGGGAAGGACCGTTTATAGTCACAAAGGCGCTGCTCAATGGTTCCTACTACCTAGCCGACATCCGCGACGAAGAAGAAAAGAAAATGCGCAAGAAGGCGGCAGGAAAAAGGGGAACCAAGCGCAAGAGAGGCATTGACGATCCGTTCGAGCAAACAAGACGGCCTTGGAATATTGAGCAGCTACGTCCTTTCTACACTTAGCAATTTATAATTGTAATAAGTTAAATATGATTATGAAATAAAAGTCTATGGTTCCTCATATGTGTTGAGATGCATGCCATCTTTTGTCTTTTCTTGCAATCATATTTCCCCTATGTATCTAAGTTACCTATTTTCTAGCTCCGTGCAAAGGTTCAAACTGGTAGATACTTGCAGCTTTCGAGCCAACCCAAAGCAAAAACAAACTTTTTGCGCCGCCTAATTCCTTTACCTCTGATTACTTATATGTGGTTCGCCTAGTAGTATGTCTTTGACACCAACATGTTGGCTTTGGTCTCTGATTCTAAACAAATGGTCTAGCCCTGGTTGTTTCAGCTAAAGTTACCGGCTGAGGTTTCGTCAACATACAAAAAGTCAAGCATATAAGTCAGGGTAAAATTAAGGCGTGCCATATAAATAAAGACAAAGTAAAACTTGTCAGCCAGTTTCCGCCTAGTGAAGCAGCAACAAAAGTATATACAAATATTACAAGTTAATGTTGCATTGTTTCAGGGGCCGACAAAATAAGGCTGGTGGGAGGCAAGGACAAGAAAAGATATGGCTCGGGGGAGCATCTACATCAGACTTGGGGGCTGACAACTTCAGCCCCAGAACTATCACTCCCCTCCGCCTCAGCCGCGCCGGCAGCTCCAGCTCCCTCTACGCCAGGCACAGGATGGCGCCGGTAGAAGATTGAAGTGTCCACCATGTCGGCGACTCGCGTGGTGTAGCCGGCAACGCTGTCCAGAACAGCGGCCGGCTCAACCTCGCTATCGTCTTCATACGTTGACGGCATGCCTTTGGTGACGGCTTCTATCTCCGCCTCGGGGTAGTGCGCCATGAACAACCCAAGGGCGGTCTTGGCTCCACCCCGCGCCGCCGACTTCAGCGAGCTTTTGTGCAATTTGGTCGACTGCTCCAAGATGGCGGGCACGTCGCTGAACTCGGTCGGCTCCTGGCTGCCAGACGAAGTGAAGAACTTGGCGGCAAACCGCTTGGACGCCGCCAAAGTCTCGGCGATCAGCTCGCCCAGACGCGCAAGGCGATCCAGGCGGGGGCTGACAACCTTGTCATCGCCTAAACCGGCGGGAACTGCATCAAAAATAAAGCCATAAGTTTGGCTCAGGCTAAAGCAACATGGCAGTATCAAAACAGGAGCAAGAAATTACCAAGGACCGAGTTATGGAAAGCCGACAACTCAATCATATGAGTTGCCAGCGCGTCCTCTGTAGTTTGGGCGCGAGAAGTCTGCTTGGATATCTCTTCCGCAGCCATCTTCTCCGCCTCCGCCAACTTGTTGCGCAGGCTTTCCAGCTCACCAGTGAGCTGGCTGGATTCCTGCGCAAACTTGAGTTGCTGGGCCTCCATCTCCGTTTGATGAGCCGCCTTCAACTCCAAGTTGGCGGCCGCCAAGTCTGAAGCTTCATTCATAAGAGCTTGCATATCAGTGGACGCCTTCAGGATATCCTGGGCGTGGTCTAGCAGTTCTACAAATATGGATTCGCTAAGCTAAATGATTGACGGAAACATAGGTCAAAAGCATAGTTGGAGAAAGGGATCAACCCTACCTTCATATTTTTCGCGGGCCGCCTCCAGTTCGGCGATCCGCCTGTCCTTGGCCTCGCACTCCTTCTTTAGGTCGCGGTGGCGCCGGTTTATCTCGACTCGGGAGGAGACGAGCTCGACGTTGGCGGACACAAGGCCCTGCAAGAAAAAACAAAGGCATATAACATATTGTCGAATAACCACTAAGCCGGCAGTCAAAGTTTCTTTTGACTTGCCATCTAAGTGCTCGGGGGAAAGACTATGTATATGCCGGAGGGGTAGAAACTTACAGATAGGTCGCCCTCCAAGTCGGCGAAGGCCTGCGAGGCAAAGGCGGCAAAAGCCAAAGTTGACTCCTTGGCCTCCTTAAAAGTAGACCAAGGGTCCCTGACTTTGCCGCCTCCCGCAGTCGGGGCTGCCCTCCGAGACCCGCCGGCAGTCGACTCCAGCAACCCTTCCTTGGCGGCGCGCGATTGCGCGGCATCATCGGCCGTAGCCTCAGCCAGCAGAAGGGGAGTTTTGGGCGCGCGGTCGGCGGAAGGGGCCCTTGGCGGAGCACCTGAGGCCGGAGCTGGGGGCTGACGTCGAGCGTCGCCCATGAAGCTGCCGGAGTGGAGCTGAGGGGTTGGCGGCACGGTGGCCGGCGAGCCGCCTTGCGGCCGCTTACCTTTGCCAAGGAGCCTGGTCGTCAACCGGGAGGTTGCAACCCTTTCCCTGTTAACAAAAAGCAAGCACAGTCAATTGGCCAGTATTGAAGAGTTTTGTCGTCTGATAAAGGCAAAGTTGAGTACCTTCGGGGGATGTTAATCCCCGCGTTCTCGCCAATGTTGGCGAGAGTCGGCTCGGTAGCCGACGCGATCCGTTTCCTCCTCTCGGCATTCGCCGTAGAGGAAGCAGCGCCGGACGCCTTGCGCTTCTTCGTCTTCCCGGCTTCCGACTCGTAGAAGTCGGGAGCCAGGTCATCCTCCCTCAACTCGGAGAGCTGAAAAAGGAGACATGATTAAAGGAACTCAATCCTAGCCGGCAAAGCTGTCAAACAAGGGGCAAAGGAAGAAAATATTCACCTCGAGGGGAGGGTTGTCGTGGGTGTGCATGGGCACGCCCTCGGCCGCCTTCAACGACCCCGCCTTGACGAGGCTGCGGAGCCGGAATGCCAGGTCGGCGACCGGCAATATCTCTTCGCTCACGCGAAGAGAGGCTGTGTCAGTAGGCGAATACTGACACATCTTGTGCGGGTTGTACCGCAGGGGGAGGATTTGCCGGCCGAGGCAGCAAATGACGGTGTTGACCCCATCCAGCTGGGGGGGAGCCATCGTCCTCGTGAGGAACTCGATCCGCCTTTGAATAAGGCGGAGTTCCTCCGTCAACTTGGGCACCGCCTCGTCCCAGCATGGGCGAGGCATGGGTGGCGCGTTGACGAATGCCGACTTGAGGGCCCGGCGCTGCCATGTCTTGGCAGTAGAAGAATGTGGAGGTCCAGCCCTTGACGGACTCAAGGTATGGTATCTTAGGATACCATTGGCGGCCCTGGCGGCGGTTGAAGGTGATACTGCCGCAGGTCGCCAGCCCGCCGTCCGGCACCGTCTGTCGCCGGCAACGGAAGCAGTATCTGAAGAAGTCTAAACTAGGCCTAATACCTAGGTAGCCTTCAAACATAGCTGTGAAGCCGGCTAAGACTAATACACTATTGGGTGCGATGTTATGGGGCTGGAGCCCGTAGTGATCCAAGACCTCGCTAAAAAAGGCGGAAGGCGGAAGCGTCATTCCCCTGACAAGGTGGGAGGTAAGGATTAACCGCTCTCCGGCTTCCGGGGCCGGGATGATGTCTCCCAAGGCGGCCCTCCACCGGCAATCCTCCCGAGTGGGGAGGTAGCCGACAGCCTCCAAATCTTGGAGGGCGTCTTCGTCGACGATAGAAGGCAGCCAGTAGCGGGACCCGAGGTCCGCCGCTTCTTCTTCCTCGTCGCCGGGGGCGTTCGCCGTCGCCGTTGCTGTGGTGGTCGGTGGAGGAGCCGAGGAGCCCGCCGCGGGTGCGCGCGCGGAGGAAGTCCGAGGGACGACGGTGGTGACATTGCCCGCCGTCGCCGCCGCCGCGGGACGGGTTATGGCGCCGCCCATCGACGCCGCGAGCGCGGCCTCGGTCGCCGGGCCGCTCGACGCCGTCGAATGGGTTGGACCGGTGGACATCGCCGTGAGAAAAGGTCGCCGGAGGGGAGAAGTTTGCCGGAGCTCGTTCGGAGGCAGGGAGCAAGGAAGTGGAAGAAGCAAGGGCGCACGGAGAGCAAAGGCTGGGTAAAGAAAATGGACAGTTTGGCTACCTATTTATAGGACCAGGCGTTGCTCCCTGTGCAGCGGCATTTTTAGTCGGACACGTGTCCAGCATCCGTTGCAGCCCATGATTGCATGATCTCCACGCCTCCTCTTTTCCCGCAATTTGTGATCGTGGCGAGATTCCCGCCTAGGCTGTTTTCAAACTGTCGTGAAGCCGGCTAGGTGAAAACCGCCAAGAAGAATGCTCGGCAAAGATTGCCGAGTAGCCGTCTTTTCCCATGATGGACAAAGGCGGCCGCATGTCAACATCAAGACACGCGTGCCTCGTTCATTTTCAGAATGGTTCAAGTCCTGCAGCCGCAAACCTTGGCAGATGAAGAATCAAGGAGAAGCCGGCGCCTGGAGAACTTCAACCTTTCTGGAGGCTAATGTTGGGGATATATCAACTAGGGGTATAACCAGCATGGATCAATCCGGCTAGTCCAGGGTGGCCCAAGGGTGGTAAGGCCAAGGCCTGCCGGGCGGCCCAGATAGCTGACGTGCAGGGAAGTAGGCGGACGGTCCAAGGAAGGCGGAAGGCCTAAGCCCATCAAGCCACCGAGCCCAAGACGGAAGGCGGCAACTAAGCCGGCTAGGTCTAGGACTCTGTTTACTTGCCGAACAAGTACTTACCTTGTACCCTGGGGTCTGGCCGCCTATATAAGCCGGCCACCAGGGAGCCTTTAAGAGGAGAGCTCAGAGACAATCTCCATAGGGATCATACCCATTGTAATCTGTTCACGGCTATTGCCTCATAGTGAATTACAGCAGCACGTAGGATCCCGCCACCGCAGTGGGATCCGAAGCTGGGTAAACTCGCCGTGTTCAATCCCGACCTCGATGACACCAACCTTCTTCCCCACAATCCATACGTAGGCTAGAGGACCCCGTCTCCTATCAAATATGCCGATACCACGACATAGGGGTTCCAACTTCTCTCTTACCGGTTACACGGATTCGGATTAGGCCGGTTGCAAGGATGATAGGAAGTCTACTTCCGGTGCATGTCAATTCCTTGGAAAATCCTTGGTGAGTTGGTCCTCCAAGAAGCAAAATTGCATATCTTTATCCACCACCGAAGCCGAGTATGTGGCGGCCGCTAGTGCTTGCACTCAATTACTTTGGATGAGGCAAACTTTAAAGGAATACGGTGTCCTTTTTGACAAAGTGCCTCTTTTGTGTGACAATGAAAGTGCTATCAAGATTGGTCACAACCCGGTGGAGCACTCAAGAACGAAGCATATTGAGATTCGTTATCATTTTATTCGAGATCACATCAACCGGTGTGACATTGAGCTTGGTTATATTCCTAGGAAGATTCAACTTTCCGATATGTTCACGAAGCCACTTGACGAAGGAAGGTTCACTTTTTTGAGGCATGAGCTAAATATCGTGGATTCTAGGAGCGTTGGTTGACTACCTTGTGTACAGACCTCTATCTCAACTCTCTATTTGATCTAGGTGTAGGCATGGACATAGGGGGAGTGCAGTCATAATCCATTGGACTATCCCTCCCCCCATTATGCCGATAGTAAGAACCTATTTTTTCTCCTTTTTGTTCAGTGTTATGAATTGTGAGATTAAATGTTGAGTAATGGCGGTGAACTCAAGATATATCTTCGCGGTGTCACACCACATAAACTCATACATGGTGGCCTAGGCCACCGACATCTTCCTTGTGAAGATTTGATCTTCTTGTGGTGTTATTTGGATTTCATTGCTTTATTCTTGCTCGTATGGAAAATGCACTCAAGCGTTGCTTATTAATGTCGTTTTTGTTGCCTCTTACCAAACTTCAGTGTATAGTACCATCTCCAGTGACTTTGTGTCTTATCCCAGGCCTATCTCATCTAAAAACCTACTCCTCTTGCACTTTGCATGTCCAAACACATAAATATGGGATTTGGAATCGGTGGGGCCGGAAACTCCGGTCTTCCAGTCCGGAGACTCCGGACTGACTGAAGTTTCCGCTCTTAGCACCGGAATCTCTGGCTTGGGCAGGAGACTCCGGTTGCTAAGGCCGGAAACTCCGGTCTGGGCAGTTCGCTGGGATCTAAAAAAAGGGGATCGGGGTGAGGAGTTGATCCACAACTCCTCACACACCCCGACCCCCAAACCTCTCCCAGTCGCCGCCGCCGCCTCCAAGGACCTCTCCGGCCGCTCCCCGCCGCCTGAATCCGCCGTGCCACCGGCTCCTCCTCCATACAAGTGATGGGGATCCTTCTCCCTTGCATTTGACCTCCACCATGTCGGGAAAAGGTCATCTTCTCTCTCTCTCTAGGTTTTCACTCTAGATCTAATTTTGAGAGAAGATTTGCTTATACTGCATGGTGTAGAATCTTTATGTTGGCTTTTTAATCTCTAGAAATGTGATCAAATTTTCCTTAAATTTGAAATAGATTGAAGTTCCCTGCCACAGGGCGGAAACTTCGGCCCTCATAGATCAGAAACTCCGGTGTAGGCCGGAATCTCCGCCCCTGTGACCGGAAACTCCGGTCTAGCTCATATCTGAGAGGAATTTTGACATTTTTTATTTTCTCTTTTGGCTATCTTGGACATGCAAGCTTACCCCCATGATATTCCTCTACTCTATATGTTTCACAGGTACAGGTCAGAGGAAAAATTCAGTCGTCCGGAATCCGCACATTACCCCAAGGAAGGAAAGAGCTCAAACCAGGGACAGACTTCTCTTTGACAGCGGTAGTGGCCGCATGAGACAGCAGAGCACTATGGATGAAGAAGCCACTAGAAATGCTGAACTTGGTGGTTTTGATAATGAAGAAGAGGCCGAGCAAGCACATTTTGACTCCTTGACCACAGTTTTGGGAATGGGGAAGCTAGACTTCCGTCGGATGAGGTCGTAGCAGATCTATGACTTACCTCCCAACACCGCCGACCCAAATTTCCCAAGGAGGGAGCAGCAGTTGATTATGCATGAGATTATGCTAGAATTGAGAAGCATGTGGTCTGTGAACAGAAGATATTGGATCTTGAGGCTTTGAACAAGAAACCATACTTTTAGGAGGTTGTTTTGATTGCTAGGAAGTTCGGTCTGAAGAATCTCATCTCTTACACTCAGCAGGATTATGATGTTCAGCTGGTGCGGCAGTTCTTTGCCACTGTGGTGTTTGACCATGATGAGGATGTCAAGATGACTTGGATGACAGGTCCGCGCAAGTGCACCTCCAACTTTGTGGAGTTTGCGGCAGCTCTGGGCTATGATTTCAAGGGGGGCACTATTCCTGTTGGGATGAGGATGCATGTGGAAGGGACAGCCTACAACAAGTGCCGCTTGCGCCCTGTTTACACCGTTGCATCTTCGGTTGGCTCTAATCGAGACCTCCTTCCCACTTTCAACATCTTCCTCCGTATGGTTCGGCTAAATCTTGCTCCTCAAGCCGGGAATGTGGATGCTATTCGAGGAGGCCTTGTCAACCTACTCTACCATGCATACAAGGTCCTTCAAGCCGGTCCAGATTGTCGTGGTCAAGAAGTGGATGTGATGGATTTTATTAAGTGCGAGATGCATTGGGCCATTTTCGATCACAAGAACCCACTCTATGCCCCCTATGGGATGAAGCTCATACTCTCCAAAGTGCCCACACTTGATCGCTCTAGTTTCACCAAGCATGCCAAGGGTACCCTTCATACTCTCTCCAAGCACACAAAGCAAGTGTCTTCCTCTCGTGCACCTCCGCCCCAATCTAGTGACGAAGACGAGGCCCCTATGCCTAAGAGGAGAAGCAAGAATGCCGATCCCCCCTCTCATCTTCAAGGGAAAGCCAAGGTGAACGCGGAATTTAGCAAGCTCTCTTGGTGGAAGCGGAAATTGCTTTGCATGGATGTTGCTATTCACAAGGAAAATCATGGGTCTTACGTAAGAGAGAAACACATTTTGAGCAACCAAAACTTGATGATCAAGGAGATGCGCAAAATGAACAATGGAAATGTTACTCCTCCTCCGAAAGAAGATGAAGCTGGCATTCCCATCATTTCCCCATCCTCGTCTGACACGGTCCCTATTGATCAATGGAACCAAAAGTCTTTCCTTGGGCTGATTATTCGGATGTGACCTCTTTTCCTACTTCGTCTCACAACACCGGCAAGGCTCCCATCAACCTCTCCGATGAGGACTACAACAACGAAGGGGATGACGACATGGATGAAGACACCGAGTGATCTTCATGGGCTCGTTAGTTATGCCATTTTCCCTTTTTGGTGTCTCGGTGCCAAAGGGGGAGAAGTAGTTCTATTAGGTTCTCTCCGGGATTTGCATGAGTCAAGCCTAATTTGAAAAAGAACTAAAATTTGAATTAGCACCTATTCACCCCCCCCCTCTAGGTGTCATACCGATCCTTTCACTATGGCATTTGCTTCATAATATATTATGTGTGTGTCATTTATGATCTTGCATGCTCTCCGTTACTAGTAGATGCTCTGGCCAAGTAGATGCTTGTGACTCTAAGAGGGAGTATTTATACTCAATAGTGGGTTCATGTCTCTATTTAATCTGGGGTAGTGGCATCAAACTCTAAGATTGTAGATGTACTGTTCCTATTAGGGATAAAATTGTAGTACTTTGTCTAAGGATAATGTTATTACTTACTTTACACACTTTGCTTAATGCAATAATCTGTTGCTTGTAACTTAATATTGAAAGGGGTGCTGACGCTAACCGGAAGGTGTATTATTAGTCATAGATGCGGTTGGAACGGTCTATGTATATTGTTGTAATGCCCAAATAAATCTCGCACTAGACATCATGATATTAGTATATGCATCATTATGCACTTTTTTATTATGTCAGTTGCTTAGCTGTAATTTGTTTACCCACATGTATGCTATTATTATTTATGAAGAGACACCACTAGTGAACTGTGGACCCGGTCCTTTTCTTTAAACTGATAATACAACCTACTGTAATCCTGTTCCTTTCATTATCTGCAAACAAACAGTATTCTCTATACATACGTTTAATCCAGCAAATCAGTGAGATTGACAACCTCACTGTTAAGTTGGGGCAAAATATCTTAATTGTGTTGTGTTGTGTTGTGTTGGGGGCAAAGTATACATTGGAGACGTATCACCACCTTAATATTCTTAGAATTTCTAAAAGAAAATGTCGAAATGCCATTCGATCCAGGGGCCGGATTAGAATTTATCTCCGACCATAACTGCATGTGCTACCACTTCCGACAAGAAAGGGAGGGTGAGCTCCGCATTATCATGATCAGGCCCACGATGGCCAGAGATCTATCAGATTGTGTGATCCCAGAACGGGTCCCGCTATGAAGAGGTCCTTACAGAAAAAGCATATGTGGATGGATATCTCTCCTAGCTCCTCCAACAGTCAATCGCCCTCCGACAAGGGTAACCTGTGGCCGTGGGCATTTTTTTGTAAAATGACTGGGACGAGGCTCGACCGTACTAAGTGAAAAATTTGCATGTTCTCATGGTATAGTTGTTTGGATCTAATACGCCCCCAACTATACAAAGGTGTGGATCTTGTTAATCAAATTGTCATCTATGTTTCTCATCCTCGTTGTTTCATGGCATCAGCGTCCTTTATAGATGATTATAAAAACGTGTAACTAATAGTTAGTAAATCTTACTGCCATTTCTGTCCATTGATTATCAGGGGAGCAAACTGAAGTATAGACGCTGTAACACAAAATAATTCAAGGTACTATAGTATTATTTCTCAGACTTGAATAATTTGATTAAGACGCCCCTCTTTTCCAAACTCCGAAGAGAGGCATACCTTGGGAGAGGGGCAGCGTGAGCTAAAAGGCTAAACCTGTACAATCACACTCAGTTCCAAAGTTGCCGAATTTGACGTGGTAATGGAAGGCCGCTTTTTGTTCCCCTCGATAACAACGAACTCTCACCAGGAGCATAGTTTAGTTTAATTTGTTAGTGGCAGACATGGTACATTGGTGAGATTGTACAGGATAAACTTTGAACAGCACGCCCCTGGCTCATGCTTGCCTCCGGGCTAACCTCAAATTTCCGTAGAAGAGCTTCAGTTGTACGTAGGTTTCATCTAGAAATACATATGGCAAAGAGCAATTGAAAGGCTTCTCAACAGCATCCATTATTTAGCTACTCACAACAGTTGCTTATTTCTCGAGTGTCAGTAACACTCCGGTAGTCCTCTCTTTCTACAAATCCTTTCCCTAACTACAAACATATACAAAAGCTATTTTAACATCATTAGAAAATGCGGACGGTTTAATAAAGGGAATCATCGTTCCATGGTCAAGGTATACTGACCTTTTTCCCCACAAAAGGGGGAAAAGAAAAGGGAAGCAAGATTACAAAAGCTAGTATAAAGCACTTGATCATGCCAATAGATTAGATGAAACGAAGAGTAACCCTGAGCCTGAAGCACAAAGCTCATCCAATTTCTGGTGTTTAAAGGTCTGATCACCTACCACGCGCTGCCCTTCTTTTTACGGAACTGAAAAGGAAAAAGAAAAGAAAAGTTGGAGGTATCGAGTAGTTATAGGGATAGCGATTCTAATGTATACGTACATTACAGATATATACGCCGATTCCTACAGCAGCCTGCATAAACTACTGTTGGCAAAGCTGGCGGTAGAGGCAAGGTTATAAAGGTACAACGAAATACAATATATCGCAGACTCTGACTCCAACTGTTGCCGTGCAGTACAAAAGGCTACCCCCGTGGAACACAATATTTGCACCAATTAGGACACTTCGTTTTCATGGCCTACACTTTTATGTTAAAATCCAAAAAATGCCGTGTTTACATGATCATATCTTTCTGTACATGCACTTTTTCATGGAAAATTTTGAAGTTTCTTTATTGTGTAAAAACAAATTTGATGCTTGAAACATTGTTTTTGTAGAGCAACGAGTTATTTGTCCAATGCTCAACATATGTTGTATTCATGGAGGTTTCACACACATGAACATGTATATTGTGTTTTATTATAATTTAACATTTCTAATAATTCTATTTTCATCCCGGGAAGCCAAAATGCCACTTCTAGAAAATATTCCTTTTGGAAAAAATACTATTCTTGAGTATAGAGAACCCTTCTAATTTATTTCTTGTGCTTGAAATCATCCTTCATCACCTTTTCTATCATCTCTAGTAATCTCTTGTTAGAAGAACATGTATCCTAACATGTCAGATCACACTGATTTTTCTTCTCGTGAAGTAGGAGTTGTCCCGAATCATTGAAGGCAGATAAATAGTTGTCTGGATAAAAAAAAAACACCACGAAAACCACGTCGAGGGACGATGGCACAAGAAGACTCAAACTCGGACACGCTATTTGGAAGCAGACCAACGTCGCAACATCAATGTCATCACCATTCAATGACCCGGTGTCTAGCAACCAAAGAACTTGACAACAGTCGCCCAAAGGAGGTATCCTCCGAGCACATCAGACGTTAAATACACGAGCGATAGACATCTCTAACTCCAGCGAGGTATTGTCGTTGCTTCCCAACAACCACCACATAGGCATGAAGTAAGACGTCGCCACTGTTATACCAAGTCGGTCATACCACTAGCAGTTAAGTTTGGGTGCCCTCGTGTAAAATTTGTCTTGAACAGTAGAAATAAACTAATCGTTTAGTTTTTTTAACACAAATCCTATATATGTGCTCAAATAAGTGCACCACCTACAACATATATAGTTAATATGATTAACACAAGTTACATCACAAGTGATAAACAATCTATATAAGAGAAGATACATGACTTCAAACACAAAGGTTACCACAAGGAAATAAACTCGTGTATAGAGATAACCAAAACATGCAAAGAAAAATATGTAGCCTGATGTTCACTCCCTCGTAAGTTTCCATGAAGGACGCCTGGACGCCATGAATGCTCACAATTTTGCAAACCCTCCATGAAGTTAGGCCCCTTTTTCCTTCTGTTGGCAAGTTGGATCTGCGGGCAGTGTAGGTAATATCCACAACCTCTTCGCAAACTCCACGAGGAGAAGCCTGGTCCTCCTCACAATTTCCATGAATAGGTTACCACGACACCAACCACCAAGATTACTAGGGACACGCTCCTAGAGTAACAAGGTCTCAGTCCCTCATTTGAATAAATAAACTTGGAGATCCCAAAACTTTGCGGCATAATGCAAAAGCAAGAATACGAAGAAGTGTTCTAGTACATACACCTCAAATCCCAATGAAGGAACAAATTCTATGAAAAAATTGGGTATGAAGAATAAAATTAAGTGATCAACCAATGAATCCAAGTTCTTCATATCTATTTTACATAAAGAAGAGAAATTCATTGGTGAAAGTGTAGATCTGAGTCACATATCTCTTTTCACTCAAAAAATGTAACAATCATTGAAGAAAATGGAGATTAATAAAAAATTAGAAGGTAAAAAATTGAGACGGAAATGGATCAATTTTTTTTGCCTCAGTGGGGACGAAGACCCCCTTTAATGAAAATTGAAATCACCCATATGTGAATTTTCGTGACGCCTGATACAATTTCTAGATCTTGTACCACGGTATCAATACCGGAAATTATATTAAATAAACATGAAATCTTTGGTAAGTGGATGGGGCCATTCGATTCTAATCCAGAAGTTGATGTATCCGTCTGGTATAAAATTCAAAAATTAGTGAGAAGATTTGGGAACTATCGGTTACAGAATCGTAAATTCTGGGCTCAAAATAAGACCTCCAGAACAACATAATCACTCAGACAAAAAATGCAATATATTTTACATAAGAGATTCATTTCAATAATGTTAAGCTAGTGTTTTAAGAAAAAAACAAGCCCTTGCTTCAAAAAAAGAAAAAGAACATGGTAAATAAAAGAAGCCACAAATGAAAAGACATGATCTCTCTAAATAAAAGAGCGGAGGAAAAAAACAGGGTTAGTTTTTCATATGAATTTGAGATTTTTCTGGAAGATAATAACAACCTCTAGAATCTCAGATAGAGAAACATCAAATACAAAAGTTTTTGTTGGATGGTGCTCTTTGGGATCCCATCCCCGCTTCTGGGTAGGCTGGATGGTGCTCTTTGGGAGAATTAGGTATGCTACGCGAAGGGTCAAGTTTTTTCTATGGGTCGATGTGGCTTCACAAGGCCATGCCTGGAAGACTTCTTAGGTGGTCATTTGTCGGTTAAGTTGGAGTCACCATTTTCAGGAGGAGTCACAACGACGACACTAATGGACAATCTTAAGGACGTCCTTTTAAACTGGCGTATATATATTTTGTGTTGGTAACCATATTGGCTATGTACGCCCTCGAGATTGTCGTGTTTCGTGGTGTTGACGAGGTTGTTTGTATCGGTTTTAGGCTGGTTTTCTGCTAATTACCCACTTATTTTTTTTAGTTTTCTTAATAATATACAACAATATTGCTCTTTTTAAAAAAGAATACAAACCGGTGTTGTTACATTTTAACATACTGTAATATCTATGGAGCTGAAAGTAGAGATACAAATAATTATATAGAGAAACATATGGATTATGGGGTATAATCAACATGCCATGGATTTTTTTCAAATTTATAGTTACCAACGTGTGATGCAATGCGGGTTACAATTATAAATGAATTACTAGGGCCTCTTTGATTCATCGGAATTTCAAAACACATGAACAAAAAAAGTACAAGATTAGAGTGTTGAATCCTAGTATAAGATTAACAAACCACAATAATGTGTAATAGAGGGTGTTAGATGGCACAAGAAAAACAATAGAATTGTAAAAAGATGTAGGAAAATCAAGCGAATAACTTAGAAAATTCCCATAGAATCAAATCTGTAAGATTGCGGAATATGTTGTATTGTATTGATACTAGATTGATTACAATGAGCCACGGTGGGCTGTATATAAAGAGGTACAAGACTTGGAGACTACGAAACCTAATAGAGATAGACTTGGATTACAATCCTAATACTACCAAATATACCTAAACCGTATTATACTCTAACATCCCCCCGCAGTCGGATCGGTAGTGACGCGAACAACTGGAGCGTTGCGGACGGTCTGACTGGAGCATAATCCGAAGTCGCCAACTGAAGAGGAGCCGAGTTGATAGCCCTTGATGCCGATGTCGATGTAGCCGAGTTGTGGGCGCTGGCGCTGTGGTCGATGTTGCCGTTTGAGGAAGTTGAGGTAGACTTTTGCTGGAGTCGATGTAGTTGGAGGTAGGTGGCACGCCTTACCGAGCTTGTCAGACTCAGGAGCGCGTCGGGGACGAAGGCACGCGTCGATGTTGCCAGTATCGGGCATGCGAAGAAAGGGATCACCATTAACCATGCGAGTCAGAGCCGGATGAAGAAGCAGAGGAGATCTCCGTGGTCGGCGGCGCGTAGCGCAGATTTTCCGCCGTTTGTTGCCAGAGTAGACGAAAAAGGAAGTTGCAACTAGTAAATTGTGCAAAATAAAAATAGACTGCAACTCTGACGGTAAGGTTGTGGTGGACGAAGATGGCGTGGTGGTTGTTGAAGACGTTTGTTGAGGTAGGCGATGTAGAGGTAGTAGATGTCAAGGTGTTGTTGACGTAGAACTTGTCGGCGATGATGACCACGAGCGTTGTTTGGTGCAGGCATGTGTTGACGGCGAGATGATGAAGACGATTTGGTGGCGTAGATTGGCCGGGGAAGATCAGCTACCTTGGAGCCCATCCGTCCATGTTCCATACGAACATGCATGAATATGCAAACATTGGGCCGCTTCTTGCATGCAGCTTGGTGCCTGGATGACTGCTGGCGGCCGGGTGGACAGACAATCGCACGCGCTGGTGTTTTTTGATGGGATATGCTGGCTTTTTCATCGGGACTAGATGTATTTTGGTGGCTAAAAAGAAACTGATCTAATTGCAAAACGAAATTGGCTAGACCTACGAACTGATTTATTGAAATTGGAAGAAAAACTAGCTACGAGATACGACGCCCCCGGCGATCATGGAGATCGATTTCGCCGGGGACGGCGCGGCGGAAGTGGTGGTGGCTAAACCCTATGCTGCGAAACGAACTGCTCTGATACCATGTAAGATTGCGGAATATGTTGTATTGTATTGATACTAGATTGATTACAATGAGCCACGGTGGGCTGTATATAAAGGGGTACAAGACTTGGAGACTACGAAACCTAATAGAGATAGACTTGGATTACAATCCTAATACTACCAAATATACCTAAACCGTATTATACTCTAACATCCCCCCGCAGTCGGATCGGTAGTGACGCGAACAACTGGAGCGTTGCGGACGGTCTGACTGGAGCATAATCCGAAGTCGCCAACTGAAGAGGAGCCGAGTTGATAGCCCTTGATGCCGATGTCGATGTAGCCGAGTTGTGGGCGCTGGCGCTGTGGTCGATGTTGCCGTTTGAGGAAGTTGAGGTAGACTTTTGCTGGAGTCGATGTAGTTGGAGGTAGGCGGCACGCCTTACCGAGCTTGCCAGACTCAGGAGCGCGTCGGGGACGAAGGCACGCGTCGATGTTGCCAGTATCGGGCATGCGAAGAAAGGGACCACCATTAACCATGCGAGTCAGAGCCGGATGAAGAAGCAGAGGAGATCTCCGTGGTCGGCGGCGCGTAGCGCAGATTTTCCGCCGTTTGTTGCCGGAGTAGACGAAAAAGGAAGTTGCAACTAGTAAATTGTGCAAAATAAAAATAGACTGCAACTCTGACGGTCAGGTTGTGGTGGACGAAGATGGCGTGGTGGTTGTTGAAGACGTTTGTTGAGGTAGGCGATGTAGAGGTAGTAGATGTCAAGGTGTTGTTGACGTAGAACTTGTCGGCGATGATGACCACGAGCGTTGTTTGGTGCAGGCATGTGTTGACGGCGAGATGATGAAGACGATTTGGTGGCGTAGATTGGCCGGGGAAGATCAGCTAGCTTGGAGCCCATCCGTCCATGTTCCATACGAACATGCATGAATATGCAAACATTGGGCCGAATCTTGCATGCAGCTTGGTGCCTGGATGACTGCTGGCGGCCGGGTGGACAGACAATCGCACGCGCTGCTGTTCTTTGATGGGATATGCTGTCTTTTTCATCGGGACTAGATGTATTTTGGTGGCTAAAAAGAAACTGATCTAATTGCAAAACGAAATTGGCTAAACCTACGAACTGATTTATTGAAATTGGACGAAAAACTAGCTACGAGATGCGACGCCCCTGACGATCATGGAGATCGATTTCGCCGGGGACGGCGCGGCGGAAGTGGTGGTGGCTAAACCCTATGCTGCGAAACGAACTGCTCTGATACCATGTAAGATTGCGGAATATGTTGTATTGTATTGATACTAGATTGATTATAATGAGCTACGGTGGGCTGTATATAAAGAGGTACAAGACTTGGAGACTGCGAAACCTAATAGAGATAGACTTAGATTACAATCCTAATACTACCAAATATACCTAAACCGTATTATACTCTAACAAAATCCTCAAAAAATATGAAAAAATCATACTAGGTGATTGTGTGATTTGTTTACATGTACAACCAAAAAAGCAAGGCAAACAGTTGAAAACAAAACAAGAAGTAACCTAGGGATCGCCATGGCCTACGTACGAACGGTTGCAGCGCATGTCGATGGGTGTAGAGTAGAGTATATCGCTGCTCCTGCTACCTGACGGCGGATGAGGGGAGGGGACACACAAGCTTTTGCATGCATTGGCAGCAGTGTGCGGAAAGGGAAAGATCCCTGCCCAGAAAACAAAGGCATATGCAAAGCAAGCAAGAGAGAGCAAAGCATGGCCATGGCGGAATGTGTACGGGAGCAAAGCCTGACGAGGCTATGCAAAGCCACAGCAGCCCTCGATAAAGAGACAAACCCCTCCGCTCCTCACCCACAATACTGATACGTACTACTCTGCTACATACTGTAATAAATAAAGAAAGAAAAAGTAAAGCGGCCAGAAAAGAAGGCTGAGCTAGGAGAGCCTACAGTAGACGGCTAAAACTGACCGATAAAGAGGGACGCAGTCACGCGCCCTCACCACTGCATTTGCCACTCTCGTCTCGTCTCGTCTCGTCTCGGTATCACCATTCACCAGCAACCGGTGGCGGTGACAAGAACAAGAAGAAGCAGCCACACGTCCGGGGAGCGGGAGCTTCTTCTTCTTCTTCGTGGGGGTGTGGGGGGTGGGGGACTGCACCGACCGAGTGATGCGCGCCGGGGTGTACACCATCCACCAGTCGCTGACCGCCGAGGCGGCCGCGGTGCTCAAGCTCGCGCTGGCGCTCGCCAGCCGCCGCGGCCATGCACAGGTCACGCCGCTGCACGTCGCCTTCGCGCTCCTCGGCTCCTCCTCCTGCGCGCTGATCCAGCACCATCCGCCGGGCGGCGCGCGCGCCGCGGCCTACGGGCTGCTCAGGCGCGCCTGCCTGCGCTCGTCGTCGGCCACGGCCTCGGCGGCGCAGCACCCGCTCCAGTGCCGTGCCCTCGAGCTCTGCTTCAACGTGGCCCTCAACCGCCTCTCCACCTCCGGCCCGCACTCGCCGCCGCCGTCTTCCTCCTCTCCCTTCGCGTCCTCGCTCATCCAGCCCAGCCCCACGCTCTCCAACGCGCTCGTCGCCGCGCTCAAGCGCGCGCAGGCCAACCAGCGCCGCGGCTGCGTCGAGCTACAGCAGCCGCCGCCCGTCACTCTGCAGCAGCAGCAACAACAAGCCCCCGGCGCATTGCAGCAGCAGCCGCTCCTCGCCATCAAGGTGGAGCTCGACCAGCTCATCATCTCCATCCTCGACGACCCCAGCGTCAGCCGTGTCATGCGGGAGGCCGGCTTCTCCAGCGCCACCGTCAAGGCCAACCTCGAGGAGGAGAGCGCCGCGCTCATGTGCATCACCTCTTCCTCCTCCTCGTCCCCTACCCCGCCGGTCATACCTCCGCACTTCTTCCTCGACCACGGCGCCGGCATTGGCAATACCAATACTGCCGGCGGCGGCTTCGGGATGTGGCCGCCGCAGTTCCTGAACTCGCCGCCGCGTCCGTACTGCAACGAGGACGTGAGGGCGGTCCTGGAGGTGATGCTGCGTAAAAAGCAGGGCAGAAAAACCAACCCCGTCGTCGTCGGGGACTCGGTGTCGATGGCGGAGGCCGTCGCCGCCGAGCTGCTGCGGCGGCTCGAGCGCGGCGAGGTCCCCGAGGACCTCGCCGGCGCGCACCTCCTCAAGCTGCAGCTCTCCTACGTGCACGTCCGCCTCATGAGCCGCGCCGACGTCGACGCCAAGGCCGTCGAGCTCCGCCGCAGCGTGGACGCCGTCCAGCTCCAGCGCGGCGGCCTGGTCGTCTACGTGGGCGACCTGCGGTGGGCGCTCGACGAGGATCCAGGCGCCGCCGACCACACCGCCTCCTCGTACAGCCCCGTCGAGCACATGGTGGCCGAGCTCGGCCGGCTCCTCGACAACCTCCGCGCCAGCGGCGGCCGCGTCTGGCTGGTGGCCACGGCTAGCTACCAGACCTACATGCGCTGCCAGCAGCGGCGCGGGCAGCCTTCGCTGGAGGCCTCCTGGGCCCTGCAGGCTGTGGCGGTCCCCACAGGCAGCGGCACCGGACTAGCCCTGAACAATCTCCATTCGTCCTCCTCCTCTCCAAGGTGAGCAACCCTACCTACAGTACTCTCCACTACTGGAGTACTAGCTCGTAGTACCATTCCTTTGTCCTGCATGTGTCGTGCTCCTTCTCTTCAAGCTCACTGTTGCACGCAGCCTTCCTCGTGTGTTGCTGTCTGGAACAACACGGGGGGAGGGGAGGGGAGGGGAGGGGAGGGAGGGCCACTTGGTCGTCAGATCAGATGTTGCAAATCCAAAAACAAGCTGCTCCTGCACTAGCTATAGTTCTGCACAGTGCCCTACAAAGTATAAAAACCATTTCATCATTCGACATTGATGAGGAGCTTGAGCTTTCTTGTCATCTGATTCTGAATTCAAGCATGCATGTGAGCTTGCAGCTGCAGGGACTAGAAATTAATGAGAAATCGTGTTTTTTTTCCTTGTTGTTTTTGGGGAATGCAATGCTTTTTTAGCCTCTGCAGAGATTCCGTCTGATCCGATCAGGTTCTCTGCATGCTCGGCTTATCAAAAGTCTTCCTCTGATGCAGTAGCAGCAGCAGCAGTGCCTGCCTACCTGCTCTCTTTCGGTACACAAATGTGTACTGTATGTATGTGTGAGACTGATACGATGCTGCCGCATTGCCCCTTTTCCTTGCAATGATGCACTTTTCATGCACAAGATCAATCATATTTGTGATGTTGGATTTTATCTTAGCCATCCAAGAATATCCTTGAGTTTAAAATCTTCAGATGAATTCCTCATTTTGCTTGCTCAATTTTGTACGTGTACAGAAACTTTAAACAATTCTATCCCGCAATAGAAACTTTCTGCATGATCCTGTACTGCCATACAGCTAGTGCGCATATGCTTAACATTGGCTTGTTTGTCCCCCAATGTTCCAACAGTGCAACGGCCATGCAGCAGGCCATGTCGACAAGGCAGCAGCTCGCCCAGAGTCCTTTGGCAATGGCAGCTGAGCCATCGGCGTTGGGAGGCGAGCAAGAAAACAAGCTCTTGCTGTGCAGCGAGTGCAACAGGAACTACGAGAGGGAGGCGTCTGTCGTGAAGCCAGAGGCTGACGACGAGGGCCCACGTCTCGGCCTCCCATCCTGGTTGGTACTGGACAACAAGCCGCCGGTTGATCATCGGATGCCACACAAGGTATAATTACTAAAATCAACAGAGAGATCAATTACTAGTCGTAGAACATTTCTTTGCAGTTCTTGAGTTTAATGTCTTCTCATTTTCTTATCTAGGACACGTCGTATCTGATCGAGCTGAAGAGGAAATGGAGCAGGCTGTGCAGAAAGCTTCACCTCTTGAACAGCCAGCAGCATGATCCATACTCTGCTCCTTGCTTTGGTTCTGGGCTATCTGCGCCTCCAAGCTCGTGGTGGCCGAGCTCTTGCCAGCCGCCGAGTACCCAGAGCAGGCCCAGCATTGCAGGGTTCTTGGGCTTGGAGGGGCTGATGGAGCACGGCAGGAGCAGCAGCCGGTGGTCGCCTCCATCGCCCCAGCCATGTCCGGGACTTATGGAGCGGGAGTGCCAGGACGCCAAGACGGCGCTCGCTCTTGTCACCTTCCCGCTCTCCGACACGGCGAGCTCCGACGACGGCCGCGCTCGGGGGAGTGACGACGGCCTGGCGCGTGAGCTGGACCGGCGGCTGCGCAAGAACATCCCGTGGCAGCCTGCAGGCACTGTCGCAGAGATCGTTGGGGCGGTGGCCGGCGGACGGAGCTATGGAAGGAAGGGTGTTTGGCTGTTCATGAAGGGGACCGACCATGCCGCGCAGCAGCGGGCGACCGCTGTGATCGCCGAGACGTTCTGTGGCTCGGCCGGTCAGATCATAGCCGCCGATCCGCGGAGGTTCAGCTGTGCGGAGGATTTCTGCTCTGATGTTGTCTCGAAGGCGTGCAAGATCGGCTCCAACAAGTTGATGCTCGTCATCCACGACGTCGAGCACGCCCCACGGCACGTTGTCGAATGCCTCATGGCGGCATCGGTGCGCGGTTCTTTCAAGGACCACTCCGGCCAAGAACTCGATCTCTCTGAATCCGTCGTCGTCCTCACAACGTCAGGGTTTGCCAGTGGGGCCATCGACGTCGTCAGCCTGCGCTTGCGGACGTCCCCGTCGTACGGCTATTTCAAGAGGAAGGAGGGGATCGAGCCGCCATCAAGAGAATGCAAGCGGGCACGCCACGACGCCGGCGGACATGGCATCGACCTCAACCTCTGCGCCGGCAACGACAGTGATGACGACGATGGTGTTCCGAGCGACATCACCCACGAGAGCGACACCAAGGAGCACGGGCGGCGCACGCACGATCTCCTCGAGTCGATCGCCGCCGTCGTCCTCACCCTCGACAAGGGCGCCGATGCTGACCAGCGCGCCGTGGCGGGTATCCGTGTGGTACTCGTTGGGGCGCTCGGCCGGGAGGTGCAGCTCGAGGATGAGGCGGCGGAGGCCATGACCGCGGCGTCTGGATACTTTCTTGACGAGGTGCTGAGGAGGTGGGCGGCGGAGGTGTTTGAACCTGCGGCGGCGGCGGTGGAAAATGGCGGGAAGGTGGTGATACTGGGGATAGGGCCAGGGGGTGGGGCCCGGGTGTCAGGATTCATGGGCTCAGCGCTTCCAAGCAGGGTCCTCGTAGACTGAGCTCACAAAGTTTTGCTCCCTTGCGGTGTACTTGTCTTTACTTCTTAGCTAGAATTCCTGTATGTAGAAAAACATGATGAAATGGAGTCTTTCGGGGGTTTAATTGTTCAGTTTTTTCACTGATAATGTGCCCGTGTTATTCACTTTCCCCTGCTCTTGCACTCCCCGTATCAAATAAGGCTTCAGCTTTTGTCATAGAAAGCTCAGGACTTTCAACATGCAAATACATTAAAGCCTAAGGAGGGAACTTTTGTCGTGTAAATCATTTTACCTCACTAATCGGCTACGCCGGGGCTGACAAGTACCTGTCCACTTGGCAAACACTGAGGTTTTACAGCTTTCCAAAAATATATATTAGTTCTGAAAAATATAAAAATGTATTATTTTAAATTAAAATAGCCCAAATATGGATATGGAACTATGGAGTGTGGTTATGTAAACCAATGTTTTGGTTACTTGTAGGAAAAAATTCGCGCGGGCGGTCAGGATTACTATAGTTACCTCGGAAAATCCCGACCGGTTACCAGACGAATTTGAAAATCAAAATTTAGAATCTCAATCTTTTGGTTTCTAATATAACCATTTACCAAATTTTTTTGTTAATATTTTTAAAAAATGGGATTTTTTTAGCCGACGTGACGATTTTTCGGGGGTGCTCGGGATCTCCGGTTACTGCCCGATAACCGGATTTCCTGACCAGAAACCAAAGCCATGATGTAAACTACCTGCCACAGTTCTCATTTTAGTCAGCGTTTGGTTCTAACCAGTGGGTGTGTATGGTACATCTCTGTATAGTTTTTTCTAATGCAAGTGTAGTGCGAGTCCGGAACATCCGAGTGGAGTTGGTCCGAAACTTGCACAATTGCTTGTCTATAGCTAGGATTTGGTCGTTTCTATTCATCCTGATTTCAGAGGTTGATCAATTAGCTCTGAAACTTTTGGGTCGATTTCTTATAATCTTTGGGTTGTTGTATCTTTTCTTTGGATATAGACAAGCAATTGTGGAGGTCATTGGTTCTTGAGGTGTTTTAGAAGAGCTTGATACATCTAGGTGTTGATGTAAGAGATGCCTGGAAAATCGTTTTCTTGACCGCCCAAATTTTGAGTGTATGTATGTTTCCGGAACTTCAGAGTGCATTTTTTTTGTCTACCGTCGGATTTTTAGCCATTCCTATATAATTCATTCCCGGTCCTTAAATGTGTAGGACGAGAGAGAAAATGATGAGGAAGTTGTGAGGCTACATGAAACATGGCATGTTGTGATTATACTTTGTGCTTCAAATCCTCTTTTTAGAAAAGGGGCAGTCCCAGCCTCTCCATCATTGATGCATACGGTCTTTATTAATTTATTTGTGAACCAGGTTTACAAAAGATTACATCATGGGTCACATAAAGTGGAAACGTGAATCAACCATCTAACAAACATGGATAACATAATTTGATTCTGCATCAACTAGTTATCCTAAGATCAGAATGTCAGCTGTATTGGTTGTACAAGTCCCGCGCCACCGAAAGTAGCTGGTTGCACTCAATATCCAGAACGGCATGCTTGTCCGTTGCTTGTAGCTAAGACCACATACGAATCGAATGAATAGCCAACGGTCACCTGCATGAAAGAAGATTTTTTTGCATTGTTAAAGATAATGTCACTCCGAATATTCCATATGGCCCAAAGTAAAGCACATGTTCCCACTCGGATTTGCACTTTTTCTTTTTTATCCACCCCATGTAACCAGTTACCAAACAGATTAGCAATGGTACAAGGGGGCTGAATATTAAAAGCCATAAACACAATGCGCCACAACATCTTAGCAAAAGAACATGAGATAAACAAATGTTGAATTGTTTCCTCTTGATCACAAAAGCAACATTTTTTACATCCATTCCAATTTCTCTTTGTAAGGTTATCCTTTGTTAGAATCACCTTACGATGTAGGAACCACATAAAAATCTTTATCTTCAGTGGCACCTTCATTTTCCAAATATATTTACGTAAATACCTAGTCTGATCACTCAAAAGATCTAGGTACATAGATTTAACCGTGAATTTTCTTGATCTCGTTAAACCCCACTTAAACTCGTCCTGAGACGTTGTAAGCCGCACCTCCATCAATCTACTAACAAGATATAACCATCTAATTCACCTGATCCCTGTGAGTGCTATTCTAAACACAATATTAGGAGGAGGTGCTAGAGCTAAAACAGATGCTACTGAAACTTGTTTTCTTTGAGCAATGTTATAAAGGTTCGGATATTGGTGAGACAGGGGCTTGTCCCCTAACCAAGTATCTTCCGAAAATCTGGTCATCTCCCCATTACCGAGAGAAAAGGACCCTCGTTGGAAGAACTCCTCCTTGGATTTTACTATTCCCTTCCAAAAAGGAGAATCCTGCGGTTTTACTGTGACTTGCGTTAATGATTTTGAATGTAAGTACTTATTATGAATTAGCTCCTGCCATACCCCATCCTCTGATAGTAGTTTGGAGAACCATTTACATAATAAACTTTTGTTCTTTGACTCTAAAAGCTCAGTACCCAGCCCACCTTGTTCTTTAGGCCTACATATAATGTTCCATTTTGTAAGTCTATACTACTTTTTATGGCCATCACTTTGCCAAAAGAACCGTGATCGAAAGAAGTCCATCCTTTTGCGTACCCCTTTGGGTAACTCAAAAAAGGACAACATAAACATGGGCAAACTAGTAAGAACAGCATTTATAGCATTTATCAAAATGAGGCGATCCCCATAAGATAAAAGTTTTCCTGCCCAACTAGCCAACTTTTTCTCAAACCGGTCCTCAACTAATTTCCACTCCCCATTTTTCAATCTTCTGAAATGAATGGGGATACCCAAGTATTTGAAGGGAAAGGTACCAGATGCACACCCAAAGAGAAGTCTATACTGATCTTCTACCTCTTTAGCCTTACCAAAACAAAAGAGCTCACTCTTATGAAAGTTTATCTTCAATCCCGACAATTGCTCGAACATACAAAGGATAAGTTTCATATTTAAAGCCTTCTCCATATCATGGGACATTAAAAAAATGGTGTCATCGGCATATTGTAGAATGGACACCCCACCGTCTACCAAGTGAGGGATAAGTCCATCCACCTGGTTATCCTCTTTTGCCCGAGCAATAACAATGGCAAGCATATCAGCAACAATGTTAAACAAGATAGGTGATAACGGATCTCCTTGCCGTAAACCCTTCTTGGTTTGGAAACAATGACCTAAGTCTCATTTACCCTGATACCTATGCTGCCACGACTCACAAACTCCTGAACCCAACGACACCATTTCTCGTCAAAACCTTTCATGCGTAATACATGTTGTAGGAACGGCCATTGTACCTTGTCGTACGCTTTTTCAAAGTCAATTTTTAGGATAACACCATCCATTTTCTTCCTATGAAGTTCATGGATAGTTTCATGCAATATCAGAACCCCTTCCAGAATGTTTCTACCCGGCAGGAATGCCGTTTGGGTAGGGCGTATCACCTTTTGTGCTACTTCCGTTACCCTATTAGTATCTACTTTGGTAAATATCTTGAAGCTAACATTTAAGAGACAAATATGACGATATTGCTATATCTGTATAGCATTCTCTTTCTTTGGAAGTAGAATGATAGTTCCAAAATTTAAATGAAACAGAGGTAGTTCCCTCCTTTGAAAGCTTTCAAATAGTTTCATCAAATTTTGCTTTATGACAGACCAAAACGTCTAATAGAACTCAGCTGGAAACCCGTCTGGTCCCGGCGCTTTATTATTTTTCATCTGTACAATTGCTTCATATACTTCTTTCTCGGTGACGTGGGGCTGCCTTTCGGGTAGCCCACGATGATGTTACCTGGGCCGCGCCAAGGATGGAAAGGCCCGCAGAAGGCCCACTCGGGGTACCTCGTATCCTAGTCCAACTCGGTTAGGTCTTGTGACCTACCGTATCTGTACCAACCACCCGAGACCTGGCTACCTATAAAGCCAGGAGGGTTGCCCGTCCTAGAGGACACGCTAAGAACGACCACGACAAACCCTAGCGAGATCGCAATCTCGCCATTGTAATCGCTACTCGCATCAATAACCAGACAAGCAGGAGTAGGGTGTTATCCTCCGGGAGCCTGAACCTGGGTAAAACCTTGCTTGTCAGCCGTCGTGATCACCTTGCACTCATCTCTCTCCCCATCAATCAACCCGGGGTGCACAACCCTGGGACTTGCCGAGTTAACACCTCGTCAATTCGCGCCGTCTGTGGGAAGTTCAACAAGTGCTAGGATCATGGTCGCACCGGCCCCATCCGCAATGAAGATCGGCGCATCCGCCATCAGGGAGTCGATCCGATTCGGCTCCTTCGAGTACGTCATCCACTCGCCAACTCATCAGTCGGTGTACGCCGATCTGGACAAAGGTATACACATCACCTTCGGCTCCATATTCTGCTGCATAGATAGTCGTGGCATACTCAGGTCTACGACTACTGCGCTACGCGCGACGGCGTCACCAAAATCGCCGACCATCGCGCCCGCTGAAGCCGCCGAGATCGCATCTGCCGCACCCACGGAGATCGCGACCGCCGGACCCGCTGAGATCGCATCTACTACACCCGCGGAGATCGCGACCGCCGAACCCGCGAAGATCGCATCTGTCGCACCCGCAGAGGTCGCGCCAGCTGCACCCGCGAAGAGGACATCTACATCGACAATCTCGGCAACGGCCGCGCGAATCGAGTCTGCTACCCAACCTCGGTCGTGCGGTCGATCAAGTCAAGATCCACCTCCACCGTCGCACCCGCACGGGAGACCAGGGGCCCGCGTCCGACAGCCATGTCACGCGCGCCCTCGTCTTCGTGGCGACAGAAGCAGCTGTGGCAGCACCAACTCTCCAATTCGAGTCTACCCCAAGCAAGTCTTCATGGCCGGCACAGCACCGCATGACGACGAAGACGAACCCGCATATCCACTGGAGGTAGACATGCCGGACCAGACTAAACTTATCATCACGCGGGACATGGCGATCCAGGCCATGAAGCATGTGGACGAGGGCACGTTCCCGCCACCTAACGCACCTCGAGAAGACCACCTGGCGGTCCAGTACTTGCTACGCAAGGAAGGCGAACGAATTCGCGCCGAAAAAGCCGAACTTCTCAGACGCAAAAGGGACGCGGATGCATCGAGTGACAGGCGAGCCGCCCTCTCCTTCACATCCTCCACAGAGGTGAACCAGGGAGCACGGCGAACCAGAGCCCGTGTCCCCCACATGGCAGAAGCTGATCGAACAAGGCTCACCCGTAACCTCGACTCGTCCTTCGTCACCGAAGATGAAAATGGGATACCCGTCCCAAAGACGGCAAATGCCGCCCTAATATCAGTCGAGACATACCTCCGGCTCACGCAGCCACCGGAGGGGGACGCGCGCTCCCTTCTCCACAAGCAACAAATTGCCTCCATAAGGGCAATCGAAGAAGCTCTGGCGGCCAAGGGGCCAAGCAACCGAGCGAATGAACCAACGACATCGGGCATCCCAGCGGCGCAGCGACAGCCAGTCAAGGACCTCCGTGACCGCCTGACACAGAAGACGGTGGACCGCAGCCGCAAGGAGCGTTCAGCTAGCGTGGCACACGCGAACGACCACGCCGACCGCGACTTCGAGCCGTATGGCGCAGCATGCTTTAGCTTCAACATCCGCGACACCCGCATGCCTAAAGGCTTCAAGTTGACGGCTGGCACACCAAAATACGACGGGAAGCAAGACCCAAAGCTATGGCTCGAGGACTACCTCATCGCTTGCACCTGTCAAGGTGGAACGTCGACTACAGCAATGCAGTATATCCAGCTCATGCTGACAGATTCGGCACGCGGGTGGCTCACAAGCCAACCCAAAGACTCTTTCCGAACATGGGAGGAATTGCAGGATAACTTCATCAAGAGTTTCTCAGGAACATTCGCCAGGCCGACGACCTACATCGAGTTGCAGGCCTGCAAGCAAGGGAAGGATGAATCGCTCCGCTCTTACATCCAGAGGTGGACACTCCTCCGCAATACCATGGAACCCGTATCAGAGGATCGAGTGATGGACGCCTTCATGCATGGCGTCGCTCGCCGCGACCTCCGGGAGGAATTCGGTAGGCTCCAGCCGAAGACCACAATAGAACTCATGAAGACAGCCAACCAATGGGCCAAAGGAGAGGCCTATGTCCGCGAAACTTCTCCCAAAAAGGAAGGCGAAACAAGCAACTGGCGCGAGGCACGTCAAAAGAAGAAGGCACGTTACACCCACGATTCAATCGAATTAGTAGCGGCAGGGTACGAAACCCCCCGCGGGGACAAGCGTGACAGCAGCCGACAATACGAGCAAAGTCGGCAGCCCAACTCGAGTCAGTACAACCGTGGCAGCAGCAGCATCGACCACAATGATGGAAGTCAGAAGCGCGAGTGGAAGCGCCCGTTGACCCCAGCAGAGGAACTGATGCAACCCTGTAAGCATCACTCGTTCCGCAACCCGGCAACAGGAAAGTGGGGTTCAAACCACCTGTTGAAGGATTGCCGCAAAGCAAGAAAGATCTACCATGCCATGCAGCAAATCATCGCCCCGGTGCAGGCCATACAAGCGGCACCACAGCTAGCCATCCAGGCAGCACCCGCCAACAACAATCAAGTGCAGGCGGCAGGAGCGTTCCCCCAGCCGCAGCAGCAGCAACAAGGTCCGTCGGCAGCAGCCGACACGTACCCAGCCGCACGGGGACAGCTGAACATGATCCAGAAGGGACCCCCGTCGAACAGGAGGCAGAAAATCATCACACGCCAAGTACTTCAAGCCATCAACAGCCCGCGCGCGGTACCAGACTACCTGCGCGGGTCGGAGACACCAATCACATTTTCCAGGACAGATCACCCAGCGGAGGTAGTCCGACCCGGGCACGCCGCACTCGTGATTGAGGCCTTGATCGGCGACTACAGCCTGAAGAAGGTATTCCTGGACGGAGGCAGCGGCATCAACATCATATTCGCCGATACCCTCAGACGAATGAACAGGTCGACAGAGAAATTGCCGGAATCGGAGACCACCTTCCACGGCATAGTACCAGGGCAAGCAATCACGCCCATGGGAACAATCACACTCGACGTCATCCTCGGTACACCCGAGCACTTCAGGAAGGAATC
The DNA here is from genome assembly GCA_026929855.1 of Poa annua. Taxonomy (NCBI): domain Eukaryota; kingdom Viridiplantae; phylum Streptophyta; class Magnoliopsida; order Poales; family Poaceae; genus Poa; species Poa annua. The sequence continues at coordinate 262,892,461 of CM049426.1, read as the reverse complement.
GATAGACTTTGAGGTCGTCGACTGGAAGTCACAATACCACGCCATCCTCGGACACCCAAGCTTTGCCAGGTTCATGGCAGTACCCCACTACGCCTACCTGATGATAAAGTTACCCGGGCCGAAAGGAGTGATCACCGTCCGCGGCGACTTCGGGCTCTCCAACAGCTGCGACCGCGAGTTCGCCAAGATCTCAGAGTTCTTCGGCGTCGAAGAGCACTTCAAGGCCATATCAGCCGACAACGACAAGACCATCTTCCCGGCTCGCAAGAAGCCTGCCAAAGACGCAGCGTTCAACACGAGTGACGACACTGTCACCCACCAAGTCCATCCGACTGACAGCGGAAAGACGGTCAAGGTCTCATCGAGTCTGACCCCCGCATAGGAAGGCGCGCTCGTCGAGTTCCTGCGTGAGAACTGGAAAATCTTTGCATGGCAACCCTCTGACATGCCAGGGATACCCAGGGAGCTCGCCGAGCACTCTCTAAAAGTCCACAAGGACGCAAGACCAGTCAAGCAATCCATGCGACGCTTCTCAGGACCCAAACGAGACGCGATCACCATGGAGGTCGACAGATTACTACACGCCAAGTTCATCCGAGAGATCAAGGACTCGGACTGGGTCGCCAACCCGGTTCTAGTTGAGAAAATGCCGTGGTGGTGTCATGGCAGATGCCATAGGATGGCTAATTTGTGGGGCCGATGGACGTTGGTGGATCCGGGGAGGGATGGCGAGCTGAAGAGCTCACACGGGGAGGATCACGGTAAAACCGAGATCTCCCAAGAACAAGAAACGAGATCAAGATGCAAAGGGGAAGATCTAACAAACACAAACAAATGCACGAAGGCACACAGCACACACACGATATACCCAGGTTCAGGGCCCTCGTGAGGAGGTAACACCCATACTCCTGCCTTTCCTCTCTATATATTTGTGGCACAAGAGCTACAACTTGCTACAAGATCTCTCAAAGGGAGGAGTACAAAGAACTAGATGAACTCAAGGTGAGAAGGAGTAAATGCTCTCTGAGTAAATGTGACTATAGCTTTGGCTCCGAAGTTGGTCCCTTGCTCTCAGGAGCAGTTATGGCGCCTTTTATAGAGCTCCGGTCAGGAGGGCCAGAAACCCTAACTTGGCTTGGCCCCACCGGACAGGCCTAGCCGGCATGTCGTCACCGGCTAGTGCGACCTAGTCGCCGAGCTATCCGGTGTAGCCCCTTCGTCATCATCTCGTTAAGGACGGCAGGCGCCGTCCTGCATCATCATTGTCCCCTGGTCAGAGACAAGACATGTCTTTGCCCATCCCGGATAGCCTTTTTCGGATTGCCGGGCTAGGCATGTCAGGTCTTGTCGTACCACGATCGTACCGGCTGACGCGCTCCCGTGTCAGGCGGGAGGTGACCATGCTTCCGTGCCAGGCGGGAGGTGACTATGCTTCCGTGTCAGGCGGAATGGTACTTCCCCCCGCGATAGACGGGAAAGGCCGCTACGGACCGTTTGACGGCCTACCGGAAGCCCTTACGCCGGCTACCTCCTCGCTTGTCACGGTGAGCCTCCTCTGCATAAGGTCAAGACCGAGACATATACTCCGGTTAGTACTTACCCGGACTACCTATCCGGTAAAGCCGAGTACACCTCCATCCGGGAGTCTCCTTGGAGTCCTAGATCCGGGATCCTTTCCGGAGGCGTCCGAGCTCGTCTCAGGATGAGTATCTCTAGGCCTAGCCTCCCGAAGATGTCTTAGCCTATTAGCAAAGACATCTTCGAGAAGCTAGTTCTTAGAGGAACCACCCGCTTATGCCTGTGCCGCGATTGTGAGGGCCGGGGTGTCTATTTATAGCTACGAGACCTGACCCTTGCGCCTGCCAGGGGGCACTTTGTCCTCTACCAGCGCTCAAGGGTCAAGCTGCCCTTTCAGTACAGCAGGAGGTGTCCCTCGCTCTCGCCAAAGGTCAGGTACTGTTGGCACCTTACTGAATTATACCGGGATCTGCCCCTACCCGGGGGTAGCCCCCCGACACTAGTCCCCGAAGCTGGTGCTGCACAGTGACCCCGGATGATGTGCGGGATCAGCTTTAAACAACAACTATCTTCCGAGAACACATGCCACCAGCCTTTCCCTTTCTGCCGAAGTCGGTTCTTCCGAGACCTTCTTACCGAGATTATGTTTACCGGGAGGCGAAGCCTGCAACCGGATAACACATCCTCAGTGAATCTCGACCGTTGGCCTCCTGATGAATTCGAGACTGTGAGCCAGGGCCCACCCGACGTCCCGTCTGAGCAGAAACGCACTCGAGTGCTCCTGCGCGAGCACGCCGTCGCTTGGGTTCCCGCGCCGGGAGCCGCAGCCGATCCGGAACCTAACCGTTGGGGCCGTGTGACCCTCGGTGTGGCCGGATCGGGCGCTCCGGCTAGCGCCACGTGGTCCGCTGCGCAGAACAGATCCCACCCACGATCGTGGAGATCGTGGGCGGGAAAATCGGAAACCGATCCGGAATCCCCCCCCCCCCCCATAAATAGGGGACAGGAACGGTTTCCCCTCCTTCTTCCTCTCCTTCGCATTTTCCTCCCTCGCTGTCTCGAGCGTCCCGCTGCCGCTACATTTGTCGCCGTTCGCCGGAGCCCGGACACCATCGCCCTCGCCGTTCGCCGGAGCCCGGACACCGTCGCCCTCGCCGACCTTCTCTTCTCCGGTGAGTTCCTCTTCTCCGCTCCGATGATTTTCTTCGGTAGAACAACCGCCCGACTCCGACCGTGGCATAGCACAAGTGCGGTTGAGCCGCCGCCGGTGAGCACAACCTGGGCGGCGCGCACGAGGCGCACGGCGGTGATGTACCATCGCGGTAGGATGTAGGTCATTCATTTGCATTGCGCCTCGCCCGAGCCTAGCGCGAGCCTTTTTTCCTCCCTTTTGTCTTGATTATTTAGCACACGGTAGATCTTGTTTCCCAGGAACCCGGTAGTGTTTAGCAGTTTGTGATCCGACATCCTAGTTTCCGGTAGACTAACTCCGACTAATCGCCGCTGCGCCTGCAGAGTAGCCCGAATACCCCTGCATACTTCTCCGACATGGGCGAAGAACGTACCCGGGGGTGCTGGGATGGGTCCGAGACCAAGCAGTCAGATCTGGACTGGCTGTATCGGACTCACCGGATTCCCCCGGAAGTCGAGAGCCGTCTCCCGGAGGGGGAGGTTGCACCGGAACCCCAACCCGGGGAATACGTGGTATTCCTCGCGCACTTCGAGCGTGGGTTTGGGCTTCCGGCTAGCCCCTTCTTCCGCGACTTCCTCGACACCTACGACCTCCAACCTCACCATCTTCCCGCCAACGCCATTATGATGCTCTCGGTCTTCACCACCTACGCGGAGGCATACCTCGGCATATGGCCATTTTTGGATCTCTGGGCCAAGTATTTCATTCTTCGCCGCCAAGCCATCCCCAACCCGGATAAGAAGATAAAAGACTTAGTCGATTGCGGAGCGGCCACCATCATCCCTTGCGCGGACTCCGGATTCCCTATAGTCAAGGGACTAGAGTCCTGCCAGAAGTGGCAGCGCAGCTTCTTCTACGTGAAGAACCGGGAGCACTCGGGAGACGGTCCGGGATCCTCGAATCCGGACTTCATCAATCTGCCGGAGTTCGTTATTGGTCCTCCGCGCGAATTCCGTCTCTGGAAGCAGCTTCCCAATAACGACGAGGTCAATTGCATGCACGACGTTCTGAACGTGCTAAACGAGAAGATGACCGGCGATGATCTCCTGCGTTGCTTCATCATTCGCCGGGTCTGCCCCCTTCAAAACCGAGTGCACAAGATGTGCCATATGGCTGGGAATTATGACCCCACTAGAACCAGTATCTTTGGGCTAGATCACGCAGGGGTCGTCCGTCGCGTTCGAGCTATTGCCCGGACGGAGATGACGGATGACTACTCTTGGGGTGTCATTGGGGGATCCCGGAAAAAACCATGCGACCAGGTGCTCATATATGTCTTTCGTGCATTCGCCTTCGTACATGCGTTCACCTGGACACCGACACGGCCTGATTTGTTTGCGCAGTTGTTCGAGCGTCAACTCGAAGAAGACGCTGTCCACGCCAACGGGACTTACGCCCCGAACTTCCCAAAACCGGACGAGATGCCGAGGGAGGACCCCGACGGCGAGGACCATCTCGCCATTCCTTTCGTCAAGGCTGCTGCCCCGGGTAATCCTTCAACCTCAGAGGCAGTTTTTATTTCTTCGGATGATGAGGATGAGATTGACTGCCAGATTCTCGATGTTATTGACGCTCTCCCTCTGAACTGGGCCTCAGCAGTGGTTCCGAAACCGACAACCGGGACCAAACGTGCCGAGAGCCGGAAGCGCGCGGCTTCCGACACCGAGGGGGCCGATAAGTCCGGCAACCCCCCCAAGAGGAGCAAGCCGAGTAAGCAAACGACCGAGAAGCCTGCTCGGCGTCGGCAAAGGGGTCCTCCCACTGTGGATTCCGGGTATGTTTTCCTCGCCTTATGTTATCTGACTTTGTTTTCTCCACAACTATTACTAAGACACTTCCTTTCAGAGATGCGCTCGAGCTCCCGTCACCTGCTGTTCCTCCTCCTCCCGGGACTCGGACTCCCAGCCCGGCTCGGGCTTCTCCTTCACCTCCTCGCCCTTCTACTCGAGGAAGTGAGCCTTCCGCCTCCGGTGCCGCACCGGCTACCGTTGTGACCCCGGATGCACATACGGTGATCGACGAGACCCCGGTGCAGGCCACGACCACCTCGGGAGAAGTTCTTCTTCCGGAGAGTCCGCGTCGGGTGCCCGGGCTTGAGGCAGAGATCCTTAGCCCTCGCCGGCAACCCGCGGCAAGCGGCCCCTCTCGGCCAGCCGTGACCAAGACCATCTCAGAGAAGCAGCCCACAGCCTCCTCCCGGCCAGCTGATCAACCTCCCGTGAAGTCTCGCGCCAAGGTTGCTGGACAGAAAATACCCTCTGCCCCGCCTGCAGCTGCCCCGACATCCTCGGCCCGCGACTTGGTGCTGCGCACGGGTACGTTTTCATCGTTACCACCGCCTCCCGCCGAGATCCCTACTGCTGCCTTGCGGATGTTGCGAGCAACCGTCAGTTCCTTTGTACCTTCAGGATCCCGGGACGCTGCTGCTACTCGCGCTGCCGACGGCTCCGGCATACAGGTTGTTGACGAATACAACCAGGCCTGGCTTGCCGCCGACGCCTCCGAGACTGCAGGAGACTTGCACGCTGCAGGCCCAAGCCGCAACGCTCAAGCCCTGCATGCTCTCCAGGTGGCCGCGTTGGATGTTACTCGGGTGACCGAGGTAAGCTTGTTCTCTTTCTTTTATCAAAAAATACTTGTTCCTTCCACCACCACTAGTCCCCGAGATTGGTGCTTAGTGCTCTAGATTCCACCGAATAGCAGATCACTAGGTTCCAATCTTAGAGAAAAATCCCGGACTCGGATAGCGAGTCCCCGAGATCCTCCCAACCGGGTAGCTTGCTTCAAAATTTGCTTCACAACCACTAGTCCCCGAGATTGGTGCTTAGTGCTCTAGATTCCACCGAATAGCAGATCACTAGGTTCCAATCTTAGAGAAAATTGCTGGACTCGGACACCGAGTCCCCGAGATCCTCCCAATCGGGTTCCTTACATCTTTTCCAGACTAATTCCTCCTTCTCTGTCTTGATTTCAGGAGTGCAGCCAGAAATGCCGCAACATCTTCAACCGGGTTCTTGCTGATCTCGGTCAGTCCAAGAAGTGCGAGGAGCTCCTCCGGGAGGAGCGAGATGCGGCGCGCAAGGTCTCGGTGGACCAGAAGACCGCTCTCGCCACCGCGCAATCCGAGATCGCGCGGCTCAACAGCGAGCTCGAAAAGGTCAAGGCTGCTGCGACCGATATGAAGACGCGCTTCATCGAGGCGAGCAAGAAGCAGCAAGAAACCTTGGACCAGTCCGAGGAGCGCGCACATACTGCTGAGACCGAGCTTGCTCTTCTTCGGTCACGGTCTGATACTTGGCTCTCCGAGCTCACTGTATTGAACCGAGATCTGAACAGTAAGTGGACCGACATCCCCCTTCTCTTGTTGCTTCCTTTCTTTGCTGTTGTTTTTCTTATGACCCAGCCGTTTGACAGCTCTTCTTTTTAAAGGGGAATTCGAGCACTCCCGGGAGGCTGCTGTTCTTGCCGTCGCTGCCGCCCGAGAGAAGCGCGCCGGGAAGGGTCCTGCCTCGGAAGTCTGGGACATCGAGGATCATCTCATCGCTCTGAAGGCCCGGATAGTACCTATTCGGTCTATCGGGACTGAACTGCTCAGCGTTGCGGTCCACATCCACGGCGCACTGTGGCCGAGTATCCGCGGGACGCTCTCGATTCCCGAGCTTGCGAGCGCACTTCGGGGTGCCGGGAGGCGCATCCACGCCTGGAAGCGTTCCGGTGCGCGGGCTGGCGCCGACCAGGTCCTGGCCCAAGTACTCAGCTTGTACGAAGGTCTCGATCTGGGGGCGATCCAGCGGCTGCGAACGACCTCGGCGTGGGTTAGTGACCCAGCTAAGATCCAGCAGCGACAGGAGGTGGCGCACCGCATCGCTACGTGGGCAAGCATCCGCGCCTTCACCGTCAGCGTCCTTCCTTCCGACTCGGAATCCGATTACGAGGATGACGAAGAAACTGACGCGACCGGCGACGCAGAAGACGAGGCCCCGGAAGAAGATGATGCTGCTTCCGGTGCCGCGCCCGAGAGTGAGGTTCCCCGGGACGCAACGATTTCGCCGAGACCGGAGGCCACCGAGACCGAGGTGCGTCCCGACGCCCCGAGTAGCGCTGCCGGAACTGAAGGCGAAGTCGCTCCCGCTGCTGCTCCTGCTGCTTCTGCTGCTGCTGCTCCCGAGGCTGCTGCTCCCGAGGTCTCCGTCGAGAAGCCGACTTCCCCTACCGCTTAAAAAAAACTTAAGAATAGATTCGTCAAATCCCCGGGATGCCGGGTGCCATATGTAATATACACTTATACTATTTTCGTTTCTTACTGAACTATTTATCCGAGTAACTTATGTCAATTTATTCTGTTTTGAGTTCCCGACTTGCCTTTCATGTTTACCGTACTTAGGTAATTTCTTCTCTTGTCTACCATTTCGGCGTTCGACAGTCGAGTCACGAAACTCCACATACGGCATACATTACTTAAAAGAATCCGAGTTCCTACTAACCAAATTCCCGACATAAAAAATAACAGAGTTAGTAAAAAACAGGTATGCCGGATAAGTTCCTGCTCCGAGTTCCCGAGAACGTTTTCGTGTTTCCCACCTTCCCTCTCTTTGCTCTTGACTACCATTTCGGCGTTCGTCAGTCGAGTCACAAGATGATTTCACATGACATACATTACTTTGACTCTGAGAATCGAACTCGGAACTTTCCCGGCATACAAAAGAAAAGTAGAGAACAGTTATCCGGCAGTCCCCGGGTTCCTTCCCGAGACGCCGGTAAAAAACAGTTAATGAACTCGACAAAAATAAGAACAAGACATGCACATAACCAGGCAGTCCCCGGGTTCCTCCCGGGGTGCCTTACTTCCATTAATAAAGAAAATTGAGATACAACATACACTGAGCCCTTTACGTGTAAAAGGGGCGAAGTAGAGCTACGTTCCATGGACGCTTGGTTTCCTCACCGGATTTGTCCATTACACCTTTCCTAGCCTCCTGTGCATCTACAAGGTAATAAGAATCATTGTGCAATGCTCTGCTTATCACAAAAGGTCCCTCCCATGGAGGTGACAATTTATGCATTCCGGCCGTGCGTTGGATGAGCCTCAGCACCAGATCCCCCTCTCGGAACACCCTCGGGTGTACTTTCCGGCTATGATAACGACGGAGATTCTGTTGATAAATTGCCGACCGAGATAGTGACAATTCTCTTGCCTCTTCGAGTAAATCTACATCATCTTCCCGGGCCTCCTTTGCCTCGGTCTCGGTGAACATTGTCACTCTCGGAGAATCATACTGTATGTCGGTCGGGAGTACTGCCTCAGCACCGTATACCATGAAGAATGGCGTGTATCCGGTAGATCTATTCGGTGTAGTCCGGAGACCCCATAGCACTGCCGGTAACTCCTCTATCCAGCATCCCGGAGTTCTCAATAGTGGTTCGATCAAACGAGCTTTGATGCCGGCCAAGACTAAGGCATTTGCTCTTTCGACTTGCCCATTTGCTTCCGGGTGTGCAACTGATGCTACATCCAGCCGGATTCCCTTCTCAGCACAAAATCGAGCGAATTCCCCCACAGCAAAGTTGGTTCCATTATCTGTGATAATGTTGTGTGGGTATCCGTATCTCAAGATGATGTCTTTCAGGAATTGCACAGCGGTGTGTCCATCGCACTTCCGGATTGGCTTGACCTCTATCCACTTAGTGAACTTGTCCACCATAACCAGTATGTGTGTCATATTGCCTCTTGCCGGCTTGAACTGACCGACCATATCCAAACACCAAACTGCGAATGGCCAAGTGATGGGGATTGTTTTCAGTGCTGACGCCGGCATGTGTATCCGGTGAGCAAATCTCTGGCATCCTCCACACTTTCGGACGATATCTTCTGCTTGCTGCAGCGCACTGGGCCAGTAGAACCCATGCCGGAACACCTCTGCCACCAGGGCCCGGGATGATGCATGATGCCCACATTCCCCCTGATGTATTTCCACCAGCATCTCTTGTCCTTCGGCCGGTTCCACACACCTCTGAAGTACCTCAGTGACACTCCTTTTGTACAGTTCTTGATTGATGACAGTGTATGCTTTTGATCTTCGCATTATTTGCCGGGCTTCCACTTCATTCTCCGGGAGGGTTCCTTCCAAGATATAAGCCATAATGGGCTGTGCCCATCCCGGGACAGGTCTAACCGGGAACATGAGAGCGTCTATGTCCATTGGCTCTGCCGACATCACCTCTATCATCATTTTTCTTTGCCTCTCTGAGCACTGGGACGCAGTCCCCGGGTTCGATGTTATGCTCCCGACATCTACTTCCATGGGTACTGCATCTGAACCAGGCTCCTTTGGGATGAAGATAGAATCTGATTCGGGTGATGGTTGAATAGATGGCTTCCTCAAATGTTCCAGGGCTATCTCGGGTGGGATGGCATCCTGAGATGACCCTAGCTTGGACAAGACATCCGCTGCCTCGTTTTCTCCTCTGGGTACATGTTTGAACTCGCATCCTTCAAAAAATCCGGATATTTTCTGCACATGAAACCTGTATAAGGCCATGTTTGCATCGAGGGCATCCCAATTCCCCGACACCTGTTGCACCACGAGGTCGGAGTCACCGAAACACTCTATCCGACGGATGCCGATTTCCTTGGCGACGTTCAATCCATGAACCAAAGCCTCATATTCTGCGACATTGTTGGATGCCCGAAAATGAATTTGTAGCACATACTTCAGTACATCTTGCTTTGGGGAAGTGAGGACCACTCCGGCACCCAATCCGATCTTAGCCTTTGAGCCATCGAAATGCATCCTCCAGAAATTGTAATCCGGCATCGGAGGTTCATACTGCATCTCGGCCCAGTCCACCAAAAAGTCCGGCAGCGCCTGCGACTTGATGGCATCTCGTCTCTCATACGCCGGAGCGTATGGAGACAACTGGATGGCCCATTTGGCTACCCGGCGGCTAGCATCCTTGCAACCGATGATCTCGGCGAGAGGAGCTTCGCATACCACTGTGATCGGGTGTTCCTGAAAGTAGTGCTTGAGCTTTGTCACTGCCATGTATACCCCATACGCCATCTTCTGGTAGTGCGGGTAGTTCTGCTTGGATTCCGAGATCACCTCACTGAGGTAATACACCGGCCTCTGTATCAGCTTGCCCCCTTCTTCCCTTTCTACTACCATTGCCACACTGACTACCCGGTTGGTTGCAGCAATATACAACAACATTGGTTCCTTGGGTAACGGGGATGCCAACACTGGTGTTGTTGAGAGCATTCTCTTCAAATCTTTGAACGCCGCATCAGCCTGCGGGGTCCAAACAAATGTCTTGCTCTTCTTCATTAGTTGGTACAGGGGCAAAGCTTTCTCCCCAAGTCGTCTCACAAACCGACTTAGGGATGCAAGACATCCGGTAAATTTCTGCACATCCTTGAGACGCACGGGCAACTTCATGCTCTCAATAGCACGAATTTTACCCGGGTTGACCTCGATTCCCCGGCTTGAGATGAGGAAACCGAGTAACTTTCCTGCCGGAACACCAAACGTGCACTTATCCGGGTTCAACTTCATCCGGAATCTTCTTAAGTTCTTAAATGTTTCCCTCAGATCATCTATTAGTGAGGCTTTTTCTTTTGTCTTTATGACTATGTCATCGACATAGACCTCGGCATTTCGGCCTATCTGGTCATGCAAGAATTTCTGCATGCATCTCTGGTATGTAGCACCAGCATTCCTCAACCCGAAAGTCATGACACGATAGCAATAAGCCCCATAAGGGGTAATGAAAGCAGTTTTCAATTGATCATCCAGATTCAAAGGTATCTGGTGGAAACCAGAATAAGCATCTAAAAAAGTCAAAAGTTCACTCCCGGCAGTGGAGTCTATTACTTGATCTATCCGGGGCAGTGGAAAGGGGTCTTTCGGGCATGCTTTGTTGAGGTTGGTGAAGTCGATGCACATGCGCCACACCTTAAGCAGGAGGGGATCATCTTTCTTCTTCTCTACCAGGACCGGATTCGATATCCAATCCGGGTGCAGCACCTCCATTATGAATCCAGCGGCCAGCAGTATAGCCAGATGCTCCATGACCGTGGTCTTCTTTCATCCGAGAGGCGCCTAGTCGGTTGCTTCACCGGCTTCGCATCCGGTCTAACAAACAGAGAGTGCTCAGCCAACTCCCTCGGGACGCCTTGCAGATCGTCACTCGACCACGCAAAGGCATCCCGATTCTCACGGAGGAAGTCGACGAGCTCGCCTTCCTATTTGCTGTCCAGGTTGCTGCCAATGATAACTTGGCGCTCCGGGTTGCTGGGGTCCACACACACCTTCTTGGTCTCCTTGGGGGGCTGAAATGATGCCCCCTGCTCCGGGTTCACCATCCCGGGCATTCCGAGTTGTGAGGTCTTGGCCATTGCCACCACCTGCTGGATCCTCTTCTTTTCTTCCGCGATCACCAGAGACTCAGCCAAGCACGACCCCGCCGAGGCACATTCCATGGAGCGCTTGTGGTCTCCCGAGATGGTGATTATACCGTTAGGTCCCGGCATCCTCATCTTCAGGTAGCCCATGTGAGTCGAGATCATGAACTTGGCGAGGGCCGGTCTGCCGATCAATGCGTGATACGGGCTCTCGAGGTCCACGACCTCGAACTCCAAGCTCTCGGTTCGGCAGTTCTCCCGAGTTCCGAATAGCACCTCCACCTAGATATTTCCCATGGGCGAGCAAGAGACTCCGGGCACAATGCCGTGGAAGGTTGTCTCGGTAGGCAGCAGGGTGTTCATGGATACTCCCAGCTTCAGCATCGTGTCCTTGTACATGATGTTAATGGCACTGCCATTGTCAATCAGAACCCGGCTGAAGCGGACGTTGAGGTTGGGTCCGACAAAGGTTGGGTCCACCACCAAGGCATACGCTCCCGGCTTAGGCATAACCCGGGGGTGATCCTTCCGGCTCCAGGTGATCTCCATCTCGGACCAGTGCAAGAATTTGGGCACCGCCGGGATCACAGCATTCACCTCCAGGGCACGCTGCCGCACACTCTTTCGGTCAGTAGGCTCGGTCACGAAGACCACATAGCTCTGATGTGCCTCCCGGTAGTTGCTCTGCTGGTGTCCGGCTTGATTACCGTTGTCGTTCCGGGTATGCACCACATTCACTGGGCGGGGTGGGGGTCCTCTCGGAGGAGGGGGAAGTCGAACAGCATTGGCCCCCGATGTCGGAGGAGGGGGTCTCGGGATATTGGGCCGAGATGCCGGAGCACCCTGCCGAATAGCTCCCGAGCTGCCTTCCTGCAACGTGCGCTGATACCAACTGCACTGCCGAGTAGAGTGGTTCGCGGGCTTGTTGGCCTCCAGAGTATGGTAGCAGCATGGCTTGTTCAGCATTTCCTCATATGTCAGGGGCTTCTTTTGTTCCACCCAGGTCTTTTGCACCTCCTGACTCTGACCCCAAGCCGGGCCACTTGTCTTTTGACGCTGGCTGTTGCCGGCATCCTCCTGCTCCCGGGTCACTGCTGCGACATGCTGCGCGGCATGGTGGTACTCGGGCTGATTCCTCTTGTGGCCGAACTCCTGGCGATCATGGCTTCTGCTCGGTCCTGAACGCTGAGGTCCCGCATTCCTCCTGTTGGAGTCACCGACATCCACCAGGGGTTGCATGGGATCTCCAAGCGTATAGGTATCGGCGATGCGCATGGTTTCTGCCAATGTTGTTGGCATTTTTCTCTGCAACTTCTGCCACATCATAGAGCCATGCCGGCATCCTTGCGCAAACCAGGAGATGGCCTGTGCCTCCACCACCCCTTCGCAAGAGTTGCGAATATTGCTCCACCGGGTAAGGTACTCCCGGTCTGTATCATTGCTCCTCTGCCTACAGATGGCGAGCTGCTGAGGCCTGTTGGGCCTTTTGTACGTGCTGGTGAAGTTGCTGATGAATGCCTCTTCAAAGTCTAACCAGCAGTCTATACTGCCAGTTCTCAGATTGTTCAACCAGATCCGGGCTGGTCCTTCCAACATCTGCGGTACATAGCGTACCGCCCATCGTCTGTTTCCACCGGCTATGCTTACTGCAGTTACATAGTCGGTTAGCCAGTCCTCCGGCTTCTTGCTACCGTCATAGGTCTTGGCACCTCGGTTGAGCTGAAAGTTCCGAACAGGAGGTTCCCGCATGATCCGAGGTCCGAAGCAGGCAGGTCCCGGAGGTCCTTGCTCTTCCACCAACTCAAATTGATGAATCCGGTCGAGCCGGAATCTGGCATCTGCCGGGTTCAGCTGCCTGGTTCCTATCCGAGATCCCAAAGGGTTCTCGTCTGGCTGATATCCGAGCTGCTGCAACCTCGAGTTGCCATCGTTGAGCCTGTCTTGCGCAGGGATCACGGCCTGCTGGGGAACGGAGGCGACCTCCCGCTGTGGGTTTCCCTGAACATGAGGAGGGTTCCGGGGTGGATTACCGCGGCCAGCCGGGTTATTGTTTCCTACACCCAGGTTACCATCCCCACGGGTACTTCCCGCCTGCCCCGAGTTACGCTGTCCGGCTTGCCCGGCTTGCTGGATACCGACGAAGGCCGGATCATAGGTCTGTAGTTGCTTGTTCTTCCCGGAACCTCGACTTCGGCTCCGGCTCTTGCTCTTGCTCTTGCTTCTGCTCGGATGCGGGGAAGAGGCCTCCCATCCGATTTCTGGCTATTGGGTTTGGCTGAGTGCACCTGGGACCCTGCCCCGGGGTTCTTCTTCTTGAAGGCCAGATTCTGTCGATTGGCTTCGATCACCAACTCGTTTACCCTCTCCTGCTGCTTGCGCAGGGCTTCACCGGATAACCCCACCAACTCGGCCATGGCGGCTTCGGCGGCCCTAAGGGTTTTCGCCGGTGAGCTGTACACCGGCTTCCCTGCTGAAATCCAACTTCCTGTGTGACTGGTGGTGGCTCCACCGGCTAGCTCCTCATTCACCATTCTTCCTTTCTTGCGCAGATCCGCAATGCGCTTCTCCCAGGAGTCTATCTTAGGGAATCCGTGAGCGGCATTGTACTCCCGGAGGCTAGCGTTGAGCTCGCGACGGATCTCGGCGATCTCCTGCGCTTCGGCGAGTAGCAACCTCCGCTGCTCCTCCAACTCAGCCGAGGTGGCCTGGGTATCCGCCTCGGCAGCCACGGGTATAGCCAACTTAGCCACGAGTCCCGAGAGGGGATCCGGACGACGTCGCGGCTGGGATGACTGCGGATCACCATCTCGGGCCGCAGGTCTTTCCTGCGGGGGCTTGGCCAAACGGGGGTGGCCGTCAGTATCGCCGTCAGCGTCCTGGTACTCCTCCTCGGTAGCCCCGACCATCATTACTGCGACCGAACTCGGGGGACGACCGGCACGCGGACCCCGAGCAGCGCAGAGCATGGGAGGGTCTTCAGCTTCCAGGACCACGTCCGGGTAGCTACGGACAACCTCTGTGGCGACGTAGGTGGTGAAACCACCAAAGTCAATGAGACATCCGTTCACCGGAAACGGTCTGTTCCGGAAGCACCCTGCGTTGTCGCAGACGAATTCCATCCCCCCTAGCCTTACGACTAGGCCAGAGAGAACCCGAACGTCGAAATGAACGGGGGAGCCCGTCCGGATGTGTACACCAGCCAACGCCTCTGTCAGCCCCACGGTGGGCGCCAACTGTCGTGGTGGTGTCACGGCAGATGCCATAGGATGGCTAATTTGTGGGGCCGATGGACGTTGGTGGATCCGGGGAGGGATGGCGAGCTGAAGAGCTCACACGGGGAGGATCCCGGTAAAACCGAGATCTCCCAAGAACAAGAAACGAGATCAAGATGCAAAGGGGAAGATCTAACAAACACAAACAAATGCACGAAGGCACACAACACACACACGATATACCCAGGTTCAGGGTCCTCGTGAGGAGGTAACACCCCTACTCCTGCCTTTCCTCTCTATATATTTGTGGCACAAGAGCTACAACTTGCTACAAGATCTCTCAAAGGGAGGAGTACAAAGAACTAGATGAACTCAAGGTGAGAAGGAGTAAATGCTCTCTGAGTAAATGTGACTATAGCTTTGGCTCCGAAGTTGGTCCCTTGCTCTCAGGAGCAGTTATGGCGCCTTTTATAGAGCTCCGGCCAGGAGGGCCGGAAACCCTAACTTGGCTTGGCCCCACCGGACAGGCCTAGCCGGCATGTCGTCACCGGCTAGTGCGACCTAGTCGCCGAGCTATCCGGTGTAGCCCCTTCGTCATCATCTCGTTAAGGACGGCAGGCGCCGTCCTGCATCATCATTGTCCCCTGGTCAGAGACAAGACATGTCTTTGCCCATCCCGGATAGCCTTTTCCGGATTGCCAGGCTAGGCATGTCAGGTCTTGTCGTACCACGATCGTACCGGCTGACGCGCTCCCGTGTCAGGCGGGAGGTGACCATGCTTCCGTGCCAGGCGGGAGGTGACCATGCTTCCGTGTCAGGCGGAATGGTACTTCCCCCCGCGATAGACGGGAAAGGCCGCTACGGACCGTTTGACGGCCTACCGGAAGCCCTTACGCCGGCTACCTCCTCGCTTGTCACGGTGAGCCTCCTCTGCATAAGGTCAAGACCGAGACATATACTCCGGTTAGTACTTACCCGGACTACCTATCCGGTAAAGCCGAGTACACCTCCATCTGGGAGTCTCCTTGGAGTCCTAGATCCGGGATCCTTTCCGGAGGCGTCCGAGCTCGTCTCAGGATGAGTATCTCTAGGCCTAGCCTCCCTAAGATGTCTTAGCCTATTAGCAAAGACATCTTCGAGAAGCTAGTTCTTAGAGGAACCACCCGCTTATGCCTGTGCCGCGATTGTGAGGGCCGGGGGTGTCTATTTATAGCTACGAGACCTGACCCTTGCGCCTGCCAGGGGGCACTTTGTCCTCTACCAGCGCTCAAGGGTCAAGCTGCCCTTTCAGTACAGCAGGAGGTGTCCCTCGCTCTCGCCAAAGGTCAGGTACTGTTGGCACCTTACTGAATTATACCGGGATCTGCCCCTACCCGGGGGTAGCCCCCCGACAGAAAAAGAAGACGAAGAAACTGCGCATGTGCGTTGACTTCACCGCAGTCAACAAATGCTGCCCCAAGGACCACTTCCCGCTCCCGCGGATAGACCAAATCATCGACTCAACTGCAGGTTGCGAACGCCTATCTTTTCTGGATGCCTACTCAGGTTACCAGCAGATCAGGCTGAAAGTCGAGGACGAAGAGAAGACAGCCTTCATCACACCCGACGGCGTTTTTTGCTACCAGACGATGCCGTTCGGGTTAAAGAACGCAGGTGCCACGTACCAGCGGACAATGCAAGCATGCCTCAAGGGGCAATTCGGGCAAATCGTCCAAGTCTATGTCGACGACATCGTCGTCACTACCCGAAAGGAGGATACCCTAGTCGACGACCTCCGTAAGGTCTTCACCGCACTGGACGTATATCGGATCAAGCTCAACCCAGAGAAGTGCGTGTTCGGCGTACCAGCCGGAGAGCTACTAGGGTACCTTGTATCCGCAAGAGGAATCGAAGCAAACCCCGAGAAGGTGCAGAACATACTCACAATGCCAGCACCAACCAAGCTCAGGGAGGTGCAACGATTAGCTGGCCGAGTCGCAGCTCTCAGCCGGTTCGTTAGTAAGTTGGGAGAGAAACCCTTACCTTTCTACCAACTGATGAAGAAGGCAGACAAGTTCGAGTGGACACAAGAGGCGCAGGACGCGTTCGACCATCTCAAGAAAACACTGACAACTTCTCCAGTCCTCGTGGCACCACTGGAAAATGAGCCGCTGTACCTATACGTCTCAGCAACGAACAGGGTGGTAAGCACGGTGCTCGTAGTCGAATGCGAAGAAGAAGGTGTAACACCCCGGCCCACCCCTGGACCGAGCCTATCACGCCTGGTAGCTCTCTAGGATCTCTAGACTGGCCCCGTAGATCAACACTAGTCTTTTCTGCGCACTTTGTCCTCACTCGTGCGCACCCGGGAAGGACTTCCCGGTCGGTCACCCATCCTTGGAGTACTCCAGGTCAAGCACGCTTAACCTCGGAGTTCTTTCCAGTTGAGCTTCCGGAAAAGAAGTTGCAACTTGTTGATATGAGTATTCTATCAATCCTATTAAGCCCTGAGCCAGGATCTCACATCTGAGCCAGGATCTCACAGAAGGGCACAGTCACCCGGTGCAGAGGCCCGTCTACTACCTCAGCGAAGTACTCACCTTTTCCAAGCAGAACTACCCTCATTACCTGAAGCTGGCATACGGAGTCTTCATGACCTCCAGGAAGGTCGTCCACTACTTCTCCGAGCACCCGATCACGGTGGTAAGCTCCTCTGGACTAGCAGACATTCTCACAAACCAGCGCGCGACAGGACGAGTCGCCAAGTGGGTTGTCGAACTAGGACCATGGGGGCTGAAGTATGCTCACCCGAAGTCCATCAAGGCCCAAGTTCTCCCAGAATTCACCACCGAGTGGATAGAAGCCCAGCTATCAAATGTCCCCGACCTGTCCAACGCATGGACAATGTACTTTGATGGCTCGAAGAAATTCAAGTCAGCCGGGGCAGGAGTCGTGCTCATCTCCCCCAAAGGCGACAAGCTCAAGTATGTCCTACAGATGGACTTTCCGACGCCGTCCAACAACGAAGCCGAGTACGAGGCCCTGATCCACGGCATGCGGATGGCCAAGAACTGCGGCGCCACGCACCTCATGATCTACGGCGACTCCTACCTGGTGGTACAGCAAACCATGAAGTCCTGCGACGCCATCGCTGACAACATGATCGCCTACAGAGACCTCTACAATCAGTGGGAAGGCAACTTCGACGGTGCGAGCTGCGCCACATTGGCCGTGAAAGCAACGAGGAAGCCGACGTCCTCGCTAACATGGGCTCAGACAGGGTGCCAGTCCCACCCGGCGTCTTCCTTGAGTGCATCACGCAGAGATCCATCAAGACTCAGAGTACAGCAAGCACTGCAACAACAAAAGGCGATGTCAACCCCCCAAGCCAAAACAAGGTCCCCATGGAGGTCATGCTAGTCGAAGCCACATGGACAGGACCATACCTGGCATACATACTACATCAGAAGCTGCCAGCCGACCCAGTCGAAGCAAAGCGCATCATCAGGCGCTCCAAAAGTTTCACCGTCATCAACGGAGAACTCTACAAAAGAAGCATCTCAGGTATCCTGCAAAGGTGCATAGATCCAGTCGACGGCCAAGCCATCTTACTCGACATCCACGCGGGTACCTGCGGGCATCACGCCAGCAGTCGGGCATTGGTGGCCAAGGCGCTACGAGCAGGGTTCTACTGGCTGACAGCCATGCAGGACGCCGAGGAGCTAGTGAAGAAATGCACAGGGTGCCAGGAATTTGCCAACAAGCCGCACGCCCCAGCATCAGAACTCAAAACAATACCACTAGCCTGGCCCTTTGCCCAATGGGGCCTGGACATGGTGGGCCCGCTGAAGAAATCCTCACCCGGAGGTCACACTCACCTCCTGGTTGCAGTCGATAAGTTCACAAAGTGGATCGAAGCCGTGCCCATCACAAGTTCGACTGCATCCACAGCGGTCAACTTCATCAGGTCAATCATCTTCAGATTTGGGGTACCAAACGGGATCATCACCGACAACGGCTCGAACTTCACAGCCGAAGAATTCAAGGACTTCTGCTCAGAGCAGGGGATCAAACTCAGCTACGCGTCTGTCTCGCACCCACAATCCAACGGACAAGTGGAGAAAGCCAACGGCCTCGTCTGCAACGGCATCAAGAAACGACTGCGCGTGCCCCTAAAACGCGCATCGGGCGCATGGGTGGAAGAACTGCCATCGGTCCTCTGGAGTCTGCGAACAACGCCAAATAGATCCACCCAGTACACTCCATTCTTCATGGTGTACGGTGCAGAAGCGGTCCTCCCCTGCGACATCAAGTTCGACGCACCAAGAGTGGTCGCCTACGACGAGTCGGAAGCAGAGGAGGCACTCGAAGACAGCAGAGACACACTGGATGAAGCGCGCGGCATCGCCCTGGCACGATCAGCCGTGTATCAGCAAGACCTGCGCAATTATCACACTCGGAGGCTGCGACCAAGAGCGTTCGTTGTAGGCGACCTGGTTCTTCGACTCAAGCAAAAGAAGGTGCACAAGCTCGCTTCCCCATGGGAGGGCCCGTACATCGTAACAGAAGCAATAGGCAATGGAGCTTACCGCTTAAAGGACTCGAAGACAGGAGCGGACTGCAGCAACCCGTGGAACGTAGCACAACTCCGCCGGTTCTACGCCTAGTTCAAAACAACCATTGTACAAGAAAACCAGCGTGGCAGGTTTCAGACGCACTCTTTCCCTTACCAGGGTACCTGAGGGGACTGGAAGGGTTTTAATGAGGCGGCCTGTTCGCAAGAATCAATAAAGTGATTTGAAGAAAAATCTGTCTCCTTTACCTGTCACTAAGAGGAAGCTCACAAATCCTAGGCCGCCACTCGAACCACTCGGGGGCTGCGCCACACAGGTCGAAATAAAAGCTTAGGCCGCTAGCCGAAGCACTCGGGGGCTGCGCCATACAAGCCTATCCAAAATCCTAGGTCGCCACCCGAACCACTCGGGGGCTGCGCCACACAGGTTGAAATAAAAGCTTAGGCCGCCACCCAACTCACTCGGGGGCTGCGCCATACAAGCATAGTCAAAAAACCTAGGCCACCACCCGACCGACTCGGGGGCTGCGCCATACAGGTCAAGTTCAAAATCCTAGGGCGCCGCCCGCCACACACGGGGGCTGCGCCACATAGGTCACACTTGTAACCCTAGGCTACCACTCGACTTACTCGGGGGCTACGCCAAACAGGCCTTCTCAGAAAAATCCTCAGCCGCCACTCGAACCCACTCGGGGGCTGCGCTGTACAGGTCAAGTTCCAAATCCTAGGTCACCACCCGACATACTCGGGGGCTGCGCCAAACAGGTAACACTTGTAATCCTAGGCCGCCACTCGACCTACTCGGGGGCTGCGCCAGACAGGTCTTAGCCAAAATCCTAGGCCACCACTCGAGCGACTCGGGGGCTGCGCCATACAGGTCAAGTTACAAAAATCCTAAGTCGCCACCTGATAAAATCAGATACTGCGGCATACAGGTCACACTTGAAAAACCTAGGCCGCTGCCTAGCATACTAGGCGACTGCGCCATGCAGGTCGCAAATCAAATCAGGCACTCCCATTTTCGAGTAAACAGATCAACTCTCATAACTCGAAAGTACTTTAATCTGTTATCATACATAGGCACATTTGCCCTCTATAGCTAACCCTGTACATCAGACGACAGCTACTCTAAACTGCAGGTTCAGCCTTCGGCGCATCAAGGGGGCCTACAAGGCGCTCGCTCAGGTCCTGAACCTGCCGGATAATCCGACGCGCAGCCGCCAAGGTCTCGTCGAAGTCGTCGTCACCCGGCAAGCCTTCAAGCACCCTCTCAAGCGGGAGATGTGGCCGGTGCATCCGGACGTATGCCAGCGCCGCGTTCGCACCAGCCACGAGTTGGGCGTCGACGACCTCCTTCAGCCCTTCACCATCGCGGAACCTCTCCAGCAAGGCGGACAACCCGTTCGGCTGCGCATTGTGCGCGAAATACACACGATTGATGTGCCAAAGTGTCTTCCGGCAGTTCTCCAGAAGAAAGGCAGCGCGCCATGTACGATCAAGCATGGTGGCAAGGACGCGCCCCCTCGACTGGTTCACCCAGAACTGGCGAGCTTCGTAGGAGTCGCCGGACGCCTCTCGGGTGACTCGCTCATCAACGCGAGCCCGCTCGGCCTCCCAGTCGGGATTAACATCTGCGCACATAGAATGCAAGTCAGAACGAGAAGGAAAGCCAACAAGGACAGCCGCCGCCAAAAGGATACATACCTTGCAGCTGCCGACTGATCAGGTCGATCTCCCCAAGCAAAAAATCGTCACGACGCGAGAACTCCGCCGTGGGATGCGACTGAGAACGGTGCAGCAGCCGCTCCGTATTCTTCAGGGTCGCCTCAAGCTCCACCACCTTATTCTTCAGGTATGTGATTATCCGCTGATCATTTACACTGCGTGGAGGAGCCGGCGCCGCCCGACGACGGCGAGCACCCGAAGAAGAAGCCGCGCCACTCGGCTCGGCCACTGGAGAAGGGGGAGCGTCACCGCGCGCAGCACTCTGCCAGGGATACGCAGAGTCAATACAATCATGCGACTGCGAAGCGCAGATCAACTCAGAAGAAAGAAATTCAGCAAAATCAATATTGAAGACCAAAAGACCCGACAGGGCAATATTCATTACAAGCATGAAGTTCAAAATACAGATCGCGGTGACTGCCGCATTCCTACAACTACGACTACTCTAAGGCCGCGGACTGCGACCGGGAACGGCCCTTCCGGGCGGCAGCCGCCTCGGTCGCCTTAGCAAGGGCCCTCTCGAAGAGCGCCACAAGCTGCGTGGCCAGCTGCGAGGCACGCTCCTTCACGCCACTCAGTGACGCGGTCCGGCCATCGGGTTTGCGAGGAAAACCACTGACGACCTTCTCGAAGTCACCTGGAACTTGGTGTCCTAACAGGAGCTGGAAGGTGAGCTCGGAGCCGCGTACCGTCTGCGACCTGCGTGAAGTCGGCGATGGTGGTCGCGTCCTCAAACGGCGCAGCCAGGGCGTCCACGGTCGCCGGCGGCCGGTCGCTCGGGAAGATGCTCTGATGCACCACGGTGAGGGCTCCAGTCGACTTCTGCAGCGCGGCTGTAGACTTCTTCAGCGCGTCTGAAGCATAGGCACAGACCCGGTCGAGGAAGCCAACAGCGGTCGCCAGGTCAACCGTGTCGCTTGACGCATCTTCTGGAGGGGCTCCACCGCAAGTCTCTGCGCAAAAAATTCAAAGTCAGGATAAGAAAAAGAACAAAGACTCAGTAGGCGTCAAGCCGAAACTTACCCCCAAGAACACCGGCGAGTGAAAGGAGACGACCAACTTGAGTTTTCTCCTGGGCGACCCGCGCCAGCTCCCGCTCTCGAGACTCGTGAAGAGCCTTCTCAAGCTCATCAACCCGCCCAGTAGCCTGGTCCAGCGAGGCACGCAGTTGGTCCCTCTCTTTCTCCAGGCGAACATAAGCCGCGGCTGCGTCGAGCTGTTGGCGATAGTACGGCTGAAACAAAAGCAAGATGTCAATAAAGTTGCGGACGACTATACTAGTCACCCACACCTTCGGGGGCTACTCCCATCGGGAGCGCTGATCGCGCACCCGATGAAAAATCAAGAACGCAAGAAACAGCATGAAAGACTTACGTGGTCCAGGAGCTCAAGGTCCTCTGCAGTCGAATGAGGCACGCGGCTAGACGACGCAATGCCGGCAGTCTCAGCACGCACCTTCTCCACCACCACCGGCGTCCCCAACCCAGTCGAAGGGGCGGATGTGAGCTCCACATCCCGAAGGGGGGAGCTAACATTGTCAGAACGGTGGCTGCAGCAAAATCAAGAGCACCTGTCAAACCAAAACGTCGAAACTGCAAAGTACAACTCGAAGGACACATTGCAAAGAAGCTCACCTGGGGGTGCCGGCGTCGTCGTAGCTCTCCAGAGAAGGCGAAGGCATCCGCGCGAACGAGCGTGGCGCTGCGGAGCTGACTGGAGGAACGTTCAGAGGTTCCTCCCAGCCACCCGAAGACCGCGCACCCGGAGACGTCGCGACGACCTCCTCCTCAGCAACGTCCACATCCCGGGCAGGTGAAGACGCAGTGGCAGACTCGCCGCGACTCGGAAGCTTCCGCTTCTTCCGCGCGGGTTCATCCACCTCGTCTTCCTCCTCCACCTCGTCGCGAGGAGAATGCGCGGAGGGAATCTCTTCGTCCTCGTCCTCCTCCTCGACAAACCTCGACTCATCGTCGGGTCCGTTCTCAGGGAGGGGAGGAAAGCTGATGAACAGAGCTCGACCCTGAAGCAAGTAGACACAAGTCGAATCAAAAAGAAAGGTAGACTCAAGTCGAACAAGGACAGAAAGAAAACAAGACAAGACTCACCTTAGGAACGGGGTTCGAGGCCCCGTAAGGAGAAATCGGGCACTTGACGTTGCAATTGTCCGCGGCTCGGAGGTTGGTGATGGACCTGACGCTGGCTTCCACCTCCTCGTCATCCAGCGGCTTGGCGCTAACGCCTTCGGCGGCCCACATCGGGTGAGGCCGGGCGCTGAGCGGCTGCACCCGAAGACGGAAGAAGGTGGCCATCAGAAAGACACCACCCGCCTCGCGCCCAAGGGTCTGGGTCAGATCGTGCAGCAGGCCCAGCAGGGGCCGCGTGGCCTCCTTCTCCACGGCGGACAGCGGGTGCGCCCAGGCGCCGGTCTTCCGCAGTCCACGCCCGCTGTCGAACGCGTCCAGGCCGTCTTGGTTCGACTGGACGTAGAAACACCTCCGGCGCCATCCTTGGACGGAGTCGGACTTCTTCATCTGAAAGTACGCGGTGTCACCGCGCACCTGGATTCCGAAGCCGCCCACTGGGAAGGTCAACCCGCTCTTCCCCACGTTCTTGCGAACGAGGAAGAGCAACTTCCACAACGCCCAGTGGGGCGCGACACCCAAGAAGCACTCGCAAAGCACGATGAAGCCCGCGATGCTCAAGACGCCATTGGGGGTCAGATCGTGGATCTGAACCCCATAGGCATACAGGAGACCGCGCACGAAATCGTGCATGGGGAACCCGAAGCCTCGCGGAAGGAAGTCCGCGAAGCAAACACGTTCCCCATCGCGGGGAGTGGGGAAGACTTCCTTGCCAGGGACGCGTACCTGGACTTGGTCGGCAGGTGGCAGCAGGCCCTGTGCGCGGAACAGCTCCACATCGGTCTTCTTCATCGAGGACCTCTGCCAGTCGCCTTCAGGTTTCTTCATCACCCCGGCGTCATCGGCGGCGGCGGAGGAGCCAGCGGCGCTCTTCGGCTTGCCCATTGCCAAGGTCGCAAGGTGTGTGGACGGATTGCTCGGAGCTTGGGATGGCGGCGGAAATGGTAGAGCGCAGGAGGAAAGGAAGCACGGAGCGATTGGAGAAGATGAAATCCCAAACGTCAAGACACAGTACTTATGCCTCGAAGATCAGCATCTCAACCGTCCATCGAACAAGGGCTACGAGCGGGCACATCCAGCCGTCCACGTGTCGCACGGAGAAACCAACCGTCACCGCCCACTTCTTCCACTACGCAAGAAAACCGAGGCGTCGTCATCGTGCCGCGCAAATTTCGCGCCCACTTCGGAGACGTGACAACTGTGGACCGCGGTCAGCTCTGACAGCGGGGCCCACCACGTCACGTCCCATTGGGCGCATAGGCGCGCCACAGATCGTCATCAATGACGTCATCAAGCCAACGGCTCCAAAATCAACTGAAGCAACTCGACAGAGTTGTTTGAGTGGTAAGCTTCACAGCTGAAATCAACAAGGTAGGATCAGCCGATGATCCGAGCACCCGAAGAAACTATTCGAGTGGCAACACAGTAAGCTCGAGCAGCCGAATCCATCCACAAGTAAGCCAAACTGGCTGAGTAGAAGCAAAGCTTCACAAGAAGATGAAGGTCAAGTAATTCGACTGCACAGATTACTCCCGTCGGGAGTGGCTGGTTCGACTGAAGAACTCGAGTTCAAGCTCAAGATCAAGCAATCCAACGGCGCGTCCAGGAGGAAGGAGTCCTTTGTCCGACTCTACGCTTCGACCAAGCACTCGGGGGCTACTGACGTGGGGCTGCCTTGCGGGTAGCCCACGATGATGCTACCTGGGCCGCGCCAAGGATGGAAAGGCCCGCAGAAGGCCCACTCGGGGTACCTCGTATCCTAGTCCAACTCGGTTAGGTCTTGTGACCTACCGTATCTGTACCAACCACCCGAGACCTGGCTACCTATAAAGCCAGGAGGGTTGCCCGTCCTAGAGGACACGCTAAGAACGACCACGACAAACCCTAGCGAGATCGCAATCTCGCCATTGTAATCGCTACTCGCATCAATAACCAGACAAGCAGGAGTAGGGTGTTATCCTCCGGGAGCCTGAACCTGGGTAAAACCTTGCTTGTCAGCCGTCGTGATCAGCTTGCACTCATCTCTCTCCCCATCAATCAACCCGGGGTACACAACCCTGGGACTTGCCGAGTTAACACCTCGTCACTCAGTAAAAGCTGAAACAAGAATTTCATTTTCTTGGGGCGAAATCTATGGTATGTCCGAAACTTCAGATTCCATCATAGAAAAATTATTTTGTGCCGATGCACCAAACAACTTTTTATAATAGTCTGTTATGTAATTTTTAATATTATCATGCCCAGAAATGATTCCTTCATCTTGTTCTAATTGAAATATCATTTTCCTTCTATGTTTGCCGTTTGCTATTAAGTGAAAATATTTCGTGTTGTTGCTCACTTCTTGGACATGTTTTACTTTTGCTCTTTGTGTGCTTCAAATCTAAAATCTACTCCATTCCAATATTTTGGTGAACTCTGCAAGAGATCCTAGAGGCTTTAAGAGACATTTTTTAGAGGCCTTTCATGTGGCTCAAAACCATATGAGAGTACATACTTGTTACACTTGGAGAGTGAGCACCTATTAGACGGCTAGGTGTAACTTGGAAGCATTAGAACATTCGAATTTGTGAAGAAGCCAAGATGCATGTGTAGGCACGGAGATTATCTACTTTGTGTGGAGATCTACTCCGGGAGATTGAGAATGAATTTGTTGTCTGAAGCTTACGAATAAGGTTGAACTTTGTAGCTAAGACCTTGGTATTCCTAGAACTTTATGGCTGAACCTTTTTAGCGCGGACATATGATTGCACCAACAATTCAAACCTATAAATGTTAAAATAGTCAAGAAACTAATGACTCAACCGATCATTTGATGTTTTATCCCATTTTGGTTCAAATAGAGTTAATGGACTCTAAAAAAATATGAGTTCATGATTATTTATGAGATACCTTTCAATATAAATGGTGCTTGTTGAGTTAAAAGAAAAAATACTACAAAGAGGCTATTTGACATAAACGAGAAGTTGAAAACATTGCTAAGCAATATGATTTTCCCTAAAAGCTCCAACTGAATTTATTTTATCATCCTCCACTATTTGTTAAGCTACGAACTATGGGATCATATTTACTCGTATTTTTAACTATGTGTGGATGAGCGCTATAAGATTCTCCCTAAGTGTGGATCTGGAATTGTCGTACTGAGAACCACGAGAATCCATTGATTTTCAGTAGGTCTCTTTTAAGGCGGTAATCTCAAGTTGAATGTGGCTGGTAAATCCTAGTCTGCTGGGGTTTTCGTCAATTTGAGTACAAGTCCTGAACTTCTAGGTAGAGTTGGTAAGGAACTTCTGGACTAGGGGTCTTAGCGGTGTTTGCCTTGTTCAATTTTATAAGGTGCTCTGTTAGGTTGAGTGTCGTTTTTCTAGAACTACCTAGTATGGTTTCTTTGCTAGGGACATGAACATGTATAGAGTCCGGAAATCTTTTAGTGTTCATGCTTGTCACCTCCGAGGTATATTTGGACGCCATGGTACTTTCAAGCGTCGTTGTCATCTTTTGCAATTGATGTTTCGGCCTAGCTATTCAAATTTTGAATGTGTCCAGAACATTTAGAGCTTGTGACCCGAATCTTCTAGGATGCATAACTGTCGGATTTTGGTTATGTCTATCTAAGGTGTGCCATCCCTTTAAATGTTTCCCTTTTTTGTGTGGGAGCTCTTTGTCCATTTTCAGTGCATCTTTTGAGGGAGATTCAAGGGTGTTTGTAAGAAATTTTTGAAGCTCGGCGTATTAAATTGATGCACTAGCCAATTATTATAAAAGTCCGAACTGATGGAAAAGGTTGTGCTATGTATATATTATATTTCAGATACTCCTCACATCCAGGCTGTGGACTTTTTCTTCACGAGTCTAGAACGTGGACTATGGTGTCCACATATATTTTATTTTTAATACTGCGTTAGACAGGATTTGAACTCTATACCTCTTGCTCTGATACCATATTAAATTGATGCACTGGCCAATTATTCTAAAAGTCTAAATTAATGGGAAAGGTTGTGCTATGTATTCTGACACAGCATGGGTACAAAATCCAAGTGAAAGCACCAAATAATTATTACTTTTGGAGAGTGAGGGTCTCCTAGACACCTAGACTACAAGTGAAATAGTTGTGAAACTCACACAAACCTATCTAAACACATGTTAGATAGACGATACCAACATTGGAACGAAACTTATAGACGTCTGTGTATTTGAGTCTACTTTTTTTACGTTAAGCTTCTAATATGAGTTAATTTTAACTCATTATGCAGCTGGTGTTATAAGACTTGGAAATAGAATGAGTTTTTGAAAAATGGGTTCACAGCATTTCGGGACCAACATACTACAAACTGATACTATCATGCCATCCGAGTACCAAACTCCGATGGCGTGTATTTCCGATGCGAGACAAGACCCGTGCATGGGCAGCACAATAATTAGCATCAAGATTTGGTTAGCAAAGAACCGAGAGATCGAGAGCACCTGCACTTGGAGTACATGATGAGTCGACGGTGTAAAACGAGGCCAATGGGTGATAGATACTGATGGAAAGATAGGGACGTGAAAGAAGAATATCGCTGGTTCCGATGACGCCCTGCTTTCTTTCTTTCGCTTTCTTCTTTGGACCTTGGATTCATTCACACTCAGACTCAGCTGCTGGGCCGCCTTTCCGCTCTCTCAGCTGCTTTCCCTCACTCACTCCTCGCTGCGTTCCTTCTTCCTGCTGCTGCTTTGGCCGCATGCACGCTGGAAAAGACCGCCTCGCCTTGGGCCGGCCGCCGCCGGTCGAGCTTGGACGGGAAACTACGGCCAAAGGGAGAGAGTATACTCGATTTCGTGTTGGCGTGAAAAGTGAACTTCTCCTCTCCCTGGCCTGGCCTCCAGGCACGCGATTTCACATCATTCACTCATGAATCACGTCCGTGCGTTCCAGATTAGACGCCTGGTGACAAATATCTCTGTTGCTCTGGGTTTCAGGTTTTTCAGCCGACGCAGCAGAGCAGGTGCCACGGATTAAGAATGTTTTCCTTGATCAGGATATCAAGCATGGGAAACGCTTATTAGAAGACAACTACTCCATGGAAACGGTGCCACAGAGTAGTAAGAGTTTTATCAAAAATTACTAGTACGATCTTATTCGTAGCACTAGATGATGACTTGGAATCAGACGCGTATTGCTCTTTATCCATGGGAAGGCTGATCGCCGATTCTTATCCCCTGCCGCTGCTGGGCTCTAGGGTTCGCTTTTGAGCCCTTTTATGGCACTTTTAAGGACGATCGGTCTCGCCATGCATAGTCGCTGTTAAGCACGGGACGGGAAAGAGCCTACGAATCGATCGGTCGATCGATCGATCCGTCGTTGCCTTTCTCTTTTTCCGATCGATTTTAACGCGTGCCTGGGCTGGCAACAATTCCCATGCGGAAAGACGGCCAATCGGAAAGCTCCCTTTTACGCTTACCCGATTAGATATACTTTAACCCGCTTTGCCTTTCTGACAACCGGTAAAAATGAGAGTACGTACCTTAACCAAAGCAGCTGGCCAAGAAAAGTGAACCAAAATTTGTGTTGCTAGCTCCCACACTCCGACATCACAATATGCGTATGCGCACCATCTTTTACTGTATGTTTTATCAGGGACGGTAGGCTACGTACATTTTACCATCAGAATAAACACCACGGTAATCGGTAATGGTTTTGCCTATGTTTAAAGAATCAATCACTCTGTTCAAAAAAAGGAATCAATCACACATGAGTACCTCGTTCTTTACGAACTTCATCATGCACAATTCTTTTGAAGTACACATAGTACTCATTACTAGAAGATATGTTTTTTTTCTCCGAAAATACTCAATAGATATGTTAATTTATTATATCTCTCAGACTTCACAATCTCTGGTTCTATATTATTTTATCTATGAAAGAAATCATGTGCCCGGGAGTAAAAAAAACTCAAATCAATCATATGGCGCATACTTAAGCGCAAAATCTACAATATGGCTCGACTGACATTTCGGTCCTCCGTTAGACTAGTCATAATGGAGAGTATTATATACTATTATCATGCATATGATAGTTCTACATGTTACAACATTCACAATATATGGTAACATATATGTAGTATCATATATGAGTGTATTTATTAGGGTGTAGACTCATCTTGCATTAGCCGTTATGTTACGGTATCTACCTATGTTACCACTATCACATCTCTCTTTATTAATTGCAGTGACACGTTATCTTTTTGTCAACATGACATCTATAATAGGACCGGACTATGTATATGGCGCCTGCTAATTAGCTTAAGTCCACGCAGATATGTGACTACATGCATGCACTAAAATCCAAAATTGATGACATCATTGCGTATTAAATGTAAAATTTGAAAATTCAAAATGTTTTGTATCTCAAACCGTTTATCGGATTTATGATTTGTTTTCACCGTTGTGCTAGTCGCGTCGAGATGTTCGAAACTAGATCCCATGTTGATATGTTTGAACGATATTTTTTTATGGTTCAAAAGTTACCACCCATTAACATGTAAGTTACCAGGTGAATTTATGTAAGTTACCAACCCAATCGATGATTAATTTTTGGTTTAAAAGTATATTTCACTTTACTAGGCGGGTGACAAATATTTAGAGGGCATGATAACTGCATCT
Source organism: Poa annua (assembly GCA_026929855.1). Classification (NCBI taxonomy): domain Eukaryota; kingdom Viridiplantae; phylum Streptophyta; class Magnoliopsida; order Poales; family Poaceae; genus Poa; species Poa annua. The sequence goes on along the minus strand of CM049426.1, from coordinate 262,863,081 downwards.
ATTTCGGTGGATAACTATATTATAAATACATGGATAAATCTAGCGTGGGTAATGCATAAGTATTAGGATAATAAATGTCGGTTTCATAATAAAACTACACATAAAAAAGATGGACATTGTGTTCCTAAATATTATTTAGTTGGCATGTTAACCATATCGATTTTGTGGTTGATAACTACATCATAAACACATAAATAACTTCAAATACACTAGAAAACATATGATATCAGTACTAGGTTTTGAGAAAAAAACACATGGTAACTTTATTACTGGGTTTTGAGAAAAGTGCATGAAAAATGCTTTTATTTAAACCCAAAAATTAATCTTTAATATGATGGTAACTTACATACAATAGTGCAGATAACTTACGTGTTAAAGGTTAGTAAGTTTTGTGTCAAAAAAAGTCCTCAAAATATGTCAACATGGGATCTTGTTTCGAAGATCTTGTCACAACTAGCTCAGCGGTGAAAACAGATTCTAAATCGGACAAACGGTTGGGGTTACAAAACATTTCAAATTTTTGAATTTTACATTAAATGCGGGCTGACATAAAGGGTCAAATCTATCTGTGCATGCGTGGATCAGTGGCTGCGTGCACGTATACCACATGAAAGGTGCCTGCTATTTAGAAATACTGCTATAATAACACCTATGATACTCCCACTTTGGCTAGTCTAAACGTTCATACATCCATGAATTCGTTTTATACATATCCTAAAGCCAGGTTAGGAAAACTTATAACGCAACTTAATAAGAGGGAAAGGGCCACTGATTACTCCCTCCGAATCTCCAATCCGGGAAAGCGTCGAAGCTTGTACATAGCTTTTGTACACGTTATGTTGGTTCCCACTACGCATTTTATGGATCAGAGGGATACATAACATATCTGCTTCATCATTGCAAAATGATGCATTTGATAATTTCACATAAGCCAAGTATCAAACTTGGAAAAAAATATGCGTTTTGTTTACACCCAAGGCTGCCCTAACAAAATTTTGCTAATGAAAAATTTGGTTAGCAGTTTTTCTTGCCCACAAGTTGGTCTATAAGATTGGCTAGAGAAATGAACTAAACTTTGTAGCACAACATTGACATGCTAAAAGGTTGGCATTTATCCAAACAAGAACCAAGTTTCTGGTATGTTTTGATCAGACCCAACATACTCATAGTTCGAAGAGTCGAAAATTAAAACTCGACGGACACAGTTTCCTTGACTAGTCGACCCTAAACTACAGTGTAGATGTTCATTGTCGCATCAATCAACATCTCGATCCCGCATAGAATAAAACAACAACGGAGCAACAGACACACACACGTCAAGGATTAAACTTTCCCTACAAAGTGTCAGCTCAACAGCGAACAATTTCCATCCCAACAGTCAAAAAACATCCTGCTTGACAAAGTAGTCCTCTGAAAGTGATAGCAATATAATAGTTCACTAACAGTGCTCTTGATAAGGAAAAATATGGAAGGGCTCCAATATTTTATTATAGACAGGGCTTATTTTAACAGCAGCTATTATTATAGAGAAGGCTTATTTTAACAACAGATATTATTGTTTGTAGGCCTCTTCAAACAATTAGTGTACACTGACAGCCCAACTCTGCCCAGAAGCTTACGAAAGAATGGACTGTGATATTTATAACATTACAGGAGACAAAGGACAGATACAGACTATTGTACAAAGAATCCTATGGACCTAACTTACCTCAAAAGGGTTGGAACTCTACAGTGTGTGTTAACAAGACCTCTTTAATCTGCCGATGTAATATACAGAGCATGGCATTACTCGCCAAGGTGGAGGTAACTGAACCTCCTGCCGCCGTTACAAGTTCAACACTGCACATGACGAAACTTTTAATCAGTCACCGACCCGTCATCAGAGAGGGTTTCAAGGGAAGGCTGAGGATGCTGCAATCCATCCTCTGACATGCCAAGTTCAAGCAATGGCTTCAACTGTTTCCCAACAGCATCTTGCTGCAGCTTCATCTCTTCCATAACCATGGCCTCTGCCGCCTTGCAAGTTTGCTCATCTCTAAAGGCAAGGGTCCATCTCCCGTCAACAAGATACTTCTTTGCCTTCCCTTTAAATTTGTCCGGATCAAGGAAAGGAGCAGTTGCTGGACGAATACGTAAATGCAACCACTTCTCATGCTTTTCATCTATTTTTGGCTGAAATAAATTAAGGCATCATCAGATGCATTATTCACAAACAAATTGTTGGTCTTAATGCTAATAAAAATCTGTATGAGTTCAACAGAGGAACTAAAAACAAGATATTTGATAAATCCATAATTCGTACATGGGCTCCAGCCAAGGGGGCGGTGACGCGGACAATTCCATGCTGTTGTTTGAGAGGCAATTCTTCTAAAAGAAGAATCCACCCGGAAGTTCCATTGGATAGAGCTAAAAAGCAGAAGTGCCGTTCTTTACCCCTCTCAAATGCTATCCGGCAAGGGACGGCGTCAACTGCAAGAACAGCAATAGAAAACATTTAATGCGTCACAAATACAGAGAAGAAGAATTAAGGTACTGGAATTTCTAAGATGCCAACATAAGACGTTCAATAATCAGACCTAAGTTGACTTCAAGCCCAGGCTTGGGTACTGAACCATCGAGACCGGCTGCACTTGCTCGTTTATTTACAGGTAGATCCACTGGAGAGTGGACAGGTGGCTGGTCAGTGAAAGTTTCTCCAAGGCAGAAGAGTATAACTTGACGCTGTAGCACAAAACCCTGCAAAAAATAGTACATACAATTCAGCTACATATGAGAAACATTAACTTCAAGTACAAGACATGATTTAATAGGACACCCAAACAGTACGAATTCGGAGACAAGGGAGTTAATTTAGAAAATTCGAAATCAAGTTCTGATATAGACCACATAGCAATTGCTAAAATGCACTCTCGTCAAAGCAAACAGGAGATAGTGGCACCAAGAGGCTGACATAGTAAAACAATCCATGTGTAGTGGCTCCACAACTCTTGACATCAAATGCAACTGTGTGGGGCCCTGCAATCAATTGCTACTTGCATTTTATCTCCTCCCGGGTTGGTTGCCGGCATTATACATGGATATGGATGAAAGTTTTGTAGGCTTCGTTTTAGTGGTGGCTTATAGGAGTCAAAAAGTCGATGCTTTCTAAGTTTGACCAATTATATATGTAAAAAATATGAGAATTTACAATACACAATCAATATCAATAGACCCACCATAAGATATATTTCCATAATATATTTGTTCAATATTATGGTTGTTAAAATTTCCGAAAAGTTCTTTTAGAACCGAGGTGCCATGGAGCCCTTTATTTGAATTTTTTGATAACTAAAAAGATTGAAAAACAATATATTAGTACAAATAGTTGCCTAGTATGTACGTACTAAGTCTCGTCGACGTATCTTTTTGGATGTGATCTAGACAAAAAAGACAAATAGGAGGAGAGATGAGTTTTTTTAATGTTTTTATAGCCGTGTTTTGTCCTTTTTTGCGTGGACGAAACCATAAAGTATTCTTCCACGAAACTTGTGGACATTTAGAAGACATGTATATGTATACACAAATATTCAATAAGCATACAAATAATGTTTGAACGTTTTTAAATAAATGGCTACCTGGCCCCCGGATGCCCGCACACTTGATATTCCTTCTATATATTTGCACTTGTTTTATCAAATCTATACGCAACCTGTTTGCTACGGAGGGAGCATCTGTGTGGGCATTGGGTGTGGGGTGGCGATCTTCTTTATTTGCTCTACAGCTAGTGAGAGTACAGTGCTACGTGTATGGAAATTCAAACACATGTTCTTGTGTTCTGATCATCCGTATTCGTCGGATAACAAAACAAACAATACCAAATTGAGTTCTCATCCTTTTGAGAAGCAAACTGGATCCAAATGTTCCAAAAATAGGACATGTATTCAAACAATTAACAGAGAGCGATTCCTAGTCGTGTTTTTTATATATTCGGATCCTTGCATCAAAATGTATTCCTCGTTATGTGGTCAAAATGGACAAAACATACCAATCAGCAGTGACAATGTACCTTAGTGTGCTGCAACTACGTGTCAGTGAGAATGCTTAGCACATAATGGTGCTGGGATTTGAACAGCAGCAGAACCAGCTATGGAACTAAGGATGGCAATGGGTAGGGTATGGGGCGGGTAGAGCAATACCATACCCATAGGGAACAAGCCAGACATGACATGACAGAAATGAAAAGTTGGAAGCACTTCCGCCCATCTCAGATTCAGAGGTAGAGGTTGGCGGGATTGTGATAGTAACCATGTCAAACAAAAACTACTTATTTATGCAGGACCGATACATGCTAAGCGCCTAAGCGTATCTACAAAACCCTATGCGGATAAATCTCCTGTACACATGGATGAGGTAACAGAGAATGTAGCAATAAGAACAAATGATTTTAATTCAGATACGTTCTGGATAGCTCCATGATGGTTATGGACCAGCCCAGCAAGGGCATATCTTATCCCGGTTGATCCCCACTGCCCTTACCTCTCTCTGGAAGCATCCGAGGATGAGTCCAGCGGCAAGTTCCTCAGGTCCTTGCCCTCCCAACCTCCAGTAAGGTAGCAAGGTAAATCTCCTATTCATCCATATCTCTCCTGCAACCTGCAGATCCCCTAACGGTTGCTCCCTCCTGATGGCTGCTCCGGTTGTTTCTCCCTGGAGATCCTTGCTCCTTGTATCTAGGCTAGAAGACATCTCATGATCTCCTCTGGTCCTTGTCATCTCCCCTTCCCAACTCTCTCCCCTGCGACCCACAAATACCCCTAATGGCTGCTCCGGTGCAGCGGTGCTCGTCCCAGGCTTCAGCTTTTGTGTTTGCTTTTGCTGGTAACTTGGAAACTGGAATCCCTCATTTGTGTTTATCTATGCAGATTGCAGACTCGTTTAATAGAAGTCTATAAGAAGAGAATGGACTGCACAATACTTTGGAGGTGCTCCACTAGGCTTAAGAAAAGAGCAAAACAATCACAAGGCAACCTGCTGCTGCTAAGACGTAATTTAGTTTATTCAAAACTAGTCATATGTATTCCCTATTGGTGTTCTGCAAAAGGCCGTATCCTCGTATCCGTACCCCGAAACAGACTCATGTATCCCTGTCAGTGGCGTACTTGTATTCTATTCATATAGCGAGCACAAAACACAAGGCTACTTTACAGCATCGTTTTTTAACACCAGAACCTGACACGGGCTTCCTCTCCCGAGCCATGCGCGGCTCCGGGGAGACCCAAACCCTAGCCACGCCGCCACCTCGATCTCCTCCTCCTGGCCGCTGCCGCCGGCGGTGGCGGCCGCGCCTGGCCGACAGGCGGCGGGCGAGGGTGGGGCGCGCCCTGACGGGCTCCCCTCGCGCGGTGGGAGGCGTTCTCCGGGTGGCGCTGGGGCCGGTTCGGCGGCGGAGCAAGCCAGCGTTCGACAGGAGAAGCTGTGGAGGGGATTCAGATGCAGCCATGGAGGTGGGAGCGGGGCGAGGAAGGAGGTCGTCAGGGCTGGCAGGGGGTGACGAGGCGAACCCTAGCTCGGGGGGCGGCGGCGCTTGCTGCCGGGCAGGCCCCTGGCGTGCGTCTGGCCACCTCCAGGATGCAGGCGAGCGTAGGCACGCTCCTGACAGCGGCAGCAAGGTGCGGGGAGTGACGAGGCAAAGCCTCCGCCTTGGAGGCCGCAGCGCTTTTGGCCAGAAGAGCTCTCCTGACGGCGCTGGCGGTGTGGAGCACGGCAGCGCTGGCGAGGGGACGGCGAGGTGAGCCCAATTCCTTGGGGCAGAGGCGCTTGCGGCCAGGAGGTGCTCTCGGCACGCGCTCGGCTGCTTCCAGGCTGCGGGCGAGCAGAGGCGTCCCCCCTGACGGCGCTGGCTAGGAGGTTGGTGGCGCAGTGAGGTCCCAGGTCTGATTAGAGCCTGACCAGGGCCTCTGGAGACGGTGTTGAGGCTGTTGGCGAGCGACAGCGTCGGCACGACTCCAATGGCGGTCTGCATCCTAGGAGGAGGTAGGGCAGCGTTCTCCTCGGCTGAGCTGGGCAGTGGTGGACCAAGGCGTTGTGACTTCTTTAGCGGGGTGCGGCGTTGTGAACGACAAGGATGGCGGCCACTTTCCGGCGGGTTGGGTGGGAGGTGCTTGACAAGCCGGACGAAAGTCTTGCCCTTTTTGGTGCAGACGGCGACGATGCTCGTGGGCCGTTCCCCTCCTTGGAGGCGTCGCTGAGGTATGTCGGCACCCCCCTCTCCAATTGGCTCGGATGTTGCCTCCGGGTGAAAGCCTAGGTTCAGTGGAACCGGCGCGATGGCGGCGTTCTCGACGTTGTTACTCTGTTGGGAGCTTCGTATTGGAGACTCGGTGTGGTGCTCCTGGGTGAGCTCCTCCGGTGCTCGCCGCAGTCCAAGACTGGCCTCATAGGCACCATGTACACCGTCGACGGGAGCCTTTGTGGCGACCGGCTTCGGTCGAGACGCGGCTCTCTTGCTTAGTCTAGGACAAGTTCTTCGTTTGGAGTTGTAATGCATGTGGTGTGTGGAGTTGTGTGACAGTGTTGTACGCAATGGGTTGTCAACTTTCTTGTACTCAAACCTCTACCTTTCGTACTCTCAAAAAAAACACCAGAACCTGATTCATTTGCTGAAAAACCCGATCTGTGAAAAAAAGGGTCTGAAAAATGCATTTTACGAAGAGCATCTCTAGCAGTAACCTCAAAATAAGTTTACAGTTCGACGTTTTTGCCAAATCTCATCGCAACTGCTCGCACATGATAGCAGAAACCTCAAAAGGGATCTACAAAATGGCTATTTGGGCGCGAACGAACTCGATTTCTCGGAGGAGTTCATCACCAATTCACATAATGTACATATAATCCAAAAGTAAATCAACTCCTACCTCGTCGCCGCCCTACCTCGCCGCCCTACCGTACTGCCAAAACTTGGCTCCACCGGAGCCTCAGGTGCGGCGGCGACGAGTTCGACGCCGAGCTTCATTCCTCGTCACGGCGGTGCTCTGCCTTCTTCTTCTCCTTCCGTAGCAGGACGAGGGAGAGGACGCAGCCCACCATCTCGAGGGGGATCGAGTCGAGAAGGTCGAGGGCGTCCGGTTGCAGTAGATCGAGCGTCCGGTCGAGTAGGTCAAGGCGCCCGGCGGTGGCGCTCTCCCTCAGGCGGCGGTGTTTGTTCTCCCGTTCGAGGCGCGCGGCGGCCCTAGAGCTCTCCGGAATGCCGAGGCGCACCTTCTCGCGGTCGAACTCATCCACCTCGTGCCTGTAGGACGCCCACAGGACGGCCTCGCCCTTTTGATTGAACTTCTTGATTTGTCGCTTGCGACCGGCGTCGGCGCGGACGAGAACCTTCCGATTCACGTCGAAGAAGTCCCCGAATCGGTCGCCGCGCCCCCGCAGATTCGAGTGTGGCCTCTTAGATGCCATCACGCGGCCTCCGGTCGCGTATTGCTCACCGGAGATGAACGTGGGGGGGCGCAAATTGCTCGTCGACGGCGGCGGCTGATAGGGTTTGCGATCTGGGGATAGCAGAGATCCCAGCATATATATCGACTCGTGCAGGAAATCTACGGTCGCCCTTATCACGTTTGAGGGCCGGTTCGCGTTCACGGCTCTGCTATGGGCCAAAAAATTGCAACACCCTCAAACTCACCGGAGTTTTAAGGTTTTTCGCGGGTTTGAGCCGCTTGCGACCGGGGTCGGCGCGGACGAGAACGTTCCGCGAGTCCTTGAATGCGAAAAACCTTAAAACTCCGGCGAGTTTGAGGGTGTTGCGATTTTTTTGCCCATAGCAGAGCCCGTGAATGCAAACCGGCCCTCAAACGCGATAAGGGCGACCGTAGATTTCCTCCGCGAGTGGATCCCCGCTATTCCCAGTTCGCAAACCCTATCAGCCGCCACCGACGAGCAATCCCCCCCCCCCCCCCCACACCTTCATCTCCGGCGAGAAATACGCGACCGGAGACGTAGTTCAGGCCGCCGCCGCGTGATGGCACCTAAGAGGCCGCGCTCGAATCTACGGGGGCGCGGCGACCGATTCGGGGACTTCTCCGACGCGAATTGGAAGGTTCTCGTCCGCGCCGACGCCGGTCGCAAGCGGCTCATCAAGAAGTTCAAGCAAAAGGGTGAGGCCGTCCCGTGGGCGTGCTACAGGTGCGAGGTGGATGAGTTCGACCGCGAGAAGGTGTGCCTCGGCATTTCGGAGAGCTCGACGGACGCCGCCGCGCGCCTTGAACGGGAGAACAAGAGTCGCCGCCTGAGGGAGAGCACCACTGCCTCGACCTGCTCGACCGGACGCTCGATCTACTGCAACCGAACGCCCTCGACCTTCTCGACTCGATCCCCCTCGAGATGGTGGGTTGCGTCCTCTCCCTCGTCCTGCTACGGAAGGAGAAGAAGAAGGCAAAGCACCGCCGCGACGAGGACTGAAGCTCGGCGTCAAACTCGTCGCCGCCGCACCTAAGGCTCCGGGGCACCCAAATTAGCCATTTTGCAGATCCGTTTGAGGTTTCTGCTATCATGCGCGAGCAGTTGCAACGAGATTTGGCAAAAACGTCAAACTATAAACTTATTTTGAGGTTCCCAGTTTGAGGTTACTGCTAGAGATGCTCTAAGAGGTTCAAACTTAAGGGTCGAACACCTGACTTGCAGGGTACCCACGCGCCTAAAAGACCCAACCAACTGGGTAGCTGGTAGTTGTCAAACAAGCAGTATGCCAACCTAAAAACAACGCATAAAACTTGAAATTAAGCATGATTTAATTTTACAATATTAAATACACAGTTTGAATTGCATTTGGTCAGCAAACTGGTGCTGGTGAACCAGCATACACATAAAATTCACAGGTATTATATTGCAATTATCATGCATAAGTAACCAAAAAAAATTTGCTGACCATCAGCACAACAGTAAGTTGAGAGAACATGTGTGTCACACTTCATATAAAGTTGGGTGCAGCTTAGGAAAAGAGTGGTGGATATCCTTATGGATGAAAATAAGACTTATTTTTTCTGGTTGTGTCTCTTAAATGCTTGTTGAGTTACACATTGGATATTTCGAACAAAATAAGTGGTACTTTTGGGTCACTTGACATTATGATGATTTGAAGAAAAATCGATAATCAACAAAACAAGCAAATGAAGATCCAGTCAATACCTTAACCATCTCATAGATTCTCTCTGCGACAGCAATAGAAGAATCACCTGGAATACAATGCTTATAAATCAGTACATCATGTGTTTCTAGTTATAAAACACAAAAGAGTTTAGTGTCATTAGGATTCCTGACCTTCAGATGAACAGGGATGCAAGGGTGAAATAATAGACTTTGATCCTTTGGGTGGTGAAGATGCCTCAATTGCTGAATCCAAAGAAAAATTGAAGAACATTAATATGTATTTTCATTTATAACACAGAAAAACACAGAGCTTCCACTCTAAAACTGAAATATACCTTTCTTGCAATTCTTCCAAGCTTCTCTAAGGATTGGAAGAAGCAAGTCACACCAACGTCCTTCAGATTCTTCCAAAAGCTTTGCACTGCAATCCTTGTGCGAATCCTGCATGAACAAACATATAATCAGCATGATACAAACAAAAACATTTAACATATATGCACATCTGAACCGGCTGATTCAAATATATAAGATGTTTCAGCATTACCATGCTGCGTGAAAGACTGGAATTCCAACCATATCTGGCATAAGCCATACCCAGGACAGATTTCAACTGTTATTCTAACTAAGCAAGGAGTGCAAATGAGAGACTCAGACAGTATAAGAAAGTACTTCCTCCATAGCTTTAAATCTAGCTAGATTAGCATTTCAAGACAGGCGCTGCCACAAAGCGTAGTTTTTAGGAACAAGCCAGGAGCTTTAGTTCAGTTGGAAGAAAGTAGACTGTGGCAGGAAGTTCTGGTACAGCAGCTAGGCAGTTTTGGAACAGCTGGAGGGCGTGGAGGTCACGGTTCAAAAGATTAACTTATTTCGAGCCAGCAGAGGTAACCTCAGCTCCTTCCCATGCAGTGGGACGCCGATATGCACTGCCGGATTTTGCTGACTGCTGAGTAAGGCGCTCATAATTTAAACATAGTACACCGATCTGGGGTCAGGTCTCCCTCTCAGTAGAGTGAGGTGGCCTTACCAATTTACACATCGTTCTGTTTGTGGTCGATCCAAACACACAGATCAGCAACAACAAAATATATCTTAATTAACGAACGAAGCATGTACTACTTACTAGTGAAATATTAGGATATCAGAATCAAACTTATACCAGTACTGTATATCAATGTTATGGTCGGACTCCAGTATTCACGGAAGAAGCCCAATAGTGGGCCGGATTAGGGGCTTAGCCCAAGATATCTAGGGTTTAGAGGAGTTGTCTTTCTATTTAAACACATGTACCCCTTCGATTGTAATCATACAATAAACAGATTATGTTGTCGTCTCCCTCAGGAGACGGGAGCCCTAAACCCTAGCCGCACCTTGCCCTAGCCGCCGCATCCTTCCTCTCGCAGCGACGGCGCCCAGCCGCCGACGCCTGCGTCTCCAGCTCCACCGCCCTCACTTCCAACCCTATAATCTACGACCGAGGCCTGGTAGAACCGTAGTCTCTACCAATCAATCCCACCACCCTTAATATATGTAACTGTTACGAATATGTAACTTGTCTATATTGATAGCCCAATGGGCAAATATATAGTACACATGACTTGGGATACAAGAAAGTAAATCTAGTCTAATACGGATTCCTAGACCAATACTAATACTCCTTAACAGTAACAACTAGTATATGTCAATCACAGTATAGTAGCAGACAAACACACAATCGCACACCAAAACATCATGTGACAAAGGAATAATAGTGCAGTACGTGTGTACCTTAAGCCGTTTTAGGTGAAAAGCCGTAAACTCTTCCTCGCCATGAGGCAGCAGTTGCCTAAAAAGCCAGCCACCAACTAAGCGAACATCTGCTGATACATTAGACCTGCAGAAAAGTGCAACTAATGCATCGAGCACCTACAAAACAATCAATGCGCACAAGAAAAAGTAAAGAGTAAGCGCCCAAATATGAGTAGGCATGAAAGAATGACATAATGCGATAAAAAATCTTAAATTGGACTATCTCACATGTGTATCACATCAACCTTCAATTATAAATAAAGCTGAATGTGAGCGACCGGATATGATAGTAATTAATCATGTCAAGGAGACTAGCATGATGTATCAGATTGTGTACCATTGTACCCATCTTCCCAATGAATCTAATGCGGCAAAATATGCAACAATAGTAGCTATGCTAATCTGTGCACTAATACAAAACCAAATGAATTAAGTAGCAAGTCCATTTTACACCCTTCAATTATCAAACCTGAAATCCTACGACCAAATTTGTTCAGTTTTGGCTTGTTATGCATCTATATGTTGAGGTTTCACTAACATGGCATCTACATGGTAGTAACTAGTAAGGTTCGGTTAAAAAAAAAATATAGTCCACTAACTCTCTTATTTCTCTTTCTATGCCCACACAGCCCACATGGCTTATCTATTGAAGGATGCAAGATAGTCATAAAAACACACGCACTATTAGTCAACCACCACTCAGCCTACCACCCAGGCTCAGCAGCAACTCATCCTCCGACAAAGGCATCCGTGTCATGCGCCACATCCCTGACGGCAGCTCCTTCCTCTCCACGTGATTCATATCCCCATGGATTTCAGTCTTAATTTTTTGAGTATTCCGCTCTAGCGTGAGTAATTAAACACAATAATCTACAAGAAATAAGCCAAGACCAGAAGAGGTTTCTGGGAAGAGAGGTGAGGACTTAAGAAATGAGCAGGTGAGTTGCTCATAGAGTTGGAGGAGCGATTGAGGATGGCAGGCATCGAAGATGGCAGAAAGGGGTGAATGTCCACAGTGTGGAGCTCAAGCTGCATACGGGTGAGAAAGAAGACGAGAGAAGGGAGCTTGTTTACTCGGCACCTACATGTCCATTCAGCTGCTGTGGACACAAAGCCGCCTCTAAAACAGTAACCAGTTTTTGAATTACCAACTAAACGGAAGCATGATAAGAAAAACTGTATGATTTTACTTTTGGAAAACTGTATTCCACAGATAAGGAATTTGAATAGGTTGTGCGTATAAGGCTCAACAAACAAACCTGGTATCTGTGGACTTTGGAAGTCATTTGCCGTGGATGATGACACTGCAGCCCATAATTACTCTGTGGAAGGAAGACAAAAAGGGTGTAGTTATATAAAAAAACTCATGATAGACAAGATTATAAGAAATGAACAATGGAAATAATACAGGAGGATTATGTCAGGAATTAGATATTAGCATTCTGAGTAACACACTGATAAATACAGATTAAAACTGTGTTCCGCATTGCGGTGTATTATGATAATCCCATTTGCCCAACCAACTTTGGCTATTTTAGTGTTAGTTTGACCCACTTTTGCCTACTTGTGTGGCAAATATTCGGCAGCAGATCATTAAATAATCACTCACAGCAACGCACTTGCATCATGCTAAAACCAAGGTGGCAGGGTGGTCTGCGAAAAAACAACAGTCAAAACCGGCATATGAGGGGTGATGTAAACGGGTTCTGGTACTTGGAGGCACAAAATGAGCAAAAAACGAAGTTTGAGGGGTCATCCTCACAAAATGAGAACTTAGGGTGAGTAATATGCACCATTTTCCTCAAAATAGACAAGTTTTGGCTTGTTGTGCATCTATACAGCAAACTTCTCTGTTTTGTTTCTCATAACACTGATCGTGAAATTGCAAAGGTTAACTTAATTTAAACCGCACTCTGTTTTCTTTGTGGAACTGGGAAGTCCAGTCTTTATGCCGAAAGACATGATGCTCCAACTTCATATCACAAATAGCTGACGTTTTGGACATGCCTTCAGTCCAAAATTTAAAATTTCGACAATGCATATTATTTTAAGTCTTTAGATTGGAAATTTGAAAAACATATGCATAGATTTGTCTCAAAAAACGCTTCTAGAATCCTATGATTTTTTGGTTTTCTGCATATATTACAATAGAAATTAGTGTCAAAGTTACATCTTGGAGACTGTGTCAGTGTCGCAAAAAGTCAAGTTCTAGTGATACGAAGGGAGTAAGAAGATATTTGTGGTGGTTTAGCAAATCGAAGGCTATATGTTATTATAGGAAAATGTAGGACTCAGGTTGTGCACCAGAAAGTCAATGAGACACGTGCTGGAAAATAGCAGATTGCCAAAAAATGTGTTATGTCCAATGTTTGGTCAAAGAACCAGCAGTACCTGAAGCTTTCTTATATAAATATCAAAATCACTGCAGATGCTATCATCCGCAACACCACTACTGGATGAAAATAGCTGCCTTTCAGCTATATCTTCACCAACCAAAGCTTGCTACAGGTAGAGAATGCTAGTGTCAGAAAATTAAACTAAAATGCAGGACCATAAGAAAGTTATGACATACAATCTGAGGTTCTACTCCTCCAATCCACACAGAAAGTTGTGAGCTGATAGGTGACTTAAATTAATGAGCAATATCAGGTTTAAGTTTGCAGAGCAAGATTAAAACATTAATGCATATCAACATTGTAATAAACTGCATACTCCAGCAAGCTGTCAATAGTGTGTGGGCCAGGAAAGCGTCTTTGCAGTGGACTGTGCATAGTCAGTACCAACATTACATAGATACCTCAAAAAACAAGCGCACAAGGATCGGATACCAATAAATAAGAACTACTCAGAGACAAAGTACCACACAGGTATCGGTGAATGTCTTGTTGCAACATCTTGTGGGATACTATGGTCTATATTGTTCAACAACAATGTCCAATTATAGCCTTATGGGCCTTTGAAGCTAATTAGCTATTTGGGCCTGAAGTTAATTATCTATTCTTATACCATCAGTTAGCTATTCTTATAAATGTGCAAATGTATTATGTTATGTTTTTCACAGATCTTAAGTTAATCAATCAAACAGGATTCTAGAACATCAGAAGTAAGATGCACAAAAATAATATTGCAACTTATTTATGTAGAGTGGATGTACAATCTCGCCATACGGGTTCAGGTTCTCAACATGAATTTGTGTTCTTATTCTTTCAAAAAATAATACTGTACTACTGGCTGGTTGATTGTAGTAGCTATATAATCGTAAATCATAATCCTAGTTGGAAGCATTATTGAATGTCAAAACCATATACACAAAACAGCAACAAATTTCACATATCAACTGGAATTTCTAAAATCTAAATAAATATGCATAAAATAGACCTTCAGTCATCACCATGCCTTGTTAAGTTTATACACATGATGACTGCTTTAAACGGACATCTGAAAACAAGTATATAGGAATCTGGGTGTGCTTATAGCATCAGGGTCCTAATGTTGCAGAAAATATGGCAGAGTTCAGACGTGAATCCATATAAGAAGAATCAACCTAGTTTAATTTTCCAAAACAACTAGAAAGTGTAAATAAATAAAAAATAAAAAATAAAGTGTAAATAAACAGTACTCACTAATAGAAGCTTCTTATGCTGCTTTCTTTGAGGCAAAATTCCAAGTGCATCTAGCATTGATTCATCAAGTTCTGTAAAGCCGACAATACTCGAATAACTGAATTTTGGGGAAGACACGGAAATGACAATAATCAGGTGAGTGTATGCTTAAGAAACCTTTTGTCTGCAATAATGTAGCAAATAAGCACAAAGAACCCAAAGCTTCGAAAGCATCCCCGCCTGTGATATATGAGAGCAAGTGTTCCCTGAAATTAACAAAATAGACTCATATACAATTATCTCAATTTCTTAGAGCACCGCTTCAACATCCAACAACAAAGCAGTTTTAGAAGTATTTCGACATAAGAAAATGTACTTCTAGTGCAAACATACACAACCGGAAACATACAGCTAAGCTACCCATTGTTAACATCTAAGATAATTCTACTACTTCCAATACCAAATAGGTGACATCCTCGAATACATATAGCTTTGCCAACAACATATTTGTGAATATATAAGATTGGCCTCACTAAGAACATATAAGAAGATTGGCCATTACCCAATTTAATTAGGCAGTACTTTTTGGGATTCTTACAAACTGGGATACCTCCAAACTTCAGGTTATAACTACCAATTCAACAGTCAAGGGCTCAAAGCATAACCATGTGATACTACATCAAAGTACACACTGCAACTATTAATCGCCACTCCTACTACGACTATCAATGATTTTTATGCTAACATTTTTTCCTTAGTATGACATGTAGCTCTCAAAAGAAGGTTTCCCAAAATTAAGAAAAAAGTGCTGGCATAGAAACTAATTTTCATTCCCAAATCCCTGTGGCAAAGTCCCCCTTGATTTTCGAGTCCAACTTTGACCATAAATTTAACAAACAAAATATAAAGTATTTCATAAAAAGAAGTTTTGAACGATGTAATTTTTGTGACAAGCAAACCATGTTTTGTTAGTTATTAATTTTATGGTCAGAGTTAGGCTCAAAGTTCAAGGGGGGCTTATAATCCCGGACAAAGGTAGTACGTCCTTACACCCAATAAAAAATAGCAAATATTACATACGATGTTGAGAACAATTTAACATGGATAGAACAAGTCCATCTGGATAAGAACTGGAATGAAGTAGTCTGCATTATAAGTACTCATAAACAGGAACAGCAGCCTACCTCAGTGTGTTGCCTTGGCAGAATTCACTTGCTGACGGATGATTAGGCAAGCATTGCAGATGTGTAGAAGACGAAGACGTTGACTTGTCTCCATTTGACTGATCATGCACAGAGGTGCTGCTGACCTGTTTCTCAGATATGCCATTATCATGCTCGGAGATACAACCATTATGTGTCTCTTGTTTCCCATCAGAGCAATCAGGCTGATGGAAAAGAGCTGCAGCAACAGTGCTGGCCATATCCTTGTCCTTGAAAATGTGAAGTATGCAGCAAAGCAGATACATGGAAGTACTGACGCTTATCCATAAATCCTAGGGATGAAAAAAGGAACATAAGAAATTATACTAAATAAGCCTAGGTACCCGATATGCATAAGATAATGCAAAAGGTGTTGCTCACTATACTCACAGTGTGCTGCCTTTGCAATGATGGGAGCACAATCCGAAATACCAAAAGTTGCAGGATATTTTCGGTGATGAATTTTCCAAGATCAGGAATACCAGAAGACATAACATCACTGAAATAGTACAGGGCATCTTCAATTTGCACAACTGCATCTTCAATAGAGGCCACTGTCGGAGATGAGTCTGCATTCCTACAGATCAGAATACAGACAGAGGCATAAGAATTGCTTTCTTAAAGATACTTCTGCCGTTCTATTTATACCACAAGCTTACCGTGCAGAACGCACGACCAACTTATCCAAGTCAATGCACTGCTTCTGAAAATGTTTGACCATGTCAGAGAAATAATCTGACAGTGGCACTCGCGAAACATATCTGTTTACAGATTCATCTCCAACTGAAAGCAAGAGAATTATGTTATAATAAGCTGGAGTAAAAGTACAGTGCATGCATAGAGGACACTGTATTGAGGCCTTAGCAACCTACCATGATAGACATTTAGCGTCAAAGTACGTATAGCAACTCGGATCATGCTATCCTCATGAAAAGCAAATTTTAAGGCCTCGACATAAAGAGGAAAGGAAATGACCTCATCCTGCATAAATACAGAAGATTAGTAAGGAATGTGAGATTCATATTGAACCTAACAGGCTCAACGAATACAAACTTTATTACAAACAAAAATAATAAATAACCATGAACAGCGATCAAAATAACTTGATATCTTCAGAAATAGCATATGCTTGTTACTTGGAAATGTTCATGCATCACAAGTTTGCAGCTACTGAAATGTGTATGCATAATACGGTTCCTAGGCTCAACAGCATGTCAACATGGATGTTCAGCACTGTGCCAAAAGAAGATGAAAGTGTCGCAGCGCACACTTAGGCTCTGAGTGTAGCAAAATGCCCTAGCGCTCAACTGGGCTTAAACATGCGCTTAGTGCTTTAATTCTTTATAGAAAAGAGAAATGGGGTGAAAAACACTCAATTAGCACATAGCGGTTTACAGAACCTTGTGTCACAAATTGGCTAAGTCATTAAATGTGTGATCCTGGATATCAGTTATCCATGCTTGCTCTGCGACCACGTGACACGCTGCCCTAATTTTCTTACTAATGCCCTGGACACCCAGGGAGTGGGACCACGTCTGCATAACAACCCACTTAAACTTTCGTCCTCACTCGAACACAACAGTATGATGGACCAAACCTATCTAAACTATCAAAATGGGACGACTGAACCCACCACACATATAATCTTGGGTTGGTTCTTACACTCACCCCTCACATCTAAGGCTAAGAGCCACAGCACCACACGCACGCACGACGGAAACCAAGACTAGCCCTCAGACCTTGGTATATATCCTGTAGACTGTACCCATCACTAGACCACATGCCATCGGCCCATGCAGCAAGCGAGGGTTGATGATGTGATACCACCTGTGAATCATTTAATGCCTTGGGACGGTCTCATGTATGCTAGCATCCCACTTACACTTAAAAGGGTTAGCCTGGGGTGGCTGTGTTCAGAGCACAACCAAATCAACCTAAACTCAACATGTGGTACTAGTCCCACCATACAGTTAAGACTTTGGCCACGACGGCCTCCATCCTAGTGGGATGGGGTATTACGAACCAGATTTTGGAAATTATGAAACAACTTCTGATTGCATGCCTGTTCTCTCGGCTGACGTGGCACGGAGTCCTTTCCTGGCTCTGGTCAAATATCAATTTCTGCCGGCTGAAGACTCTGTGAGCTGGTGGTCAACCACAATCTTAACTACTTTCTAAGCTGGTGTCTTCCACGATCCGTACCGTGTACCTACTCAAGGACCTCTCTTTTGAATGGTCCAAATGACAGCTTACAACATTCAGAAGCACCACATAGCACATATATGTACTCTCGGCGTATAAGATTAAGAGAAATCTTGGGAAGATGGCATGCAGGTCAGACTACGGCTTCTAACTGCAATTGGCATCTAACGTAGTCGTGCAGGCTTTGTCTTTCTCCAATTCAAATAATGAATCGGCATGTCAAGTATTGACGCCTTCTTGAATAAGTAATTTTCACAGTCCAGGTTCACAAGAGGGCAACATTCAACTTGAGAAGGCCTGTTTATAAATCACCGCTAGAAATTTTCGACATTCTACAGCTATTCTACACAAGAAATAAATCAACAAAGAAGAATATAATAAAAAATCTAGTTTAATCATTGAAACAAAAGAGCGAGGAAACACAACAGTGTGTAATTTGGTGTTAAGTAAAAGGAATTGGATGAGTACATTTTTTGTCGTCACAAGCAAGGAAATTGTATTCTTGTTCAACTTTCCACTTATTGCCCTTCATGAGACAAGAATCAAGTAAGCCAATACATAATAATGACCAGAGGCCACAAAAATAAATTATGCAAGTGATGATTCAAGACAGGATACAGACCGTAGAAAGGATATATAGTACGATAGCATCTCGTCAATTTGAAAATCAAATGAGTAAGTTATCAAGTAGTTAATGTGCTCGTTGCTGAAAATATAGTCTGTACAAAACATGAACTCAGATTAGATGATTAAACCATACATAATTGCAACCATAACATATATACACTGCAATACTGATTAGCTTACAAATGGAATGTTCATTTCTCAAATTTTGGATCATGATACTCATTGTCTGCAGCAACTGTAGTGACACTCTGGACAGCTTAGAAATCCTCAAAATACGAGCGAACTCACCCATGATCTGATTCTCCATGAAAAAACTGAAAGAAAGATCAATTGATCAGTTAAATAAATAGATCCACCTGTAAGCATCCATAATGCAGACTGACACCTTCCACTATATAACCGATTAGCTGTGCTTATCAGGTAATGTATGCTCTCTGCCTAACACTTACTCAAAAAATGATGGATCGTGCTGGTCGCCATATATCATAAGTTCTGCTATTGACCTCAATGCTTCAACCACAAAATCCTTCATAAAAAACATCAGGGCTAATTGATCAACTGAAATATTTCCTCAAACTGAGATAATACGATGGCCAGCTCCACCAACCTTATTAGCTTCATAAACAACATGAACCTTTTGCAGCTGATCTGTTAAATACCTGCAGCAGGAAGGGGGGGGGGGGGGGGGGCTATCTTAGCATTGCATATGAAACGACTATACAACACGACACTTACAAAAAGCATAAATGTAAAACCAAGATACAAGGACTTTTGACTTAGTGAACAGTAGGCAAAATATGGGAGTTGGTTTCAAAAAATATGACAAATGTGAACAAACAGTAAGTGTTAAATTTAAAGGTGTATATAGCAAGACAGGCTGCACCTACATACTTAAATGAACTTTGCACGCCTGACTAGCAACTAGTCATGCCGATTATATGCTCTTCAGTTTGTAAAATGATCCATCTGTTTCTCCGCTGCAGCTCACTTAGTGCTGAAATATCTTTCTTTGTGATTAATCCTCTGGTTTATTGAACTTATGTGACGAAAAGAGAAGAGTAGTTGCTCCAAACGTTCTACTTGTTTTTCCCTATTGTGAATGGCAAATGCTAGGCAACTGTTTTTCTACTTGTGTGGCTACTTCTTTGCAGTAGATCATAAAAAAGGTTCAGGGCAGCACAGATAAAGCTAGCGCACATCATGCTATGTAACCTAGGAATTGAAAGGACATTACGCCCGCGTTGCTTGCCTCCATTCTACAGGTTGGTAGATCATCTGTATGTACTCGTTAATACCTAACACCGAATAGTTAACCAAGGGATCGTGAACTGGCTCCGGCGGCCACCGCGGCAGGCACAGATCTGCGGGCGGCGGCCTCCTCCAAATACCTAACGAACGAAAGACCGGGAACGGGGAGGGAGTGAGGGCGGCGCACGCACCGGAGCTCCTCGATGGAGAAGCGGTTCCTGCTGCGCCAGAAGAGCCACATGGCGGCGAACCCGCGGGCGTCGTCGGCGTGTGGGGCGTACGACTCGGAGGCGCACGAGGTGGTGGCGGTGGCGCCGACGCGCGGGGGACCAACCTCACCCTGCGCGGCCCACGGTGCCGCCCCGGCCACAGGAGGGGGAGCGCATCGCATCCGCGGCGGCGGCGATCGCCGGCGGTCGTTGGGGGAGGGGATCGGCGGGGGGCTCGCCTTTTGCTTCTTTTTTTCGCCTGGTTCCGATGGGTTTTTTCGCCGTCCGGTTTCGTCGTTGGGTTGTCGCGCTGGCTGCCGCGGCTTGGGTTAATGGCCGACGCGACGAGGAAGGTTGCGTGGCCGCGGTGGCGCGACCGGTAATTGCCAGCGGTGGTTGCGTTTTCCGTTTCGGGTTCCGCTACCGGCTCGTTCTAGCACTAGTAGTATATCGGTTTGTGAAAGGAACCGGTTGCAATGTATGAGCTGGCGGGAAGAGAATTAAGTCGTGGCTCTTTCCAGTGTTGATGATCAACGGCCTATGCATTATTAAAAGTTAAATGATGATGTATGATAGCCTGTCAAAAAAATAATGTATGATAGTGTTTGGTACTCATTTGTTATGCTTTCAGAAACCACATACGAATCCTTTACCAAACCTAATCCCCCAGGAATTCGCGAGCAGTTGAGGCATCCACGTGCTGAAACGCGGTTGGTCGGCTGGAATCCTTGGCGTCTCAGGCGTCGTCACGCGCCCATATTTTTTTTGAGGGGATCAGTGGCACAAGGTCCACTGGATCCACCGACGTTCTGATATTTTTCCTTCCCTCTTCGACCGTGAGGGGAAGTGTTTGTGTTGTCTTCCTCATCCGGAGAGATTGGTTTGGCGACCAAGCAGCGGAGTCGGACGTTGGCCATCGTTCGGGAGAAATCACGTCGCGATGCCCGACGGTGGCTGGGGATGGAATCCTGGCCCGTATGGAGCCAGAGCATCGCTACCGGGATCGAATCCTGCTCTCGGTATTCGACTTTGTGGCCGCCCCGTCCCCGTAGCTGTGTCGCCGTCAGGTAGGCCACATCGACTCCTTCCCGTCGGTAGGACGCAAGGGTGGAGGAGTGCAACGGGAAGATGTTGGATCCCGCCGCCACTGTTCTTCACACGCGACCAGTTATGGAGAGTAGGCGATGCCCTGGTCGCTGGAGGTTGCGGCCTGGCACCATGGCGGCACCGGATGGGACTGCCGGATCCGCCGCCGCTGTTATGCACACACCACCAATCCTAACGAGGCCGCCGTTTCCTATAGGTCGTGGCCTCGCTCCATGCCGGCGCCAGATGGAGTCGCCGGATCCAGATGCGGTTGGTATCAAAATGTGCTGCTGGTTGGCCAACGCCAGATGGAGTCGCTGGATCCACATGCGGTTGTTTCCCAAATGTGCTGCCGGATGGCCGGCGGCAGCTGTGCGCGACGCTGGATTTAGGCGGTGCTGCACTTACTGTTGGATTTTGGATGTTGGGTCTCTCCGAATAGTATTATTTTTTCCCGGATTCTGCAAACAAAGTTTTTTTTGTACCTGAGGATGATGCAAACTGTGTTAATTTCCAGATTCTGCTAACAATTGTTCAGGTGCCCTTTGAAGTGCTTGTACGTTGATTTAGCATTGCTTGATCTGAGTTTTCAGTGTGCAGATTTCATATATGAGGAACTGGTCAAGGTATGTCAGCCAGTGGTTAGCTTGGAAACGTAAATTTAAGCATCTATTTGGCTAAATTTCAAACAGTGTTAATTACCAGTTAACTTGCTTATATTTGCTGTTTCTATTTTACTTATCCTGATAACTTCTATTTGCTTTAGATGAGCGACAGTTGTCTAAGCAATGAGCTCCAGCAGTACCATATACTCAGAAGGAGCATGGATGAAGTAACTGGGAAGTTTTAATGGGATGTGCTTAGGCCAATACAAGATATGCTAGCACACATCATTGAGACGGAGGTAAACATTTTTCTTGCCCTAAAGCCATGAGGATTCTAATTAATTACTGGCAACGATTATATTACCTGCATTGCCTATATTTTGATTCGAGATTCCATAATATAGTGATGAAATATATTCACAATGTTGTGTCTTAACGGCGACAACAAAACTAACTATTTTGTACAACTATTATGAGTCTGTGTGATATGAATAATCCATTCACTATGTTATCATGTCCTTGTTATGCTTGATATCATATATGCTTCTGCTACCCAAGGTCTATGCTATGGAGATGATAAAGGTAGAACACTTGCATTGTCCGTCCTATTAGATCATGTATCACGCTGTCAGGTTGCTCAATAAGTTTGGTTGTTCTATACTTTTCTTCTATATATGGTTTGACACCTCAAGAATGACCAGTTTACTCGAATATTTACAGTGGTTGCATATTTGGGTTAGTCATTGTTTGCCCCAGTGCATAGAAAACTAAACATGTTGTGTGAAATATGACCATGATATAGCTGTCATTGTTTAACATCCTCAAGCTCACAAAATTTTGCACTTTTGGAAGGGGAATGCATTTGGATTCTACCAAATATTTCCCAGTTTACAGTATAGTAAGGGTGATAGTTATATCTGAGCACACCCACAATCACTGGGTGAGTTGAGGAGCTATCATACTCACATCGTGGGGTTGCACCACTCCGCTAGCGGCAACTTCTAAATGCAGTTGTTAGATATCGCTGCGGGCACCAGCGGCAAGGACATCCTTGCCTTTAGCGCAGTCGGCTGGTTAGGTTTGCTCATAATCAGCCGCGTGTTTTAATTTTGAAGAACAAATTTATTGTTTTGTTTGAGCCAAGATTGTGAAACCTAGTTGTAGACTGTAGTAGTAGTCAGTCGCTTGTTCAGTTTGGAAACACTAATTTGTTGTTCAGTGCTGTTAAGAAAAGTTCTTCACTTCTATTTAAGATTGTAGGAAAAAAAAAGCAATAGCAGCAATCTGGAACATGGGCAATTATGTCCTAATTATTTATCTATTTCTTTTTGTCGGTTGCTCTAATTTGAAACCAAATGAGTTTTTCAGTACAGAAAACTTAAATCAACTGTAGATGTTTTTTGTATCTCAATTATATTCTCTGATCTTGGTGTTTGTTCAGTAATCAATAGTTCAATACAGAGCATCTATAGCAGATCAAGAAGTCTTTGACAGTCTAGTACATGAAGTTTAAAGCTAAAAAGTTAAGTACATGAAGTTTGGGATGAAGCCTGACACAATCGACACCGCACAGGCTATCGGGTAAATATGTATTTTTTCATCTTTACACTCAGTATTATCTATTGGCGCTAGCATGTCAAGGGAGAGGTTACATAATTCAACATTACCTCAAAGAGGGGCTTACTTATGGCTTGACATAGTGTCTGACAAACTAGCTGATCTTACCTTATATTTCGCAATACGAAGTATCGGCAACACAAGATATATGTAGAGAAAATTCGGGGAATGTTACTGAATTTGTGACTAAACAAAGATATATGTTACTTTTTATGATTTGCGAAATAAGGCATGTACATGTTTGACTGAATGTTTAAATATTTTCCTTGCATAACCCATTTTTTAAAAATTGCATTACATTCAGTGAACAATTTAGTTTCTCACTACATTTTGACTTGGTTTCCCATATTACATTTTTGCTTCTTTACTTTAACCTTATCATTTTCCTTTTATTTCTGCAGTCAATGTGTAGACTGTATCTAACTTCTCATTTACAGGAATCTACCAAAGGGGCTCAACAGCTTTGTTTTTGGAAAGGTTATATTTTCCATGGTTCTCTGTGTATAATTTTGGAGCTTTGAGAACAGGAAATTGGTATTCATCACCTTTTAGAAAATATTGACATAATTTATGCATGATTAATTAGTTAACATGATACTACCCGTAGTGAAAAATTATCATATAATTTCTATCATTGTCGAGATCGTAGCTATTCTCTTTGTTTCATGGTTGGAGGTAATCATCAAATTAGTCGTTCAACATTTAGAGTCACGTATATATCTTAGTGATTCAATATTTTGTTGTGGTATGCAAGATGATTTCATGGATATACTCTTTTTCTAGCTTCAGTTGTATGTACACAATTGATTTGATGCACCATTTTATGATGTTGTTTTTATAGGCATAGAACTATTGAAATAATGCATAATGCAGTTATCTCATCCACCTTTGAGCAGGATTTATTCCAGATCTTTGATCAGAGTCCTGGTGTGCTTGGATTTCCGTATAATTTAGAGTTGGATTTAAGTTAAGCTTGAGATCTGTAGATTCCTTAATCTTGAATTTGTTTGCCTATTGTACAAGACAAGGTCTAGCATATAGGATTTCATTTACGCCATAGTTTTTCCCCTTCGTACCAGTGGTTGTATATCTCAACAGTAACATACATGAGTGAACATATTATGTAACGAGTATGACATAGAAAAGAGTAGTGTTACCCTTTATTCGGTTCATTGGACAAATTACTTACAGTTTTTAAATCATGGAAAAAACAACAACTAATATCTCTTGAAACCAGCATGTCAACTACTGATCATCATAATAGTTCTCTCGGGCGCGGCAAAGCGCGCCAATCCTTCTAGTGGTGGATGTAAATGCCAGACACACGGACCATATTCCTTGTAGTTCGTTGCAAAGAAAATAAAAGTTGTGTGGTAGAGGGTGGAAGAGGATTGGACGCTCCCATATGAACACACTTTGTAAGGCAATGGCCAAGACTATGTTGTAGTCCTTTTCAGTCGGGGTTGATGACTAGATGAGAGCAAAACTTATCTTTCCTTAGTGGAGATCTTTGCACCTTAAGAAATGACATTATATTTGGGAATGAAAGGCAACACAAAACAGTCCACTTGTTTCTTACCTTTCTAAGACCTGAACCCGGCTTTAAATTAATGAAGCCACAAGTAACCAACATAGTTCGTACATGCCGAAAGTGGCAGCCAAAGCACGCAGGCTCAAAATGTAAAAGCGCACACAACGCACTATCAGCATATGGGAAGGCACATATAATCGCTGTCAACTAGGGGAGGGACAGCCCCACAAGGATGTCCCAAAGGGAACTAAGTCACCAAATAGAGGGGTAACTGATCCTAGGAAAAATAATCACTTTACTATCACAAGTGGTTGGGACCGGGAAAATATACTGAGAAGTGGAAGAACTCAAGCCTGAGATGTGCTAAACGAAATGATGTTGGTTTCAATGCAGGAGTGATACACGAGAGTGTAGATACCAATTATCGCACTTGTTGATAAATATCGAGTGTCGAACTCGGAAGGAGATAAAGGTATTGTCACAGGAGAGTTTATAATAATTAATTGTGAATGTTGAACAAGTTTTGTGAGTTGTGATTTTTTATACATGAAAGTAAATGCATGTAAATTGTAAAAAAAGGTATCACGGTTTAAAAGTCGCCCAATCCTCTAAATATAAGAGGACAACCCTTAAGCTTTGTTCTGCGAGGCTCTAAGTTGTAACATGACGGTTCTCAAATTATATTCTTACGAGGAAAATTGTTGCCAAGGGTGACGATTTCAAGTTCTAGTTTTCCAGGACGGAGCTTAACCTAGGTGCACCCTCATACACGAGTAATTACACGCTTAATAGTGATCTCGGGCCATGTACCGGGGCAAGCAAGGGATAATTAAGTTATAAAGTCCTACCAATCGTCTAAAGTTCTATAGTTTCCGACCAAGAACCCTCATTCCGCAAGTCTAACAATATGGACACGGCTTCTATCAACTATGTCCATCCCATATCTCTTTCATACTCTAGGGTGAAACCCTACGAGTCCATAAAGGTGAAGTAACATGGAGTCAATATTCGTGTATTAACACCATCGAACCAAAATAAAGTATAACACTTGACCATAAACTCATAGACTACTCTATGGAAAACCATGACTATTTTATCTTATGTCCTCTGAGACATGGGGAAACTGAAGGGGGTCGTGTGCAGAAAACAAAAAAATTCCTACCAACGATATCCTAAAAGCATGACAAGATCTATTCTATGCAGATATAGTAGTACGAACGGAGATTGGAATACATACCCTTGTAGACCGAAAGCGGGGATTACGTTCCCGCACAAACGTTGTCGATGAAGACCGACGAAGCCGATCTCAAGGCCGTGTAGAGGAAGCAGACCTCCGAGTACCGCTAGCGTAGCACCTCGCAGGGCGTCACACACGTACGGTGGAGATGACGGCCTCCGAAGCTCCAGTCCAGGACGAGCAGCGGAAGACTTGGACCGGAACACCAGCAGCGCGGCAGCGGGCTATGGTGGAAGAGATCCCCTTCTCAACTCGGCGCAACTCCAACAAAGGGAATCACGAAATCGAGAGAGAATTAGGAAATTAATTGGTGAATTAAAAGGCCAGGGTGCCCCTTCTTATATAGGCTCCCAGGGGGGAGCCAACTTGCTAACCAGGCAATGTGGGACTAAACCCCACATGCCTGGTGCGGCATGGGCAGGTGCGCCGGCCCTGGTGGGCCCCTTTTGGCCCACCTAGGCCGGCCATGCCCCCCCCCACCGAATTCCCTTGGGGATTTCCCCCCCCCCCCCCCATGGGCCTTCTTTCCACCAGAAGGCCCATTTAGCAAAATCAGCCTTAATAAATTTAAAAATAAATATATAAAATCATCTCTGCATATTAATTACACTAATTAATATCAAACATATTATATATAATTTATTCTAGCTCCAAAAACTCTTTCGTCGCTGCTCGATCTCCATCGGACCCCTCCCGGGACGTTCCCGGTGATCTCTTTCCTTTCTGGTTATCTTGTCGAAACCCCTTAAGTGTGTTACCCTAGCGGTTCGATATAATAACAGGTATGATCAAGACTCCTCTATGATCAACGACTAACTCATAGGCCTGGACCCCATTAATTAATCCCTGTGATATAACGAATGACTTTCATCTATCAAATCTGAACGCAAAGTCTTAAACCTTTTGCCATGGCAATACTTAGCGTGTCCGAGTGTCGTATCATAGATATCTCCATACCTAGCTTGACCTCGTTACCGACAACACTATCTTCTACTCGTCCATGATCTCATGTCTCCTTGACCTAGTCACATGCTTGCAAGCTCATTAGACATGATCTCACCGAGTGGGCCCGAGAGTATCTATCCTGCTATGCGGACTGGCAAATCCCGCTCTTGACCCCTCGTCTCAACTACTCCTTTCTGATACCCAAAAGTATCACCGTTATTGTCATACTATATAAGATACGACATTTGGTGCGATCAAAGTATCTTCCAGGAATAACAATAAGAGTTGATCTCACGGTCAAAGGCGTAACGACTACGTCCTCCAAATCTGGGTATGTCCATCACATCGTTCTCCAACGATATGACTTCCATTGCCGACCGGCGCCATGCCCTATGATCGGGAAACCTCGATCATCAATCGCGCAACGAAACAGTCTTAGTAGAGGCTACTAGGGACCTGGTTGTTTACGCATCACACCCGTATTAATGTTTCCGCTTAATACGGTTATAGCATGACACAAAATCCTATTATGAACAAACGAGATATGATAAAGAATACACTTTATTAATTGCCTCTAGGGCATATCTCCTTCAGAAACTACTTGGAACAATGAGCCATGGTGGTAATCAGTGACATATCAAATACAACACAATATAAAGGTACAATTCACCAACAAAAATAATATGAGTTTTATACTAGCATGTAACGAACACCGAGAGGTTATCGAGAGTTCCGATCTACACGGTTGTTGAGGATTATGAGGTTGGTCTCGTCGATGGAGGTGTTGTTGTTTACAGAGATGGGTGAAATTGGTGATGAAGATGATCCTCTATCTACGCCGAGGAGGCATTGATGTTAATGAATTATCCTTGTAGACGGCAGCGAGCCAGTAAGATTAACATGTTCCATAGATTGCGAAGACTCTGGGTGCGTCACCATCTTTGATAAAACCATGAAAATATGGCGTAGTGTGTTTTTGCGTGACAGAGGTTCCCGTGAAAATGAGGTTGCCAGATGATACGTGTCCAACGTATCTATAATTTCTTATATTCCATGCTATGTTATATCATGTTATTACATGTTTTATAAGCATTTTATATAGTTTTTTGCATTTTCTGGGACTAACCTATTAACAAGATGCCACAGTGCCAGTTCCCTGTTTTCTGCTGTTTTTGGTTTCAGAAAATCACTTAAGGAAATATTATCGGAATTGGAAATAAAAGATCCTGAAATTATTTTTGGAAACATTATGAGTAGTCTACCTTGGACTACGGGTCCATAGCAGTAGCTAGATGGTTGTCTTCTCCTCTTGTGCTTTCATGTTTAGATCTTGTGAGCTGCCTATCATGATCAAGATCATGTTTATGTAATTCTCCATGTTGTGTTTGCTGGGATCCGATGAATATTGAGTACTAAAGTAATTGCTTCATAATATATCATATGTGTGCTATTTAATGATCTTGCATGCTCTCTGTTACTTGTGTGTGCTTTGGCCAAATAGATGCTCGTACTCCAAGAGGGGGTATTTATGCTCGATAGTGGGTTCATGTCTCTATTAAATCTGGGGCAGTGACAGAAAGCTCTAAGGTTGTAGATGTAATGTTGCTACTAGGGATAAAACAGTAGTATTTTGTCTAAGGATGATGTTACTTACTTACTTACTTTACACACAGTGCTTAAGGCGATAATCTGTTGCATGCAAGTTAATACTGAAAGGGGTGCGGGCGCTAACCGGAAGGTGGGTTATTAGTCAAAGATGCGGTTGGAACGGTCTATGTATATTGTTGTAATGCCCGAATGAATCTCACACTAGACATCATAACGTTAGTATATGCATTGGGTTGCTCATGATTATTCTGTTAATTGCCTAGTTGTAATTTGTTTACCACACATGGATGAATGTTATTATTTATGGAGAGACACCACTAGTGAACTGTGGACTGAAGGGGTTCCGGTGCAGAAAACAATAATTTTTCTAGCGTAAGAACACCCTAACTAGCCAGGATCTATCTATCTAGTACATGCGATAACGGTGGCGGAACGGGTCACATTACCTCCATGTAGATCGATAGAGGGGATTACGCTCCCGCACAAGCGTTGACGATGAAGTCGTACGTAGCTGACCTCGAGGTCGCGGAGAACTTGCCGCGACGATGTAGACGATGACGCGGTGATGTCGATGATGACCTGCGTCGACGGGCGTCGGGCGGAAGGTGGCGTGGTGCCGGCGACTTGGGGGTGGCGCCGGCGTCAGGGCTACTGGGTGGGCGAGACGACGTCGCCCAGGCTCCTAAAATGTGGCGCCTCCGAGCACTCGTAAATATACAGAGCTTAATAACACCCCCCGGTCACTCAGATCCAGCTGAGACCGCAGGGGTATAACTTTTCTGGAATCTCGCAGGGCAACGGTGCCCGACGGTATAGCTTTGGTGGAGAGAGGAGGCAAAACGGGCGGAGAAACAGCTCAGCCGGCCTGCTATACAATTAATTGTATTTTCTTGTCATTAATCCAATTAATATGCCTTGCTATATAAAGGGGGAGGGGGTGTGCAAACACCTTGCCTCCCCAATGTGGGACTAAAGGAGAGGGAGGGGGGAGGCCGGCCGAACCTCCTAGTCCAATTCGGACTAGGAGCCCAGGCCCCTTCCCCCTGGGCTGGGGCGGCTCACCTTAGTGGGCCACAATTGGCCCACTTAGGTGGGCTGCCCCCTTTTTCCTTTTATTATTTAATAATTAAATTAATAAAATATAATTAATTCATAATTAATATATTTGAATACCATTTTATATCCCGTGACTCCGAAACATTTTCCGGACCACCCGAACATCTTTCGGACATTCCTGGAACCATTCCAGACCTTCCCGGAACTCTTTCCGGATCATTTCTCTCTCTCTCCAATAAAATCCTATAATATTCCAGAACCTTCTCCAGGTGTCGTTAAGACCTTAAGTTTGTTACGCTACGGTTCGAGAACACTCCAGACATGGTCGAGACCCTTCGCTCGCCAGTGACCGCCAGGGATACCTGGATGCATATGACGGTCCCTGTGCATTCTACGAATATCGTCGTTGAACCATAAACATGATATTCATTTCCTTTGTTTCTACGATACTACCTTGTCCGAGATATGATCGCAGACATCCGATGTCCTTGTTGTATCTCGTTACTGACAAAGGTTATTAACTCGTCTGTGATATTACATCTCCATGACCTAGTCATAAGTTGCGCAGCTATATAGATGCAATCTCACCGAGTGGGCCAGTGTATCTTTCCATTACAAGAATGAACAAATCCCGCTCTTGATCCTTACGTCTCAACATACTCTTTCGGGATACCCAAGATGGACACTGTTATTGTCATGCTATATAAGACACAACGTTTGATGCTCTCAAAGCACCCCTACGGAGTAGCAATACGTACGGTCTCACGGTTTAAGGAATAAGCTATCATATTAATTATCTATTGCAAATGACAAACATCGTAATACGATCTTATTGCAATAATTTGCGTATGTCCATCACCTTATTAAACCAATAAGATGACCCCACTGTCAAACGACGCCATTGTCCATGATCGGGAATCTCGATCATTTGTTGCCCAGCGGACTAGTTTATATAGAGGCTCACTAGGGACTCTGGTTGTCTATGTATTACACGTGTATTAATAATTCCGATTAATACAGTTATAGCATAATACAAAGACATATTATAAACTTATGAGATAATGTAATAAATACTACTTATTTATTTGCCTCTAGGGCATATCTTCTTCAGTCTCCCACTTGCATTAGAGTAAAAATAAACTAGCTGCATTTTACTTCATAAAAAAAACCTTATCAAATAAGGGTTATATGATAATCCTTGCTTGTGGAAGAGTGTCACTCATACAATATGTTCAATAAATAATTGTACATTCTTTTGCGATTCATTTGAAGGGGTTCCGGTGCAGAAAACAATAATTTTCTAGCGTAAGAACGCCCTAACTAGCCAGGATCTATCTACCTAGTACATGCGATAACGGTAGCGGAACGGGTCACATTACCTCCATGTAGACCTATAGCGGGGATTACGCTCCCGCACAAGCGTTGACGATGAAGTCGTACGTAGCCGACCTCGAGGTCGCGAAGAACTTGCCACGACGATGTAGACAATGACGCCGGGATGTCGACGATGACCTGCGTCGACGGGCGTCGAGCGGAAGATGGTGTGGCGCCGGCGACAGGGGCAGGGGCAGGGCTGCTGGGTGGGCGAGACGACGGCGCCCAGGCTCCTCAAATGTGGCGCCTCCGAGCACTCGCAAACATACGGAGCTTAACAACAACCCCCGGTCACTCAGATCCAGCTGAGATCGTAGGGGTAGAACTTTTCTGAAATCCCGCAGGGCAACAGTGCCTGACGGTATAGCTTTGGTGGAGAGAGGAGGCAAAACGGGCGGAGAAACAACTCAGCCGGCCTGCTATACAATTAATTGTATTTTCTTGTAATTAATCCAATTAATATGTCTTGCTATATAAAGGGTGGAGGGGGTGTGCAAACACCTTGCCTCCCCATGTGGGACTAAAGGAGAGGGAGGGGGGAGCCGGCCAAACCCTCCTAGTCCAATTTGGACTAGGGGCCCAAGCCCCCCCTCCTTTGCTTGGTGCGGCTCACCTTAGTGGGCCACAATTGGCCCACTTAGGTGGGCTGCCCCCTTTTTCCTTTATTATTTAATAATTAAATTAATTCATAATTAATATATTTAAATACTATTTAATATCCCGTGACTCCGAAACATTTTCCGAACCACCCGAACATCTTTCGGACATTCCCGGAACCATTCCAGACCTTCCCGGAACTCCTTCCGGACCACCGGAACTCTTTCCGTATCATTTCTCTCTCTCCAATAAAATCCTATAATATTCCAGACCTTCTCCAGGTGTCGTTAAGACCTTAAGTTTGTTACGCTACGGTTCGAGAACACTCTAGACATGGTCGAGACCCTTCGCTCGCCAATGACCGTCAGGGATACCTGGACGCATATGACGGTCCCTGTGCATTCTACGAATATCGTCGTTGAACCATAAATATGATATTCATTCCTTTTGTTTCTACGATACTACCTTGTACGAGATATGATCGCAGACATCCGATGTCCTTGTTGTATCTCGTTACCGACAAAGGTTATTAACTCTTCTGTGATATTACATCTCCATGACCTAGTCATAAGCTGCGCAGCTATATAGATGCAATCTCACCGAGTGGGCCCAGAGTATCTGTCCATTACAAGAACGAGCAAATCCCGCTCCTGATTCTTAGGTTGCCAAGTCTATTGTGACTAACCTCTTATGACCCAACTTGGTTGGGGACCAACAAGCTAAAACTTGATCAATAGGTGGAGTCGGAGGACATTGGAGACTTGGCTACATCATGAAGAGTTAAGGGATTTTCATCAACCATATTCTCTCAAGCCAAGTCAAGTGATTATATTGCCTTATCTTATATCCAATGTTCCTCCTTGCGGTAACTTGTGTTTAAATTTTATATACATAGAAAGTTGCTTGCAGTCTTGCATGTGTTTGGTTTTGTACCTTACTTGCTTGTAAGTGTTGTGCTCTCTACTTACTAATCTTGAGAGTATGTCTTGAGCTTTGTTTCAACTTGTTTATCTTAATTGGCTATTATTGGGATATGAATGGATTATCACATTATGGGGGAGTAATAAGCTATGTGCATATTACAAGCCTAGAAAATGTGAACATGTGAGGTAGTGTCATCTAGAATTGATATTCTTAATTGTCTTGTTCCTAGGTGACATGTTGCTCAAACAAGTTCCTCTATTGCTCAAATTATTTTTGTCTATCATCTTTTGGTATCTTGTTTGTGAGAGAGTTTCTTGATGCTTGACATGATCATTGATTATTTTAAGCCATAAAAAATCTCTATGTAAGCGTGTTTTTCAATTCCCATCTTTTCCCACATGCTTATATTTTGTGATTATGATCTTGAATATATACTTACCACCGAGAAATATCTCCATACATTCCTTGTCTTTGACAAGTGATAATTTTATTTGTGGTATATTTATTGATCATATCTACTTTGGTCTTTGCTCCTCAATCGCCTTATTTGTTTCCAAGGCTTGTTTTGGAATAATTCCCTATGTCTTCCTTGTATCCTTTGGATCCGTTTTGCTCTACTCAAAATGTGTTTTGTGCTTTCTAGAGTTAAGAAAAGCAAGGATCCCATTGTTGTGCATTTACTTTCGAAGTCTTACTTCTAGACAATGCACTATTCTTGGGGGAGCTATCCTACATTGAGTAGAACACCTTCTTTTGTCTTGTTAGTGGATCTTATTGTTTTTCCTTAAACTTGTGTTCAAAAAGATGTATGGAGGGTGATGATCCCGCTTGAGTGCATTTTGTGTTTACATGCAAGATAAAAAACTATGCACTAATCACGGGGAAGCTACTTTATATTATTGAGAACAACTTTCTTTAAATTAATATTGTATTGTATTCCCTTCTTTGAACATGACTAGTGTTTAACGATATACATGGATAGCAATGGCTCCATTTTTGTGCATTTTGTATTCTTATACAAGTTCATATAATGAACGAATTGTGGGGGAGCAATCCTATATACTTTTGAACATTAGTTGTCTTCCATTGACATTTGGTCTTTTCTTATTGGTGTTGGATCCCGATGACATGTATCGTTGGAAGACAAACATAGTTCGTCTTGGTACTTTTGTGCCATCACGATAAGTGTAGAGGGTCTTGGTTTATTCTATGAAACCTTTTTCTCCTATGTGGAGTTGGCTACCTCATTGATGGTCTTTTAGTCTACCTTCTTGAATGAGATAAACTTTTGAGCATTTTTATTGGATTCATTTCTTTTGCTCAATAGTTTTGGCCTTGACCTATTTTCAATTGATATCTTTTCTCTTTGGTTCCACCAATCATGTGTTGATTCGAGTGTTGGGATATAATGTGGACAATTCTTTTTCTTGCCACACTTTTGTGTAGCTTCTTGTTTTAATTGGTATTTTGTCCAAAATTCTATCTTTTTTGGTTCTTGAAAGTTTTGTGCATGCATATTTACTATATATATATCTTATGTAATGCTTTCTTTCCTTGTTCCAATATATAGTATAAACTCCACCAAATCCTAAATGGCTAAGATGTGCTTGAAATTCAATTTCATATCAGTAGGCACATATTTATGTGGAGTTTGTCCTATGTATTATAGTTGCTCTAACTACTTCGGACCCAATGAGTTTGGGTACCACTTTGTACTTAAATTTGTTTTAGGTACATTGGAGATGCATTGGAAACTTGTCTCGATTACAAGGAGAGAGTCCTCATCATGTGCCTTTTTAAGCCAAGCTTGGATGATCATGAGCACCTACCTCCTACTTCATCAATGCTATCTCGGTAACAAGTATCTATCTCATGCATACTTTTATATCCCACAACCTTGTGTAGGTTGTATCTTGGCATGAGTCTCTCGAATTGCATTTGATATGGTTTTTGCAAAGTTCCTTTCAAATCGTCTTTATTACAAATTTGAGCAAGCCGGGATGATTACATAGTAAAGGGAACATATTTGATCATGTTCATGATTCATCAATTCCAACTATGTTAATCTAGCAATTCTTCTTAAATTGTCTCATATGCAATATGGATGAATTTTCAAAATCATTTTCCGTTTGAGAAGGTTTTTACCATTCTCGAAACATCTCAATTGTCACTTATCATTTGTGGGTATTTGAGATACTTTGAAGAGTGTGTGTTGGAAGTTTTTATTTTCCTAATTTTTTTAGCTTTGTGCTATGGGTTTAGGCAAAATTCTCATTGATATTTTATGACTTCCTAGTGGATATCATGTTCTTTTCCTATTGCCTATTTTTTGTGTGCATGTTTCTAGGTGCACTTAGTGCCTACTTAGAAACTCGTATACATGAAATTAGGTACATCCTTCTTTGGTATTCAAAATCTTTAGTGATCACCTTTATTTCCCTCTTGATCCTTTGGTGATCTCTAAAAGGCACAAGCTTTGTATTTGATCTGGTATTCTCTTTGCCTCTTTATAAGCTTGTAAACCTATTTATAGTATATTCTTTGGTGTGTTTGTATGTGAAATACATGATATACACTATGTGCTTCTTACCTTGAAAGACTATGGTGATGCCTTGGCTCACCCTTCTTAGTCTCCTAAAATGTATTTCCATATCACATCCATCCTTTCTCGCTTGAGCAAGTCTTTAATTGTCACGTTTCTTTCCTTTTGCTCAACATTTGTTTGTTGCAAGTTGCGTTCATTCTTTTCCATCTATGCACTCTTGCACTTGGTTGTTCAAATTAATCTAGGAAGGAATGAGGATTCCATGTTGTGTACCTTATATTGAAATATAAATTCTTCATTGTGCATGTACCTTGGGGGAGTTCCATCTTGATTCATTTGAACACTTGATTGATCTTATCATAACATCTTCTCGTGTCCATTTTTTGGGAACCTTTGATTGCTTGCTTAGTTTGTGAATGCATCTTTTGTTTTGCAATTGGTATCTTTCTATTTGATTTTGATTGGTCTCTTTCTTTTGCTTTCTTTGGATCCTCAATATAATTTTATCCCCTCCATCTTTTCGTCATTGGATATATGCATTTGATTTCACTCGTATCATGAGAAATGCATAATTTATGGGGGAGGTCTTATTATATTGGCCTTCTAGATTTTTCGCCCATTTCGGCAATGGATGCCAATGGGGGAGAGATTTAGAGGGTTTTAAGGGAATTTTGGTTCTCTTGTCTCCTTACTTTGCTTAGTGTGTTGCACGGTTGTTTAATTCCTTATATAAACCCTCGTAAAAGGGATTGTCATAAATTACCAAAATGGGGGAGATTGAAAGGGCATGTGCCCTCATGTATGGTTTTGATAATTAATGACAATCCCTATGGACTAATATTTGTGTTGAGCATATTGCAAGTATGTCTTGAAGATGTCAAGACATCACCTATATGAAGATAGATGGGATGATACGAGATTGATCAAGATGTTGATCAACACACAAAGCTACAAGATGTACCAAGTGGATCATGTATCTCTTGGGATGGTAAGCTCTTGTCCATATAGCTTTGTGAACTAACCCAAGTGTGTGTGTGGTATCTATATGTGGGGTTAGGTATCTTCCCATGGGCTTGCAACAAGAAGATCAATTCATATAGCTCATGGAGGATGACGGCATGTCGTGATCGTCATCAAGGTTGACAAGTGCAAGACCAAGAGAAGCTTGTCGGAGATATCTTATGCTTGGAGTAAGAAATGGAGACATGAAGACGAAGCTAAGCGAGGCTCTCCCATAATGGAGTATGGGGGGAATTTGGAGGAGTCTTCATCAAGCATGTGCTAGCAAGCACAATCAAAAAGGGTGGTCCACTTGAAGAGATCAAGACCGTCATCATCGAGCTCAAGTGGATTGCTCAAGGCAAAGGTATGATCTTAATAGGGTTATAGGATAGATAGGCGTACTATCAAGAGGGGCTCTCGAGTGACTAACTTGATCGAACCTTTGTGGAGAGCTCAAACCTTTGCATGCTTGGCATATCATCTTTCTTGGTTCTTATTTGGCTTTTATCCTTGTTGGAATTTGGTGCTTGTCTCGCGGTCTTCTTGACAAGCACAAGTGCTTCGAAAATGTTTTACTTTGGAAAACTTGTTATGCTTTATCCATGTGACGATTTAGAGCTTAGTTCATATTCATATTAAGCTCTAATTCATCAAAAACGGATTTCATATGAATATCTTGTTACATTTTTTATATTGGAGGTTTTACCGGTTTACATGTTATATGAAAGTTCAACCTTTCCCCATTTGGTTTTATGCTCACATTATGGACTATGATGTTTCTCTGCATGATCTTATAGAGCTCTTTGTTGTGATTCCAACGAGCCAAAAATCATCAAAAACAGAGTTCGGATGGTCAAGTTATCCAGCGGTAGTACCGCTCCGGTACCGCCCGGTACCGTTAGGACACCAGGAACTAGCGCGTTTTGGGCGTCCAGAATCACCCGGGGCGGTAGTACCGCTACCGAGGCGGTAGTACCGCTGAGGGGTCGCGATTTTCACATAACGGTCAGTTTTTGGGGGTCCTATTTAAGGGGGTATTCTTCCCCATTGACCCCAAGCTCTTGAGCACGAAAATCCCCTCCATTGTTGACCTTCTTGAGCTTGCCTATATCTCAATCCCTCCCATGATTCTTACATATCTTTGAGGTAAAAGAGAGAGGAGATCTAGATCTACAATTCCACCAATCCATATCCTTTCTAAGTGAGGGGAACCTAGTGGATTTAGATCTTGGAGTTCCTTTGTGGTTCTCCTCATTTGTTCTTCCTCTCTTCTTCCCCCATAAGCATTGGTTGCCTTTGGTGGGATTTGGGAGTGAAGGATTTGACTCCTTTGTGGTTTCTTTGCTCTTCCTCTCTTATTACCCCATTAGCATTTGTTGCTTTGTTGGAATTTGAGAGTGAAGGTCTTGAGCACTTTGTGTGCTCTTGTCATTGCATCTTGCATCGGTTTGAGCCCTCCACGAGGATTCGTGGTGGTAAAATTCGTGAGCTTGTTACTCTTGGGTCTTGGACCCTAGACGCCTTAGTGGTCGCCTTTGTGGCATAGGACCTTTTGTGGTCAAGGCCTTTGTGGCTAGTTGGGACCTTTGTGGTCAAGACCTCTTGTGGTCATTTGGGAGCCCCCAATTCGGTTGTGGGTGTGTGCCCCAAGGTACATTGTACGGGATTGTTCTCCGCCCCAAAGGAGTTCATAGTGGAAGGTGGACTCGTACCTTTGTGGTCGAGTTCATCGGAGAAGAAGGTGAGGCCTTTGTGGCGTTGAGCAAACCTGTTGTGGTTGCTCACACCTCTCCAACGAGATGTACACCTATTGTGGTGGAACTCGGGAATACATCCCCGTCTCCGCGTGCCTCGGTTATTCCTATACCCGAGCTCTTTACTTATGCACTTTACTTTGTGATAGCCATCATGCTTGAAGTTCTTTACCTTGCTATCACTTTGGTGTTTGTCTTGCGTAGCATAAGTTGTTGGTGCACATAGTTGAGCCTAGTATATTTAGGTTGTGTCATTGATAAGTTAAACACTAAGTTTTATTCCGCATTTATCAAGCCTAAATTGTAAAAAGTGTTCCTCGCCTATTCAGCCCCCCTCTAGGCGACGTCTTTCCTTTCACTCCCGAGGGCCGTGAACCTGGGTACGAGCCGGTGTCCATCTGTGTCTTGGGTGTTCCTCTCCAGGCCCAGCGAGCACCGTCGTCGTGCCTCTCGAGGGTCTTGACCTCCGTGTTCAATTCCCTTCACGAACTACTCTTCAGGGTGTGACTACCCCTGTTCCGTGGGAGTCACTCTCAGACATTTGGCGCGCCAGGTAGGGGACTTGAGGCGCGTCAACGACCTTCGAGCCGCCTCCGCGCCATGGTGAACACCCGCGCTACTCGCGCCGCCCACGCCAATAGACGCGCGCCTGAAGGAGCTCGCGCCGCGCCCGGCGCCACGACCACGCGCGGGCGACGGGGACGACCCCGCCGCGAAGAGCGCGCCAACTCAGGCCCTCGTGTGGAGGAGCCCGAGCACAGTGCCGGACATGAGGAGGACGCGCAATCGTCGCACCCGACGCAACGCCCAAGAGGCTCCGGCCTAGGAAGGAAGGATCCAGCGCCGCACACCGCCCTGCTCATGGCGCAAGAACTCCTCCGCTATCAGCCTACCACTGAGGCCCACGAGCAGTAACTGGAGCGCCTCAACCACCTTGTCGGCATCGCCACAACTCGCCCCGCTCCGTCACAGTCCGTCGTGCACCCCTTGCTCGCGGGCATGGCTGCGCCCGACGCGCCTCCGCCAGGGCCTGCACCGGCAGCGACACAGAGGGCTGCCTCCCACGCGTCCTCGCCTCACGACTGCTTGATCGTGCAGCGCACCGCGCCAGACGCGCGCGTGGGGATGGTGCTCCAGCGCAACCGCCAGAATCGCCTCGTGGAAGAAATCGGCCAGGCGGGCCAACAGAACCGCAGCGCGCTGCAGCACTGGGTCGCCACGTACGCCACCGGCTGCATGGCGTTCAGTCGCTCCCTGCGTCACGTGGTGTGGCCTCCAAAGTTCAGACCGGCACTCCCCAAGGGCTACGACGGCTCCAGGAACCCCATCGAGTTCCTGCAGCTCTACACCACCTCCATCCAGGCGGCAGGCGGAGACGACAAGGTCATGGCCAACTGGTTCTCCCACGCGCTTCGCGACTCTGCGCTGTCATGGCTCCTGAACCTCCCTGAGGATTCTGTGAACTCTTGGGAGGAGCTCTACAAGCAGTTCGTCTCCAACTTCAAGGGGACGTATGAGCGTGCGCTCACCCACAATGACCTGCGCGCTGTGGTGCAGAAGAATGATGAAACCCTCCGCAAATACATCCAGCGCTTCAGCCAAGTGCGCAACAAGATCCTGAACATCCCTGACACCCAAGTCATCGCCGCCTTCCGCGAGGGCGTCACGAACAGCAGGATGCTCGAAAAGCTGGGTATCCACGACAAGCTCACCTCCGTGGTGAAGCTGTTCGACCTGGCAGACAAGTGCGCCAAGGCTGAAGAGGGACTCCTCTTCGTCAAGATGTCCTCGAGAGGGGACGAGAACGCTGAGGGGTCCAGGAGCCAGAAGAAGAAGGATGAGCCCAAGCGCAAGGCCACCGCGGTCCTCGCGGCAGAGCCTGACGCTAAGGGCACCCGCAGGGACTCTCCCGAGTCTGGGGAAAGAAAAAGACGACCACCGCCCGTTCTTCATCTATCACAACATGCGCGGTCACTCTACAAAGACTTGCTTCGACCTCAAGAGGCTGAGCAAAGAGCACGAACAAGCAGAGGGCAGCGGCAGCCGCGGAAGCGGGCGCAAGGGCGGCTACCAAAAGCCATCTAGAAATCAGGCCAACGCTGCGGAAAGGAATGGCAACCTCCCTGACGAGGAAGATGGAGGCTATCAAGCTCCAAGAGGCGCCATTGCGTGCATCCTCGGTGGGGAACAGGCTCCCAAGTCAAACAATCAGTTCAACCAGTTCGCTCGCGAGCTCAACGCCGCCCTCCCCAGCCTCGAGACCTCCAGGCCCCTCAAATGGTCGCAGTACACCATCGCATTTGACGCTCAGGACCACCCCAAGTCCATCAAAACTGTTGGAACCCTCCCGCTGGTCTGCAGCCCCGCCATCGACAACATCGTTGTCCCCAAGACACTCATTGATGGTGAAGCAGGCCGGAATGTCATCTCCATTGAGACGTTCAAAGCGCTCAAGTGCCCTACGAGCGGCTCATGCCCTCTAGGCCCTTCACGGGAGTCACCAACGGCTCAATCGAGCCTCTGGGGCAGGTCAGGCTTGCCGTCACCTTCGGAAGCGAGGAAAACTACCGCACTGAGCACATCGACTTGCCGTACAACGCCATCCTCGGCTACCCCGCCCGTGTGAAGTTCATGGCCGTCACGCATCATGCCTACAACATGGTCAAGATTCCCGGCAGCGATGGCACCATCACCATTCGTGGGCATGTTCTGGATGCTACGCGCGCTGTCGAGACAGCCTACAAGGCAGCCGCCATGGAGTTCCTTGCGGACGAGGACATGAAGCCTCTCGAGAGACCCAAGAAGAAGAAGTTGTTGTTCTCCCAGGAGCCAGCCGCTACAAAGAAAGTCTCTCTAAGCTCGAGCAGCTCGGGGGCTGAAGGCTCGGGGGCTATTGTCACCATTGGCGATGCTCTGCCTCTCAAATAGGAAGGCGCGCTCGTCACCTTCCTCCGGAAAAACTCTGACATGTTCGCATGGACTCCGTCAGATATGACCGGTGTACCGAGGGAGTTGATCGAGCACCACTTAGCCGTGTGTCCAAACGCACGCCCCGTCAAGCGAAACGCAAGAAAACAAACCCCGGAGAAGCAATCATTTATCGTCAAAGAGGTTGAGAAGCTAAAAGCGGCAAATGTCGTCCGCGAAGTCGTGCACCCCACTTGGCTCTCCAACGGCGTGGTCGTCCCAAAACCCGCCGGAGGAGGCCGCCTCTGCATCGATTGCGCGGATGTGAACAAGGCTTGCCCTAAAGACCCTTATCCCATGCCAAGAATCGACCAGATTGTGGACTCCACGGCAGGCTGTGACCTCCTCTGCTTCCTCGATGCTTTCTCTTGTTATCACCAAATAAAAATGGCTAAGGAAGATGAGGAGAAGACGGCTTTCCTCACCCCTTGCGGTGTGTATTGCTATGTCTGCATGCCCTTCGGCCTAAAAAAAGCCGGCGCCACCTTCCAGAGGCTCATGAGGATAGCACTTGGCGAGCAAATGGGCAGAAACGTCGAGGCTTACGTCCACGACATCGTCATCAAGTCTCGAGAGGGAGATATGCTCCTCAGGGACCTTGAAGAGACTTTCGCCAGCTTGCGCAAGGTGAACATCAAGCTCAACCCCGCCAAGTGCGTCTTCGGAGTGCCTTCAGGAAAATTGCTTGGTTTCCCCGTGTCCCACCGGGGCATAGAGGCAAACCCTGAAAAAATGAAGGCCATAGAGGAAATGCAACCTCCACGCCGGCTCAAGGAAATGCAGCGTCTAGCAGGTTGCATGGCCAGCTTGGGTAGATTCACCTCCAAGTTTGGCGAGAGAGCTCTACCGTTCTTCAAGATCATGAAAAGAACCGGTACCTTCAAGTGGACGCCTGAAGCGGAAAAAGCCTTTGAGGACTTAAAAAGGTACCTGGCCAGCCCACCAGTCATGGTCGCCCCGAGGACAGGCGAGCACCTGAAGCTGTACCTATCAGCAACTCCACAAACCGCCAGTGCCGTCCTGGTGGTAGAAAGGGAAGAGCCAGTCCTTCACAAGAAAAGTGCAACCACTTCTAAGCCAAAACCGCCTGACGAAGAGCTCGACAAAGGGGCAAGCCCCACAAACCCACCGCCAGGCCCAAAGCCACAAGCGGAGCCTGCCCCGAGTCAACCGCTACAGGATAATATCGCCAGAGAGCCTGAAGAGTCTCCACAAGCAAACCCCCTCGAGGGCCCTAAAGAGTCTCCACAGGCCAATCCCCTTGAGGGCCCAGCAGAGCCTCCTCAGTCGGAGTGCGCCAAGACTAAACTGACAACCCTTGTCGAGCATCCAGTCTACTTCGTTAGTATAGTACTGCGTGATGCTCGCGAGCGGCACACAATGCAGCAAAAGCTCCTCATCGCGCTCCTCATCGCCTCAAGAAAGCTGCGAGACTACTTCCAGGGGCACTCCATCACGGTGGTCACCTCTTTTCCCCTGGAGCAGATCTTGCGTAACCCTAACACCACATATCGTGTCGTAGGATGGAACATAGAGCTACAACCATTCAATTTGCGCTTCGATACCATAAGGGTAATCAAAGGAAGAGCGCTGGCAAACTTCATCGCCGAATGGACTGACCCAACACCTGAAGAGCCTCTAGGAGAAGAACAAGAGCCCTCGGGAGACAAAATGCCCAACCACTGGACCATGAAGTTCGATGGGGCTTTCGCTTGTCGTCACGGTGGGGCTGGCGTGGTCTTGACCTCACGCAAGGGCGACACGATCTATTACGCGGTCCAGCTGTGCTTCGGAATTGACAAGATCTCCAACAATATTGCTGAGTACGAAGGTCTGATCGCGGGCCTACGTGCCGCCATCGCTTTGGGCATCAAGCACCTGCTCATCAAGGGCGACTCCCAGCTGCTAGTAAACTTCTCCAACAAGAGCTACAAGCCTAAGGACGATCACATGGCCGCATACCTTGAAGAGGTCCGCAGGATTGAGAAGCACTTCAGGGGAATGGAGCTCAAGCACATCCCAAGGAAGGAAAATCAAGAGGTCGATGACATCGCCAAACACGCGTCAAAGAGGCAGGCTCAGCTGCCAGGCGTCTTTGAAGAAAGACTCGTCAAGGCATCCAGAAAACATCTTCAAGAGGCCACGCCCGCAAGCACAGACGAAGCGCTCCCGCCACCACCTACAGTTGGGGCTCCCGATTGTGGGCCCCTACAGGGGAACGTCTGTTGCTCACAGCAACGCATCAAGAAACAAGATGGAT
Organism: Poa annua; assembly: GCA_026929855.1. Taxonomy (NCBI): domain Eukaryota; kingdom Viridiplantae; phylum Streptophyta; class Magnoliopsida; order Poales; family Poaceae; genus Poa; species Poa annua. The sequence continues at coordinate 262,819,978 of CM049426.1, read as the reverse complement.
TGACGAGATCAAAGACTACCTCGCCAATGGGATCCTTCCCGAGGAAGATGTTGAAGCGGAGCGAATCGCCCGCCAGGCAAAATCCTACCACATCTTCGAAGGAAATTCTACCGCAAGCGCCCAAACGAAATCGCCCTCAAATGCGTTCCTCCTGAAGAAGGCAAAATGCTGATCAAGGACATCCACATCGGGGAGTGCGGCCACCATTCGTGCGCCCGCACCCTCGCAGGCAAAGTCTTCAGGAGCGGCTTCTACTGGCCTCAAGCACTTCAGGATGCGGTTGACATCGTTCAAGCATGTGAAGCTTGCCAATTCCACGCCAAGCAAATCCACCAACCCGCGCTGGGGCTACAGACCATTCCGCTCTCCTGGCCGTTCGCGGTCTGGGGGCTGGATATCCTGGGACCATTCCCGACAGCGCAAGGGGGATATCGCTACCTCTTTGTGAACATTGACAAGTTCACCAAGTGGCCTGAAGTGGAGGCGACACGCACAATTCCAGCAGGCGCGGCGGTGAAATTTATCAGAGGCCTGGTCGGCCGCTTCGGAGTGCCTAACCGCATCATCACCGAGAATGGCTCGCAATTCACCAGTGGCATCTTCAGGGCTTACTGCGTAAAGATGGGCATCAAGATCTGCTTCGCCTCAGTAGCTCATCCACAGAGCAATGGACAAGCCGAGCGAGCAAAAACAGAAGTTCTCAAGGGCTTGAAGACCAGGACCTTCGACATCCTCAAAGGCCACGGCAAGGGTTGGATCAGCGAGCTCCCCTCGGTGCTCTGGTCTGAAGGGGATCGTGTGCAGAAAACAAAAAATTTCCTAGCAACGATATCCTTAAACTAGCCAAGATCAACACTATGCAGATATAGAAGTACGGAGGAGATCGGAATACATACCCTCGTAGACCGAATAGCGGGGATTACGCTCCTGCACAAGCGTTGACGATGAAGACGACGTAGCCGACCTCTAGGTCGCGGAGAACTCAGCACGACGAAGACGACGAAGATGACCCCGAGGTCGGATGGAGGAAGTAGTCCTCCGAGCACCGCTAGCGCAGCACCTCGCAGGGCGTTACACACATACGGTGGAGCAACGGCCTCCAGTCCAGGACGAGCAGCGGAACTTGGACCGGAACACCAGCAACGCGGCAGCGGGCTATGGTGGAAGAGATCCCCTCATCCTCCTCGGTGCAACTCCAACAAAGGGAATCACGAGATCGAGGAGAAATAAGAGAATTAATCGGTGAATTAAAAGGCCAGGGGTGCCCCTCTATATAAAGGCTCCCGGGGGAGCCAACCTTGCCAGCCAGGCAATGTGGGACTAACCCCCATTTCCTGGTGCGGCTAGGATGGTGCGCCGGCCCTCCCTCAATGCGAAGCCCTGTGGGGACTTCCCCCCCCCCCCCCCCCCCCCTCATGGGCCTTCTTTCCACCAGAAGACCCATTTAGGGAAACCAGCCTTTAAAAATTCGAAAATAAATATCTAAAATCATATTTAAACATTAATTACACTAATTAATATCAAACATATTTTATATAATTTATTCTAGCTCCGAAAACTCTTTCGTCGCTGCCTGATCTCCATCGGACCATTCACGAGACGTTCCCGGTGATCTCTTTCCTTTCCGGTTGTCTTGTCGAAACCCCTTAAGTGTGTTACCATAGCGGTTCGATATAATAACAGGTACGATCAAGACTCCTCTATGATCGACGACTAACTCGTAGGCCTGGACCCCATGAATTAATCCCTGTGATATAACGAGTGACTTTCATCTATCAAACCTGGACGTATAGTCTTAAACCCTTTGTCATGGCGATACTTAGCGTGTCCGAGCATCATTCTCAGATATCTCCATACCTAGTATGATCTCGTTACCGACATCGCTATCTTCTACTCGTCTATGATATTATGTCAGCAGGTGACCTAGTCACATGTTTGCAAACTCATTTGACATAATCTCACCGAGTGGGCCCTAGAGTATCTATCCGGCTATGCGGACTGACAAATCCCGCTGTTGACCCCTCGTCTCAACTACCCCCTTCCGATACCCAAAAGTATCACCTATCATTGTTACACTATATAAGATATGACGTTTGGTGCGATCAAAGTATCTTTCAGGGATAACAATAAGAGTTGATCTCACAGTCTTAAGGCGTAATGACTATGTCCTATAAATACTGGGTATGTCCATCAATCGCGCAACGAAACTAGTCTTAGTAGAGGCTACTAGGGACCTGGTTGTTTATCTACCACACCTGTATTAATGTTTTCGCTTAATACAGTTATAGCATGGTATAAAACATATAATGAACGATTGGGATATTGCCAATAAAGTATGTTTATTAAGTGCCTCTAGGGCATATTCCCTTCAGTCTCCCACTTGCACTAGAGTAACACTTAATCTAGTTTACAACTTGGTAAAAGCTCAACACTCATAGAATCTTGGTGCCTGCTCGCCTCGTGGAAGAGGAATACAGTCAATAGATCTCACACATTGAGACCTATATGTGCTTTGCAACACTACTATGTCACCTAGTTTGACATCATCCCGTATCTTACGATGACGGAGAAATATATCCTAGTGGATGGAGTGAGACTCGAGCATTCACGTAGCATGGGCCTTAAAAGTCTAAGAGATCTATTAAGGGGACCACCTACGCTCAGAAAACTGCTCAGTCCAATCACACTTGCTACTTCTGAAGTCGCGATATATTTCTATACCTATGTAGATTATGCGACCGTGCATTCATATGCGACTTAGCAAACTAACCATGTCTATCTTCAAAATAAAGGACATCTCCTATATGAGATTTCTAGTCGTATGGGTCAGTGTCATAACTTGCATCATCGTAACCGCTTTACGGCAAGTTGTATTTCCACTCTTACCCTTTACTAGAAAACATATCTTCAGTTCTCATAGACACTAAAGAATAAACTTAACGTTTGTTCATTGATCCACACAAGGATCACTCTAGAACCTGTTATTCAACCAAGAACTCGGGTCACACTAAGTCGAGCTTTCAGTCTGATAGCATCTATGTCTGATACATAGATAATGTCGAACATCATTTGCTATCACTGAAAATGCCAAGATAAACTTAATATTTTACCTAGTCATACAAGCAAGAACCTCTTTCTTCGCTTGTACTATTCTGAAACACTTCAGAATCATGACTTAGGAAATATTCCGACTTAATGTTATTAAGCCCCTTACGATCTATACAATTATAAATCGGATGCCTAATACTCCTAACTTCATTTCATAGAAAATTTAATCACTTAAATAATCCTTTACACTCTACTAGAGGATCTGTGTCATTCAATATGTCGTTACATACAAAATCACGAATGACACCTAGCTCCCACTCAAATATGTCTTCCGCATATAAGATCAAGGAAAAGCTACTTAGCTCCCACTCAAATATGCCTTCCGCATATAAGATCAAGGAAAGCTACTTTGCTCCCACTCACTTCTTTGCAAATGTAGGTTTCTTCAACTATTTTGGACAACTCCAAAATCCTTTGATTCCATTATCAAAGTGAAGATTCCAGCTCCGATATGCTTGCTTCAGCCCATGAATGGACCACTGAAGTTTGCATACATGTTTAGCATCCTCAGGATCACCAACTCTTTCTTAATGACACTATTAAGAAACATGGTTTCCTTATCCATCTATCAATTTCTCATTCGAAATTATAGCAATTGCTAAACGACCCAGAATAGATTTAGGCTTCGCCACTTAAGATAAACTCTCATGTGGTCAACTTTTGAATATGTCGGAACTGTTTCACGACAAATCGATCCTTCTCAATGTCTATTCTCTCATAAAATCCCATATACTATTAACATCCTAGATGCCATCAAGAAGATCTCCCAAGTCATTACCTGGTAATCGTATATGGATTTTATTTCGGATCATAAATGACTCATAGCCATTTCTCGGACTTAGGTCCACCATCTCTTCTTCGTAGTTCGTAGGTCTATCATATTCCATTAATATGACCTTCATAACAAGATTGTCGTAACACACAGTGTGGAACACAACCTCGTATGCCTACGCTCTTAGTATGAGCTAAGAACATCATGATCTTGAATCATCAGCTTTTTCAAGCTGTGGAGCCTGACACCGAAAACACTTTCGTTTGCGCCACTCTGATGTCTGGAGAGGAAGTTCACCAACTTCGTCTTGCTCTACTTTCTTTCTCACTTATACACATGGACAAGAAACTATTTTTTTCGCAAGGTATATCCCGGCAACAGTTTTGCCTATGTCGTGAGACATGTACCCAACTAACTCTTTAGGTAGGGTATACTACAAAGATTAATCCATTTTAGGTTTGATCACATCGAAAAGCTAAATTGCTGAAACGACAATCCAGGCTAAAAGCCATGCCATCACTCGTATGGTATTGTCTCCATGGATTCAAATGGTTTCCCTATTTGCTAACGTGAGTGTTTACGTTTCTACCATATGACTCTAATGATCTCAATAATTTGGTAAGAGATTTATTTACCACTCACTATCCGATAGGGTGTAATTACGACGTCCTAACACACCATAACACTATGGTGTTCCATGCGACGTAATTTGTGAAACTCTTCTCACAAGTCTTCCAATGATGTGCCAACATTATAACTCAAATCTTTATTTCCTCGATCTGCATTGCGGAAATTTGATTTTCTTGTTAAGTTTATTTCCTACTTTATTCTGAACTTTGTTTGATCGAATCAAAATTTCAGACTAACATTCCCCGGAGTGGATATCCATATATCTACTCGGAATATTCATGAAGTCTATGAAATAAAGACTTCCACTACACGTTAAAGTACTTCATTGATTCACATACACCCATATGCACGATTCTCAACAAGCTATACTCAAAACGTTCAGTGAAGTTCACGAAATAAAGGTCTCCACTACCCGTCAATTACTTCATTGAAGCACATACATGTCTATGTATGACTATCAATAAGTTATATGCCCGCTTTCCGAAAACGGTGTCACAGTTATTTTGCAAGTGTCAAAAGATCAAATCTTAGGACTTGTAGATCCATCCGGTATGGAGCTAATGCATTGACTATAACATTGACAGGACTACTGCGAGTACTTGCTTAGCTAAAACATTCATAACATGTATATCATCTATACACCATCATCATTGATGACTTCCGGCGATCTGTTTCATTTTCTTGATACTTCCACCGTAATCAAGAACCATGAAGGTGAACGATTCCCCTTGCATGACATAGTCTATGACAGAAGATTTGCACTTGGCAACGATGTCTGTCATCCAGTGATTGAGCTGAGCGAGGCGTCTCAATGTTCATTAAGTATGAACATATGTCATTAAGTATGACCGCCACGTGCTCTCTCAATGTGTGTATTCTCTTCCATCTTGGTTGAGAAGACAATCAGTCAACGTACTGATAAACTTCATCAACCCAACGTTTGGGGTACCATATCATATGTTCGCGATCTAAAAACTCGTACCCACCATTGGTTCTCTATGGCAGAGATCATAGCATACACTGGACTATGATGATATCATCCGTACAAAATCTGATAATCCAAATTATCTTTTGTCAACGGAATCTCCGGGGTTATCCCCTAGCGGGTATTGTAACACAAAGAGCTAACGGTCTAAAACAAGGAGTATGCTCAAGCTAAAGCATAAAACTATGAAGTTTGGACCCAACCTTTTAAGTTTCTCAATCGCAGGAATGCGCCTAATTTGAAAAGATGCTATCACAATGATTAATATCTACAAAGGTTTGCAAAACAGACTCTGTTCATTATATTCTGAGTTCTAGTATTTTAGAAAATAACTATCCGAACTCCCACTCAAACGAACATCCCTCCTGGTCGTTTAAGCGATTACACGACCCCCCATCTATTGCACCACCCCTCATCATTAGAGCCGGCGGCACAACTTCAAGAGTAGACAATTGTCCGCCACACCAATTTTGTGACTCGTGCTCGACCTTTCGGTCTCCCTGTTCCGAGGCCATATCTGCATATGCTAGGCTCGCCACCATAACCTCCACGCTGACGCTTGTGCAACATGGCTTACACCCACTGTATGCGAACGACGAGATGTCTGACACCCGATCATCATGGACTGCCTCATAACGTAGAACTTTCTTGGTGGTGCGCGTTGGAGGGAGTACACTAGTGGTATTTTGAAGGGATCATCTTATATATAACTATCGCCGCGTAACTAATATATACTAATATATATAATCACACAATATAAGATGCACACAAAACATCAAATGCAATGCGACGTGATATGGTCCATGCGTCATGGTCTTCTTGGCGCCCACAGTTTATAAATAATTTAATAAACCTACCTTGACCATATCACATAGCCCCTGCAAAATAAAGTTAGACGCTTCTACTTTATCTTTTGCATATTTTACGTGGCTTGGGGCTGTCGTAAATAGAACCACTTCATACCTACGAACCTTATAACCACAACAACGATCCAATAATTGCATGTTTAAGCATCCCTTTCGGGCCCTCCATTGAAAATGCAAGACCAACTAAAGAGAGAGAAACAGGCACCCGCCAGCCACAGATACGGTACAAGCCGTAAGTCAGTAGTGGAACCAGTCTCGCGTAAGCGTACGCGTAAAGTCGGTCCGGGCCGCTTCATCAACTCGATGCCGCTGGAATCACAAGTGCACGCTAGAGGGTAGCAAATAACAGGAACGGTGCCCCCGTGCAGAACACGGGTTCTAACAACGTACAGCTATATCTACGATAGATCGGCTCTGATACCACTGACGGGGATCGTGTGCAGAAAACAAAAAATTTCCTAGCAACGATATCCTTAAACTAGCCAAGATCTACACTATCCAGATATATAAGTACGGCGGAGATCGGAATACATACCCTCGTAGACCGAATAGCGGGGATTACGCTCCCGCACAAGCGTTGACGATGAAGAAGACGTAGCCGACCTCTAGGTCGTGGAGAACTTGGCACGACGAAGACGACGAACATGACCCCGAGGTCGGGTGGAGGTAGTAGACCTCCGAGCACCGCTAGCGCAGCACCTCACAGGGCGTTACACACATACGGTGGAGACGACGGGCTCCGAAGCTCCAGTCCAGGACGAGCAGCGGAAGACTTGGACCGGAACACCAGCAGCGCGGCAGCGGGCTATGGTGGAAGAGATCCCCTCATCCTCCTCGGCGCAACTCCGACAAAGGGAATCACGAGATTGAGGAGAAATAAGAGAATTAATTGGTGAATTAAAAGGCCAGAGGCTCCCGGGGGGAGCCAACCTTGCCAGCCAGGCAATGTGGGACTAAGCCCCATTGCCTGGTGCGGCTAGGATGGTGCGCCGGCCCTAGGTGGGCCCCATTTGGCCCACCTAGGCCGGCCCTCCCTCAATCCGAATCCCTGGGGGGACTTCCCCCCCTCATGGGCCTTCTTTCCACCAGAATGCCCATTTAGGGAAACCAGTCTTTAAAAATTCGAAAATAAATATATAAAATCATATTTAAACATTAATTACACTAATTAATATCAAACATATTTTATATAATTTATTCTAGCTCCGAAAACTCTTTCGTCGCTGCCCGATCTCCATCGGACCATTCACGGGACGTTCCCGCTGATCTCTTTCCTTTCCGGTTGTCTTGTCGAAACCCCTTAAGTGTGTTACCCTAGCGGTTCGATATAATAACAGGTACGATCAAGACTCCTCTATGATCGACGACTAACTCGTAGGCCAGGACCCCATGAATTAATCCCTGTGATATAACGAATGACTTTCATCTATCAAACCTGGACGTATAGTCTTAAACCCTTTGTCATGGCGATACTTAGCGTGTCCGAGCATCATTTTCAGATATCTCCATACCTAGTATGATATCGTTACCGACATCGCTATCTTCTACTCGTCTATGATATTATGTCAGTTGGTGACCTAATCACATGTTTGCAAACTCATTTGACATAATCTCACCGAGTGGGCCCTAGAGTATCTATCCGGCTATGCGGACTGACAAATCCCGCTGTTGACCCCTCGTCTCAACTACCCCCTTCCGATACCCAAAAGTATCACCTATCATTGTCACACTATATAAGATATGCCGTTTGGTGCGATCAAAGTATCTTACAGGGATAACAATAAGAGTTGATCTCACGGTCTTAAGGCGTAATGACTATGTCCTATAAATACTGGGTATGTCCATCACATCGTTACACCTAACGATATGAATTCCATTGCCGACCGGCGCCATGCCCTATGATCAGAAAACCTCGATCATCAATCGCGCAACGAAACTAGTCTTAGTAGAGGCTACTAGGGACCTGGTTGTTTATCTACCACACCTGTATTAATGTTTTCACTTAATACAGTTATAGCATGGTATAAAACATATAATGAACGATTGGGATATTGTCAATAAACTATGTTTATTAAGTGCCTCTAGGGCATATTCCCTTCATGGTCCATCCGCACAACGCCACCAAAGCCTACAGGGGAAACACCGTTCTACCTCGTGTATGGAGCCGAAGCAGTCCTCCCCACAGAGATAAAGCATGGATCCCCACGGGTTCTTGCCTTTAACGAGGACCAGCAAGATGACCTCCACAACGACGACCTGCTGCTTCTCGAGGGAGTACGCCGCCGTGACGCCCTCCAGGCGGCAAAATACCAGCAGGACCTGTGACGCTACCACAGCCGTAAAGTGCGCTCGCGCACACTGGAGACATGCGATCTCGTCCTCAGGCGAATCCTCTCCAGGGAAGGCCTCCACAAGATGTCTCCAATGTGGTAAGGCCCCTACAGGGTCACCCACATCGCCAGGCCTGGCGCGGCTCGGCTCGAAACTCAAGACGGCACCCCCGTCAAGAACCCATGGAACATCATGCACCTACGCAAGTTCTACCCATGATCATTGTCACGCCCGTGATCATTGTCACGTCAAGACATCTAGCGAAAGAGGCAGCTTACGGCTCAACCTCCAAGAATTTTTTGTCTCCAGAAGGATAAAAAGGAAGAACGTGATCATTGTCACGTCAAGACATCTGGCGGAAGAGGTAGCTTACGGCTCAACCTCCAAGCATTTTTGTCTCTAGAGGTTAAAAGCTCACGGCTTAAACCTCCAAGCTCCAAAGGCTTCTCTCGAGGGACAACCCTCCGAGCTCTCCATGTAACGAGCCACCTCAGGCCGTACAGAGTCTCTGCCACTAATGGGTGGTCCCCGTGCCTCGACATGGTCAAAACATTAACTTGGCAACTCCAAGCATAATGAGACAATTTTGTTCCTAAGTGAACTTAGCGCTATGGCGCCGATATGTAATATTTTGTGGTGAGTTTTATTTACGCATTACTTCATTAAGATGTGCGCTTATATCTCTCCACATGCGCACCTCACGAGCGGGGGCTGAGTACGGTGCCAGTGCCTCAAATGACACACCAGCAGCACTGCAAAATCCAAGGATCCGAGCTCTGGCTGGAGGGCAAGCTCCCACAAACACGCCATCTCTACAAAGGACTTTGGTACTTACTCTCCTCGCTAGGAACGCCTGAGGGCACCTATAAGCGCGCACGAGTCCTCATTACCGTGCACAAGCGTTTGGGTTCGCCCCTCTAACATTTACAGGGAAGAAATGTCCCCACAAGCTTGAGGAGGCATCCGGGAATAACCCCTCAAGAGGACCTCCTCGTCAGGCATAAACCTCTACAGGGCAAAAGCCTCGAGAAGCTAAGTCTCACACCCCGTGCCTCAAGAGCCTTTTTTCCTCCGCAAGCGCACGTTTGACCCTCAAGCGACTTCGCTTTCCCTTATACTTCATGGACTACTCGCACGTCTAAGGCGGGCACTTGAGCATCGCGACTCAGGGCTCTTACCTCTCCTAGGCTTAAACTCCCCCCAGCCTTGCTGAGTCATTGCTCTAGCATACCGAAGTGGCGGAGTCATGGCACGAAGAGACGGGTCCTAACGACGCAGAGAACCCATAGACATGAAGATAAGCTCAAAGGGACTTCTCAAGGGGCAAGAAAGATAGAAGCAAACTGCCAAACGAGAATATATATTACATGCCCAAAAGTCGCACAATGTCTAAACATAAAATTGTTTCAGCTACAACCGCACACATGCGCAATGACCGCAGCTCAGGCGGAGTCAGCATCGTCCTGCACATCCTCCACTGCGTCCTCCTCGGTTTCGGCAGAGGCGGCCTCCTCCTCGCTATCCTCCGCGGTGACCTCCGCACGCCTAAAGCGGTTGCAGAAGGCATCGACTTGCTCGCGGAGGGAGTTGGAGACCCGTTGCACGTCCTCGCCTTGACAAGCCTCCGTCGCGGTGGAGAGGTCGAAGCCCGGCGTGAGGATCCTGAGGTTGGTGAATATGCGATCAACAACCACGCCCAGGAGCTACCGGCTCTCGTCCTCGATCATCACGCGGAGGTCAGCCACAGGGCCCTCGAGCACCGTGAAGAGCTGGTCGAAGTAGACCAGGTACATGGCAGCATCATCGCAGCCTCGGACCTCGGCGTGTGGCGCATCCGCGCCAAGCTGGGCGGCAATCTCATTGCCCCGGGCGACCAGCGCCTCGAACATGCGCTCCCGCTGCCTCGTGAGCACGCGTGCCGCCTTGGCGGAGTCCGCAGCCTCCGTCGCCTGCTCCATCGTGGGAGCCACCTGCTCCTCCACATCCTTGGCGAGGGTGTTGAGGTCCTGGATGGCCGCGCTGCTGCCCTCCTCCGCCAGGCATCGACCCTCCTTGGCGCGTTGGAGGCAGGCCTCGAGCTTGGAGTTGGCCTTCTCGAGCTCCGCGATCCGCCGGGCATAGGCGGCGTGTCTGGCCAAGTCGCGGTACTCCTGGGCTTTCGTCAGCCTGTACTGCTTCTCGCGCTCCAAAAGGGCGTCATCCGCCTCCTTTTTCTTCTTGGCGTACCGCTGCTCGAATCGCTCCAGGGCGCGCTTCTGGGCGGCGACGTTCTCGTCGTATAATTGGAGCACCTGGGCCAGGTCCCCTTCGCGCGCCTCGAGCTCTTCGCGCTGGATGGCGAGCGCGCTCTCCACCTGAAGCCGCTGCTCGGCGCGCAGCCGCACCTCCTTCTCCTTGAGGGCCAGCTGCCGCTCAAGCTCGGCGAGGCCCTTGCGGTCCTCCTCCAGGGTTTCCTGTGCGGCCTGGTGGGCGGAGAGCAGCTGGGTCTCCAGCTGGCCCAGCTCGCGGCGTTTTTTGCGCCAGCGAGCCCTACATAGCTTCGCGCTCGGCCGTCGCCGCACCCAGGAGCTCCGCGGCAGCGTTGCGCTCCTCCTGGAGGGGTGCAAGAAGTTCGGAGGCGTCGCGGATGGCTCCCTCGCGAATCTCCTTGGCGAAGCGGGCGGCCTCCTCGCGCGTGGCCTGCAACGCCAGGTCCTCTTGACGTCGAGCCTCGACGGCCACGTTGAAGGACGCCCACGCCCTTGCTAGCTCCTCGCGCTGCTGGGCGTGCTGTATGTCCTCAAGGGCGAGATGCGCCTCCAAGCCCTCTAGGGACTCCCTCACGAGGCGAAAGGCGACCTCGCGGCGCCCCGCGCTCCAGTCCTAGCCACGGAGGACCAGGTATTGCCTTGTCGAGGGCCCAGCCCCTGCGTCGAGGCCCGAGAGCCTGGCCCCGGAACGCGCTTGGGGGCTAGGCTGCACTCCGTCCCCGGCTGCGCCAGAAGCCACCTCGGCGCCCGCACCAGCCTGGGTCACATCACCCGCAGCGGGACGGGGCGGAGAAGAAGGAGCTCCTCTTGCGGACTCGCCCGCGCCTTGTGGCGCCTGGCCCGCCTCGGCCTCTGGCTGCGCGGAAGGCGTGGCCGCCCTCGGCGGAGTTGGCTCGCACGGCGGGGTTGGCTCGCGCGGTGGCGTGACCGCGCGAGGTGGAGTATGGATGCGAGGAGGAGTGACAATCCTCTCCTCCGGAGCCTCCACCACCATTGTCTCAGGAGGCGGCATGGGGGCTTCTGGGCGAGGCGCGTCCTCCTCTGCCTGAGGCGCGGCAGCCTCCGCTCAAGGCGCAGTCGCCTCCCCTTGAGGCGCCTCCTCAGTAGGGCCTGCGGAGGCCGTCTCCACAGGCCTCGTGGCCTCTTCAGCCAGGGCCTCAGCCGTAGCTCTCCTCACATCTACTGCCTTGCAAAGCTTATGGCGCTTCGCAGGCACAAGATCACTAGCAAGACCAAGGAAGCATCTTCAAGAGAGGATAAATAGAAAAAGAGCAAGAGTCAAAACAACCAAGTGCCAGAGACACTTAACCGGACGGTTGAGCGTCGGTGTCGATCCACGCCAGGCCTGGCGAGCGCCAAGCGGGTGTGGTCCTGTCGTTGGACCCCTCCAGAGGCGCCACAACCTTCCTCTTGGACGGGACGTCAGACGGCCTCACCCGAGACCGGCCCACGGCCGCCTTGCTGCTGGGCTCGCGCCGCCCCAGAGTGGCCCCCGCATCGGAGGCCTCCCGCTCCTCATCCTCCTCCTCCACGAGGCGCGAGGGCGCCACCACAAAGGCGTCATCATCACCTGACGAGATGTCGCAAATCTCGTCAGTGAATGGCCCAAGCCTCGAAGAGGACACCTCCCCCGTCGCGGCCTCCTCCTCGCCTCGCCCGGCTCCTGAGGCAGAGGGAGAATCTGCTCCCTGCACCACTGGCACAGGCACCTCCTTCCCCGCCAGGCCTGCCGGGGTAAACGGAGGCATCCGCTCCAGGATGGCCATGCGCTCAGTCATGTTGTATCGGTGGAGCGGCCGGAGCGCGATGCGGGCACCATGGGGTTGATGAAGAGCGCAGACCTGACATTGTCAACGGCGTCCTTGTCGTTGTCCTCACGGTGCAGCCGCATCTTGTCCTGAGGGCCTGAGTACATCCACATGGCCACCGAATGCGCCTGGAGGGGAGCCATGCAGCGCGTCACGAAGTCCGCCACAATGACCTGCCCCGTGAGGCCCTCCTCGCGAAGGAAGCTCAGGCGGCCCATCAAGCTCGCGTTCCTCGCGCCGTCGAAGGGTGCCTTGCCCCAGTGGGAGTTCTTCACGGGCGGCGCGTCGGGGACCTCGAGGAAGGCGCATGGCTGCTCCACCCCGACGAAGAACCACCGCTGGTGGAAGTAGTCCACCTTCTTCGTCACCGAAGTGATGGCCTTGCCGTCGCTCCACGACATGGGGATGTAGACGCTCCCCATGCCGTCCACGATGCGGAATGAGACGCACCCCGAGCGCTCGTTCTTCGCCGTGTTCCGGAGCGCGTAGAAGCACCGGAAGAGCCCCACCGTTGGCTCCAAGCCCAAGTACGCCTCACAGAGGTAGGCGAAGACGGCGAGGATGAGGACGGAGTTGGGGTGGAGATGAAGTAACTGGATCTGGTAGAAGGCCAGCACCGCCTCCAGGAACGGAGAGAACGGCGGCACCAGCCTGGCGGAGACGTAGTGCTGGAAGACCGAGAAAAACCCTCGCGGGCGTTTCCTGTGCGCCGCAGGCTTGAGCGCAGTGGCGCCGTGCTCATTGGTTTGGTCAGCCACCATAAAGCGGACCTTGGCGAGCGCCTTGTCGTTGACGCGCACACCGAGCAGAGCCGCGACCACAGCGACCTCAGCCGCCTGGGAAGAGGACCCCGCGGCAACCTTGCCCTTGTTCTTGGCGGGACTCATCGCCGGAGTTCGGTGTGTTGCTGGAGGCGAGAGAAGCGGAAGGCGCTAGAGAGCGGAGGCGGAGAGCTCGAGAATGGCGGAGGCTTCTGCGAGAAGGAATGGAAACAGTAACGGCTCCCTGCTCCGGTGCTCAGGCTTTATGTCTCTTCATGGAGCAGTTACCGGGTTGGGGTGGGACCCCCCACGATGCAAGCCTAAGATCGTGGGTGATCGTTACTCGTCTGAGTGACGCGTGACTCGGGTCGGCCGGGCACTTTTGGCCCACGATGCTTCGCCTGCGCCCATGGGCTCAATCGCGCCCATCGCGGGCCCGGGGGCTACTGTCGGCCCAGTGGAGACTGGGGTATGAAGATCCCACTCTCCCCAGGCCTCCGGGCTGATCAGACGAAATGACAAAGGACCAAGACACCGCTTGGGGAGACCCTCGAGAGGCAACTCCTCTTGAGGGCCTGAAGAGAAAGCGGAGGCCTGAAGAGGACCCGGGCTTCAAGAGACTCTCCCGAGGCGCCACCCGCCTGAAGAGAAGTCAACTGGAATCCCTCCGCAGGCCAGCCTTGGGCCTGTGGGGAAGCTTCGCGGCCAAGGAAGTACTGCAGGGCGCACATGGCCTCTGCAGCGGCCGCAGAGTGACGTGAGCACTGCTATTGCCACTCTGGTGATAAAGGAGTCGATAAAGTTGCGCCGCCTGTGCCAGGACAGCTGGGACTTTCTCTCTGGTGATAAAGCGGCTGGACGGTGCAACGCTCCAAGAAGATCGTCATCGTGGGCTCCACCCCGAAGGCTGCAACCCCTGCGAGCCATTCTGCGCGGTCTGCAGCCTGTCGGCCACCGCGCCCAACTTTATCGACGATGGACCGTGTCCATGAAGGATTCCGCCGTGGTGGACTCCAACTCCCTCCATGCCACTGCCGTGTGGGAGCCCACCTTGAACGCCCTGCACAAGAAAGACGCCTGCGGCGCCTATAAAAGGGACAAGATCTCCACCGTAGAAAGGGTCGGTTAATTGCTTGCTAAACACTTGTAAACCCTACCCCAGCAAGTAGAATAGCCTTCGGCTGGAGGAGGAAGAAGACCATCGCTTCCCTCTCCAGGCACGAATTGCCTCAAGAGAGCCCTCGGCAAGCTCAGTTGTACTGTAACCTCCGCAGTGCAATACAGACAGGCAGGAGTAGCGGTTTTACCTCCTCCTGAGGGTCGTGAACCTGGGTACGGGCCGGTGTCCATCTCTATCGTGGGTGTTCCTCTGGAGGACCGGCGAGCACCGTTGTCGTGCCTCTCGAGGGTCTTGACCTCCGTGTTCAATTGCTTCACGAACTACTCTTCAGGGTGTGACTATCCCTGTTCCGTGAGAGTCACTCTCAGACACTATGTAATACACAACGTTGATGCTCTCAATGCACCCCTACGGAGTAGCAATAAGTACGGTCTCACGGTCTAAGGAATAAGCTATCATATTACTTATCTATTGCAAATGACAAACATCGTAATACGATCTTATTGCAATACTTTGCGTATGACCATCACCTTATTCTACTAATAAGATGACCCCATTGTCAACCGACGTCATTGTCCTTGATCGGGAATCTCGATCAACTGTTGCCCAATCGACTAGATTATATAGAGGCTCACTAGGGACTCTGGTTGTCTATGTATCGCACGTGTATTAATAATTCCGATTAATACAGCTATAGCATAATTTAAAACCCTATTATAAACTTATGAGATAATGCAATAAATACTACTTATTTATTTGCCTCTAGGACATATCTCATTCAGTCTCCCACTTGCACTAGAGTACAAATAAACTAGCTGCATTTTACTTCATCAAAAACCCCTTATCAAATAAGTGTTATATGATAATGCTTGCTTGTGGAAGAGTGTTACTCTGACAATCTGTACAATACATAATTGTCCGTTCCTTTGCGATTCATTGATATCAACTTATTTGATATCATCATGTTATCTAATAACATATATATAAATACCGTAACTAAGTGAGACTTCTGTTTCCCAGCACTTACTCTGATTCTGTTAACCAGATAATTGCCTTGAAAACACACTCAGTCATAGAGAGCTCCTAGTAACAATTACAATCTCACGATATCTATATATACTTTCACACCTATGTAGAAGACTTAGACACTCCAGTGTCAATTTAATAACTAATACACTTCTAATTCCAGTAAATTCTAAATTTACTTTCTCAACAGTTCTTCTTCTAAGAACATCGGTCATATTTCATCGAGCATACAATATGGTTTCTGTATGATATCTAATATCCCATAATAGACCAACATGCCATACAACCACTATTACCGTGTATCATTACTCTTAATGACTAAATGGATTTCCAAGGACCATCTTTTGGTTTTAATCTATTCTGACTCTTCAGACATAATCCAAAAAAAACTCGACTATCTATTTAAAATTCCCGTTCTATTCCAAAATAGACACTAACTTTTAAATAGTTTCACAACTTCATCTTTCTAATTAATTCTACTGGTACAATTTACAATGTGTCATTTACACAAGATGAATTCGGCTCCCACTCAAATTATGTCTCCACAAATTTGAGATCGCGAGCTCCCACTCAAAATATGTCTCCACAAATTTGAGATCGCGAGCTCCCACTCAAAATGTATCATCTACACATATGAGGTTCTAAGCTCCCACTCAAAAATATGTCCTTTACATGTTCCACCCGAGTGAACTAACTTTGACTCCCACTTAAATTCGTAATTTATTTCGACATTTTGGTCAAACCAAAATCATTGATTTCCTATCAATTCGAACTCAACACGAACTACAGTATTATATTAATACAAATCCCACAGACCTCAAGCATATCTACATTTATGTAGTCAACAAATTTGATCTTGTCCAAGATACATTTCTTGACAAAATATGCTTTCACGTCTTTCTTATAGTTACATTTCTCACATAACACTTTATATGATAATCAAGAAATCTTATTTTTTCAGAAAGGAATTATAGTAACATTTACTGTTTTAATCCTTCTAAATGTAACTTGGATTTTTCAGGCTAAAAAGACTTTGTTTGTATTCTGATATTTTCTCAACTTTCTTTATATTCATAAGGTGCACCTCGATCTGTCAACAAGATATGGAAAACTTAATATTATGCTGTGACCTAACAGCAATATTAAATATAGCAACACTTTATTTAGAAGATTGTTTAATTAAAATATTATGATCTTTACGAAGAGTATTGCAGGCAGAAAACAATTTTCTAGTCTCCTTCACTCTCAATCATCAAAGTTTCATTTGTAGACATATATCTTTTGGAACACTTTCCAATATTCTACTTTTATGAATATAGGTCTGACACCTTGTTTCAAACTTCTAAATTTATTCCATTAACCATAATTTGAAAAATCTTATTTTCCTCAGAATTACATAGACAACAACACAAGTTTTGTTTCTATTGGGTTTTGGAATACACTCTCATCTAATGTGAGTAATCAACAAAGAATATTCGTGTATATTATGAATTATCGTATAATCATCTATATAACAACACTATTGTCGATCACACGAATTACCGTTGAAAAACATCTATTCTCTAAAGTGGACATTGACTATAATGTTTCGAACATATTAAGAGATTCTAAGATAGATTCTGAAAGACCGCACTTTATCTAAAATAGAGTATGATTATAATATTTCACATATCACTATATCTGATATTATAATATTGTGAAACGAATTTCCACAAGTCTTTTGTGTTGAAACCATAATTCAAAAATATTGTCCTTTGATCGAATCTTGCGAATACAATATTCACTAATCTTTCTTCTGAAAAACCCCATTTCCTCTTTTATCAACTTAATTTCAGACTCATGATTTATTATGCAAATACACTTATTTACCAATAATCATAGAAGAATTCGGATCAAGTAAAATTCACCATATAATTAATTTAATAATCATTCGAAGTGACTCTTAATTAATTTCTTTTCGTATTGACACTTCAATACTAATTTTAAACTCAATCAATTCGGCACATGCAATACTTAAATAGATCAAAAGTATATATTACTTCTTACATTGCCTTTATGATCAAATTTGATGGTGTTTGTTCTAGTAACAAAAACTTTTATTACTTGGACACATAATTTTATCATTCTTGCTATTATGAATGTTATCATACAAGTGATGTAATCGAGATGTGAAAACTTTATTCATAATATAAAACAACTGGCTTGTTCCATAACATAAAAAAATTGAACTTGTCTTATTACATATATGAATAATTTTGTCTTGTAACAATCAAGACACTAAACACACTTTCTCACTATTACAAAAGGTCTTTATAAAAAAACTATTAATGATAACTATGATAACTTGAGGACGTGAACACCAATGACCATCAACTTCCTTGATCACCATCTTCAGCGCCAGGTCACATCATATTTCACCGCATATATGTGATAATCAGGACCTGTTTCACAAACAGAACACGTATCAAATACTTTATCATATATCAAGAGGCAAATACATTCATAATTCTGTATATATCAAATATATACTTGTAGCGTCGAAGATTTCTCCTTCGATGGAATCAACTTCCAGAGATTTGAACTCGGACACGAACTTGTAGAAGTTCATAGTGTTGGCCTTCAAAATGTACTCGCGCACATACTTCTCATAGCTTGGAGGCAGAGATATCAGGACAGTCTGAATGGAACAAGAATCCGCCATCCAGTAATCGAAGACATTTGTCAGCTTGAAGTAGATGTCATACAATCTCTTCAAATGAGTCTTTAGACATGTATGCTCCTCCATATGAATGGCCTGAAACTTTCTAAGATGCCTGAATTGCTCACGCCTCAATTCATCTTTGAAGTGCATCTTTATCGCATCAATCATGACATATGGCTCCTTGTGTCGAAACAAGTCTTTCAACTCAGGTACTAGGCATACGATCATGGTGATCTCCACTTCTATGAATATGTCTCGACGCTAACGGAATTCATCTTCCTCCTCCTCGCTAGCAGAATCATCTGATCTTTCTCCTAATGCTTCACCGAGGACATATAAGATGTTGTTGTGTTGGAGAATGTTTCTAAAACCAATGTACCAGCTGAAGAAGTTGGACCCGTCGGCTTCTAAGGTAGAATCCGGGCTCTTGAGAAAGTAACTGAAGTATAGTTTCGTAGTCTACAGATGTGATCGCAAAAGAGGTAAGGTAAAGTTTATAATATATGTGAGTTTTAGTTTATAATAATATTACCAAACACACTCCACTAAAATTATTATCCCTTAAATAATAATAGCAATTACATGACCCCCATCCACTATACCACCCCCGATCGTCACGGCTGGCGGCACAACTTCAAAGGTGGACATAAAATGTCGATCACAACAACTCTGTGACTCATGCTCGATCTTTCGATCTTCCCGTGTTCTGAGGCCATATCTGCATATGCTAGGCTCGCCAATCAAACCTCGAAGACCCTGCGCGTGCAACATGGCTTACACCCACTGTATGCGAACGACGATATGTCTGACACCCGATCATCACGGCCTGCCTCATAACGTAGAACTTTCTTGGTGGTGCGCAACGAGGGAGAACACAATTTTGGTATTTGTTAGGGATCATCCTATTTATGATGCTACCGTTGTATATCTAACATATAAGCAATCAATAGGATGCACACACAACAACACAATATCAACATAAAGTAATGAAGTGTGATGTGACATGGTCGTCGCGCCTGGACCTCCATGGCGCCATGTGCCTGGCCCTGGGCGCCCCGGCATGGCTCCGAGTCTACGGTGCCCTCCATTGCCTCCGACAGTGCGAGTAATATCAAACTTACCGTAACCATGTCACATAAAATAACGCCTATTCAAAACAAAGTTAGACGGCTCTACCTTTATTTGGTTTTGCAAGTTTTACGTGGCATATAGGCTTATTCGCGAGAGAAACATTTCCCTACCTACGAACTTTGTACCACAACGTCGATCGTATAATTGCATGTTTAAGCATCCCTTTCGGGACCTCCATTGAAAATGCTTTGCCGACTAAAGAGAGAGAAACAGACACCACCAGCCGCACATACGGTGCAACCGTATGTCAGTAGTGGAACCAGCCTTGCGTAAGCGTACGCGTAAAGTCGGTCCGGGCCGCTTCATCAACTCAATACCGAAGGCATCGCAAGTGCACGCTAGAGGGTAGCAAATATAAGAAATACGTCCTCATTCAACATGAGTTCTAACCGTACCAGCAGTACTACGCATAGATCGGCTCTGATACCACTGAAGGGGTTCCGGTGCAGAAAACAATAATTTTTCTAGCGTAAGAACGCCCTAACTAGTCGGGATCTATCTATCTAGTACATGCGATAACAGTGGCGGAACGGGTCACATTACCTCCATGTAGACCGATAGCGAGGATTACACTCCCACACAAGCGTTGACGGTGAAGTTGTACGTAGCCGACCTCGAGGTCGCAGAGAACTTGCCGCGACGATGTAGACGATGACGCGGCGATGTCGACGATGACCTGCGTCGACGGGCGTCAGGCGGAAGGTGGTGTGGCGCCGGCGGCAGGGCAGCGGCATGGCTGCTGGGTGGGCGAGACGACGTCGCCCAGGATCCTCAAATGTGGCGCCTCCGAGCACTCGCAAACATACGGAGCTTAACAACAACCCCCGGTCACTCAGATCTAGCTGAGATCGCAGGGGTAGAACTTTTCTGGAATCCCGCAGGGCAACGGTGCCCGACGGTATAACTTTCGTGGAGAGAGGAGGCAAAACGGGCGGAGAAACAGCTCAGCCGGCCTGCTATACAATTAATTATATTTTCTTGTAATTAATCCAATTAATATGTCTTGCCACATAAAGGGGGGAGGGGGTGTGCAAACACCTTGCCTCCCCCATGTGGGACTAAAGGAGAGGGAGGGGGGAGGCCGGCCGAACCTCCTAGTCCAATTCGGACTAGGGGCTATTGGCCCACTTAGGTGTGCTGCCCCCTTTTTCCTTTATTATTTAATAATTAAATTAATATAAAAATATAATTAATTCATAATTAATATATTTGAATACTATTTAATATCCCGTGACTCCGAAACATTTTCCGAACCACCCGAACATCTTTCGGACATTCCTGAAACCATTCCAAACTTTACCGGAACTCATTTCGGACCACCAAAACTCTTTCCGGATCATTTCTCTCTCTCCAATAAAATCCTATAATATTTCAGATCCTTCTCCAGGTGTCGTTAAGACCTTAAGCTTGTTACGCTACGGTTCGAGAACACTCCAGACATGGTCGAGACCCTTCGCTAATGATCGCCAGGGATACCTGGACGCATATGACGGTCCCTGTGCATTCTACGAATATCGTCGTTGAACCATAAACATGATATTCATTCCCTTTGTTTCTACGATACTACCTTGTCCGTGATATGATCGCAGACATCCGATGTCCTTGTTGTATCTCGTTGCCGACAAAGGTTATTAACTCGTCTGTGATATTACATCTCCATGACATGTCATAAGCTGCGCAGCTATGTAGATGCAATCTCACCGAGTGGGCCCAGAGTATCTTTCCATTACAAGAATGAACAAATCCCGCTCTTGATCCTTTCGTCTCAACATACTCTTTCGGGATACCCAAGATGGACACCGTTATTGTCATGCTATACAAGACACAACGTTTGATGCTCTCAAAGCACCCCTACGGAGTAGCAATAAGTACGGTCTCATGGTCTATGTAATAAGCTATCATATTACTTATCTATTGCAAATGACAAACATCATAATACGATCTTATTGCAATACTTTGCGTATGTCCATCACCTTATTTAACCAATAAGATGACCCCACTGTCAACCTACGCCATTGTCCATGATCGGGAATCTCGATCATTTGTTGCCCAACGGACTAGTTTATATAGAGGCTCACTAGGGACTCTGGTTGTCTATGTATTACACGTGTATTAATAATTTCGATTAATACAGTTATAGCATAATATAAAGACATATTATAAACTTATGAGATAGTGCAATAAATACTATTTATTTATTTGCCTCTAGGGCGCATCTCCTTCATGGACCCCGTCCGGTCCTTCTCATTAATCTGATAAAACCACAACTGCAAACCTGTTACTTTCTGCAAACATACATCTTTCTTTCACACATACGTTTAATCCTTTGTTACAGCAAACCGGTGAGATTGACAACATCACTGTTAAGTTGGGGCAGAGTATCTTGATTGTTTGTGTGCAGGCTCCACGTCAACCACTAGGAAGCATATTTCTGGCGCTGTTGATACCTCGGGGGAATTCTTCATCTCCTACTGGTTTGATAACTTTGGTTTCATACTGAGGGAAACTTGCTGCTGCACTACTTCACACCTTCCTCTTGGGGTCTCCAACAACACACCCACTGTGTGCATCACCAGACAAGTATTGAGGCTCATGGGACCCACCATGCCATGGTTGGCAATGGGAGCGGTGTAATGGTGTCTCCCTGTTGGGCCTCGTTGCCCCTAGAGATGTTGGTCTTCTTATTCGAAAAATATTAGTGTGGTATTTTCCTTGATGTATTCGGTGTCCAATGTCCCTCAAACAAAAAAAGCAAACATGGTTTTTAGCTTCCTATAATTAAATAGAGGACTACATAGATCATCTAAAACTAGTTAATAATGTTTAATTAAGATAATTAACATTTGAAACTTAATCTGGACAAATAAGTGACGTGATGCCAGTTCCAATAAGACACAAGACCGTCCTCAAAGCGAACTCACTACAACAAGTGAAGCCTCGAGAAGTGGACATGGTGATGAATTAGATAACAAAAAGAAGCTGCACAAGAATATGACCATGTGTCTATGTTAGTCAGACACTTCGACGAGTTCAATAAGAATAGATAAACGAAGTTAATAAGCAATTCACACCCTTTTTTAAAGACCCGAGCAAAAGAACATGCTATTAGTGGGTGAAGTTGGACACATCGTAAGCTGTTATCAGAATAATAAGAATTAGATGGACAAGGACGACATATTTGAGAATACACAAAAGAGATAAAGGATGAAAAGAAGGAGAAGAAGTACATAAAACAATACTTATCTAGCCCAAGATATCACAAGAATGATACACACAAAATTTGGTTCCTCATCAAACTTCAAGTATGAGTCTTCATCCTCTTCAAGTGGTGTTGAGAAGAATATATGATTTTTTTCTCCAATTATTTGTTTTACGTATATAACCATGTATGGTTAAACCATTATTTGCATTTCAAACCATTAATTATTATGTTTAATGGTTACAATTTGAATATTTCAATATGGTTTATTGTTTTATTTTGTAATGTTAAAATATTATACTCCCTAAATACGGAAAATCTAACGAGCATGCGCCTTACACGAGGCTTAACTCGACGCACAGTTCCGTACCGTTGACTTTAGTCTGTCCGGCTCTCGTCCATCGATCTGCATCATGCTCGCTCACCTTGCTCGCGACGCGCCGGCCCAACAACTCTCTCGATTTCCCCTTTCTTCTGCTCTACCGTCGTGACCTACCGCATGCGCCACCGTCAGCAGAACCTACGGCCGCCGTGTCCCTGCTGTTCCCCGACGGCGAAACCAACGGCGGACGAAGCCCCTGCCTTTCCCTGCTTCCGCGCCTTGCGACCCCGTCGTCGGAAAATCCTTTGGCCGTCGGCGCTCCTGCCTTTCTCCACTGCCGCTGGTACCCACCGCCCTCGACGCCCTTGTGGTTCCCGGCCGCCGACCCCGGCTCTCCTCCGCCTACGTGTGAAGCCACCGCTAACTCTCCTTTGCCCAGGTGCGCGGCCGTACCCCAGCTCTGCTCTTTGGGTTCTAATCGTATCTTGGACAGTGGCCTTATACGGCAGAGCTCTTTTCTTTTTTTTTGACAGGGAGTTCGTGTACAAGGTCAACAAGCAAAGGAGCACACACGCACGAACACAGACAAGAACAAACTCACACGCAGCGGTGACGGAACCACCGAGCAGCACGCCGTCTTCAAGCGCCAGCAGCACGCTGCCGGAGACGAAGAAGGCGGCCTCACCTCACACCGGAGCAGCCAGCTCGAACAACCACGTTGAGAAGCCGCAAGAGCCATCTGACGCAGGCGCCAGAATCTGGACGTTGAAAGAACATCGGCTTCGAGCTGCCACCACGCCGCCATCGCCGTCTCACGTCGGAGACGAAAACGACAGCGCCACCCAACATCCACCGCACCCACCGCAACCACCGACGAGGAAGATCGATCCGCCTGCAAACTCCCAGGAAAGTTAAGCAAAAGCATCACCATCCACCGAAGTGGAGGCTGCCGAACCCCAAAAGCAAGAACCAGCGCCGCCACCACGGCCGCCAGCTCCAGGAAGAGCACGCCGCGACTCCGGAGAGCAGCGGCCGCGCCCGCGACGGCAGATCTGCCCTGGTCCTCCAGAGGAGCACCAAGAACAGAGGAGGGAGCCGCCGCCGCCAAAGGCCTCTCCGGCCACGCCGCCCTCACCACAGCGCCGCCGGCAGGCCACCCACGCACACCTAGACTATGTACACGGCAGGATCCGTCGATTCCCCGTCCTCCCGCCGCCGGAGCGGCCGCGGAGGGCGAGGGATCAAGCGGATCGCCGCCGGCGAGCTGGTCCGCATGGGGTCGCCCAAAAATCGCCTCTGAACACTGTAGGTGGGGAATGAGAGGATAGGGTCGGGGCAGAGCTCTTTTCGCATGCTACACTCCTCTCGCTCTCGATTGTTGGGGAAAGTTATATGAAGCGAACAATGGAGGCAGTGGAAGTTGCGTTGCCTCTACAGTCTACATGCAGCTTGTACGAACTCACACCGAGAGGAGAAAGGAACCTGAAGGCCAGGATATTGTTTTGTTGGAGAAGATGAAGTCAGGGGATTTCAACACGTCTGCATTGTGCTTGTGCTAATTCCCGACGACGTGATTGCTTGTAGCTAATTGCTAACTCCTGATCATGTGTCGGCTTGTAGTGCTATTTGCCTATTTGGAGTACAAGTGATCTTATTGAGACCATTTTTGTGTGAAAGACAATTGTTAAATGGAGTCACCCATCCGTTTAACACTATGTTTAAATTATTCATATTAAATAATTTGGATTAATTAATTAATTAATGTACTTTTACCGTTGCGACCGAGGACGTCGTCCTTCCGGATACCCCGCGCCGGGTGCCTCAACTCGATGCGGATATGCCGAGTCCTCCGCGGCAGGTCGTACCGCGCGCCTCTACCCGGCTGGCCCCACGCAAAACCCGCCGCCGAAGCAGCCCGCATCTTCTTCCCCGCAACCTGCAAGTTCTCCAACAACGGTATCTCCGAACTCAACGGCTCCCACGATTCGGAGCGATAGCGAATTCATACGAGGACTACGAAGCGAATAATTGCATTCCTTCCTGGAGGTTTTAGTAGAGCGCACGCTTTTACGTTACTCTCCAGCTATATATATGTGACTTTATTGATCTGTATAGGAATAACAAACAAACAGAAAAATTAGTAGGCACTAAAAAGTTATCCATCCAATACTGATAAACTTACCACTCAAATACTGATGACTTACCACCTGGTACTTGTAAAGTTATCCATCATGAAATCAATATAGTTATCATATTATTTCGGTAATATTTACCCACCCAATACTGGTAACCTTATCACTGGTACCTATGAATTAGTAATCAACCACAAAATCAATATAGTTACCATACTCTTTCGGTAATATTTACCTACTCTATACTGATAGACTTACCATCCGGTACCTATGAAGTTATCAACCAAAAAATCACAAAATCAATATAGTTACAATGTGGTTATCATAAACTCTAAATAATCAATAGTTACAAACGCACTGCCCATCATATGGCGTAGTGGTCACTATGGAATCGATAGTTATCGTCCTAATAATTATGAATTTGTGCGGATGTTTTAGTGTATAGTTACCAACATATGCACATTTTCGTGTGTAGTTATTGATAAAGTTATCACATGTGTTTTCATGTGTAGTTATTCACCACAAAATTGTTATAAGTATCCTACTTTTTTAGTAATAGTTATCATCCAATATTGATGAATCTACCCGCACAATTCTGATAAAGTTACCATGTTTTTTAATGGTAACAAATATAGCTACCATACCCTCAGTAACTCACTCAATATTGATGGAGTTACACACTCAATATTTATGAAGTTATCCATGTGCTCATGATATGTGCTCATGATGTAGTTATCCACCACGAAATTGATGTAGTTATCATGTCCTCTAAATGATAGGTACGAACACAATGTCCATATTTTTATATCTAGTTTCACTATGGAATCGTCAATTATCATCCTAATACTTATGCATGCATGATAAATTTACCATTTAAAAATAATGTGATAATTTAGACCTTGTAAAGTTCTAAAAATATATGAAAAAATGGTTCTATTTTCAACCAAAAACTAGTCGCTAATATGATGGGTAACTTATATATATAAGACTGGGTAACTTATATGTTACGGATGGTAACTTCTGAGCAAAAATAATAATTGTCGGAACATATCGACACGGGATTTAGTTTTGAAGATCTCATCGCGACTAGTCTAACGGTTAAAACAAATTCTCGATCAGATAAACGGTTTGGGGCTACGAATTTTTTTAAATTTTTGAATTTTATATTTAATGCGGGATGACATCAGTTTTCTATTTATTTATGCATGCGTGCAAATAAGGACATTTTTCACTCTACGTCATGCGTACACCTACACCACATAGCAGGCGCCTGCCAGTTAGCAAATTCCTAAAAGTATCAGTAAGAAAGAGCTTTTAGAAACATAGTACAACGCAAGCGCTCATATATATGCGCACATACTCAGCCCTATGAACGCACACACACACACCCTGCCCCTATGAGCACCTCCGAGAGACTAAGTTTGCGGGTCAGGTCTTGAGATTGACGAAGTCACCACATGCGCCTCGCTGTCGACGGGAACGTCGCCTCTCACTGAAAGAATATTCCGTCTAAATGAGAAACACCAGCGTCAAAGCTGAGGATTAAACTCTGATGGGCTGGGGATACAACCATCCACCTAACCATCTTTTCACAGGCAAGTTCTCGGTAGAAAAGAGCTAGTCACCAACCCTAACACAATTGGGCTGTCTTTCATCATTTTCCACTCCCGATTTGGAGCCCAGTCTAGCAACTCCACAGCCCACGTTGCACCAAGAATCCCCAAACCCAGTCCAGCTCTTCTTTCCCTTCCTCTATCGCTTTCCCTCGAATGGAAGCTGCGCCACGCCCGCGGCAGCAGCAACAGTACCACCGGCGGGGCCACCGGCATCCCTAAATGCGCCGCCCTCTCGCCGGCGCCGCCGCCGTCCTCCGCCTCCGCATACTCTCCTCCTCCTCCTCCCGCCCCCTCGTCCCCGCGCCCTCCCCGCTCCACCTTCTCTGCCGCGACGACGACCGCGAGGACCCACACCCGTCTCCCCCGTTCTCCCCTCGCCCGCTCCTCAGCTCCGCCTTCGGTGCCCCCGGCCTCCTCGGCCTCCGCCGGTGGAGGACGCTACCCCCGGCAGCGTCACCGCCCCGGGGCGGCGTCGCGGACGCGCCTCTTGTTCTGCTCACCATCTCCCGCAGTAAGATGACTCTGCACCTTCTGCGCCTCCTGTCCGTGTTCCGGGGTTTACTATGCATCTTACGTTTTGTTTGTTGCTGCTGTTGTTGCTGTTGAGCTCAGATTATTCTTTGCGTGTCGCCAAGAGCAAGAAGCAGACACACTTCGACGATGAGCACAGGTGATCCCCTTTTGTTCTAAAAAGTAACTGTACAATTGGCACAATGATATGAATCAGTTGATAGATGTGTGTTTTTTGGCTGTGCTCTGCTTAAGTAATGCTCTTCGCTTCTTCAGATATCAGGGCTATGATAGGTCATAAATGCTATTGCCTTTATTGTGATAGGACCTGGATATGACACAAATGTTATTCAGTTTACAAAATTGGAAGATATGAGATTATCTAAGCTTGAGAGGAAAATATTGTATAGGATGCATACCATCTTTTTTTTAGGACAGTGTGAGTTATTCCTCCAATTAAATGAGTAAAAAGGTCTACCCTGTATAGGTTTTTAATTTCTGGTGAAGTATCAATTGTGATGGTCTTTTTTTCTGAGGGAATTATGGCCTCTCTCTATGAAACACTCATTGCCCAGTTATTGATGGTATGGGGTATTATCATATTAATTATTTAAAATTTACATCTGTAATTTTGTTGAGAAATGGTGACCATTATATTATCATTGCATGCTTGAGTTATTTCCCAGTGTTCTATATTGATATATGTTTCGTTTGTTGGTTTGATGTCAGCCATCGAGCGGTTAACACGGCACTTTTGTGTAATTTCCTTGTCTTCACGCTAAAGTTTGGTGTGTGGTTTTCAACTTCTAGTCATGTTATGCTAGCTGAGCTAGTGCATTCAGTTGCAGACTTCGCTAATCAGGTAACTTTTGCCCTTTGCGATTTAAGTTGGTGTCTATTTCTCCTGTCTATTTCTTGACCTGGAGTGAAGTATGACACCCAGCGACTAACTTCCTATCAAACTTCAGGCTCTTCTTGCATATGGTTTGAGAAGTTCAAGACGTGCTCCAGATGCTCTACACCCGTTAGTATAACTCGTCAATTTGAAGTGCATGCTTTCTTAACAAATATCTGCCCTTTCTTACTGTACTTTCATTAGTTTGAGAAACCAAGCATCCTTTTTTATCAAAAAGTTCAGCCATCTTCTTGGAAATAAAGTTTCTTCAAATTCCTTATTAGTGATAAGGAAGGATCCTGGTGTTAATCATCATATCACACATAGTTGTCACTGGAGAACCAGTGCTGAGGTTATCTGATATATGCCATAAATCGAAGCGCCCCCCTATGTCTTTACTCAACAATTGCTTACCATAGCTTAATCTCTTTTGCAGCTATGGTTATTCAAAAGAAAGATTTGTATGGTCCTTGATATCTGCGGTTGGAATATTTTGCTTGGGCTCAGGTGCTACTATTGTGCATGGAGTTCAGAACTTATGGAGCACTCAAGTAATGTATCCTTTAACTCAATAGAAGATTTTGCACATGCAATCCATTTTATTATCGAATGTCATCCCCAAGTACAGTTTCATATCTTACTACTTCTATTTCACAGCATCCCGAGAATATTCACTATGCTGCATTAGTGATTGGCGGGTCGATCCTAATTGAAGGTGTTGTAAACAAACACTTTTTCTCTTTATTTATTTTAGTTATAGTTAGCTATGGTTGTATTTGAGTTATCCTGTTTTCTATTTAGGTGCTTCACTTCTTGTTGCTATAAAGGCTG
This sequence comes from Poa annua, assembly GCA_026929855.1. Classification (NCBI taxonomy): domain Eukaryota; kingdom Viridiplantae; phylum Streptophyta; class Magnoliopsida; order Poales; family Poaceae; genus Poa; species Poa annua. The sequence continues at coordinate 262,790,985 of CM049426.1, read as the reverse complement.
TTAAGAAAGGTGCAGCAGCAGAAGGAATGAGTATTAGGGACTACATCTGGCGTGGTCATGATCCAACTTCAGTTGCTGTTATGACTGAAGTGAGTAATGTGTTCTAAACTACCTTAACACCTTTTTTCTTGTAGTCCAATCACTTCCTGCAACTGAAGTACTGAACTTGCATCTATGACATATCTTAATGATTACTTTAGTTGCTCGTAGTTGCCATCTTAATTGTTCATTTTGCACTTATTCCTCCTCTTAACTTTTTCTTGATTTCCTTCTCATATCCCTATTGTCCGACAGGATGGTGCTGCTGTTACGGGTCTTGCTATTGCAGGAGCATCTTTGGTGGCTGTTCAAATGACTGGAAACCCCATATATGATCCAATTGGTTCCATCATTGTTGGTAACTTACTTGGAATGGTATGCAAGTTTTTGTTGGTTCATATTTCTTTTGCTTCCATTGGCTTAGGTTTGGTCTTTTCCCACAAATGAAGTAGTCGATACAGACAGATATTTGTACTGTTATCCTCTGCTTAAGATTTTTGGTTCTGACAGTTTAGCTAACTATATTCCTTACAAATTTTCATGGGAATCTGACACAAATCGAAATGAATATCATGTTTTACTGTTGAAGCAAAGCTGCATATTCTGCCATTTGAACTCCCTATTCAATTATATTTCCTTATTGAATTATCTTTGTTATTGCATGGACTCACCGTGGTCTGTTGTTAGGTTGTAGTAGCATTTTCTCACCTCTTTATTACTCTTATGATCTGTTAGCCTCTTATCTTTTCCAGTTTTCCTCTAATTTTTCTTGTTAAAGCTTCTATCTATTGCCAAATGTTTCTCTTCTTTTAGTTTGTGCTATTTTCTGTCCCATTATGCCAGAAAGTGGCAAATTATGCTATGTGCATCTGTGTGCAAGATCAAACAGTATCTTTGCAGTCAAGCTAGCAACATGTGCTATGCGTTGAAGAGGCATCTTGTATTGACTGCATCTGGTACAAACTTGTGATTTTGAAGCAACAAGACCAATATTAACTGCCACTGCTAGTCTGCTATAGTGGCGGTATCATTTTTTATGTATATATCTTGTTGATTGCGTGAAGTCTGAAGTAGGTTTTCTTAAATTTTATCTTGTTAGAAGTGCATACTTGTATTTGACTGCTGGTTTATTCAATTTTTAATATCACTTGGCATCACATATCCTGCATTTTGTACATAGTGAAGTTGTTGATGCTACCCATGCTCTAGTGTGGGGTAAAATAGGGATAGTCAATACTGTGAGGCAACACTTGTTAGTTCTTACCTGTGATAACCCATGACAACCTGATGCCAAAGTGAAATTTTGCTAGCCTATCATTATAAAACCTTGTTTATTTTTAGATGGGATAAACTAGGATAACTACACCCAGTTTCACTAGAGCATGAACTTGCAAGCTTTGAAAATCACCATTTCCTGCTTTTTCCCTTGTAAATAACTATAAATAAACTATTATCAATGACTGACAACCAGTTTCAACCAATCAATATTTTCCCTAAATTTTATCAGAAGTGAACAAGGGGTACCCAAAATTTTCACAGACCGTTTCTGCAAAATCCATCTGCCGTACAATCTAAATGACCACTATATTTTCATCTGGGTTATGTTTGCTCCCCTGATGGTTTGTTTAGGATTTTTTCTCTTTGTTCATTCCTGCCCATCCCTTGTATCAGAGCAAGGTTAAACAATAGTGATATCTTTGTAGGTTGCGATTTTTCTCATTCAGAGGAACCGGCATGCTTTAATTGGCAGGGCCATCGATGATCATGACATGCAGCGAGTTCTTGAATTTCTGAAATCTGATCCGGTAACTTCCGGATCGACCCAATTTCATACAATGTTCAGAATCTCTGTTATGAATCTGATGTTATTGCATCTTGCAGGTTGTAGATTCTCTTTATGATTGCAAAAGTGAGGTGATCGGACCTGGTTTCTTTAGATTCAAAGCAGAAATTGGTAAAACTCTTATCATGTGCCATATTCCAGCTTACAGTCATTCTATTTATCGTCACTTTTAGTTCATAGTTGTGAGGACAAGGTAGTTCCAGATTGAGGTTTTAGTTACAGTTCTATCCGCCGTTCCTTAGTCCACTATGTCTTTTCTTGAAAGTTAATGATTATAGAGTAATCTTTTGTTTGCTTTTATTTGATGAACTGGCCCATCACTCCTTAGTCTAGGATATGAATTATTGCTCAGAAGGAACACAGTTTATTTAGCTAACTATATGACTTGGAGGCAGTTGGCACTGAGTCAGATGGTGAACTCATAATTTACTGTTACGTTACTTGAGGTTATCAATATCCAAAATTTCCATAGGGTCGGTGACTTGCTTGCAAGGATTTCTCCTCGGGGTTGGTATGGGAGGACGGTCCAGTAGTATTGATGGTGGGTGGGGAGAGGCAGTGATAAGAGTGTCAGCAATACTAAGAGGGTGCCAAACTACTGCATATGTATTAATCTTTATCATGAAACAAAAACAAACATTCTACTATGCCAAGCATGTATACGTTATGCATGATTTTTCATGGGGGTATCCCCCACAACTAATCTGTTGACTCCTCCCATTCATATTTGCTAATCTGTTGAGCTCATCTATACTTGCTTGTTTTTTTTGTCTTTTCTAAGTTTTCTTTCTGATCTTTTCTTCACATGTATTAACCTAATCATCCCACAGATTTCAATGGAGTAGTCTTGGTGCAAAATTATATGAAAAGGACTGGACGTGGAGTATGGGCAAAACAGGTGTTTTTTCTTACTTCAATTAATCTAGTTATAGTTTATGGTTGCTGTCCATTATGGGTAGTGTTGTCGCTCCTTGATAGTTTAGTGAGCTATTGCTAATTTATGTGCTTACCTCTCTTAATTGAAGCAGTCTCTCAATTTCTCTATTGAAACTGTAGGTAGTCTTTCTATTGCTCTTTTGGCTAGTATAGTCAAGCTGCCGGTAGAGTGGCAGCAGACTCAGCAGTCAGTCAGCCAATTGTTGTTTAGTGGCTTGTTCAATACACTGATATTAGTCTGACACTATCATTACAGAGAGTTGTGTAATTAATATTTCATCATGCTAACTCTCCGTGGCAAAAATTGCATGTCCTTGCTGTAAAGTGGGGAAGTATCAAGTGGAAACCCTCACTTAAATGTCAATTATGTGCACATACTAGGTTTCAGTAATCCTCCCAAAAATATAGGGGCGTATTGGGTGCACTAGGCTTCTAGAGTTCTAGTTCAACATTTGGAAAGTCTTACATTTTTCGATTTTTTTAAACATTCATAACACACACACAAACCATATCACGATATTTCGATTCCAAATATTAGACATAACTCAACAAACAAGAAACACAGATTCATCTTTGAATTGTGCCATCATTCTAGATTTGAATTTGGAACACAGTCTGATTTTTATTTTCTTTAGAAAGTTGAAATTCGATTTTGGATCTGAAAATTTGTAGCAAGATAGTTGTGAATTATCTCTATGCCATAAATTAACTCCAGAATTTTGATGGCTTTTGAACTTTGTTTTCTATTGGCCTAGTGCACCCCCCCCCCCCCCCCCCCCCCCACCCCCCAAAAAAAATACAAGGTGTAGATGAAAGAAGGAATTATAATTTTTTATACTTGAAGTTTCATCCAAGTTGCTTCAGATTGCAGTATGAGCTGCATCTTTGCATGGTTCATCTTTATTCCCGTTTCACACATTTATACGAGATAAGGAAGGGTTGCACTAGGATACATTCCTTTATGAGACGATTGTATTCGAGCAGTTCAGAAAACACTCCCTCGTTGTAGGATGGGCAAATTCCCATTTCAGTGTAAAATTTGCTTTGGAGTATGAGTTGCGTCATTGCACTGTGATCACTATTTCTTTTTTCAGACATCCTCTCTTGGTCATCAATCCCAAGAAATCATCGATAGCATTTCCATATAACCTTTTATTATTTCGGTTTTACAGTTTCGGGAGGCTTCGTTGAATAAGGATGACGCGGAGTTACGAAAAGTCATGGCCAACTATGGTATGCGATATGTTGTTGTAGTAGCAGGTTATATATATACTGTTATCTTCTTGGTCTCAAAACCCACAACTGCTTGTACAGGTGAGGGTGTAGTGGATGCCCTGGGATATGAAGTGGATCGGCTGGAGTCGGAGATACAGAAGATTGTACCTGGAATCAGACATGTTGACATTGAGGCGCACAACCCAGAAGGGCTTTCTGTCTAGAGCAGCAATTTTGTACATTATGGATATGCTCGGTTGATTGATCACACTTGCTGATCAGACATGTTCACATTGAGGCGCACAGCCCAGAAGGGCTTTCTATCTAGAGTGACATCTTTGTACATTATCGATAAATTCGGTTGCTTGATCACACTTGCTGATCAATGCCAATCTGATTTTTTTCCCATGACCTCTGGGTATTTCTCACCCCTCAGTAACCCGGTCACCATTTCGCATGTAAGAACGAGATGCTTATAGTTTGTCTCACAAGTGCTTGTGCGTGCTCACAAGTTTTGTATGTCCTGTAGGCTGTAGCACGTCAAGATTTGTTATAAACCGAAGTGAGCTATCAATGCAGAATCAATACAACCCGTTGTAGTAGGTGACAATCAACCCCCCCAGTGCCATTCGTGAATACCACCTTATATATGTGTTGGTGCTACACCGCACTGTAGATCAGCTAGCGCGGCAGTAGCAACTCGCAACAACGGATGGAATTGAACGATGCATACCATATGCTGCCATACATGGGCTTCGGAGGCACTGGGAAAGAGAAGAACAGCAGGAGCGGTTCTTGAAGGTGGGCATTTTAACATCAGAGACCTGCTCAAAGCTCTTTGCGTCGATGATCTGAGCAACGCCGTAGCTGTATATGTAACCTCTGTGTGTCCCAAGTCCTAATAGTTGGATCACACATGGATGATGCAGCGTTCATCTGCATCACTTCCAAGAGTATGCAATCGAAAGACTGAAGGACAAAACATTGGGGATCTCTGCCATAATTTAGCCGTTGACATTACCTAGAAGAAAATTCCGAAAATTGGCGAGATTCAGTATGCGGGTTTGCACTGGTACACCTCTAAATTTTTGTACTGACTTTTGAAATAAATCACTGGTGCGATGGAGATCAAAACCTTACCTTTAGTTGTAAAGGGCAGCCGATCTAGCACCCTCGTTTGTCATTATAAGATACTCACTCTCTTCGGAAGAAGATGCACAAAAAAGAACTCGCGACATAGTAGTTAACATGGAAGATTGCATTGCACTATTGCTCCTTGTTTAGGTGAACAAATTTTAATCTAGAAACAAAATGTCAGCTATGTCAAAAGTACATGAAAGGGGGGCAATTAGATCTTATGTATGAAACATTGTAGATTTTTTTGGTGGAAATTGTAATTGGCCCAAGGTTACACTTTGTTTATTAATTGCTACAACGAGAAGGAACTGCAAAAATTCTGGGACGATAATATTTAGGGATGCTTAAAGATGCATCAGTGTAGATGTGCGGTTGAAGCATCTGACATGCCTGTACATATGAAAAGTAAATATCGGTCTGAAATTGATCTCAATTTTAGTCTTGCCCGGTAGACCACTGTACCTAATTTTTTATTTTCCGACGTCTTACAGATCAAATATCATTAGCAACACTAGTTTTGCCGATAAAGGGCACATTTTATTAGACTCATAAGTTCACATCAATAAGTTTACATCAAGATGATACAATCATAGAGCCTCACTCTATTTTGCTAGTACTTGATCTGTCCTGAACGATAATGGTTAGAATTTAGCATACTGTTGAGGGCGGAAGTACACATTTGGGGCACTATGGACACACTAAATCAAATCTAAATGCGGAAGCCGGTTAGGAGTAGTCATATAACTATTTGTTAAAACGAATTGTTCGTTATTCGCAATAAAAATAATTGTTCATGTTTGAAGTCCAATGTTAAGTATATAAGGAATGTTCGATTATATTAATCCAAATATTAACTAAAATGCCAAGAGTTCCCATATGACATAGGCGCTCTTGGGTAAGGTGGGTCCTCAATCGCCAGGTCTTTGAGTGCCCGTCGTACCACATGCTTGGTACACTAGGCTGATAGATAGTTTACTCTCAGGATCTGGCACCTGCGCCCGACTCGGTATGCCAGTGAATTTTGGCTCTACGTCCGGTTGTGCGTGGTATGTTCGCGATTCATACAAATGGAAGGCATCGCGTACGTTAACCCTCCGACGTATATGGTGCTAATGACATACTGAAACTTAGCAGTTGTAATCATGTACAAGACATACAATAAATACATCTACTCAAAATCACTAGTACAGTAAACAAGTAAATAACTAGGAGAGGTATAAACATATTATACCTGCTGGTTAGCCAATTGGCCGAAGCGGAAGTAGTTTTGTCGGCGATCCTCTTCTCTGCAGCAGCCTTCTTGATCTCGATGTCAGTGCTCATGATGACGATAAAGGCGCCGCAACATACGTAGAGGAAGTAGGCGAAGTAGCCGATGTAGTGGATAGAGATTGGCAAGCAGTCACGTAGGAGACGCTCCCAAAAAATCTAATCGCCCCTCTCCCGTATAGGAAACAGAGAGGCGGGGTTTCGAAGGCCTGCTCTCCCGTCGACCGTGTACGTGTAGACGGAGAGGAGCGACCTCTCGCTAACATAGGCACAGGCGCAGGAGACAAACGTCCAGCCGAAACGCCTGTAATCAATTGCAGTTAAGACTGAAGATATACATAATGTTTCAGCTAGCAATCAATCTCATTAACACAAAATGTATCGTGCCATCGACATTTTATTCCTGCGTGACAAAAATAACACATCGGCTCGGCGAGATTCCCGCAACCCGCGGCGTGACGCGTCGTAACGTGTCGTGTCGTCACGAGCCGAGGCGGGCGGCGGAGGAGCGCGCTTGTGGTACACAATCATTCTCCTCATACATCATACCAACTCATGCTAGTAGGAGAATGACTCAGTATATAAGCTGATGCACATCTCACTCAACTAGCAGTATGAGACTAAAGTCCCACCACTTGGCAAGACAACATCATGGGCTTTAGAAATTTTCTGGAATTGTTAAATGGGCCAAATGCCCACTTAATATTTGGACAATATTTCAGCAGTCCGACTGTTGAACTCTTTATACTCTGTTTTAGTTAAACTAAGACACTCTCTACATGTTTCCTTTTATAAGTTAACTACGCGTATTCGGTGTCAGTTTCATTTTGATTTGCTCTCTCGTTAGAAAAGAAGTTTCTTCCACTTTTAAGTAATTTAAAATCTCAAGAATACATTAATTGCTGTTGTGACATTGCTCTTTCTAGGTAAGGGTTGGATGCAAACGGATTACCCTCTAACTTAACTACTCTCTCTGTTTAAAAATAAGTGTCTTAAGTTTGTTAAAAAGAAAATGTATAGAGGGAGTATATACTACTGTACAATTCAGTACTCGGGCCTTCATGGAAAATCGTTCAATTGCAACGTGGCCAGAGGCTCATAATGGCAGTCTTCTCATCTTTGGCAGCAACTGGGGTATCAGGAAGAGGCCGCAGCACCATGTGGAGTTTCGGTTTTAGAGTCCGGATGCACGAGGAGTTGTAGGAGATGGAAAGATCTGGGCGAGCCCAAACACGGTGGGTTATTGACACAAACACTAGTAGGTATGGATTCTCACATCTTGAAGATGCTATTATCGGCATATTATTTAGAAGTGCCATTATATCTGTACTTTTCCGATGACGATAATTCTGGAATAAATGTAAACATATCATATACCTATACACGGAGTTATTAAATAGTTAATGGAAGCAACATGCTAACTCCACTCGTCATCACGCTTATATATACAATACTTTAGTCTTCATTTTTATGTCCATCTTTACAAACCGTTGATTTGCTGCCACCAGTGAAGTATCTGTACCTTGAAAGAAGTGTGATGAGAGTGAGAGGCATCGAGAACTCCACTCGCCATCACACTTATATATACAATACTTTAGTCTTCATTTTTATGTCCATCTTTACAAACCGTTGATTTGCTGCCACCAGTGAAGTATCTGTACCTTGAAAGAAGTGTGATGAGAGTGAGAGGCATCGAGAAACAATGTACTACCACCTCAATGCTTCCATTCCGCTTATAGTAGATTCAGCCATGTCCGCTAGTGTCAGTATGCTTGTAAAAGCTCAAGTTCTGTGAGCTGTACTCAGTGCCACCATCTCGGCGAAGTGTCATCGTCTGAAGTGTAGTGGGGAACTATCCAGGTGACTAGGGATGTTTCTGTAAGTTGGAGTATAACCAATGGTATATTTATAGAGAAGTGGAATAAAGTCTTTACTCAATAAAACTTGTTCACTTACTATATTATTTTTGATTAAAATTATTTGGTTAAATAAAATACTTGAAGTACTTTAGGTTGTGAGGAGTGCAACTTTGAATTTCATATTATTTGTTTCACTCAAATAAACATACAAGTCTGTAAATTGATAAAAGAAATACTTGGAAATTGAGTAAGTAGTATTTTTATTACTTAAATTCAAGGAAAGTATATGATATATTTATCTCGTTATTTTCATAAATTTTTAATGAGTTTCTTAAAGGCATTAATAGTAGAATATAAAGATCCTGTTATTAAATCCATTAAAGTATGTTCTTAAATAAAACAAGTTATATCTTTATAAAGGAATAATTATGAGGAACTCCAAAAGTGTTCCAAATTATTCTATGTAGTAAAATAAATTCTTTATTTAATAAATTTGATCACTTATTTTAATATCCTTAACTATTATTGCTTGGATAAGATAAATACTTGAAGAAAACAACTTTACTTAAGTATTATTCCTAAATAAGATAATAATTTACTAATTAAACAAAGTGAACTACACTTAAGTTAGAAACTTATAACAAATCAATAAATTATGAAACTTAATTAATTTGTAAACTCTAAGTCAAGTAAGTTATCGAAGTATCGCGTAAAACGAAACTTACACTTGTGAGCTGGGGTATTTTTGGGTGTAATTAGGATGAATCTCATATTAACATCTTGCTAGGGTTTTTTGTAGTCCTTATCGGGAACATTGCTATTTTTAGAAGTCAAGTTTTACCGTAGACCCTAGAACCCGAAGGATTGAATTGCCAGTTCTATCCCAGTCAAGACATATCCTAATTGAACTATTTTTATGAAACTATTTTCAAAAACATACTATTACCATTACATAAAAAACTATTTTCAAATGATGTGAATTCCTATATATATTGTTTTAGCCAATGGCTTCTATACCATTGACAAATTCAGCAATGGCTCATTTGCCATTGAACAAATCTACAGTTCTTATATACCAAACACAAACCAATTCTATTGCTTATTTGCCACTCGTTGTTATTCTAGAGTTAACTCAGTCCGATAAGGGGCCAAAAGGACCGTCCTGCCCTTGGTGGCAAATAAGCAACATTCATAAAACATGTATGAAATCATAAGAATTCATTTAAATTGTTTGTTTAGCAGGGAAATCTGAGCTCCCTTTTTTGAAAAGTAATTCTACTGTACTGCAACATACTGCAGTATTGAATATGTCAAATTTACACTTCCTAAAAACAGATTGACACTTGAGCATAATCTTCACAACTACTTGTAAGTGTATGATTGTATCATCCTGTAGATGGTGCAAGTATGTCAATGTGCATTCTCATATAAAAAACTCCAAGAAAAATGTAAGAGAATGCGAGATTCTACTTTGCACAAATTATAGAGAGAGAGAGGTGGAGCCGTCTCCAGCTACGTCATCCTCCTCTTGGGCTTGGAATCCTGATGCCCCTGCTTGTGGATGAGAGGGCACGACGCGGCGCATTGAAGGGAGCTTTTGGCAGTGTCGTAGGTTGGGGAAATGACGACAGCAGTTCCGCCATGCTTCCTCGCGACGAGAGCTTGATGAGCGGCAGTTCCGACGACAAGGGTTGGGGGAGCTGCGCCGGTGCGAGCGGCACCAGACGCAGCAAGAGCGCAGGTTTTGGCGCCGGTTTCTCGACAAGCGGTAGTACGCATTGGGGGCGCGGGGTCTGGCGACAGGCGTTGGGGGAGTGCCGGTTCCGGCGAAGACGGGGGCTGGGGGAGCGGCGACAGGACCTGGAGGAGCAGCTGCAGGCACTGGGGGAGGCTCCTCGACCTAGTGCGTGCGTGTATTTGGTCGAGGGCAATTGATTTTGTATTTTTTTTTCTAAATCGAGGGTAAAAGTGGGAATTTCGAAAAACTGACAAGAAAATGGAGTAGTCTTGACGACTAACTAACTGCAATGGCATTTAAGCACTAGAAATTGGTTGTGATTGGTATATAGGCACTCGTCGCTGAAGGGGTTCCGAGTGAGAAAACAATAATTTTCTAGCGAATGAACAACGAAACTAGTCAGGATCTATCTATCTAGTACATGCGATAACGGTGGCGGAAACTGGTCACATACCTCTTGTAGAACGAATAGCGGGGATTACGCTCCCGCACAAGCGTTGCCGATGAAGCCAAACGTAGCCGACCTCAAGGTCGTGGAGAACTTGGCGCGACGAAGTAGACGATGACGCGAAGATGTCGACGATGACCTGACGTCGACGGGTGCGTCCAGCGGAAGGGGTTGGCGCTAGCGGCTTGAGGGGTGGCGCCGGCGGCAGGACTGTGGCAGTGGCGAGACGACGTCGCCCCGACACCTCAAATGTGGCGCCTCCGAGTACTCACAAGCATACGGAGCTTAACAAAAACCCCCGGTCACTTAGATCCAGCTGAGATCGTATGAGTAGAACTTTTCTAGAATCCCGCAGGGCAACGACGCCCAACTGTATAGTTTGGTGGGAGAGAGAAAGCAATGCGGGCGGAGAATTAACTCTAGCCGGCGGCTACAATATTAATTGTATTGTTAGATGATTAATCCAATTAATATGCCTTGCCCCCTTCCCAAGTTTGGTGCGGCTCCCCCCTCTTGGGCCTTCATGGCCCATTTAGGTGGGCTGCCCACTTTTCCCCCTTTTTAATTAATATTAAATTAATAGAAAATATAATTAATTCATAATTAATATATTTACATATTATTTAATCTCCCGTGACTCCGAAACATTTTCCGGACCACCCGAACATCTTTCGGACATTCCCGGAACCATTCCAGACCTTCCCGGAACTCCTTCCGGACCACCGGAACCCTTTCCGGATTATTTCTCTCTTACCATTCACTTCCTATATTATTCCAAAACTTTCTCCTAGTGTCGTTAAGACCTTAAGTCTTGTTACGCTACGGTTCGAGAACACTCCACACATGGTCGAGACCCTTCGCTCGCCAATGACCGCCAGGGATACCTGGTTGCATGTGACGGTCCCTGTGCATTCTACGAATATCGTCGTTGAACCATAAACATGATATTCATTCCCTTTGTTTCTACGATACTACCTTGTCCGAGATATGATCGTAGACATCCGATACCCCGTTGTATCTCGTTACCGACAAAGGTTAATAACTCGTCTATGATATTACATCTTCATGACCTAGTCATAAGCTACGCATCTATATAGACGTAATCTCACCGAGTGGGCCCAGAGTATCTTTCCATTACACGAATGAACATATCCCGCTCTTGATCCTTACGTCTCAACATACTCTTTCGAGATACCCAAGATAGACACCTTTATTGTCATGCTATATAAGACATAACGTTTGATGCACTCAAAGCACCCCTACGGAGCAGCAATAAATACGGTCTCACGGTCTAAGGAATAAGGTATCATATTTCTTCATATTGCAAATGACAAACATCGTAATACGATCTTTTTGCAATACTTTGCGTATGTCCATTATCTTATTCCACCAATAAGATGCCCCCATTGTCAACCGACGTCCTTGACCATGATTGGGAATCTCGATCAACTGTTGCCCAATGGACTAGTTTATAAAGAGGCTTACTAGGGACTCTGGTTTGTCTATGTATCACACATGTATTAATAATTCCGATTAATACAGTTATAGCATAATACAAAAACATACTATAAACTTATGAGATAATACGATAAATACTATATATTTATTTGCCTCTAGGGCATACTCCTTCAGTCTCCCACTTGCACTAGAGTACAAATAAACCAGCTGCATTTTACTCCATCATAACCCCTTATCAAATAAGCGTTATATGATAATGCTTGCTTGTGGAGGAGTGTTAGTTCAACAATCTGTACAATACATAATTGTAGGTTCTTTGCAATTCATTGATATCAACTTGTTTGATATTATCATGTTATCTAATAACATATATACAAATATCGTAACTAAGTGAGACTTCTGTTTCCCAGCGCTTACTCTGATTCTGGTAACCAGGAAATTGCTTTGCAACTACACACTCAGTTATAGAGAACTCTTTGTAACATTTACAATCTCGCGATATCTACTTTCATGCCTATGTAGAAGATTTGACATTCCAATGTCAATCTAATGCCTAATTCATTTCTACTTCTAGTAAATTCTAAATTTACTTTGATAAATGTTCTTCTTCTAAGAACATGGGTCACATTTTATCGAGCACATAATATGGTTCCTATATGATGTCTAATATCCCATAATAGACCAACATATCTCATACCACTCTTATCGTGTATCATTACACATAATGATTTATTGGATTTCCAAGGACCATTCCTTTGGTTTTTAATCTATTATGACTCTTCAGAATTAACCCAAAACAACTCGACTATCTATTTAAAATTCCTGTTCTATTCTAAATAGACGCTGTCTTTTAAATAGTTTCGCAACTTCATCTTTCCTACTGGTACTATCCATAATATGTCATTTACATACGATGAATTTTAACTCACACTCAAATTATGTCACCTACATATTTGAGGACATGAGGTCTTACTCAAAATATGTCATCTACATATACGAGGGACTAAGCTCCCACTAAAAATACGTCTCTTACATATTAACTTGAGTAAACTAATTTGACTCCGACTTAAATTAGCAAATTCATAATTTGTTTCAATATTTTAGTCAAACCAAAATCATTGATCATTTATCAATTCGGATTAATACGACCTGTAGTATTCTATTAATACATATCCCATAGACTTTTAAGCATGTCTACATTTATGTAGTCAACAATCTTGATTTTGTTCAAGACACATTTCTTGACAAAATATGCTTCCATGTCTTTCTTATAGTTGCATTTCTCATATAACACTTTATATGATGATTAAGCAATCTTATTCTTTTAATAAGATTTATAGTAACATTTACTGTCTTAATCCTTTTAAATGTAACTTGGATTTTCAGACTCAAAAGCCTTTGTTCGTATTCTGATATTTTCTCAACTTTCTTTGTATTCATAAGGTGTATCTTGTTATGTTAACAAGATCTAAAATACTTAATATTAAACCGTGACCTGACAGCAAATATTATTATAATAACACCTTGTTTAGAAGCTTATTTTATGAGAATATTATGATCTCTTTGAAGAGGATTGCAAGCAGAAAACGATTTTCAAATCTCCTTCACTCTTATCATCAAATTTTCATTTGTAGACATATTCTTTTCGGAACACATTCCAATATTCTACTTTTATGAATATAGGTCTGAAACCTTATTTCAAGCTTCTAATTTTATTCCATCAAACCTAATTCGGAAATCATATTTTCCTTGAAATTATACAGACAACAATACAAGTTTTGCTTCTGTTGGTATTTGGAATATACTGTCATCCAATGTGAGTGTTCTACAAAGAACTATTCGTTTATATTTGTATTATCGTATAATCATCTATACTACGACACTTTTTTTGATCACACGAATCACCATTGAAAAATATCTATTTTCTAAAGTGGATGTCGGCTATAATTTTTCGAACATATTAAGAGATTCTAAAAGAGATTCTGAAAGACCACACTTTATCTAAAATAGAGTATGATTATAATATTTCACATATCACTATATCTGATATTATAATTTTGTGAAACAAATTTTCACAAGCTTTTATGTTGAAGCCATAATTCAAAAATATTGTCCTTTTGATCAAATCTTGTGACAATAATCACTAATCTTTCTTCTGAAAACCCCTTTGATCTTTTATCAAATTATTTTTCACAATCATGATTCGTTATACAAATACAATTATTTTCTAATCAACCATAGAAAAATTCGAACCAATGAATTTCACCACTTATTTAATTTAATAATCATCTAGTATGACTTTCAATTAATTTCTTTGCACATTGACACTTCAATATCCAATTCTGACTTTAATCAATTCGGCACATGCAGCACTTTAATAGATCGAATTATCTATTATTTCTTACATTTCTTTGATGAAATTCGGTGGTGTTTGCTCTTGCAACAAAATCATTTAATTCTTGGACACATAATTTTATCATTCCCGCTTCTATAAATGTGTATCATACGAATAATGTAATTGAGATGTGATTGCATATAATTTACTCATAACATAAAACAACTGCCTTGTTCCATAACATAAAACAACTGATTTGTTCTATTACATATATGAATAACTTTGTCTTGTAACATTCAAGACACTAAACTAAATCACACTCTCACTATTACAAAAAGGTCTTATAAAAAACTATTAAAGATAACTTTTATGATAACTTGAGGACGTGAGCATCACTGGCCATCAACTCCCTTGCTTGCCATTATGTGCGCACCATCACATTATATATCTCGTCATACTTGTAACAATCTGGACCTGTTTCATAAACAGAATAAGTATCAAATACTTTTCATCAAGTATGAGAAGAATGCATTTATATCTTCGTATATAAAATATACCTGAAGCGTCGAAGAGCTCTCCTTCGATGGCTCAACCTTTAGAGATTTGAACTTGTTCACGAACGTCAAGAAACTCATCGTGTCTCTCTTTATAGCATATTCACGCACATGCTCTAAAGGGGATCGCAGGCAGAAAACAAAAAAAATTCATAGCAACGATATCCTTAAACTAGCCAAGATCTATACTATGCATATATAGAAGTACAACGGAGATTGGAATACATACCCTTTTAAATCAAAAGCGGGGATTACGCTCCCGCACAAGCGTTGACGACTAAGACGACGTAGCCGACCTCTAGGTCGCGAAGAACTCGGCGCAACGAAGACGACAAAGATGACCTCGAGGTAGGATGGAGGAAGTAGGCCTCCGAGCACCGCTAGCGCAACACCTCACATGGCGTTACACACATATGGTGGAGACGACGACCTCCGAAGCTCCAGTCTAGGACAAGCAGCGGAAGACTTGGACCGGAACACCAGCAGCGCGACAGCGGGCTATGGTGGAGAGATCCCCTCTCAACTCGGCGCAACTCCGACAATGGGAATCACGTAATCGAGTAGAGAAAGAGAAATTAATTGGTTGATTTAAAAGGCTAGGGGTGCCCCTCTATATAAAGGGGCAAGGGAGCAACCAACCTCACCAGCCGGGCGGTGTGGGACTATTCCCACACCAGCCACGACCCTTGGAGGTGCGCCGGCCCTAGTGGGCCCCATGTGGCCCACTAGGGGCTGGCCAAACCAGCCCTCCTTCCCTTGGGGGGACTCTTCCCCCCTCATGGGACTTCTTTTCACTAGAAGGCCCATTTAGGGAAATCTGCCTTTAAAAATTCGAAAATAAATATATAAAATCATATTTAAATATTAATTACACTAACTAATATCGAACATATTATATAGAATTTATTCTAGCTCCGAAAACTATTTCGTCGCTGCCTGATCTCCATCGGACCATTCCCGGGACGTTCCCGGTGATCTCTTTCCTTTCCAGTTGTCTTGTCCAAACCCGTTAAGTGTGTTACCCTAGCGGTTCGATATAATAACAGACATGATCGATACCCCTCGTCGATCAATGATTAACTCGTAGGCCTGGACCCCGTAAATTAACCGCTGTGATATAATGAATGACTTTCATCTATCAAACCTGAACGTTAAGTCTTAAACCTTTTGTCATAGCGATACTTAGCGTGTCTGAGCATCGTTCATAGATATCTCCATACCTAGCATGATCTCGTTACCGACAACACTATCTTCTACTCGTCTATGTCATTATGTCAGGTGGTGACCCAGTCACATGTTTACAAACTCATTTGACATAATCTTACCGAGTGGGCCCTAGAGTATATATCCTGCTATACGGACTGACAAATCCTGCTCTTGACCCCTCGTCTCAACTACCCCCTTTCGATACCCAAAAGTATCACCGTTATTGTCACACTATATAAGATATGACGTTTGGTGCGATCAAAGTATCTTTCAGGAATAACAATAAGAGTTGATCTCACGGTCGAAGGCGTAATGACTACGTCCTATAAATATGGGTAAGTCCATCACATTGTTCTACCTAACGATATGACTCCATTGCCAACAGACGCCATGTCTAATGATCAGGAAATCTCGATCATCAATCGCACAATGAACTAGTCTTAGTAGAGTCTACTAGGGATCTGGTTGTTTATCTACCACACGTGTATTAATGTTTCCGCTTAATACAGTTATAGCATGGTATAAAACATATAATGAACAATTGGGATATGACCAATAAACTATGTTTATTAAGTGCCTCTAGGGCATATTCCCTTCATGCTCCTCATAGCTGGGAAATAGAGATATCAACGCAGTCTCTATTGCACATAAATCCGCCATCCAGAAATCGTAGACATTCGTAAGTTTGAAGTAGATGTCATACAATCTCTTCAAATGAGTATCCAGACAGGTATGTTCCTCCATGTGGATGGTCTGGAACTTTCTCAGCTGTCTGAATTGCTCAAGATTCATTTCATTTTTGAAGTGCTCCTTGATCGCATCAATGATGACATAAGGCTCCATGTGTCGAAACAACATTTTCAACTCTGGTGCTAGGCTTATGGTCATGACGGACTCCACTTCTATGAAAATGTCACGACGCTGACGAAATTCCTCATCTTCCTCTTCGCTAGCAGAATCATCTGGTTTCTCTCCTAATGCTTGTTCGATGACATATAGTATGTTGTTGTGTATGAGAGTCTCCCTAAGTATGTTTTACCACTTGATGAAGTTGGACCCATCGGCTTCTAAGTTCGAGCTTGAACTTCTAAGGAAGTAATCGAAGTAGAGTTCCATCTACAGATATGATCGCAAATAAGGTAAGGCTATGTTTATAAAATGTGTGAGTTTTATTTTATAATCAAATTATTAAACACACTCCACTAAGATTATTATCCCTACAATAATATTAGCGATTACATGACCCCCATCCACTATACCACCCCCGATCGTCACGGCCGGTGGCACAGCTTCAAAGATGAATATAAAATGTCGATCACAACAACTCTGTGACTCATGCACGATCTTTCGATCTTCCCGTGTTCCGAGGCCATATCTGCATATGCTAGGCTCGCCAATCAAACCTCGAAGTTTTTGCACGTGCAACATGGCTTACACCCACTGTATGCGAACGACGAAATGTATGACACCCGATCGTCGCGGCCTGCATCATTACTGAAGGAGATATGCCCTCGAGGCAAATAAATATTTAGTATTTATTTTATTATCTCATAAGTTTATATATGATTTTGTATTATGCTATAAATGTATTAATCGGAATTATTAATACACGTGGGATACATAGATAAACCAGAGTCCCTAGTAAGCCTCTATATAAACTAGTCCATTGGGCAACAGTTGATCGAGATTCCCGATCATGGACAATGGCGTCGATTGACAATGGGGTCATCTTATTGGTGGAATAAGGTGATGGACATACGCAAAGTATTGCAATAAGATCGTATTACGATGTTTGTCATTTACAATAAGAAGTAATATGATAGCTTATTTCTTAGACCGTGAGACCGTATTTATTGCTGCTCCGTAGGGGTGCTTTGAGAGCAAACGTTGTGTCTTATATAACATGACAATAAAGGTGTCCATCTTGGGTATCCCAAAAGAGTATGTTGAGACGTATGGATCAAGAGCGGGATTTGTTCATTCGTGTAAAGGAAAGATACTTTGGTCCCACTCGGTGAGATTACGTCTATATAGCTGCACAGCTTATGACTAGGTCATGGAGATGTAATATCACAAAAGAGTTATTAACCTTTGTCGGTAACGAGATACAACCTGGCATCGGATGTCTACGATCATATCTCGGACAAGGTAGTATCGTAGAAACAAAGGGAACTAATATCATGTTTATGGTTCAACGATATTCGTAGAATGCACATGGGCCGTCACATGCATCCAGGTATCCCTGATGGTCATTGGCGAGCGAAGGGTCTCGACCATGTCTGGAGTGATCTCGAATCGTAGCGTAACAAGACTTAAGGTCTGAACGACACTCGGGAAAAGTTTTGGAATAATATAGGAAGTGAATGGTAAGAGAGAAATAATACGGAAAGAGTTCCGGTGGTCCGGAAGGAGTTCGGGGAAGGTCTGGAATGGTTCCGGGGATGTATGAAAGATGTTCGGGTGGTCCGGAAAATATTTCGGAGTCACCGGAGATTAAATAATATGTAAATATATTAATTATGAATTAATTATATTTTATATTTATTAAAAAGGAGAAAAAGTGGGCATGCCACCTAAATGGGCCAAGAGAGCCCATTAGGGGGAGCCGCATGATGCACACGGTGGGTGTGTTGTTGGGAGACCCCAAGAGGAAGGTGTGAAGTAGTGCAGCAGCAAGTTTCCCTAGTTATGAAACCAAGGTTATCAAACCAGTAGGAGATGAATGTTCACTCGAGGTTGTTGGCGGCGACGTTGACACGGCGCAATACCAGCGTCAACAGAGAACGTGGAGCCTACACACAAACAATCAAGATACTTTGCCCCAACTTAACAGTGAGGTTGTCAATCTCACCGGCTTGCTGTAACAAAGGCTAAAACGTATGTGTGGAAGAAAGATAAATGTTTGCAGAAAGTAACATGTTTGCATTTGTGGGTTTATCAGATTAATGAGAAGGACCGGGGTCCACAGTTCACTAGTGGTGTCTCTCCAAAAATAATAATAACATTTATCCATGCGTGGTAAACAAATTACAACTAGGCAATTGACTGAATAATGATGAGCAACCCAATGCATATACTAATGTTATGATGTCTAGTGTGAGATCCATTCGGGCATTACAACAATATACATAGACCATTCCAATCACATCTATGACTAATAATCCACCTTCCTGTTAGCGTCCGCACCCTTTAAGTATTAAGTTGGATGCAACATATTATCGCCTTAAGCACTGTGTAAAGTAAGTAAGTAACATCATCCTTAGACGAAGTACTACTTTTTTATCCCTAGTAGCAACAGTACATCCACAATCTTAGATCTTTCTGTCACTGCCCAGATTTAATAGAGACATGAACCTACTATCGAGTATAAATACCCCCTCTTGGAGTTATGAGCATCTACTTGGCCAAAGCACACACAAGTAACGGAGAGCATGCAAGATCATTAAATAACACACACATGATATATTATGAAGCAATAACTTTAGTACTCAATATTCATCGGATCCCAGCAAACACAACATGGAGAATTACATAAAGATGATTTTGATCATGATAGGCAGCTCACAAGATCTAAACATGATAGCACAAGAGGAGAAGACAACCATCTAGCTACTGCTATGGACCCGTAGTCCAAGGTAGACTACTCACACATCAGTCCGGAGGCGGTCATGGCGACGTAGAGGCCTCCGGGGACGATTCCCCTCCCAGCAGGGTGCCAGGGAGCAGCTCTGATCTCTCTCGAAGTGGTGTTGATGACGGCGGCAGCTCGGGACCCGTGGAGGAAAAGTGATTAACTGTGCTCTGTTTTTAGGTCAAGGGGGTATTTGTAGGCGAAAGATCAAGGTCGGTGGGCGCCCGAGGGCGCCACATCGCCTCCTGGCGCGGCAGGAAGTGGGGCCGCGCCACCAGGTGATGTGGCCGCCTCGCGGCCCCTCTTCGTCACGTCTTCGGTTCTTCGCGACATAAATATTCCAAAAATAATTCCTGGTTGATTTATTTCCAATTTGGCGGATATTTCTTTAAGTAATTTTCTGAAACCAAAAACAACAGAAAACAAGGACCTGGCACTGTGGCATCTTGTTAATAGGTTAGTCTCATAAAATGCATAAAACTATACAAAATGCATATAAACCTTGTAATAATATGATATAACATAGCATGGAACATAAGAAATTATGGATACATTGGAGACGTATCAACATCCCCAAGGTAAGTTCTACTCGTCCCTAGTAGGCAAGAACGATAAAAGAAGAATAATTTCTAAAGTGACATGCTTAAACACAATCTTGATCATGTAATAATGTAAGGCATGTAAACTGAGATCAAATGAATAAGGGTTGTAGTTTATATTGATATCAAACGAGTAATGAATAAACAAGTAGGTGAAGCAAGCAAAGCTTTCAATGATATAGTACTAGATAGCAATCAACTGTGCAAACTAGATATTAAAGATGATTTAAGCTTAAAGCACAACAATATAATCATCTAATGCTTTCAACAATCATGACAACTTAATAAAAGGATCAAGTCAAGCAATATCAATATGCACGTAGAAGATCAATATATTATTTGTTCAAAAGAAACAAGCAAGCGTTCAACGTTGCTTCCTGGCACAAGGATGTTATGGCTAAGTGAATGTTAACGGAGGTTTGGAAGGCCAACAGAAGAAAGGCTCACAAAGCTGTAGATGATCATTAGACAAGAGAAAGTCATACAATCGAAGCTACGCAAGGAGTAGTGAATCCCATACAACGGATGCACATGGAGCTATAAGTATATGAAAGCTCTCCAACAGAACCAGTGGGGGTGCATCCAACTTGCTTGCTCACGAAGACCTAGAGCACTTTTGAGGAGGCTCATCATTGGAATATACAAGCCAAGTTCTATAGTGTAAAGTTCCCCACATAGTTATGCAACTAAGACATGAAAACTCTCTCATATGGAGCAAAGGTGCTAAACATGAGCACAAATGATAATCACAACTGATATGGTGCTATAACATGAGCACAAGTGATGACTATAAATGATATGGTGCTATAACATAAGCACAAGTGTGTGATAAAGAATAGTAATGATGCCCCCTTTTTTCTTTCTTTCTTTTTCTCTTTTTTCTATTTTTTTCTTTTTCTGTTTCTCTTTTCGTTGGCCTCCATGGCTCTTTTCACTTTTAGGGGCAAGCATCCTCATATGATATATGATGTATGACAACACACTAATGATGATAAAACAACATACTGATGATACAAGTAACTTATATGAATGTGCCATAAGAATATATATGACAACAGTGCCTCTTCCATTGTAGCAGGTTATGAAGTGATCTAGCGTAACATGGGTAAAACCACACATCAGCTTTATAGAAATACGCAAAGCAATAAATAAGTAATGAATGACAAAAAGTCATGTAATGTAAGATGGATGTTGTATGGCAATATATCTCGGAACAGCTATGGAAATGTTGTAGTAGGTAGGTATGGTGGATGCTTTGAGGAAGATATTTGGCTTATGTGTAGGAGAATAAGATGAAGATCTTCCACGAGTTTGGATGTACCCGCAAAAAATGCACCAACTCTCAATGTGAGAAATGGCAAAGCAAAGTACCGAAGAGGCTAGCAATATGGTGGGGGAAGTGCCATGAAAACCGGAGTTTTAGAACTATAAAGTAAAAAGATTCCAAATAAAAATATGATCATGCAAGGCATAATGAAAATTACTGCTAGGGGTGCTGTGGCAAATGAACAAGTCACTGTTGGGGACCCGACCATAGCACAAAACATAAAGTCATTACAGTTGCCTTAGGCAAATAGAAATCATATACCTTTATGCAATCAACTGGAAATTTAAGTGTGACACAATTTTCAAGTTTCTCTAGACCAACCATTTGATCATTCCACTTTACTAGACCATCATGTTTCCTATTAAGCAAATTAATATCTCAGAACAACATCAATGATTGAAGTGACACAATTTAATGATCTACAAGATTATGTATCATTTAATTATACCATCTACCATATTTAGCATTTTCTGTTCTCAACCAAACACCAATCAACTTATTTAAAAGATAAAATCTCCAAGTAATTAAACAATGAGATATAAGAGTATGATATAACAAAGCTAACAGATCTAACAAGAGATGCATGAAAAACAAGAGCTAGAGAGCAAACAATAACAAAAGACGAATACTCAACGAATATAAGTGAAGAATACGAGTATTCATATGAAAAAGTGGAGCGTGTCTCTCTCCCACACAAAAGAATGCTAGGATCCATATTATTCAGAGAATGAAAATAAAAAAGACAAAAGCAAACATATGCTTCAAGATAAGAACATAAGATGTGACATAATTAATATATAGTTTCACTAGAAAGAACCTGATAGTTTGTCGATGAAGAAGGTGATGCCTTGGGCATCCCCAAGCTTTGACGCTTGAGTATTCTTGAATATATTTGGGTGAACCACCGGGGCATCCCCAAGCTTTGGCTTTAATATCCTCTTGATCACATTATATTATCCTTCTCTCTTGATCCTTGAAAAGTTCCTCCACACCAAACTTAGAGTAACTTCATTAGAGGGTTAGTGCACAAAAAATTATGATATTATGTAGGAACACAATTGCTACCAATTCTACTGTACATTAGCTACAGCCACTGATACTTAATAGGATAAAAAGATCCAATCAAAATAGCAAAAGAGGCATTGCAAAAGAAAATGACAGCATCTATCAAAAACCGAACAGTCCGTAAAGACAAATTTTTTTGAGGAACTTAACTTGATCAGATCAGAAAACTCAAAACTAATGAAAGTTGCGTATACATCTGAGGATTGCGCACAAAAAAGGGCAGAGTTTTTTGACGTTCCAGTGAGGAGGTATGAATTTAACGGCGGATAGCAGAAATCTGTTTCAGAACAGGAACTGAATTTTAATATCAACTTTCGACTAGAGGTTAACTTGACACAACATTGCGATAAAATAAGGATACAAAGGAATTTCTACAGAGGTAGGACAAGTACTTGACATAAGCAAAACAAAATAAAATAACAGGAAATAAAAGTGGGTTGTCTCCCATAAGCGCTTTTGTTTAACGCCTTTGAGATAGGCACAAAGTAAAACTTAAGTATTATCAAGAGATGAAGCATCAACACCATAATTTGAACGAACAATAGAATCAAAAGGTAGTTTCATTCTTTTCCTAGGGAAGTGTTCCATACATTTCTTGAGTGGGAATTGGTACTTGATGGTACCTTCTTTCATATCAATAATAGCACCCACAGTTCTCAAAAAGGGTCTTCCCAACACAATTGGACAAGATGGGGTGCATTCAGTATCCAAGACAATAAAATCAACGGGGAGAAGGTTATTATTAACCATAAAAGGAATATCATTGATCCTCCCCGAAGGTTTCTTCAAAGCATTATCAGCAAGAAAAATATCCAAATAGCAATGTTCCAAAGGTGGAAAATCTAACATATCATAGAGCTTTTTAGGCATAACAGAAATACTTGCACCAAGGTCACACAAAGAATTGCAATAAATTTATCTACTTTAATTTTAATGATGGGCTCCAAACCATCTTCTAACTTTCTAGGGATAGAAGCTTCAAGTTTTAATTTATCTTTCCTAGCATTAGGATTTGTGGCCAATTTTTGCAAGAACTTAATAACTTCAGAGATATTACAATTGTCAAAATCAAATTTATTATCATCAAAGCAAACCAAAGCACATTCTCTCACGTTCCTAAAAATTTCAGCACTTTCGTCAACACTAGTTTCAACAATTTTGGGCAATTTTAAATTTGTGGGTGAAGCAGAGGAGATATTTCCTATACCAACTATGTTTCCATTGATAGTAGGAGGCTTACTAACATGTGAAACACCATTATTTTCAGAGGTATTAATAGTGATGTGGTTATACCTGACGGGTATACCCAGCCTACTACATTAAAGAGTGATTTCTTAGAAGGCCCAGTTGATGGCCCATGTAAAAGATAAGTCAGAGAAGATAAAGAACTCCGAAGAAGATGGAGTGTGGAACAAGTTAGGAGGCTTCGTGCCGACTTAGGAAACTTAGAGATATAATTCCAGTTATACTCGAACTCCTGAGACCTGGATCCCTGTATATATGGGTCCTGAGGGAAGCGATAGGACACATGCAATTTGAGATACCCAAACCCTAGCGAGGCATCGACTCGCCGGGACACCCCTGTAATCCTACTGTGAGATCAATAATATAGATCTGACGAGCAATCTCTTGCTTGTCAGCCGTCCTAATTCGTCAACACCCATACACTCTTCTTGTCGATACAACCCTAGGTGCCTTACCATGGGATTTGCCGAGTTAACCCCTCGTCAATTAGCACCGTCTGTGGGAAGAATTGACGTTGGATCTATGGAATCGACGGCTCCATCGGCAGAGGCAACGGCAGGGCCGTCACGGGATCCACTAGATCCGAGGAAGCCATACGCACTCTGGACCTTCGATTTCATCCCGTACTCGGGACCTTCGATTTCGTCCCGCACTCGGCATCGGAGCGATCAGCGTTCGCGGGTGTGCACTCAGGTATGGATCTGACGTTTGGCAGTTTCCGTTTTCTTGTCAATCAGTGGGGAACACTCCACGTGGCGAGCTCGGTCCGATCAGCAAATCTGGGCGGCAAGATCGCATCCGCGTCACACGCAGGATCCTCGACATCTGCGTCTACATTAACAGTCAAGATCGCATCTGCGTCGCTCGCGGGACCCTCCACTCCCGTGTCTCCATCAACAGTCAAGATCGTATCTGTGTCACTCGTGGGATCCTCGACTCCCGCGTCTCCATCAAAAGTCAAGATCGCATTTGCGTCACTCGCGGGATCCTCAACTCCCGCGTCACCATCAACAGTCAAGATCGCATCTGCGTCACTCGCGGGATCCTCAACTCCCGCGTCACCATCAACAGTCAAGATCGCTTATGCGTCACTCGCAGGATCCTCAACTCCCGCGTCGCTATCAGCAATCAAAAGTGCATCCGCGTCGCCCGTGGAAACAGCAAATCCGTTCGCTTCAATGGAGGAGGCAGGCGTGACGTGCTACTGCTCCGACTGCACCGTTTTTCAAGTCGCATCCATACTTCACAGCGGGGAATCGTCGGTGGATAGCGAGCGCGAGCATAGGTACAGGGGGCGCAGTGTGTACAATCGGCAGGCTATTCAGGTCTGCATGGTGGACGTCACCCCAGGAACCACACCGATTCAGCACCCTGCGCCACAGGGGACCCAGTACCCTATCACAGTACGGATGGTGGGTGAAGATCTGGACATCACAGAAGAGATGGCCATCAGGCTAGAAGATGTTGTCAACAGAGGCACCTTGCTACCTGTCGACTCCCCCAGGGAGGATTTATTGGCATACCAATACCTGTTAAGCAAGAAAAATCTCGAAATAGTTGAGATGCAGAACACACTCAACGAGCGACAGGCCAGAGCTGATTCGGTCAGCGCAAGAAGGCTGGCTTACTCGTCTCATACTCGACTGGCGCAAAGCCAGACACAACAGAGCATGTAAGGACCAGATCCAGGTTACCTAGGGCTGGGCCAGATCTGAATAACGTCACACAGAAATTCATGACTATCGCAGAGGACAGTATTCCCCTTCCAAAAACCACAGCGGCAACCGTAGCTTCTGTAGCAACCCACCTCCGATCCACCATGCCTCCGTAGGACGACCCACGACACGCTCTTCATCGGGCACAGATCGAGGCTTTAAGACATGTTGGATCGGCTTTCGTACCAGTGGCTACTCCGGCGGGACGACCTGGGATCAGCCCTGGTCAGAACCCCCAGGTACGGGCACCCGTGCAAACGGCAGCAGACCAGTCGATCAACCGCCTCCGGGTGAAGACACCCGTCGCGGCAGTCGGCGACAAGAGGAACGTACTCAGGACGACCCAGAAGCAAGCATGTCCAGGCGCCGCCACCATGATGAACGAGACAGAGGTGACCTGGAGCGGAGCAGATCCAGGCAGCGGCACCGGAGCAGTCGAGATAGAGAGGAGACCGAGGAAGAACAGTCCACCCGACGCCGTTGCGAGAGGGAAGAGCGCAAGCGTGATGGGGAGGAACGGCGTCAGCAAAGACTAGCTGCCAGCTTTGATCATGATTATGCAGAGGAAGGATTCAATGCAAGAGATATAATCACTCAGCGGGTAGTAAACAAACGCCGACATCAGCGTAGGCGTCACAACCGCACTCCAGGCTCCAGTCGCAGCAGTTCGGGCTCAGAATCTGACGTCGAGCCGTGCGGAGTGATTTGCTTCACATCGGCAGTACGGGAAAATCGTATGCCAAAAAGGTTCAAACTAACTTCTAAGACACCCAAGTACGATGGCAGTCAAGAGCCGTCAGCATGGTTAGAGGACTATACGACAGCAATAGCATGTCAGCGAGAAAATACCACGACTGCCATGCAATAATCCAGTTATTGTTGACGGGATCAGCCCGTGCCTGCCTTAGAGGATTGCCTCGCAGTTCGTATGCAACATGGGAAGCTTTTTGCAGCGACTTCAAGAGAAACTTTTCCTGCATGTTCAAACGACACGCGTCTTTCCAGCAGCTCAGATCTTGCAAGCAAAAGCCCGGTGAAACACTTCACGAGTACATTCAGCGGTGGACCACCATGAAAAACTCAGGCGCAAACATCTCCGAGGATAACGCCATATTTGCATTTATACAAGGTGTCAGGCGCAACAACTTGCAGGAAGCATTAGGCCGGGAAGACCCAAAGACAATTGCACATCTCATGGAAATAGCCAATAAGTGGGCTGATGGGGAAGACTCAGTCAGAAACGACAGAGGGCCATCGCCCGAGGCGGATCGCTAACAGGGCAGCAACGGACGTCGCGGTCGTTTTGACAGAAGAATCAGGCCAAGGCCGTACGGCGAGATAGAAGGAGTCGAGCAAGTAGCGGCCGGATTCCTGGAGAACCGTGCAAACCACAACACCCATCAAGGGGAGAACTCGCGTGAAGAGCGGGAGGACAGGAATCGTCTCCATAGAAATCGAGATGATGCATGAAGACGTGATTTCAAGCCAAGAGGAACTCGGTTCGAGCGACCTTATCAAACGCCGGCTCGGCAACTCACCGACCCCTGCAGAATGCACCTGTTCAAGGATGATTTCGGCAACTTACGAGCAACGCACATACTAAAAGACTGCCGTGACTTCATCGCAGTACAGACAGCATTACCTCCGCCGTATAGGCTGAGATACGACGTAACGCTGCTGCACATCTGGCTCTGCCCGCACACGCAACATTACCTCCGCCGCCAGCAGGGCACATCGTAGGAGCAGTTCAGGAGAACCGGCAGCAGGAAAATACGGGCGCACCCCGCGATCAGTACCCGCAAACCAGGGGCAATGTACATGATATAGAAAGGGAGGCCATCAAATCGGTGTCAGAAGCTCATCAGTCGCCAAGTTCATTTGGCCACTGCGGCACCACCAGCAGTCCCAGAGTACCTGCAGGGTTCAGAAACTCCAATCGGCTTCACTCGGACAGACCACCCGCCGCGAGTCCCGCGCCTAGGCCACACACCTCTCATCATTCAGGCTTTGATTGAAGGATTTAGGATGAACGAAGTGTTCATGGATGGGTGCAGTGGTATCAATATCCTCTTCGTAGATACCTTGCGCAAGATGAACATGTCACTCGACAACTTGAAGCAGTCTGAAAACACATTTCATGGCATAGTGCCAGGCAAGGCAGTGTATCCTCTGGGTTCTTTGTGGCTCGAGGTTGTTCTGGGTGACGAAGATCACTTCAGAAAGGAGAGTGTTGAGTTCGAAGTCGTCGACTGGCCGTCTCAGTACCACATAATCCTCGGGCGACCAACGTTTGACAGGTTTATGGCAGTACCTCACTATGCGTATCTTATTGTCAAGTTGCATGGACCAAAAGGAGTCATTACGGTATGCGGCAATTTTTAGCGTTCTGACAACTGCGACAGGGAATTCAGCAAGATATCCGAGTCCTTCGACGCGCAAGAGCAGCTTGCGGAGATCGATTTGGACAATGATCACACCTTGTTCCCTGAAGCCAAGAAACCTGCTGCCGAGAATTCGTTCAGCGCCAAAAACGACACAAGGGCTCATAGGGCTCACCCGACGGACAAGGACAAGACAGTCCTCGTGTCGTCCAGTCTAAATGAAGCATAGGAAGGCGCGCTCGTCGAGTTCCTCCGTGAGAACTAGGAATTTTTTTCCTGGCACCCGACTGATATGCCAGGCATATCCAGGGAACTTGCCTAGCAGGCCCTACAAATCTATCCAGGCACCAATCCAGTTAAGCAGACCATGAGAAGATTATCCGAGCCGAAGCGAGAAGCGGTCATGTCAGAAATTGATAGACTACTAGATGCAAAGTTTATCCGAGAACTCAAAAAATCGGACTGGGTCGCTAACCCAGTACTCGTGCCAAAGAAGGGAGTCAAGTACGGGAGGATGTGCATTGATTTCACATCGCTAAACAAGTGTTGCCCCAAGGATCACTTTCCTCTGCCAAAGATAGATCAGATCGTGGACTCGACGGCAGGCTGCGAGCGCCTCTCGTTCCTTGATGCTAATTCAGGATATCTGCAGATTCAGATGAAAAAAGAAGATGAAGAAAAGACAACGTTTATCACCCCTCACGGTGTATACTTATACACCAAGATGACCTTCAGGCTAAAAAACACAGGGGCGACCTATCAACTTATGATGCATAACTGCTTGCGGGATCAGATCGACAGAAATATCCAAGTATATATAAACGACATAGTTGTCAAGACTCAGAAAGCCAAAACTCTGATCGACGACCTGAGGGAGACTTTCGCCTCTCTCAACAAATATCGAATCAAACTCAACCCCACTAAGTGCGTGTTTGGAGTGCCATCAGGGCAGATTTTGGGTTACCTCGTGTCCGCTAGGGGCATCGAGGCCAACCCGGAGAAAATCCGAGATCTCCTGCAAATGCCAGAGCCAACAAAACTTCGTGAGGTCTAGGGACTCGTGAGGAGAGTAGCTACCCTCAGCAGATTCATCAGCAGAATGGGCGACAAAGCCTTGTCGTTTTATCAGCTGATGAAGAAAGCCGACAAATTCCAGTGGACAAATGAGGCTAGAGTGGCGTTTGAGGAATTGAAGCGGATGCTAATGAATCCGCCGGTACTCGTAGCACCCCGAGAACAAGAAACACTCTATTTGTACATAGCCGCCACCAACAGGGTGGTCAGCACAATACTTGTAGTCGAAAGGCCAGAAGAAGGGAAGACCCAGCCGGTACAGCGGCCCATGTATTACCTGAGTGAGGTGCTCACCCCCGCTAAGGAGCGGTATCCGCATTATCAGAAACTCGCGTATGGCGTGTTCATGACAAACCGCAAAGTCGTGCATTATATCACAGAGCACCCAATTGTGGTGGTGAGAAGCGCCCCGTTATCAGACATCCTCAACAATTCAATGGCGACCGAGCGGGTCGCCAAGTGGAGTATTGAGCTTGGCCCAAGAGACATCACCTACCGGCACCCGAAAGCAATCAAGGCTCAGGTTCAGACTTCACAACCGAGTGGATAGAGGTTCAGTTTGTCCAATTCCTGGACCATGTACTTCGGCGGGTCAAAATGGTTTGACGGCGGAGGGGCTGGGGTCATTTTAACCTCACCCCAAGGAGACAAGTTGCGGTACGTATTGCAGATGGATTTCAAACGAGCAACAAACAATGAGGCAGAGTACGAAGCACTGTTGCATGGCATGCATATGGCCAAAGCTTGCGGAGCAACTCGATTGATGATTTACGGTGACTCGAATCTGGTGGTGCAGCAGACGATGAAGGAGTGTGATGCCAACGCAGACAACATGTAGGCTTACCCAGATATGTATAATGTCATGGAAGGCAACTTCGACGGGTGCGAGTTGAGGGATGTTGGCCGAGAAAGCAACGAGGAAGCGGATATGTTGGCCAACATTGGATCTAAGAGGGAACCCATCCCGCCCGGATTTTTTCTGGAAAGGATTAAAGAAAGGTGAATCAAAATAAAAGATTCAGCCAAACACTCGACAAACGTCAGTGACTCGCAAGAAAAGACTGAGCAGGCAACAGCTGGTCAGCAACCCGACAATCCCCTAGCCTCAACTCCTCCGGTCGAGGCGTTCCTTATTGAGCCATCCTAGACCAAGCCTTTTCTGTCGTATAACACATGCCAGGAATTGCCCATTGATGCAGTTCAGGCAAACGCATCACCCGGCGGTCCAAGGCGTTCACAGTTATCAACAAGGATCTTTACAAGCGGAGCATATCTGGAATCCTATAGCGGTGCATAGCACCCGAAGATGGACGGGCAATCCTCATGGACATTCATGCCGGTACATGCGGACATCATGCAAGCAGCAGGGCTATACTCGCAAAGACCTTAAGAGCAGGTTTTTACTGGCCGACTGCCATGCAAGATGCAGAGGACTTGGTACGGAAGTGCCTCGGCTGCCAGAAGTACGCAACCAAGCCTCACGCCCCAGCATCCGAGCTCAAGACCATCCCGCTGGCTTGGCCTTTTGCACAGTGGGGGCTGGACATGGTTGGACCACTCAAGAAGTCCTCACATGGGGATCATACTTTCCTTTTGGTCGAAGTCGACAAGTTCACCAAGTGGATCGAAACAGTTCCTGTCACAAACGCTACAGCAACTTCCGCAGTCAATTTCATCAGGTCCATCATCTTCTGCTTCGAAGTTCCAAACAGCATAATAACGGACAACGGGACTAACTTCAAAGCAAAAGAGTTTCAAGACTTCTAAAGTTCGCAGGGTATCAAGCTCAAGTACGCGTCCGTCGCGCACCCTCAGTCCAATGGACAAGTCGAAAAGGCCAATGAGTTAGTATGCAGTGGTTTGAAGAAAAGACTGTTAGTACCACTGTAACGTGCTGCAGGCGCCTGGGCAGAGGAGCTACCCGCCGTACTTTGGAGTCTTAGAACAACGCCTAACAGGTCCACGCAGTACACCCCCTTCTTCCTGGTGCATGGAGCCGAAGCAGTCATGCCATACGACCTGAAGTTCGACGCCCCCGAGTGGTCGTATATGACGAGGACGACTCCGACGAAGCACTCGAGGACGACGTCGACACCTTGGACGAAGCTCGTGATATCGCAGTCGCCAGAACGGCCACATACCAGCAAAGTCCGTGTAATTACCACAGTCGGCGTTTGCGGCCGCGATCCTTCACAAAAGGTGACTTGGTTCTCCGACTCAAACAAAAGAAAGTACACAAGCTCGCGTCCCCGTGGGAAGGACCCTTTATAGTAACAAAGGTCATCGGCAACGGAGTAAAAAATTGTAATATATAGCCTGAATAAGTGAATATTAAGGATTTCTTTAACAGAAATAATCAGTAATACTTGCAAAAGCAGTCCACTTAACCAGATCCATGGCACAAACATAAAATAGGAGATACAAATCCTTGAACTAAATAACAAGGTCTAAAACCGAACCACCAGATTGCAGTGTACAACATTAATCAGAATTATTGGTCTCATCTTCTCACTAGACTAACAAACAGATTGCACACCATCATCATTACCGAAGACAGGCATCTTCTCCCTAGGAATTTTTTTTTTGTGATGTTGATCATTCAACTTGTATATCATTAGGTTCATAGGAGCCTGGGAGCTCTTCCTAAGAACTCTCCTTCCTTGTGATGTTTCTTCCTAGAAGCTTGGGAGCTGGACTTTTGTAGTTTTGTTACGTGTTTGGGTCGATGGGAGCTGGGCTTTTGTTTGGGCCAATGGGATCCAGACACACTTTTCCAGTTTTTTTGTAGCACGCTATGCGCTATATTATTTAGCGTGGTACAGCGCGGTATAGCGCGTATATAGCGCGCGTAGCGCCGTAGCGAGCATTTTAGACTAAATATAGCGTAGCCTACTCAGAAACGCTATAACGCGCTATAAACGCCGATATAGCGCGCTATTTTTTACGTTGATATCGACTGAAGCATGTAGAAACAGGGGAGCCATCCCACAACCCATGGAACGCGGCGCACCTGCGTCGGTTTTATGCGTAAATTTTTAGTTGCGACAGTTTGTTATCTTTTAGGTTGTTAATCTAGTCGTTATTTTCAGTCAGTTTTATCGTATCAGGGAAAACAGTATACTGATCAGCAATAAAGTACAATGTTCCGCCATGCACGTATATACTGACGAGTTCTTATTTACTTTGAGAAAAGAGGATGTCACCCGATGCAAACAGTGCTCGGGGGCTCCCCTGAAAAAATACAACTTGGTCAGCTCACCCGATGCAAAATAGTGCTTGGGGCTGCCTGAAAAAAATACAACTCGCCTGGCTCACTCGACACAACTAGGGCTCGGGGGCTATCGGAAAATATACATACCAAAACAGCTCGCCCGATTCAGGCAGTGCCCGGGGGCTATCAGTTACAAACTGAGAAATCTCACTCGAGGCAGGAAAATCGCAGGTCGCTAGGCGACTTCCTATTTCATTATTGTTGATAGACGTCGCCGCTCCAGTTCAAGTGAAGCTTCATGCTCCATCAAGGCAATCACGCAGCTGACAGCCCCTCCAGCAGCCTCATAATGTTCGGCCATAACAGTAGATCCCATACCTGCGAGAGGCCCAGCTCCAACCTTCGCCAGGTCTATGTCAGGATAGTGGAGGCGCAGTAGCAAAAGCCGTTGTGGCACCCGCAACAAGTTGGCGGCGGACAAAGTCATTGGTAGCTTCGCCATGGCGAAACTTAGTCATCAAGTCAGCCAGCCCGTGAGGTTGATCATTCAGATGGAACATGGCCTCGTGTATTAGTCGGAGTGTCGTCAAGCACGACGAGGTTAAGCCTTTTACTTGCGAGACTCGATCTCGAAGGGTAAGCAGCGTGGTGGCCCGACTGCGCATTGACCAAATCGATGAAGCATCGTGGCCGTGTTCAGACATAACCTTAACAAGTTGCGCTTGGACTCTACTTTGTTCCGATCGCGGGTCAGTTTGAGCGCCTACAGCAGCAGAGTGAAGGCAGTTGTCAGTCTGTGTGGAGCAATCAGGCGTGTGGCAATTCAGGGGACGGGCGGTCAAATACTCGGGGGCTGCGCATGTTACTTACAGAGAAGGCCAGAAGCAGCGTCCTCCACTTTCTTCATCAGTACAAGCTCCCGTTCTATCGGTCGGGGTTTTTTCGACTGCAGTATGACTAGCCTACCCCGAGTCACCCTGAGCTCTTGCTCCTCATTTTCACAACGCACCTTTACCAGGTTGTATAGGTATTGGTCGCGTGGATTGAAAGGCGGCACATCGCCGGGGGCAAAAGTGCTAGCAGGTTGCGTCACAGTAAACAGTTCTCAGTCAAAATTTGAAGTAGCATGCAAACAGAAAAGGACAAAGTAAAATACAGCTCGTATTATCATCGAATAAGACTCGGCGGCTAAGCAATAGCCCTCGATCATATAGAAATTTCAAAATAAATCATAAGTTTGGTTACATCCAGTTCATCGCTTTAGGCGTGAGTGAGTTTCACAAAAATAACGTTACTAATCAGCTAATCGTTTTCTGGATATCTAGGCAAGTTACTTCGAGCTGGCGGCACTAGCTGATGCTGCGGACCCTTTTTTCTTGCGGGTGGCGGCTCGCTGCTCCAAGGTCAACATTCGTCAGCCGTCGCGCCTCAGCCTCGAACTGGCTAAGTGAAACCTTCTTGCCAGTCGGGTTCAGGGGAAAAGTGGTCGCTATCGAGTTCAAATCAAGCTCCACCCCGTGTCCCAGCAGCATCTTGAAAGCAGTGGCAGAACCACGTACCGTCTGCTCGTGAAGGAATTTGGGGAAGGAGTCCCCCTCTAGGCGGAAAGTCCCAGCTAATGTGTTCAGGTCCTTCGGGGGCTCTTGAGTCGGGAAGGCAATCTTGTGCAGCAGTCAAGGCAGCCGCCGATGAAGCCACTACTCCGCTCAGTCGGCTTCCGAAGTGCTCAGTTGATTCAATCACAGCGTCAAGTTCGATGGTTGAGGAAGCCGCAAACTGATTGGCCGGCAAGCCAAGAGCATCTGTGCATAGTAAAGAACATCGTTCGAGTCAGTGGCGGCGGCAATCATAGTTAGCAGTGGAAAGGCAGGAAATAAAGAGGTTGCAACAAGTACTTACGAGCCAAAGTCTGCCCAAGGGCGAGAAGGCGGGAGGCGAGAGAGCTGTCTGACTCTGCGCGCAGAGAGTTCAGTACTTCTTCGGCCCTGGTTGCTCCCTCAGTCTTCGCAGCTGCAAGTAGCTGGGCAGTTCTTTCGTTGCTCGGCTAACTTCGTCCTTTAAGTCTTTGGCAAGATAGAGGGCGTGGTCCCTAGCTTGGATGGCCGCGTTAAGTTCGTCTATATATCGGGTGATGGCAGCGTGTTAGTGGACAACGGTTAAGATACAAAAGTAAGATCAGAGGCCAAATTGTTACCCTGGGTTTTCTGCAGCTGGTCTTGGAGTCTCGCATTTTCCTGTTCCAGGTGAAGGTATTCACCGCCAACAGTCAGTAGGCGGTGAAGGAAAGGCTGCAGGAATCCAGAAGTGTAGTAAGTCAGTTAGTTAGCTTGCGGTAAACTATAGGTAGTTACCCACAGGTTCGGGGGCTACTCCCATAGGGAGCGCTGTCGCGCACCCGATGAGTTAAAATAAAAATCTCTAAGGGAGAAAGTTCTAGTGACTTACGTGGTTCGGATCGGGAGTCGTGTCTTGCGGCATCCGCACCGTGATGGCAGCGGATTTGGAAGTCGTTGCAGTCGGGATCTCTATGACCGGCGACTGCGCCTCATCCTTCTTCTAGTCCGGTGCTTTCAATGAAGACATGTTCTCAGGAGGAGAAGTCGTGATTGTAGCGGGTTCTGAGCTCTCGGACTCATCCTCGCTAGTTGTGCTGCAAATTCAATAAGGTGTGTCAGGCGCCAGGAACAAAGCTCGAGCAACGAGCAAGATAGTCGAACGTACCTCATCTCCCATGGAAACAGTCGTTGGTGGTTGAGGCCTTCTATAGTCAAGGCAGGTAAGCTGGAAATCGGTACGGCCTTCGGGGCCTCCGAGGTAGTAACAACAGTCGGGGGAAGGACGGCCTCGTCCCGGTCCTCAGCAGTCGCAAGCCGGTTGCTCCTATCTTGCGAATCACCAGAGCTTTCAGCCCGAGACCGAGTTCGCTTTTGGGTTAAGCTCTTCTCTATCCCGTCACCCTCCGAGTGAGCCGTAGTGACTGACGGGTCGGATGGAGGGTCTCCGATTGGTGCCGCTGGGATGTCATCTTCAAGGTTAGTTGGCTCGGAAGGTTGGTAGACGATACTCTGTTAGGCAAGTAAAAGAGAAGAGTATGTGTTAAGGGAAGTTCTCAAATGCAGTGGGTCTGTAAAGCAAAAGGAGTTAAAAGGGACCAGTATCTCGAGTACTGGGTTGGATTTTTTGGTATCCTTCAATGGGTGAGACCAGCTCCCCAACTTTGACTTTCAAACCAGTGAGTGTCTTCAATGCTTGAATCAATTCGTTGGTGGAGAAGTTTTCACTCGACACTCGAGTGGAGTCGTCGTCACCAGTGTACTGATACATGGGGTGGGCGTGTTCCTGCAGAGGTGGCACGCGTCGCCGCAGGAATGCGGTGACCAGGTGTGCGCCAGTGAGCACCCTCTCTTCGGTAGTCTGCAGTTCAACAACTTTGGCTAGAAGTTCCTTGGCATCTTTTTCTTCAGTCGGGGTCAAAGAGTTGTTCCAGGAGCGCTTCTTCACAAGCTCAGTCTCTGCGTCGAAGGGTGGCAGCCCAGTCGAGTGGCCTGCAGAGACTTCGTCCTTCACATAAAACCAGCGTTCACGCTAGTTTTGGACTGATTCTGACATCGGTATTTTGAAGTATCCAGATTTGGGCTTCGCCTGAATGCCCAGACCCGCAGGGCCGCTGCCTGACCCTTGACCTTTTATGCTGAAGCAGAGGCGAAATAACCCCCAGTGTGGGGCTATTCCGAGAAAACACTCGCAGAGAGTGATAAAGCAGGCGATGTGAAGAACAACATTTGGTGGCAAATCATGGATATGCGCACCATAGACACAGAGAAGTCCGCGGACGAATGGATGAATCAGGAAGGACAGTCCATGGTTCATGTGGTAGAAAAAACATACCCGCTCGTTGCTTGCAGGAGTTGGCTGGTTTTCCTCGCCGGGCAAGCGCACGAACTCTGGCGATGCAGGGAGGACGTTGCTAAGGGACTCGAGGTGTCCTGCCCGCAACACGGATCGACGACATCCTCCTCTCTCCTGGGTCTCCGCCGTGGCGTTTTCCTTTCCCT
This sequence comes from Poa annua, assembly GCA_026929855.1. NCBI lineage: Eukaryota > Viridiplantae > Streptophyta > Magnoliopsida > Poales > Poaceae > Poa > Poa annua. The sequence continues at coordinate 262,754,645 of CM049426.1, read as the reverse complement.
TGGCAATGATGGATTTCCCCGTGGCGCGGCGCGAGGATGTGCTGGGCGAAGCAAAGGCGAGATGCTACAGTCGAGTGGAGCTCGTTGCGCAGGAGGAAGAAGAAGAGCAGAGGGTGGCGGCGCAAATGAGAGGGGTAGGTAAAAGTTGACGACGCGGTAAGTTGTTATATGAAAGAGAATAGTGGGCAGTCGTTCGATTGCCGGGCGTGTACACGTGTCATTCATCGAGCGGGAGGTAGTAAACTGAAGCGGCGTCGCAGTAACCCACGATGCCCGAAAAACGAGGAGGCCGTCATCAGGCTATTGTGGCGTGCGCGTCGTGCGGTCAAGTCAATGTGATTAGTCAAGACGGTCTATGACAGAGATGGCCCACCAGGGGTCGTGTTTCTTCGGAAGTGGGGAGGAATCTTTTCTTACGGTAGCAGTTGCGTCAGAGCTTATGGTCAGTCAGAAGAATAGTGGCATGCTGTTTACTTCGTTACGACAGTTGGCAGTCGGGAGTCGATAGTTGTTATTCCAGTCAGTTTGGGTGCAACAAGAGACGAACAATTTAAGGCAACATATATTTTTAGGTCGGCACTCAGACAGTCGCTAAGTGCACTCCCATCGGGAGTGTGACTTTGGTATTTAACAGTTTTTTCTGGTCTTTATTTCAGATTAAGCACAATTACAGGCAATTACACTCAACCTCGGGGGCTACTCCCATCGGGAGCGCTGTCGCGCACCCGATGGATTCTTGTCAGTCGACGATCAGCGTCAGTCGAAGGATGAAATTGAGTCGACGGTCAGCGTTAGATGAACGAAGATTTCACTCGGAAGTATTGAGTGATACCAAAGAAAATATATACATAACATAAAACAATTCTGGGACGTTCTAGCCTAGTCTAGTCCCCGATGCTGCATCAAACTATGCAACGGTAAGACCTGAATAAGGCCGGGTGACCCGTACAAGCTACGTGGACTCGTTGAAATTCCGTGCCAACAAGCATGAAGCGAAATCCCGGCGGACACGCTAAGGGTACATTATGTGTAACCGGGTTCAGACCAGTAAGTCCTGACTGGCTTGGTTCGCATTTGAACGGTTTTGCCGGTTTCGGGTCAAGGGACGCGAGATTGAATAGGTTAATAAGGTATTTTTCCCGAGTCGCGAATTAACTTGACCCCGATCCGTCGGCTGAATCAGACCTATTATACCATCCATCCCTTAAAGAGACGAATTAAATATTGATACGATCTTGTGATTAACAGTCGCACTTATTTATGATAATATACCTTCATGAACAGGTTGCGAATAGCATATGAGGATTACCAGGTGATATATTAAGTGGGGGAATCCCTACCCGATCCTTCGGACTCGAATAGCCATTCGGGGGCTACTGATGTGGTTATACCTGACGGGTATACCCAGCCTGCTACATTAAAGAGTGATTTCCTAGAAGGCCCAATTGATGGCCCATGTAAAAGATAAGTCAGAGAAGATAAAGAACTCCAGAGAAGGTGGAGTGCGGAACTAGTTAGGAGGCTTCATGCCGACTTAGGAAATTTAGAGATATAATTTCAGTTGTACTCGAACTCCTGAGACCTGGATCCCTATATATACATGGTCATGAGGGAAGCGATAGGACACATGCAATTTGAGATACCCAAACCCTAGCGAGGCATCGACTCGCCGGGACACCCCTGTAATCCTACTGTGAGATCAATAATATAGATCTGACGAGCAATCTCTTGCTTGTCAGCCGTCCGAATTCGTCTGCACCCATACACTCTTCTTGTCGATACAACTCTAGGTGCCTTACCATGGGATTTGCCGAGTTAACCCCTCATCAAATAGTAAAAACTTTAACAATATTAGCCTCTTTCTCTAGTTCTCTCTCTCTTTCCCATCTAGGACATAATTGGGCCATCAAACTAACATTTTCATCAATTTGAACTTGGATAGCATTAATTTTTGCAAAGGGATTATTCTCTTTAGTTTCAGTAGGCATAACTTTAGATTTTGAAAGATCAACATCAAACACAAGACTATCAACTTTAGACGCAAGTATATCAATTTCCCAAGATTTTCCTCAACACTTTTATTAAACAAAGTTTGTGTAGTGATAAAATCTTTTAACATGGTTTCAAGTTCAGAGGTGGTAGTCCTATTATTGTTGTAAGAATTACCATAAGAGTTACCATAAGAGTTGCCATTATTAGGAGGATAGGGCTTATAGTTGTTATTACAATACTTGTTCCTATAGGCATTATTGTTAAAATTGTTGCTTTTAATAAAGTTTACATCAACATGCTCTTCTTGTGCAACTTAAGAAGCTAAAGGAACATTATTTGGATCAATATGGGATTTACCACTTGCAAGCATAGACATAATAATATCAGTCTTTTCACTCAAGGAGGAGGTTTCTTCAATAGACTTTACCTTCTTACCTTGAGGTGTCCTCCCCGTATGCCATTTAGAATAATTTGCCATCATATCATCCAAGAGTTTTGTTGCAGCCCCCAAAGTGATGGACATAAAGCTACCTCCAGCAGCTGAATCCAATAAGTTTCTTGAAGAAAAATTCAGTCCTGCATAAAAGATTTGGATGATCATCCAAGCAGTCAGTCCATGGGTTGGGCAATTCTTTATCAAAGATTTCATTCTTTCCCAAGCTTGAGCAACATGTTCATTATCTAGTTGTTTAAAATTCATGATGCTACTTCTTAGAGAAATAATCTTAGCAGGAGGATAGTATTTTCCTATAAAAGCATCTTTGCATTTTATCCAAGAATCAATACTATTCCTAGGCAATGAAAGCAACCATTCTTTAGCTCTTCCTCTCAAGGAGAAAGAAAATAATTTCAGTTTTATGATATCGCCTTCTATGTCTTTAAATTTTTGCATTTCACATAATTCAACAATGTTATTTAGATGGGCAACAACATCATCAGAACAAATACAAGAGAATTGCTCTCTCATAACAAGGTTCAGTAAAGCAGGTTTAATTTCAAAGAACTCAACTTTAGATGCAGGTGGAGCAATAGGTGTGCATATAAAATCATTATTGTTGGTGCTTGTAATGTCACACAACTTAGCATTTTCAACGGAACTCATTTCAGCAATTTAATTCAACAAAAAATAACAATAATAGAAAAATAATTAACAAACCAAAATAACAAAAGCAACAAAAATGGAAATAAAATAGCAAACCAAAATATTAAAAATAATGCAAGTAACTATTTTTTTTGCATTTTTGATATTGAGCAAACAAGACAGTAATAAAAATAAACTAAGCAAGACAATAACATAATAAAAAGATTGGAAGTGCGAAAACTCGCTTCGTAGTGAATCTTCAAAGCTCCCCGGCAACGGCGCCAGAAAAATGCTTGATGCACACGGTGGGTGTGTTGTTGGGAGACCCCAAGAGAAAGGTGTGAAGTAGTGCAGCAGTAAGTTTCCTTCAGTTATGAAAACAAGGTTATCAAACCAGTAGAAGATGAATGTTCCATCGAGGTTGTTGGCGGCGACGTTGACACAGCGCAATACCAGCGTTAGAAGCTAACGTGGAGCTTGCACACATACAGTGAGGTTATCAATCTCACCGGGCTTGCTATAACAAAGGATTAAACGTATGTGTGAAGAAAGATGTATGTTTGCAGAAAGTAACATGTTTGTAGTTGTCGTTTTATCAGATTAATGAGAAGGACCGGGGTCCATAGTTCACTAGTGGTATCTCTCCATAAATAATAATAACATTCATCCATGCGTGGTAAACAAATTATAGCTAGGCAATTGACAGAATAATGATGAGCAACCCAATGCATATACTAATGTTATGATGTCTAGTGTGAGATTCATTCGGGCATTACACCAATATACATAGACCATTCCAACCGCATCTATGACTAATAATCCACCTTCCGGTTAGCGTCCTGATGCACACGGTGGGTGTGTTGTTGGGAGACCCCAAGAGGAAGGTGTGAAGTAGTGCAGCAGCAAGTTTCCCTCAGTATGAAACCAAAGTTATCGAACCAGTAGGAGATGAAGGATTCCCTTGAGGTTTCAAGGCGCCAGAGAAATGCTGCTGCTAAGTTGACGTGGAGCCTGCACACAAACAATCAAAATACTTTGCCCCAACTTAACAGTGAGGTTGTCAATCTCACCGGCTTGCTGTAACAAAGGATTAAACGTATGTGTGGAAGAAAGAATGATGTTTGCAGAAAGTAACAAGTTTGTAGTTGTGGTTTTATCAGACTAATGAGAAGGACCGGGGTCCACGGTTCACTAGTGGTGTCTCCATAAATAATAATAACATTCATCCATGCATGGTGTCGAGGGATGTCCCCATCAATACCCATGGTTACTAGCCTAGGGTAAGAGTTATGAGGTAGAGAACGCGTGGTGTTGGTAGATTCGTCGGCTGACAAGCGGGAGGGCCCTCAAGTGAGGTAAAACCCTTACTCTTACTTGTCTGTTATATATTGTGTATATGCGCCGAGTACAGGGGTCTAGCAAGATGTCGATCTTGCTAGGGTTTTATGGTTATGGTTAGGCGTGTCCTTAGTCGATCACCCTCATGTCCTTTATATAGGGGTATAGGTCTCGGGTCGTAACTGACTAGGACTACTTATATGGAAAATGTTACCGACTATGCTATCTATAGTAAGAGATCTTCGACTTGGTCTTCGCTTGATGGGCTTCCTCAGCCGGTTGACAATTGGGATTTAGTCATTACGTGCACCAGGTATCCACACGAAGGGGTACCCGTTTGGTATAACCTTGTCATTAGCCCCCGAGTGCTTGACTAATTCGGAGAATAAGTCATGGACTAACAACATAGTGCACGCCTCATGTTTTATGCTTTCCATATGATGACTTTTGACTTTATGAGTTTTAACAAAGGATTTCGACTAAGTAGGCCTGAAATTATTTGATGCAGTCGAAACCAGTTAACTGCACTTGGGCAAAACCTTACTAGCATTCAGTCGCAGTCCTTGGGCTTGAATCCGGAACATACTGGACATACATTCCTCAGGCCAATCAATGGTCTTACTGATATTGTTCTGTAGTTTTAATTTGCTACCCAGCGCGTCCGCCAGGATTTTCATCGTATCTGTAGACACGGAAATGTCTAGGAGTTTAACACTGCTGGAGTGATCCTCGGCCCTTCCGACTGATCGATGGGTCTTACCTTTGTATTTCTTGCATACAACATCCGAGGTACTATATCGACTGATTTTCACTCAGGGTTTTTAATGTTTTGAATGTTCTTTGATTCTATCGGGTGCACGACAGTGCTCCCGATGGGAATAGCCCCCGAGATTGTGCTTTACTGCTTGCAGTAGAGGATAATCTCAATTTTTCGTTTTGTCAGTCGAATGTTTTTTGCCTGCTCCCGATGGGAGTTTCCCACTCGAATATTCTTTACTTTTTAGCTTTGCGACTGCGTTTTGCAAGGAGCTTTTCCTGTTTGCCCATCGCGGTATGACAATTTTAGTATTTTCTCATCTGAAATGATGTCATGCGTGACATATTTGGCGTGCGAGTAGCATTCTGACGGGACATGACATAGTGGGTCCCATTCTTTGACCGTTGTGGACGCCGGTTCAGTTCTGATTTGATCTGACGTGGTGAGATTTTCGCATACGTGATGATGTCCTCCTCGTTTTGCGCGCATAGTGGGCGGCGTGGTCTGTGATGATTGTCCTCCGATTACGCCGCGTGTCCTGGCCCTCGTGGCTCGGACGGCTGTGATGAATAGTTGTCTGCACCATCAATATATGGGTTTCTATTATGCTTTTAGTTTTTATCTTCCTATTTTTCTCTTCGCCTCCTTCCTCCCGCCCGTCTGAGATTCCTTTGCGCACTCTGTGCTTTCTTTTCGCCATGGCTTCTCTGACCAAGATCTCCTCTGTCACTGATACTTCTTCCACCAACCTGTCCTCAAAGGATAAGATCTCTGTTGATTCCGTTGACGCCACCGCAATGAAGAAACTCCCCGGCGATTGGGTTAAATCCATCGTCACCGAGGAAAAGCTTGAAGACTTCCGCCAGACGGGGATACTGTCTGCCGCTGAAGTTGTTGCTGTGCGGGCTCCGATCCATAAAGACGTACTTCCCATGCCTCTTCCTAGGGAACGAGTTTGCTTTGCGGATTTTCTCCCTCGTGGATTTGGGTTCCCTTTACATGACTTCGTCCGAGGTCTTCTTTTTGCCTATGGGATTCAAATACATGATCGAAATCCCCCTGGCATCTTGCATATTGCCTTCTTGTGGTTTTATGCGAGTGTTTTCTTGGAGTTCATCCCAGTTGGGCTCTCTGGAAACATATCTTCGAGGTTAGTTTATTGCACTGTGATGGTCGTCCCCTGTCGACTTGGGTTTATGTATCGACGTGCGCGACGGCTGTCGCTATTTTGATGTGATGTCCGCCGAGCCTTCTCAAAAATGGAGGAAGAAATGGTTTTATGCACTAGTCGACCAGAACCTACTTCCTACCTTTTCGACTGCTTCTGCCGAAATGTTGGAGTCCTGGGACCATGTCTTGTCGACTACATAAGAAGAAGAAGCTTCTTCGCTTATGTTTAGAGGTCAAGACCTGCGCCGGGCCATTACGGGGATCCAACTAGTCAGCACGTATGTGTACCGCCGAGTTTGGCCCTTGCGACAACGAGTGCACCCCTTGTGGCGATATGAGGGATGTCTTGACGCTACCCGTATGAGTCCCATTGAGCTGTCCGGTCACGGGTTTCATGGTTGTGTGAAACATATCACTGGAATCTCACCTGTTGATATTGCTTCTTTCGACTTCTCTGTGTTCCCTTATGGCTTTGGGACTCCTATTCCCGAGGTATTTTGATTTCCTGCTTGCCCAGCTTTTATCGCTTTTCTTGGTCGCTAGTGTGTTCTTCCCTATGTGCTTGACTGACTTGTTTTGTGTTGCGTTGTGCTCAGGGATCACCAGTCGTGACCTCTCTACCGCCGCTACCTGAACATGGTTCAACTGCCGAAAAGGCTTCTTCCGCTGAAGTTGGTGGGCTTGAAGCCCCCTGCCTTGTTGATGGCGTGGTTGCCTTTGAGGCGACTGCCGCCGAGGGGGTTCCTTCGGCAGCGGCCGATTATGTTACTGTTCCCTTGACTAAGCGTCGTCGACTGCGCCGAACTGGCGACATTGAACCCGTTGATGCGGATTTGTCTTTGGCTGCTGTGGCTCTTCTGCTGATGTTGATGCAGGGAGGTAAGCTTGACCTTCGACTATCTTTTGGTTGCTTTGTACTGTGTCGTCGCTTAATTATACGAACAACTCCTTTTTCAGGCAAGATCGTCTTCGCCCTCCTGCCAGAACCGGCGATCCTTTGTCTTCCACCTCTTCTTCTTGGGTCAATCATGTAAATCTTTCTTCTCCTTCTTTTTATTTGTGCTTGTCCCTTTTCATTTTGCGCATCGTTCTCCTCTGACTCGATTGGCCATCCCTTGTCCTCCTTGCAACCTGCTGTAAGTGGTTTAGTCACCGTTGGCCATGCCTTTGTGCTCGCAGAAGAAGAAAAGAGCCGCCTGCGTTCTTTCCTGGAACATATCAGTCGTAAAGCTCTGTCCTTTAGCCTTTTCTTGTGATTTGAACCGCCTTTTGTTCTGCTTTATCATACTATGTTATTTTTATAGAGGAAAAAACTTCTCTGAAGATCGAGTGGCCGCCTTGGAGAAAGAGCTTCATGATCAGCAAGTCCGTTCTCGTGAAGAGTTGGACAGCACTCGGCGCTCATTGGACGTGTCCCTTCAGACATTAAGTACTGTTTTTGCAGAAGTTGCCCGGGACTGCCATTCCTTCGTCTGCGGAGCTTTCCCAAGTGCTTGGACCCGGGACGACGACCCTTACTCAGTGGGCACGCGATTTTTCAGTTCGTGCCTCAGAAATTACTCTGAAGTTGCTGCTGGCGAATGGCGTCGAAGATAATTATGAAGCTTCTCTGTCAGATTACCCGAAGAAGTCGAACGGGAGGCCTTCGTCTTTTCGGGGAATCTCAGGTACCGCTGCTCGCCTTGCTCAAGTTAGCATTTGCATTGGAGAGCGTCGTGAATCCGCCGTAGCCGCCGAGCTTCAGTCGCGTGACCACAAGGCCAAGTTGGTAGCTCGCGAGTGAGTGTTTCGTGTGTAATAGACTTAGCTCCCTATTGTAATGTAAGACCTCGTAGGATATGCTGCGTATTGATTGTTTTCTGTTTTTATGGCTTGTTCGATCCACGCTAGCTTTCTAGTCTTCCCTTGAGATCCTGCTCTTGATTCCACCGAGTGAGTCGTATGTGGTTTATGCAGTATGAAACGAGTCTCAATTCGCCGAATCTACTGGGTGAGTGTGCATGTATGATCTTTGAGTAAGATCCAGCCCCCGAGTCCATCGGGTGGGTCATATGTGTTTATAAACTTTTTAAGTAAGGCCCAACCCCCGAGCCCGTCCGGTGGATTTATGTGTTTATGAACCTTTTAAGTAAGACCCAGCCCCCGAGTCCATCGGGTGTATGTGTGTGACCAAGATGTTGTGGCAAAGAATCATTTATTGATAATATTTGTCCAGTAGACCGCCTCATTAAAAACCTTCCAGTTCCCGTGGGTACCCTGGTAAGGAAAAGAGCGCGTCTGCAATCTACTGCGACTTTTACAACAATTTTTCGAGAGACCTATGCGTAGAAACGACATAAGTGTGCCACATTCCATGGGTTATGAGATAGTTCTCCCGTATGTGCATGCTTCAGTCGATAAACTCCTCCTTCGATGACTTCCTTGACTATGAATGGTCCTTCCCATGGTGACGCGAGCTTGTGGACTTTCTTCTGTTTTAGCCGCAACACCAAGTCGCCTACCTCGAAGGTCCTTGGTCGGAGACGTCGACTGTGATAGTTTCTCAGGTCCTGCTGGTAAACGGCTGTGCGGGCCAAGACCGTGTCGCGTGCTTCATCTAGTATATCCAAGGTGTCCTCTTGTGACACATTTGCCTCTTTCTCTTCGTATGCTTCTATTCTTGGTGCGCCAAATTTTATCTCTGGTGGCAAGACTGCCTCTGCTTCGTAGACCATAAAGAATGGAGTGAACTGTGTTGATGTGTTTGGGGTTGTGCGAATACTCCAAAGTACTGCTGGTAGCTCCTCGACCCAAGCACCCGCGGCTCTTTTGAGTGGAACTAGTAGTCTTTTCTTGATGCATGCGCATACGATGCCGTTTGCTTTCTCGACCTGTCCATTAGACTGCGGATGCGCTACCGATGCGTAGCTGAGTGATCTCACTCTTTGCAAAAGGTTTGGAACTCCTCCGTCGTGAAGTTTGTGCCGTTGTCTGTGATGATGCTGTTCGGGACACCAAAGCGATAAACTATGAATTGTATGAACTTGACTGTTGTGGATGGTTTTGAACTTGTGATTGGGATTGCTTCGATACATTTTGTGAATTTTTCGACTACCACCAGTAGGTGTGTATGTCCTCCAGGTGATGATTTTTTGAGTGCTCCCACCATATCGAGCCTTCATTGGGTGAATGGCCATGTTAATGGTATGATTTTGAGTGTTGATGCTGGCGCGTGGGGTTTTGTTGCAATTTTTTTGCACCCGATGCATCTTCTGACGATATCTTCTGCGTCTTTGAGTGCAGTAGGCCAGTAGAATCCTGCTCTGATGGATTTAGCTACCAGCGACCGACTGCCAGCATGATGTCCACAAGTTCTTGCATGAATGTCACGGAGTATAGATTTGCCGTCCTCTAAATCTATGCATCTTTGGAAGATACCTGACGTGATTCGCTTGTAGAGTTCACCGTTGATAACGGTGTATGCTTTTGCTATTCGAGTAATCCTTCTGGCCTCTGCCGTGTCGTCTGGTAGCTCCTCTCGGAGCATATATGCTAAAATTGGCTCGGTCCTGGCTGGAGTCACATGATCGCCTTGGCATAAGAGGACTTCGACTGCTGGGTCCAGTGTGCTAGGTGTGCTACCTGCTATGGTTTCTTTTGAATTTGTCGTTGACCTTTTCTTGTGGATCGATCTGTGCGTGATGCGTTCCAAAAACACACCTGGTGGGACTTGCGCCTTAGACGGCCCAATGTTGGCCAACATATCTGCTTTCTCATTGCTTTCTCATCCGATATGTCGTAGCTCGCAACCGTCGAAGTCGCCTTCCAGTGTGCTGTATAAATCGCGATATGCGATCATATTGTCTGCTATGGCGTCGCAAGCCTTCATTGTATGTTGTACCACCAAGTTTGAGTCGTCGTATATCATCAGTCGAGTGCATCCCAATGCTTTAGCCATTCGTATGCCATGTATTAGACCTTCGTATTCGGCCTCGTTGTTGGATGGCGTTGGAAAATCCATTTGGAGTACGTATTTCAGTTTGTCTCCTTTTGGGGATATCAGTACTACCCCTTCTCCTGCCCCTTCGTTTTTCTTGGAACCATCGAAATTAATTGTCCATGAATTGGATATGTCTGGTGTTCCTGGTAGTTGTGATTCGATCCACTCTGTGGTAAAATCTGGCATTACTTGAGCTTTGATAGCTTTTGGGTGATCATATCTTATCCTGAGTGGCCCCATCTCAATGAGCCATTTGGCGACTCGTCATGTTGCGTCTGGATTGGTGAGTATGTCTTCGATTGCTGATTTGCTGATCACCGTTATTGGGTGTTCCGTGAAGTAGTGGCATATCTTCCTTATCGTTATGAATACTGCGTAGGCTAGTTTTTGGAAGTGTGGATATCTTTGCTTCGATAGGGATAACACTTTGCTGATGTAGTAAACTGGTCTTTGCACACTCTGGGCTTTTCCTTTTTCCATGCGCTCGACTACCAGTACTGTGCTGACCACTCTGTTTGTTGCTGGCACATAAAGGTATAGTGGCTCTTTTTCCTTTGGTGCTGCTAGAATGGGAGGTTTAGTGAGTGTTCGCTTGAGGTCTATGAAAGCCGCTTATGCTTCTTCTGTCCACTCGAATTTATCGGCCTTCTTCATCACTCGATAAAGTGGTAGTGCTTTTTCGCCTAGCTTGCTGATGAACCGACTGAGGGCTGCTACTCTTCTTGTCAGTTGTTGTACTTCATATAGCTTGGTAGGCCTTTTCATTGTTAGTATAGCATGTATCTTATCTGGATTTGCTTCGATTCCTCTTGCTGACACCAAGTATCCCAAGAGTTCTCCTACCGGGACTCCAAAGGTGCATTTTTTTGGGTTCAGTTTTATGCTGTAGCTTCTGAGGTTGTCGAATGTCTCCCTTATGTCTGCTAGTAGTGTGCACTCCTTTTTTGACTTGATCACTATGTCGTCGATGTAAACTTCCACATTTTTGCCAATCAGTGCTTTCAAACACTTTTGCATCATTCGCTGGTAGGTAGCCCTGCATTTTTTAGACCGATGGGCATTGTAGTGTAGCAATACACTCCGAGTGGAGTTGTGAAGGCTGTATTTTCTTGGTCTTCTTTTTTCATTTTTATCTGATGATATCCAGAGTATGCGTCCAAAAATGACAGTCAGGCACATCCCGCGGTGGAGTCGACAATCTGGTTGATACGGAGTAGTGGAAAATGGTCCTTTGGGCAGCATTTGTTTAGCCCTGTGAAGTCGATACACATTCTTGTCTCGGTTATCTTCTTCTTGTCCACTATCACGGGGTTGGCGACCCATTCTGACTTCTTTATCTCTCGAATAAAGTTTGCTTTGAGCAACTTGTCTACATGCTTCTCGATGGCTTCTCTTTTAGGCCCTGATACACGTCGTACCGTTTGTTTGACTGATTTGGTTCCTGGACTGAGTTGGAGAGTGTGCTCGGCGAATTCACTGGGTATGCCCGGCATGTCATCATCTGACCATGCAAACATATTCGTGTTCTCACGGAGGAATTCGACGAGCGCGCCTTTCTATGCGGGAGGCAAGCTTGTCGATATTTTGACTGTTTTTGCCGAGTCCGTCGGGTGGACCTGGTGCGTCCGTGTGTCATATGCGGTGTTGAATGCCTTGCATGTGGCCTGCTTTTTATGCTCTGGCATGTAGGTTGTGTCGCTGAGAAGCGATAGTTCCTCTAATTTTTTCTCTGCTCCGAATGTTTCAGAGATCTTGTTGAAGTCTCGGTCGCAAGCGTCTGACTTTTGAAAGTTTCCTCTGACCGTAATTATTCCTTTTGGGCCTGGCATCTTCAATTGTAGATATGCGTAATGTGTTATTGCCATAAATCGGGCAAACGCCGGTCGTCCGAGTATGGCATGGTATTGTGACCTCCAGTCGACGACTTCGAATTCCATTGTTTTGGTGCGGAAATGTGTTGCATCTCCAAATGTGACGTCAAACAGTAGTGTGCCTTTTGGCACAATGGCTTTGCCTGGGACTATGCCATGAAAAGTATTTGACGATGGAGGTAGGTTGTCGACTGACCTGTTCATTCAACGTAGTGTGTCGGCGAAGATGATGTTGATGCCACTCCCTCCATCCATGAAGACCTTAGTCATGTTGCAACTTCCTATTTGGGCTTCTAACAGAAGAGCGGAATGTCCGGGCCTGTAAACAGATGGCGGGTCGTCCTCCCGACTGAATGTAATCGCTGTTTCAGATCCGCGGAGGTATTCCGGCACAGCTGGTGGTGCCATGAACGCCATATTAACATGCCTGGTATGCAATTTTTGTTGCCTGTTTGATGGTCGTCCTTTCTAGATCATGTACGTTTGCCTTTGATGGATCGAGTGTTGACCTGTCGACTGTTGGTGTGTTTGATATATAGCTCCTGCAGCTTGACCGTTAGGGTCATATGGTTGTGGTGGTAGTGTTGCGCCCTGAGGTGCGGGTACCATGTGCTCGAATGTATTGCCCCTATGCTTTCTTGCGTACTCGATTGCCAACTGTTCGAATTCTCGACAGTTTTCAATCGTGTGACTAGAGATTAATCTTCCCGTCTCAGGGTCTTTGAATAAGGGCAATCTGCATAGATTCTTTATCTATGGATCCAAGCGTTGTTGCCTATCTTTTTTATTGTAGCTTCCTTGTTGTACATGATCCCTGCTGTCATGCCGACCAACTGGCATGTCATTCTTGTAGCTGCTTCTGGCTTCTCGTCTGTTGTCTTGTTTCTTATCGTTTTGACTATGATTATCATTTGAGAATCCTACCGCCATGAATTTGACAATTCCTTTGTCTCTGATGTCGTGATTGCGTCGTCGACGTTTGTCTTCCCTATCCCGACGATCTCGACTGTCTCGGTGGTCGCGACTGTCTCATCTGTCACGATGTCGCTGTGGTGAATGTGGGGTTTTGTCCTGGACTGCGTCCTCGCCATCTGCCCACTCGGTTGCTAGCTTCATAAGTTCTGCCATGCTTTTTGGTTTTTGCCGTCCAAGCGCTTCCCGAAAATCTTTCCTAAGGACTCTGTTTGTGAAGGCGTCCATGGCCCTGTCCTCTGATATTGTGCCTATCGAGTTTCGAATGGAGGTACACCTTCTGATGTAGGATCTGAGCGTCTCGTCTGACCTTTGTCGACATGCTCTTAGTTCTTCAAATGTTTTCGACCTTTCACAGAGGGGGTCGAATATTTTATGAAGTCCTCTTTGAAGTGATCCCAGGAGTTGTAGGCTCCTACCGGTAATGATTTGAGCCAGTCGCGGGCTGTATCTATAAGGCTTAGTTGTATGTATTGCAGTGTTGTCGTTGTTGTTCCTTGTTGGCATATGACTGCTAATTTGTAATCTTCTAGCCATCCCGAGGGTTCTTATTTTGAGTTGAATTTCAGCATGGTTGGTAGGCCGAACTTCTTTGGGAGTTTCGTTTCCTGAATCCGTCGAGTGAAGCATTGTGCTCCGCATGGTCCTGTATTACGGTTGTCAGGTGACTCCCGACCGTCTGATCCTCTAGATCTGCTTCTTGATCTACGGCGGCTTGAACTTCTCCTGCCGCTGCTACGCTGAGGACTACGACTGGCGTGTTCCCTTGAGCGGCTTCTGCTACGACTTCTCCTTCCTCCATCGACTAGTTATTTTGCTGCGATCTCCAGGGCCTTCATTTGTTGTAGGTATCTTGCCTCAGCTGGGTCACCTGCCGGTGGTTTTCTTGCTTGGAGGTCTACTCCTATGGATATGAGGGCCCCTTCTGTTGTTTTAGCTGGATTATGCCATCAGAGTCGACGGTTAGGAATGAGTTATTCAGGTTTCGAGTGACGTCTGCCCTTTCATGCTCAGGGATTCTGTCGAATCTGGATTTGCGTCGTGCTTCAGTTGCTCCTGTAGAACTCATCGATAATTGTCGTCTGCGAGCGCTTGATATGCTTGCTTTCCTTTTTTGCTCTTCGAGTGTTGCCATGTATTGCTTTAAGCGTTGTGCTTCCTGCCAGTTGAAGTAGTTGTATGTTGCCAACTCTTTTGGAGGTGCATCATCATTATGCCCTCTTCGATAAATTTTGTTATTTTCGCTGTTGTCTCTGTTGAGATGTCTAGAGTGGTTGTGTCGTTTGGCAGGGTGACTGTGCACGGGTACTCGACGGGTTGTCGATTGGCCACGTTTTCTAATGTTTCTGTTGTTGTTGCTACGTAAACTTGCTGTGGTATGCGATATGTGTAGTCAGATCGTTCTTCATATGCTGCTCCGTCGTTACTACTCTGCTCTATGTTTTTGTTGCCTTCATCATCTTTTTCCTGTTGCGTATGTTCATTATAGTCGACGGCAGTATGCTTTGGCGACTGGATCTCTGCACCGGTGAAGTCAGCTAGATGTATGTTGTCTTCTGTAGGCTCATCATGCTCTGGTAGGTGAAAGCTTTCTTCTGGAGCGTCGATCTACATACGATCTTCAGTTGGGTTGATATGGAAGGTCGACTGCACTTCTTCTTCCATCTCGTTTTGTCGTATGAATTCGTCGAATTCCTTTGTGGACATGGACCCTGCTATGGATGAGATCGGAGCGATCTGTGATGTTGGCACTACAGTGCTTCCAGCCGAAGTTGTCGATATGACCATGTCGTCGACTGAAGCAGTCGACCGTTCTTCCTCTTAAGGGAACTCGTCCGACATGAATTTGTTGAATTCTGCGGATGTCGTTGACCCTGTTGGAGATTGTGGTGGCGGGATCAGATCGATCTGTGACGAGATATTTTCTTTGTGTGTTGTAGATGCGATCTCAGTCGATTTCTCCTGAGGTGGCTGAGTTGCGATCTGTTCGACTAAATCCTGCACACCAAGCTGATCAATAAAGAAATTATGTTCTCCAATAGTTAGATTAAAACCTGAATCGAGATTGGAGTAGATCTTCTGAGCTTCGGGTGAGTATGGCCTGATCCTTGCTAGCGATGCTGCCTTTGGCGAGTGGTCGCCTGTGATCTGGATATGAGATGTTGTTGCTGATGTGGATCCTTTTGAAGTAGTCGGCGGATCGCCGTTTGAAATTTGGACCGAAAAATCCGTGGATCCAACAACACTTGTTCCCACAGACGGCGCCAATTGACGAGGGATGTCCCCATCAATACCCATGGTTACTAGCCTAGGTAAGAGTTATGAGGTAGAGAACGCGTGGTGTTGGTAGATTCGTCGGCTGACAAGCGGGAATTACCAAAGGTTCGGGGCCCTCGAGTGAGGTAAAACCCTTACTCCTGCTTGTACGTTATTGATTGTGTATATGCGGCGAGTACAGGGGTCTAGCAAGATGTCGATCTTGCTAGGGTTTTGTGGTTCTGGTTAGGCGTGTCCTTAGTCGATCACCCTCTTGTCCTTATTATAGGTGTACAGGTCTCGGGTCGTAACCGACTAGGACTACATATATGGAAAATGTTAGCGACTATGCTATCTATAGTAAGAGATCTTCGACTTGGGCTTCGCTTGATGGGCTTCCTCAGCCGGTTGACAATTGGGTTTTAGTCATTACGTGCACCAGGTACCCACACGAAGGGGTACCCGTTTGGTATAACCTTGTCACATGGTAAACAAATTACAGCTAGGCAATTGACAGAATAATGATGAGCAACCAAATGCATATACTAATGATATGGTGTCTAGTGTGAGATTCATTCGGGCATTACAACAATATACATAGACTGTTCCAACCGCATATGTGACTAATAACCCACCTTTCGGTTAGCGTCCGCACCCCTTTCAGTATTAAGTTGCATGCAACAGATTATCGCCTTAAGCACTGTGTGTAATGTAAGTAAGTAACATCATCCTTAGACAAAGTACTACTGTTTTATCCCAAGTAGCAACAGCATATCTACAACCTTAGAGCTTTCTGTCACTGCCCCAGATTAAATAGAGACATGAATCTACTATTGAGCATAAATACCCCCTCTTAGAGTTACAAGCATCTACTTGGCCAGAGCATACACAAGTAACGGAGAGCATGCAAGATCATTAAATAGCACACACATGATATATTATGAAGCAATAACTTTAATACGCAATATTCATCGGATCCCAGCAAACACAACATGGATAATTACATAAAGATGATCTTGATCAAGATAGGCAACTCACAAGATCTAAACATGAAAGCGCAAGAGGAGAAGACAACCCTCTAGCTACTGCTATGGACCCGTAGTCCAAGGTAGACTACTCACACATCAGTCTGGAGGCGGTCATGGCGATGTAGAAGCCTGTAACATCCCAAAAATTGTACTTTCCTAAAATGGTATGCTTGTGTTGTATTATAGTGTGACATCATGCATTTTCATTTTGTTTGGCATTGCAATTAAATAAATTACTTTCAAATTTCAAATCCCATATTTAATTTCAATGCTATTTCAAATCAATTCATAATTGAAGTTTCAAATTTATACAAATAATCTTTTCAATAGTTTAATCTGTTTGTTTTGAAACTATAAATTGTCAAAAAGGCTTTATCTCTCTTTTCTTTTTCTATTTTGTTTTAAGTTTAAAAGACAGAAAAAGATTAAACAAAAAGAAATATCAGTACAAAAAAAAAAGAAGACTGGCCGAACTGGGCCACTACCTAGCCCAGCCCGACCCAGCACCCCTACCGTCCTCTTCTCCCTCCTCCGTACCGCTCACCTTTCCAGCTCGACAAACAGTGGAGCCATGGCAGAGTCTCTGCGCCGCGCGCCCCACGCGCTGCCCCACTGTCCCTCGCCTCCTTAAGCCGCAGCGCGCCCCCAACCCTAACCCTATCCCATCTCACCGCCGCCATTTTTCTCTCTGTTCTTCTTCCCCCAGAAAACACCACCGAGAAAACCTCTCCGGCGCCGACGAGGACACGCCGAGGAGCCCCGGAGTCGCGCCGCTTCTTCCCCCTTCTTCGACGACTGCGGAGCAGAACCGGGATGCGCCCTCTACACCTACGTCCCCGACGACGGCCGTGCGCCGCCGCGACCTTCTTCTCCGGCACCAACGGGTCGTCTCCGCCGTCCCCGACCTCCCACCTCTCGCCGTAAGGAGTTCCGAGGTGAGCAGAGACCCCTCCGGTCCTTTCCCCCCTTGTTTCCCGTCTCCGCTCGCCGGATTCCGCCGGAGCCGGACACCATCCGCCACGGCCGAGCCCCGGTCGAGCACCAACGCGAACCTCCAACGCTTCCTCGTCGCTCCCGAGAGCGGAATTGGAATCCCCGCACTTGGCCGCACCCAACAAACCCCCTAACGCACGCGTAGCGTAGCTGGAGCAAGGTCACCGCCGGCGTTTCCTCCGCCGTGCTCGCTCGGACGCGCGAGTAGTTCAGTTTCGTCAGTAAAATCCATCGCCGTTTTCCTGTTATAACCAAAACGAGTCCTTTTCCTATCTCTAACACCACCCGAGCCCCCTGGTTATCAGCTCCGCTCGCTTCCTCGCCTGAGCGCGCGGGTTCGAACCCCCGACCAGTGGATTAAAAGGTCACCTTTTAATTTCTTTTAGCTCGCTGACGAGTGGGTCCCACTCGTCATAGACACTGGCGCTGGCACTTTTCCCTCGAGCCCCCTGGAGTTCCTGTTTGCACAGAGAACCTTCACTGCTAAGTTGCTATCACAAATAGGTCCCTAGATAATTACAGAAACAACCCTAGAACTAAAAATGTAATAACTTTATTTGTATAACTCCAAATTAAATAAACTTTATATGTTTTTATATCAGAAAAATGCAATAAACATTAATATCACATTCTTATGTCATTTTGCATCATTTATTTTAAATGCTTACTTTAATTTAACAAATGCACTTAAATATTTAAATATGGAATATGTGGGGTAATAAATATATAATGCCCTAATTCCATTTAATATGCTCATATCTTTTATACCATGTCTTGCCATGCTAATAAACATTTAATTTGATGTGTAGATAAATAATTTGCACTAAAATAATAAATATGGAATGTGTTGGGCAAATATTTATCTATTGCCTATTCCATTTAAATTAATTAGATCACCATGCCATGCTATATATGTTAAACAACATTTAATCTGTTGGTTACACAAATAACTTTTACCATAATTAATTGCCGGGACTTCATCCCCGCATTAATATGACCTAATCATCTCATACCATATTGCAACATCATTTGATTGCGCATTTGCTTTGTATTGATTATGTTTCCTATTGTCTGTGTTTTGCTCTTCTCTGGGTAGACGACGACGTGTCTGCTGCCGATACTTTCATCCTTGAGATTTCAGCTTTTGTGCCGGGCCACAAGCTGTCAGGCAAGCTTCTGTTAACAGTTTACACGATTGTTTGATTTTCATCCTTGCCTTTTGATCTATGCTATCCTAGTTACGATTCTTGAATTGCGATCCCATCATATGTTTATCCTGCAGCCCATACAGCTTTACCCCACATCCCATCACATGTTGTATGTTTATCTGTAAGCCTTGCGAGTCGTAGTGCATGCTTAAGGTGGGTTCTGCGAGTCTGTTTGTCCTATGTCATTTATACTTAGCATGATAGATTGTCTACTTTAATAAAATGCTATCTTTGTTGGGGTATTATAATTAAAAGATAAGGCACCGGCGGAAGGCCTTGCGAGGTGCTTTGTTCTGCTAAGTGTCGACCTAGGAACTCAGTTCTTGTCCTCGGATCCAATTTTGAGCGCACTAACCGCTTGTGGGAGGCCCTATGGAGCCCCCCGCGGCTTCGATCTAATCCGCTTCTTATCCAGGGCGCCGCAAGTAGTTCGGGCTTTCCATTTGATGCATGCATATGGTTACCTAACGATCTCATGATGATGGAGTAGTCGATTCTCATATAGGGTGGCACGTTCTTAGAGTGTTATGAAGGTCGTATTCCGCGGGCACTGGACCTGATTAGCCGTGCACACAATCATGCGGTTCCCTGGATGGGTTGTAGAGAAGAGATTTGCCGTGTTGAGATGCCCTAGCTTCTGGCTTTGCTTTTGGGGTTGATCGAACGAGTACGGGTCCAGTAGTGCACCCCTGCAGGGTATAATCTTATCGATGAGCCGTGTCCACGGTTATGGACGACTTGGTGATGATGCTGGCTAACAAGATCATAGACAACTTACACCTAATCATTGTTAATTAACCTGACTAGTAATATAGAATTACTTTCACAATAACTGGTAACTAAAAATTTGTTCACTGTGTGAGTATTCCCGAATTGCTTCCTCATATTTGGTTGAGGGGGTTAATCCGAGAATGGGTTATGATTGGTGTTAGTTGTAGATGGTTATCTTATGCGCTCTCTTATCCCTCTCTGATTAGACGGAAGTTGTAGTGTGTCTCTTTACGTTGCTAGTGCTGCTGCCGCTAAGTACACTTAACCCCCATATTTTGGGAGTCTTACAGTTTTGTAACCTGTTAGCTTAAGCTTGTTCGATACGCTTCGGTGTATTGACCCGTTCGCGGGTTGTGGTTTTTCTGCAGTTGAGGATTCTTCGCACGACCAGGTTGGTGGATACTACGTGGAGTTCAACGACGAGATTTACGACGAGTAGTTAGAGTTCCCCTGTGCTTCTTCCTGGTGGACCGCGTGGATGGGTCTTCTTTTTCCGTTTCGGCTTTGAGCCCTTTGCTTCTTGTCTGTACTCAGACCGGTTTGTTTCCGCTGCATGATGTAATGTTGGGACATGTGTCCTCTGTTTGGTGCCATTCGCTATATTTTGCTCAGTGAGAGCTTTTGGATATTATTTCCTTTCTTTGTGTCTTAGGTTTATTCTGTGGTTTCAACTTGTTAAAAATCCGACTCGTATACCATGTGTGTATGTTTGAAGTATACGAGTTGGAAGACTTTTTGGGTTCTTGCGTGCACAATCTGGAAACGTATGTGATGTTGGGGTCGCCAAGAGCTGTCGGCCGATGATCCATTCCGAGCATGGCCTGATTGTTTCCTGGGATTGGTAACCCCAGTATGTTCTTGGTTGTGTGGCCCAACCGATACGTTTCGTTTCTGTAGCTTGAATTCAGGGTCTGACAAAGCCTCCGGGGACGATTCCCCCTCCCGGCAGGGTGCCGGTGAGCAGTTCTGATCGCTCCCGAAGTGGTGACGGCGACGGCTTAGGACCCGTGGAGGAAAAAGTGATTAACCGTTAAGCGTTTTTAGGTCAGGAGCATATTTATGGGCGAAAGACCTAGGTCGGTGAGCGCCCAAGGGCGCCACACCTCCTCCCGGCGTGGCAGGCATCTTGGCCGCGCCAGCAGGCGATGTGGGCCCCTCGGGGCCCGTCTTCGTCCCGTGTTCGGTTATTATGGTCGCAAATATTCCAAAATTAAAAACTGGTTGGCTCGTTTCCAATTTGGCGGATATTTCCTTAAGAGCTTTTCTGAAACCAAAAACAGCAGAAAACAGGGAACTAGCACTGTGTCATCTTGTTAATAGGTTAGTCCCAGAAAATGCATAAAACTATATAAAATGCATATAAAACATGTAATAACATGATATAACATAGCATGGAACACAAGAAATTATGGATACGTTGGAGACGTATCAACATCCCCAAGCTTAGTTCTACTCGTCCCGAGTAGGCAAGAACGATAAAAGAAGAATAATTTCTGAAGTGACATGCTTAAATACAATCTTGATCATGTAATTCATTGTAAGGCATGTAAAATGAAATCAAATGAATAAGGGATGTAGTTTATATTGATATCAAATGAGTAATAAACAAACAAGTAGGTGAAGCAAGCAAAGCTTTCAATGATACAGTACTAGATAGCAAGCAATTGTGCAAAGTAGATATTAAAGATGATTTAAGCTTCAAGCACAACAATATAATCATCTAATGCTTCCCACAAACATGACAACTTTATGAAAGGATCAAGTCAAGTAATAGCAATATGCACGTAGAAGATCAATATATTATTTGTTCAAAAGAAACAAGCAAGCGTTCAACGTTGGTTCCTGGCACCAGGATGTTATGGCTAAAAGAATTTTAACAGAGGTTTGGAAGGCCTACGGAAGAAAGGCTCACAAAGCTATAGATGATCATTAGACAAGAGAAAGTCATACAATTGAAGCTATGCAAGGAGTAGTGATTGCCATAAAACGGATGCACAATGAGCTATAAGTATATGAAAGCTCTCCAATGAAACTAGTGGGGGTGCATCCAACTTGCTTGCTCACGAAGACCTAGAGCACTTTTGAGGAGGCTCATCATTGGAATATACAAGCCAAGTTCTATAGTATAAAGTTCTCCACATTGTTATGCAACTAAGACATGAAAACTCTCTCATATGGAGCGAAGGTGCTAAACATGAGCACAAATGATACGGTGCTATAACATGAGCACAAGTGATGACTATAAATGATATCGTGCTATAACATAAGCACAAGTGGGTGATAAAGAATAGTAATGATGTCCCCTTTTTTCTTTCTTTCTCTTCTTTTCTATTTCTTTTTCTGTTTCTCTTTTCGATGGCCTCCATGGCTCTTTTCACTTTTAGGGGCAAGCATCCTAATATGATACATGATGTATGACAACATACTAATAATGATAAACCAACATACTGATGATACAAGTAACTTATATGAATGTGACATAAGAATACATATGACAACGGTCCCTCTGTCAGTGTAGCAGGTTATGCAGTGCTCTAGCGTAACATGGGTAAAACCACACATAACCTTTATAGAAACACGCAAAGTAATAAACAAGTAATGAATGACAACAAGTCATGTAATGTAAGATAGATGTTGCATGGCAATATATCTCGGAACAGCTATGAAAATGTTGTAGTAGGTAGGTATGGTGGATGTTTTGAGGAAGATGTTTGGCTTATGTGTAGGAGAACAAGATGAAGATCTCCCATGAGTTTGGATGTACCCGCGAAAAATGCACCAACTCTTAATGTGAGAAAGGCAAAGCAAAGTACCGAAGAGCCTAGCAATATGGTGGTGGAAGTGCCATGAAGTGCTATTTTTTCGTTCACATATCCTCGATAGACTATTATCTGGTTCAGTCCGTTGTGGCGGCCAACAACGTGGAAGCACATACTCTTCCCACCTGACGGGGTGATTTGGAATAGGAGCTCGGGCGCGATGAAGGGCGCTATTGGTCTTTATATCGGCCGGGTCATAAGGGGCGGATATGTGTTCTTCGGAGAGGGGCAATGATTTTCTTTGAACCTCGGCCTGACCCCATACTTGATGGAAATATGGGTGAGAATACCACTCTGAAAGAGCATAAATGATGGGGAACTCTCATGGGTAAAATTACGCCAACTCTGCAGGGTCAATCAAGAATAAAATGTGGCTGTCAAATCTGTGTTTCTGAAAGGAACTACAAACCGCAATGGGAAAAACATCCCAAGTGATGACTATGATGGAGGTTGGGAGCATAGTTTTCTGAAATAACTCTTGAATTTTCAAGAAATGTTTTCCAAAACTTGCATTATGCCTATAACCGCTGGTCATTGCATTAGCTAGTGCATGAGAATTTAACACTCTTTCCTATAGTATTTAAACTTACTGAGTAGCGCCTCTATTGCTCACCTTTTCTTCTTGACCCCTTGCCTAGAATGTTGGAGCCACTAGGGAGTATCTAGTTAGCCATCATGACGTCGAGGAGGTGTTCAACAAGGAGTCAACTGCTAATTCGACAACAAACCGTGTCAATGGAGCCATGACAACCACGGTGCAATGTTGTGCACGGCAACCACATTACAGATGGATGAGATTACGACATCAATAGTGGATTAGGAATTAGAGTTAGAGTTGATTTCCAGCTTAGTGCTATAGTTTGGATCTCTTGTATTTTATTTGCACGAGACTCTCTTTTATAAAGAAAGTTCTCGAGATTTAGTATGGTAGATTTAGTATGGTAGTGTTGTAATCTTAAAGTGTGTTGTACTACTCTAAGCGATATAATATTTACGGATAGGATCTTCCATGAGTGTTATATCAGAGTTATACACTACAGTCTGATGTGATGTACTGACCACAATTGAGCTTGCACTGGATCACGAGCTTGCCGCAACTCTCACCATCACAGTAGTTGCAAGGTCGCTACCTATTGTCACAAGATTGCTGCTCCTAGCTACATATTGTTATGAGTGGACTTAAACACAATTGAGACCAAAATAGATGGACTCTTGATAAGCTAACTTTGTTTAGCCATTGCAATGTTTTTGTATCTCCCCTCTCAAATGTAGGCTATAGTTTAGGTATAAGTTTAATTCTTTACCATGTTGCCCTTTAGGTTGTTTTGTGAAAATATTTCGAATTATTCAAATGATCGCTAGTAATATGATTATGGAAAGTAATATTTGTATATTGTGCGGGTTAACTCATGTCTCATTCGGCGGGGCCACACCCCTCGTTGGACCTTAGATATATCTGAGCCGAACATCTTGGTGTTTTGGTAAGAAGATGTAACTAGAGGCCATGCGGCGACATGAAATGCATTCACACAACTAGTTGGACGTCCTTACTAAAGCTTGTGTAAAGTTTTCCACTTTCGATTCCTCGAGAAATCGGAAATGTCGAATTTCGATCGTATCGCGTTCCGCCATGTTTTCAATCCAATAAGTGTGGGTTGTGGCAACAGTGAATTTCCACTACCAGTTAGATGTCACCACTTATTTTAGACGGTGGTCCTTCATCTAAAGGTTGTGGCGGTGGTCGTTGTATTTTGTAAAAAGTACTCCCTCCATACATAAATAAGTGTCTCAAGTCTCTAAAAAAAAGATATATAGATATATATTTCAATGCGATACATGGACGTTCATCCTCTGTACTTTTACACGAAAGTCCACGATACTTTTGTTGTAAAAATACTACAACAACTGTCACAACCGTTGGATGGAGAATGGACGCCGCAGAGACGTCCAAGTTGTAGAAAAACCAATCTCGCCCACGACCGTGCTACAACATCCGTGCATTTGACTGAAAACGTGATCGCAACGATACAATCGAAATTCGACGTTTCCAGTTTGTCGAGGGATCGAAAGGGGAAAACTTCACACAAGCGTGAGTAGGAGAAATCGCAGATCGCTATGGCTACCCACGGGCCACCGCCGCCGCCGTCGTCTTCCTCATCCGGATCCGTGACCGTGACGATCGACCCCTCCCCTTCCTCCTCCGCCCCCGCGGCTGCGCCCCCGCCGCCGGAGACGCTGGTGCTGCGGCTGAAGCGGCGGGCGAAGAAGAAGGTGTCCTGGAAGGAGGGGACCGTGGACAACGAGTCCCTCGGCCGCAAGAGCTCCAAAAAGTGCTGCATCTTCCACAAGGAGGTGCCCTTCGACGAGGACTGCAGCGACGACGAGGCGGACGCCGGTCGCGGGAATCCTCCGGGGGACGGAGGCGAGGGGACCAGCGGGGGCGGCTGCTCCTCCCACGGCCACGGCCATAGACATCACCAGCACTGACCTCCGATTGGATAGGTACGCTTTGGGGATCGTTGATGCTTTATGATCGATTCTGTTGTGGTAGATTTCACGATTAGATTGTTGGGAGCTCTTCCAATCTGATCGATCTGGGGAGAACTTTCCGCACGGTAGTTCTATGCACCATTTAGAAATTCGACATATAATGATCCCTCAGTTTTATTCTTGTCCAGATGCTAGAAGTGTTCATTTGATTTCACGGTCTGCTAGAGTTTGTGGATAATGTTGCATTACATAGAGCTAAAGAACACTGTTTCATAACATAGCTAAGGATAATTTCCGTAGCCTCCATACTCGAAATCTTGTAACCTGGAACATTAACGACGTAGCCCTGTACATATCTCATGCTATGCAACTTGGTACATTCCATTGTTTATTTACTGATCTAGGCGTGCTTGCTGTAATCTGCAGGCAACTTTTGACGGGCTTCCTTGTCTACGCGTGAAGTTGTCAAGTGAAATTTTACTGTTGTGTGTCAAACTTTAGGTCAAATGTACTCAAACTTTCAACAGAATGCGCCTTCTATAGCAAACTGTATTGTTGCTTCCATGTGATCCAATGTTATGAGATATATAAATGCTACACCTGTTGTCGTTGATTATGTGACTTCAAAGATCTCCAGGTTCTTGGATACCCATTTGTGCACCTCATTAAACTTATGGCTCAAATGGCACCTTGTCGGGTGGCTGTCTAGTGATGGTTTTGTTTGTCTTATCAAATATCTTGTCTCATTTGTAACATGCCCTGAAAATCAGGTATAGCATGCCCTGATAATGTTGTTACATGTAACATTTTATACATCTTTGAGCAGTGGTTTCTGCCATTCAAAGCAACACATTGGATTTGAACAGTACTTCGAGTGTGAAATTGTCAGTTTTCTTTTGTATTCATATAACTTCTGATGCTTAAAAAGGACGACACCTGGCGTTATGTATTTGGGTAGAAATTTCAGAACTTCTGTACATGGAACCTAGTCAGAATATTTGTACATGGAACCTTGATGTCTGTTGAAGTAAGGTGACGTTTATTTAGACGAATTTTTTTTTTGATAATTCTGGCCTCTGATGCACACCAAACAATTTTCAGTTGTTATGTAGACTGATTACCAACATAAGGGATTTCGGCATAGTAGCCATTGTACTAAAGGGTTTCTCTTCACCACTATACCATCAAAAGAGCGCAGCGTTACAATTTTCGGCCTGGGAATGCGAAGTTACACCTTCCATTCAGATCATCACGCTTATTCTCACTTTCTAGACCAACAATTTACATTACAGAATAGAAGCAAAAAAATCGCCCTTCACAATTTCATGTGTTCAGAAAGAAATTCACCTACTCTACTAAACACAATCGCATCACTCAGCAATGTGTTCAAAGCTAACGACTATTTATGATCCAAATACACACAAAAAAAACACCATCACGAGGCTCTAGTAAACAAAGACCACTTAGGCACTCAGTCCTAAGTCCTCACCAGTGGGAGCTAAATTGATGCGATGAATCAATAAACAATGCCATAATGGATCATGTTCTGCTCTCATGGCCAGATAGTCATATGGCAGAAACTAAGTAGTACAAAAGGTTAGAAATTTGTGGAGCCAGCTCTCGAGCGAACCCAAGGCCAAAAATCAAGTGCTTATAACTATGCCAAAAGGTACCTCATGTTAATAAAAAAATAGCTCAATTGCACAAATTTACAGAATCTGAACTCAACACTTCATGTATGAGGGAAAACCAATAATATTTTGCGTCCTGCTGTCATCTCTTGAACATTTTTTAGCATGTTTGATTGGCGTGCTAGGATGTTTTCCCTGTCCTAATTCTGTATTGTCATAAAAACCAGATGTCTCACAGAAGGTCAAGGGGTACATTATCATCCTGCATGCTCGCATGCTGAATATGTTCGGAGCATATAGACCAGATGTTGCCTCGATTGCATCGTTATTTTGATGGGTCAAAATGTCCGGTCTATAAGCAGGGAAACGTAGCCTCGATTGCATCGTTATTTTGACCCATACGGCCATACTAGATGTTGCCTCACTCATGGTTTTAGCCGAACACAATTATTTTACTATTGAACAAAAATCCCCAAGTTAACAGCTCAGGCGAACAGAATACAAAAGAGTGCAGTCATACAAATTTTGGTGGGGTATGCGAAGTTACCCTTCCTTTTTCAGATCATCACCCTTACTCCCCATTTTCTTCACCTAAATAATAGATACAAAAAAATAGCCTCCACAATTTCATGTGTTCAGAAAGTTACGAAATTCACCTACTATATTAAAAAAAATCAAAATGACCTATGTCTCCACCAACCTCCAAGTGGACACAGATTGGGTGGGTAATAATTAAGTGCTACCCACTTTCACTCGAATTTCAGCACTTCATATATAGACATGTTGGTTCATAACCGCATCACAGATCAGCTAGTAGAGATTTTTTGATAAAGGGAGCTTTATCAGCTAGTAGAGATACATGAGCAACTCACAAACAACGGATGAAATTCAAAATGTTACGGCTGTTCATGGGAATTGGATGCATTGGGATAGTGAAGAACTCTTAGTAGTACGATCCTCCTTTTGCCTCTAGGCGGTTGCGCCGTCAGTCAGAGGTCCTATCACAGATCCTGCTAGCGCACATGATGCTACCAATATGATGTACGGAAATGCTCTACGTACGGCAAAAGTTGTACGACACACATGCGAAGGTCTTTTTTCTTTTTGTTTCACTGCAACAACTCATACCGCCAAGTCCATGTACGATGTACCTTGCCCTCACACCGGTGCAGGCAAGCTGTCTTCATCTTAACTCCGGCGAACATGAGAGGTTAAACCACAACTAACTACTCCCTCCGATCCTAAATGAGTGTCGCTCGTACAAGCGCGAAGTTGTTCCTTGTCTGTGTATTTCCGCCGACATTTAATTCGGATCGGAGGTTGTATCTAATTCCCAGAGACCACACGAGAACACGAGAGGTCACAACTCGCAAGGATGGTCGGCACGGATGCGGCTTGGTGTAGACTTTTGACTGGTGGAGCACGGGCCCCACAAATCATAGGAGCTACCGCGCTTGCAGGTTGCAGCGCCATGATCATAGGAGCTCTGATATATGGAACAAAAAAAAATTTAGACGAAAGGCTCGAGCGGAGCCCGGCTTTAAATTAATAAATCCAACCGGCTAAAAGATCCACACAAACAAGTAGGTCTCCGTCAAGGACGGGTACACACGATAGCATGAAGGCTATAGTCAGTAGAGGGGACAACCCACTCCAAACAGGCTAAAACAAAAAGGCCTAAGGCGGGAACGGAGAAAGTAGCGGCAGTCAGTCCGATCTATCTCGAACAGAGTTGTGAAGCGAGCGTATCCTGCCAATCGTTTGCTCCAACGCTCCACGGTCTTGCCTCCTAGCCACTGGCTTCCACACCTGCACATATAATGCCAATTTGTATAACCCATCAGTCGGTTGAGAAGGAAACACCCCCTCAATCGAGAATTTATTCCTCATGTTCCACACAGACCAAAGTAGAGCCGCACAACAAATCCACAAAACTCGCTTGTGTTGCCCCGACTCCGCCGAGATTAGTCTAACTAAATCCGCGAAACAAGAGGGGTTCCAGGAGCAGAGCAACAGTTCCCTAACTGTACTCCACATAAACTTTGCGAGGGGGCATAAAAAAAGATATGATCCATATCCTCTCTCTCCTCACAAAGGGCACACCGGCCAGTGGAGAGACCCCGTCTCCTCACAGTATTATCGTTGGAGGGTAGTCTTTTCCTAGCCAGTTGCCATAGGAATATCCTGATCGTAAGGGGAATGGCAATCCCCCAGATCTCCCTATGTGGTCTCTAGGTGTGCCATCGCAAAGTTTGTTATACAGGTACCCAACCGAGATCTTCCCGGAGGGTTCAAGGGCCCAAGATAACTCGTCCTGGTTCGCATCTGGTTCCCAAACCGGAAGTTCCCGAAGAAGGGAGCTCCATTCCGCAACCTCGTTTGGCCCAACTGACCTCCATAGGGGAATAAACCACTCCCCCTCCCGGTGGGCCTGCGCCACCGAGGTGTCTGGCTCTACCACGATGGCGAAGATCGCTGGGAAACGATCCCGCAAGGGGGTCGTCCCCGTCCACCAGTCAATCCACAATCTAGTGGATTTACCGTTCCTCACCCGGTGACGTGCGCCGAGGCAAAGAATCAACCAAGATGTCCTTGGATCTCAAATACTTAGCCCTGAGTATGTCTGCCCAAAGGCCAGTCTGCCCCGTCAAGATCTTCCATACCCACTTACCCATGAGACATCGGTTCATGAGTCTGGTATCCATGATACCTAAGCCACCCAAGGCCTTGGGTTTACACACTGCATCCCAGCGTACCCAGTGGTATTTGCGTTTCTTCCCGTTCACTTCCCAAAGGAACCGGGAGCGGGAACCATCCATGGACCGATGTACCCCATCCCCAAGGAGGCAAACCGCCATCGCGTGCAGGGGAAGGCTAGACATGCACGCATCTATGAGCGTCACTCTAGCCGCTGACGACATTAGTTTACCCATCCAGGGCTCCGCCCGTCTAGCAACCTTACCGGTAAGGTTGCACCAAGCACTTGCCTTAAGCGCACGGTTACTAATGGGCAGTCCTAGGTAGGTGAATGGGAATGACCCTTGCCTGCAATTAAGCATCTGGGCCACCCTCGTCTGCTCCTCAGTACTAGCCCCTAAGACTAGCACCTCACTCTTGTGGAAGTTGATCCTGAGGCCCGACATGCTCTCAAAGCAGAGCAGCAAGAATTTCAGGTTGGCAATTGCCAAATCATCCTGCTGGATCATGATGATCGTGTCATCTGCATACTGCAAATGAGACACGCCCCCTGGCAGAAGGTGAGGCATCACCCCCTGGATGTGACCCGTCCTCTTAGCTGCATCAAGCATCGCTGCTAAGGCTTCGACTACGAAGTCAAAGAGGAGACGAGACAAGGGATCCCCTTGTCTAACCCCCCTACCATTACGGAAGAAATAGTCCATTTCTCCATTAATGGTGATAGACGTCTGTCCGCCAGAGACCAGACTCATGGCCCTATGGACCCACCCCGGCTCAAAGCCAGCTCTAAGGAGTACTTCCCTTAGGAAGCCCCAATTGACTCGATCGTAGGCTTTCTCAAAGTCCAGCTTCAAGAAGAGCCCCCCTAGTTTCTTGGAGCAAGATTCGTGGACAATCTCTTGTAAGGAAACGACTCCCTCGTGCAAAAGGCGGCTCTTGATAAGCGTTGATTGAGTATAGCTAATGGTACGATGCGCGACCGGGCTAAGTCGAAGCGCAAAAGCCTTAGCTACAAACTTGAAGATAACATTGATCAGCGCGATAGGTCTGAACTGACGTATATCCTCAGCGCCTTGAACTTTGGGTATCAAAGTAAGCACCCCCAAAGTTCAGACGAGCGACGTCCACTCTCCCGAGAGCGAAGTCATTCGTAATGGACAAAACCAACGATCGGATAATCTTCCAGAAATGTTTAAAAAAACAGACTGGCAGACCATCCGGGCTCGGAGCCATGTCCACCTTCATACTCGCTAGGACCTCGTCCAGCTCCTTCTCCGTGAAGGTTAGCATGAGGGCGGTGTTCTCCTCCTCTATGACCCGTGGACGCGAATCCCAGAGGGATGGGGTAAGTTGGAACGCTGGCGGGCTCGCAGGTGACCCCATAAGGTCTCGATAAATATCGTAGATGTGCGCTTGTAGCCCAGATGTCTCCACGACAACCCCCTGGGTGTCCACCAGCCTGGAGATGGCACATTTCCTCCTCCTACCATTAGCAATGGCATGGAAGTACGCAGTGTTAGCATACCCTTTGAGGTCCAAGCAAGCCTACTGCGTTGTCTCCAATACTCCTCCTCCCCCTTAGCTAGGTGGCACACCTGATTCTCAAGATGATAACGGAGGGCCCACTTCTCATCATCCAGGTTAGAGAATCTGCCCTCACGTCCAGCGCGCGGATCTGAGACAAAACATGCTCTTTCAAGTCTCTCTCCGCCCGACCCAGGTTGGCACCCCAACCCTTCAGGAATTGACGGAGGCCGCCAGCAAGGCTCTGCCAGCGCGAGATGGAGTCTTGCTCCTCCCCCCGAAGGGCCTCTAGCGCTCCCCATCTCGACTCGACCAGCTCCCCAAACTCCGGTCGCTGTAGCCAGCTCTTCTCGAAAAAGAAGCGAGAGCTCCTCCTCTTGAAGTCCTCTCCCGAGCTCAGGATCAGGGCCGCGTGGTCCGACCCAACAATGGGCTCGGCCACCAACGTGCAAAGAGGGAAAAGGCTTTCCCAATCTGTGGACATAAGAACCCGGTCCAACATGCATCTGACCGGGTTCAGTTGTCGGTTAGTCCAGGTGTAGCATCTCCCGCTCTGCCTGGCCTCTCGCAACGCGAGTGAAGCAATGCAATCATTAAATCTATGGACCTGTGGCCAGTTAATGTTCGCATTGCTCTTGTCCTCCGCCCCGCGGATGAGGTTAAAGTCACCCCCAATCACCAGTGGGTGTGGGCAAGCCTGCACATCCACCGAGAGCTCAGCCAGGAAATCTGTTGACCTCCGATGATCTGCCGGGCCATACACCACAAAGAGGGACCAGGTCTGGGAGGTATCCAACTGGAAAACATCCACCCGGATGAAGAAAGTGCCCGAAACCCAGGCTCGAGCCTCGAATTTGTCCTCGTTGACACCCAACAGCATACCCCCGGAACGTCCACAAGCTGGTACAAAATGCCAGGCGAATTGCCCTCGTAGGTCAATGTTGAGGAGCTCTGCAGGGGTGAAGGAGGCTTTAATAGTCTCTTGTAACCCTACGAAGTCCAGTTGTTCCCGGGAAATCATTTCACGAATCTGGGTGCGTCTTCCCGGCCGACCAAACCCTCGCATGTTATAGAATCCGGCCCGCATTTATACGGCCTTCTTCCTTCGTCCGCGGCGGGAATTCTAGGCGATGCGCCCACCTCTGACTGGGGCCGAGGTAGAGCAAGGTTCCAGCCCGACCCAGTCTGGTGTCGTACCCTCCTCCCCATCAACTCTGGCGGTCTCGACCATCGAGGTGTGGGGAGGGTTCTCTCCACCCGCCTGCCGAGCAGCTTGTTCCTTCCTGAACTCTGCTAAGGCAAGCGAGGCCTGCACTTCTTCCTTGGCACGAACCAAAGAGAGGATCTCCGAGGGCGAACCCGCCTCAAGGGAAAAAGCTAGTCCTACATCGTGAACCACCATAGCTAGGTGCGAATCCGGAATCTCTGAGAGAATCCCAAAGGGGTTTTTGAGTTTACCTGGTAGGTCGAGGTTCTTGGCCGCGGCCCGCAGCTCCGCATGCTCCGCAACTGGGACTGCCACCACTGAGCTCGGGAGACGCGCGCTCTTGCGCGAAGGTCCAGCAGGGGCCGTCGTGGTACGTCTCCTCCACGGGATCACCTTGTCCGCGTCCACCACCGTGTCCTCCATGTCCGAGTCTGTGTCCGTGTCGGTGATGCGGAACTCCTTGTCGCTGAGGGAGAGGTCTCCCGAGGTCATCTCCGGCGTCCCTGACTCGCAGCCCGAGCCCGCCGACAGAAGAGCAGAGGCCTCCAGCGGAGAGGCCGGGACAGTCGGGGCGGGAGAGACGGTCAGGGTGTGTGCCAGGATCACAGCCTCGGCTGCACGCATCCTTTCCAGCGCTACTAGAGAAGGAGGCCAAGAGCTGGTCTTGGAGAGGCTCATGTTGCTGCCAAACTGGTCCAACACCAGTGAGTCCTCCTCGACCACTGCCGGCTGTGGAGTCGACCCAACCACCGTCGAGTCTGGCTCAGAAGGTAGTGAAGCCGCGGTCCTGGGAGGAGGTGGCGCTGCTGAACGGATAGACGTCGCCTAGAGGGGGGGGGGTGAATAGGCGATTTAAAACTTTTTCGAGGAGCCGGAATATCCGGTCCAAGAGTGACCCGGAAATTCCGAGTAGCCGGAATATCCGGTCCACAATGATCCGGAAATTCCGGTATGCTTGATAAAGGCGGAATAAAACTAGAGGTTTACTTTAACAAGCATACAACCTAGATATATAAACTAGGCTCACCTATGTGCACCAACAACTTAAGCTAAGCAATACAAGTAACAAGATGATAGCAAGATATATGACTTCAAGCACGAAGGCTATCACAATGTAAAGTGCATAAGTAAAGAGCTCGGGTAAAGAAATAACCGAGGCACGCGGAGACGAGGATGTATTCCCGAGTTCCACCCAAAGGTGTACGTCTCGTTTGGAGAGGTGTGCGCAACCACAACAGGTTAGCCGCAACGCCACAAAGGCTCACCTTCTTCTCCATGCTCACAATGGGAGAGACTCGCTAAGCTTCGTCTTCATGTATCCATTGCAAGCACCAAGCATGGGATCTTTTCGAGAAAGCTTCTCTTGGTCTTGCACAACTCATCTTTTCTTCACTAAGATGATGACATACTTGCAATAAGCTTCACTCAACACATGAGCTTCAAGAGTTCAACACATGAACTCCACAACTCCATGGACATGATCTATAATGATATCTCAAAGTAAACATTAGTCCATAGAGATTGTCATTCAATTACCAAAACCACACATGAGGGAAAATGCTCTTTCAATCTCCCCCATTTTGGTAATTGATGACAATCTCTTTTGAGAGGGTTTATAATATGGAATTTAACGAACAAGAATGGTTGCACTAACATCAAATACTACAAAGGTATGTGATGTTAGTCCATCCACATATATAGAGCAAACTCACCCATAATTTATGCACGTGTGTATGAACATGAATTCATTGCATATATTATCGACCATTACCGATGGTGGAGTTTCCACTATATATAAAAAACCAAGCAACAAATGCAAAGGCAAGGAAGGCAAATACTTAAGAAGATACCAAAGTAAAAAGCCAATTACATACAACCCTCCAAAACTTCTCCCCCATTGGCAACGATTGCCGAAATGGGCGAAAGGCTTTGGAAAGGTAACATAATAAGATCTCCTTCATGATTTATGCATTTCTCATGATATGAGTGAAATCAAATGCACTTATCCAATGACGAATAGATGAAGGGGATCAAACTATATTGAGAATCCAAAAATTGCACAAGAAAGATACCAATTGAAATCCACTGGAAGGATACCAATTGCAAAAGGGGGAAAGCATTCACAAAGAAGCAAGCAATCAAGGGATCCAAAACCAATTGAGCACAATAGGATGTTATGATAAGATCAACCAAGTGTTCTATAAATCAAGAGGGAACTCCCCAAGGTACATGCACAATGAAAAGATTTGTATTTCAATATGGTGTGCATAACATGGAATCCTCGCTCCCTCCTAGATGCTTTCGAACACAAAAAGGTGCAAGATTGAATAAAGGCTTGCTCAACCAGGAAATGATGGGTGTGACATGGAAATACAATTTAGGAGACTAAACAAGGATGAGCCTAAGCAACATCATAGTCTTTCAAATTATGAGGCACATAGTGCATATCATGTATTTTGCACACAAGCACACCCAAGATGATAAATCAAATAGGATCACAAGCTTATTAAGAGGCAATGTGAAACCAATAGAAAAACAAAGCTTGTGACATTTAGAGATCACCAAAGAATCAAGAAAGTAGTAAAAGGTGATCACTAGAGATTTTGAATACCAATTAAATATGTAACTACCCTCATGTGTATAAGTTTCTAAGTGGACACTAAGTCCTCAAAGAAACATGCACACACAATGTAGGTACAAGGTCAAGCACATGATATTCAAGAGGAAGTCTTAAATACACCGATAAGAATTTTTGCTTAAAAGCAAAGCACATAGCCCAAATTATTCTTAAATGGTATAGATGAACTTCCAACACCAAGTTCTCAAAGCATCACAAATACCCACATAGGATAAGTGATAGTTGGGATACTTCGAGACACAAAACAAATATCACATAAGGCAAATGATTTATGAGAATTCATCGATATTGCATATGAGAGACTTTGGAATGAATTTGCTAAATTAACATATTGGGGATCCGAGAATCATGAAAATGATTATATATATTCCCCTTGATGTTTAATCATCCCGGCTAACTCACATTTGCAATTAAGATGTTTTGAAAGAAACTTTGCAAAAACCAAATCAAATGCAACTTAGTGAAACTCATGCCAAAGAACAACCTACACAAGGTTGAGAGCTAGAAGAATGTGCATGAGTTAGATACTTGTTACCGAGATAGCATTGACGGTGTAGAAGATGAGAGTTCACAATCATCCAAGCTTGGCTCCAAGAAGCACATGGTGAAGACATCTTCTTTAAAACGAGACAAGCTTCCAATGCATCTCACATGTACCTAAAACAAATCAAGTACACAATGGTACCCAAACTAATTGGGTCCAAAGTAGTTAGTCCAACTACAATACATAGGACAAACTCCGCATAAATATGTGCATATTGATATGAAATAGAATTTCATGCACATCTTAGCCATTTAGGATTTGATGGAGTTTATCCTATATATTGGATCTACGAAAGTAAACATGCCATAAGATATACATAGAGTAAATATGCATGCACAAAATTTTCAAGAACCAAACGATATACAATTTGGACAAAACACCAAATAAAACAAGAAGCTACACAAAAGTGTGGCAAGAGAATGATATGTCCACATTGTATCAAAGACTCGAACCAACCCATGATTTGAGAAACCAATTTGAAACTATATCAAATGAAAACAAGGTCACGGCTAAACCAGTGAGCATAAGAAATAAATCAAACAAGCATGCTCGAAGGTTTATCTCATCCAAAAAGGTAGACTAGGAACCATGGGATGAGATAGCCAACTCCACAAAGAAGAGTAAGGTTTCAACAAATAAACCAAGCCCTCTACAATTTTCATGATGGCATAAAGTACCAAGACGAAAAATGTTTGTCTTTCAAAGAGACATGTCATCGGGAACAAAAACCAATTGAAGACAACTAATGTTGAATAACATATAGGATTGCTCCCCCAAGATTTATGCATTACTTATGATCTTGTATTTAAATACAAAATGCACATAAATGGGATCATCACTTTCCATATATATCATTAAACAATTAGTCATGTTCAAGAAGAGCAATACGATACAAAACCAATTTAAAAGCCAATTTAAAGAATAGTGTTCTAAAGAGTGTAGAGTAGCTTCCCCATGATTAGTGCATTTTTAAGATCTTGTATGTAAGTATAAAATGCACACAAGTGGGATCATTACCCTCCATATATCTTTTTGAACACAAAGTTCAAGAAAATCAATAAGACCCGATAACAATTAAAAGGATGATGTTCTAGTCAATGTAGGATAGCTCCCCCAAGAATAGTGCATTACTTAAAATTAAGTCTTCGAATGTAAATGCACAACAATGGGATCCTTGCTTTTCCTTTCTAACGAAAGCACAACACAAATTATGAGTAGAGCAACAAAAAGATCCAAATGAAGCAAAGAAGACAAATGGGTGGTTAAATCAAAACAAAGCTTGGCGATAAAGATAAGACAATTTATTAACAATAGCCAATGTAAATATGATCAATAATTTTACCACAAATATAATTATCACTTGTCAAAGACAATGATTGTATGGAGATATTTCTCGGTGGTATTTGACATATATGTATTCAAGATCATATTCACAAAACATAAGCATGTGGCAAAATAAACGAATTGAAAAACATGCTTATCATGATATTCTTGATGACTTCACATATGCAATGATCATTCTAAGCATCAAGAAACTTTCTCACAAACAAGATACCAAAAGATGGTTGATCAAAATGCATTTAAGCAAATATGGAACTTGTTTGAGTACCATGTCACGTAGGAACAAGATAATCAACAATATCAACTCTAGGTGACACTACCTCTCATGTTCACATTTTCTAGGCTTGTAATATGCACATAGCTTATTACTCCCCCATAATGTGATAATCCATTCTTTGTAACAAGAGGCAAAAGAAATCCAACAAGAGATAATTAATGGACATTAGAATTTGAATTTCTCATGAGTAAGACATACCACAAAGAGAGTAGATAATATTGAAATATAACTACTAAGTGGTATTCCTCATGAATACACATTTTAAGGGGGTGAGTTACCAAAAAGCACATCACTCCCCCAAAATGAGATAGTCCATTAAAATCCCTAAAAGAGCCAATTAAGATAAAAACAAATAGACAAGAGGCTCAAACATACATGGTGTGCAAACCAACATACACAAGCTTGATTACTCAACATAAGTAAGTAGAGTGCACAACACATATGAAGCACTAGTAAGGTACAAAACCAAACACATGCAAGGGTGCAAGTAACTTTCAATGAGTACATATGAGTTAAATACAAGTTACTGCAAGGAGGAGCATTGGATATATGCTAAGACAATATAATCCAATTGACTTGACTTGAGAGAATATGATTGATGAAGATCCCTTAATTCTTCATGATGTAGTCAAGTATCCAATGTCCTCCGCTTACACCTATTGATCAAGTTTTAGCTTGTTGGTCCCCAACTAAGTTGGGTCCTAAGAGGTTAGTCACAATAGGTTTGGCAACCCAAATGGTTCTTTTCTTGATACCACTTTGAGTACCAATAACTTTGGCAAACACATTGCCAACCTTATCCTTCCTAAGAGAATGAACAATATCAATAGTAGAAGGGTTGGGTAAGGTACCGTGAGTGCATGAAGAAGCAAAGTGATCCTTCCCACGACATTTGTAGCAAAGGCGACTTTTACCTTTCTTCTTGGTAAGGGAAGGTTCTTCAACTTGGGAAGCTTGAGTTTGAACTTGAGGTTGCTTCCCTTGTTGCTTCTCATTAAGAGGCTTCTTCTTCAAAGGGCATGATCTAACATGGTGCCCTTCAACCTTGCACTTGAAGCACACAATCTTGGCCGAATCAATAGCTTGTTCTTGGCCCTTCTTCTTGACGAATTTGTGCTTCTTCTTGACATTGGACTTGTTCTTGTTATTGGAGTTGAATCCAAGTCCACTCTTGTCATGAGGAAGTTGTTGCACTCTCAACATGTTGTCGAGGGTGGACTTACCCTCATGACATTTCTTCAAGTCTTTCTTCAATGAAGTGACTTGTGCCTTGAGCTCTTTGAGTTCCTCTACATGGTTAGTTTCAACAAAAATACTAGAGGAAGTAGATGCTACATTGTTAGAGCAACAAGGCAAGGAATGTAATTCATCACAAGATGTAGCAATTTTATGAGTGGATGAATTACTAGAACTAGCACATTGCAATAAATCATTAGTAGTGGAAGTTGTGCTAGTGTCCATAAGAGGCTCACAATATTTTACCTTCGTAGTCACCGCCTCATGAGCTAACTTTAGCTTAGCATGGGATGCTAGGAGATCCTCATTAGAGCTAAAAAGCTTTTCATGAGTTTCTTCCAACTTCCCATACTTGCTAGTTAGCAAATCAAGTTGAGCCCTTAGCTCAACATTCTCCTTCAAGATAGATGCTTCACACAAAGTGGAGTTAGTAGCACAAGCATCATTAATATTAGTAATGGAAGGAGACAACATGACAAGCTCATTATTTAACTTAGCATTTTCTTTACTAAGCACATTACATTTAGCAGTAGCATGGTCATGTTCTTTAGTGAGTTTAGCAATTACTTCATTGTTTAACTCCTCACTAGATTCTAATCTCTCCTCGAGAGCAACCCGAGTTTCTTGCTCTTACTCAAGAGCATTCTCAAGATTATGGACCTCACCCGCGGAATCACGAGCAAGACCCCACCCTTCATGACAACGGGTCTCCATAGCCTCAAAGGTCTCCTTAAGCTCAAAAAGAGTAGTCATGATTTCTAAGAAGTTCTCATGAGCATTTTTATTATTTAAGAGAGCATGAGAGACAATATCAAACTTCTCCTTAATTAGATCATCATCATCATCATTATCATCATCATGAGATATATTGGAGTGCACGGTAGGTGATACCTTATACTCCTTAGCCATTAGGCAAATGTGAGTAGTGGATGAAGACGATGAAGAGACACTTGAAGCACCTTTGAGGTCCAAGTCTTGTTCCAACAATTGTTGGGATTCCTCTACATTGTTAGCCAAACAAGTACTAGAGGAAATAGAAACATTTTGATCATGGCAACAAGACAAGGAAAGCATATCATCATGAGATTTAGTTAAGCAACTACTACATGATATGCAAGGACTATCAACACTAGCATTTAATACATTTGAAGGGCTAGAGGTGTTTAAGTCCAAAGATAGAGCATTGCAATAAGATGGGTGAGAAGTATAGTCAATAGTGGATTCACCATCAAGATTGCAATTTCTATCACCACTCACCATATCATTACCTTGTGGCAAACCACATGTCGGTGAAGTGGAGGAAGTCGTGAGCTCATCACGACCGGATGTGGAAGGAGGACAATCATCCTTGGAAATGTTGGACACCTCATATATATCTTGAAGTTTTGTCCATAATTCATGAGCGCTCCGAAAAGGCATGATCGACGCAAGGACTACATCGCTCAAAGCACATATAAGACCATTAGATGCTAGAGTATCGAGATAAGAGTTTTCCTCATCCTCTAAAGATAATTCTTGAGAATCCTTTGGAGGAGAAAAACCCATATCTACAATACTCTCTAAATTAGAACCCATGTCTCTAAAAAGATTAAGCATGCGAATTTTCCAAACATCATAATTTGTGCCATCGAATCTATAAGAGGGATTGTGCACTAGATCTCTAAACGACATCTTTATCTCTAGGCGGTTAGTCCTAATAATGAGATAACCTGGCTCTGATACCAATTGAACGGATAGACGTCGCCTAGAGGGGGGGGTGAATAGGCGATTTAAAACTTTTTCGAGGAGCCGGAATATCCGGTCCAAGAGTGACCCGGAAATTCCGAGTAGCCGGAATATCCGGTCCACAATGATCCGGAAATTCCGGTATGCTTGATAAAGGCGGAATAAAACTAGAGGTTTACTTTAACAAGCATACAACCTAGATATATAAACTAGGCTCACCTATGTGCACCAACAACTTAAGCTAAGCAATACAAGTAACAAGATGATAGCAAGATATATGACTTCAAGCACGAAGGCTATCACAATGTAAAGTGCATAAGTAAAGAGCTCGGGTAAAGAAATAACCGAGGCACGCGGAGACGAGGATGTATTCCCGAGTTCCACCCAAAGGTGTACGTCTCGTTTGGAGAGGTGTGCGCAACCACAACAGGTTAGCCGCAACGCCACAAAGGCTCACCTTCTTCTCCTGATGAACTCAACCACAAAAGGTTCGAGTTCACCTTCCACTATTGATCTCCTTTGGGGCGGAGATCGAATCCCGTACAACTCTTGAGGCACACACCCACAACTTAATTGGGGGCTCCCAAGTCTTGAGGCACACACCCACAACTTAATTGGGGGCTCTCAAGTGACCACAAAAAGGTCTTGACCACAAAAGGTCTTGGCCACAAAAGGCCGGCCACAAAAGGCGTCTAGGGTCCAAAGACCCAAGAGTAACAAGCTCACAAGTAATACCACCACGAATCCTCGTGGAGGGCTCAAACCGATGCAAATGCAATGGCAAGAGCACACGAAGTGCTCAAGTCCTTCATTCTCAAATTCCAACACAACAACAAATGTTTATGGGGGAATAAGAGAGGAAGAATAAAGGAAACCACAAAGGAGTCGAATCCTTCACTCCCAAATCCCACCAAAAGCAACTAATGCTTAAGGGGGGAGAAGAGAGGAAGAATAAAGAGGAAGAACCACAAAGGAACTCCAAGAACTAGATCCACTAAGTTCCCCTCACTTAGAGGAGAGATGGATTGGTAGGATTGTAGATATATATCTCCTCTCAACTTTCCCTAAAGAATATGGAAGATTCAATGGAGGGATTGAGAGGGAAGTGAGCTTTCCAAGGTCAACAATGGAGTAGGAGAGAGGGGAAAATCGTGCTGCCTTGGATTCACTGGGGAAGAAGAAGGGGAGAGGTATTTATACCCCTCTAGGAAATATAGCCGTTGGCTGTTTCGACACTCGGAAATTACGGTATAAGTGAGACTCGGAATTTCCGGTCACCCGGAAATTCCGGTCTAAGAGAGCTCGGAAATTCCGATTGGAGTCAGAAGCAAAACCAAACTTTTCCTTAGCCATTTCTGGAGGACTTTTCTGGGGGCACTCGGAAATTCCGGTAGACGGAAATTTCCGAGCACAATTTCCGACTGGAGTCAGATGCCTTTTTCTCCTTTCCTTAGCCGTTTTCTTGGATGAGCTGGGGAACCGGAAATTCCGGTAGGGCGGAATATCCGACCCCAATAATCCGAATCAGCAGAACATCGAAACGAAAACTGCTATAACTTTTGCAAATGAACTCCAAATGAGGCGAGACCAATTTTGTTGGAAAGATAGCGACGATTGAGACCAATTTTGTTGGAAATATTGCATCCCATAAATAGAGTAAAATCACCACACATGGCAAGGTGTGGGACTTTCCTCATGGTAGAACCGACAATATTTCTGTCACCGAAAACGCAACAAGTTGTCCAAAGTAAAACCGATTTCGATGAACTAGAGCTTGACATGGAGATGAACCAAGCTCTAATTCCTCACCAACATAAAAGCCAAATAAGAACCAAGAAATATGATATGCCAAGTATGCAAAGGTTTGAGCTCTCCACAAGAATGCGATCAAGTTACTAACTTGAGAGCCCCTCTTGATAGTACGCCTATCTATCATATAGCCCTATCAAGATCATACCTTTGCCTTGAGCATTCCAATTGAGTTAGATGATGACTATCTTGATTTCTTCAAGTGGATCATCTTTCTTGATTGCGCGTCCAAACACTTGCTTGATGAAGACTTCTCCAAATACTCCCCCATGCTCACAATGGGAGAGACTCGCTAAGCTTCGTCTTCATGTATCCATTGCAAGCACCAAGCATGGGATCTTTTCGAGAAAGCTTCTCTTGGTCTTGCACAACTCATCTTTTCTTCACTAAGATGATGTCTTGAATCTTCAAGACATACTTGCAATAAGCTTCACTAAACACATGAGCTTCAAGAGTTCAACACATGAACTCCACAACTCCATGGACATGATCTATAATGATATCTCAAAGTAAACATTAGTCCATAGAGATTGTCATTCAATTACCAAAACCACACATGAGGGAAAATGCTCTTTCAGCTGCGGTGTTGCCACCTCCACCCCCCGTGGACTTGGCCGGTTCAATGGACCGCGCCTTGTCCTTTGCCGCAACCGCCTCCCACTCCTCCGAGAGG
This sequence comes from Poa annua, assembly GCA_026929855.1. Lineage (NCBI taxonomy): Eukaryota > Viridiplantae > Streptophyta > Magnoliopsida > Poales > Poaceae > Poa > Poa annua. Next base: position 262,712,618 of record CM049426.1, on the reverse strand, counting down.
TGCTCCTCCTCCTCGTCCTCATCCATGTCCGTAGGAGGTGAGGGTGGTGGGATGGGGGAAGGAGCATAGCCCGGCTCCACCCGGATACCCAGGTTGTAGCCCTGGTTCTTGTGGAAGATCTGGATCCACCCCTCCGCCTTAGCAGGGTCTCGGCACGCCAGCTTGACGCGAACCGGCTGACGTCCAGGGAGGGTACTCGTGTCCACCTCGATAGGGCGCCCCAGCATGCCTAGACCCGCCAGAAGACGGTCGGCACGCCTCAGGCGTCTGGGCAGGCCTAAAACCTGTGCCCAGTACTCCCGGAGGGTCTCGGCTGGGGCCGGGTCAGCGTCGGCGAAGGCGATGCTCACGTCGGTACCGCTCAACGGGAGGTACATGCGTCCACTGCACGCACACATCCTCAGCATCTCCTTCGACGGGAAGACCACCTCAAACTCCTTGGTGGAGGAGCGGGTGACCTTCCAGTCCCAAGACGTCTCGACCAGGTGCTGCAGCTCCCTCGTGAGTGCAGCCACCGAGATCGGCTTCTCCTTGAAGGTGAGAATGGCGGAGTTCGAATCCTCCTCCACATCCCACTCGTCCGTGTCACAGTCCAGATCAAAATAGTTTTCTCTGAGCATGGCTTGCCCGAGGATGCGGAGACACGGACGACGCTCCACCCGACTCGGCAACGCCGGTGGTGGGACTCTCGGTGCCTTGGGCGGCCCGGCATGGTGCTGAAAATGAACCGGATTCTTCCCCTTGGGTTGCTGGGGAACGACGTCCGCCGACGGCGCTGCGACCCCGACTGCAGCGCAGCTTTCGCCGCCTCACGCGCAGCCGCCGCCTTCGCCTCCCGCTTCTTCTCCCGCAGGAGGAATTGCTCCCTGGCCATAGCACTAGCGCTGGAAGGTCCCGCGCCCGAGCCCTGACCGCCCCCGCCGGAAGCGCCGGCCGTGCCTGCCCCTGCCGCAGGTCGCCGAGCGCCCTGCGCCGCCAGCGTGCGGAAGCGCAGGGCAGCCTCCTGCCGCTGCTGCTGCGGTTGCCCGCCGGCGCCCTCGCCGAAGCCTCGCTTGGTGCCACCACCGCCGTCGTCGGAGCTCATCGTGACTTGCGCGAAGGAAAGAGACAGAGGCGGGGGGGGGGGGGGGGGGGGGGGGTCGAAGGGATGACGGAGTACGCCCCGCGATTGTGTCGATGGATGTCTTCCTCCGACGCAGCGAACCCTAGAGATAAGTCACGCACTCCTCTGCAGATCCACAACCAACCAGGACGGCAGCCAGGACCAAGATCTAGCCCGTTAGCAGCCCAGAGTGGGGGAAGCGCGCGGCTGGTAGACTGGTAGATAGCAAGTGGCCCAGATCTACCAGCCCGGCTCAACAAGCGATCGGACCCGCCCGAAGCTTCGCGTGCGTCAGCGGCGCTGATTCAAATCGCGCAGATGACGTAAGCGCTGACGACACCGTCTCCTTCACCTCCGGCGGCTCCTCCACCCTGGCGCGCTGGGGAAGCCGGCCGGGACCGGGGGTCGGTCGGGGAGGTTGTCGCCGCCACGGCCTCACCCTAGGCTAGGACGCGGCCTCCTTCCTCTCCCGGAAGGGGAAACTGTTTGTTCCGTCGCCGCCGAGCCCTGCGAGAGCGGCGAACCGAGAACCCCGGCCACCCGGGGCAAACGCTGCCCTCCGGCGAGTGCGCAGCGAGCCCCCGCGCTCCACTGCTGCCTGGAGAAACTCTCCGATGACCGGGGATGCGCCCGCCGCCGCCGGCGACGAACCCGCCCCCTCGCTTACCTCGACGCGGTCGTTGATGGCCGCCTCGTCGACGAAGTCGCGCGTGGAGGTCCAAAACCGTCCGCCTAACCCGCCGAGCTCAACCGATGGCCGTGCGCCGAGGAACGCCGGCGGAGGGCACTGCCCGGCGCCGGGGACCGGGTTGTCTGCTTTCATAATCGATCTCATATCAGCCGCCAATATATGGAACAATCATGTATTGTTTAACTGCAACAGACGATCTGTTTTGATTCTACCTTTTGTAATATGCTAGTGTGATTCAAACCGAAGCGTTAACTTTTTTTCTAAAATTCGTTTAAACCCGTTTTCTCTTTTTCCGCAATAGAACTATCATGGAGCACATGCTTCAGTTTCAGAGGATGAGAGATGTTTTGTGGTACCCTCAAATTAATAAGAGCCCTCTATTTTCGTCCATCCAAAGGTCCAAATAAAATTACACTGCTTTTAAAAAGTTGAGTAGTTTTACTCACACTGCTGTGAACAGTATACCCAGGTCGAGGCCCACGTAGATGGGCCGACCCAGTATAGAAAACAGATAATTAACCCTATCCCATCAGGAAAAAAAACTCGCTTTCCCCTCTCCCTCACTGGCGACCGCCACGCACCTCGCGCAAACCCGCGCCGGCGACCGCCGCGCACCTCGCGAGCGCACACGAGACGAGAGAGGGCGGGCTAGATCGAAGAGTCGCGGCCGCCTTGCGTCACGCGGAGGCGCCACGCGACCGGGCAGCCGTCGGAGCCGTCGACGCGGACGACGTCGTCGTTGCTGTCGTCGGTGGGCTCGGCGGCGCCGTCGGGGTCGAGGGAGACGGAGGCGGAGGGGATACCGGGAGACTGTGGTGGTACCGCCGCTGGCCGTTCCCGGGCCGGTGCGTTGGGGGGACTGGGAGGCCGGCGGCGAGGGGCAGTCGCGGTGGGGGGAAGGGGAGCAGTTGCCCATGGCAGGGGAGGCGGAGCGGTGGGGGGACTGGATGGGAATGGTTTGGGAGTAGCTGGAGGAGGAGGAGCCGGAGGTGGCGAAGTTTTCCCCCGACACGATCCCGCCGACGACCTCTGTGCCCCGCCCGCGATGGTGTTCGTCGTCGATGCGTCTTGCGGTTTGACGGGAGGGCGGGGACGAGTACGAATATGGTGTGGTGTTGATCGGTGATTCAGTCGGTGGCAATTCGAAGCTCCTCCACGGTTTCAGCACGAACACCTTCTCCATGGACTCCCACTCCAACGCAGCCTCAGCACACAGGTTTCGATTCAGTTCATCAGTTGTACGGAGTATGTATATAAGAAGTTGGGCACTTGTTCAGCGGTTCAGTGGTTCAGAAGTGATTTTCTCCTCATTTTATACAGTAGCTAGGACGATTGCATGTGTTTGTTCCTCACACGGTCTCATCATTCGCTGCAGCTGCTGGCATTGGAAGCAATATATGGAGATGACCTGGTTGAATTGGGAAGCAGAACAGGGCTCCGCTATTTCCAGGTTTCTTGTTCTGCCCTTCATTGTTTACTCCCTCAGTTCCATAATTCCTTATTCGATGGTGATGATCCGGTTTTGATGGTTTCTCCATTTCTTTTCTTTTTTTGAATTACAGATTTACATACATTATGATCTGCACGATGGCGCTCAAGTATGCGCTAAGTTTTGTTCATCCAATGGAAATGGAGAAGATGGAGCATGTCCTGATGATTGTGCAGAGCAACAATAGGGGCATGAACAAGATGACTTTGAGCACCTGCCCCCTTTGGTATTGACATGTGTGCTTCCACAGTCCTATCCTAGCAAAGACCCCCCATATTTTACCCTCACCGCTAAATGGATGGATGGCCCTAATGTTTCGAAGCTCTGTGAAATTCTTGACTCCATCTGGGCAGAACTGCCGGGGCAAGAAGTGGTGTATCAGTGGGTTGAGTGGATACGCAGTTCTTCTTTGCCACACCTTGGGTTCGATAATAAAATAACACTAGGTCCAGATACTCCTTTGCGCGGAGGAGATAAGCGTGCGATCTCGAGAAGCCTCTCATTGGAGTCCATAATCACTTCAATGCTCAGTTACAGTAGTAACAAGCGCTATCAAGTATTTCTTGACGATCTCCACATGTGCACGATTTGCCTCAACCAGAGTAAAGGTAAGACTTTTTCTTTTCTTTTTCTCCTGTTCTGTTCTGCAGTCAGTACCATAATATGTAACAATAGATCATGCCATGTTGTTAATTACTTTTCTTGGATCTTCCTTTAATTACTTTACTTTTGGAACAATTAGGTTCAAACTTCATCAAGCTTCCGTGTCAGCACTTATTTTGTGTGAAGTGCATGGAGACCTTATGCAGGATCCATGTGAAAGAAGGTACTTTGTTTCAGTTGGTATGCCCTGATAGCAAGTGCTGTACTTGTATTCCACCTTATTTGTTGAAGAGGCTTCTCGGCGACGAAGAATTCGAACGTTGGGATAAGCTTACTCTTGAGAAAGCATTTGACTCAATGGTAGACGTGGTTCACTGTCCAGGGTGTGCAGTCAGTTGCCTGGCAGATGAGGATAGCAATGCACAATGCCCAAAATGTTGCTATGTATTCTGCTCGCTGTGCAAGGACCCACGCCATCCAGGGAAGCCGTGTCTAACTCTGGAAGAGAAGCTCCAGCAGTACCAGGTAGAAAGTATCAGGTAGAAATGCATCTAAGATCTCTCCTGTTCTAGGACTTGTGGTGACTGAGACTCTTGAGGCTATTTATGCAAACTTGCACTTATAGTTATTCTGTGCAATTATACTCATTTTCGGAGTAGGTGTCAGAGTACCTACACAAAACATCTGACGTTTTGTACGTTGGTAAATCCTTTAATCATGCAATAAGAATGATCTGCAATGTATCATAGATCTTTGGAGAGTGTCATACCCTTTTGGCACCTTATTCAGCGTCATTAAATGCCATATTGACTTCTGGAGAATAATTTCATGTAACTGAATATCTCCCGTCTATTGTATTCAATTTTATGTATGCAGGCATCAGGCAAGATGGCTGCAAGGGGGTTGGTGGAGGAAATGTTGATCATACAAGAGCATTTCAGCGATGCTAGGTCATGTCCCAAATGCAGAATGACCGTCATCAAAAGTGAAGGATGCAACAAAGTGGTGTGTGTCAGCTGTGGTCAGGCATTCTGCTTCATCTGTGGCAAGGCTATCATTGCTGGCTATAACCATTTCGAGTATGGCAATCTGGGGTATCCACATGGTCTTTTCATTAAAAAGAAAACAAGGGTTAAGAATGTAGGCTTACTTATCTTTATGTATGTTTTGACATTCTGTAGCTGGAACTGTGATCTCTATGAGGATAAAGAAAAAGACACAACAGACTGACGGAAGATATTGGACCAGCTAGAAGCAAAAAACCGCCGACGAGCTCAAAGTCAACCGGTAGGCAGTAGGGTAAAATGTCCAAAATGCCGGATAAAATGTACAAGGTAATGAACCCTATCTTTTAAATCTACAATTTGTCTCGATTGCACCTGACCAATGGCCACATGAATCCAGGCTGATGAGCAATATATTTTCTGCTGGGCGTGCCAAGCCAGCTATTGCACATTGTGCAAAAAGGATGTCCAGTTCAGTGGGTTTCGGAGACAGCACTGGGGTTCACCGCAGTGCGTTGGCATAAAGTTCTAGCGTGAAATGGCTGCTCCCATTGTTACATTTTTGCAGATTAGGTTACAGTTTGTTGATTATGAGTTTTACCTTTGTTGTATAATGAGTCTCTGATGTGTCGATTGTTGTAAGCAAGGTTAGCTAGTTAGAAGTGACTATGTTGGTACATTTAAGATAGGCATATCAGCATAAGAGAGTATCAACTAACTTATGATCATATTTATGGTAAAACTCCCTTTGTAATATTGTTCTTTCGTGTTTCATAATAGTACTCATTATCAAAGCGCTTAAGCATTTTCTGGCAACTGTTTGTACCGGGCGGTGTCCATGGGACACACAGTCCTTTATAGCAGAAAATGCATGATATCATGCTTAAAGAAGACCGGTGAAGTTCATAGATGCAGTAAGGATGCATGGTTTCAGTATGTAGGCCATGTCTTTGTTTAACATCGAGTGTCGGAGTGTGAATTTGATACTGAAACATTGCGCGTTCATGTGTGCTGTGTTCAGTTGTTCGTAAACCGTGGACCAAAAATAATTCCTGGTCCGGCCAGAGCTTGCTACATCACTGGATCACTGAAACTAACAACAGAATCTATAAAACCGACTGTCTATGTGCAGTTACTACTGCAGACGTTGAAATTCTGCATGTCTTAAATCCTGCATTAGCAGGCACCGAAAACGTCACTTGTAATAAACCATCTTAAATGAGATTGTACATACTAACAGTCTAGACAAGGAAGCGCCGCATGCTATAAGAGTATAAGACCGACCCAGTCCACGCCCTCTACCAAGACCACCTCGGACAGTGACCAGTCTCACAGCTGCCGCAGCGCAAACCATGGTGAAAACCACAATGGCATTGCTCGCCACTCTGATGGTGCTCGCCGTCGCCACCCTCGCCGCGGCGGGCGCCGACGCGCCGCCTAAACAACGGAGAGGCCAGGAGATCCACCTGTTCGAGGTCACAGTTCGCTGAGGGACATGGACGACGACTACAACTAAAGGCTGCTCGCCACCGTGCTCGGCAAGTGGGTTGTTCGCCTGCTCCTTCTGAATTTCTACACAGCTCCAGCCTCCTTCAGGTACATAGTGATTTCTACTTCATTTTTCTGACGCTTTTCTTCTTGTTATACCCTGGAACCTGAAGCGTCGACGTGGCACGAAGCGCCATGTTCAAGAGTGAGGGTGTGTTTGTTTGGGCTTTTTACTGTTTTTCACAAAAAAAAGCAGGTCCAACGAAACAAACGCCTCTGCTGTGCGTTGGGCTTCACCCCGAAGCAGCTCCAATTTCTTCACACTAAAAAAAACACATCTGGAGGGTGCTTCCCGAGCTTCCCAAAAGTTGTCAAAACGGTATCAGCCATTGCCCCTTCCATTCATCTATATTACGAGGAACTGCCACCGTGTACCAGCCCTGAATTTCCAAACAGACAGCCCAAAAGAAAAAGGTAAACAGGTAACCATCCCTGTCCCCAAACTCGCATTCCAGCGAGCGCCGCCACCGGCCGTCCGCACCTGCCACCGCCCTCCCCCACCCTCGAACTCGTCTTCCTCCTCCGACCGCTTCCTCACCGGCCTTCTCCGTCCTGCCGTCCGCGACCGGCTGAGCTCCTCCCTCCACGTCGACTTCGCCGTCCTCTCCGCCCTCCTGTGGACGAAATCGCCATCCTCCCCATCCACTACCTCGCCGTCCTCTCCGTCTAGAACCTGCACGATGAACCTATCTGATGACCAGGACATCCAGCAGGCTGCTCCAAAAGAGCGCTTGTACACCTGCACCCAACGCGTACGTACACCAACAGCTAGTGCAGTTGCCGAGAACACGCCGGCCGTAGCTCCAGATCGTTGTACATGGGCATCGGACAAGCCGACGAGAAGCGGATACGCCCGGTACCGCCGCCATGAAGACGGCCTCGGCGAGCACCATGGCCGACATGGCGATTGGCGAGGCACGCGAGCGCCGGCGCCACTGCCCCCGCGCACACGACATCCCACGTCTCCAGAACCTCGCCGCCGACGCGCCACTCACAGCAGCAGAAGCAGAGACCCGTCGAGCCACTGCGCCATCTCCGTTTATGTTTGGAGATATCTAGTTTTGTACAAAGTTAAGATATTATCTTCTTATGAACGGAAGTGAGTAAGAGGAGGTCTCCAGCACTAGCTGGACTATTTATCTGACCCGTTAAAAAGGTGCCATATTTTGGATGTGCCCGACGTGTCGTGCCTACCTATCGCCCATTTTTTGAAATTTTTTGGCACACAAATTTCAATAACACACATGGTTTTCAATGAAACGATGAAAAAAACCAACACTACTTTGATTTACCGTTGTCGTTCTGTCGTAGGGCTCCGGTGATGTTGTTTTGAGGCATTACACACGAGGAGTATGAACATAACACAGGAGGACATTGTCAATACGTTATTCAATGCTAGAAACATTAGAACCATATGAGTTGCTAGTCAAAATGTATTTTTTGGACTATTTGATTTTTCTCGAGTGATGTAACTAAAATGTTTTTTGAATTTATTTATGATGGATATGTACTTTGTTAGGCGCAAATAAGCAACAATAACCGTTTTCATAACTCTGAGTGTGTTTTAGACAATTTCACGGAATATGGACAGACAGCCAGCTAGTTGCCAAACGTTGATACTCAAAACAGCAGCTTTCCCTGGACAACAGATTTTCACAGACAGCAGCACAGCCAGGCATAGCCAACCACAGACAGGCCAAACAAATACACCGACGTTAAGCGCCTTCCTCACAAACAACCAGGCCCGTAAATTATCAAGTGAGTAAAATCCCTGCCACTGCTACATTGCTTGGTACCAGGGTTATTTCACCGTAGGAATTTGAGGCATATATGCATCTTTCGATGGCATACCAAAAGTGACACTGATGTGTAAGTAACGTCTTACTTGAGCAGAGGCCCAGGGGGTGCTGGGAGTTCGGGAAAGGGATGATCCTGTGCCTACGGAGGGCCACTGATATCAGCAACACCAACATGAATCGCTCTACCGTGATTCTAGTCGCAAGTGATCAACAGATGTACGTGAGAGATTCAAATTGAACGAAGCAACACATAGCTTTTCCATTTCAGGATTAAAAAAAAGCGTCCGGGGCTTAATGCTTGGAAACATCATGATATTGTACTGAATCCGGCAAGCTTTTGCAGTTATAGAAGGCCTTTCACATACACTGATGTATGTTCCTCGGACATACAACTAGAACGATCTCTAGGGCTCAGGCTCAGAGGTTCAGCAATATCCAAAAAAACATGTTAGGTAAAACAGGAGTCACAGATGTGACTGTTAATGCTATTTAAAGCTGCGAATAGAGCTGTAACGGCACGGGACTAAACCTGCCCACCGTATAGCCGAAACCAGTATATGCTCACCCTTGGATCGTATATCTAAAAAGGATCCTGATTCACAGTCGTCATTCTTCTTAGGGTCCAGTCTAAATAAAGTCTAGGTCAACGTTGTGCTGCTTGCACCCTCGGACCATAGTGCTCCGTGCTCTTGTACACCCTCTTCTGGCACAAAGCGCAGTAGCGAACTTGGCGCGTTTCGCAGAAGATGTGGTTGTTGTTTCCAACCTGCTCAAATCAGAGAATCTTCATTTACCAAGATCAAGTGATAAACTAAATATACTACAGCTATCGCCAGAACACACTAAAAAATATCACTTATCCATGGAGTGCCCAGAAACTTATACCTTGAAATTTGGCTGGTGGCAGTTCGAGCATGGATGTGCTCTGGATAGTGTCAATCTCAGGTCTTTCTGCATCTGTTTGACGACGTCATTCACCTCCACCTTCACTCTCATCTTCTCTCTATATATCTTACATTGTTCACTTTCAAAAAATTGGTTCAGAACTGGTATCCAGATTCAAGAGAATAGCTATGGCACACAATGTTTTTTTAGTGTCGGTACAGAATACTTGACACCTAATAGATCATACTTCTTTATCTAAAAAAATAGATCATACTTAACCATGGACATCAGAAGAATATATACCTTGTATGATCTCCATTTAGTGCATTGCCACAGCTATAACAGAATGACTTGTCACAGTTCCTGCAAAGAATGTGGTCGCAGCGTGACGCGCGTGTGCAAAGCCACAATGCGGACATGCAACACAAGAACGAAGTATCTCCTTGATGCTGAATATTTGCCACGTTGATTGCGCGTCCAGTTTTGCCTTTGCTTAAGTTGGGTACCTTTCCGCGGTCCTGTACACACAAATAGCACAATGAACATTGTGATCTCAGCAGTGTTCTGATTGCATGTAACTTCACTAAGAGTCTTAGGACAAATGATGAATATCCCTAAAACAAATGGTGACCTCTTCGTTCCAGGAAGGCAGGCGCGGCGGCGAGCTCCTTGTGGCGAGTTGGAGGCGGCGGCGGCGGCGGCGGGCGAGGTCGAGGTGCTGGCGAGATGGAGGCGGCGGCGGGCGAGGTCGACGGTGGCGGCCGCGTCCAGGGGAGGCGGCGGGCGCGGCTTGGGCGAGGTGTCGGCGGCGGCGGCTTGGGCGAGGTGCCAAAGCTTCGCAGGGGGAGGCGGCGGGCGCGGCTTGGGCGAGGTGCCAGCGGCGGCGGCTTGGGCTAGGTGCCGGCGTCGGGAGAATTGATTATAACCCCCCGGTTCATGTCCAAGCCCTCTTATTCGTTGCCCTCCCTTCGAACCCCCTATTCTGTCTAATTATTGCTGCTGGCCCCTTTAGAGTATTTGCCTCCTGATTTAGTAAATAATCAAAACTGTTAGTCTAATTATCATCTAAAAGGTAAATGCTTGATGGCGCAGCTGCCCTATTTGGAGCGATTGAGCGCTCACTCTATGGACAGAGATACTCAAAATAAATCCCCTTGCTTTGTTTCAAATCTATGGACAAAGCAGGCAGCGTGTGCACCCGCGGATTTTCCTTGTTGCTCGCCGGCGCGGCTCTGCTCGCCGGGTCGGAAACACACGCGCCGCCGCAGGCCGGGGCTCCCGTCGTCCTCCACCACAAGATTAAAATCCGCCGGATCGTTTGCTCGTGAGACGCCTTGCGCCCTTGCGTCCATCGCCGTGGCCGCAGAAATCGCCGGCGGCCGTTCCCTTCGTCGCTCCTGTACGCAGCTCGTCGATTGCCTGTTCGTGCACCGGCAGATTGCAGGTGCCGCCACCGTGTGCTCCGCCCCGAGCCACCGTGTGCTAGGCAGGCGTCCAGGCGAGAAAAGGGTGAGGCCCGGTGGCGAGCGGCAAGGTCACGGACCTGAGCGGCGAGTTGCGGGGAAAACAACGAGTTCCTCTCCAGGCTGCGTGCGTGAGCGTGACTTGAAAAAAATACAGGGGCCATTTTGGACTTTCACCAGCCTCTAATATAGGTTAATTAACTTAATGATGACATAACAAAACAAAAGAGGGCCATTAGCCATGAACTAGAAGGATATGGCGCGCTTTGCCGCGCCCATTAGATTCTCATTACGTGTTAATATTTATCAACATCTAGCCAATTTTCAATTCACTTTCGGTCGATTTTCATCCCTAGTATCACGTAAGGCAAACATATATATATTTCCTTTTATAATGAAAGCCATCTGAGTACTATAGGATGACTCTGATAGGTTGACGAAGTAGTACAAGATATATTAATCACTAGGTTACGATAATATGTGCTTGTCGGGGTTCCGAGACCAATCAAAAACTGCTGCATTTCGTTGATAGAACCCACGCCAATATAATATCATATTGACTCTCTCTTGTCCAATAAGAGTTTTCGAGAGTTACTTTAATCAAACTCTCTCCCTTTCAAAGCTCCACAAGGGGGTAAATAAGGGGGAAGAGGAGTTGTCACTATAGAAAAGATAAATGACTATAAGGAACCAATGATTCTCTCTTCTTAAACAACCTATATATTCTTAAACAAACCCACGAGCGAATACCAAAAGAAATCTTCATCATCGTTATCGCTCAAATAAGACCTCAGAAATACCCTATTGGGGGTAAGTCTAATTAGCATTATATTGAGCGACTGCGTAGCAAGTGATGCTGTGGAATTTTTTCCTGGGCATGTATTCTTTTTCTAGGTTCACTAGGATTCTTATCGGTTGGGGCTTCCAGTTATCTTGGTAAGAATATTATCTCTATACTACCATCTCAACAAATTCTTTTTTTTCCACAGGGGGTCGTGATGTCTTTCTACGGAATCGCGGGCATATTCATTAGCTCCTACTTGTGGTGTACTATTTTGTGGAATGTAGGTAGTGGTTAGGACCGATTCGATAGAAAAGAGGGAATAGTGTGCATTTTTCGTTGGGGATTCCGTGGAATAGATGTCTTCCTTCAATTCCTTATGCGGGATATCCAATCAATTAGAATTCAGGTTAAAGAGGGTCTTTCTCCTCGCTGTATCCTTTATATAGAAATCCGGGGCCAGGGGGTCATTCCCTTGACTCGTACTGATGAGAATTTTTTTACTCCACGAGATAATGACTTTGTGTCGGTTTGCTAGAGTCTATAAATTGGACTGCTACTGTCATGGATACGGCTTTTGAACATCGTTTCTGAAGACATCTTTCTTATGAACATCACTTACTCAATCATATCATGAATTCCATTTCCAAAGAAAATACGAAAACGGACCAAGGTATTTTCATTTTTTTTCTAAATATTGCTCATCAACATTATACTCACAATACACAAATAGTTTTTTATAATATTGAAATTACCCTAAAGAATTATACTCATTTATTTACTGTCATGAAGGACTCAGCTGGTATTGTTTGCTTTCCTTAAAATAGCACCTTTTCTATTAAAATAAGAATAGCATGGTTCGCAACAAGATCACAAGCTCATACACATTGCTATTTCTCAGTAAGAATAAAATATTCCAATTTGGTCCGAACGAACAACTTGGAAGCCGTCATGCATTTGTGCAAAGAGCAAGCCTTTCAGTACAATCCCACAAGACCAGAAACTCAGCTTCATCATTTGTGCAAATACAAAATCGTCAATTACAGAAATCCAATCAGATTAAAGTGAATCACTAAACGACATGCATAATATCCGTGTATACGTCATCCAACAATGTAGAAAATACCACGATGGGATAAAAACTGCAGGAATCAAACTCACAACACACACATATCAGGTACTATGCTACTCCGCGTCTCTGTATTTATATTGGATGATGGTGTGCGGCATCTAGCAATTACACAATGTGCACAACTAAAGAACTCCCTAATGAACTCGGTACAGGAAACCTGACGGAACTGAACCTGAAGCTTAACTGTACTCTGAATGACGCTATACAGAATATGTATTGCTATTCTAACACATGGCACAGCGACGCTGAGCTCGAATTCGAGCTGTGCATGAGCCGCTCTTGCTGCTGCTTCACTGATTCCCTCTGCACCTGCCTAAAATGATTATATGTTTTACCATTACCTTGTTGTAATCAGCAGAGCTGGCACAAAGAAAATTCCACAGACAAGGAAATAATTTAAATTAGAAACATTTGCATGGCTAATAAATGATCCATATAGTATGTGATGCATAGACATTTACACGTTACCATGTAATACAGCGTGCAAAATAAATGACATATTTTTTTTGAAAATTGACAGCGCCCTAGAACTATGAGTAGTGCAAAGGCTTATACTCAAGTTATTGCTTAAAAATTAAGTGTAGGTCGGAACACTGTATTCCGAACATAAAGCCAATTACTTGCAATTTACAGCAGAGCTGTAATTTGCCTTCCCTCTTCTTAATATCCAAAGAAGACTTTATCACCTATAAGCATAAAGAAGAGGTTCCACAAGAGAGGTCTGAAGCTAATGCTGACCACCTTCAGCTCCACCTAAAGTGAGCTCCTTAGAGTTCGGAGAGCCATGATAAAACTAAATCAGTTAATAGGAACTGGATTGAGTAAATAAATTTGTGCATAAATCATACGTGAGAGAATGAAATTGTGGAAATAAAATAAAATGCAGATGATTCCGCACTAATGAAGTAATGAGTAATAGCTGCATTCTGCAGACCGGCTGTAGGAGCAGGGTACACCAGTGATGCATGGATGCAAAAACTTTATACTCTCTTACCAATAGCTCACAGGGAAAAAGTATTGGTTTAATGTGAACCTTAGATCTCAGCCTTCAACTGTTCGGTTTGGTATGAATTATTTTGCATTAGCATAGCAGCATATAAATCCTATTAAGAAATTGCATCTTGCAAGACATAATGTGTGAACTGCATGTTAAACTAAAATCACACATTAAATTATTCATGTAAGTTGTAAGGAACAAAGAGCATCTCATGTTTTACCACTTGGGCATTTTGTCAAATACAAGTAATGCACATGCAGATAGCAATACATATAATGAATTTCCACAAACATCCCTCACCTATGAATCCCAGCCCGGTTAAATTACTCCTTTCAAGGATAAGTTTGCTTTCGAACATCAAATATGGAGAATTTATGAGAAGATTTTCTATCTGTTAACAATGCCCTAAAGCATCTTACGGCGGAGGCGTGTTTTGCATTTCCCGAGAGTGGTTAATTGCTTCTGATAAAATCAAAATGTCTAGAAACTAAAGGAGTAGGAAAAAGTTCAAAATATCCGATTAGTTCTGCTGAAGCACAGAGATGGATAAGGATACTGAAGAACTCGGCTAGCTCCCATCCCGTTAGTTCCAAAAGTCACCCAGTGTATAGATATCAGTAGGAATTCTTATAATTTGTATCAATACTGACCTACAGAATACGAACCACTCGCAGAACCATCGACATTGAGTCGATAGTAATAAAAATACTGCAGGCTAAAGCTACTCATCATCACTTCCTCATGCACATTGTCATAGTATACAATTAGCCCAAACCAATCAGCCTATAATTCATGAACCATCTAAATCCGTCATGATGTTTTCACCAAATAATACAGTGTGCCCAGTACAATGTCTAATGTATTCACCGAGAAAAGATGCATTTTTTAAGTACCTCCGTTCATTTGGCTATGGAGGGCGGCGGCCATGGAAACCGACCAGCAGATGAAGACCTTCCGGAGGTGGGGATGGAGGAGGAACACCGGAGCTGGAGGAAGCCACACGGGGATGGAGACGCAACGACCCAGCGAGGCGGGAGATAAGGAATAGCAGCGGTAGGGTCTGTCGATGACACGCTGCGGGGCTGACGCTGGACGGTGACCGGCAAAGAATCCAGGAGGAGCTACGGTTGCTGACTTGCTGGGGCGGAGGCACGGGTGTCGGGGAGCTTGTGGTGGCGGCGGTATTCTCGACGAGCTCCGCACCCTTGCACGCCTTGTGCGGCGGCGGCGGCTTAGGTTTGGTCGGAGGCTTCCGTGTTGATGAAGGAGGCCGACGAAGGGGCGCCTCATGCAGAGGCGTGCGCCGAGCGGGCGCGTAGGGCGGCGGCGTGCAGAGGCGTGAAGGGCGGCGAGCAGGGGCGCCATGGGAAGGAGAGAGAGGAGGTGGGGCGGAGGCGAGCGGGGAGGAGCCGCCGCCGGCGGCGGCTAACCCTAGAGCAGCGGGTAAAGTGAGGGGAATTGGATCGTAGGGTCTTGGGCTGGTATATTATATAAAAGGACTGATTCGTAAATTGCCGAACATGCACGGACTCTTCTGCAAAAAGGCCACGCGGACCGTCGGATCCGCGATCGACGGCGCGGAGGCGGGCGCTGCTCGACCAAGCGTGTTTCAACACGTGTATGCCTTCACGGCTCGATATAACCAGGGAGTTTAGGTTTTGGAAGGATTAGCCGAACTGGGGGCTGGAAAGGAGCAAGACAAATAAGTGGGCTTATGTTGCTGTGACACACGAACAGAGGGGGTTATAATCAATTTTCCCGCCTGTTGGGGATATAAAATAGGGGTATAACCAACATGGATCAATCCGGCTAGTCCAGGTTGGCCCAAGGGTGGTAAGACCGAAGCCTGCCGGGCGGCCCAGATAGCTGACGTACAAGGAAGTAGGCGGACGGTCCAAGGAAGGCGGAAGGCCGAAACCCATCAAGCCACCAAGCCCAAGACGGAAGGCGGCAACTAAGCCGGCTAGGTCTAGGACTCTGTTTACTTGCCGGACAAGTACTTGCCTTGTACCCTGGGGTCTGGCCGCCTATATAAGCCGGCCACCAGGGAGCCTTTAGGGGAGACGCTTCAATACGCATCATACACATTGTAACCTGTTCACGACTATTGCCTCATAGTTAATTATAGCAGCACGTAGGATCTCGCCACCGCTGTGGGATCCGAAACTGGGTAAGCTTGCCGTGTTCAATCCCGTCCTCGACGACACCAACCTTCTTCCCCACAATCCATACGCAGGCTAGAGGACCCCCGTCTCCTATCAATTATGCCGATACTACGACAGTTGGCGCCCACCGTGGGGCATAAGGTTTCTGGTGTCACGTTCCAGGCGGGAACACTTGGCGGCGTGGGCAAGCAGATCGCCGTCGGTCGCGTCACAAGATATGGCGGCCACAGCTACGTCAACTCGGATGAGTCCTGGCTCCCGGCGGACGACGACCTTATCGGATGCGCAATCGTGCCGATCGGAGGGATCGACGTCTTCATCGGGTATACGCCAGAGGCGTACGGCCTACCACGTTTCTACAACCCCACCCACCAACCCTTCGACCAAGCAGTCGACCGACAAGATGGATCTGAACCCGCCTTCTCCCAGGAGTCAGCCGAATCTGATTTCCACTTCGTCGGAGTTGTCGGACTGGGATCAGACTCCCAGCCGGAAAACAACGATCCTGAGTCAATCCTCCCTGCTCTACAGGAGGATGCGATGTCAGATGCCGGATCCAGATCTACAGTTCAAGTCAACGTAGACTCTGACTCTGATGATGATGCTAGTCTCTTCGAAGAGAAGATCAAAACCCGCTTTTCCAGTGGTAATCCGGCTCCTTCAGAGGGCACAGCGGATACTGACATGCCTGACAAGCTGGCTATGATGGTTGTTGTCGGTCACGAGACAACCCCAGTTACTTCGGAAGCGCAAAACAAGACGGCGGAAGATGCCGGCGACACCACTGCCGGTCAACTCATTGAAAGTTCCGACAAGGTGCGCGCAAAGAAGAAAACTGGCCTCGAGAAAGGCGGCAGCAGCAAACCCACAGATTTGCTCTCCGTCATCAAAGAAGTAGACGAGATCATGAATACTCCGGTGAATAAAGACACCCCACTTGACGAAGTGGAAGAGCTTAGGCTTAACATGCTTAAGCACTCTGACTTCCTGCGAAAAACAGAGGAGCACGTTGAGAGCCTTGCGAAGAAGATCGAGAAAGAACAGGAGAAGATGTCGGCCAAGACAAGCCGGCAGCTCTTCGAGGAGAAAAGGTCATCAAAAAACCGCCGTGGCAAAGAGCCGCCAACGCAAGCAACGACAGCGGCTCAAGATCTCGGG
This sequence comes from Poa annua, assembly GCA_026929855.1. Classification (NCBI taxonomy): domain Eukaryota; kingdom Viridiplantae; phylum Streptophyta; class Magnoliopsida; order Poales; family Poaceae; genus Poa; species Poa annua. Next base: position 262,695,801 of record CM049426.1, on the reverse strand, counting down.
TTCGACTGGCGTACGGCACCACAGCGCGTGGACAGAAGGGGAGATGTTGTCTTCTGCACCCCCGTCCTCAACGCGGCCGCCGCGCTAGATACCCTAGATGACAACACTTACACGGCGGAAGAAAAGCTGGCCAATGCAAGACACTTCGTGAGCAAAGCCCTAGAACAACAAGCTCGCGCCGATTCCTACGGCCACATGGCGGATGCTCGCGGGGGAGACCTAGAGTCTAAGTCAGGAAAGTGCAAAGCTGCACCTGGCGCCGACCCCGAAGGCCCGTCTGGCTCCAGTAGCCATGGCGACAAAAGGAAGACAACGCCACCTCCAAAGAAGACGCCACCGCCAAAGCCAAGGCGGGACGAGAATTCAAGGACAGGAAGCAGAGGAGACCTGCCACCTCCATCCCAGCCAAGACGCGACAACGGCGGTAGCCGGAACAACAGGCTGCCGCCTAGGAAAGATGTCGGCAACGACCCTCCCAGGAGAGGTCAAAGCCGGTCTCCGCAGCGTAGCACCGGCAGCAAGAAGAGGGAGGAGGCAGAAGGACCCAGGCGCAGCATAAGCCGGGCAGCGCAGGACGAGCCGAGCGCAAACAGAGGCGCACGGCAGCTCGATCCAAAAGACGCACGACACCGCCTACAAGACATAGCAAGAGGAAAGGAGCCGCTATACTCTGGACCAAAGTGCTTCGATGACGCCATCCGCAGAGAGCCGTTCCCTAAGGACATGACATCAGTGTCAAAAAACTGTTCTAGGTACAACGGCCTTATTAAGCCGGACTCATGGCTATCCGATTACGCCATGGCCATAGAAATTGCCGGCGGGAGCAGCTATATTGCCGTCCGCTACCTACCTCTCATGTTGGAAGGCACGGCAAGAGCTTGGATCGACAACCTTCCTGAAAAGTCCATCCATAGCTGGTACGACATGGAAAAGGTTTTCTCCCAACACTTCCAAGGAACATACAAGCGTCCAAATACCTACACGGATTTGCAACGCTGTATCCAAAAGCCGGACGAAACCATGACAGATTTTGTCAGCCGTTGGATATCCGAAAAAGCCAACTGTCATGGTGTTTCGGACGCACAGGCTATCCATGCCTTCTACACGGGCCTACAGAAGAAGTCCTTGCTCCGTCACAGGCTCGTCCGCGAGCAAATCACGGACCTTGGTGAGATGCTCAACCTAGCCGCCCAATACGCGGCGGCGGATGACGACGCCCGGGAAGATGACCCAGACGTCAACATCATACCAAAACGGAACAACAAGCGCAAGCAGGCGGCAGATGACAAAGACGGACCTTCCAACGAGGTGGCCGTAGCATTCCAAGGGAATGCCGACAAAAAGAAGTGAAAATAAGAAAGATGGTCGCGACGCCGGCTCAGGGCCTAAGGCGGCGCGAATCACTTATGAACAGGCAAAACTTTTGCCATGTCCCATCCACGCCTCACTGGGCAAGGTCAACCATATGCTTGGCGAGTGTTTCATGGACGACTTCAAAAAGGACCCCACAGTCGGCTGGAAGTCAAAGAAGTCAAAGAAGAACGACAAGAAAGACAACAAGGAGGATGAGGATGACGACGACATGTCTATCTCAAGCGAGGATGACGCAGCCGCCAAGAAAAAGAAGCCATATCCGAAGGTCAAAGAATCTCTTGTGTGCTTTGTCGTCACGCCTTCGGCTAAGGCGGATAAGGCGGAAATGCGCGAACTCAACGCGACAATGCCGGACGTTCCTCAGTATTTGAACTGGTCGGAAGCGATGATCACTTGGGACCGGTCCGACCACCCTGATCACGTTCCCCACCCAGGCAAGTACGCCCTTGTCGTCGATCCCATTGTCGACAACTTCAGACTCACAAAGGTACTTATGGATGGCGGCAGCAGCCTCAACATCCTGTACTATGACACACCGCATGAACCTATCAGAGGATCAGCTGGACCACAGCAACCTCACTTTTCACGGCATAGTGTCCGGCAGGCAAGAAAAGTCAATGGGGAGCATTAGGCTGAAGGTAACTTTCGGACCAAAAGAGAACTACCGCTCAGAGTTCCTCCGGTTCGAAGTTGTCCCCTTCAAAAGCGCCTATCATGCATTCTTCGGACGACCGGCTTTCGCCAAGTTCATGGAAAGACCGTGCTACATATACATCAAGCTCAAAATGCCGGGGGAGAACGGAACCATAACAATTTCCGGCAACTTCAAGAAAGCCAAGGAGTGCGAGCGTGGCATGGCCGCCTTCGCAGAAGCCGTCATCCACAAGGAAGAACTCGCGCTGCTCGGGGCGGATTCAGACAACTCCATGCCAAAGCCAAAGATTGATGTCAAGAAGAACTTCGAAGCTTCAGAAGACACCAAAAAGGCGGACCTCATCCCAGGTGACAAGTCTAAGCAAGTTGTCATCAGCTCCAACCTTGACAGCAAATAGGAAGGCGCGCTCGTCGAGTTCCTCCGTGAGAATCGTGACATCTTTGCATGGTCGCCTTCCAACATGCCTGGTGTACCGAGGGAACTTGCCGAGCACTCACTCAACGTCATAAAAGGATCCAAGCCGGTGAAGCAAGCAACAAGACGCTTTGGAGATGAGAGACGCAAGGCTATAGGAAAGGAGATAAATAGGCTGAAGGCCGCCAATTTCATAAAAGAAGTTGTACACACCGATTGGGTGGCAAATCCTGTACTTGTTCCAAATAAGAATAAAGAGCTGAGGATGTGTATTGACTATACCGGTGTTAACAAGTGCTGCCCAAAGGATCCCTTTGCGCTGCCTAGAATTGACCAAGTCGTAGACTCCACAGCAGGCTCCGAGCTGCTTTGTTTTCTGGACGCCTACTCAGGATACCACCAAATCAAGATGAGAGAGTCAGATCAGCTGAAAACATCTTTCACCACTCCATACGGGACTTTCTGCTACATTACGATGCCTTTTGGCCTGAAGAATGCAGGGGCGACATACCAGCGATGTATGCAAAATTGCCTGCACGAACAAATCGGCCGCAATGTTCACGTCTACGTAGACGACATCGCGGTGATGTTAAAAAAGAAGGCAGATCTCCTAGAGGATTTGGAAGAAACGTTTCAGAATCTCCGAAGGTATCAGATGAAACTCAATCCCGCCAAGTGCGTTTTCGGCGTTCCAGCCGACAAACTGCTCGGGTTTATCGTCTCAGAACGAGGGATCGAGGTTAATCCGGAGAAGATCAAGGCCATCCAAAACATATCCAGACCCACCTGTCTAAAGGACGTGCAACGCCTAGCCGGATCGGCGGCAACCGTCATTCGTTTCATAAGCCGCCTAGGGGAAAAGGCAATGCCTCTCTACCGGCTATTGAAGAAATCCGACAACTTCGAGTGGACAGCAGAGGCAGATGCCGCCTTACAGCAACTTAAGGAGGCCCTCATATCCGCTCCGATATTGGCAGCACCTCGATCGCAGGAACCAATGCTGCTGTACATCGCGGCAACAGGAGCTGTTGTCAGCGTTGTCTTGGCTGTGGAAAGAAAGGAGAACGAAGCCGCGACGTGTGAGCAACGACCGGTCTACTTCATCAGTGAAGTATTCTCCGCCTCCAAGCAGAGGTATCCGCATTACCAAAAGCTGGCTTATGGTGTATTCTTCGCCGCCAGAAAGCTTAGGCATTACTTCCAGGAACACACAGTGACAGTAGTCAGCAAGGCACCGTCGGGAGACATAATCAACAATGCAGAGGCAACAGGTCGAGTTGCCAAATGGGGCATCGAGCTTGCCGCCTTTGATATAGTCTATAAACCACGGACCGCCATTAAGTCTCAAGTGCTTGCAGATTTTGTCGCCGACTGGACATAAGCCATGGAGGAAACGACACTCCCCGAATCAGAATATTGGGTCATGCACTTTGACGGATCAAAAATGCTCAAAGGCTCGGGGGCTGGAGTCGTTCTACGCACGCCTAAAGGTGACAAGCTTAGCTACGTGTTGCAAATCCACTTCACGGCAACCAACAATGTTGCCGAGTACGAAGCTTTGCTCCATGGGTTACACGTGGCAAACGACCTCGGCGTCAAAAGAATCCTCTGTTATGGCGACTCAGATTTGGTCGCGCAGCAAGTAAGCGGAACATGGGATGCGAAAAGCGCCACAATGGCGGCTTACAGAGCCAAAGTTGACGAATTCGCAAAAAACTTCGCAGGTTACGAAGTCCGGCATGTTCCCAGAGCTGAGAATGAGGCGGCAGACACACTTGCAAGATTAGGGTCGGAACGCAAAAAGGTACCAAAATATATTTTCCTGAAACATTTGCACAAGCCATCCATTAAAGGCGCCGATTTGATGGACCCCGATGCAGAAGAACCAGTAGAAGCGGCAAGTCTCGCTGTCTACCTGACACAGCCGGATTGGACAGTCCCATATCTCGATTTTCTAATCGACAGAAAGTTGCCGGGGGACGATGAGGTGCTAAAAAGGCAGATCATAAGGCGAGCCAAGGCATTCACGATTATAAAAGACGAGCTATATAAGCGAAGCACGTGCGGCATCTATCAGCGGTGCATACAGCCGGAAGAAGGCCGGGAAATCCTGAAGGACATACATATTGGCACCTACGGGCATCATGCTTCCGCCAGGTCCATCGTATCCAAAGCTTTCCGCCAAGGTTTCTACTGGCTTACCGCCAAAGAAGACGCCGAGAACATCGTAAAGACATGCAAAGGCTGCCAGTTGTACGCTCGTCAACCTCACTTGCCGGCACAGGAACTGAGGACGATTCCAATCACCTGGCCATTCGCGGTCTGGGGCTTAGACATGGTAGGTCCCTTCAAGAAGGCGCGTGGTGGGTACACCCACCTATTGGTCGCTGTCGACAAGTTCACCAAATGGGTCGAGGCTAAACCGATCAGCAAGCTTGATGCACGAACAGCCACCAATTTCCTCTGGGGAATTATCTCTCGGTTTGGAGTTCCACACAGCATTATCACTGATAATGGCAGCAACCTGTCTCAACGCGACATAGAAGAATACTGCAGCGATCTGGGTATCCGGCTTGATTTGGCATCCGTGTCACACCCTCAATCAAATGGACAAGTAGAGCGTACAAACGGCCTAGTCTTATCAGGACTTAAGCCTCGTCTCGAAGCTCCATTACACAGGGCAGCCGGCGCTTGGGCAGATGAGTTACAGTCGGTACTATGGAGTTTGCGCACAACGCCAAACAGGTCTACCGGCTACACTCCTTTCTTCTTAGTATATGGCGCTGAGGCGGTGCTACCTACCGACATGAAATACGATTCCCCAAGAGTTCAAGACTACATCGAGAAAGACGTAGAAGGTGCAACACAGGATAGCCTAGACCTGCTAGACGAAGAAAGAGACGTTGCTCTACATCGCTCCGCCTTGTACCAGCAACAACTTCGCCGCTATCATAGCCGGAGAGTGCGGAAGCGAAGCTTCAGAACAGGTGACCTGGTTCTCCGCCTAATTCAAGACAGAAAAGGCTTGCACAAGTTATCCCCGCCATGGGAAGGACCGTTTATAGTCACAAAGGCGCTGCTCAATGGTTCCTACTACCTGGCCGACATCCGCGACAAAGACGAAAACAAAATGCGCAAGAAGGCGGCAGGAAAAGGGGGAACCAAGCGCAAAAAAGGCATTGACGATCCGTTTGAACAAACAAGACGGCCTTGGAATATTGAGCAGCTACGTCCTTTCTACACTTAGCAATTTATAACTGTAATAAGTTAAATATGATTATGAAATAAAAGTCTATGGTTCCTCATCTGTGTTGAGAAGCATGCCATCTTTTGTGTTTTCTTGCAATCATATTTCCCCTATGTATCTAAGTTACCTATTTTTCTAGCTCCGTGCAAAGGTTCAAACTGGTAGATACTTGCAGCTTTCGAGCCAACCCAAAGCAAAAATAAACTTTTTTACGCCGCCTAATTCCTTTACCTCTGATTACTTATATGTGGTTCGCCTAGTAGTATGTCTTTGACACCAACATGTTGGTTTTGGTCTCTGATTCTAAACGCATGGTTTAGCCCTGGTTGTTTCAGCTAAATTTACCGGCTGAGGTTTCGTTAACATACAAAAAGTCAAACATATAAGTCAGGGTAAAATTAAGGCGGGTCATATAAATAAAGACAAAATAAAACTTGTCAGCTAGTTTCCGCCTAGCAAAGCAGCAACAAAAGTATATACAAATATTACAAGTCAATGTTGCATTGTTTCAGGGGCCGACAAATAAGGCTAAAATGAGGCAAGGACAGAAAGATATGGCTCGGGGGAGCGTCTACATCAGGCTTGGGGGCTGACAACTTCAGCCCCGGAACTATCACTCCCCTCCGCCTCGGCCGCGCCGGCAGCTCCAGCTTCCTCTCCGCCAGGCACAGGATGGCGCCGGTAGAAGATTGAAGTGTCCACCATGTCGGCAACACGCGTGGCGTAGCCGGCAACGCTGTCCAGAACAGCGGCCGGCTCAACCTTGCTGCCGTCTTCATATGTAGACGACATGCCTTCGGTGACGGCTTCTATCTCCGCCTCGGGGTAGTGCGCCATGAATAACCCAAGGGCGGTCTTGGCACCACCCCGCACCGCCGACTTCAGCGAGCTCTTATGCAGTTTGGTCGCCTGCTCCAAGATAGCGGGCACGTCGCTGAACTCGGTCGGTTCCTGGCTGCCGGAGGAGGTGAAGAACTTGGCGGCAAACCGCTTGGACGTCGCCAAAGTCTCGGTGATCAGTTCGCCTAGACGCGCAAGGCGATCCAGGCGGGGGCTGACAACCTTGTCGTCACCTAAACCGGCGGGAACTGTATCAAAAATGAAGCCATCAGTTTGGTTCAGGCTAAGCAAGATGGCAACGTCAAATAAGGAGTGAGAAATTACCAAGGGCCGAGTTATGGAAAGCGGACAACTCAATCATATGAGTTGCCAGCGCATCCTCAGCAGTTTGGGCGCGAGAAGTCTGCTTGGAGATTTCCTCGGCAGCCGTCTTCTCCGCCTCCGCCAACTTCTTGCGCAGGCTTTCCAGCTCACCAGTGAGCTGGCTAGATTCCTGCGCAAATTTGAGCTGTTGGGCCTCCATCTCCTTCTGGTGAGCCTCCTTCAACTCCAAGTTGGCGGCCGCCAAATCAGAAACTTCATTCATAAGAGCTTGCATATCAGTGGACGTCTTCAGTATATCCTGGGCGTGGTCTAGCAGTTCTACAAATGTGGATTCGCTAACTAAATGATTGACGGCAACATAAGTCGAAAATATAGCTGAAGGCAAAGAGGATCAACCCTACCTTCATCTTTTTTGCGGGCCGCCTCCAACTCGGCAATCCGCAGGTCCTTAGCCTCGCACTCCTTCTTCAGGTCGCGGCAGCGCCGGTTTATCTCGACTCGGGAGGATACAAGCTCGACGTTGGCGGACACAAGGCCCTGCAGGACAAAACAAAGGCATAAAACATATTGTCGAATAACCACTAAGCCGGCAGTCAAATTTCTTTTATCTTTGACCTGCCATCTAAGTGCTCGGGGGAAAGACTATGTATATGCCGGAGTGGTAAAAACTTACAGACAGGTCGCCCTCCAAGTCGGCGAAGGCCTGGGAGGCGAAGTTGGCAAAAGCCAAAGTTGACTCCTTGGCCTCCTTAAAGGTGGACCAAGGGTCCCTGACTTTGCCGCCTCCCGCAGTCGGGGCTGCCCTCTGGGACCCGCTGGCAGTCGCCTCCAGCAACCCTTCCTTGGCGGCGCGCGATTGAGCGGCTTCATCGGCCGTAGCCTCAGCCAAAAGTAGGGGAGTCTTGGGCGCGCGGTCGGTGGAGGAGGCCCTTGGCGGAGCGCCAGAAGCCGGAGCCGGGGGCTGACGACGAGCGTCGCCCATAAAGCTGTCGGCTTGGAGCTGAGGAGTTGGCGGCACGGTAGCCGGCGAGCTGCCTTGAGGCCGCTTACCCTTGCCAAGAAGCCTGGTCGTCAACCGGGAAGTTGCGACCCTTTCCCTGTCAATAAAAAGCAAGCACAGTCAATTGGGTGCCAGTATTGAAGAAGTTTGTCGTCTATTAAAGGCAGAATTGAGTACCTTCGGGGGATGTTAATCCCCGCGTTCTCGCCAAGGTTGGCGAGAGCCGGCTCGGTAGCCGATGCGATCCGTTTCTTCCTCTCGGCAATCACCGTAGAGGAAGCGGCGCCGGATGCCTTGCGCTTCTTCGTCTTCCCGGCTTCCGACTCGTAGAAGTCGGGAGCCAGGTCATCCTCCCCCAAGTCGGAGAGCTGAAAAAGAAGACAAGTTTAATGGAGCTCAATTTTAGCCGACGAAGCTGTCAACAAGGGACAAGGAACAAGATATCTACCTCGAGGGGAGGGTTGTCGTGGGTGTGCATGGGCACACCCTCCACCGCCTTCACCAGCCCCGCCTTGACGAGGCTGCGGAGCCGGAACGCCAAGTCGGCAACCGGCAACCTCTCTTCGCTTACGCGGAGAGAGGCCGTGGCAGTAGGCGAATACTGACACATTTTGTGCGGGCTGTACCGCAGGGGGAGGATCTGTCGGCCGAGCCAGCAGATGACGGTGTCGACCCCATCCAGCAGAGGGGGAGCCATCGTCCGTGTGAGGAATTCAATCCGCCTTTGAAAAGGCGGAGTTCCTCCGTCAGCTTGGGCACCGCCTCGTCCCAGCATGGCCGGGGCATAGGTGGCGCGTTGACGAACTCCGGGATGCCAAATTGGCGGCCCGGAGCTGCCATGTCTTGGCAGTAGAAGAATGTGGAGGTCCAGCCCTTGACGGATTCAAGGTATGGTATCTTGGGATACCATTGGCGGCCCTGGCGGCAGTTGAAGGTGACGCTGCCGCAGGTTGCCAGCCCGCCGTCCGGCACAGTCTGACGCCGGCAACGGAAGCAATATCTGAAGAAGTCTAAACTAGGCCTAATACATAGGTAGCCTTCGAACAGAGCTGTGAAGCCGGCTAGGACTAAGATGCTATTGGGTGCTATGTTGTGGGGCTGGAGCCCATAGTGATCTAGAACCTCGCTAAAGAAGGCGGAAGGCGGAAGCGTCATTCCCCTAACTAAATGGGAGGTGAGGATTACCCGCTCCCCGGCTCTCAGAGCCGGGATGATGTCTCCGTAGGCGGCCCTCCACCGACAATCTTCCCGAGTGGGGAGGTAGCCGACGGCCTCCAAGTCTTGGAGGGCGTCTTCGTCGACTATGGAAGGAAGCCAGTAGCGGGACCTGAGGTCCGCCGCTTCCTCTTCCTCGTCGACGGGAGCGCCTGCCGCCGTCGTCGCCGCGGTGGTCGGTGGAGGAGCCGAGGGGCCCGCCGCTGGTGCGCGCGCGGTAGAAATCCGAGGGGCGACGGTGGCGACATTGCCCGTCGTCGCCGTCGCGGGACGAGTTACCGCGCCGCCCATCACCGTCGCGGGCGCGGTTTCGGTCGCCGGACCGCTCAACGCCGTGGAGAGGTTCTGGCCGGTGGACATCGCCGCGCGCAGAGGTCGTTGGAGGAGATGAGCTCGCCGGAGTTCGCTCGGAAGCAAGAAGCGGAGAAGTGGAAGGGCAAGAAGGCACGGAGAGCAAAGGCAGGGTAGCGAAAATGGACCGTTCGGTTACCTATTTATAGGGCCAGGCGTTGCTCCCTGTGCAACGGCGCTTTTAGTCGGACACGTGTCCAGCATCCGTTGCAGCGCATGATTGCACGATCTCCACGCCTCCCCTTTTCCCGCAATTTGTGATCATGGCGAGATTCCCGCCTAGGCCGTTTTCAAACTGTCGTGAGCCGGCTAGGTGGAATCCGTCAAGAAGAATGCTCGACAAAGATTGCAGAGTAGCCGTCTTTTCCCATGTTGGATAAACGCGGCTGCGTGTCAATATCAAGACACACATGCCTCGTTGATTTTCAGAATGGTTCAAGTCCTGCAGCCGCCAACTTTGGCAGATGAAAAATCAAAAAGAAGCCGGCGCCTGGAGAACTCCAACCTTTCTGGGGGCTAATGTTGGGGATATATCAACTAGGGCTATAACCAACATGGATCAATCTGGCTAGTTCAGGGTGGCCCAAGGGTGGTAAGGCCGAAGCCTGCCGGGCGGCCCAGATAGCTGACGTATAAGGAAGTAGGCGGACGGTCCAAGGAAGGCGGAAGGCCGAAGCCCATCAAGCCACCAAGCCCAAGACGGAAGGCGGCAACTAAGCAGGCTAGGTCTAGGACTCTGTTTACTTGCCGGACAAGTACTTGTCTTGTACCCTGTGGTCTGGCCGCCTATATAAGCCGGCCACCAGGGAGCCTTTAGGGGAGACGCTTCAATACGCATCATACACATTGTAACATGTTCACGGCTATTGCCTCATAGTAAATTATAGCAGCACGTAGGATCTCGCCACCGATGTGGGATCCGAAACTGGGTAAGCTCGCCGTGTTCAATCCCGTCCTCGACGACACCAACCTTCTTCCCCACAATCCATACGCAGGCTAGAGGACCCCCGTCTCCTATCAATTATGCCGATACTACGACACCGCCGACGTCGGGGGAGGCGGCGCCGGCTTGGGCGTGGGGAAATTTGTGACCGTGTAGCTGTGAATTTTTTGACCGTGTGGCTGAAAAAAAAAACGCTAAATGGGCTGCTGGGCCTAATCTTCGCCTCTTTATCTCAGCCGATGATGAAAAGTTTCATTGTTGCCTTCCGAAGTAAGAAAAAGGTATGTTAAAACAAGCCGAGGATGAACATAAGATTCAAGAATCTACAAAACGCTGGCACACATGCATCAGATAGAAACATGAAAAATCTAGGCTCACGTGCATCTTTCTTTTTTCTTTTCTTTTTTTTGACTGAAAACCTCATAGACTGCGCTGATTTCATTAATTAGAGGAGGAGAAAGAACAAATACAATAGCAGTAGAGACTGTGAGGGCTCGTTTGATTCTAGGGATTCCTATAGGATTTTCACAGGATTGTGATCCTATAGAACTTTTCCTACCAAACGTGTTTGATTCAAAGGAATTGAATCAGTAGGATTATTTCCTATGGGGTAAAATTTTCATTAGCTCAGACCTCTTGAGAATTTTCATGTCATGGGAAGACAAGCGCGACGCAGGCGACCTGCTACTCTGCTCCTCCACTGCCACCTTGCTGATCGCCTAGCAAGGTATATTATATTGTTCCTAAATTCCTGTGGTTTTCATACACTACCATCAAACATCCATCGGTAACAATTTTCATAGTTTTTATTCCTGTAGAATTCATAGGCAGGCCATGCCAATCCTTCAATTTTTCTATCCCTCCATTTTTCCTATTCTACACATCAAACAAGTCCTGAAATGGTAAAACGAAATAAAAACAAAACGACATCTAAAGAGAGAGCTAAACAGCTACAGAGTAAGAAACAAACACAGGAGTTAGAGTACAATACGGTTTAGCTATATTTGGTAGTATTAAGATTATACTCCAAGTCTATCTATTAGGTTTCGTAGTATTCAAGTCTTGTACCCCTTTATATACAGCCCACCGTGGCTCATTATAATCAATCTAGTATCAATTAAATACAACATATTCCGCAATCTTACATGGTATCAGAGCATTCGCTCCGCAGCCTAGGGTTTAGCCACCATCACTTCCGCCGCGCCGCCCCCGGTGAAATCAATCTCCATGATTGCCGGGCGGGTGGCATCTCGTAGCTAGTTTTTCTTCCAATTCCAATAAATCAGTTCATAGGTTTAGCCAATTTCGTTTTGCAATTGGATCAATTTATTTTTAGCCACCAAAATACATCTAGTACTGGTGAAAAGCCAACAGATCCCATCGAAACTAGCTGGATCTTTCCTGACCAATCACCAAATCATTTTTCGTCAACACAGGGTTGCACAAAACAACGCTAATGGTCATCATCGCTGACAAGTTCTACCCCAACAACACCTCGACATCTTCTACCTCTACATCGCCGACAACGATCTATATTAACAAACGTCTTCAACAACCACCACGCCATCTTCGTCCACCACAATCTGGCTCTCGTGGTCTGTGTGCAATTGCCTGAACTTCGGCTTTCCCAGCGCTGCACCAATCCACCGCCGTGGCGATGGTTTTACCGTAAGTTTGAAGAGCCGATGCTTCTTGATCATTGAAAATCCGCTCATTTCTTTCCTTCCATAATTCCCACCACACAATCTTGATGGTTGAGTTCCAGCAACGTCGCTGCAACTTTGGCTTAGACGAAACCAGCCACGTCCACTAATCTGAGAGTTCAGCAAAGGAGACCCACTAAGGATTAGGTGTGAATCCAATTCTTGCAAAGATCAGCCTCCATACCTGGCGGGTGTAGGAGCAGTTCAGCAGCAGGTGGGCAGCCGTCTCAGGCTGAAGATGACACAACTGACATAGCGGGTTATTGGGCCAGACGCGTTTCTGCAAGTTGTCAGCAGTTAAGCACCGCCCCAGTACCGCCAGCCACGCAAAGAACTGACACTTCTGAGGAGCGTCCGAGTCCCAAATGGTTAGGTGGAAGTTGAATCTAATCCTTGCTTCAAACTGAATGTTATAAGCTGAAGCAACCGAGAATTTGCCATCGGCAGTCCACTTCCATGCTAGAGAATCACGGACATCAACTTGCAGCTGGACATCCTGTACCAACTGCCATACCTCCGTGAATTGGTGCAAAGCAGCCAGAGTGAAAAACAGTTTTGAAATGCCGTACCCAGAAGCCTCACGCACCGTCAGGTTTCACATTGTGCATACCGCAAACAGAGCCGGCATTATCGTCTTGAAAGGCCGGCTGTGTGATCCACGCATCATGCCAGAAGCTTGCCGTGGCACCATTACCAATCGAGACCACCATCTTTCTTTTGCGTTGTAAAATATGTTGCCTCAGTCCCTTGATCATGATTAGTTGCACACAGTTATTTTTCTTACGCCAGAAATAATTTTCCGCCTGAGCTCTCTCCCTTCCACGTGTGAATACCATGTTGCACAATTTGACCGAGAAACAAAGTGTGAACTGACTCAAGCATTCTTATTCAGACAAACAACACAAAACAAAAATTATTTCACTAACTATCTAATCCTTTAAGTTGTCAAAGCAACTCTTTACCGACTCGTAATCTCTGGTGTGATACGATTACAAGCAGAGATCGTGCACTGCTCAAATTTCACCTCGTCGCACACCAATCTCTAATAGTTCCTGATAAGAATGGCATTGCAAAAAATTCTTCAAGTTAAGGATCACAAAAATGATCGGGTAAGATACGCCGAGATCTGCTGTAACACTACTGAAATGAGATATATCTCAAACAACCTGCAACCTGACCACAGAAGGAGTCATAATTAATTAAGGACCGCCGACTTTTCACTTTTATGCACCACCTTATATATATATAGACTAGACATCTTGGCGCGGCGATACGCCGCACCCGTGCTATGGATAGAGTGAATTAGGAACATAAGAACATTACAGTAGAATGCAAGCCAGAAAACACAAACCCGGGAGCACAAAATACACCGGAAGGAGCAAAGAAAATCAGAAATTGCCACCTTCCCAACACAATTGGTGTATCTATGATATACTTATACATATCTAGCAAACCCAATCCCAATGAAGCATGCATACTTCAAAAGCCTGTTATGTAAATTCTCACTGCGATCTCATATCTAAATAAGATTATATACATCACCGCAAATCACTGACTTAACAAAGAGGGAAAGCTACAAACCTACAGTGCAACTGCAACTTCTCATATAAACTTCCATCGCCACGGCTGTGTGGTTGTACCGGATCTCATAACAATAATCTAAAGGAAATGATGAAACAGAAGTCAGAAATCAATATGTTATGTGCTGATAGACATGAGAAGAAAAGGTAAATCACCAATAGCATAAGTCAAAATAAACTTATCGGGAAACAATGCATGAATTAAGCTTTTTTTATATAGTAACCAAGGAAGCCTGAGTCAAAAGAAAAAAGAAGAGGCAGTCTCACATTTGTACAAAACAACATACAACCGCCAGCATTATTCAGCGACAACAGTTAGGCACATACCATACTTGAATCTCATGCAAAATAAGCAAGAACTTAAATAAATATAGATCCACAACTTGTCCTGCAGATGCTCTTCATATTTAGTGAGCCATGTTGCTTCACCTTTCCACCGACATCCACAGGCACTATCCATGTTCAGAGGATCGGAGCACTGAGTTGAGCCGCTGGCCAATTTACCAAGCAGCAAACAACACACACCTGCACGACGACCTTCCTTCACCTTTTAGCACCGGCTTCCATGGGCATGAAAATGACAATAGTTGTCACCTGAGTTGACGTGTCAGGTCTTTCAGTCATGAAGGTGAAAGTGGCGCCTTTTTGCCATCACAAATGAATTCACCGACAGTCTGAGGACACATAGAAAAATCCTGCAACATAATCAAGTACTTATTTACAACAATTTGGTGTCAAAAGTCAAGCTCTTATGATCCCATTTACATGTCAAAACTTGAATCAAAATTCTAAGTGTTGTACGGACATCATTAGGTGGACTAATATGCTACAGCATTATAGATCAGCTGGATAAAACCATATAAGTAATGTGTGTGCGCATGAAATTTCAGACAGAAATATATGGACCTAATGATATCCCGCTAGTACATTCTTTCGACCGACAGACATAAATATTCAGTTAAACTGAGAAAAGAGAAAATTGAGTCCCAAATTAACCAAAGAATGGACCAAAAACAATTAAATAATCAACATTGAAGGGCTTAAATAAATAATATGTTCTTTGAAATATCTGTGATATCAAGAAATCATCTTAATTTTTGGTGCAGTCAAGGCATCAACAAAATATTGAAACCTTGCTAAATAAAAGTTGAACAACACAACTTTTTACACTACAATATCCATACAGAGAGGACTAATCAAGCAATATTTTGGCACTACCACATTTCTTTATCTTTTACTCGCCCAACAATGGAGATTTGGAACATCAGTGTAGTAGCAATAAATCATATAGACCTCATCCCACTGTAGTTACAGAGTTTTGTGAGGCTATTATAGTTTGTCTTCCAGAAAGCAGCAAAATATTAGGCCCTACTAAAGAAAACAAAATCAGTACCTGAGCTCCATGCCTTTTGGCAAACTGAAACTTCATCAGGCAAAACAAATTAAATGCAAGGCTCTACTTTCACAGAAGCTAATTTTCAAGCTATTTAATGATCGGTAAACCAAAACTCTAGGTCCCCAACTGGTAAAGTTGTATAATTTTACGCAGATACATCAATGCCTAGACAAAAGCAGAATTTCAAAAGTTCAAACTCACATGATATAAGGAGACTGATGCGGCGAGAGATGAACGTCATCACCGTGCGCTCGAGGGCTAAGAATCTGGATGTACATCTTCCTGAATCGGCGCTCCATCGCCGTGGGCCGGGGCCACGTCCAGTGATGGCGCGTTGTACCACGCGAACTTCGCATTGTCATCTAGCTGAACATTCTCATGTGCCCTGACTTATGTTCAACAACACCATAGTGATCAAGAACGAACTTAAAAGGATATATGAAACATTAAAACTAACTCCCTGTTCTTGATCTAAATACAAAATCACACGTATGTAATGCACAGTCTAACACGTTGATGTTGGTACACCAAATAAGGACAAAATTTCAAGAAGAAAAATCATACTGCCAAACCGTACAGTACATTCAGTTTGGATGCTTAAGAATGGCCACTAATATCTTGCACACCACATACAAATGAATTAACAAAATACCAACGATGGCGACTTCTGAAAAAGAATGTGCAGATTTGGATGGTAGCTTCTGTGCACAGAAGGCCGAAAAAATAATACAACTAAGGTAAAACGTAACCGACAATAATTTTATCTGATTAAAGTCAACTTGCTGACAATAAGAGTATCTTCTGCTGAGATGAACAAGTGTCACTAGCAGTAACAAAGCAAAAGAGTAGTAAAACAAAGGCTGTATGTGAAAAGGTCCACACTATTTCCAGAAATGAGTGAAATGGTTAATTTGCACTATAGTCATTGTTCCACTCTCATTCATATTCGCAATCCTAACATAACTGTTATTTGCATATTTTTGGAATTGTCACATGTTTAGAACTACACAGAGATTTTGGAGCAGCTGAAATGTAGAAGAGACATAGTCAATTAGAATATATTCAGTGATTCTAAGGTCTGGACAGCATATTATCATCATCCATCCAAATACATATAGAAACGAAATTAGTAGGTCATGCATCATATAGTAAATTCCTAGGAGAAAGATTGAAAACTCAGTTCTCCAAAAAAAACAATATCAGTAAGAGCTAAATATACACATACATGTTTCATAATTGTATTCTCCTAGCTGATGATTGGTGGCTAACTTTTTTACCCATGGATATTTGATAGCTATCTTGCTGATACATGCAGTGAAGGAAGATTGTTTTCAGCTTGACCTGGAACCCATCGTTCTAAGACTATTTTAGCTGGTAGACTTTATCACCTTTAGACGTATTTGTCATTGAACGTAGGAAAACAATGGTCAAATTAAGTATAATCTGAAGGAGATATGCCATAGACGCAATTAATAAAGTGTATTATTTATCATATCTCGTTTGTTCATAATAGGTTTTTGTGTCATGCTAGAACCGTATTAAGCGGAAACATTAATGCGGGTGTGATACGTAAACAACCAGGTCCCTAGTAGCCTCTACTAAGACTAGTTTCATTGCGCGATTGATGATCGAGGTTTCCCGGTCATGGGGCATGGCGCCGGTCGGCAATGGGAGTCATATCGCTGCAGAACGATGTGATGGACATACCCAGATTTGGAGAACGTAGTCGTTACGCCTTTGACCGTGAGATCAACTCTTATTGTTATTCCTGGAAGATACTTTGATTGCACCAAACGTCGTATCTTATTTAGTATGACAATAACGGTGATACTTTTGGGTATCGGAAAGGAGTAGTTGAGACGAGGGATCAAGAGCGGGATTTGCCAGTCCGCATAGCAGGATAGATACTCTCGGGCCCACTCGGTGAGATCATGTCAAATGAGCTTGCAAGCATGTGACTAGGTCACGGAGACATGAGATCATGAACGAGTAGAAGATAGCGTCGTCGGTAACGAGGTCGGGATTAGGTATGGAGATATCTATGGAACGACGCTCGGACGTGCTAATTATCGCTATGGCAAAAGGTTTAAGACTTTGCGTTCAGGTTTGATAGATGAAAGTTATTCGTTATATCACAGGGATTAATTCATGGGGTCCAGGCCTACGAGTTAGTCGTTGCTCATAGAGGAGTCTTGGTCATACCTGTTATTATATCGAACCGCTAGGGTAACACACTTAAGGGGTTTCGACAAGACAACCGGAAAGGAAAGAGATCACCGGGAGCGTCCCGGGAGGGGTCCGATGGAGATCGGGCAGCGCCGAAAGAGTTTTCGGAGCTAGGAAAAATTATATATATTATGTTTGATATTAATTAGTGTAATTAATGTGCAAATATGATTTTATATATTTATTTTCGAATTTATTTAGGCTGATTTCCCTAAATGGGCCTTCTGGTCGGAAGAAAGCCCAAGAGGGGGGAAAATCCCTAGGGAATTCGGTGGGGGCCTTGGTGGCCGGCCTGGATGGGCCAAGGGGCCCACCAGGGGGCCGACGCACCAAGCCTAGCCGCACCAGGCATGTGGGATTTGTCCCACATTGCCTGGCTGGCAAGGTTGGCTCCCCCTGGGAGCCTATATAAGAAAGGGCACCCCTAGCCTTTTAATTCACCAATTAATTCCTGATTTCTCTCTCGATCTCGTGGTTCCCAAGTCGGAGCCGCGCCGAGCTGAGGAGGGGGATCTCTTCCACCATAGCCCGCTGCCGCGCAGCTGGTGTTCCGGTCCAAGTCTTCCGCTGCTCGTCCTGGACTGGTGAACGGGAATCCGGCACCTAGAGGGGGGGGGGGGTGAATAGGTGCTATTACAAATTTTAGGTCTTTTAAAATTCGGGCTCAACACAAAGGTAAATTCTCTAGATATGCAACTACGGTGAATTTACCTAAATGATAAACTAAGCAATAATAAGATAAGCAATTAAGGGAGCAAAGGTAAAGGGAACCAAGTGAAGCACGCGGAGACGAAGATGTAATCCCGAGTTCCACCCAAGGGTGTACGTCTCGTTTGGAGAGGTGTGCGCTACCACAACAGGTTAGCCGCAACGCCACAAAGGCTCACCTTCTTCTCCGATGAACTCAACCACAAAGGTTTCGAGTCCACCTTCCACTATTGATCCCCTTTTAGGGTGGAGATCGAATCCCTTACAAACGCTTGAGGCACACACCCACAACTGAATTGGGGGCTCCCAAGAAGACCACAAAAGGTCAAGGACCACAAAAGGTCAAGGTAACACCAAGAGTACAACAATGGTGAACTAGGTTTTCCCACCGGAAACCCTAGCCACGAAATCCCCAAGTGAATGGGGGAGAAATGCAAATCCCTTCGGTGAGGATGTAGATCCGGGCCTTCTCCTCCAATCCTCCAAAGATCAATGAATTTGGGTGGGGGGATTGGGAGATCTTGATGATTTGAGCTTTCAAGGATGGTAGGAGAGAGAAAATATGAGAGCTCGCTGTTCTTGAGTGAGTGAGGGGGTATTTATACTCCCCCTCAAAATCTGGCCGTTGGCTGTCTTGGGCACCCGGAAATTCCGGTCACCCGGAATATCCGGGCCTTTGAAAATATCCGAGCTGAATTTCCGGTTGAGATCAGAACCAATCTGAACTTGACTTATCTGATTTTCTGAGGTTGACTCGGAATATCCAAGTCCTTGAAATTTCCGAGCTGAATTTCTGATTGGAGTCAGTGCCACTTCTGAATCTTGACTTAGCCAATTTTCCTGGGGTTGACTCGGAATATCCGGGTTGGTGAACCGGAATATCCGGATCCTTGAAATTTCCGAGCTGATTTTCCGATTGGAGTCAGTACCACTTCTGAATCTTGACTTAGCCAATTTTCCTGAGGTTGACTCGGAATATCCGGGTTGGGAACCGGAATATCCGAGTCCTTGAAATTTCCGAGCTGATTTTCCGACTGAAGTCAGTAGTACTTCTGAACTTGACTTAGCCAATTTTCTGGGGATGACCCGGAATATCCGAGTTGGGGAACCGGAATATCCGGGTCTGGGAAGAATTCCAGAAACTCTTTTTCTCTACAATTTGGCTTTAGGATTTGTGATATGAGTTTCACCCAAACTGAAATACTTAGCAATAGGATTAGTATATCATTGGTATTGTTAACTAACACACAAAACACTAGGGATTAAGAAATGTTCTTTCAATCTCCCCCTTTTTGGTGTTAGATGACAATACCAAGATTTGCATAGAAACAAAACGCCATATCATGTTTTTGGCAGAAAATGGCTCCCCCTAAATAAATGCAAGTATGCAACACAAAATAACAAAGGATAGGAGCAATTTTATAACAACAACCACAAGATATCACAAAGAAGACACGAGACAAAATGTAAGATTATGGAAGCAATTGAGACTAGATAGATTTTCATACCTTGTGTATATAGAATGTGAAGAGAATACCAGCACAATCAATTCGAAGTCTCAACCATAATATAAAGATAGCATCAACCATTGTCTCAATACAAAGTTATCACAAATGAAATAAAGAGAGTTTCACAAGTAACTTAAAACACGATAAATGGACACAAGCGCAAATAAATGATAAACGCATAAGCTTGTGCCCGACCCTTGCAAATCCCTGAAGAAGTCCTAGTAGAGCAACTTCTCCCCCTTTGGCATCGAAACGCCAAAAAGGAAGAAGAGCGATGCTACGTCCCCATGGAAGTATTCAGTCCGAGGGATACTCCTCATCATCCTCATCACCAGCATCCTCATCATCATCATCATCCTCTTCATACTCCTCAGACGCTGCCTCCTCATCATCATCTTCCTCCTCATCATAGTCATAGCCAGTGGTGTACGAGCTGCCGCCAAGGTCCTGGTCAATCAGTGTCCATGGAGCCAAGGAACCCTGGTTCCACTGAGCAAAGGTCAGAGGCTCAGACAGAGCAGCAGGAGCAGGAGAGCCAGAAGCATGGTGAAGGATCAAGTCTTGCTTGTAATCCAGCTGACGGCGATCCTTGTAGGCATTGTATTGCTCTTTGCGGATGTCCACATTCATGCAAAGGATGTTGCGCTGGAACCAGTTCAGCTTCTTGACATGCGCATGAGTGGTAGGAACATGAGTAGAGGAAGCAGCAGCCCTCCTAGCATCACCCATGAAAGATCCACCTGTAGCTGATGTAGTAGAAGGCCTAGGAGGGGGCTTGACCACAGTCTTCTTCACATAGAGCTTCTTGAAGTCATGTGGCACCAAATCACTGCTGCTGAAGTTGTAGTCAGGGAACTTAAACTGAAGGAGCTTCATTATGTAAGGAGCATAAGGGATAGAGACCCTGGTGGTCATAGCTTCATACATCTCATTATAGATGTAATCCATCACATCTACTCTCCAGTCAGTATCAGAACCCGAGTCCTCCACAATGCGGTTGGCGTGAAGGAGCAGGTTGCAGAGAGGGGTAACCATGTTGTCGTTGTTGCCACCACTCGGTGCAATGTTCTCACGCAGGATTTGCACAAGAACATCATACAAAGGGAGCAAGTCACGAGTGAATCCAGGGGTGGCTCTCACACCATATAAGTGAGATGTCTCCTTCTTGTTGAGCTTGTAGGGGGAGTGCATGCGAGTGCCTTGGGGATTGTCACCATCAAACCTGTAGCCCAGTACCTTGGCAAACTCCTCGAAGTTGGACTCACAGTATGATTCCCCAGTCATCCACTTCATGGTCTTCTTCGAGTCACCCTTGATCACTAGGGTGGCGAAGAACTGCATTACAAACTGCGCGTTGTAGGCACAACGGATGAGCGCCAACCTCTCCAAACCCATGGTCTTGACAATGTGGATGGCCTCAGCAAATGCGGTTTTCTTCTGCAGCGATGCAAAGTCAAATGGGTGCATGGATCGAATGGGCTTCGACAGTGAGAGATAGAGATCCACGAATATGTGCTCTTGCGCTTGACACCAAAAGCTGCGATCATCGAGAGAGTTGTCTCTTGCGCTGAGGTACCAGTCCCCCTGCCTCAGCTGAGAGTAATCCACAGAATTCATCTTGGAGTAGTCCTGACGTTGGGGACTAGGGACATTCTTTCTCGTCTTGGATGAGGGCTTACTGGCAACAGCTTTCTTCTTCCTCTGAGTTGCAGGGGCCTTTCCCTTGTTGATTGGTTGCTTATAGACAGGTGCTCTACCTATGTTCCTTGATCCCCCTGCGGACGGACTTCCACCTGAACCTGTGAATTTGAGCATCGAGGGTAGCATAAGGTAAGTGCACACAAGTCAGGAGATAATACACACATTAGATAGGCATTTGATGAATCATATGTAGTTAAACATGAGTTAATCTTAAAAACTGCAGTGTGTGACTTGGAATATCCGGTACAGACATGACCGGAAATTCCGGGGGACCGGAAATTCCGAGTCAAACTGAACCGGATATTCCGAGTCAGACAGAAACTGCAGATCTGAGATTGACTCGGTCTAAAACTAGATCGATCCAACATAATGCAAAATTAATGTATGTAGAAGGCAGGGAATAGTACTAGGAACAATCTCTACCAAGCAACATTGAAACAAATAACTCCACATCAAGATCCAAGTGCAAGCACATAAGGAAGAAGAAAAGTGAAGTTACCCTCATCCATTGAGGCCATTGCTTGGAGGAGTGAGTTCCCCGGGCGGAGGAGGAGCAGATCCGGCCGAGAAAGAGGTTCCCCGGCGGTCGGAGTGCTCCGGAGGGACTTGGGAACAGCAGGGGCGGCGGCTGGAGGAGAGGGAGGTCGGGGGTGGAAGAAGGGCACTAATGAGCCCTTCACCCCGAGCCTGCCCTTATATTTCTGGACAAACTGCCAGACCGGATATTCCGGGTGTAACTTACACCGGATATTCCGAGTCACCGGATATTCCGGTTCAAAATGAACCGGATATTCCGACCTACTGAACCAAAATCCCAGTTTTTAAAAGGATGACTTGTGTGCAATAGAGAGAAATGTTTTCAGGTGAAAGTAGGCTTGGGATAGATTTCCAAACTGATATTGGTACACCATACTCAACTCACAACAACCAAATCGAACCAAAAGAGCCAAGTTGAGTAGGTTTCCCACATGCATGAAAAGGAGGGCAAATAGCAACAAAAAAGCTCCAAATAAAATCAACTCTTCAAGGAGAAGAGGTCGGTGGCCGAGGCCACCATGTAGGAGTGTATGGCATGTTACCGCGAAGATGTATCTTGGGTACATAACCAATACTCGTCGTTTTAGCTCATTAGTCACAAGAATGAATATAGAGATAAAAGAACACTTGCTATCGGCATAATGGGGGGAGGGATGGTCCAATGTATTAGGACCGCACTCCCCCTATTTCCATGCCTACATCTAAACTAGATAAGATGCAATTACGCCCTAGGTGAGTGTGCAAGCGATCAAGCCAAGGACCTCGAATCAATGATATTAAGCTCATTCCTCAAAAAGCAAAACCTTCCTTCCTCAAGGGGCTTCGTGAAGATATCCGCCAATTGATCCCTTGTGCCCACATATGATAAGTCAATGTCTCCACGGGCCACATGATCTCTTATGAAATGATGGCGGATCTCAATATGCTTGGTTCTTGAATGTTGCACCGGGTTGTAGGCAATCTTGATGGCACTTTCGTTGTCACATAAAAGAGGCACTTTGTCACAATCGACTCCGTACTCCTTTAAAGTTTGCCTCATCCATAGCAACTGAGTGCAACAACTAGCGGCTGCAACATATTCGGCTTCGGCGGTGGAGAGAGATATGCAATTTTGCTTCTTAGAAGACCAACTCACCAAGGACCTCCCAATAAATTGACAAGCACCGGAGGTTGACTTCCTATCATCATGATCTCCCGCCCAATCGGAATCCGTGAATCCACATAATGAGAAATTTGCATCCTTGGGATACCACAATCCATAAGTTGGGGTATAAGCCAAATATCGAAAGATTCTCTTGACCGCCACATCATGGCTTTCTTTAGGAGCCGCTTGATATCTTGCACACACTCCTACGGCTAGCACTATATCCGGTCTAGATGCACAAAGGTAGAGGAGAGATCCAATCATGGAGCGGTATACCTTTTGATCCACATCCTTACCCTTCGGGTTGAGCTCAAGGTGGCATTTGGTTTGCATTGGAGTAGAGGCACCCTTGAGATCAAGCAACTTGTACTTCTTGAGCATGTCTTGAATGTACTTTGCTTGGTTGATGAACGTTCCTTCCCTCAATTGTTTGATCTCAAATCCGAGAAAGAACTTCATCTCGCCCATCATAGACATCTCAAACCTGTCAGTCATAAGCTTAGAGAATTCTTCGTTAAATGCTTTGTTAGTCAATCCAAATATAATGTCATCCACATATAATTGACAAATGAAAAGCTCCCCATTAACTTTCTTAGTGAAAAGTGTGGGGTCGATTTCCCCAACTTGGAATCCACGGTCTACAAGTAGTTCTCTAAGGTGCTCGTACCACGCTCGTGGGGCTTGTTTAAGGCCATAGAGTGCCTTATCCAACTTGTAGACATGGTTCGGATACTTGAGGTCCTCGAACCCCGGTGGTTGCTTAACATAAACAAGTTCATTTAGTGGACCATTTAGAAAAGCGGATTTAACATCCATTTGTTGCAACTTAAAGTTATGGTGAGAGGCATAGGCAAGAAGAATACGGATTGACTCAAGTCGAGCCACGGGCGCGTAGGTTTCTCCAAAGTCAATGCCTTCAATTTGAGAGTAACCTTGAGCCACCAATCTTGCCTTGTTCCTCACCACCATGCCATGTTCATCTTGCTTGTTCTTGAATATCCACTTGGTGCCGATAACATTGCGGAAATCTTTGGGTCTTTCCACCAACTTCCACACTTTGTTGCGCTCGAAGTTGTTGAGATCTTCATACATGGCATCAAGCCAATCTTTATCTTCAAGAGCTTCAAAGACCTTCTTGGGTTCCACCATGGAGATGTGAGCTTGATGTTCACTACAGCTTGCGAGTTGTCTTCGGGTAGAGACCTTGCTTCTCACATCACCAAGCACCTTGTCACTTAATTCTTGTGAGGTGCCAACCCTATTCAAGCGGCGGATCTCGATTTCCCTCCGAGTGGTGGGAGGAATCGCTTGATCATCTTGATCATTCATGTCTCCGCCTTGACTGAATTGATGGCCTTGATCAACCATTGGAGTGGTGTCCATTGGTGAGGGAGAGTATTGATCTTGGCCTTGCGAACTGCCACCGGGAATGTCAGCAGGACCGGCTATTCCGGGTTCAGGGACCGGATATTCCGAACCACCGGAAATTCCGAGTCCATCTTGAACCGGATTTTCCGGTCCTCCGGAAATTCCAGGAGCAGCTGTAGAATCTTGTTCTTCTTCTTGGCAAGGTGCATTGGGCACGGTGTTGTCGATCGGTGTTTCTTGTGTTGGGGTGGTCACCACTTGTGAAGAACTTGGTCCTTGTTGATCAACCTCATGATAGAGTTCAACGGGGCGGTGGACTCCCAACCCCATTCTTTGGATAGCATCTTGAGGTTCATCATCACCTACACCGGAAACACCACTTTGCTCCACGAGGGAGCCGTCATTCTCCTCGAATACCACACTACAAGTTTCTATGATTATGCGCGAGGCCTTATCATAGACTCTATAAGTGTGGGATTCGGATCCGTAGCCCACAAATGTCCCTTCAAGAGACTTAGAATCAAACTTGCCCAAACGAACACCTTTGATGAGATAAAAACACTTACAACCAAATACTCGGAAGTAGGAGATATTGGGCTTGTTCCCGGTAAGCACTTCATAAGGTCTCTTCATGAGTCCTTTGCGAAAGAAGAGCCGGTTGGATGAATGGCAAGCGGTGTTGACGGCTTCGGCCCAAAAGTTGTGAGGGGACTTGAACTCGGCCATCATCGACCTTGCCATCTCAATAAGTGTGCGGTTCTTCCTTTCGGCTAAACCATTTTGTTGGGGAGTATAAGCAGTGAAATATTGATGACGCATCCCTTCTTCACTAAGGAACTCGTTTAAGGTGTAGTTCTTGAACTCGGACCCATTGTCACTTCGTATCACCAAGATAGGGACATTGTGTTGACGTTGAGCTTCATTGGAGAAGTCGATGATAGTTTGTTGAGTCTCCATCTTCGTCTTGAAGAAGAAAACCCATGTGTATCTTGAATAGTCATCAACAATCACCAAGCAATATTTCTTGCCACCAAGACTAGCTTCCGGAATGGGACCAAAGAGGTCAACATGGAGAAGCTCCAAAACCCTCTTTGACGAAATGATGGTCTTGCTTGGATGGTAGATGTCATGCATTTTTCCTTCAACACACGCCCTACACATTCGATCCTTCGAGAAAGAAACATGGTCTTTTAGTCCTAGGATATGGCCACCCTTGTGGAGACTTTGCAAAGTCCTCATGTTGACATGGGCTAGTCGGCGATGCCATAGACAGCCCAAGTACGCCTTTGCGAATAGGCACATTGTATGGGAAGTGGTGACTCCGGAGAAGTCAACCACATAGAGCCCATTCTCAATGTACCCAACGAAAGACACATTGAGAGACTTGCTCCGCAAGAGAATGACCATTTCCTTTTCGAAGACAACGGTATAACCCAAACAAGTTAAGGAATGGACGGAGATCAAGTTGAAACCTAGGGACTCGACAAGCAAGACATTCACAAGTGTGATGTCCGGTGCCACTACCACCTTGCCGAGCCCTATTACCTTACACTTAGAATTATCACCATATGTAACGGTCATTTGATCATCATTGGGCTTCAACTCCGTTACAATATCCTTGCTTCCGGTCATATGACTAGTGCACCCACTATCAATTATCCATTTCGATCCTCCGGAAGCAAGGCCCTACACACAATCAATTCTTGGGTTTAGGTACCCATTTTGCAATGGGTGCCTTTTGGTTAGCAACAAGGGTCTTTGGTACCCAAATAGCATATTCAATGTAACCATCAAAAGGACCAATGTATCTAGCATAGACATCCCCATAATAATCAACATATAAAGCATAGTTGGGGTTAGATATGCCCGCAAAGTCATTACGAGTGGGAGTGCCCCTTGTGGCATTTCCACTCGCAATGTCAACCTTCTTGGCTTGTGCGGACTTGGTCTTCTTCCTGATCTCCTTCTTCTCCTTAGCAACATAGCCTAGACCTTCCTTACCCTTGTGGGTCACTCGCTCATGAAGAGGAGTAGTGAGTGTCCCCTTACCTTTATCAGGAGAGGTCTTGGGCTTGGTTGCCATAGAAGGAACAAACATAACCCTAGCAATACCCTTCACAACATTTGCATTAGCATTCAAATGAGTAGAGGTGCTAGGTTTCTCAAGAGTAGATATCCGAGATTGGAGTTGATCACGAGACTTGAGAAGACGTTCGTGATCACTTGTCAACACCTTGTGAGCATTGTCAAGTGACTCCAAGTCTTCGCAAAGTCTAGCATGAGCAACTACAAGCTCGGACTTTTCATTTTGCACAATTTTACATTTAGCAAAGTAGAGATCACGATCCTTAGTGATCTTAGCAAGTTGCTCCTCGAGGAGAGCATGAGCTTCTTGTTCATCTTCGAGAGAGGATTGGAGAGACACCTTAGCGTGTGCATCCTCTCTCTCAATCTCACCTTTTAGTTCAAGCTCATCCTCAAGCTCACCTATACGACTCATGATTGAGCCAAAGTGTTTCTTTCCTTCTCCTTGCAAGTTAGTCATGAATTTATCAAAAGCAATGATTTCTTCCTTGACTTCTAAGCTCATAGCATCATCAATGTCATGTGATATGGAGTTGGGGGATAATTGTACCTCGGATGTCTTTGCCATAAGACATCTTGCATTCTTGACGATGGGGCTCTCGTTTGGTGAGGAGAAGAGTGATGGAGGTGTGGAAGACATGGCTAGTGCGGCCACTTGTGTTGGAGTATCCTCCTTGTCACTATCTTCATCATCGGTGGGATATTGCTCTTGAGTCACCAAGATAATCTTTTGGTTCTTCTTGAAGAAAGGCTTCTTCATGGGCATGGGCCCCTTGCCCTTCGTCTTGGCCACGAGCCTCCCACCATGATCCTCTCTTCTCTCCCATGGGCAATCGGCAACAAAGTGGCTCTTGTCATCGCAGTTATAGCAAAGCCTCACTTTGTTGAATGGCTTTCCTCCGTTGGGGGGAAACTTCTTGTCAATCCTTGCTTTGGCCCTTCCGGGGTTCTTCCAAAAGGTTCTTGCCGCAAGACCCATGTGTTGAGTGAGAGTGCTTGAGAGAGCTTCACTAGATAGCTCGACTTGATCATCACACTCCTCTTCATCCTCTTCTTCAACGGTGGCCTTCAAAGCAATTGAGGCATGCTTGTGCATCCCTATGGCTCTAGCTCTTGCATCTTGTGCAATCTTGGAGGCCACCTTGTATGCGGTCATCTCTTGCATAACTTCATTGGATGTCATCTTTGCAAAGTCATGTCTCCCTTGGAGTGTCTTCAAATCCGTATCCTCAAAGGGCATGAGAGCGGTCACAAACTTCCTCTTGATCCAAGCATCATTGATGTACTCCGCCCCGAGGTTCTTGAAGGAGTTGGCAACCAACACCAACCTCCGGTACATGTCCTCGTGGCTTTCTCCATCCAACTTGTAGAACCCTTCCACCTCATTGCATAAGGCATCATACCGGTTCTTCTTCATGCTCTCATTCCCAACGAAGATGTCGGAAAGAGCATTCCAAACTTCCTTGGCGGTGGAGAATTTTTGAATGAGCGACATGTCCTTCTCTCCAACGGCCATTTGGAGTTGATGAAGAGCGGTGGCGTTGAGTTGGCTATCAACCACATCTCTTCTCGTCAAGTTGGTTGGATCATGGGGCTTGTATCCTTCTTCAATGATGCGCCAAAGCTCAATGGAGGCACTACATAGATGAGACTTCATTATAAATACCCATTGAGAGAAATGAGTAGGTTTAAGCTTAGGAGGATCACTTCTAAAGTTTACATGAGGGTGAGGGATAGGAGGGTTAGGAGAGTAATTATGGTTGACATTATGAAATTCCTCTCCTTTGGGGGTGTTAGAGGAGCTAGGTGGTTCATCCTTTTCCGCCATCCCGGGAACACTTGAGGTAACATCTTTGGACCCATCCGAAGATGACTCCTTAGAGTTCCCCGCATGTTCCTTAGGAGGAGGAGAGGGAGAAGTAGCCTCGGGCTCCTTAGACTTCAAGAGTGAAAGGACAATGATGTCGCCTAGAGGGGGGGGGGGTGAATAGGCGGTTTAAAACTTTTCCGGTTTAGGCTTATTAATTGCGGAATAAAACTAGGTGTTTAAATTAACAAGCCGACAACCTAAATAAACTAGGCTCACCTATGTGCACCAACAACTTATGCTAAGCAAGACAAACAACAAGGTGATAGCAATATAGAATACTTCAAGCACGAAGGCTATCACAATGTAAAGTGCATAAGTAAAAGCTCGGGTATAGAAATAACTGAGGCACGCGGAGACGAGGATGTATTCCCGAGTTCCTCCTTGTTAAGGGAGTACGTCTCGTTGGAGAGGTGTGAACCGACACAACGGTTCAACAACCACAAAGGTTTCACCTTCTTCTCCTATGAACCGCACCACAAAGGCTTGGTTCACCTTCCACTATCGGAATTCCTTCGAGGCGGAATCCGGAGCCTTTCAACAACAATCCAGGGCACAACCCACAATGGGATTGGGGGCTCCCGAACGGCCTCCAACTACAATCCGGGTCACAACCCACAATGGGATTGGGGGCTCCCGAACGGCTTCAAGTGACCACACAAGGGTCCAACCACCACAAAGGCGTCTAGGGTCCAAGGACCCAAGAGTAACAAGCTCACAAACTTTCAACTTCCACGAATCCTCGTGGAGAGCACACCGATGCACCAAATGCAAAAGGCAAGAGCACAAGTGCTCAAATCCTTCACTCTCGAATTCCAACAAAGCAACAAATGCTTATGGGGGAATAAGAGAGGAAGAACAAAGAGGAGATGCACCAAGAACTCCAAGATCAAGATCTACTAGGTTCCCCTCACTTAGAGGAGAGATGGATTGGTGGAAATGTAGATCTAGATCTCCTCTCTCAAATCCCTCAAAGATATGCAAGAATCATGGGAGGAAATGAGAGAGGGGCAAGCTTTCCAAGGTCAACAATGGAGGAGAGAGAGGGGGGAAATCGTGCTTGGAAGAGCTACTCTCTCTGGGGAAGAAGGGGCCTTTTTATAGGTCCCACGAAAAAGAGCCGTTGCAGGAAAACTTCACACCGGAGTTTCCGGTCACTAGGGCCGGAAACTACGGCCAGGGGCGGAAACTCCGGCCTACTGGGACCGGAAACTCCGGCCCCCACCAGGGGCTGAACGCTGTTAACACCGCCGAGGCTTGGGCAAACTCTCCGGTGCCCTGGGCCGGAAAGTTCATCCAGGGGCGGAAACTCCGGCCTCTAGGGCCGGAAACTCCGCCCCCCACCAGGGGCTGAACAACGTTTGGAGAAAAACGTTGATTCCGGAGACTCCGGTCATGCACAGACCGGAAACTCCGGTCTAGGACCGGAGACTCCGGCCTAGGAAAAACTGCAGCAAAACCGATAACGAAAACGTCAATATCTTTTCCATCCGGACTCCGTTTTCGATGATTTTTGGCTCGTTGGAATCACAACGAAGAGCTTTACAAGATCATGCAGATAAACCTCATATTCCAACAATGGAAGATAAAACCAAATGGAGGAGGTTAAAATCTCTCTAAAAAGGAATGATCGGCAAACCTCCAAAACCGAAAACGCAACAAGTTTTCCATATGAAATTCGTTTTCTGTGAACTTGGGCTTGTCGTGAAGATCACAACAAGAACCAAAACCCAACAAGGAGAAAAACCAAGTAAGAACCAAGAAAGATGAAATGGCAAGTATGCAAAGATTTGAGCTCTCCACAAAGATGCGATCAAGTTACTCACTCGAGAGCCCCTCTTGATAGTAAGCCATCTATCCTAAAACCCGGTCTCCCACTAACACCATGAGACCGGTAAAATAGAAAACCTATCAAGATCATAACTTTGCCTTGCGCATTCCACTTAAGCTCGATGATGACGATCTTGACTCTCTCAAGTTGAAACACCTTTCTTGATTGTGCTTGCTAGCACATGCTTAATGAGGACTTCTCCAAATGCTCCCCCATACTCCATTATGGGAGGGCCTCGCTAAGCTTCGTCTTCATGTCTCCTTTGCAAGCTTCAAACAAAAGATATCTTCCGAGATGCATCATATTGAACTTGCTCTTCATCTTCTTCTCTTGATAAGTAAGATGGCTTGGGGGTAAACATGATTGTTCACTCAATCTTCTATTCCAAGCCATACTTGCGATGAGCTCAACTCTATACATGACCATTTTTCATATTAACCCTTGAATAGAGTATTGGTCATTATGTCATCTTGAAGAGTCCAACACATGAACTCCTATATTTTCCCATGGACAAGATCTATAAGAATATCTCAATGTAAACATTAGTCCATAAGGATTGTCATTAATTACCAAAACCACGCATGGGGGCAACCATGCACTTTCAATCTCCCCCATTTTGGTAATTTATGACAATCCCTTTTACGAGGGTTTATATAATGAATTTAAGCAGCCATGCAACACAAAGAGCAAGGATGCAAGAGCAAGAAAGGCAAATGCTTGAGAACGAAACTAAAGCATAACACCAAAAACTCTTAAACCCAAAAACTCTTAAACCCTCTAAACTTCTCCCCCATTGGCATCGATTGACGAAATGGGAAGAAAAACTTAGAAGGCCAATATAGTGAGAGCTCCCCCATAATGTGTGCATTTCTCATAATATGAGTGAAATCAAATGCACATATCCTATGAAGAATAGTTGGGTGAAGATCAAACTATATTTAGGATCCAAAGATTGCAAACAAATATCAAATAGAAAGACACTTCAAGAAAGAAGCAAGCAATCAAAAGGATCCAAAAAGTGTTCTAAATATCAAGAGGGAACTCCCCAAGGTACGTGCACAAATAGGATTTTTATTTCAATATAGTGTGCACAGCATGGAATTCTCACTCCCTCCTAGATAAATTCGAACACAAGCCCATGCAAGAGAATATAAATGAGAAAAGAAGGCAAAACAACTTGCAACAAATAAAATGTTTTGCAACATGAGCAAGGAGCGGAAAATAAAAGGATGGGTGTGAGATACAAAGACATTTTAGGAGACTAATACAAGGATGAGCCAAAGCATCAACATAGTCTTTCAAGAAGAGTTGCACATAGTGCATATCATGTCTTTCCCATACTCACACAACAAAAGAGATATAACAAAAGCTCCACAAGCTTAGTAAAATGCACCAAGCATAACACATGGCAACTAAAGCTTGTGCTTTTTAGAGACCACCAAAGAGTCAAAATCAATAAGAGGTGGTAACTAAAGAATTGGAAATGAATTAAAGATGTACTATTATCATGTGTATAAGTTTCTAAGTAGACACAAATCACTAAGATATGGGTCTATAAATAAACATGTACACACAAGATAGATACAAGGGTAAAGAACATGATATCCAAGAGGAAGTCATAAATATACAAAAAAGATCTTTGCTTAAAAGCATAGCACAAAGCTCAATTTTATCTTAAAGGGATATAGATGAACTTCCAACACACGCTCATCATAGCATCAAACGTATCCACAAGGTATAAGGTGATAAACGGGATGCTCCGAGTAGGATAACAAGTCTCACAAAAGGCAAATGATTTTGAAACACATCAATATTACATATGCGAGACATAGATTAGAAAGTGCTAGATTAACATATTTGGGATCGATGAATCATAGAAATGAATATATAGTCCCCTCATATGTAATCATCCCGGCTTACTCATATTTGCAATAAAGATGTTTTGCAAGAACCAAATCAATTGCAACAAAAAGATTCATGCCAAGAAACAACCTACACAAGGTTGAAAGCTAGAAATGTATGCATGAGGTAGATACTTGTTACCAAGAAAGCATTGGTGATGTAGAAGATAGGAGCTCATGATCATCCAAGCTTGGCTCCAATAAGCACATGGTGACAACACCTTCCTTGTAGATGAGACAAGCTTCCAATGCATTTCAAGTGTACCTAAAACAAATTTAAGTACAACATGGTACCCAAACTAATTGGGTCCAAAGTAGTTAGAGCAACTACAACACATAGGACAAACTCCACATAAATATGTGCATATTGATATGAAATTGACTTTCATGCACATCTTAGCCACATAGGATTTGATGGAGTTTATCCTATATATTGGATCAACGAAAGTAAGCATGCCATAAGATATACATATAATAAAAATGCATGCACACGACTTTCAAGAACCAAACGAGATATAATTGAGACAAAACACCAAGTAAACCAACAAGGCACACACAAGTGTGACAATAAAACAAATTGTCCACATTATATCAAATACACAAATCAACACATGATTGAAGATACCACTTTGAAAAGATACCAATCAAAGCAAGAGACCAATTGATGAAAAATATCATCAAGGAATAAACCAAACCCTCTACACTTTTCATGATGGCACAAGGTACCAAGACGAAAAATGTTTGTCTTCCAAGGAGACACGTCATCGGGATCAAATATCAAACGAGGACAACTAATGTTCAAAAAACATATAGGATTGCTCCCCCATGATGTGTGCATTATTTATGATTTTGCATTTGAATACAAAATGCACACAAATGAGATCATCACTCTCCATATATATTATTCAAACACTAGTCATGTTCAAGAAAGGCAAGAAATTGCAATACCAATTTAAAGAACGGTGTTTTACTCAAAGTAGGATAGCTTCCCAAAGAATAGTGCATTATCAAGAAGTATGACTTTTGAATGTCAATGCACAAGAATTGGTTCATTGCTTTTCCCAACTCAAGAAAGCACTAAATAAATTTTAAGTAGAGCAAAAAGGATCCAAAAGATACAATGAAGACAAATAAGAGTTAGATCAAAACAAATCCTTGGCAATCAAATAAAGCAATTCAAAGCAAGAGTGAAAGTGAATATGATCAATATATATACCACAAATTATGATTATCACTTGTCACGACAAGTAATGTGTGGAGATATTTCTCGGGGGTGGATTGCAAAGATATATTCAAGACCATATTCACAAAACATAAGCATGTGGCAAAGTATAGGAATTAAAAGCCATGCTTAGATAGATATTCTTGATAGATTCACAAATCATGTGATAATGCAAAGCAACTCCAAGGAGTAGCTTGAATCAATTGGCTTCCCAAAAAGATATATGAGAACATATTTAGGGAAAGCCATATCAAGAACATCCTTCACAAACAAGATCCAAAAGAGTGAGAGACAAAGAGCATTTAAGTAAATGGGAACTTGTTTGAGCAACATGCCACATAAGAACAAGATAATTAGCAATATCAATGCTAGGTGGCAAAACTTCACATTTTCACATTTTCTAGGCTTGTAATATGCACATAGCTTATTACTCCCCCATAATGTGATAATCCATTTATTTTAACACAAGAGGCGAATAAAAACAACTAGAGAAATTAATGGACATTATATAATTTGAATTTCTCATGAGCATGACATACCACAAAGAGAATAGATAATATTGATATATCAACACTAAGTGGTATTCCTCATGTACACACATTTTTAGGATTGTAAGGTGCACGAAGCATATCACTCTCAAAAAATGGATAGTCCATTTATCTCTCAAAGAGAGCCAACAAGATAAGATAGCAAATAAAAGTAATAGGGCTCAAAACAAGTAGATGGTGTGCAAACCAAAATACACATACTTGATTTCTCAAGATAAGTAAGTAGAGAGCACAACACATACAAACTCTAGCAAGGTACTAAACCTAACACATGCAAGGGTGCAAGCAACTTTCAATGTATATATGATTTAAATAAAAGTTACCGCAAGGAGGAACATTGGATATGAGATAGAACAATATGATCCATATGAATTGACTTGAGAGAATATAATTGATGAAGATCCCTTAATTCTTCATAGTGTAGTCAAGTCTCCAATGCCTCCAACAACACCTATTGATCAAGTTTTAGCTTGTTGGTCCCCAACCAAGTTGGGTCCTAAGAGGTTAGTCACAATAGGTTTGGCAACCCAAATGGTTCTTTTCTTGACACCACTTTGAGTACCAACATATTTGGCAAACACATTGCCAACCTTATCCTTCCGAAGAGAATACACATCATTAATTATAATGGGGTTGGATAAGGTACCATTTGTGCATGAAGAAGCAAGGTGACCCTTCTCACGACATAGGTAGCAACATCTACTTCCTCCTCTCTTCTTAGTTGGAGTCTTGACTTGAGGAGGGGTAGCTTGATTCTTCTTGGGAAGAGACCGTTCTTCAACTTGAGGAGCTTGAGTTTGAACTTGAGGTTTCTTCCCTTGTTGCTTCTCACTAAGAGTCTTCTTCTTAAAAGGGCAAGATCTAACATGGTGCCCTTCAACTTTGCACTTGAAGCAAACAATCTTGGCCGAATCTTTGACTTGTTCTTGGCCCTTTTCCTTATTGATGATCTTGGACTTGTTCTTGTTATTGGAGTTGAATCCAAGTCCACTCTTGTCATTTGGGCGTCTTTGAACAATCAACATATTGTCAAGTGTGGACTTCCCAACATGACGCTTTTCCAAGTCTTTCTTCAAAGAAGTGACTTGGGCCTTGAGATCTTTTAATTCCTCTACATGGTTAGTATCAACACAAATACTAGAGGAAGTAAAAGCTTCATTGTTAGAGCAACAAGGCATGGAAAGTGATTCATCACGAGATGTAGCAACATTGTGAGTGGATGAATCACAAGGACTAGCACAAGATGATATAGCATTAAGAGAAGACGTTGTGCCATTGTCCACATGAGGCTCACAAGATGTTACCTTTGACATTATAGCCTCATGAGCTAACTTTAGCTTAGCATGGGATGCTAGAAGATCGTCATTAGAGCTAGATAGCCTTTCATGACTTTCTTCCAATTTGCCATACTTGCTAGTTAGCAACTCAAGTTGAGCCCTTAGCTCAACATTCTCCTTCAAAATAGATGCTTCACAAGAAGTGGAGTTAGTAGCACAAGCATCATTAATATTAGAGATGGAAGAAGACAATTTGACAAGCTTGTCATTCTTAGATAGTTGAGTTTGGAGTTGATCATGAGACTTGATAAGGAGAGAATGTTCACTTTCTAAAGCCTTGTGAGTTTTGTCAAGTCTCTCTATGTCCTCATTTAGTTTAGCATTGCCAACACCAAATTCAACTTTTTCAATTTTAAGCACTTTATACTTAGCAAGGGCATGATCTCTTTCCTTAATGATTTTAGCAATAATAAGATCATTAGACTCATCAAGGGATTCAAGTTTCTCTTCAAGAGAAACCCTAAGCTCTTCTTCCTCTTCAAGAGAAGCTTTCAAGGAAGCTATGGTGATAGAGTCATCTCTCTCAATTTGACATTTCTCATCAAATTGACTTTCCAAATCCTCAATGAATTCCCTACTCTTAGTAACATAATCAATGATTTCACAAAGAGGAGGGATAGCTTTACTACCTTTGGGGAGAGCACCAAGTACCATCTCACCCATCTTGGTTAAGGATTCAAAGTCAAAACCTTCTTCATGAGAATCCTCATCCACATCATCACAATTTGGATTCGAGGTGGGAGATACCTCGGAATCCTTAGCCATAAGGCAAACATGATTAATGGTTGAAGAGGATGAAGAAAAACTTGAAGCACCGTTGAGGTCCATGTCTTGTTCCAAGAAATGTTGGGATTCCTCTACATTGTTAGTCATGCAAGAAATAGAGGATATGGAAGTATTGTTTTCATGGCAACAAGACATATGAAGCATATCATCATGAGATTTAGTTAAACAACTATTACATGATTTGCAAGGACTATCAACTCTAGCATGTATGGCGTTTGGAGTGCTAGAAGAGTTTAAGTCTAAAGATAGAACATTGCAATGAGATAGAGATGAAGTATAGTCAATAGAATATTCACCATCAACAATGCAATTTCTATCACCACTCACCATATCATTACCTTGTGACAAATCACATGTTGGTGAAGTGGGCGAAGTTGTGAACTCATCACGGCCGGAAGTGGAAGGAGAACAATCATCCTCAATAATTTTGGACACTTCATATATATCTTGAAGCTTGGTCCAAAGCTCATGTGCATTTCGAAAAGGCATGATTGAAGCAAGAACTACATCGGTCAAAGCACACATAAGACCATTAGTAACTTGAGTCTCGAGATGAGAGTTTATCTCATCCTCTAAAGATAATTCTTGGGAATCCTTTGGAGGAGAAAAACCCACATCTACAATCCTCTTAATATAATTTGGACCCATGGCCCTAAATAGATTAAGCATGCGACTTTTCCAAACATCATAATTTGTGCCATCGAATATGAAAGTGGGATCGTGCACTAATTCTCTAAACGACATCTTTTACTCTCTAGGCGGTAAAGCCCAAAAAGAGAGCCCAGGCTCTGATACCAATTGAAAGGACAATGATGTCGCCTAGAGGGGGGGGTGAATAGGCGGTTTAAAACTTTTCCGGTTTAGGCTTATTAATTGCGGAATAAAACTAGGTGTTTAAATTAACAAGCCGACAACCTAAATAAACTAGGCTCACCTATGTGCACCAACAACTTATGCTAAGCAAGACAAACAACAAGGTGATAGCAATATAGAATACTTCAAGCACGAAGGCTATCACAATGTAAAGTGCATAAGTAAAAGCTCGGGTATAGAAATAACCGAGGCACGCGGAGACGAGGATGTATTCCCGAGTTCCTCCTTGTTAAGGGAGTACGTCTCGTTGGAGAGGTGTGAACCGACACAACGGTTCAACAACCACAAAGGTTTCACCTTCTTCTCCGATGAACCGCACCACAAAGGCTTGGTTCACCTTCCACTATCGGAATTCCTTCGAGGCGGAATCCGGAGCCTTTCAACAACAATCCGGGGCACAACCCACAATGGGATTGGGGGCTCCCGAACGGCCTCCAACAACAATCCGGGTCACAACCCACAATGGGATTGGGGGCTCCTGAACGTCTTCAAGTGACCACACAGGGTCCAACCACCACAAAGGCGTCTAGGGTCCAAGGACCCAAGAGTAACAAGCTCACAAACTTTCAACTTCCACGAATCCTCGTGGAGAGCACACCGATGCACCAAATGCAAAAGGCAAGAGCACAAGTGCTCAAATCCTTCACTCTCGAATTCCAACAAAGCAACAAATGCTTATGGGGGAATAAGAGAGGAAGAACAAAGAGGAGATGCACCAAGAACTCCAAGATCAAGATCTACTAGGTTCCCCTCACTTAGAGGAGAGATGGATTGGTGGAAATGTAGATCTAGATCTCCTCTCTCAAATCCCTCAAAGATATGCAAGAATCATGGGAGGAAATGAGAGAGGGGCAAGCTTTCCAAGGTCAACAATGGAGGAGAGAGAGGGGGAAAAATCATGCTTGGAAGAGCTACTCTCTCTGGGGAAGAAGGGGCCTTTTTATAGGTCCCACGAAAAAGAGCCGTTGCAGGAAAACTTCACACCGGAGTTTCCGGTCACTAGGGCCGGAAACTCCGGCCAGGGGCGGAAACTCCGGCCTACTGGGACCGGAAACTCCGGCCCCACTAGGGGCTGAACGCTGTTAACACCGCCGAGGCTTGGGCAAACTCTCCGGTGCCCTGGGCCGGAAAGTTCATCCAGGGGCGGAAACTCCGGCCTCTAGGGCCGGAAACTCCGCCCCCCACCAGGGGCTGAACAACGTTTGGAGAAAAACGTTGATTCCGGAGACTCCGGTCATGCACAGACCGGAAACTCCGGTCTAGGACCGGAGACTCCGGCCTAGGAAAAACTGCAGCAAAACCGATAACGAAAACGTCAATATCTTTTCCATCCGGACTCCGTTTTCGATGATTTTTGGCTCGTTGGAATCACAACGAAGAGCTTTACAAGATCATGCAGATAAACCTCATAGTACAACAATGGAAGATAAAACCAAATGGAGGAGGTTAATATCTCTCTAAAAAGGAATGATCGGCAAACCTCCAAAACCGAAAACGCAACAAGTTTTCCATATGAAATTCGTTTTCTGTGAACTTGGGCTTGTCGTGAAGATCACAACAAGCACCAAAACCCAGCAAGGAGAAAAACCAAGTAAGAACCAAGAAAGATGAAATGGCAAGTATGCAAAGATTTGAGCTCTCCACAAAGATGCGATCAAGTTACTCACTCGAGAGCCCCTCTTGATAGTACGCCATCTATCCTAAAACCCGGTCTCCCACTAACACCATGAGACCGGTAAAATAGAAAACCTATCAAGATCATACCTTTGCCTTGCGCATTCCACTTGAGCTCGATGATGACGATCTTGACTCTCTCAAGTTGAAACACCTTTCTTGATTGTGCTTGCTAGCACATGCTTAATGAGGACTTCTCCAAATGCTCCCCCATACTCCATTATGGGAGGGCCTCGCTAAGCTTCGTCTTCATGTCTCCTTTGCAAGCTTCAAACAAAAGATATCTTCCGAGATGCATCATATTGAACTTGCTCTTCATCTTCTTCTCTTGATATGTAAGATGGCTTGGGGGTAAACATGATTGTTCACTCAATCTTCTATTCCAAGCCATACTTGCGATGAGCTCAACTCTATACATGACCATTTTTCATATTAACCCTTGAATAGAGTATTGGTCATTATGTCATCTTGAAGAGTCCAACACATGAACTCCTATATTTTCCCATGGACAAGATCTATAAGAATATCTCAATGTAAACATTAGTCCATAAGGATTGTCATTAATTACCAAAACCACGCATGGGGGCAACCATGCACTTTCAAAGAGTGCCATGAGCATCTCATTCATCTTGAGGAGTTGGGCCTCCAAGGACGATCTCATATCAATAAGATCGGCCATGGTTGCCCCTTTGGCTAACGCCTCCTTCTCCGCCTCTAATTTTTCACGGGCGGCCCTCTCAGCATCGGATTCCGTCATCGTTGCACTTAGGCGGTTAAGCCCTTAAAAGTGAACAAGGCTCTGTGCCAATTGAACGGGAATCCGGCACCTAGAGGGGGGGGTGAATAGGTGCTATTACAAATTTTAGGTCTTTTCAAATTCGGGCTCAACACAAAGGTAAATTCTCTAGATATGCAACTACGGTGAATTTACCTAAATGATAAACTAAGCAATAATAAGATAAGCAAGTAAGGGAGCAAAGGTAAAGGGAACCAAGTGAAGCACGCGGAGACGAAGATGTAATCCCGAGTTCCACCCAAGGGTGTACGTCTCGTTTGGAGAGGTGTGCGCTACCACAACAGGTTAGCCGCAACGGCACAAAGGCTCACCTTCTTCTCCGATGAACTCAACCACAAAGGTTTCGAGTCCACCTTCCACTATTGATCCCCTTTTAGGGCGGAGATCGAATCCCTTACAAACGCTTGAGGCACACACCCACAACTGAATTGGGGGCTCCCAAGAAGACCACAAAAGGTCAAGGACCACAAAAGGTCAAGGTAACACCAAGAGTGCAACAATGGTGAACTAGGTTTTCCCACCGGAAACCCTAGCCACGAAATCCCCAAGTGAATGGGGGAGAAA
Source organism: Poa annua (assembly GCA_026929855.1). Taxonomy (NCBI): domain Eukaryota; kingdom Viridiplantae; phylum Streptophyta; class Magnoliopsida; order Poales; family Poaceae; genus Poa; species Poa annua. Next base: position 262,656,083 of record CM049426.1, on the reverse strand, counting down.
TGCAAATCCCTTCGGTGAGGATGTAGATCCGGGCCTTCTCCTCCAATCCTCCAAAGATCAATGAATTTGGGTGGGGGGATTGGGAGATCTTGATGATTTGAGCTTTCAAGAATGGTAGGAGAGAGAAAATATGAGAGCTCGCTGTTCTTGAGTGAGTGAGGGGGTATTTATACTCCCCCTCAAAATCTGGCCGTTAGCTGTCTTGGGCACCCGGAAATTCCGGTCACCCGGAATATCCGGGCCTTTGAAAATATCCGAGCTGAATTTCCGGTTGAGATCAGAACCAATTCTGAACTTGACTTAGCCGATTTTCTGAGGTTGACTCGGAATATCCGAGTCCTTGAAATTTCCGAGCTGAATTTCCGATTGGAGTCAGTGCCACTTCTGAATCTTGACTTAGCCAATTTTCCTGGGGTTGACTCGGAATATCCGGGTTGGTGAACCGGAATATCCGGGTCCTTGAAATTTCCGAGCTGATTTTCCGATTGGAGTCAGTACCACTTCTGAATCTTGACTTAGCCAATTTTCCTGAGGTTGACTCGGAATATCCGGGTTGGGAACCGGAATATCCGAGTCCTTGAAATTTCCGAGCTGATTTTCCGATTGAAGTCAGTAGTACTTCTGAACTTGACTTAGCCAATTTTCTGGGGATGACCCGGAATATCCGAGTTGGGGAACCGGAATATCCGGGTCTGGGAAGAATTCCAGAAACTCTTTTTCTCTACAATTTGGTTTTAGGATTTGTTATATGAGTTTCACCCAAACTGAAATACTTAGCAATAGGATTAGTATATCATTGGTATTGTTAACTAACACACAAAACACTAGGGATTAAGAAATGTTCTTTCAACTGGAGCTTCGGAGGCCGTCGTCTCCACCGTACGTGTGCGACTCCCTGCGAGGTGTTGCGCTAGCGGTACTCGGAGGTCTGCTTCCTCTACACGACCTTGAGGTCGGCTTCGTCGGTCTTCATCGACAACGTTTGTGCGGGAACGTAATCCCCGCTTTCGGTCTAAAAGGGTACGTATTCCGATCTCCGTTCGTACTACTATATCTGCATAGAATAGATCTTGGCATGCTTTTAGGATATCGTTGGTAGGAATTTTTTTTGTTTTCTGCACACGATCCCCTTCATAATCAAGTAGAAATAAAATTGGTAGATCCCAGATACGTTCATTGATAATGAACGAGTATGCAAAATTGGTATTGACGAACTTCCGGTGGTTGCTGCCGAGGAAGCTCCAAATCACACGAATCAGTTGAATCAATTACATGTTCAGCTAGCACCCAATCCTACGAATCATTGAATCGATTGCATGTTCAGTTAGCAGTAAATCCCATAAATCAATTACATGTTCAACTGGCTTCAAATCCTAGGAATTGATTGTATGTTCAGCTAGCGGAAACGTACCAGGAAGCTTGGAACAGAACCATGAAGATGTTCCATCCGCAGTGCCTCGGAGCATCTTGTGCCAGGATGCGAAGCGGCATATGGCACGCAAGGGGCCAGAGCGAGAGCGGCGCAGAAGCGGTCGGTGATGAGGAGGAGGAGTAGTCGGATGAGGACGTCAGGATGAGGAGCTTGCGGAGGAGGATGGAGGCCATGGCATGGAGCTCAGCATGGGTGGCGGGGGCGGTAGATGCGGCGAAGAGCATCGCGCACGGCGCCGTCGATTCCGGCGACGGCGATTCGTTTCGGCCGGCGATCTGCGGCGAGGAGGGAGCGGGCGTGGCGGCAAAGCTCCCCGCGCCCGTCGATCTGTCCGGGGAAGAGCGGCGGCGCGGCGCGGTGGCGCCGACGGCGACCTCGGAGGCGCGGGAGAAAGGAAGGAGGAGGGGGATTGTGAGAGAACATTTTGCAGGAAAGTATGTGCATTTTTTCAGTATTTGCACATAGATCCTTCACACCGTTAGTCTATGGACAGTGGAGCTTCGTGGTGATATGTGAGGCGCTTTTCTACAAAAAAGTCACGGTTACCGGTGGAACGGTTGTCACCGGGTGGCGACCGGGCGACGTGGCGCCACCCGATTGGTCAAAAACACCCGTGCTACAGTAGATTCGTTTTGGGCTTCTGAAAACTCGCGCTCTGGACCGTTCAACAGCCAGATCGGACGGCTGACATGAAAAGGGCGACGTGGCCAGCAGATCCAGATGCAAATTTTACGCCCTTCTATATATAGGGTAATGTTGTTGGTTCATTACACACCACCACATCACAGAGCAGCTAGCAGACGTGCATAGCAGCTCAGAACAACAGATGGAATCAAACAGTGTGTATAGTAGTATCGCCGTGCATAGGAATTGGATGCATTGGGATATAAGAGAATTGTTATTGGTGTAGTAGGAACTCGCTACAAACTAAGCACACCGCTTTTTTGACAAAAGCCTGTTAGACGTGTACGTGAAGACACATTCAGCTAACCGAGTTCGAGTAGAAGTAGTTTTGATATTTCCTAATCTGTAACTTACTTGTCTTGGCAGCCAAGACTCCTTATACTATATTATCCCATCATGGGATACGTTGAATCCAAGCGCAACAATTGCAATTGCCTTCATGGTATCAGATTAGGGTTTCCGATCCTCTCTCCATGGCGCCGCCGGATCAATCTACCGCCGAGGCCCAGGCCACAGCGGCGCTTTGGGCGCTCGCGGCCGCGCTCCCCAGCATTCGCGCCGCCGTCCCCATCACCCTCGATCTCTCGACAACCAACTATCTCCAATGGCGCGGCATGTTCCACGACGCCGTGCAGAAGTATGTCCTCGAGGACCATCTCCTTGAGGACGCATATCCAACCAAGCCCACGCTGCAGTGGAATCGCAACGACGCCATCGTCCGATCATGGCAGAACAGCGCCGTCGCGCCGGAACTTCTCACGATGGTGGTTGACACCACCACGCCGCTGCCTACTCACTCCCTGTGGACGCGCCTCTCCAACATCTACCACGACAACGCCGAGACGCGCTCCTCCTACCTCGAGCAAGAGTTCCACGGTCTCCAACAGGGCTCCATGACTGTGTCTGATTACTGCCGCAAGCAAAAGGTTCTCGCCGACGAGCTCAACGCGTTGGGCACGCCCATCTCCGACAAGCGCCTCGTCCAGAACACGCTTCGCGGCCTTCAAACTCAGCTTGCGTACATGCGCACGCTGACCCTCAAACAGCGCCCTCTGTCGTCGTTTCTAGACGTGCGCTCATCTCTCCTGCTTGAGGAGCTCACGCAGCAGCAGCAGTCCGGATCCTCATCCTCGGCTCCTCCTCCAACTGCCTTCATCGCCCGTGGAGTCACCACGCCTCAACCACTGCGAGGCCCTGCGGACACCACGACGCCTCCACGCCGCCCTGATGTGTGCCGCAACTTCCAGCGTGGGAGTTGTCGTTTTGGCTCGCGGTGCCGCTATCTCCACTCCGCGCCTCCCCAGCAGCGTGGCCTCAACACTGCCGGGAAGGGACCGCAGATGCCGTGGTCATCCATGCAGAACCCCTGGGCCAGTTCCATCCAGATGTGGCCGGGACCGCCGCAGCGCCCGCCCCTCCTAGCTTTTCCACAAGCGCACAACACCATGGTGGCGCCTCCGTCGCCAGGGCCCTATGGTGCTGCTCCTCTGATGCCATGGCCACCAGGAGCACCTGCGCCACCCCTGTCATGGACACCAGGCGCACCCCTGTTCGCTCCACAGCCTGCACCGACATACCACGCTCCGCCTCCGTCCTTCGACCAAGGTCATCTTATGCATGCCTTCAACACCATGTCCTTGACACCACCGTACTCAAACGAGTGGGTCATGGACTCCGGCGCCTCCGCTCATATGACAAGCAACCCGGGTAATCTCTCGCACATACTCCCTTCTAACTCCTCGTATCCACATGTCATCATCGGCAATGGCCATGCCCTCCCTATCACCCGTGTCGGTCACACTACTCTTTCCACTCCTAATCACACCTTTTCTCTAAACAATGTCCTAGTTACTCCTGATTTAATAAAAAATCTTATTTCTACACGCAAGTTCACCACTGATAATTTTGTTTCCGTTGAGTTTGATCCTTTTGGTCTCTCTGTGAAGGACCTTCGCACCAAGAACGTGATCGTCAGGTGCAATAGCTCGGGTGACCTCTACCCCGTCTGGTGGCCGTCGCCTTCTCCTACGCATGCTCTCTCCACCACCACGTCGTCATTAACATTGTGGCATCGTCGTCTAGGCCATCTTAGTAGTCAAGCTTTGTCGCACCTAGCAAGTGCTTTTTCCTTTCCTTGTAATAAAAACGCTGCCGATGATAATTTGTGTCATGCTTGTCAATTAGGGAAACATGTTCGTCTCCCTTTCGATACTTCATCTACTCAAACATCTCGCCCCTTTCAACTTATTCATTGTGACTTGTGGACCTCACCCCTTCCTAGTGTATGTGGCTATAAATACTATCTAGTTGTGTTAGACGACTTCACCCACTATCTTTGGACTTTCCCTCTACGCCAAAAATCTGACACTTTCCCTACTCTCAAACATTTTTTCGCCTATGTATCTACTCAGTTTAATACAAGCATCCAATCAATACAATGTGACAATGGTCGCGAATTCGACAATTCCGCTGCTCACCTCTTTCTTTTATCCCTCGGCGCCACCCTTCGCATGTCTTGCCCTTACACTTCTCCTCAGAACGGAAAAGCTGAACGTGTAATTCGCTCAACTAATAATATGGTACACTCAGCTCTTCATACGGCAACTTTCCTCTTCAACCTACATCCAACTAAAACTCTCAAGAACCACACACCATATGAGGTTCTTCGCGGCCTCCCTCTCCCACTTGATCATCTTCGCGTTTTTGGCTGTCTTTGTTATCCCAACCTCTCCGCTACAGTTCCACACAAATTAGCTCCACACACAACAGCCTGCGTTTTTCTAGGGTACCCTTCTAACCATCGCGGCTATCGCTGTCTTGATCTTGCCACCCATAAAATCATCATCTCTCGCCATGTAGTTTTTGACGAGAACACATTTCCATTTGCCCAACAAACCACGCATCTTACAACCACTGAGCTTTCCTTTTTAGATAACCTTCCTGCTATCATACCTGCGGCACCTATACCACCTACACCTGAGCCGCCCACACCTCCGACTCCACCTACACCTGGGCCGCCCACACCTCCAACTCCACCTGTGGTTCTAGCCCCTGTCAGTCCTCCCCTTGCAGCCAATGATCACTCCATGTTTACCCGGGGCAAAAGAGGCATGTCTAAACCCATCGATCGTCTTATTCTTCATGCCGATGTTCTTAGTCCGCTTCCTAAGAGCTACCGGAGTGCTCTCAAGGATCCTAACTGGCACTCGGCTATGATGGACGAATTCAGTGCCCTGCAAACAAATCGTACATGGGATCTTGTTCCTCGTCCGCCCGGCGCAAATGTCGTATCGGGAAAGTGGATTTTTCGGCATAAGCTTTAACCGGATGGATCTCTAGAACGGTATAAAGCTCGTTGGGTTCTTCGCGGCTTCACTCAGCGCGCTGGCATCGACTACGGTGAGACTTTTAGCCCCGTCGTCAAGCCAGCTACAGTTCGGACCGTCCTCTCCATTGCGGTCGCTCAAGACTGGCCGGTTCACCAGCTCGACATCAACAATGCTTTTCTACATGGTACGCTTGCCGAAACAGTCTACTCTACACAACCATCGGGGTTTGTGGATGCTACCAAACCCAATCATGTGTGCCGCCTCAACAAGTCTCTCTATGGGCTCAAACAAACGCCGCGTGCATGGTACAGTCGCTTCGCCCAGCATCTTCTTCGCCTCGGTTTTACCAGCTCGCGTGCGGACTCCTCGCTCTTCATCTACACACGCGGCACTGACATTGTCTATTTGTTGCTATATGTGGACGACATTGTCTTGACAGCTTCATCCGCGCCGCTTCTTCGGCAAACCGTCATAGCACTTGAGCGTGAGTTCTCCCTAAACGACCTTGGCTCACTACATTACTTCCTTGGAGTCGCCGTCACTCGCTCCTCCACTGGCATGTTTCTCTCGCAGCGTTAGTACATCCTTGACGTCCTCGAGCGTGCAGGGATGAGCGACTGGAACCCTTTCTCCACTCCAGTCGACACACAGTCCAAGCTCGGTGCTACTGGTGCCGTCGTCGCTGATCCATCTACCTATCGAAGCATCGTGGGTGCTCTCCAGTCACCAGACCAGACGTTGCTTATGCTGTACAGCAGGTATGCATGTTCATGCACGATCCACGGGAGCCGCATCTCAACGCGGTCAAGCGGATTCTTCGGTATACAAATACACCGCTCATCGCTAACATCTCTTACTGCATACACTGATGCCGATCGGGCTGGCTGCCCCGACACGCGCAAGTCTACCTCCGGTTATGCTGTCTTCCTTGGCGACAATCTGATCTCCTGGTCCTCCAAGCGCCAGCAAACTGTCTCTCGGTCGAGCGCGGAGGCCGAATACCGTGGTGTTGCCAACACCGCCGCTGAGGCCTTCTGGTTACGCCAGCTCCTGGCTGAGCTCCATCGACCCCTTCAGCGTGCTACCGTGGTTTACTGCGACAACATCTTAGTTGTGTACCTGTCGACAAACCCTGTTCAACATCAGCGCACCAAGCATGTGGAGATCGATCTACATTTTGTTCGCGAACGTGTTGCTTTTGGAGATGTTCGCGTGCTCCATGTACCGACGTCTTCCCAATAGGGATTGCCGTCGCCCATCTTCACTGAGTTTTGCTCCAGCCTGAACGTTCGCCTTGCTCCCGCTCCGACTGCGGGGGGTGTTAGACGTGTACGTGAAGGACACGTTCAGCCAATCGAGTTCAAGGAGAAGTAGTTTTGATATTTCCTAATATGTAACTTACTTGTCTTGGCAGCCAAGCCTCCTTGTACTATACTAGAAGGAAAAGACGCGCGTTGTCGCGTCCGTCCTAATACGAACAATGATAGATTAAAAAAATACTTTGAGCGAAACATACTTATAAAACAATATTAATGGTGAAAAAATAGTACAACTCAATCACTACATGGAATTAGAGAAGGGACATAATTATTTAGTTGTAATGCCATGATTTTTAGATTGTGTGCATGGTTATATAATGATTTGATCAAATTTCCGACAATGTAGAGACATTGTAGGATGAACATTGCAAACTCAAACAGCTAGATTAGGCATCGAGGTCATACAGTGATGGTCAGTGATTTTAATAATAAAATTAAGTATATTTTTCAACATAAATTATCCCAACATTAATAATAGTTGGCATAATTATGTCCTAACATATTTAAATAAATTGCATCGAATACGGCTGATACTATATAAAAACAGAGAACATTTCACCAATAAATACTAAATAATTCACAAAAATATAGAGCGAAATAAGAGATTAAACTGTTTACATGCAATATTAATTTATGCATTAGATCTAGATTCTATTAAATAAATTATAAAAATTAAATGGTATGAATACAACCAACCATTATAATTATATACTGAATTACAGAAATACACTTCTTTTGACATATAGTTCGAGCGCATGTAGCATGCAAGTTACCAATGAACTTGAGGGGCGACATTAGGATTAGAGACTCGACCACTACCAGTAGAAACGGTGATAGCGGTGGCCGGTGCGGGAGGCGACATGGGTGTTCGCATGCAAGTACTATGAGGATTGTATAAGTCAGCTTAATGGCGTGTTTTCGATACAATAGAATCGAGAGAGGCGGAGGTAGAGAAATGGTGTCACGTGACATCATGGATGAGGTGCCATGTAGTCCATAGTGCTTGACGAAGTCAGAGGTGTGTGGAGAGAAGGGCAACCTTTTTATAGAGGTGTATGTGGAGAGAAAGACAAACTTTGCGTAGGGACGGTTGTTTTCGGTACAATACGACTCGAGGGGAACGATGTCGTGTGGCACAAGCGGCATGGCGCTATGGTGGACGCTAGGTAAAGATAAGACAGAGGGTTATCGTATATCTTTCCGGTAGTTCCAAACTCACCACATGTGGTTTTATAAAAATCAAAACGACATAATTAGATTTTAATTTTTTGAAATAAAACATATCACTACGTGCACATATTACAAATTCTAGATTTTTTTATATTTTTTCTACATAAAAAGAGTAATTTTCAGGGAAATGAAACTGTTTTTTTTGTTTTAAAGATAGGTATCCCTTCTAAAAAGTTTAATAGATAAGTACAAACATATGTATATATAATATATTCAATAGAATATTTTTTAATTAAATTTAAAAGTATGAATTATAACTAAATATAAAGTAAAATATGAGTGGAGTCCACCATGATGTTGACATGTGAGAGAAGGAGAGGACTCTATTTTTAGAGAGCTTAGTTTTAGGAAAGATTATCCCATGGGATACGTTGAATCCAAGAGCAACAATTGCAATTGCCTTCAAAGCCATCTAAGGCTCACTTTCTTGCGTCTTCGCTTGCACACACCGTGAGCTCAGCCAATCCCGGTTACGCGGTCTCTGGGTGGTCATTTGGCTGATCCTGATAGCATACATGTTGATCTACCCCACTTTCAAGCTCTCCCTTTCAAAGTTTAAAGATTAGATTCAAGAAACCGGAAAACGCTGGTACAAATGCATGAGCAAGAAGAAAAATCGAGCCTCGAGTGCATCGTTATTTTGACCCATACCAGATGTTGCATCACTCATGATTAGCTGAACTTCCCAAGTTATCTCCAGTCTAGACTTCCACCCATGGATACCATGTTGCACAATTCAACCGAGAAAAGAAGTGTCAACTGACTGAACTCATTCTTTCTCAGACTAACATCACACCGCAAACATTAATTCACTAACTCTCTAAACCTCTAAGTTTGTCAAAGCAACTCTTTACGGCCTCGAGAATCTCTGGCGTGATATGATCACCGGCAACCAGCTTATACTGCTCAAACTTCGCCTCTTCGCAATTCAATGCAGCTTTCTTGCAGGCCCTGATAGTTCCTGGAAAAGAGATCGATGGTCAGCTCTGGTCTGGCACAATTGGCCTTGCAAACAATTCTTCCAGTTAGGGATTACAACAAACTAGTACAACTGAATCAAAACAGCCAACGACATGAGGATAAACCAAAACAATAAATCGAGAAACACCATCATGTCAGAACCAAGTCAGGAGTTTTGGTGAGATAAGTAGTTTTAACGAGCTGAACAACATACACGTATGCAAACGAATCAGCAATATGATACTGTGATTGCTAACGGAACTTCACCTTAAACAATGAAAAGTTGGCATACACTAGAAGAAGCAGACATAACGAGTATGTTTTATCAAGAACTCCAATCTAAAAAGAATCATTTGAGCAATTTAATAATGAGATGAGCATATCATCTTGTGAAAATATAAAACTGCATTCTATAATCATTGTAAAACCGTGTGGCCCAAAGAGGCTACTGCTCAGGCTGCCACAGGGTAGACATGCATTCAACACCCAACTTGCACTGCAAGTGTAACTCTCAGGTTAAACTGGCAATGTCATACTCCCTCCATCCACAAATAAGTGTCTCAAGTTTGTCAAAAAGTAGATGTATCTAGACTGTTTTTGTCTAGATACATCTACTTTTTGACAAACTTGAGACACTTATTTTGGGACGGAGGGAGTACAAAAGTTGGGATTTGGGAACACCGCATTCATAACACAAACATAAACACAATGAGATCAGATACTGATTTCATCTATGAAGATACCACTCATGGTGCATCAAACCATTTGTAACAAACAAAAATAAGAACTAAAACTGATGTGGTTCCATAATCAGTAACCCACTCACCGCTCACATCCAAGAGGTTGAACGACACAGGGATCTTCCCAATTATCCGCACCATCGTGATAGCAGCCCACACCTTCTGGTGATCTTCACGCGACACTCGGATTACGCAAAGCTTTGTCAGAGGATTTACATACTTCACTGCAGATGACCATGACCAGTGCTCAGAAGTAATACTAGAGTTTAAACTAAACTAGTTAGCACATCACAGACATATATGATGCTTCCTATAGGATTTAAAGTTGCTTTAGAAGTTATTAGCACCTTGCAATGATCCAAGAGATGCAGCTAGGCCACACTCCCCAAAGTTGAGCTGGATGCTGTCTCTGATCACTTTGGTTATGTTGAACTGCGTAAGGATAACGGGATCAACCTCTCCTCTGCTCGAATCGATGAAGACCTCCATCACCATGTATCTGTTCTTGAAATGAACCATCACGAGAGACAACTTGTGCTCCTTATGGCGACCTGGATTTGCAAGCGAATGAATGGAAAATTAAAATTCAAATTAAGGCACCTCTTCAACAAAACCAAGGCAGTGAAGACTAAAGAGCTTAGTAGCCATGCCAGTAATAGATTTCGCTTCACCAAAATACCGCCAAAGGAGCACATTTTCTGTGTGGCTATGCAAAGTTATACTTTTCACCACCCTTACTCTCCAGTTTTGTACATCCACAATTCACATTAGATAATTGACACACAAAAATGAGCCTTAACAATTTCATGTGTTCAGAAAGTTTATAAATTCACCTAATATACCCAAGAAGAACACATTGATGAGGCTTTAATAAACGCAGATTACTTAGGCAATCAGTCTCAAGCCTTCAGCACTAGGAGCTAAATTGCTGCTATGAATCATTGAACAATGCCATAATGGATAGATACTCAGACGGCAGAAACTCAAAGAAAACAGAATACAAATTTGGGCAGCAAGCATTCGAGCAAAACCCCGGGTCAAAAATTAAGCACTTATAACTATCCCATAAAGTATCCCATGCTTTAAAAAAGACAATGGCTTGACCACACAATAATACAGAAAAATACTTCACATTGCAGCAAAGTATATTAGACGTGGCAAAAACAACACATAATAGAACGGGGATACAAAAAATATAGTAGTGCCAAATTGAATCAATGGTTTTGGTTCACTTGAGCATTACATGACCTAGAAGAAGAACATGCGCCTTCAAGAAATTGTATTGCTACGACATGAAACTGGTGAGAAATTGCGAAGCACCGATACGGCTAGACGGATACAGATGGAGATACGGGATACAGCAGTTTCAGAAAACAGCGATACGGCGAGCATACATGTAAAAATAGCAAATGCCATGTAAACTATTGGATGTGTGAGATGAGATCAAACTACTGCCCCATTCGTTAGTATTTTCAAGTCCTCTACCATCTATATGATCATCAAATTCAGTCCATGAATACTGGCTGTATGTAGATGTCATGCCAGAACCTCAGTGGCGTATCTAGAAAAAAATTGGAGGGTGGGCACACTGCAATATTTGTCTCGTTTTGTTTCTCACTGTGCTTTTAAAATTTGTACATGGAATCAGTGGTGTATCTAGAAAAAAATTGGAGGGTGGGCACACTGCAATATAAATGTCGCACCGCGGATTTTTTTTCCAGATGAATGATATAAATAGGCGATCGGTATATAATATTAATATTGTAATTCAATAGGTATGTTTTAGATTTCCTCAATTCCATATTAGATGACTCTCATTTCTAAACAACACATACATACTACTTTTTAATAAAATTTATAAAGACAAATCACAAAAGATATGCAATGTGGCTATTCTTCTTCATAATCAATTCTACAATCACAAAAAAAGAACAACATGTGTAATCAATTAACTGGTGGTCAATTCCTAACCGAAAATATCAATTTCATACAAAATATTGATAGTAAATTGGGGATATTTCATTATTCGGTTTGGCAATTACCTATACAAAATACACAACCAAATGCGGTCAAGGATTAACAGTAAGCTACCCGAGGAGGTCGGACACCGGAGGAATGTAGGAGGACCGCGGCTGGCCGAGCGGAGCGGCGGTCGAAAATCGGAGCAGGCGAGCTCGAGGCCGAGGAGAGGGGCACGACCGCGCGAGGTCGGCCAAGGGGAGAGGGGCCGGGACTGGAGGTCGGGCGGCTAGCCGGCGAGCTAGGTCATCGCCATGGGCATGCGCACGGCGGCTCGGTGCGAGTTGGAGCCAGGCAAGAGCGAACGTCAAGCGAGTAGCGAGTCAGGAGGGAGGCACTTCTCCAGGCTTCCAGCGACAAGCAAAGGCCCAGCACCCAGGCCCAATATGGGGGTCTCGATTTTTCCCCAAATTTTCTGGGTGGGCCCCGGCCTACCGGCCCACCCGCTAGATACGCCACTGCTGCCCCTTACCAGGAGGTATGAAAAAAAAACCAGGAGGTATGAAGCCTGGTATTATTGTTGGAAGAACAGGTGGAGGAAGTTCAACCTTGACCTGAGCACTGTTCCGCATTGTTGATCTGTGTACCGGGTAAATATTGGTATATGGTATCGACATCTTCACCATCGGACTGAATGACCTACGTACAAGATTGAGTGTCATTCCACAAGATTCTGATATGTTTGAGGGGACTTTACGAAGCAACATCGACCCTCTGCATGAATATGGTGACGAGCAAATCTGGGAGGTACTTCAGTACTCCCTCCGTCCCGGTTTATTAGTCACTTCTCCAAGTTCTCTGCAACCAAGGCAGCATCATATTGGGTGAGTTATGGCAAGGAAAAACGTGTTAGGTGCCTAATTTTGTGCTAAATTGATGCATACATTAATGACACATATTTCAAAACCGGTTATTCTGCATGCAAATCTCATGTTCACTCCGCATGCAGAACATCTAGCTTCAGGTTTCCAACGGAAGAAAGGCTAGAGAATTAAATTCCAGTGGGCTCGCCCCTTAATTCCCTAAATCAAAACCTCCAATTAATTGCTAATGGCGCCCTATTGTTGGGATTTCCTGATTTTGGAGAAGTGACTAATAAACCAGGATGGAGGGAGTATCAAATTTAGTTCGTTGGTTCAACTAAATCAATTCACTCATTGGTTTAAAAGATATATTTTTACTAACAAAAATCAGATTTATATTTCCTTTCGTACTCCTCTGTGCATAAACTACATGCTTTTCTTAATATCATCTTTGTCTAACCAATTTTCTAGATGTGATTTCCGAGTTTAGGATCCCATCGGTTTTTTACGGGGAGATTTAACTAAGCCATTTTTTTTGTTCTAATAGATGTAACTATGGGTGCATGTGAATACAATTTCTGTGCTAATTAGGCACTTCATGTCAACTTATTAGAAATGAACCCTGTTTTGTCATGTTCAGCGTCTTCGACATGGATGGCCAGATGTGAAATATATTTCTGTTTCAACATGTTTTTCAAACCTGATGTAAACTACTCACATGTCAACAGTCCAGTAGTAAAAAAAAATATGTAAAGGGTGTTCCCTTATTTGACATCCATCAATTTTGCTCCATGCATGTAAACTGCTATTTCCCATTTTATATTCAGAAACTCACAGAAAAAATCACATATAAGCAGCTCCAGTTGTTCCATCGGTTATCATTCTAGGAGAAAAAAGTTTGCAGAATAAATTCCAGTAGCTCACATATGTTGTACACCATGTCACCATCAGATTTAAGTTAGTATGGACTTTTATGATGAAGACCAGTAGTAATCGTCATGTTTATGAGCTTGCAGACAAACACCAAAATATCATGATGATGTGACTAGATGTAGAATACGTCTCCATGTCATGTTTGGCTATTTCATGGAAGTACCTTGCTAATTCCACCTGTAATTTTTTCCATGGAAGTAATTCAGCGTGCTATGTTTTCCCTGCAATATTCTGAATTTTACGTCTAAACCTGCCCTCTTTTATATTAAGTACTTTCACAAGAAAAAAATCACATATAAACCAGTCCCAATACTTATTTTTGCAGGTCATAAACCAGCAACCCAGGTGTTTTTCCCTGCTGTAGTTGGTTTCTTCTTAATTTCAGGCAGAGAGCGATTGTTAGCTCTCTAAATGGGTAGGATGTGGAGTTTATGCATGCTGTAAGGTAGTAGGTTTATCTCTGTATACTTATTATTTAATTGTGTTTCTAATTTGTGTTGTGCCGCAAAGTGGTGTTGAATTGGTGTTGCAAGTTAGCCGTCTTTCTTATTTCTATGCATGCAAAAAAGGTAAACAGATTGTCTAGATTCCGAATCTATAATTACACCAATGCATCTTGATCAGCTGGCTCTTGGCACTCCACTGTTTATGGATCTTGGATATCCCATACATTTAGATTTCAAAGTATGTAACAGAAGAACATTGTTATTTGGTGTATAATGACATAGTCACCATGAGGCATGAAGTTCTGCCTAATTCCCTTTCTGTTTTGATTTTTTAAATTGATTTATTCGATGCTCTCACCTCTTATGAGTATAGACATACATGCAGTTTTGCTTTGTTCAGTCCACTGGACAAGGTAGTGTTCGATGCCTGGGTTATACCAGTTCAGGTGAATTCATCTTTTATGTTTGCTGTAACCTGAAGGGATGCACCGACCCTGGAGAATTTGGGTTCACTGCAACTGTTCATGCCGTAGCATGTGTCCCAGGGACTGCCTGTTTTCAAGCAGATCCCCTAAATGTAAACTCTGATCCAAATGTATGCATGATGTTAAATATTCAACGCACTAGGTGTAACATGACCCCTGGTCCCCTAATTCTTAATTACTTCCACTTGATGCTTTACCATTTTGTTATTTTATCTAATTGTCTTTGATGTTGGTATTTCATTTCAGATTTTTCTTGCTTTTGTAGTCTGTCAGCTAATTGTCTGCAAGATAGATTTAGTTACTATGTGGAGGTTCCAGATTAAAGGTAGTTAATCTTCTACTGATGTCCTTTATATTTACTTCAAATGCACTAATAGTGTTGGAGTTTGGTTTATCGATCAGCTCCATATTACTATGTACTGGGTATTCCTAATAATGTATCTAGTGAACATTGCACCATTCTGCAACACCCTCTCCTCCTTGCACTCTTATATTTCTTATTTTCTCTGCCTTCTTTGTTCTAGGCAGTGATAAGCCAGGGAGAGTATGTTGTTCCAGCGCCTGGTGGCGATTGCTGGCTTCAAAAGGCTGGCATGATCCCTTACCGTATAGCACGGTATACTTGAATTGTTGAAAATATCTATTGCATTTGTTTCTTCTTGCCCTCCTCTTGTGTCTATCATTGTCTTCTATGAACTAGCTGCCTAAGCAATTCATGATCACCATGAATGACAGAGCTAAGATAAGAGCAGTTTTTACTATAGCTCGAAAGAGGTGCTTATCCTTACAGAAAGTGATATGATTAAATTAGATCTTTCGAACTAATTGCCATAATACAACCTTTATATATTAGCGTTTAAGCTATAGGGTGGTGGAAATGAAGCACGTGACACAAAAGATGGATATGGACTGCACTTGGGCTAACAAGAAAATAAGGACATAGACGCCAACATGTGTCGTTAGATTGTTCAACTTTAATGTTCTACTAGTGGATGTGGTGCGGCTTTTCACCCGTGTGTCGTGCGTATGTTGAAATAATATTTGAAAAATAATTTGGTGGTGGGTAAATTTTGAAAGTATGTGAGTTTGATTTTTTTCTGAAATTCAAAGAGCATGGATTTGGAAATTGTTTTTTTAATTGTCTTAGCTGGATTGCTTTCATATTTGGGATTTTGTTTAATTAGAAGGGGTGGATTTTAAAAAAGACGTAAACATTTGTATACGAATTTGAAGTTTGATCATATGACATAAATTAGCCGCATTTAATTTTGTGAGGCTACGCATAGAAATTTTTTGGATGCTTTTGAAATTGTTCTACATAGGAAGTGCATTAGGTTTTTTTTTTCAAATATTCATCAATTTTTTGTTCCAAACATTAATTAAAACAATCGAATATTGAAATATTTTTTAACAACATAGATATGATATCTGTTTTTAAATATTGTTGGTGGATAGATCTGAAGATAACGTGAAATGTATTTGAATTTTCCTAAATATTCATGGGACTGAAATCATCGAATATGGTTCGAATTATTCACAGTTTTAAAATCTTCAAATAATTTGTGCACTACACTTTAAGTAATTAGCAATTTTTTGTGGTCATTTCCGTATATTTTTCAAATTTTTGTGATGAATAGACACTAAGAAATTAATTTTGCAATATTAATCATTTGTTCTGTTTTTTTTTTGCTCAGTGGGGAAATTTGTCTCGCT
Organism: Poa annua; assembly: GCA_026929855.1. Classification (NCBI taxonomy): domain Eukaryota; kingdom Viridiplantae; phylum Streptophyta; class Magnoliopsida; order Poales; family Poaceae; genus Poa; species Poa annua. Next base: position 262,639,990 of record CM049426.1, on the reverse strand, counting down.
GACAAATGGGTGCCACCGGAAATTTGTCAGTGATAACCTGAGACCTAACCGAGCCGCCGGATCCGCCGACGGCGGCGAGCTCGCCGGCGTCCATCCATGGCGAGCCTGGAGCGCCGCTGGGCGCGCTGGACGCGTCTCGACGCGGGCCGCCTCCAAGCGGTGGCGCCACCGCTGATTGGTCGTCGGAGCGCCGCCAGCAGCCCGCAGACGCCAAGGTGGTCGCCGAGCACGGCGGGAATGATTCCGGCTGCCTGCACTGTCCTGGAAGCTCAAACTCGGCGAAGTTGGAGAGGGAGAGGTGGCGGAGAGCTTTGTGTGCTTCGATTTGAGTGTGGGGGAGCGGAGCGGCGGGGCTGGGCGGCGGCGGCGGCGGGCTCGTAGACGCGTATGGAAGAAAGAGGAGGAGGGATGATTGTGGGATGGTTTGCAGAAACGCCTTTCGAGTTTTGTGTTTTTTGAAGTAGGTCGTTATATGTGTTATTGTTTGGAGCGCGCGGCACTGATCCGTTTGTGCAGATGCTTTTATGCAAAAACATCAGGATGGCGGTGCGAGCCGTCGGATCTGGAATGGACGGATCGGATCTACGGTCGACCGACGTGGCATCTCCTGATTGGTAGAAATTCGGATGAACAGTGTCCAGGGGTCTGAAAACGCAAGGAATCTGCTGTCCTTTATATATAGATAGATAGATATTTAGACTTAAGAAAGGGAGAAATTTATTTTCTGCTTTATTTTTTGGTGCAAAAAATAGCAGGTCAAGGTAGAACATAGATTCGACTTACATAAATGTTCTTCAGCTATTGACCTATTGTTCATAAGACCTACTATGCGCTTACATTCTTAATGGATAAAATAGTTGCTGCCATTATTCTACTGTGGCTCTCATGGATGGTGCTAGCATTGAACATGATAGCGCAGTTAGGCTATGTTTTTTGAGTTTTTTTTGGAATTTGTAGGGATAATCCCCACAGAGATTGGGTGAATCCCCTACTTTCACCCAATCCCCACAATTCCCCTCCCGGTCCCCTTCCCTTTGAATTTCTTTCCTCAACTCATTTCTTTTATACACATGAACGATCGCTGGAAAGTCAACAATAGCTACTGTATACTGTACTGAAGAATGAGATTCGACACAAGAATCAGAATTGAGCAGAGCGTGCATGCGCAATCAGATTCCTGGGCATCGTTGTCCATCGGTGCAATAGGCCAGAAGCAAACATCAGATCGGAGGCAAAATCGAATTGCAAGAATCAGTGCTATCAGATCGGAGGCAAAATGTAAGGGGAATGCCATCAGATCGAAATTAGTACGTCTCGCCACCCAGCACTGCGCCACGCCGCAGAGAAAGAGTGATTGCCTGTTGCCGGATGGTGGAGGGAGCTGGAGCTTTTGCCGGTGAGATGAAGAATGGCGGAAGTGACAGAAACGGCGACGATGTCTAGCTGCTCGAGGACGGGATGAGCTTCCAGCATCGACCGAATCCTCGCTCCTCGCTCGCCGATGCATCGCCAGCGCGAGCGCCATTGGACGCGCCGTCTCTTCTCTCGCTCGGGGATAAAACGCGACCCCTGACTCGCGTATCGTCAGCCAGAGGAAAATAGTTGGAGTTGGGAAATTGCGGGGAAAGTTGGGGATAATCCCGAATCCAATACGCTAGGCTTTTGGGCTTTTACGGGATCCTCGGGTTGGGACGGGATAATCCCCGGAAAACCCCATAAAAACACTAGAAACAAACATAGCCTTAGGGTTGAATGTGTATGCGGAAGGTGTTGAGAAACCATTTCCTCAGAAATTTGTTGCTTGGTGCGGTATGATTTGCTAGCAAGAGAAAATCCTTTTGGGTTTAAGCTTAGAAAGACTTATGGAAATAGGTCTGAAGTGGAGGCATGGGAAAGCCTCGGTAAGATGCTGATCCAGGAAATTATGATGGAGACTGGGTATAATGTGGATGATATAAATTATTGATTCTGCAATGTTGCGTGTAGTCAATACCAGGAGCTGCATTGTATTGCTGGAGGTGCTACTTTAATGGCAGAATGTGCTCGACATAGAGCACATGCTGCTACTGATTCGCTGGATGGTTTTAGAAGTAAGTTGTCCCGCTTGGTTGTCGAGTTTGAAGATGTGATTCCTTTCTCGAAAATTAAAGTGTTGTAGAATGGTGCTTCGTTGGTTACTTGGATGGAAGAACTTACCAAAGAACTTATCGATCTAGCACGTGGCGATGAATCAGGCTTAGATGACGTGGACTAAGAGGTACACACAATATTTTCGCTGCTTTCACCCTTACTTTTCATGCAGTAATCTTCATTTTGTTATCTTTGATTTTTCAGGCTTTTCAATGGTGCATGGCTCAGGTCTACTGATGTCTCTCTGCGTCGTAGAAACCTGCTATGCCATTGTGCCGTTATGTGTCAGCGATCGATGGAATAAGATTCTGACACAATTATCTATGTTTGTCGAAGCGAGTTGCTTTTGGTGGCCTTGTGTATGATGTAGGTGTCTGTGAGTCGTTTTGTGTTGTCGTCTACTGTACACTTTTATGTATTTAAGTCTGTTTGATGGTGCTATGCAGACGTTGTTCTCCTTCTGTAAACAGGATCATCAGCCAAGTGGGTGTAGACTGATGTACCCTTTCAGCTATACAAAAATGTTTATCCAGAGGTGTTTATATAGGCCTGATATGCTTCCAGACTTTGTAGGATGTCTATTGCAAAGTCATAGTAATGACTGTAGATCTTTCGTTTTCGTTTACATATCTGCTTATGACTGATGTTGACAGTATTCCGGGATCCACCTTCGTTTTTTTACTATTTAGTTTCGACATCTGGTTAGTTGTAGAACACCGTTCTTCGTTGACGTATGAAATGTCCTACATCGACTCTAGCAAAATACTAACCATATTGTTCATTTGGAGCGGTATGAGGGAACAAGGTAGTTTCTTAAAATCAAACATGTGTGATCTGGCAGGTTCAAAGAATATTTATAATTTTTATAGTGTGTACGGAGTTTTCAATATGTCTTAAATTCAGCAAATGGCATCCAGACATAGGACGTTGTTTGGTACAGTCAAATGTTAAGCACCTGATTTTTCTTCCAGGAACTTCCATTTAAATGTTAAGCCTGTGCCATCACCTTAGTTTTCCGCTACAAGTTTGTTAAAAAATCCAGTTAAGACTACAGACAGGAAACAACAGATAAGCTTACGGTAATATCTCAGCTTTACAATGCTAAATACAGATTATGAAAGTATTAAATAACATAGGGTTGCAAAATCATCCACAGAGAAGGTAGAATAGATTTGTTTGACGGTTTATGAAGGCTCCTCTTACTGTACAGATTTCATAGGGCCTAGAATCTCCATCTTCGACCAAGGTATGTTTTTTACTCTGTCAAATCAAGCTAAGAAAACAAGTATATTATTAGGAAAGGTGTGCCAGATTTCTGTGAAACTATAAACTTATAATTAGTGTTATAGCATTGGGAACCAGGAGCAACAATGCAAAATGCAGATGTTTTACTCAGTAGTTCTCTTGGAGCAAGCAACTCCAAGCAAATAAGAAGATGTATACGACAGCCGCGCCGGCGGAGCGCGCACTCTAGTTTAATAATATGTTCCAAGTAATGGGTGGCATTCTGGTCTCCCAAGAATAGAGACAGATGTTCTCTTTGCAAATGACAAGCCATTTGTTTCAATCACACAACTGGTAATAATCTTGTATTAACTGTATTGGTCTCAGTCAGCGCCAGACAAGTGTTCTTATTTTTTTGTGAGCTGTCACAGACACACTTAAAGTTTCAAAAGTCAATAATTAACAAACAAGAACAAAGAACTGGTCTTGTAAAAAACAGGACCAAATATATAACCAACTCATCCTTATGTAATAACCAGAGGATAAATTTGACAGCGTAATACAGTCACTCAAAGATTAACTGACTGCTACTTCATACACTTGCTCCCTAAGATGAAAAAGTCAATAGACATCCAGATAACCTAGCGTCCCTAAACTGACCAAAGAATGAACGTGCTGTACAACTCTTATAAGCATAGATGCTGAAAAATTGAGTCGAAGAGTCTTATCATGGAGCATCTCCAAGGCGTACTCTTACAGGCGATGGTCTAGCAATCAGACCATCCATCACCCAACCGGTGTTTGAACCATCATGCTTGACATGCGTAAACTCCCTCTGAACATAATCGAGTGACGCTTCAAGCCGTCCACCTGGTCTGCACTCTGTGGCAACATTGAATGGTTTGAAACCCATATATTTCTCCAACCAATACAGATAGTTAACATGGAATATAGATCTGAGCATATCTTCTGGGGTAGATCCCTCTTTAAGAACAACCTATATATAGCAAGCAATATGTCAATCAATTACTTATAGCAGATCAATATTTAGTAAATAGTTGCTTCAAGATGAACTCACACAAAATTTCCCCTTGTAATCCGTAAGAAGGTATTGCTCATTTTTGAATAAATCAACCAGTGCATATGCATCTTCCTCTTTCTCAATTATTTCGCTAAGCTTAGAACCCAAGTGTAAACGTCGACTAATTCTATCTGCAGCGTCTTTTGCTTCTGGTGATAAAATCTCGCTTTGCTGGTGAACGAATCAAAGAAACAACACGTAGTGAGATTCATAAAAGAAAATCAAGCAGGAAAACATTCTTTGAATCACTGTGCTCAATCAAAATAACCAGCTGTCTACTTAACTGATTCCAACAAAAAAAAGGCACGATTATATACTTGGACATGACCAGGGGCATGTAGAATGTAGTTCTCACTCTCTATTTATTTAAATAATTGTTATTGGTTGATTAGAATAATATCTTACAGAGGTAAAACGTTAGCAAATAGACACTTTACTGGAGAGAACGGAAACAGTTTGTGATAATACCGATGACAGTAGAAAGTATTCTCGACTTACTTTAAGTTGAGCACCCACGGATGAACTCGGAAAAAGTGGTTCCTCATCATTAACCTCTTTGACAGAAGGAACTTGTCCGCTTAATAAATATTCACTAAATACCAAACCTACGGAAAAGAATTATTAAGTAAATACTTAAGAACGTCCTTGAGAACTGTTGAATGCCAAAAAAACACAAGCATGCGCTGAGCTAATATGTAATACAGAAAATCAGACATGCTTTTAATACAGAAATCTTAGCATTATAAAACCCAACATGGCTTGTTGGTGATGCTTCCATAGTTAACATTCTTTTCGTTTACTCCCATATTTCAGGTTTACGCTCAATGGTACATTGTGTTATTCTTTACTTTTTTACGTGCCAGACAAGCATGCCAGCGTACATGTATAGTGCATATAAGTTTTGTCTAAGATTTTTCAAATTATATGAAGTCTGATTTTTTTTGTATTGATATTTTTTCAGGACAAACGAAACTTTGTCAAATTATATGAAGTATAATTCAGGACAAACTATTAGCATTATATTTTGTATGAAGTAAAGTATTTTTTTTAAAGATGTACTTCGTGACATTGATGAAAATAAAGATGTGTTACAGCAAACATACTTTCACTGACAATATACATTAGGTCATACTGGCCAGTTTTTTATATGCTGCCATACCAACATGTTTCGAGGTTTGTCTTCCATGTGAATCACTTTAATACCACACAAAAGAATCGACGAATTTGCATACAATGTTATAATTGCAATATATTTCAATATTTTGCCAAAATAAAAGTGAACACTAAATTAAAGTGGATTTTTACCTAGTTCAATCAAGTGCCACGTTTGCATACATCACAAAGATACTGATCTATCTCGCTAAGAATTTTAACTTTTAGCCATAGAAAAGATGTCAGACATATGAGGATTCAGCACCATGAAACATAAAGATGACATAACGTATTCAACAGCAGACGAGAAAACAAAATTACTTGCACGGTAAAGATTCAGCGTCCTCAGCTGATTGATTGGTAGGACTATGAAACAAAAGATGCCATAATGTATTTCAACAGGAGAGGAGAAAATAAAATTACTTGCACGGTAAGGATTCAGCGTCCTCAGCTGAATTGATTGATACGACTTAAGGTTGCAGTACATGTGAACAACAGTAACACCAGCAAATGAAATAAGAGCTAATGGTACTGAGGAGCCAATTTGGTTCGCTAATGCTATGCCAAGCATTATGCCAATAAACTTGCTAACCATTCCCTGTGCTTCACCCTTTGCAATGACCTGAGACATAACTCGATTCATTTCAGTCACTCAAGCGAAAATAATAAGTGAGACAACGATTTAGTATTGACTAACTTTAATAAATTAAGAGGTAAAGGTTAGATACTTTCATGTAAGACTAAAAAAATGGCAGGAGTGCAGCCTAGAAGAATAATAGTACTCCCTCTGTTCCAAATTAGATGACTTCCATTTGGACAAAAGTGGATGTATCTAGATACGCTATAAGTCTAGATACATCCACTTTTTGACAAAAGGGAAGTCATCTAATAAGGAACAGAGAGAGTACCACACAGCTTATACAGATGCCACTGCAATCTGAGGCTGATAAAACATTCGAACTATCAGAAATATGTGTCTGCGCATCATACAAGATGTTCCCTAACATAAATGAAGAACATATAAAAGGTAAGCAAGATTTGAAGAAACATATCTCTTGAGAATTCAGAACAGCATCTTCAATTACAAATTTAGATGCATAAATAAAGTGAACTAAATATTAAGGTATCGCCATGGCCTAATGGGTGTTGGAAACTACTAAATATCACATACCCGGACTTGCATGGCTTGAAGGAATCACAGAAACTAGATTAGGGGAAAATAGACGATAGATGAGGGATAGGAATTTTGGGGAGAAAAATACTAAATGTTTATTCATTCTTCATCTCATAAGTTACAGTTTGTTGGCTTCCACATGTGTGAGTTGTGACTTCACCTGTCCCCTATGACTAACTCTTTTATCCCAAATCGAATATAGATGAAGAAAAAACAACTTGAGATGAGATCATTAATCTAACTCAAATTCTGAAAGATACATTCCTAACCAACATAATAGATCAAAAGTGAAAAAAGGCAAGAGATGAGAGTATAAGAGGCATCCCATGTTACAGTAGCTTATATGAGGGCCAAAGCCCATGACACTGAGAGCCATCAGCTTACATACGATAATCTCATGTCTCAGAGACTGATACATGAGTACAAGAAGCAATTCTATTGACATGTGAAAGACTGAAAACAAATGTTCAGCAAAATTTGTTCAGAAATAAGGATATATATACTTTACCTCGGCAAAGTTTCTCTGGACAGCAAAACCAGCATAGAAACAACTTCTTGTGGCAGCCTGTACATACAAGTGGTAGAAGTTTATCAAAGGAGAACTTCTAGAACTAAATTAATTGCATCATCTTATTGAGAAATATTGCATAATGCCGACATAGTATTACTTATATAACTTATAAAGGTTGAGAACATATATGAATTGGAACAATAGTAAAAAACACTCTTTTTGTGGGGAGTGGTATATAACACTCAGTATTGCTAATCAATTTCACTCAATTTGACTGTCCGATAAATGCTCCAAGCATATACACCACCATACAATAATTTTATATGCAATTAGGAACTATTACAGATGGAATATAATTGTTCGGAACACCAAGTTTCAGAGAGATATGAATAGGAGTAGTACTACATATAACAATGGGTAATGTTATTTATTTCACTCAATTTGATCGGACACTGACATGTAGACGGTCCAAGCACATACACCACCATACAACCATTTGATAGGCAGTTAGGTACTATTATAGACAGTAGATAGTTGTTAGAAATATTAATAAGTAACAAAATATGTGCAGACCAGGAATAACTTTTTTTTCCTTCGCAATGGCTAATAGTGACATAAGACAAAGAGTACTCGATGAATCGGTAACGAAACCAAATAAAGTAGATTTCTCATCAGCCAAGAACGAAAGGCTCGCACATAAATGCTAGAAGAAATGGTGGCTAATGGGTGGACGAATCTGTGCAGTGCACCTGATATAAGATATACTTCTTGTTTGTTACAAAGGATGATGTTATCACATCGTGTCTGGAACAAAATAATTCTTACATAGAGTTTGTTATGGACCCTGTCCCACAACCGAATAAATTGGGTATGATAAAGGTCCAAACACCAGCAATAGGGTGACCACCCTCTATTATCTGGCGAGAGAGCTTGTCCTTAGCATGGAACAAAGGCTGTGAGCCTGTGAGGCATGGAACTTGTGATTTCTTAATCTACGTGCTAGTCCTTTATAAATAGGACAACTGACTTGATCCACAAGTTGGATCTCAATTCAAACTCAAGACCGAGCAATACTTACTGTTGTACAACTTATACTATTTTTACTTACTGGAAACTATGTAACATATTTCTATACTGTCAGAGGAAATGCTTGTACAACAAATGTGAAGAAGTTATTTATGGGTGCATACAAGACCTGAGAGATATTTGTGTAGTCTTAACATGTCATAAAAGTTATGAATCTAGTTAATTGTAAAATTTATTCAGTCACTGTATTTAGTTCTGTACCCTGGATCCGAATTGAATGGCATGAAGAAAATAAGGGGGTTCTGCCGGTGGTATGCAAACTTAGGAACATCGTAATGCTGATAATCCAATAATAACTAATAAACACAAACAGAAGTAACAGTCCTGACCTGTATCAGAGCAGCTGCTGATCGGCCAGCTCCTGCTGCTGCACCGATGGGAACAAACAGGTGAGGAAAAACCGGAGTCAAAATCTCCAGCCCATAAGCTGTGTTCTCCAGAAGATCTGCAAACAGCCGCCATCCCTTGGGGTTAACATCGAAATGCCGTCCGAATTTCGACAAGAGTATCTTGCTCAAGTAGCCAAGCCCATCTTTCAACACCCAGTTCACCGCGGCAGCTGTCGGTATAGCTCCTTTCCCCAAACCAACTGCATACAGCAACGCCTGCGGAAAAAAATAGTTCAGCCGGTATAAATGAAAAAGTTTTACCTAGCAGAACTGAGAATCGAACATAATTAGCAGGCGCATAAGGATACCTGGGTGGAGAGCACGCCGCTGATCTGGCTGGCAACACCCTGCACGCCGCGCCACAGCGAGTATTGCATGTAATCGCTGCTCACGCTATGCGGGTACCCATCAGGTAGCAGCAACTGGAGAGCGAAATCGGTGCACCGCCGCCATGACCGTTCAAGCTGCCTCTGCAGCTCGCTGAGATCACCATGGCGAACCCCCACCTTTTCAATCCCCTCTTCTTGCTTCCTCTTATCGTCTCCCGCAACGAGGTATGAGGTCCCGGCCGGGTTCGGGATGAGCAGCGTCCGCGTGCTGCCCCTCACCTCCCAGACGCCGTCCTCGCCGGCGGTCGCTCCGAGGGCATCGGCGAGGGCGGATGGGATGGAAGCAAAGGCGTCGGACTGGAGGAGCAGGAAGAAGAGGAAGATCTCTGGGTGGAGGGACTGGAGCCACCGCCGCCACCTGTCTCCGGGGTCGTCAGGAGGGTCTCCTCTTCCCCCTTGCCACCACCGCCCCCCTCCTCCGCCGGCGCCACCCCCACCGCTGCGAATTCCATCGCCGAATCCGCCGGATGAGGAGGTTGCGAGCGGCGGAAGGCAAAGCTTCGCGGCGAGGCGCGGGGGGTGGCGAGCGGTGGTGGCGCGCGAGGAGCGCGGGACCGGGGAGGCGATGCGAGGCAGCGGAGACGGGGAGAGAGGGGAGGGGAGGAGGAGGACGAGGGACTGAGACGAGGACATCGAGGCGGGGTCTGGGACGGCCGACGGCGGGGCGGAGGTATCTGGCAGTGGGGAGGCGGCCGACGCCGGCGGCTTGGAATTTTCAAGCCAAACGGACGACAGGGCAACAGGGGTTTAGCTGAAGCGTTCAGGCGAGAGGGGAATTGGGCTATAGATTACCAACAACAAGGGCCAAACAGGCCTAAATGTTTAAGGCTTCAACGACGTGTCAAAATTGGCACTTCCACGGCATTTGGTAGGTAGAGGTGGGTTTAAAATTAAAATTCGGAAGATTTTTTCGATAAATGGAGCTTCGTTACATGATTTAGCTTTTATAGATACACACAGTATATACGTTAACTCCTTTTTAGTTTGTATCTAATCCACGTCGAAATGTCTAAAACATCTTTAGTAAAAGATGGAGTAGCTCGTAACTCTACTCGGATTGCCTCGAAGTCATTGTCAAACAAGCCGAACCGAGTTTTTGTTTTAAACGGTAGACAAGTTTCGGCTAAATGAGTTGAGTTACCAGGTACTCATTTAGCTCGTTTAACTTGGTAAAAAGAGTCGCTACCTGAAATTCATGTCTATGTGAACAATTGTTTGATGGTGTATTACTTTATCGACTATAAATTATTTGATGGTGTCATATTATTATTAGTCATTGGGTTGATTGCCCCAAGTAATGATAAACAATTCTATATACAAGGTATGATATTGCACGTTGATAATTTTACAGAGCTAAATGAGTAGCCCACGGGCTTTAAGAGAGTCCGGCCAGATATCAATTATGTACTCGTTAGTTAAACGAATTGGTTTGAACTTACTCGTTAAAGTTTAACGAGTTTTAACAAGTCAAGCTGAGTCGAGCCGTCTCGGCTTGAATTCCATGCCTTCGTAGAGGATGGAAATGCCGAGAGTTTTGATTACGTAGGTGGAGGGGCGGCTTGCAGGATAACGTGATGGCGATAGGACGGACAAATTGGAGTGACTACGGTCCCGTTGTGGAGGGTGTTGGCGGCATGTGCAGGGCGACTGTGTCGGCGTGGAGGCGACGTCTTCTGTTGTCAGGCAATGGCACCGTGGGGGACGGATACGGGCGACGACGTCTCCTCTCGTCAAGGCATTTGCGACGTGGGAGTTGAGACGGGCGAGGGTTAGGGGACGGGATGTTTGATTAGCGATCTGACTTGTCCCTTCGTCTTGTTTTAGCACTAATGATGGGTGGTGTTTTAACCCTTAGATATCGTTTTGATGGCTGTGATTTCTGGAATCTGTTCTCTCTGTGTCTTTTTATATTGGCATAGATATAGATATAGATAGATGTAACCAGAGGCGAACACCTTCTACCAAAACACATATTATTCGGACGTCTCAATTTCAGGACGTCCGCTCCGGACATATAGATCCAATCAGTAGGGCGGCACGCCGACGTAGTTCCCCGGAGGGAAGTACCTGCAGACACCGACGGTGTCGCGGCTACTCCGACAGGTGCGGCGGGCGCAGCCGAGCTGCGTCGTGGTGTTCCACACCACCTGCCTGTATGACCCGCACTCCTTCCCGGGCGCGCAGGCGTCGGCGCTGTGGTCGTACCACCGCCGCTCGTACACCCACGAGCCCGCCACGCCCGCTCCGTCCTGGTACCCGCTGCCCCAGAAGGTGTTCCGGCCGTAGAACCGGTCGTTGTCCCACTTCATCGGCGAGAGCTTGCACTGGACGCCGAGCCTGTTCGCGTACCGCTTGGCGTCCAGCTCCAGCGTCGCGTTCCACGCCAGCGGTGCCACGCCGACCGAGCGGCGGGCGTCGTTGTGCACCTGCAGGAACTGCGTCGCCGTGGGCACGCGGCTGGGTGTCGTGACGGTGTCGCCGTTGTTGGCCGGCCATAACGAGGCCAGTGCGACTGACAAGATGGCGACGCCGGCGAGAGGAGACATGGTCATCTGCCGGAGAGGCGCAAACCTGTCACTTGTAAGTTCGGTTTAGTGATCCTCACAGAAAAATTGCCGTGATTGTATAGGACTGAAGAAGCGTTAGCTACAATTAATATTGCAGGTCACGTAATTAACTTGCAGAAGCGTTTGGATGACAGTTTGGTGGGGAAGCGTCAGTTTCTACTCCGGACAATTGATTCCCTAGCTCCACATAGTTCGTTTCTGAACATTTGCATTTTAAGTTTCAAATATTTGGGGGAAGAACCCAGATGTATATAGTAATCTATCTATCTATCTATACCTCTTATAAAGTAAAACCCTACTAAGTGTATTAATTATTTTCTATCTCAACATGCAAGCTATCCATATCATACATTCTCTTAGTCAATCAAATGTCCATGTCATCCCACTACTATTCTTTTTTTTTCATACAATATATCCATGTCATTTACTTTTCCTCATTTAATTTTTCATGGCACCTATTTTTATCATCAAATACAAAAAATGTCAAATAATTTAGCTATTTCTATAAACTAATTCACAACCATAGTATTATATTGCTTTATTTGTATAATAAATAAAATAAAATATTCTACCGCAACGCGTGAGGTATGTCTCTAGTATGATATACATGTGCAAAATTTTAACTGTAAAGTTATTGTACTATGAGCTGCAAAAATGACAAATGGGTTGATCTGAGCGGTGTTAATGGTACACTGTTTTATAAACTCTGAATTTTTTCCTGAATTTTCTTTTTTGTATAGCCAAAATACTGTTCAAATAATTAGGAGTTGATATCTACTTCTTAGATTTTTTAAAATGAAACTAAAAATTGCCATTTTTTAAATTAAAAAAGGGCTAAATGAAGATCGGGCATCATTTACACTTTCCGCTTCCACTACTACTATTGGGTAACATTCTAGGGTGAAAGTGTTTCTAACAATTTAGAAAATGATAGGAGTTTCTATACCCGATAACAGTCTGTTTCCAATCTGAGCTCTGTTAATAGGATACAGATACGGTATGTGTACTACATACATGAACTCTTGTTATATACTCCTGAGTGTACATTCTCCCATATGCAATCCTCACATATGAGTGTATTATAGGGTTATACATGAAAAATATCATCTGAGTCCACGGTTTTGTATATACCATTTTTACGTAAAATCAGTATATGTGCAAATAATACAAAATACAAAGATTAAAATGAAGAATTTCTCATTACTCACTCTAGGGTATCTATTATTCAATAATAATGAAGTATATATATTAAAAATGATAAATATGTATATATAGTTCAACTATGTGGTATATATATTGAACGTGGAAGTACGTACACCCAGCGATGTGGAACCATTTTCCTTACATATATCTGACGATATAGAGGATTTATTATTTTCTTATAAATCGGAATCATATTTAAAAGTTTAGATTATTAAGAAAGAAAATCATATTCCTCTTTATCGTCAGATATATGATTATCACCAAAAACTAGCCATGTGGTGGAACCATAGTTTTGTTTCGAGATCTTATGGGCTTCAATTCTAACCTACCACAACTTCTGTAATGCTCTACATGGTCACCCTACAAGAACTAAGCAACCTAACAAGCCTAAACGGGGAAATAACAAACTGCCAAACCAAAGTGTACCAAAGTTATGTAAGCAAAGTACAAGAAGCAACTAAAGGAGCGCACACATAAAGATGTTCATGATTTTTAGATCCTTACGAGGATTCTACGTCACTGATGGATAGCCTCGAATACAATCCTATGGTCACAAAGATCACCTTCTTCTCCTTGATTTTCGTCTATAAAATGTATGTTTAACCACTAGTGAATGATTTGATGGAATTTTCGATACCTTACAATGCATGCTCCCATGAAACTGTAATTATCTGCTAGTCCAAAACCGTAAAATTGAACAATGTTTATGGAGTCTGTAATAGGGATCAAAACTGTGATTGTGCTAGTTATTTGATTACCCCCAAATCGTTTTTCCTCACAAAGATATATGAATGGAGACTTGAGGAGGAGAACAGAGCTCTGACAATGACATAAATCAATGGATCAAAGAGTTCACTAGATTTTGTAGAAAAGGGTTATTACAAGTTACAACCCTTATTTCAAAACTAGTGGTTGGACATAATTCAAGTAGATAATGTAAATTTATGCCACTTGTTTGAGGTGTTGCTCTGATATATCCATCTCTTGCATTGTGTTTGCTGTCGGAGAATACATAATGTGTTCGATGTTATTTCTTTACGCACCTTCTTTGGACTTTTGGTTCCATTTTGCAGCCATTTGTAATAATCATAAATATTGTAGATTTTTTTTTGCGAATATCTGCATTTGTAGTTGTGAGACATTCTTTATAAGTTTCAGTAATTTTTATGTACCACCTAAATTTGGGTGTCACTTAGAACTTTTGTACTGATATCCAAAAAGAAGGAAAATTGGGCACCCACGGAAATCATGGAAAATCATCTGAAAGTAAGCTGAAGTTTCAGTAGAAAAAGGGAACCTTGTTCAGGATAAGGTTCATATACTTATATAACCATTTTGCGCATCGTAGTACAGTACATTATTTGAATTTTGGACATGTTTCCGGGCGTTATGTTTTAAGTAAAGACTCGATCAGTAGGGCAGTTCGCCGACATAGTTTCCGGGAGGGAAGTACTGGCAGACAGCGACGGTGTCGAGGCCGTTCCGGCAGGTGCGGCGGGCGCAGCCGATGTGCGTCGTGGTGTTCCACACCACCTGCGTGTAGTCCCCGCATGTCTTGCCCTGAGCGCAGGCGTTGGCGCGGTGGTCGTACCACCGCCGCTCGTCCACCCACGCCGCCGCCGCGTGCGCCGCCGCGTGGTGCCCGGTAGCCCAGTAGAGGTTCCGCCCGTAGATGCCGTCGGTAGGCCACGCTACCGGCGAGAGGCTGCAAGGGACGCGGAGCTCGTTCGCGTACTTGAGAGCGTCCAGCTGAATCGTCCAGTTCCACGTCAGCGGCGGCACGCCGACCGCGGCCCGAGCGTCGTTCTGCACCTGCAGGAACTGCGTCAAGGAGGGCACGACGGGTGCCTCCACGGCGGCGCCATGGTTATGGCTGGGGATGCTGAGGGCTGCAGCCGGCGATGATAGCGAGGCCAGTGCAAAGGACAAGGTGGCGAGGCAGGCGAAAGGAGACATGGTGATCTGCTGTGTTTGTGTGGGACGTTTGGTTTGGTGAAGTTTGTAGGGGAAGTGCGGTGATTATATAGGAGTGGTTAATTAATTTTCCTGGGTCACCTAACTTGCATAAGCGTTTGTGCTTTAGATGCAGTTGATGCATCCGTTTGGACACCGGAGAGTTAATATAAAAGCGTTCATCGTTGTGTAGTACTTAAATCTCCGCATGCATATATTTGACTTTCTGAGCTACGGAGTATAATGTGTTTTTTCTTGAAGATATAGCTTCTGGTTTCAGTTTCGACGAATAGATTTTAAATACAGTTTGTAAATTGTAAATAGCCAATAGCATCATGAGTGTGCTAGAAAAGGACACTGCATACGTTGGCAAGGGAGATATTCTGAATATATTTATTCTTTGAATGAGCAATACAATTTGCAATTTGCGAATCACAAGGAAACAAAGGTATAATGCACAATCGATGGAAATGAACATTCATGCACCACGTTCATACGTAGTGGAAAGCAACTGATTAACTTGCATGCACACGGCCGCGATCAATCAACTACGCGCGATCAGTACGGCGGGCCGGTGCCATAGTTGCCCGGCGGGAAGTAGTCGCAGACGAGCAGCGTGTCGCCAGAGGCGCACACGATCAGCCCGCACCCGAGCTCCTTCGTGTCACGCCACACCACCTGCGTGTACCTCGCGCACCCGGACATGCCCGCCGGCGTCTTGCACGAGTTCGTGGCGTAGTCGTACAGCTTCCCCTCGTCCACCCACTGCTTGACCAGGTCCGTGGCGTTCCAGTGGCGCCGCCCCTTGCCCACGACCACGTTCTCGCCGAAGTTGAACAGCGACGAGCGCCCCGGCACGCAGTCCGCGCGGCGGGAGCGGGCGTAGCGCTTGGAGAGCTCCGCGATCTCCTGGCTCCACGACAGGGGCTGCACCCCGACCTCCCGCCGCGCCGCGTTGTGGGCAGACAGAATGTCGTCGACGATGCCCTTGGCTCGCGCACGCTGGCCGTCGGCGGTGTCCGTGGCGGGCGTGCACGGTGGAGCCAGTAATGCAAGGAGTAACAAGACGGCGAGGTAGGAATAGGACATATGACTAGCCATCCTTGCGTGCGCCATTTTCGTTCAGTGAAAATCTTGGTTGCACTGAGAGTGAGTGCGCTGCTGCATGAATGGACCTGATTGGATTGGGATTTCGCCGTGGTTTATTTATACAGGGGGAGTACGTTTCGTGTCAATCTATCTAGTCTGATTAGCTGTGGATTTCTTTGAACGCTCGCATGGCGGCTATGGCTAGTTTGTGTGTTCTAGCTGGCTTGTGCTATCTTTGTATCCAAGCCACGAAGGAATCTTTCATATTGTTTAGAAGATAAATCCATGGGGGGCATGGCGCGAACAAGACGATCGATTGTGTGCTTGACCAGAGAAGCAAATGCAATTGAACAGCCTTGTTGTCAAGTATGTGTACATTATGCGCGGTATGTTGCTGATTTAAGGGGACTGATCCTGTCAAACATAGAGAGCGAAAATTAGGGAAGAAGCAAGAGCAGCTGCACGCCAATTCTTGCCGCCCACGGTGCGATCAGGCAAAGATTCTCATCATATCGGTGCTATTATTAGAGACATTATAACTGAGGAAAATGTCACACCACAAACCACTCTCACATTATGGACATTTCCGTCGGATATTTTGCTTCTCACAATTTTGACCGTTAGATCCCATAAACTACCGTAATGGAACAATTACTTAATTGTCTCTGAGGAACGTTGCTCTACCCATCAAACCGCAATTGTGCCTGTTTTTAAGCTTAAAACCCAGAAACGGAAGCTCGCGCTGAAATAAATTAAGTCAACTCAATCGTTCTCGAGCGAACGAAAGACACTGCACACAAGCTCCCAACCTTCCAGGCGGCAAAGGCAATCGGTCCATCGAGCCCAACACAGTTCGGGAAGTAGAAGCGGTGTTCCGGCGAGTGGAATGGACGGGCGGACATCTCTCAATCGTGATTGATGGTGATGAATTGATGCGTCACTCGTCATAAATATTCGCAAAAGGTTCATGTTTATTAGAGAACAAATTCAGGGTTTAAATTAGACTTTTTCCTTAATATTCAGTTTGTAGACCCCTTAATGGCAGCCACCGTGGGAAAATTAACGTTGGCGAGTGATTACCGATGTTACTATTTTGCCTGTCCTGCCCTATAAAATATGTTGTCCAAGTTTTCTTTCCATACCAGCTCCATTGGAGCACAACTTGCAAGTCAAATCTCATACTTCTAGGTTGATTATTTGTCCTGCCAAATCACCATTTTCTCATCAGTGATAGTCTCTAAAATCTGAAATCCGTTTTTCCGCAGGTTGTGTTCATCCTGATCTTGCAAACCCCTAATGGCAGCCATAGTGGGCAATTTGACGCCAGCGAAGCGAGTGATTATGGTATGTTACTATTTTCCTCTCGTGCCCTAAAAATCTGTTCTCCCAAGTTATTTCTATACCACCTCCATTTGGAGCACAACTTGCAGGTCAAATCTCATACTGCTAGGTTGATTACTTGTCCTGCTAAATCATCATCTTCTCATCAGTCATTGTCTCTAAAATCTGAAATCTGTTTTCCGCAGGTTGTGTTTTCATCCTGATCTGGTGTTTTAATTTCGTTGATTCTTATAGTTTCCTGATTAGGCTCGATGCCGAAGGCGACAGATTAGGTTAAAGTCTGCAGAAACCATCTGACGACTGACGTGACAGCGTGAAGGATTATTTTCTATCTCCGCGAGAGGTGCTTGGTTTATGTGATAGAAAGTTCACCGTTATTTGAAGAGGCAAGTGAAGTCTTCCTGTAGATATGTTCTACGTATTATTTTCAACCTGATTAGGGTTGTATTGATGGACATGATCTTTACGGAACCGATACCAAGAAACAATGAAATGTTCTTTTTCATGGATTTTTTCCGGATTTGTCCTGTTTCTCAGCTTCATTGAGTTCTCTTTATCTACAGGATCTAGAAAATGCCAGAAATATATTATTCCAACAGAGGTACACTATGCTTGTGAAGAGCAAAAGAACATGGAGGTACATCCTTTAGTTGGGTGATTCTCGTTGTTTAGATTACTTCTACAGTAGTTTGATATTTCATCTTCATAGACCAATGTGTTTGGATTCATCTATAAATTTCTTAACCATGATATTTCATCTTCATAGACCAATGTGCTTCGGTACACCCCCCCCCCCCCCCCCCCCCCTCCTCAAAACTCAGATACAACAACGGTTGAGATTGCTCCATACCCCTTCACAAATAAACACATGATGGTCTTTACTAATTAAATAAAAATTAATTGAGCAGTATTTATCCATGTAAAAGCCCGTATGGCCCAACAGGGTCACGTAGCCATAGGACGTACCGGCTGGCTGGGATGAACGATGCCATGCCCGACGAGATGGTCACTGGAATGTTCAATGGCAACAGGCGGCAAATGGATTCAAGCTAACTAGCACCGGCAATCCGGCATGCTCGGCGACGGCAGCAAATCCATCCAAACTAGCTAGTACCGGCAAGCTGGGCGGCGGCGGCGGCGACAAGTCGATCCAATCTACCTAGCTGATCCACATACTTGTAAAGGAATCCATAAGGATCACGTCGAGCTAGCTCCTCACGATAAGAGTACCTGTTATCTTTCAAACTGGTTCAAAGTTTTTACGTATGTGTGGCTGGCTATACCGATCTAGTAGTACTTTCAAAACGAACAAAATCAAAGTATATGGTAGAATAACGTATGGGTTTACACGGGGCTGGATATGGGCTTCCGCGGGCCATGAAATTTAATTAATTAAGTAAACTTATTAGGGGAAATACGTTTTGAGTTTGGGGAGGGGGGGGGGGGGGGGGTACGGAAACACACCCCCTCCAGAATGATGTGTTGTGCACTTGTGCCGGAAAGAATTTGCTGGTAGTTGCTACCATGGCCTCCCTCTAAAAATAAATACATGGTATACATATGGGATCAAATACCGACAGACAGTGAAAATAAAATGATACAAACATATGGTTTACAGTCAGAAGCCTTAGAGGGGTGATTCTTTCCGGCACAAGTGCACAACACATCATTCTGGAGTCGTGCAAACTTTGTTTTATATTCTGACCTTGAAGTAGTATTTTCCATGGCCTTTTAATACTTCCTGTACTGCTCTTTTCATACATTTTCTTCCCCTCAACTGATGATTTAAGTGACCAAAAGCTAAGTAATGTCTACATATATATGCAGAGTCAGCAAACTATCTATCAATTACAAATATTGGAGCCTTCCAGCATCTTAACTTTTTGTTGCATTATATATCAGTATCCAGAATTTAATTTTTCTCATCACATTGATTATATATCTCTAAATCATGTGGACAAATTGCAGTTTACTACTAAACGATGCTAATGGTAATACATTAGGTAACATATATTGGAATTCAGCTTTTGCCCGCTGCATAGTAAAAGGCAGAGACTAGGTTTAGAAGCATTCCATCCTTTGCTGTATAGAAGATTGTATTCATCTACATTGTTTGAAAAATGTAGATATACATTGCAGTTATCTGTACAAATACAAAGAAAAACGAAGAGACTAGGTTTAGAAGAATTGCAAAAATAAAATCCTTTTTAGATGAAGGGTATATATTAATATCGCGAAGATAGCAATTACACCCAGTGTCTGCAACAACCCAATACCAAAGATATTTTGGATGCACACAGCCAAAATACAATAAGAAGAAATAAAAAAAAACTCACTAAAGAAGTTACAATCCTTTGTAGCAGCAACACAACCACCACCAAGAGAACACCTGATGTCCAAATTCTACAAAAGCAACACTTTCAAGAAGGAAATAGTGTAGATGCATCGTCGCCACCCAATCGTAGATCTCGGGTTTTCACCCTGCAGACAGTCCTCTCTCTCAAAACAACGTCTTCAACAAGCCCATTGCCAAGTACAACTAATTAAGCGTAGACCTTAGATTTTCATCCTGAAAGGTAAGACTCTGAATGTTGTCACCCCCACTTACATGCCACTGTTACGATTCCCAAAACTTTAAGCAAGTTCGTCATCGCAGCAAAGTCTCCGAACACCACTGCTGGTTCTCCAATCTCAACGTGCATGACACTTCCCAGCTCTGGCTTCATCATGGATTTACCCATAATGGCAACAGACCCTGGGTTTTGCGCCGCTCCCTCTGGCACGACGAAATCCCACCCAATTCAGCAATCTCTAGGAATTATTCTGACAACAATGGTGCATGCGCAGCGGTGAGCTACCAGACCATGAATGACGGCGCCGATCCACCTAACTCAACCTCGTGCGGCGACTTATTAGTTCATCTCACGGCAGCGCTCTATTCCTTATCCACCACGAGACAACATTGCTATGTTCTTTTCCACATTGGACCTGTTCTGTCCAAGTAAATTCATAAAAAATTCCACGTTGAAATTGTGATATATATGCTTGCTCTTTATGAGTCGAACTCTCTTGTCATGTTCCCTACAGATATCAGTCCATAGATTTAGTTGCGAGTTACAAAATGCACATATGTAGAGTGTTCACTTGTGCTGTATGGTTCCCAACATTGCTTTGCTTCGCCCCCCTTGTTTCCTTCTTCTCAATCAATGAAAAGGCAGAGCTCCTGCCCCGTTTCAAAAAGTAGTGTTCACTTCTATTGTATGGTTGCTGGCTGTGATAAGAGTACCTATTTGTCAGGTTTTGTTGCTGGTCCTGAAACTTTTATGTAGCTCTGTGTTGATGAATATTCACTGTACCAATGAATTGTCATAGTATTTGCGGCCGTCCTTCTTTACCAAATTAAGTGTATTAGCAATGAGTACATATATGTAGTTGAGTGATTGACTTGTTGGAACATCAATATCACACACATGTGAGATGATAGCCTGCTACTTATTTGAAAGTGTATTGAGAAATAGTATGTACTTGATGATAAAAATGTTTTAACCAACTAAAAAATTGCTTTAGTATTGAGAGGAATATTGAGTATGACTTTCTTAGAACCAGATGAAATATTCTCAAAATACATTATACTTTAAATATATCAAACTTCTCTATTTTCATCAATTGATGACATTATCTATCTAAATATGGACATCAACATTGGGCTCCAATCCAGCTTCCACGTCGCCCCCATTCTTCCAGTCGTCGATCGGCCTAACGGACGGCCACGATGCAGCCATGACCCCCCGAACGGGCACAGTTCATCAGCTATTTTTAGCCAATCACGTCATGCCAAGTCGCCCGGTCAACCGCCGGCCACTCCCCGTTCCACCGGTAACAGTGGTTATTTTGTAGAAAAGTGCCTTGAAGATTGGAACTGTGCCCCGTAGTCCGGCTTTTACAACATCGAAGGACCTCTCTGCAATTACAGAAAATACACATATTTTTCTGTAAAAAACCGCGCACAACCCCCACCCCATTTTCTCTCCCACGTGGCAGGGAAATCGCCGCCGCCGCCACGGGCCTCCCCGCTCAGATCGACAAACGCGGGGAGGTGCGCCACCGCGTCCTCTCCCACTCCACCGGAGATCCATAGCTAGGGCGTCGTAGGCGTGCCGGAATCGTCTGCGCCACGCTCCACGGCCGCCGCCACATCGACGCGCCACCGGCGACGCTCCGGTGACCTATGGGTGACGGTGCCGCCACCTCAAAATGGCCCGCGTCGAACGCGACCAGCCGCATGTCGTGGGTCGCGTTGGTTCGCCGCCGGCGTGCTCAGCGCCACCGCGCCCGCGTCTGGCAGAGCTAGCCGATGGCGATGTCATACGACGTCACTTTGGGTCCCGCCTGTCAGCCTCTTCTCCCTTTTTTCCTAAGGAAAAAACAACAAACAATTAATTCTGGTATGATAATAGATTTAAATATATCCATCAGAAAAATATGAAAAAAATCAAAATGGCCACAAAAATCCTAATTCTTTATGGCAAAATGTAGTTTTGTTGAAAGTTTCAAAATGGTGTGAATTTAAACAAATTCCAAACCCATTTGTAAATTCTGGTACAATAGTAACTTTAAATATATCCATCAAATAAGTAAGGAAAAAATATCAAAATAACCACAATAAAAAAACTATTTACTTATATCAAAATGCAAAACATTTGAAAGTCTCATAACGGTGTAAATCTTGACAAATTTCAAATCCATTCCTTATAATTATAAATTATTATGCACCACAAAATTTGAAAAAGTATCAGAATGGCCAAATAAAACAAACTAATTACTTATGGCAAAATATAAACATTTGAAAGTTTCAAAACCAGTGTATATTTAGACATATTTCAAATCAATTTCTTCTACTTATAGATTGAATTTCATAAATGCTCATATAATATATTCCATCTGATTAGAAACTTACTATAGTATCTTACCCCGCGATATTTCTTCTTCAAATGACACAGTTGTATATCGAATTTTAGCTTTCCAGGTCTACTCATTTTGTGAGCAAAAAACAAGTTCAAATAAAAAACGTCCCAACTTGAATAATATTCGCACACTACACGATCTTTAGATGAAAACTTCTTTTAGTTCCAGTAGTATTCAAACCTAGATTTTTTTTAATGTGTACGTTACCGAGTTTACATTTTTATTTACTAGCTGGTTGAAATTTTCAAATATACATAACTTAAAGATATTCAAATTATCGAGTTTAATATTTATCTGACGAGCGCGACATGGCCGCGCTAAGTTAACTAGTAGAGTCCTATAGACGGACGCGACAACGCGCGTCTACATGATATAGTTCCTCTACATGATATAGTTCCTTTACATGATATAGTATCTCTACTTGATATTAAACGAGCAAACAATATCTTTTTTACATATATACACCCCACACATCAATTACCACCTTACGATAAGACTCACTTAATAACATATAACCGTCAGGATTAGTTCAACCCTCAGTCACCTAGCGATTTCAACTAGTGTATCCTGCTCTGTCCGCGTCGGCAATTTTTTTTTCTAGAAACATGCCGCACCAATCCCGTCATGAGGCCCTTCCGGTTTGTTTATCGACTCACAAAGCCTTATTAGCAAAAATATTTTTCTGGATCCTGACTCGACGTCTCTTCAGGCGTCCCTGTCACCGGCGCTAGAGTTGGTCAGTGGCTACTGTCTACGGTGGTTGCAGGAAACCCTGTGATCGTATTGTACTCCTTGATCTCTTAAGATTTGATCTGCAAATTCAATATAATTAGTTCTGGTCTGTCTTTTAGTGTTTTCATGTGTGTTGCTTCGTTAACTTGTTTTTCGATTAGTGAAATATGATGCTGCTCCAAAAAAATTACACAGAAAAGCTGGATTTTTGCTGACACTACGGGATCCTCCTGTTGAGTATATAGGCAATTATTCGATTAAACTAATCCAATAATAAATCATGAACATGGCATAAACATTGCTAATGACATACTGAAACTTGATGATAAGACTATGCACTATACAGATAGTAGAAACATCTACACATGTGACTAGTACT
Source organism: Poa annua (assembly GCA_026929855.1). Taxonomy (NCBI): domain Eukaryota; kingdom Viridiplantae; phylum Streptophyta; class Magnoliopsida; order Poales; family Poaceae; genus Poa; species Poa annua. Next base: position 262,616,625 of record CM049426.1, on the reverse strand, counting down.
ATAAACACGAAAATAATTAGGAGAGGTATGAACATATCATACCCGACAGTTGGTCAATTGGCCGAAGCGGAAGCAGCAGCGTTGTCGGCAGCTCTCTTGTCAGCGGCAACCTTCTCGATCTCGGCGTCAGTGGTCATGGTGATGATGAAGGCGACGAGGACGTAGTTGAAGTAGAGGAAGTAGCCGACGTAGTGGATGAAGATTGGCGAGCAGTCGCGTATGAGACGCTCCCCAAAAACCTAATCGCCACTCTCCCGTACAGGAAACAAAGAGACGGGGTTTCGGAGGCCTGCTCTCCCGTCGACCGTGTACGCGGCGGACGGGATGGGATGGGATCAACTAAGGCAGCAACAGCGAGGAGGAACGATGGTGGCGGTTGTGGGCGGATGATTCTGTTGTCAGGTCTATCTTTCGGAGAGGAGCGACCTCTCCTTTTATGCACAGACGCGGGAGACAAAGGGTCCAGACGAAACGCACGTAATGAATGATCGTTAAGACTGAAAACGCACGTACTTAAAAGCACTTAAGACACGACATTTCAGCTAGCAATCAGTCTCCATTACCGCAAAGCGTTTCGTGACCGTTGACATTTTATTCCTGCGTGACAAAAAGAATACATCGGATCGGCGAGATTCCCGCAACCCGCGGCGCGTCGTGACGTGTCGTGACGAGGCGAGGCGGACGGCGGAGGAGGAGGAGCACGCGTGTGGTACACAGCCATTCTCCTCATACCTCATACCAACTCATACTAGTAGTAGAATGCCTCACTATATAAGTTGATGCACATCTCATCCAGCTAGCAGTATGGGACTAAACTCCCACCACATGCCATGACAACATGGGCCTTAGGGATTTTTCAGGAATTGATAATGGGCTAAAGGCCCAATATTTCAGCAATCCCCACCAGATCCCAAAGACCCATGAAGTTGTCATCCGTTTCAAACATTGTTTTGATATACCAGTATTTTTAGTAGAGACCTGTTAAGGTTGAACTCCATCTATAGCAATTAGCTACACTCCTTCACAACTGACAATGGACTAGGCCTTGAATTGTCAGTTTGGCGTAAAGTAGCTTCACTAACTGTCTTACCAGTACTAGACTGCCGAAGGCTGACCCCTCGGGTGGAGCATATTAGTCACTCCAGACCTATTCATAAACTTACTAGAGATCACCCTAATCTCATAGAATGTGACCAGCGGTCAGGTTCATATAGGTGTGTTCCTCCAAAGATCGCTCTGTAAGATAGCGTCTTGCTTATGCAAAGCTTTGGAACACATTAAGACATACGTCAACCTGCCATACAGTTACCGAGAGTATTGCATCTCCAACGGAGTGGGTTAGTAAAGGTTTTACTCTCTTCAGTTAACCACTAGCTTGTTTTCCCAGGTCCTTATTCACGGGATCTCCGATCACATAGGTTGGGTTACTACCATGGCAACTCATGTGGGTTTCATACCCATCTCCCTCGATGCATTTTCTATCACAACACGTGATAGCCCTTTGATGAAGGGATCTGCCAGATTCTTAGCCGACTGAATATAATCCAACGCTATAACTCCAGAGTTTCTTAAATGTCTGACAAATTTTAATCTCATTCTTATGTGTTTGTTGGACTGCATGTTGTCCTTTGAACTCTTAACCTTAACAATCACTGTTTGGTTATCATAGTTCATTAGGATAGCCGGAACTGGCTTTTCAACCATTTGCAAGTCCATCAAAAGATCTCGAAGCCATCCTGCTTCGACACCAGATGTGTCCAATGCTGTTAATTCTGCTTCCATTGTCGATCTCGTCAGGATCGTTTGCTTGCAAGACTTCCAGGAAACAGCACCACCTCCAAGAGTAAACACATACCCTGTTGTGGCTTTCATCTCATCAGCATCAGAGATCCAATTCGCATCACAGTACCCTTCAAGCACTGACGGGCTTCCGGAATAGTGAAGTCCGTAGTTCTCAGTACCTTTCAAGTAGCGCATAATTCTTTCGACATCATGCCAATGCACATCACCCGGATTGGAAACAAACCGGCTAAGTTTGCAAACTGCAAACATGATGTCAGGCCTTGTCGCGCTAGCTAGGTACATGAGAGAACCAATTACTTGAGAGTACCTCAGTTGATCCTTAGCTGTGCCATTAAACTTTCGAATTTGCACACTAGGATCATAAGGCATTGGAGAAGTTTTGCAGTCCGAATACCCAAATCGACTCAAAATCTTCTCAACGTAATGGGATTGCAAAAGTGTTATCCCATCCTCATTATCTCTCAGTAGCTTGATGTTGAGAATAACATCAGCCACACCAAGGTCCTTCATCTCAAAGTTTTGAGATAGAAAAGACTTGACCTCCTCAATGACTTTGAAGTTGGTCCCAAAAATCAGTATGTCATCAACATACAAGCACATTATAACTCCTTCGCCCCCACCATGGCGATAGTATACGCATTTGTCAGCCTCATTAACAACAAAACCAGCAGAGGTTAAAGTTGTATTGAATTTCTCATGCCATTGCTTAGGCGCTTGTTTCAGGTCATATAAAGATTTCAGTAACTTACATACATTTCCTTCCTGACCATCTAATACAAAGCCATCTGGCTGTTGCATATAGATTTCCTCGTCTAGCTCTCCATTTAGGAAAGCCGTCTTAACATCCATTTGATGGACGAGAAGACCATGCGAGGCCGCCAACGAGAGTAAAACTCGTATGGTGGTCAGTCTGGCAACAGGTGAGTAAGTATCGAAGAAATCTTCCTCTTCTTTCTGGGCATAGCCCTTGGCCACAAGCCTAGCCTTGTACTTTTCAATCGTACCATCAGGCCTAACCTTCTTTTTGAACACCCACTTACATCCCAACGGTTTACAACCGTAAGGACATTCAGTAATTTCCCATGTACCGTTAGCCATGATGGAATCCATCTCGCTACGGACTGCTTCTTTCCAGTAATCAGCATCCGAAGATGCATAAGCCTCTGAAATAGAAGTGGGAGTGTCATCCACAAGGTACACGAGAAAATCGTCGCCAAAGGACTTTGCAGTCCTCTGTCGCTTGCCCCTACCAAGGGTTTCCCCATCATCCTTCTCAGGATTTTCATCATGGGTTTGTTCATAATATTCCATAGGAATGGCAGTCTCAGGAGTTTCCTCAGATTCCTGTATAGAAGTGCTTTGCATATCTTTCATAGGAAAAAAATCCTCAAAGAAAGTAGCATCTTTAGACTCCATAATCGTACCGACCTTCACGTCAGGTACATCAGATTTCACTACCAAGAATCTATAGCCAATGCTATTCTTAGCGTATCCCAAATTAACACAGTCCACGGTCTTAGGTCCAAACTTACGCTTTTTGGGGATCGGCACATTGACTTTCGCCAAACAGGCCCAAGTACGTAAGTATGAGAGTGTTGTCCTCCTCTTCTCCCATTGTTCATAGGGAGTGAGTTCATTATCTTTTGTTGGAATCTTATTCAGGACATGACATGACGTCAATAGCGCCTCCCCCCACCATGCCTTGGATAATCCCGATGTATCTAACATGGCGTTAACCAAATCAGTTAGAGTACGGTTTTTCCGTTCGGCAACCCCATTTGACTGGGGAGAATAGGGAGACGTCCTCTCATGAATAATTCCATGTTCCATACAGAAAGAGTCGAACTCATTAGAGAAGTACTCTCCACCACGATCAGACCGGATGTGTTTAATTTTCTTTTCAAGTTGGTTCTCAACTTCTGCTTTATAGATTTTAAAGTAGTGTAGAGCCTCATCTTTAGTACCTAACAAATACACATAACAAAATCTAGTGGAATCATCTATCAGTGTCATGAAATATCTCTTTCCACCTTTAGTCAAAACACCATTCATCTCACAAAGATCAGAATGTATAAGTTCTAACGGTGCCAAGTGTCTTTCCTCCGCAGCTTTATGAGGCTTGCAAGGTTGCTTTGCTTGAACACACGATACACATTTAGAACCTTTGGCTAAAGTGAAAGATGGGATTAAACTTAGTTTTGCTAGCCGTGTCATACAACCGAAACCAATGTGACAAAGACGTGAATGCCAAACTTCTGTTTCATTAACATTCGAATGAATATTGTTCACGACTTTATTACAGAAATCAGCAAGAGAAAAGCGGAACATGCCTCCGCATTCATAACCTTTTCCAACAAATAGTCCATATTTCGTAACAACTACTTTATTAGACTCGAATACCAACTTAAACCCCTCTCTACATAGAAGGGAGCCACTAACGAGATTCTTCTTGATGGCGGGGACATGCTGAACGTTCTTGAACTGCACGATCCTTCCCGAAGTAAACTTCAGATCGACCGTGCCAACACCAAAAACAGAAGCACTCGCGCCATTCCCCATCAATACGGATCCGTTCCCTGTGACCTGATAAGAAGAAAACAATGAAATGTCAGCACACACATGAGTATTTGCACCAGTATCAACCCACCATTCATTAGACTGAATAACTGAAAATACAGTAAATAAATTACTGTACCCGGATGCACCGTTCTCATTGTTGCTCACGATCATGTTGACAGACTTGGGGTCTTGTCCTGGTTTCTTGAACTTCTTCGGGCACTTAGGAGCCCAATGTTCCTCTGAACCACAAGTGTAGCATGCACCTTTCTTCTTATCCTTTTTCAAAGGTTTGTTACCCTTCTTCTTGAAGTCGGTATTCTGTTGGACGACAGTTTTTCCCTTGTGCTTGTGGGAGTTGAAGTTCTTCTGTACGATATTAGCAACAGAAGCACCTTCGCCTTTTCCATGCGAGTCCTTTGCCCTTGAATTCTGCTCAACACTCAGATGGCCAATGACATCCTCAACAGAGAATTCACGCCTCTGATGTTTTAGAGTAGTAGCAAAGTTCCTCCAGGAGTTAGGCAGCTTAGCGATTATGCATCCCGCGGCAAACTTGCCCGGTAGCACACACTTCAGAAGCTCAAGCTCCTTAGCGATGCACTGTATCTCATGAGCTTGTTCCAATACAGAACGGTTATGAACCATCTTGTAATCATGGAACTGCTCTATAGTGTACATCTCGCTTCCAGCATCAGTTGCGCTGAATTTAGATTCGAGCGCCTCCCACAAGTCCTTGGCAACCCGCACATGTAAATATGCGTCGACCAACTTATCTCCGATCACGCTTAGAATGGCTCCAACAAAGACGACGGTGGCATCCCTAAACGTCTTCTCCTGTTCAGGAGTAATCGTTTTAATGGGAGTAACACCGGCGACTCAGAACACGTTTATCGCAGTGAGCCATAAGATGATTTTTGGATTGCTGAGTATATAGGCAATTGTTCGATTAAACTAATCCAATAATAAATCATGAACATGGCATAAACAGTGCTAATGACATACTGAAACTTGATGATAAGACTACACACTAGACAGATAGTAGAAACATCTACACATGTGACTAGTACTACAAACACGAAAATAATTAGGAGAGGTATGAACATATCATACCCGGCAGTTGGCCAATTTGCCGAAGCGGAAGCAGCAGCGTTGTCGGCAGCTCTCTTGTCAGCGGCAACCTTCTCAATCTCGGCGTCAGTGGTCATGGTGATGATGAAGGCGACGAGGACGTAGTTGAAGTAGAGGAAGTAGCCGACGTAGTGGATGAAGATTGGCGAGCAGTCGCGTATGAGACGCTCCCCAAAAATCTAATCGCCCCTCTCCCGTACAGGAAACAAAGAGGCGGGGTTTCGGAGGCCTGCTCTCCCGTCGACCGTGTACATGGCGGACGGGATGGGATGGGATCAACTAAGGCAGCAACAGCGAGGATGAATGATGGTGGCGGCTGTGGGCGGATGATTCTGTTGTCAGGTCTATCTTTCGGAGAGGAGCGACCTCTACTTTTATGCACAGACGCGGGAGACAAAGGGTCCAGACGAAACACACGCAATGAATGATCGTTAAGACTGAAAACACACGTACTTAAGAGCACTTAAGACACGACGTTTCAGCTAGCAATCAATCTCCATTACCGCAGAGCGTTTCGTGACCGTTGACATTTTATTCCTGCGTGACAAAAAGAATAATCGGCTCGGCGAGATTCCCGCGGCGCGTCGTGACGAGGCGAGGCGGGCGGCGGAGGAGGAGGAGCGCTTGTGTGGTACACAGACATTCTCCTCATACCTCATACCAACTTATACTAGTAGTAGAATGCCTCACTATATAAGTTGATGCACATCTCATCCAACTAGCAATATGAGACTAAACTCCCACCACATGACTTGACAACATGGACCTTAGAGATTTTTTAGGAATTGATAATGGGCTAAAGGCCCAATATTTCAGCAACTCCTTGGCGACATGCGGGGGACGTCAGCATATTACTTGTAGATGTGTTGTATGGTGATTGATGAAATATAACACTCTTAAATTCTTCCTATATTTCTGTCGGTAGCAACGGACGGACACTAGCCTAGTGAAAGGTAAACCACGGGTTTCGATTAGAAGATGGCTTTGCATGGTCCCAGCATATATTCTACTTGTTGCGGTGATGCTCTAATTTTCAATAAAACCAAACATGACACTCTTACACATTTAATTATATGATGCTGATTCACCTGACTAGTCAAAGCATATAGCGTTGATTTAGCATGCTATAGTCGACTTGTCACTGTCCTTTTAATGTTGATCTACTTGTAATTTGCAATTCTGCATGTGCTGCAGAAAATGTGGCGTACTGGTCCAAATATGCCACTCGCAACTCGCAACTCGCAAGTCACAAGTGTGCAGACTTTCTAGGTCTACTGTGTCGTCTAGTTTGGAAAACACTATGCTGCTGATCGATGTTGCTGCACGTCCTTCGCCAAGTTACAAAACGGTGCATGTCAGTACATGGTGCTGTCAACTTTACAAGTGCCAGTACCATCGTCCAGATTCAGAATAGAGCAATGGCTGTGCTGAAGCTATGCTTGTGCTCAAGTAGAACAGTGACTGATCTACTTGTCCTGTGCTTCTGGCTCCTCTATGTGCATGTTCATCATGCGACCGCTCTGTCCTTCAGATACAACTCCTTCAGCTCCGACGATTTCAAGGCCGAGGGCGACGCGACGATCACCGCTGGCAGGATCGAGCTCCTAGGCGACGAAGCAGGCTCCTGTCGGGGAAGGGGCCGCGCGCTGTACAGAGAGGCGGTGCAGCTCTGGGACGGCGTCACGGGCGAGGCGGCCGGCTTCACCGCCACCTTCAACTTCAGCATCCAGTCTCTGCCCGGCCGGAGCAGCAGCACCGCGGGACACGGCATGACCTTCTTCCTCGCGCCGTACATGCCCGAAATGCCGCAGGAGTCCTACAACGGCTGCCTCGGGCTCTTTGACGAGAGCCTGCTAGTGCTGCCCAAAGACGGCGCAAGGACGATCTTCACTAATGCGTCCGGTGGCGCCAGGTTCGTCGCCGTGGAGTTCGACACCCACCGTGACCCGTGGGACCCCAGCAGCCGGCACATCGGCGTAGACGTGAACAACGTCGACTCAGGTGGCCACTACAAGATATTGCCAGACAATAGCCTCGTCGACGCCGGCGTGTTGTCTGCGACCGTGAAGTACCATAGTGCCACGACGAAGCTGGACGTCGTCCTCAGCGTTAGTGCCATCACTTACACCCTTGCCGCCACCGTCGACTTGCAAAGCTTTCTGCCACCACAGGTCTCGGTAGGCTTCTCGGCAGCCACCGGCGACAAGTTCGGCGGCAACCACACGGTGCTCTCGTGCTCCTTCCAGTCCACGCTGCCGACAAGGAACGACATGTCCGTCCCGTCTACCTCCTCAACCAAGAAAGCAACCGTACAAGTCGCTGCCGGGGTTGCCGCCGCCGCTTCCGTGCTGGTGCTCCTGCTCGGCGTCGCCGTGGCGGCGCTGCTCCGCCGCGCGAGCAGGAAAAACATGGGACAAGACGACAACGAAATGCTCGCCGGAGATATGACGCCCGACTCTCTCGACGACGACAGAAACGACGAGTTCGGTTCCAGCACGGGACCCCGTCCCATCCCGTACGCGGACCTAGCGGCGGCGACGGGTAAGTTCTCGGAAGACAGGAAGCTCGGGCAGGGTGGGTCCGGGTCGGTGTACCGGGGCCACATGAAGCAGCTCGGTGGCCGCGACGTCGCCATCAAGGTCTTCTTGAGGGGGGCGTCCATGCAGGGGAAGAAGGAATACAGGTCCGAGGTCACTATCATCAGCAGACTGCGGCACCGGAATCTAGTGCAGCTAATCGGTTGGTGCCATGGCAGCAGGCGACTGCTGCTCGTCTACGAGCTAGTGCACAACGGCAGCCTCGATGGGTACCTCTACAGCAAAGAGGAGACTGCTCTGGCTTGGGAAGTTAGGTACGCATGCTTGGATTATCCATACCAGTCGTATTCTTACAAGGACTAAATGCATTACCCTACTCTATAATAAAACATAATTAGTATCTCTTAGACTCGTTTGACACCCATCTTTTCATAAAATTCATTTCAAATTCCATATCCAAACATGGTTGGTTGTCATGGAATTGTCATTTCATCTGGAATTCCAAAGAATGCCTATATATGCTTTGTTAAGTCAATTCATATCCCTTTTCATTTTTACCGAATGAAATGAAATGATGGGTGTCAAACGAGCCCTTAGGGTTTTGGAATAGAAACTGGAATTAGGTGTAACTCTGTTTTCCTGACTTATATGTAGTGTGGCTTAGCAATGTACATTTTGGTCAAAGGTTTGAGGGTGGGACCTATGTATACGGAAATACAATACAGCTCCCGAGCATATATGTTTTTTTTTGAAATTAATCCAACACTTTATTAGGGCATCTCGCCCGACACAAGACCAGCAATCTGCGTTGGTACCTCATACTCCCAGAGCAAAGCTCTGTTAACATCACAAGACCACCCAATACTTGCAAGTTCATGGGCTGGCCTATTGAATTCACGCTTACAAGAAATAACATCACATGTAGAAAACACAGTTCTAAGAGAGCTGAAACATCAGTTCATCAATGGTTACCCCAAGCGGAGAAACATCAGCCTCACGTCTGTTTAGTGCGAGCATGAGCAGTTCTGAATCCGTCTCCAGAACAACGTGAATAGCACCAAGGTGTTCGGCTAATCGGACAGCTTGAACCGCTGCAAATAGCTCTGCGTGGAAGGCATCAGAAACATGCTCACTCCGTCCCGCGGTCGCCGCCACAACCTCGCCTTGATGATCTCGAGCAACAACGCCCCAGCCTGCAAGTTTATGCCCAGGGGTAAAAGCTCCATCGATGTTGAACTTGAGAATATCTTGCTCAGGTGGCAACCAAGTAGTCTGTTCAAGAGTCTTGTCCTTCTCTTTCTTGCACAGAAGGTCCAAGTATTCAGCCGCACAACATCGCGTCTAGTGGACAATGGCCGCAGCTTCAAGAGTTTTATCTCCTTCTCTTAATTTGTTGCGGTTGCACCACCAAAGCCACCAGAAGGTCAAGATCTGGACCCTTTTTTCCACGGACTTTTTCCAAATTATGTCCATAGCGTGCAAAACTGAAGTCGACAAGGCCAGCTCTCTCCTCACATCCTCCAAGCCGAGTCCTCGCCAAACTTCCTTGACATGATCGCACTTGATAAAAAGGTGTGCCCCTTCTTCCACATCGCCATTACAGAATAGGCATCTCACATTGTCTATTTCAACACCTCGTGTCCGCAGATTAGGCCTTAGAGCAGGAGTATTATGAGAAACCCTCCAAATAAACATCTTTATCTTTGGAGGACAAGGAACCTTCTAAATGCGTCGCCAAACATCATCTCCACCTTTGTTCATAAAACCTACATGAATGCTACTACCAGACCGGCCGCCGTTTTGTTCATTCTCAACGAGCTGGACCTGCAGCTTGTAGGCTTGTTTCACTGAGTGCATACCTTTCTCATCGAAATGCCATGCAATAAAGTCCTCCACACTGGCACTCACAGGCATGTTGAGGATTAAATTTGCATCAACCGCACTGAAAGTATCAATCACTAGTTGTTCGTCCCAAAATCCTGTTACTGGATTGATTAGATCAACAACTCTTTCTAGTAAATTGCCATTCCGAGGAGTAGAAATTTTCCTGTCCCACAAATTGGGAATCCAAGGATCATCCCAGATTCTAACTGATTTGCCATTACCAATCCTCCAGATATATCCTTCCTTTATTAATTTTATACCATGAAGAATACTTCTCCAAGCATATGAAATACCGTCAGTCGGAGTAGCACTTAGAATATCACCATTTGGGTAATATCTAGCCCGCAAGATCTGTGCACACAGACTGTCTGGTTCTGTAGCAGTCTCCAAGCCTGCCTAGATAACATAGCAACATTAAAGTTGTGTATATCTCTGAACCCCAAACCTCCCATAGCCTTTGGTTTTGTCAAAGTCTCCCATCCAATCCAATGGATTTTGTTACTTTTATCCTGTTGACTCCACCAGAATTTCGCAATCATTTTACTGATTTCCTCACAGAAGCTTTTAGTCAAATAAAAACATGACATGGCATATGTGGGTATGGCCTGAGCTACTGCCTTTGTCAACACCTCCTTCCCTGCCTTGGACAGGAGTTTCTCAATCCAACCTTGGATACGAGCCCATATCTTATCTTTCAAATATTCAAACCCCTTCTTTCTTGATCGTCCCACATAAACCGGCAGACCAATCGATAAAGCATCCTTGACAGAAACCTTCTGATGTTGTTTTGAATTCTTGCTGAACATTATAGCCAATTTCTCGGCGTTAATACATTGCCCAGAACAATTCTCATACAGCTCAAAGATTTGTCGAAGGGCCACCACATCCTCCACATTCGCTTTGATTAAGAGTACTGAATCATCTGCAAAGAACAAATGTGTCACTATCGGAGCCGTTGGACAAATTCTCACTCCACTAATTCTCCCGTTTGCCTATGCATCTTGTAAAAGAGCGGACAAACCCTCAACACAAATTACAAATAGATATGGAGATAGCGGGTCTCCCTGTCGTAAACCACGAGTAGGTGTGAATTGCTCAGTGAGAACACCATTAACTTTTATTTGATACCTCACTGTGGTTACGCATTTCATTACAAGCTTCACAAACGTCCTAGAGAACCCCATCTTCATCATCATTGCCTCCAAGAAAGACCATTCGACTCTATCATAGGCTTTGCTCATGTCAGCTTTCACGGCTGCAAAACCATCAGTACCACTTCTTTTGTTCATGAGATAATGTGAGAGTTCATAAGCTATCAAGACATTATCCGTTATCAAATGACCTGAAACAAAAGCACTTTGATTCTCAGATATAACTTCAGGCAAGATAGATTTCAGCCGGTTTGCGAGGACTTTTGACACTATCTTATACAGCACATTGCATAAACTGATAGGCCTTAAATCCTTAATCCGACTTGGCTTCTTCACTTTAGGAATCAGAACCACGAAAGTATCATTCCAACCATCTGGGATAGGACCCCCATTTAGGACATGCAACACCTCATCCACGATATGATCTCCCATCAAATTCCAATACTTTTTGTAGACAAGAGATTGCATGCCATCTGGACCCGGAGCTTTCAGATTGCCAATACCATCCAGTGCAGTTTTAATTTCATTCCGAGTAAACTCAGCCAAAAGATTATTGTTCATGTCATCAGAAACACGGGGTACGACCTTTTCAATTAGTTCATTATTTCTGTCGCCGGCAGTAGACTTGAATAAATCCTGAAAATAAGATAGCACATATTCTGTTAGTTAATTCCCCGCCGCCACACCAACCCATCCTCTCTTTTCAACTCCTTCACCAAATTATTTTTCTTTCTAGCCGTAGCAGCAGCATGGAAATAACGTGTGTTTCGATCGCCTTCCCGTAGCCACCACACATGGGCACGTTGCCTCCACTTGGTGCTATTCATCTCCTCAAGCAACTCAAGGCGACATCTCAATCTTGTTTCCTCTGTAACCTTCTCCTGAGAAATAGGCTGACGCATACACTTGTCCAACTCCTTTTTTGCTATTTTTATTCTCCTCCCCAAATCTCCCGGACGCTTTTATCCCATGATTGTAGGTTTGCAGCTACTGATTTTAGCACATCCGAGACTTTCATTGTACCCCTGTCCAAGCCTTCCTTCCACGCCTTCTCAATAATTTCTTCACATCCTTCTTCTTGCAGCCAGCGAGCCTCAAATCTAAAAGTACGCTCTGCACAAATCACATGATGTAAAGCTTCCTCTTCTAGATGCACAATCACAGGGCGATGA